>JAWHQI010000118.1:4800000-6091250 GCA_033032865.1 Dactylorhiza incarnata
ATTGCTAGTGCGGCACAGAACGTGACGGCGGGATGGAGGATGGATGGTGGCGCACCTCAAGCAACTCAAACAGTAAAATATTTCACATAGACATGAAATGTATAGAAATGCAAATAAAGTTAAGTGCTACTTCATCAAAATGTTAGCTCTAGCTACATATACATCAATAAGAGAAGAACAAGGCAAGAAATCGAACGAATCCGAAGTCTCGTTGTAGATTCACGGTTGGAATCGCCGGGTTGTCAATCCGTGTCCAAGCTCGGTCCGCAACTACGTCCGGGGTAGAGAGAGCTGTCACTACTCTCCAATGAGCCCGTCTTCTTCGTGTCACGATCCGGTAGAGGTTGCAAACTTCCTCTTGCTTGATGGCGATGGCGGCTAAACCTTCCTTGAAGCTCTAGGATGAAGGAGGAGGCCGAGAGGAAGCTCCGGCTCAAGAATGCCGTGAAGAACAAGCCCGAAGCACCTCCCGATGGTGGGCAGCGATGGAGGGGCGAAATCGGGCGCTCTGGAGCAGGAAACGGCGGACTGGCGGAAGAAAAATGCAGAGTCTCCGACCTAAATCGCGAGCAGGACTATTTATAGGCCCTGGAATAAACAGTGCGCACAGTCATTGGCGCACAACCAGTGGTCGTGCGCGCTGGATTCCTGTGATCGTGCGCCTGCCTAGGTGGAGCCTGCAATGTAACAAATTTATAAAATACCATGTTCGCACGACCAGTGGCGCACGACCGGTGGTCGTGCGCACTATCGTAGGTGGTCGTGCGCACTGGTCGAAACAGAACTCATAAAATTGATGTTAAGTGCGCACAAACAGTGGCGCACGACCGGTGGTCGTGCGCACTGTCGTAGGTGGTCGTGCGCACTGTCCAAGACAGAACTCAAAAAAAAGGGTTAAGTGCACACGATCAGCGGCGCACGACCAGTGGTCGTGCGCAATAGAACCAGTGATCGTGCGTAGTGTTCCTGTACAAAATTGTACCGGGAACACCTGCACGACTCCTGTTCCAGCACAACCACGAATCCAGCCACTGAAAGTGGCACTTAACAATGCATGAAAACTACTAAAGAAGAAGAACATGAAATAACACCAAAAATGGGCCTAGAGGTGCACTTAGCATGGAGTATCAAATATGAGTGAAAACATGTCTAAAGTGAAGTGCATAGACTAGAAAATCGGCCCAGATGAGTCCATAAATGTGTATATATTTGGGACTCATCAAGATTCACGGTTGGAATCATTGGGTTGTCAATCCGCGTCCAAGCTCGGTCAGCAACTGCGTCCGTGGTAGAGAGAGCTGTCACTACTCTCCAATGGACCCGTCTTCTTCGTGTCACGATCCGGTAGAGGTTGCAAGCTTTCTCTTGCTTGAAGGTGATGGCGTCTAGATCTCTCTTGAAGCCCTAGGATGAAGGAGGAGGCCTAAGGGACGAAACCCTGGTGGAAATGGCAGAATCGCACTGCTGTACGACGCGTACGGGCGTCTCCTTGTTTAAGTCGAAACTACAGCTTTTATAGAAAATCGTCAGAAAATTGGTCGCGCACGGTCGAACGCACGACCGTGCGTCGACCGTGCGATACTTAAGCTCAGCAGGCGTGCAGGGGAAGAAGACATTCCGCCCGTGCGATTTGTTCATGCACGACCAACGCCGCCCGTGCGCTAAGATGCACGAGTAAACTCCGACGCTCCGTTTTCTGCCCAAACACAAATGCACGATCGCCAGCGACCGTGCGTCAAGGAAAACGCACGACCGTGCGATATGTACAGAAATTACTTATGGGGAAAACTGGGCGATCAGGTCACCTGCATACATGGCACACAAGCTGGGAATACACGTCCAGCAGCACAGAGATACATAAAATACAATGGGGAGCACGAAGTGCTTACCCCCAACAACAAAGTGCGCAATTGCACACAAAAACAGGCACAACTATATACTTCTAATAAAAGCAGGAATAAAGGAAATATGAACGAAAGTGAAGCACCAAAGCAGAAAAACTAGCCTAAATGAGTCCGAAAATATGTATATAATAGGGACTCATCACACCCCCAGACTTACCTGTTTGCGCGTCCCGAGCAAACAATTCCTACGCAAGCGGGAATATGAGATAGCTAACTAAAAATTACAAAATGGAATACCATGCGAAGTCGCATGCTCATGTACGTATAAGAAAACTAGAGAAGATTTCTAATTATACACAGAGTTTATGAATTTCTAAAAATATAAATAATTGTTACTTCTACTCAAAATGAGAATACGGTGAATCATCCGGTCTCGCATACGGAGAAAGTAAACTGAACGCTGAGGCGAGCATTGCTAAAGATCAGGGTGCCGAAAAAACTCCACCGAAATCCATCGGTGTCGGTGACCATAGGCTTGCCCGGTCACATTCTCTCCACTACACTAGATTGGCTCAAGGCGTGAATCAGTAGGACTTGTAGGTTTAGAATGGGGCTTGGGTTACGGTGAGGTAAACAAAGGTAAACCTGGAGGCTAAGCACACCCAACCCAAAACGAGCTTTAAGTCAAGCTACCCGCACAGCTATAAGCTTACAAGTGCAACACACCCCCAGACTTGGACTTTTGCAACATAGGTGTGTGCACTCCCTACTCCCAATCATAAATTTATACAAAGATTTTTCATTAAAATCATTTTTATCTCTTTTTTTTTCTTTTTTTTCTTCTTCTTTATTCTTCTTTTATTTTCATTTCTTTTTTTCAGCATATTTTCTAATGAGCATAAACACAACTTCACACAAAAAGTAGCACAGTCACACCCCAAACATGAAAATAATAATAAAATTTAAGCTCGATTTTGGTTGTTCAACTAGGTTGGGCTTTTAGGCTTTTGTGAAAAATATGTGGAGCTGAATCAAATGAAGGGGTAGGCACAAAATGGGCTAGCAAGGAATAAATGATAGGAAAGGTATACAAAGCTCAACCTGGCCAAAATGATGGCCTACGTCATTCTCACGCACTCAAACTATCTTATGTCAATGCTTCGAGAATCGCTTGGGGCAAGTTCTAGCCACCGAGAAAGATTCTCCTTTCTCCCGACTCGAGCAATACGAATCTAGCAAACGTCTACACACATCCCTATGCTACCATTTGATTCACACCGGATTCATCATTTGAGTATAGTAAACAATATTTATACTAATAAGAATGCATAAATCTAATAGTATAAGGAGAAATCTAATCTACATGAATTACTATACTTGCATGAGTACTTGACTAGAAACACCGGATCCAACATTTTATTCCACTACATAATTTAAAAGCTAGCACAAACATTTTCTCATATGCACAAAGGGACGAATTATACTCGTGACGCGCTAAAGGTAAAGTACACGCTCAAGTGGGTGCTAAGTGTGCAGACAAAATGAACAAAAATGATTCTTAGATAAAGAAGCTTCTAGCATGCTAAATAACTGTGCACGTGAGTGGGTACACAAACAGGTCTCCCCCAAACTTAAACTATATATTAAGATATTCTAAAACAATGTTTTAGGGGATGAGGGTACCCAATGCTCAGCAAGTAAGCATTCCGGAAGCCTGTAGTGAAGTTCTACGAAAAATCACGACCACCGCCTTCACAAATAGAAAATACCTGCAAATGGTGGTCTCCACACAAGAAAACTAAAATAGCACAAAATAAGCTAGTTTTTGCAGGGGATAAATTAAAAGACAAGAAAAATTAAGATAACTACTGGGGTTATTGTCCTCCCAGCACGACTTATTTGGCTTTTGTACAGTTTTAGCTAATGAGCCTATGAAAAGAAAAGTGAACAGGCAGCTGTTCTAATATGCGTGTCGGTAGCGGGTACCGATACGGCGATAAAACAGTTATTCCCCTACCTAAATAAAGATACCTGCTGAACACAGGTAGCGGGAATAGGAAGTAAGAAGAGGAGGAGGCCTGGTCCTCACTCATCTCACCACAAAATAAATCCTTGCCTAGCAAGGTGTCATCTCCAGGGAGGTGGCAGGAGAAAGAGATCAATGATGGAGCTTCCTCATTGGCGGAGGGATCAACCTCCTCGCACATGAGGATGCTATCATCATTGACCTGAGCTGGAATCTCCAAGTCCTCCTGATGTACCAGTGGAGACTCAACCTGCACAGGCTCAGATATAGCAGAAGGGGGGTCAAGAAATAAAAGAGAAGAAGAACATAAATAAAAATCAAGCGGGGGAGTGGTCCCGGACTCACTCCCAATAGGTTGGGAAAGTAAAATAATGTCGGCATTGTCATCAATGCCACAAGATTCGGCGGGATCGACAGTGGCCAAGCTAAGGATTTGGACTTCCTCCATCGGTGCTGAGGAAAGCTCTTCACCTAGAAGGTTGTCCTCCTTCATAGGAGTAAGCACACTTAGATCGCCAGCCTCATCCTGTGACACATCCTCAACAATGTCGTCAGAGACGAGTATAGTAGTATGCACAATAGGGGGAGGTGTAGTGCTTGGATAAAAGTCAAGCACTGGTTCCTCACAAAGAATCAAATCTACGCTAGGCAATGGATGTACAAGGGGGATGGGCTCGGTCATGTCAGTGCCCAGATCAGCTGCACATCTGGTGACCGTGTCCACATCATACCCTTCATAAGATGAAGGTAATATGGCCACATAACCAGATGTTGAAGGTGTGCTGCCAGAAGTAGGAGTCGGGACGATCCGGATATCGGGCTCGTCATCCTCGTCCAATTGGCGAAGATAATCAGCACAATCCTTCAAAGCATGATCTGCGCTCTGACAAAACAAGCACTGCCTTACAGGCTTCTTTGGCATAGCAGGTGCTGAAGCCGAAAAGAAGATTGACAGTAAAGGCGTGGCAGAATAGCCATAAGACTTCCGCGGACCATATGGAGTACCAGACGAGGTCGGTGCTCCATATGCTGTGCTGGGAGTGCTAGGGCTACAATCTCCCTTGGGACATCTATCACTAGCATGAGAGATATCTTGATGAGTCCTGATCATATACACATTTTTTGGACTCATCCGGGTCGTTATTTAGTCAATTCTACGCACTTTAGCCTTGTTTTAGTTTATATTTGATAATCCATGCTAGGTGCACATCTTGGCCCACTTTGGTGTGATTTTCGTGCTTTTTGTCTTTAGTAGTATTCTTGTGCTGATTAGGTGCCACTTTCAGTGGCTAGATCTGTGGTTGTGCGGGAATAGGAGTCGTGCAAGTGCTCCCGGTGCAATTCTGCACAGGAACACTGCGCACGATCACCGGTTCTAGTGCGCACGACCACTAGTCGTGCGCCACTGATCGTGTGCACTTAACCCTTTTTTCACGAGTTCTATTTGGTGCAGTGCGCACGACCATCAACGACAGTGCGCACGACCAACGGTCGTGCGCCACTGCTCGTGCGCACTTACCATTTAATTTCTGAGTTCTGTTTGCTGTAGTGCGCACGACCATCGACTCCAGTGCGCACGACCACCGGTCGTGCGCGACTGGTCGTGCGAACATTATCTTCTATAAACTCCGTTTCTTGCAGGTTCTACCCAGACAGGCGCACGATCACAGGATTCTAGTGCGCACGACCACTGGTCGTGCGCCAATGACCGTGCGCGCTGTTCAATTCAGCGCCTATATAATGACCTGATCGCGAATTAGGTCGGAATTACGCATTTGGACTCCGTTCCTTCCGCCGTTTTCGCCATTTCCAGAGGTTTTTCATCCCCTAGGCCTCCTCCATCATCCAAGGGCTTGCAAGAAGGGATCCTACACTCATTTTGATCGCTAAGGAAGAAGTTCTTCACACTAGACGTGGCCGGATGGTAAATCGCTGGAGAAGACGGGTCCATTGGGAGGTGTGACAGCCCTCCTTTACCCCGGACGCAGTTGGGACCGAGCTAGGACGCGGATTGACAACCCGGTGCTTCCTACCGTGAATCTACAACGAGACTCCGGATTCGGTCGTATTTCTTGCCTTTTTCTTCTACTTGTGTGGTTATATTTGTTGTAATCTCTTTATTTAGATGATGAATGCTATGAACCATGTGTATTATTGCTTATTTCATGATTTTGGAATTATCTAGTTCATTTGTATTATTGAGGTGCGCCCTATTCCATCTCCCACTCCACCACCGTGACCGGTGCCGCACTAGCAATTGCTTGTGGCGTGCTTATTGTTGACGAGGTGCTTGCGACCCTCACTCCGCTTGCCTTCTCGCCTATCCGCCCTTTCGACGCAGTGCGCTCAAGGCCTGCTCAGTCTCCATCTCGCCAATCGAAGCATTGCATAGCGGCATTCCATAGGAGTAGGCGTAGTATTTTATTTTATTATTCGCAAACCAAACCAACCATCCATTGTAACACCGACCAAGGACTTCGATCTCAAGTCCTTCCTCGATATTAAATTCCACCTTACTGTGTTCCTCAAGAGACCGACACTCGGGGATTTTCCCCATTTTTATTACTTGCGCGACCGGTGCACTTGCCGAAAATATCGCATCATATCTCCACAAAAATGGCAACGAATATTAAATGCAGACCAAATTTTGTGAAGATAAAATGATTCAAAATGCAGAAAACTATTGTGCAAAATAATACACCCAACAAAAATTTACTTAACAGCCTAATATAAACAGTAAAACAGAATAAGAAGAAATAAAACAAAAATGCGATAAACAAATGGAAAGGGCTTTAATCTCAGATTCTCCCTCTCCAGAAAACTCACACGTCTGTGTTCCCCGGCAACGGCGCCAAAAACTTGATGGCGCAAATCTCGCACACCGCTATAGGCGGTAACTCGATTGCGACACGAAACGGCAGTGTACCGATCGTTCAAGTAATATAAAATGAGGAGTAATCCCCGACTATCGAATCTCTCAAGGAACACAGTAAGGTGGAGTTAACGTTCGAGGAAGCACTTGAGATTGAAGTCCTTTACGTCGGATGGATGTGGAAACGGGGGATTTGGATTGTGAAAAATAAAAAGAAAATATTACACTACTCCTATGCAATGCCGCTACGCAATGCTTCGCTTGGCGGGATGGAGACTAGGCAGGCCTTGAGCGCACTGCGTCGCAAGGGTGGATGGACGAGTAGGCAAACAGAGTGAGGGTCGTAAGCACCTCTTCAACAAGCACGCCACTAGCAATTGCTAGTGCTGCAACGAACGCGAAGGCGGGGTGGATGATGGAATGGGGCGCACCTCAGGCAACATAAACCATAAAATAATTTCACATAGACATGAAATATAGAAATACAAACAAGTTTATGCACTCTACTTCATCATAATAATGAGATCTACACATCTACACATCAATAAGAGAAGTACAAGGCAAGAAATCGACCGAATCCAAAGTCTTGTTGAAGATTCACGGTTGGAATCACTGGGTTGTCAATCCGCGTCCAAGCTCGGTCAGCAACTGCATCCGGGGTAGAGAGAGCTGTCACTACTCTCCAATGGACCCGTCTTCTTCGTCTCACGATCCGGTGGAGGTTGCAAGCTTCCTCTTGCTTGAAGGTGATGGCGTCTAGATCTCTCTTGAAGCCCTAGGATGAAGGAGGAGGCCTAAGGGACGAAACCCTGGTGGAAGTGGCGGAATCGCACTGCTGTACGGCGCGTACGGGCATCTCCTTGTTTAGGTCGAAACTGCAGCTTTTATAGAAAATCGTCAGAAAATTGGTCGCGCACGGTCGAACGCACGACCGTGCGTCGGCCGTGCGATACTTAAGCTCAGCAGGCGTGCAGGGGAAGAAGACATTCCGCCCGTGCGATTTGTTCACGCACGACTAACGCCGCCCGTGCGCTAAGACGCACGAGTAAACTCCGACGCTCCGTTTTCTGCCCAAACACAAACGCACGACCGCCAGCGACTGTGCATCAAGGAAAACGCACGACCGTGCGATATGCAAAGAAATTACTTATGGGGAAAACGGGGCGATCAGGTCACCTGCATACATGGCACACAAGCTGGGAATACACGTACAACAGCACAGAGATACATAAAATACAATGGGGAGCACAAAGTGCTTACCCCCAACAACAAAGTGCGCAATTTCACACAAAAACAGGCACAACTATATACTTCTAATAAAAGCATGAATAAAGGAAATATGAACGAAAGTGAAGCACCAAAGCAGAAAAACTAGCCTAAATGAGTCCGAAAATATGTATATAATAGGGACTCATCTGCGAGAACGCCCCGGGGGGACGGCCGGAAAGGAAGTTGTAGGAAGTTCAGTTCAATACCTGGAGGGGCGAGTGTTGTTCGCCAGCCCGGCGAGTTCAGTGTCGGCGAGCTCCGTGCCGGCGAACTCTGTGCCGACGAGCGCGGCGCAGGTGAGCGCGCGCCCGGAGGACATGGCGACTGTGGGAGTGGTCCAGGCGAATACCATTCTCGCGAGCACCATCCCCGCGAGCCCGAGTATAGCGAGAGAGCTTGGGGGTCGTGTGGAGCGAGAAAGGGTAGCAGAAGGGGGAAGTCCCTTCTGCGAGTTGGTACTTTCTGCACCTGTCCCGGCAGGGTTCGGAGAGTGGGACAAGGTGTACTACAATGGCAGGGATGACCCTGTCCAACATCTCCAGTCTTTTGAGGACTCGGTCTCCATCAGGCCGATGTCATATGCTTTCAAGTGTCGGCTCTTTGCCATCACTCCTAAAGAAAAGGCCAGGGACTGGTTCCATCAACTCCCTACAGGGTCGATCTACGCCTCCGAGGATTTGCGCCGGAGCTTCTTGTTGCGATTCTCAACTTTAAAGAAGAGGAAGAAGGACGCCGAGTCCCTCTTCAAAGTGAATTAAGAACCAAAAGAATCGTTGGCTCGCTACGCAGATTGATTCTGCTCCCGGGCTCTCACTAAACGGGGGGTTTTAGGTTGATCTCTGGAGAGGCTGGCAAGGTGACAAGATTTTATGCTGGAATGCCCCAGATCGATTCCGCTCCCGGACTCTCACTAGGCGGGGGGTTTCAGGTTGATCTCTGGAGAGGCTGGCAAGGTGACAAGTTTTTATGCTGGAATGCCCCAGATCGATTCTGCTCCCGGACTCTCACTAGACGGGGGGTTTCAGGTTGATCTCTGGAGAGGATGGCAAGGTGACAAGTTTTTATGCTGGAATGCCCCAGATCGATTCCGCTCCCGGGCTCTCACTAGACGGGGGGTTTCAGGTTGATCTCTGGAGAGGCTGGCAAGGTGACAATTTTTTATGCTAGAATGCCCCAGATCGATTCCGCTCCCGGGCTCTCACTAGATGGGGGGTTTCAGGTTGATCTCTGGAGAGGCTGTCAAGGTGACAAGTTTTTATGCTGGAATGCCCCAGATCGATTCCGCTCCCGGGCTCTCACTAGACGGGGGTTTCAGGTTGATCTCTGGAGAGGCTGTCAAGGTGACAAGTTTTTATGCTGGAATGCCCCAGATCGATTCCGCTCCCGGGATCTCATTAGACGGGGGGTTTCAGGTTGATCTCTGGAGAGGCTGGCAAGGTGACAATTTTTTATGCTGGAATGCCCCAGATCGATTCCGCTCCCGGGCTCTCACTAGACGGGAGGTTTCAGGTTGATCTCTGGACAGGCTGGCAAGTTGACAAGTTTTTATGCTGGAATGCCCCAGATCGATTCTGCTCCCGGGCTCTCACTAGACAGGGGGTTTCAGGTTGATCTCTGGAGAGGCTGGCAAGGTGACAAGTTGTTATGCTGAAATGCCCCAGATCGATTCCGCTCTCGAGCTCTCGCTAGACGGGGGGTTTCAGGTTGATCTCTGGAGAGGCTGGCAAGGTGACAAGTTTTTATGCTGAAATGCCCCAGATCGATTCTGCTCCCGGGCTCTCGCTAGACGGGGGGTTTCAGGTTGATCTCTGGAGAGGCTGGCAAGGTGACAAGTTTTTATGCTGGAATGCCCTAGATCGATTCCGCTCCCGGGCTCTCGCTAGATGGGGGGTTTCAGGTTGATCTCTGGAGAGGCTGGCAAGGTGACAAGTTTTTATGCTAGAATGCCCCAGATCGATTCCGCTCCCGGGCTCTCACTAGACGGGGGGTTTCAGGTTGATCTCTAGAGAGGCTGGCAAGGTGACAAGTTTTTATGCTGGAATGCCCCAGATCGATTCCTCTCCCGGGCTCTCACTAGACGGGGGGTTTCAGGTTGGTCTATGGAGAGGCTGGCAAGGTGATAAGTTTTTATGCTGGAATGCCCCAGATCGATTCCGCTCCTGGGCTCTCACTAGACGGGGGGTTTCAGGTTGATGTCTGGAGAGGCTGGCAAGGCTGACAACTATCGATGCTGGAATGCATCAGGACCACTCTGCTCCCGGGCTCTCACTAGACGGGGGATGCAAGTTGATCACTGGGGAAGTTGGAAAAGAGGTAAGTTCTTCACGAGATCAGGATGATATGCCTCAGGTTGGCAAGTCTTCGGCACTGACCCGGGCCTTCTCGCTCGGCGAGCCTGCTCGCTCGGCAAAAATTAAGATTTCACACGATGGTGTGCGGGCGACAAGAATCCACTCTAAGCACTCCGGGGTATCCGGCGCTCGGCATAGAGGTTGCCGACACAGGATAGGAGGTGAGCTATCGCCGGGAAGGAAAGTACCCTGCGAAACTTAGAGGCGGAGTGCATTCCTAAAGGGCGATAATTCTAAGGCAAGTGGCGAAAGGCCAGGGCAGCCAAAAATGTCCTATGCCTATGTCCGATAACGTAGGGTGCGAGAACGATCATCACGAGAATAACCTACGTAAAAATAAATATCGGGGCAAGCTAGAACGAGATATCAACACGAAAAAAACAATTTAGCAAAAAGGGCGAACAAAACACAAGGCCAAAAAATATGCATCCATGTATTTCATAGTTTGATTTACATAAGGCGGCTATCTCGCCAGCCCAAAACAAAACAGAAAGTAAAATCAAAAGTTATAAGCCTCATGGATCGCTCACGGAGCCTTCCTCGTCATCGCGGCTCTTCACTAGAGGAAGCGGGATGAAGAGCTCCGGGACGATATCCTCCAGAATCATGTCGGCCGCGTCGGCGGCTAGGAGGCTGGCCTCCTTCATCGTTTGGAAGATGTAGCGAGCCGACTCAGTAGACTCCAAGCGGATCTCCTCATCTCACGCTCGCCGCTCTTCCTTCAGACGGCGGGGAGAAGGGGGAACGATGGCACAGGTAAGGTCGCAGTTCAGGGCTTTTAGCCCGGCCACATCGCCCTCCAATCCCTGAATGCGAGCGTCGGCTCTTCCGGCGGTCTCGACATCCTGCAAGAAAAACAAGTTAGGGAAACGAAATGGCCGAAGGAAAGGAGGGTGACAAGGCCTAGGTAACTCACCACACTGCCCTCTGCTGCAATTAGCTTCTCCTTCACCTGCGTGCTCTCGGCAAGGAGCCCCTGATAGGCCCTCGCGAGCTCCACATTTTGAAGCTCCAGCTGTAAGCAGCGCCTCCGCATCATATGGGCGAGCTCGGTAGAGCGCAACTTTGACCTCGCGCTCTCGAAAGCGAGGTTTCTCGCAGACTCGTCTTTATAAGACCCCACGTCCTCGCGCCCATAGAGGGCGAACGAGAGGTCAAAGGCATGACCGCTTACGGTCTCCTTCTCCACCCAGGAGGGAAGGATGGTGGAGATGTCCACCCGGTTTGTCTCCAGTTTCCAGTTTACCAAGAGCTCGCTGGTCTCATCCCGGCGCCTCTGGCCGAGACTGAAGTTATAATGGTTGATGGGGATGGGCAGGGCGGAGGTTCTGGAAGCCTCTTGGTAGGGCTCATCGTCTTCACCCCCACAGAGAGGCCGGTGAGATCGAACTCATCGAAAGCGGCCTCGCGAGGCTCCTTTCCCTTCGAGGAGGTGAGCGAGACCCCGCTCTTCTTACTCTTCTTCTTCGGCGGAGATTTTGGAGGAACGGCATGGCTACGAAAAGCCCCCGGTCTCTTGCGAGAGGAGGGCTCACCTGGAGTGACGGCGCCTCGGCAAGCCTCCGCCCCCATGGTCGCAAGAGCCAGGGTAGCGTCGGTTTTCCGATTGCTCGCATAGCGGGGATGGATGGGAAGATCCCGCTCGCCTAGAAAAGGGTTGAAATTACAATAAATATGGGGTTACTGAGAAAGAAGTTAATAGTGATAGGGCGAGATCTTTACCTTCCCCGCCGAGCACTGGAAGCAGCTTGTCGAGGTTGTGGCGAAGATGGACAACCTCAAAGTTCTTCTTGCAGAAGAACTGATAGAGGAGGGTGTCGTGTCCTCTGAGGGAAGTGGGCCGGTAGGTGGTCTCGCCATGTTGGACTGGCAAGATCGGGATGTTACTGAAGTTCCCCTTGACGAGAAGGAACTTCTGGGCCCAGAAGTGAGATTTGTTGACAGTCTCGTCAACCTTAGGACCCGAGCCCATGAAGTAGGCAGTCCCGTCCCTGAAGGCACGAAATGAGAATAGCTTCTGAAAGACCGGGAGGCTGAACTCGATGTGCTCCTCGCGAAGGTAGCATGCGAAGGCTGTGATCAACGCCATGGCATTAGGGGTGAGCTGGCCTGGAACAACGCCATAGTGCTTGAGCACCTGACGAGCAGTGAGAAGATCAGGATTAGTTTACATAATGAGCGAGACTTGACCTGCAGAGAATAAGAAGCGAGCGAGAACGACCATTACCTGGTGAACTTCCGGCCACAGGGGGAGACGCAGGCCAACCGCAAAATGAGCGGTGGGGATGGCCAACTCATCGACAAGATGGGCGTTGATCACGTCATTCTCGCTGGGACGACGTGCCTCGAATGGGGGGGTGACGTAGTCAACGACCGCGCTGAAATATTCCTCGTCGGTCAGGTTGCAATGATAGAAGGTGTGCTCTGTGAAAGCCTTCGCAATCTTTCGCCGACCCTCCGACTCATTGGCATCGCCGCCCATCTTAATAACCTGCAAGAAAGGAAGTAGAGCGAGAACAGGAGGTAGCGAGAGCTCTGAAGCAGAGGAGGAAGAAGGTTGACAGTAAATGCGGGGTTGACTCAGTTATGACCGCCTATTTATAGCCGAAGCAAAAGGGCGGGAAGAAGTCCAAGCGCCGGCGGGCGCGGGTTGGAGCAAAAACATCACATAGAGGCCACGAGCGAGAAAGACCTGCGGAGTTAGTACGAGCAACATTTTCTCGAGATGTATTTATCGGGAATAGAGGCCCCTCGCGAGCATGATATAACATGAAAATGAAATGGATTTATTAGCAGCGAGCGAGAACTAATAAAAAACTAGTAAAACTCATTGTCAGACGAAATAAAGCCAACATATAAGTGGCAAGTATACAAGTTACAAGCCATTGCAAGATTGTCTAGAATAACAGCACTCTTTAGCGGGATTTAAGAGTCCGCGACGACGAAAAAAATTACCGAGAATCATGGGGCAACCACTTCCATCTACCCCCACCCCACGACCCGGACCGCAGTGGTACCCTAGAGTTATAATAATCCTCGGCCAAGCGACCCTCCCGGTCCATGAGATAAGCATAGTCTCTCATCCTAGCTATATGCACCTCTGGCATCGTAGCGTTCTCATCCTGGTCACGCTGCCTCGCTTGCCGGAGTCTCGCACACTCTTCCATCAAGACAGCGTGTCTATCCTCGGCGGCTTCCTGTCACGTCTCGCCTGCATGTTGAGATCCATCAGCATCCGCCCATGTTTCCTCAGCAACTCCGCGGCTCATTGTTTCATCGTCTCAGGATCTCGCGGATCCCCAAAAAAGTTCTCCACCTGGTCAGGAAGGGGGGACATCTCATCGTCACCCAACTCGGAATCGATAGGCGGATTTTCGTGATTCTCTGCGAGATATTATGAAGAGGTTAGATGGCACGCTTGAGTTTGCACAGGGCAGGGGGTCGTCAGAATGCTTACCCAGCGGGGGGCGAGAAGTCAAGGGACGGCCCTGGAACACGTTGTCGTAGTGAGGGTAGAGAGATTTACCCAGGCTGGGAGGGTAAGCTGCGCTGTTGGTTGGAGGGATCTTTGGCGGTACAGAGCCACCGGTCTCCTCGCTCGTCAGGAGTTGGAATCCGGGCTTATCTATAATTTTGTCAGGAGGCGGAGGTGGAGTCAGAGGCCGCGATGCCTGGCGGGACGTAGATTTCAGGGGCGAGGCTGTAAGAAGCAAGGAACGAAGATCAGATAGTCGATAAGGAGAGGGTTGGCATGCGAGATCAAGAGCATACCGGCGGCGTTTTTGCCAGTGCGATCGTTATCCACTGGCGGACTTCTGCGGGACCCACCAGCGGGTTCTCCAGCGTCCTCGTTCGCCAAAGCATCCTGCGAGTAGGTTTGAATCACAGGCAAATTCATTGACGTAAACTAGAGGGGTAGCCCGTAACTTCTCGCGGGGGCGATCGTCCGGGGAGGAGACCAACAGCACGGAGTCATCCCCGGTTCAATGAGCCGCCTTCGCCTTTTTAATCTTCGGCGACTGAGCAGGAGGCGGCCGATTCATCCAGGAGGGGACCCTGGTCGTGGAGGGTAGCCCGCCGACTTTCACTGCCCTCAGGCGAGGCTCAGCTTCTTCGGAAAGAGGCATCTCCAGGCAGCTACAGTACCAGGCAAAGGGAAAGGAAAGGAAGTGGCGGCACACGCCACTGGGGACTTGGGAAGATATTTATAGCCCACGAGGTGGGTCCCAAAAAAGATTCCTGATAGATCATCAAGGGACTGGCGAATACCAGGGGTTGGATGTTTCTTTGCGAGCCCAAATAGCCTCGCGAAGAGCGGGGATTGTGTACAACCCTGATATTCGCCAGACGAGGAAGCACGGTTTAAGAAGGCAACATAACGAAATAATAAGAAATAGGGGCCTTAGGGTCGAAGACCTCGCGAGAGGGATGGGAGAGAAATATATCTCGGAAGGCTCGCGGAGAGGCGGGCGAGAAGGGTAGGAGAGATAAACGCCCGCAGGTATTCGCCAAGAAGTTCCCATAGTTCGACGAAAGGAATACTGCGTTCGACGAACTCTCCCGAGTTTGTCGAGCCCACCTATGATCGTCGAGCTCGCCCCTGTTCGACGAAATCATCAGAAGTCGGCGAAGAGTTCTACGCTCATTAAAGCCAAAGGGACGGTCTCGCAAGGGGAGTCGCGAGACCCAGACCACGGCAGATATCTTCGCGAGACCCAGACCTCGCTCCATTCTATGCTCGACAAATGTTGAACGGAGCTCAGCATTCGTCAGACGGCGCTCGACGAACAAAGTATACTCTACGGCAGCGCTCGGCCAGTTGCAGCAGGGAAGCAGTGGTCGACGAGTCGCCCATCTCGGCAAACAGCGAACAACTTAGCATTCCGCATATGTCAACCTCGTCCGTGTTCGGCGAAGTGACCTGCGTTCGGCGAAGGACGTTTTGATCCCGACAGAGCCAAGTGGCGGTCTCGCAAGAAGGCTCGCGAGACCGGACCTCGGCAGATACCGCCAAAATGGGCCAGCGAGGTCCTCGCAAGACGATCGCCTAGAAGAGGCTTCGCGAGCAGGGCTCGCGCGAAGGCCCGCGAGAGCTTCGGCAGTAAGGTTCTCGCAGATCCTTGCCATAGGTTGATAGGGCCAAATTACCCTTTTATCCTTGGTGGTCTGCCTTTAGCCTCTCCAAACAGCGGAGTTTGGCTGTTAGCAGACCCATTTGGGGTGCGGATAGTAAAATCAGAAGGCGGAATCCTGCTATTTGCAGGCCAGACTAGAAAACCTATAAATAAGGCCTCAAGGGCACCTTTGGAGAGGACTTCACTTCAGCTTCTCTCTCCTCAGGCTTCCTTTGGATAGCATTCCCAGAGCTCTCCAAGGTGCCCGAGTCTCAGCTTTGGCTTGGGAGGGGAAGCGCTCAACGATCTTCCAGGTTAGTGGAGGGACCTCCTCGCTGCGACTAAGGTTTTAGTCATTTTTCTAGTCTTCGGTCTATCTTCTCCGAGGGATCAGTAAGGGCTAGCCTCCCCTCATTTCGGTGAGGGCCCCGAGCTCCATAAGAGACCAAGAAATCGGTTTCAACAGGAAGAATTAAATATTACATGATTTATAAAATTAAAACATAAATATTATTTAAGATCTTGGACTTCCCAAGGAATACCCAAAGACGGGCTCTCAAAGTACTAGGCAGTTTGGTGGGATGAAAGCCCAACACGGCCCTTTCACAAGAAATTAGATTTTTTAACATTTTATAATTTTTTTGGTATTTTAATTTTGCATAAGAAGAAAATAAGACACAGACATAAAAATTTAAAAGAAAACATTTTTTTGTATTTTGTAAATTGTTTTATAACAAAATTGAAAATAAAGAAAGAAAAACAATTTTTTATGATTTTTGAAAAAGCTTTTCTAAATTTTTGGGATTTTTAATAAAAACATAATATAAGAGAATACACCCCCATACTTGAAAATAAATATTGTCCCCAATGTTTATAAACTAAGTATGAAGAGAAATTGAAAGAAAAGTGCATAAAAATGCAAGAAAAGATAAGCAAGGGGCGCCTCCGAAGAGTGCTTTGTTTACCGTCTTTTAACTAGACGTTAAGGGTTAGCTGAAAGAATAAACATAAGAAAATTGCATAGGCGACTCCCTTAATTCACGCGTAGGGGAATGTGCCAAAGTCGGTCGCACGACTACTCCTCCACTATAAGCTTGATTCTTTTGTTGCCCGTTAGCTCGAAATTGTGAATCCAAAATTACCTATATATACCTTAGGTAATTTGGATTGTTGGAGATAAGCGGCAAATGGATCGGTGAAAACGTTTGGTTGCAACGACTCACCCTCTATATGAAAAGTGCTATCAAAAGAATAAAAAATTAGCGAGTCAGAAAATTTTTCACAAGGAGTTTCTTGTGAAAATAAATGATCAAGCTCCGGTTGTTCCTTTTCTAAAATAAAATTCTGTTTTGAAACATCCTGTGCAGTACCACACAGAATAAAATTTTCGGACACAAAATTTTCATGAATTTCGGGTTCAACAAAAATAGAAGAATTTGTGAAAATTTGTGAAAAACAAAAGAAGATCCCGGTGGAGTTGAGGAAGATACTTGTTCTTCTACTACTTCTTCCAGTGTGCCCATAATATTAAGAAATTCTTGGTACAATTTGTGTTTTTCATTTTTGGAAAAAGAAACTATGGGATTACATGAAAAATCATGTTCCTCCATAACTAAATTATCCAAAGATGGAGAAAAGGCACTAGAAGAAATAATATTCACATCTAAATTTTGGGGAGGAGGATCAAATTGAAAATGTGAAATTTCACAAAAATTAGAGTACGAGCCTGGCTGCGTAAAAGAAGAAGAACAAACATCCGGATCTATAGGTCGATCTTCATTGCTCCAAAAGCTATCTGGGTGAGCTTACCACCAAGAATAATCTACTTCGGTGCTAGAAGAAAAATTATTAGAAACCGAAAACTTATTCTCGTGAAAATTGGAAATAATATTTTCATCAAAGTGAGAATAATTATTTTCATCAAAAGAGGAAAAATTATGATCGTAATTTTTACCAAAATTATTCGCATAAGATTGAGAAAAAACATTTTGATAATATAAATTTCGAGAATAAGAATTAAAAGAACATTCAACACTATTGAAATTTGAAGTGCAAGTGGAGGTTGAGCGGTCTTGGCATCAGACCGGGCGATCTGGCAGTTACTGCTGGTGTTGTTGGGTTTTGTGAGTAGTCTGCACGGCTTGTTGTAGAGTCGGTGCACTGTTCGACAGGGTTTAACTCGGCAATGCGCGCGAGTTGTGCGCTACCCGCTATTGTTATGGGAGGTTATCCTATCGTTTTAAGTGGTGACCGCACTCCTCACTTCTACTATAAATTGGACCCCCCGGCTCGAATAAAGCAAACGAGAACTGTAAGTGAGAGCTCGTGAGTTGTTGTGCTGATAGAACTTCTCTGTTCGCGCGGTTTGAGATTTTCCTTTGTTGTGTTTGCAGGTTGTGCGGCTTGCTTGTGGTTCTGATTTGATCAGAGGAGAATGTAGCAGATAAGTCGGTAGTAGTCAACGGCAGATAGCAGCAGGAGGTCGCGGTTAGCGACAAGGCAATTTTTTTGGCTCATTTCAGCTTTCAATAAAGGATCAGTCTGCGGTAGGTAGGCGGTTTGCCTTTGCTAGACTGTATTGTACAACCCTCATTCTCCGAGGGTGGGCCCGTCTAAAGGCCACGTAAGAAGAACTCAAATTCAACAGTCAGCATTAATATCAGACAGAGCACCGGGATCAGGAGACTTGATCGTGTGAGTAGGAACCTAGCCGAGCGAGAAGGAAAGGCGCACTCGGAGTTCACAACCCGGCCGAGCGAGAAGGACGTAGGACTGGACATTCTCGCCTATGGGCGACTTGCACCAACCAACTCGCCAGTTTAGGCCGAGGTCCTCACCTACTCGCCTACCTATGACTTTGCTAAAACCAACTCCAAGGGGATCAGGGATAGTCGCCTACTTCCTCTCCCTCAAGATTTGTCTATAAATAGACCCCCAGGGGTACCAGGAATGGCACTTATCCAAAATCAGGGCTTCACCCCCCTTATAGGCGAGAATCCTCCCTAGCCAGTGCCTTCCTAGTACCAAGCTTGGCCATTCGTGGTTTTGGAGGAGAAGACTCCCTTGAGCTGATGGGTACGTGGTGGGACCTTCCTGCCGCAACACCTGGGATTTTGTTTATTATCCCTCTATTTTGCTCATCGTAGCTAACCAAGTCTTCTCGTTGGACCATTGGGCAAGTAACCTCCGGCTGCATTGATCCGAATTTTGAAGCTTAGGATTTTCCTGGCTTCAACACTTTGGTGCGGTGAGCGTGGATCATAGTTAGAGGAAGAAAGTCTGGTTGAGAAAGTGAGATGGTCACAGTTAGCGACCACGGGGAGGTGGTAGGTAACCCGGCTAGAGGTGGCGAGTTCGTAACTTTGGCTATTTTCAAGGAATTCGCGCGGCGGATAGAAGGCTCCATGCGAGCAGCTCTTCAACCTCGCATGGAAGGAACGACGACCTCGGCTCATCGCCTGGGTCCGTCCGAGGAAGGTGCTCACCCTCAGCGACCAGGGAAGGAGCATGTGGAGGAGTTCGAGCGACCAAGGAGGTCGCAGTTCAGTCCGCAGGCATCGCAAGGAGCTGGAGGAACTCGGTTCCGCGAGGAGGAGGAGCAGGCGAGATACTTTGGTACTCGCCAGGCTAGCGAGTATGGAGGAGATACTCGCCAAGATGAAGGTCGTCGCCAGATTGGGGGGAGGAACCCATTCTGTGAAGAGATCATTGTCGTGCCAGTGCCGGAGGAGTTCAGAGATCCCGCGATGAATTACTACTCGGGGAGGGATGACCCCCTCCGACACATCCAGTGTTTCAAGGATGTCGCCTACATCCGGACCATGTCTGACGCCTTCAAGTGTAGGTGTTCGCAATCTCCCTCCGAGGGAAGGCAAGGGACTGGTTCTACCATTTGCCAGCAGGTTCCATCTACTGCTTCGAGGACTTGTGCCGGGGGCTGACCATGCGGTTCGCCACGGCCAAGAAGCTGAAAAAGGAGGTCATGGCCCTTTTCCATTTGGTGCAGGCGCCGAAGGAAACGTTGGGGGACTATATCGACCGCTTCCATGAGGAGGTGTTAGACATCCAGGAGGTGGATGGTCGCACCTTGCAGCTGGCCCTGACTCTCGGCCTTCAAGAAGGCCTCTTCAAGTTGGAGCTCGGTAGGATCCCTCCCTACTCCTACGGCAATCTCATCGAAAGGGCCAACTAGTTTGTCCAGGGTGAGGCTTCCAACCGCGGCTTCCTAGCCAGGCTCACCCGAGTGACCAAGGAAGATAAGGACGAGGAAGAAGAGAAGGCCCCCGAGAGGAGAAAGAAGGAAGATCCTAGGAGGACAGAGAAATGAAAGCCGGAAGGAAGGGACATGGAAGAGAGAAGGGGAAGAGAGCCTAGGAGAGAGGAGCCAAGAAGAAACGATAAGAGGAGGCTCGTCGTAGCCCCAGAGCGTCGGGAGGAAGAGAGGCGCTACCAAGTCCCCTTTAACCTGCCACCTTGGAAGCCGGCCAGAGGACCTCAACGTCAGGATGGGGGAAGGAGATCCCTGGAGAGAAGACGCTTCGACAGACCGGAGGGGCGTCAGGAAAGGAGAAGGGAAAAAGCGATGGCGGTTGCCCGGCGCGGCAATCGGCAAGGCCGGAAGAACCGGAAGCAGAGGAGGTCGTAGGTAGAGGAGGTTCCCGTCTATTGTGACCTCCATCAGGTGGAGGGGCATGGAACAATGGCTTGCCCAGACTTTTGGGAAGCCAGGAGAAGGTTGGAAGCAGGAGAAGTAGAAGGGGAGCAGCGGAGGATAGAATCCCCTATCGAGCCGTCGGTAGGTCAAGCCATCGGCCGAAGGAGGAATGAAGATCGCGTCGACCACGGAGGTCGAGGAGACCTCGTCCCGGGAGGTAGAGGGGTTGGCGTGATCCACAGGGGAGCAGGGGTGGGAGCTTCCCGCAAGGGGAGTCTCCATCAGATATATCGAAGGAGCGTCACTTTAATTTCGTAGGCGCCGCCCCCATTGGAGGAGATCACCTTCTCAGAGGAGGACATGCTGGGGAATGAGAATACCTTCCATGATGCCCTCATGATCCAAGCTTCCATGGAGGACTTCACCGTTGATCGAATTCTGATCGATAACGGTAGTTCCGTAAACGTCATCTTCAAGGAGACGTTTGACGGGCTGGGCGTCGGCGCAGGAAGAGTCCGGGCGCCGGATGGTCCCCTCTTTGGCTAATCCAGAGAGAAGAAAGAGGTGGAGGGAGGCGTAGATCTCCTTGTAACTCTCGGTGGCACCCCTCTCCAGTGTCATTTCATCATCGTTGACGCCCCGAGTTGCTACAAGGCCATCTTCGGGAGGCCATTTCTCAACACCTTCAAAGCTGTTCCATCCTCCTACCATCAATGCCTCAAGTACTGCCAAGGGGACGTCTAGGTGAGGATCAGGAGCGATCCAAGAGCCGCCCGTGAGTGCTACCTTAGCTAGGTCAGCACCATCAGCTGGATCGCTGACGCGGAGGAGTTCGAAAGGGCGATAGGAGGCACGCCCCGGCTGGATGCGTCCGAGGAGGTAGAAGAAATTGAGGTACTCTCCACAGCAGGAGTACCTGGGTTGCTGAAGATCGGAGGATCGCTGAAGGTCGGCGAGAAGATGGAGATGGCGACGTGCCTGCAGGACAACGTCAACATCTTTGCCTGGAGTGCTGCTGAGATGCCCGGGATCGACCCAGAGGTTGCTTTTCACCAACTCAATATCGACTCCGCGGTGAAGCCCGTCCGCCAAAAGAAGTGGTCTAGCGCCACCGTGTTGGCCGGACCTATCTGTGAAGAGGTGAAGAAGATGCTGGATGCGGGTTTTGTGTCAGAGATCCAGTACCCAAGCTGGGTCTCAAATGTTGTAATGGTAAAGAAAGCTGTGGGTAGCTGGAGGATGTGTGTCAACTTTTCGTTATTAAATAAAAGCTGCCCGAAGGATTGTTATCCCTTGCCTATAATCGACGCGCTGTTTGATTAAGTCGTCGGTTTCCCTGTGATGAGCTTCCTTGATGCGTTTTCAGGATACTGTGAAATTTTCCATAGTTCTAGGAGTGAGCAGGAATAGTATAACTAAAAGTTCAAGCCAATCAACCAGAAGCACATGAAGCAAACACAATCTTTATTGATCAAGCAAAATTCTTCATTACAGGGCGAGGTATACATGGTGAGACATGATTTCGCCAATACAAAAAATAGAAGAGAAAAACAAGCTGAAAGGATAACCAGCTGTCTGACTTCCCGAGACCGCCTGACCGCTCGATCCGATAGTCCGCTCGGCTAGAAAACAAGACCGCCCGAACTGCCTGCCTGCGCCTTGAACAACACCAACTGAGAACCCCGTGAACTCCCGAACTCCACTGATCCTCCCGAACTCCAGCAACCCGCACTGTAAGCCGCAAGACTTCCCGAACACCTTCAGAAGAGGAGGTGCCCGCTGCTACCTGCACAATCCGCAGAAGCTGCACAGGACAAGTTCGATCAGTTAACCGGCCGGTCATAAAAAAGGAGACCGCAAGAACATGACGCGAGCTCAGCTTACACTTGGTGCTATTTATTTGCTGCTACAGTGACTCCTATTTATAGGCGGGCGACCTGATCCAGTCACCGCCCTCTGAGATAGAGTCACCACCCTTGACCGCGCGACCAGACCGGTCAACCCGCGCGATCAGCAAAAGATCCTCCTGCTTAGTGAGCTCGCCGACTTCAACAGAAGCCGCGCGATCATGAAAACGCTCGGTCATGACGCTCACAACCTGTGTTCGCCACCCGACCTCCTCCATAGACCGCGAACACACTAGGCCGACTAGGACAACATCCCGCCAAGTCGACCAAACACCTGTGACCGCATATATCAGCTGATCGCCGAAGGACAAGCCATGCGAACACAAACCGGAGACCGCACGACTAAGAAGACCTTAGTTCGCGCGCACCACAGAGAACCCGGACAGCCACCAGACCGGGCTGCCCCCACCACGCGGTTAGTAGCACCAGACCGCGCGGTTACACCAAACAGAAGACAGCTCGCCACGCGGTCACACGACCATACCGCGCGGCCTCACCACGACACCTTTGGACAGAAGAACGGCGGTCACGCCGAATAGACCGCAGCTAGACCAGAGAGGTCAGACTGCCAGAGGAGACCACAAGATCGTGCGGTCAGACCAGACCGCGCGGTCTCCCCCCCAGACCGCCAACTCCACAAACTTCCACTTCAATATTTTCAACACTCCCCCTTGAAGTGGGAAGTTGAAAATAGCCTAAGGAAACTCCTTAGCCGAGTGAACGGCCCCTTCGCCAGCGCCTTTGTGAAGATGTCAGCAATGTTGTCTTGACTCCGAACATGCTCGACCGAAAGATACCCCTCCAGCACCTTCTCACGAATGAAATGATGCTCAATCTCGATATGCTTGGTCCTCGCGTGATAAACTAGATTAGTAACCAGTTTGAGACCACTCTCATTATCGCCGCGGAGCAGAGTCGGACCCCGAACCTCCTTATGGATGTCTCCCACCAACCTCCTAAGCCATATGGCTTCTTGAGCTGCCAAGGACGAAGCCTTGTATTCCGCTTCCATGGTGGAGACCGACACTGAATCTTGCTTCTTGCTGCACCATGATATAACTGTGGGGCCCGCCATGAAGACGTATCCAGACGTCGACTTCCGATCGTCCGAATCTCCCCCGTAATCAGCATCCATGTGTTGGAACATGGTCTTCCGCATCTCCTAGGTTTGAGAATAACAAATCCTATGTGTATTTGATCTTTTGTGTTCAAGTGTGCAGGTTAGCATAGTCCACATGACTCAAGGAGTACTCATGATGTCTGCCCCCAAAATTGAGGCCAAAATTCGAAGAGGCTCACTAGCGCCGGCGGTAGCGATAGCGCCCGGCGGTAGCGATAGCGCCCGGCGCTAGCATTGATTAGCTCGATTCCGGCGGCATTTTTAGAAGGAACTAGCGCCCGGCGGTAGCTACTAGCGCCGGCGGTAGCATGGCGCACAAAAGGCATAGAGCAAATTGTTGCCACGGATGGGAGATTCGGCCGCGCAAGATCATTCTTAATCTGGGCTAGCGCCGGCGGTAGCCCTAGCACCGGCGGTAGCATGAAGGCTATAAATTGGATGCTTTGGCTCCGTCTTCTTCATCCTCCTCCAATCCCAAACTCCAGAGCTTCATGCCACAGCAGAGAGAGGAAGATTCAGAGCGATACTCCCACAATTCCATAAAGCCTTAAGGAGATCCGTGGAGAAGATTTCAACACGCTTCATCATCGTGACGAAAGACCGCATCGACTACGATCATACTCTGCGTCTTCGTCTACTTCTCCAAGAGATCCAAATAGAGGGAGTTTTTATATTATTGTCTTTTTCATTTCACATCTTTTCTTATAATCGTTTAAGTGAAATCGCCTCGTGTTGGCGACTAGGTCTGGGGTAGGACTTAGGGCTGAAATTCGCCTCGTGTTGGCGACTAGATCTAGGCTAGGTCTAAGGGGTGCTCAAGGCCTTTCTGGGGATAGATTGGCTAGAGCGGCTTGAGGCCGTATCTGGGGAGAGATCGGCTAAAGCCAACCGGTTCGTGGGGATACGAGTCGGTATAGAAAACGAAAAATAGTTTTTATTATTCGCCTCCGATCTCTAGCGACATTGAGATCAAGTTCTGTAAAACTTATTTAATATCAATAAAGCTTGTCTCTCTTTTTGTTTTACTTGTCTTCTTGTTTTAATATTGCAATATTCCAAAGTTTTTCTAAATAAAATCTAAAGTTTTTGAAAACCCTTATTCACCCCCCTCTAAGGGCGCCGACCGATCCAACAAGTGGTATCAAAGCGGTTTTATTCCAATCGGCTTAACAACCGGGAATAATTGCGTCTTATGATCTCGCTTCTACCAGTGGGGGAGATTTTTGTGAAGAGGAAAAATTACTTGCACCACCTTTATTTGAAGAAACAAATTATAAAGGATGGAAAATTTTAATGGAAAAATTTATTAAAACTTTAGATATCGAAGTATGGAACTTAGCAATTATAAGACGTGTGGATGAATCAAATAAAAAGGAACTTCATTTAAATGCAAAAGCTAAACTTTATCTATTTTGTGGTCTCTCAAATGAAGTTTTCAAATTTGTGTATTGCTTTTCTAATGCTTATAAAGTATGGAAATTTCTTGAAGAAATGTATGATCTTCCTCTCGCAGGTATGGAACAAACACAGGAGGAAAAGAACGTACAAGCAACCATTATCATTCAAGAAGATCTCTCTCGGAGCGAAGCCATGGAGAATATTGAAATAGAAAAGGAGAACAATACACCAAGAGAAAAAGGAGAAGAAATCTTACTTTTGGAAGAGGAGTGCCAAGAAGAAGACAAAGGAACAATATGTTCAAATCCTCCCTCATCCAAAAGCAATGTAAGGAAATCAAATTCTATCTTTTGTACTTCTATCTCTTCATTGCAATTGTTACAAAATACTAAGCGCAAAATTAAGAAATTAAAGAATGCTAATAAATTATTGCGCTTAGAAAATAAAAATTTAAAAGCAAAAGTTAAAGTAGTATCAAAATCTGATTTATCTAGCTTTACTCATGTCACTTCAATTGAAAATACAAAACCTTGTCTTGATTGTAATAATATTAAAGAAAAATTTAAGGAACTTGAAAAAGAAATTATTTTTATAAAAAGACAAAATGAAAAATTATGTTTAGAAAATTCATCTTTAAAAATTAATTGTGCTAAGTGTAAGGACTATGAAATTGAAATAAAAGAGATGGATGAAACATTTGATGAGTATAGGGATAAATATGAAAAACATATTGACTCAATTGTTGCCACTCTTAAAAATAGCACAATAAATTATAATAAAGCTAGACATAATTTAAGAATCAAGAATGATGAACTAAAATAAAAAATCAACTTGCTTAAGGAAATCATTAAGAAAAATGCTCAAAACATTCATTCACAATCTCAAGGTATATCTAAAAGCAAGTTGAATATAATTTCTCAAAATGTTGATAAATCCAACAAAGGAAATAAAAGATATCAAATGCTTGAAAATAAAATTCCAAATCATTATCACTTACAAAATAACCACTCTCCCAACATAAACTTAAAGATAAACAAATTTCCTATAAAGAATGTTTTGCAAAATCATCATGGAAATTTGATAAATAAGAATAATAGTAAACCAAGTCTTGAATGGAGACCAAAAAGCAAAAATGAAAACTTAAATGCAAGGATCCATTCATCACATTCTTTTCCCAACTTAAATTCAAATGAAAACAAATTTCCATTATATAATAAATTCAAGAGTAATGATTATGGAAATTTGAAAAACAAAAATTACATTTTTTCATGGTTCGAATGGAAACCCATACTTAAGAATGACACATTAATGTCAAATGAAAGGGCCCATTCAAACATATCTCCCCAAAAGAAAACACGATGTATTTGGGTACCCAAAGGAACCGTCACTCCCGGTCCTCTTTGGATACCTAAATCTCTTATTCATTAGTATCCCATCATTTGCATGAAGTAGAAATCAATTAAAATGAAATACACAAATTTCTACTTCATGATGTGCTTTAATGTCTTTTCTATCTTTTTCTTTTTGTGTTCTTTTTAAACTATCATGCCATGGTCATCCTATATAGTATTGGAAATATGATTTTATCTCATAAAACTTAATGAGTTTATAAATCATTTTTTGATCAAAATTAAAAATAATATTTTTATTTTGATGACCTATCTTTTATTATTATAAATATCTTATATTATCCATATGAATCAAACTCTAAATTTGCTATAAGATATTTCAAATTAAATCCGGTTATTAGGCTATTAAGATTCTTAGCCTTCACCAACAAGTGGTTTAGTGAAATAACTTGATCTAAAAGAAAATTCAAGATTTAAATAAAAGCTCAACTTTCAATATGGGAGTCATTGTTCACAACAAAAAATTATATTGTGTTCTCTCCTTGATGTCAAACATGATCTAAACCATCACTATTGTTCACCTATCAAAAAATCACATATATATATTCAAAATTCTTAATTAAAGGAAAATCACTAAAATGTGTTGAAAGAAGTTATCCTCATAAAGAATATTGAATTCACAAACACCACCATGATCTAGTGATATCCTTTGGTAAACATCTCTAAAATCATAATTCATATCAAGAATCATCTATAAACAACTATCACAAATTATATGATAACAATTAACATTATAATTGTTTACCATGGTTGGTGTTATGGTGTATTATGTGTGTATTGTGATTTATTTCTAGTTTAGACCTATGAATCATTTTGATATCAAACCAAATAGAATTGTCACTCCATTCTAGGTCTCTAAGTTGAAACACAATCAAACTTTGGCATAACATTAATCTCAAATTTATCATGCTAACATTGTCACCTAAAGAATATTTATATCTATGTTAGGTCTTATATGTCAGGGCATATCCATGTTACTATTTGCGTGAACATTACTCCTTGTTCACTGAAACCATGCATATCTGATGTGTTCAAACATGATATCTTGGGTTTTCATTTCCTATTTTTTTAAGTTATAAGCACAAGTCTTTAAAAAGGTCAAAATGAAAACATAAGTAAATATATCTCCTGCAATGATTATTTTGTCAAGTCATATAAGAAATCGCTTACGTTTCATGCAATTTGGACCATCCAAAACATCTCCTAAAAATCTGCAACTTCAGCATGGAACTACTATTGGGACACCTAATCAAGACCACCAATCAAAATTTCTAAAATCCTAAAAAATTGTTCACTGTCTCCCGCGCTAGCGCTACCGCAGGCGCTAGCGTCCATGTTCATTTTTCTATATTTTTTAAATTTCTAAAAATCCCTTAAAATATATAAATCTATATTTTCTACTTAGTTTTGCACTTCTGTGTTTCTTTATTTTTGAAAAATCAAATACAAAACTACAAAAACCAAATTATAAAAAATATGTTTTGTTTTTTCGCTTGTGTTGTTTCCTTTATTTAAAGTTCATCTTTATGCAAAAATCAAATATAAAATTTACAAAAGCAAAAATTATAAAAATATGCTTTTATTTGTAAAAATCAACTACAAAAATATAAAACAAAACAAAAACAAGTATCAAAATTATTCTTCTGAACTTAACTTTTCTATGTATCTTGCGAAAGGTGATTTGGGCTATCATCCCATCATATCACCTAGTACCGGGCGAACCTCTCACAAGGTAGCCCTCGGGAAGTCCAAGATCAATTTTATGAGTTCAAACTTTAAATAAAAATTACTCTTTAAAAATATCAAAAATATTGTATGAACTTCATTGAAAATCAAGCATGATTTAATCAATTATTTAGAACTTCTATAATGTTGCAATGTATCTTTTCAAACTACTTTGAACATTGCCTTCATCATGCTTTGATACATCTATTAATATGTGCATAATTTATATTGAAAAAGTTGTGTAGAACTATGCGTAGCATGCCTCTAAGTATGAGTAATGTTTTATGTTTGATAATGATCACAATTCACTCACTTATTTTGGCATTGTCTACTTATGTGTTTAATCTAAGAATGTTTGTGTATGTTTTGTAATAGTACAATGAATTAAAATTGCACAAGTATCTTACCTACACAACCTTTATTTGCACTTTTAAAAGTTAAGAAAAGTGGTTATCTTTTTCATAAATTATATTGGTTTGCAAAACAAGTGTATTCGGAGAACTTTGTACAAAACAAAATCATAAAATAAAGTGACAAAGATAACTCCACCAAGCACTACTTGAACCTCCTGATAAGTTTTAATAAGCGTTGTGAGGTTGAGCACCTTGGAAAGAATAATAAAGTATCTTGTGCAAACCCTAACTTTCTTTCAAAATAAAAGCCACTTATTCTTAAGTACACCGGATCACAATAAAAATCAATCTTGAAGAATAAAAATATGTGATACCCCAAGCACTACTTTGCACCCTGATAAGTCTTGATGAGAATTGTGTGTGCAAAGCACCTTGGTAGTTGTACATTTTTTTTGTGTGCATTGAAGTGAGTGGAAGTAAAATTATTTGTGTTTTATTGTGCTCTTTACTTTACATATTACTTGTATTTTTGATTAAAACATTTGTTTACTCTATTCAAAATACACTTTTATGCACATCATTATCTTCCATAACACTTCTTCTCATGAGTATTGGATCCTAATGCTAATTCTATACTACTCTTTATTTATGAAATGCACTAGATAACCTAGCATGCTTTCTACAATGTTTGGTATGTTTTGAAATTGTGAATTAAAGTAACATTGTAGTAATCTCTTTTTGATAAGATTATTTCATGCTTGGTTACTGTATTGTCAAAAAAAAAATTTTAAATGCAAAATGATTTACAAAAACATCTTCTTTTTGAAATTGAACTCATATATCTTTTTATGAACCATCATTGATTACCATAAGATGTTTTTTTGTACTTCTATATGTCTTCTGCATCATAACCATATAATTGTTTTACCTTGCACTTTAATACTTATTTAAAATCTTTCATCTTTTGAGCATCATCACTTGAATCTTCAAATTCCTTTCTTGCAACAAGTGGTAGACTTGCTTGGTAAACTTTATATTGGTTGAATTTTTTTTGCTTAGAACTCTGATATATTTCTATTCTAAACACTCCTCCAACAAGTGAAATATTGCTTATAAAACATCTTTTTTTTAACTTAAACTCTTATTTAGTATTATGATGTTTCTTTTTCGAAATCTTCCGCAATACTCAAACTCTGATTCATTCATGAATTTCAATATAGCTATGTGAGTTTTATTTCAAAAATTCAAATAAAAATATAAACCCATATGCTATGATATTTCCCATTAGATTTAAATGCTTAATGTTTCCAATAATTGTTATCCAAGACTTCATTTCTCACCATAGCGGGGGCGTAGGGTTGTAGACATTAGATAACCTTATCTCTAGTCATGTCTTGTCCTTAACCGGGGAGGGTTCCAGTGGGGCCTTGCGAGGCACTGGGGGGAAAGAGTGCTGGGTTAAGTTTTTGTCTAGTGTTTGCATATGGGATTAACACCCCAACCTACGGCATGTTTGCAGCTCCTCATGCCCATCCGTCACTTAGTACAGGGCTAGGGTGTTGACATATTGTCTGGGTAGATTGGTTACTTGGAAATCATGATTGTTTTTAGGCTTAAAACACTTATTTAAAGGGGAAATCATTATTTTTTGCTTAAACTCTGATATATAAAAGGGGGAGAACTACAAACAAAAGGGATAAAATAAGTCATAACTCTGATCATTTTCAATGAAAGACAAGTCTAAAACTCCTTATCATTTACTTAAAAAGCTCGATCATGCCTTCTCTTTTATTTACACATTTTTTTAGTGCTTTGTTTCCCTACCCACTTTTGCTAATAACAAAGGGGGAGAACTAACATGATAAAATGCAAAAAGGGCAGAACTAACATGATAAATATATAATCCGCTATCAAAATGCAAACCCAACATGATTGATTAAGTTGATAGCATACATATTAGGGGAGCATTCACATAGGGGGAGCATGTATTTAGGGGGAGCATGTATTTTGGGGGAGCAAGTCTGACATGCTAGAATCAATTATTATCCTAAGTCATCACTCTCACACACACACAAGTATAGTTTCATCATGCTTATCTATTAATGCTTTGATTTATCATTAATGGATTTGTTATTATCAAAAGGGGGAGTTTGTTGGAACATGGTCTTCCGCATCTCCTAGGTTCGAGAATAACAAATCCTATGTGTATTTGATCTTGTGTGTTCAAGTGTGCAGGTTAGCATAGTCCACATGACTCAAGGAGTACTCATGATGTCTGCCCCCAACATTGAGGCCAAAATTCGAAGAGGCTCACTAGCGCTGGCGGTAGCGATAGCGCCCGATGCTAGCATTGATTAGCTTGATTCCGGCGGCATTTTTAGAAGGAGCTAGCGCCCGGTGGTAGCTACTAGCACCGGCGGTAGCATGGCGCACAAAAGGCATAGAGCAAATTGTTGCCACGGATGGGAGATTCGGCCGCGCAAGATCATTCCTAATCCGGGCTAGCGCCGGCGGTAGCGCTAGCGCCGGCGGTAGCGTGAAGGCTATAAATTGGATGATTTGGCTCCGTCTTCTTCATCCTCCTCCAATACTAAACTCCAGAGCTTCGTGCCACAGCAGAGAGAGGAAGATTCAGAGCGATACTCCCACAATTCCATAAAGCCTTAAGGAGATCCGTGGAGAAGATTTCAACACGCTTCATCATCGTGATGAAAGACCGCATCGACTACGATCATACTCTGCATCTTCGTCTATTTCTCCAAGAGATCCAAATAGAGGGAGTTTTTATATTATTGTCTTTTTCATTTCACATCTTTTCTTATAATCGTTTAAGTGAAATTGCCTCGTGTTGGCGACTAGGTCTGGGGTAGGACTTAGGGCTGAAATTCACCTCATGTTGGCGACTAGATCTAGGCTAGGTCTAGGGGGTGCTCGAGGCCTTTCTGGGGATAGATTGGCTAGAGCGGCTTGAGGCCGTATCTGGGGAGAGATCGGCTAAAGCCAACCGGTTCGTGGGGATACGAGTCGGTATAGAAAACGAAAAAGAGTTTTTATTATTCGCCTCCGATCTCTAGCGACATTGAGATCAAGTTTTGTAAAACTTATTTAATATCAATAAAGCTTGTCTCTCTTTTTGTTTTACTTGTCTTCTTGTTTTAATATTGCAATATTCCAAAGTTTTTCAAAATAAAATCTAAAGTTCATGAAAACCCTTATTCACCCCCCCCCCCTCTAAGGGCGCCGACCGATCCAACACCATGTACACATGCACCTCGAAGCCCGCATCCCTCCTGTAAAGGAGACCCATATCCGAAGTCGCCTTGACATACTTCAATATATTCTTGGCTGCTAGAAGATGAGGCATCTGTTGTTCCGCCATATACCGACTCACCCTGCAAACTGCATACGCAATATCCGGCCTGGTAATCATCAGATAGATCAAGCTCCCAACCAGAGCCCGGAACACCAGTGGATCTTCCAGAATCCTCCCCTCATCCTTACGAAGTTTCATGGCCTTCTCCAGAGGTGTGGAAATGCACTTCCCTTCCTTCATGCCGAATCGCTCCACGATTCGCTCCGTATATCCAGCCTGGGACACCAGCACTCCACTTCCCTTCCTCTGCACTTCGAGTCCAAGGAAATGGTGAAGCTCACCTAAGTCCTTCATCTCGAACCTGATGGATAGCTCAGCTCGAAGCTTTGCAACCTCCTCCTTCGAATTCCCCGTCACGATCATATCGTCGACGTAAAGCAGCACGATGACTTGAAGCTCCCCGCTCTTCTTGACGAACAAGCTTGAGTCTGAGGCGGAAGCACCAAACCCACAGAATAGGAGATATTCTATCTTTCCATACCACGCCCTCGGCCCTTGCTTCAACCCATACAAGGCCTTCTTCAACTTGCAGACATAGTCAGGAAAATCTTCAGACACGAAGCCTGGCGGCTGGACCATGAAGATGTCCTTGTCAATCTCGTCGTACAAGAACGCATTCTTTACGTCGAGCTGCCAAATCTCCCACCCCCAACCCTAACTGAAGTCATTTTTGCCACCGGACTGAATGTCTCTTCATAGTCTTCACCGTATTGCTGCGAGAGACCCCGAGCCACAAGGCGAGCCTTGTATCGCTCGATACTGCCGCCAGCCTTCTTATTGAGCTTGTAGACCCACTTGCATATCACAGGGGTGATACCCTTGGGCTTGGGCACCAGAGAACAAGTTTCATTCTTCTCAAGAGCACTCATCTCTTCCTGCATAGCTGAATCCCACAGTTCCACGCCTTTGGCCTTTTCAAATCTCGACCGATCCCTCTCATCCAAGGGACCAGCAAAGAAACACGAGACAAAGCTCACCATGTTTCCTCCTGTATAGCGATCAGGGGCAATGATTGTTCGCTTCGATCTCCGAAATGCCATCCCCTGACTCGCAGTATCTTCAGCTGCTTCTTCCCTAGCTCCCCTTCCAGACGTACTCGGAGCATCGCTCCCCCTGCTTCCTGATCCAGAAGCCTCCGCCTCAGAACTAGATATTGATGGACCACCTGGTGACACAGGCAGCTCCACCTGAAGATTTTCCACAGCTTTCTCCAGCTCCTCCACCCTGCTTTCTTGTAGCTCAACACCAGAACTTCCCTTGTAGGACGTCATCTCGTCGAACACGATGTCGCGAGATACAACAAATCTCCGTATCTCCGGGTCCATGCACTTCCAGCCCTTCTTCCGATCATCATAACCACGAAGACTAGCTTCCTTGCTTTCGCATCTAGCTTTGTCCGAAATGCATCTGGAACGTGCACATAGCAGGTGGAACCAAACACCCGAAGGTGCGCCACGCTTGGCTTTTCCTTGAACATCAATTCATGCGGGGTCTTCATATTGATGGGACTGAGAGGCATCTTGTTGATGACGTAGGCAGCACGAGACATTCCCTCAGCCCAGAAGGACTTTGGGATACTCTTGGCATGCAGCCAACACTTGCAGGTCTTCGTCAGATGACGGATCTTTTACTCTGCAACTCCATTTTGTTGTGGAGTATGCGCACAAGTAATATCCCTCCGGATGGCTGCCTTTCTGCAAAAAGTAGATAACTCACCAGAGGTGAACTCCCCTCCGTTGTCAGTCCTCATCTTCTTAACCCGCAGGCCAAGCCGACCCTCCACAAGCTCCTTGAACTCCACGAACTTGGCAAACGCCTCCGCCTTCTCCTTCAAGAAATATAGCCAGACATATCTGGTGTAGTCATCGATCAACACCAGCATATATCTGCTGCCTCCGAGGCTTGGGGTAGCAGTCGGTCCCATCAAGTCACCGTGGATGCACTCCAACGACACGCTACTCCTTGTCTGCAACTTGTCAAACTGTAGTCGATCAGACTTGTCAAACTGACATCCTGCGCAAATATGACCATCTCCATAGGAGGATAGACTAGGCAGGCCCTTGACCAGACCTTTCACCGCCATAGCCTTCAGCTTATCCATTCCTACATGCCCCAACCTCTCGTGCCATATGACGGCACTATCATTCGTCTGCATCTTGTCGACATAAGAACTTGTCGATAAAACGAACAAGTCTTTAGCTCTCCTCCGGACATGAACGACCTCGGCCTTCACCGCCTCAACATTTCTTAAAAACTTCACTTCTGATGGGCCGAACAGAACGTGATACCCAGCGTCAACAACATTGGTCACGGAGAAGAGATTTTTCCTCATTCCAGGCACATGATAGACACTCTTCAACGTAAGTGGCCCTCTACCACTGCCCAAGGAAACAACCCCCACCTTCTCGACAGCATGCACAGTATTATCAGCAGTTATGATGGCATCATTACCTGAGTATGGCTGCACTGAAGCAAGCTTCGACTCGTCCCTGGTGAGGTGATGACCACACCCCGAGTCCACGATCCAGTCCTCCTGATAGTTGATAGGAGCCGCAACTCCAACAGAAGCCGAGAAGGTTCCTCCCCATCCTCCATCATTCTGTCTGGCCCCAGCTTCCTCCTTTCCTTTAGCACCATGCCCCGGCTGAAGATTCACCCGACAGTCTTTCCTGATGTGACCAAGTTTCCCGCATCTTAATCACTTGGGTCCTTCTCCCTTCTTCTTCCCTTCAGCCTTAGGAGCATAGCCCCTCTCCTGCTGTCCCGAAATTGAAGGCCCATTGCCTCCAGCAGTCTTCTTCTTCTTATCCCAATTATTCTTCTTCCCTGTGAAGAGAACTTCACCATCTCCCCCAGACACTGACACCCCCGCCATTTGCCTTGCCAGACTCTCCTACGAAGCAAACAGATTTTCCAGCTCCAGCAGAGACGGCTGATTTGCCCAACCCTGCACTGATGTTACAAAGGCCACATACTCCTTCCGCAAGCCACGGATGATGTGCCTCTTCAGCTTCGCCTCAGAAATTGGCTCATCAGGATCCAGCACTGAAATCTCAGCGCACAGGTTCTTCATCTTCAAGAAGAACGTAGAGATAGAAAGATCACCCTGAGCCGACCTGGCCAGCTCATTCTCCAGGAATTGAAGTCTTGCCACATTCTTCTTTTTAAACAGCCCATCCAGGGCTCTCCAGATCTCTACAGTTGATCCACACCCCAAGATGTGATCAAATAGGTCAGGTGATATTGCCCTCTTTAGAGCAAACTCTGCCTTGGCATTAACCCGCCTCCAGTTTCTCACCTCATGACCATTGTCCCCAATCAGGATAACTTCCTCCGTGCTCTCTCCTCCAACCACCTCCCAGAGGTCCTCACCCAGAAGATAACTTTGCATACACGACTTCCACTTTTAAAGTTAGTCAATGTAAGCATCTCAATTCCAAGACCCCTTGCTTCCATGGCTCTACCACTGGTTCCTTCTTCACAAAGGCGATGGAAACTTTTAAATACTCACTGCGCTATCCACTCAAACCTAACTTTGATACCATGTGAAATTTTCCGTAGATCTAGGAGTAAGCAGGAATAGTATAACTAAAAGTTCAAGCCAATCAACCAGAAATATATGAAGCAAACACAATCTTTATTGATCAAGCAAAATTATTCATTACAGGGCGAGGTATACATGGCGAGACATGATTTCGTCAGTACAAAAAACAGAAGAGAAAAACAAGCTGAAAGGATAACCATCGGTCTGACTTCCCGAGACCGCCTGACCGCTTGACCTAACAGTCCGCTCTGCTAGAGAACAAGACCGCCCGAACTGCCTGCCTGCGCCTTGAACAACACCAACTGAGAACCCCCCGAACTCCCGAACTCCACTGATCCTCCTAAACTCCAGCAACCCGCACTGCAAGCCACGAGACCGCCCGAACACCTTCAGAAGAGGAGGTGACCGCTACTACCCGCATAATCCGTAGAAGCTGCACATGACAAGTTTGATCAGTTAACCGGCCGGTCATAAAAAGGAGACCGCAAGAACAGGACGCGAGCTCAGCTTACACTTGGTGCTATTATTTTGCTGCTACAGTGACTCCTATTTATAGGCGGGCGACCTGATCCAGTCATCGCCCTATGAGATAGAGTCACCACCCTTGACCGCGCGACCAGCCCGTTCAACCCACGCGATCAGCAAAAGATCCTCCTGCTTAGTGAGCTCGCCGACTTCAACAGAAGCCGCGCAATCATGACAACGCCCGATCATGACGCTCACCACCAGTGTTCGCCACCCGACCTCCTCCAGAGACCGCGAACACACCAGGACGACTAGGACAACAGCCAGCCAAGTCGACCAAACACCTGTGACCGAATATACCAGCTGATCGCCGAAGGACCAGCCATGCGAACACAAACCGTAGACCGCGCGACTAAGAATACCTTAGTCCGCGCGCACCACAGAGAACCCGGACAGCCACCAGACCGGGCTGCCCCCACCACGCGGTCACAAGCACCATGTATCACCTCCCCTATAATGACTATATAATATAGGTCCAGCCGGGACCCCACAACATATAACCGCCACAGTTTCAGTATTAAAAGATGATATAACTCCCCAACTCAAAACTCAAAAAACACAGTGGAAACAAAACTAAGAAACACAGAGATTGTCCACAACTACATAGGAGTAAAACCGGCCTTAAGGCCTTACAAAAGCAGTGTCCAAATCATCAAATATTCACCACAATCATGAACACTTCATGAGGCTTTAGGCCTTTTTGGCCTGCGAGCTGGTTCTGGCCTGCGATCATTGGCCTATATCCAAATCACAAAGAGCGGTAAAAGAGGGTCAGCTATGGCTGACCACAAATGGTGTAACAACACCCCTCCTCCCAGCCGTCCTAGCGGACCCCAGGGAACTACATCACCCTGCAAGTCAGCACTTCGTATGAACATGTATATAAAAAAAACAACATAAACAACAGACATGCGTGTCACAACCATCATTCACGTTTCAATGTTAAGCAAGTAATAAAAGGGGCCTACAAATGCAATATGAATGCAACCCGGGTTTCACCCAAGGCACCCTACAACGTATGAATCTAACACATCATCATACATCAATAACACAACCACGGGGTACTCGACATATCCCCCAAAGGGCATCGTAGCCCAAGGCCAAGAACACACGGCGAGACCCACCTCGCCTGGCTCTCCATTCCATCGGTCTTGTCAAACAGCTCACACGTTCTTGCCACAAACCACACAACCGATGCTAAGAACCCTGGCTTAGACTCCGCGCAAATGTCCCAAGGCCCTGTTCTTACCGCCGGGACATCGTCCACCGACTGCCTCGCCTGGCGCCGGGCTCGTCCGTTAGCACAGCCATTCTCGTCAGTTAACACTGAAGGGACTTGTCCTGCCGGGACACTCTCCCCACATGAATTCCAACATTCACGGGATAGCCAGCCGATCACAAAGACCAAATCACACCTTCGCACAACAATAGGCGTCACAAGCCTCAGAATCCGGACATTAATTTCTCGCCCACAAACCAACGTTCGTTCCCATACGAAACTACAAGGGCATCAAGACGACGAATTCGTCGTATTCAGATTTCTTGCAAAACCCCTAAAATGCGCATCAATCAACATCACCGAATCGGACCAACGGTCGCGAAACCGGCTTCACCCACAATGCCTAGTCCGCTAACGGAGCGGATCTCTAATGCAAAACATGTCGGGGACAGACTCAATCAACCTGATGGTTCTTCTTGAACCAAGGCGACCCGGATCCCTCTCACTTGACGGATCCGGTGCCAAAATGCAGAAAGTAAAGGGATGCCAAGCACGCATCCTAAAGACCGGGAGGAGAAATGTCGTTACCTTTTGAGATCTCCTCCTAGCCATGGGAAACTTGCAAAGAATGGAGGAGAAGAAGCGCCTCGACGTCCCCTACACGTTGCCGGTCTCGGATCGGTAAATGGAGCTCCGAAGCTCCAACAATGGCGGGAACTAGATCTCTTCCTCCTCCAACCCTTCCTCTCTCTCAAACCCTCAAGAACCCAACTGAAGAGAAAATGAGGAGGGATAGCTTCTCAGCCCTACTTAGGGTTCTCCCATGAACCCCTCACAGCCGTCCGATCGAAATCTAAACCAAACGGATGCCCAGATTTCGCTGTTTACGAATCTATTTCCGTCAGTTTGCGAATGCACGGTCGAATGCACGACCGTACGTAAAATGCACGAACAAACTCGGAACACCATTTTCCCAGCTGTAGTGCACGCACGGGCGGATCGATCGTGCGTCAAGAAAAATGCACGATCGTGCGTTAAGAAAAATCTGTCATTATGGTGGTTTTCAGCGAAGAAGACCTAACGCGCGGCGTTAACTCTCAGATCAGCAAAACTGGGGTGTTACAACTCCACCCCCCTTAAAAGAATTTCGTCCTCAAAATTTCAAAACTGAAACAGAAAACTGCGATGCATACCTGATGCAAAAAGTTCCGGGAAGTCCTCCCGCATCTCTTGCTCACGCTCCCAAGAGAATTCATCTCGCCCGCAATTATCTCATCGCACCTTTACAAGCCTGACTTCCTTGTTACGCAACTGCCGAACTTCCGAGTCCTCCACGCAGATCGGACGAACCTTCGTCCTCAGATCCTCCATCACCGGCACTGCCGCCGCTTCAACCACGACGCTTGGCTCTACGAAAGATTTCCTCAGTACAGATACATGGAAAACATCATGTAATCCACTCAGCTCAGCGGACAGAGCCAAACGATAGGCTGCTTCGCCTATACGCTCCGTAACCTCGAACGGACCCAAATATCTCAGACTCAACTTCTTGAGTCGTCGCACATGCGAAACGCCCTTGAACGGCTTTATCTTCAAGTAGACCATGTCGTCCACTGCAAACTCCACATTTCTATGGCGCACGTTAAAATACTTCGCTTACGGATCTTGAGCAACCTTCATGCGCTCCTGAATCGTCCGCACGATCTCGCAAGCATCTGCCACCACTTACTTTACCTGGCGTATACTGAATCTCCACGTCGTAGTCCCCAAGGAACTCGACCCACCTACGTTGCCGCATATTCAGATCCTTTTGGTCTAGGAGATACCTCAGGCTTTTGTGTTCCGTGAAGATCTCCACCTTTGCACCATATACGTTGTGCCGCCACAATTTTAACGCAAAGATTACCGCCGCCAACTCCAGATCATGGACGGGGTAATTCCTCTCATGAGTCTTTAACTGCCTTGACCCATAATCTATCACATTGTCGTGCTGCACCAGCACGCAATCCAAACCGCAACCTGATGCGTCACTAAAAATCTGAAATCCTTCTGTTCCACAAGGAAGACTAAGGATTGGAGCAGACATCAACCTTTCCTTTAAATTCTCAAACGCACGGGCACACTCCGGCGTCCATACAAAATTTTGGTCCTTGCGAGTAAGAGTGGTGAGGGGCAATGCCACCTGCGAGAAGTTCTCCACGAACCTCCTGTAATAACCGGCTAGTCCAAGGAAACTCCAGACTTCTGCCACGGTTCTCAAAACAGGCCAATCTCTAATGGCTTCAATCTTCGCCGGATCTACCGCCACCCCATCTCCACTGATCATGTGACCCAAAAATGCCACCTTCTCAATCCAAAACTCGCACTTCGAAAACTTAGCATAAAGCTGGTTCTCCCTTAGAGTCTGCAATACTAGCCTCAAGTGAGACTCATGCTCCGCTTCCGATTTCGAGTATACCAAGATATCATCTATGAACACCACCACAAACGAATCCAAAAACGTTCGAAAAACCATATTCATCAAATCCATGAACATAGAGGGCGCGTTCGTTAGTCCGAACGACATCACCGAAAACTCATAGTGGCCATACCGAGTCCCAAACGCTATCTTAGCAATGTCCTCTTCTCGAATCTTCAACTGGTAGTACCCCGACTTCAAGTCCAACTTGGAGTACACCACCGACCCCACTAACTGGTCAAACAAATCATCGATTCGGGGAATCGGATATTTATTCTTGACGGTCAACTTACTTAGCTCATGGTAGTCAATACACAACCGCATACTTCCGTCCTTTTTCTTTACGAACAAACTGGCGCGCTCTACGACGAAGAGTTGGGCCTAATGTACCCTTGCTCTAACAATTCTTGTTAAAATTTTTGATTTGAACCGTTTAGGAGTAAGCAGGAGTTGCATCAACTGAGTTAAAGCCAAACAACCACAATGCCACACAGCAACACAAGAGACTTTATTGAATCACAAACTTTATTTACAATGCGAGGTATACATGGCGAGACATGATTCATAAGAATCACGGAGGCGAGAAGAACAAAACACACCAAAACAAATCTGGCGGCTAGACAAGCTGAGACCGCACAGACCGCTCGACTCCAGAAGTCGCCCGGCTTGACCTAAGACCGCGCGAACAGGAAACAGACAAACCGCCTGCACTGCATGACCGCCACCTCAGACCGCACGCACTGGAGCTTTATTGGAACGAAGAACTAAAGTTGTCGCCAGACCGCAACTCAGATCGCCTAACCGCTGAAGGTTGCCTGATCGCTGAGCTCGCTGTGAACAACACAAGAACGAACATAAACCAGTTCGCAGACTGACCGCTGCTGAACTGTTTATTCAAGCCGCTGGGAATCACAAAGGAAGGAGACCGTAACCTGCTGACCGCAAACTTGCGAACACAACAAATAGTCAACTCGATTCCGAGATCGCCCGACCTCAAAGTTGAGACCACACGAATTAACCAAGGCTCAGTTCTTACAGTTCTCGTCTTTATATGATGGGTCGTGCACCCCTATTTATAGGCGTGTAGACGGATGCCATCACCGCACAGGAGAGGTACAATCACCACCCGTCAGATCGCTAGATGGATGTCGTCACCGCTTGGATGTCGTCACAGCACAAAGGCAGACCGCGCGATCACACAACTTGGATGACCATCTGACCAAGACCGCAGATCAACAAGCAACCCGCGCACAGGTCGCGCGAACATGAGACCGCGCACAAGCCGCACGGACACAAAGGTACTCCTTCCTTAGACCACTAGGAGCAAACCAGGAACCATATGGCCGAGTTCATACAAGTCGCCAGATCGCCAAGACAGACCGCCCGGACAGACGGTCACATAAGAACAAACCCCTCGGTCTTCCAACAAAGAAGACAGGCCAACCAGCAGATCAACTCGGGAACAGACCGCAGCAATCAAGAACAGACCGGCAGAACTAGCAGTCCGCTAGAACAGACCGGCAGAGCCAGACCGGCAGAAAACAAACACAGACCACGCGGTCTCGGTGGTCACTCAAAAACAGACCGTCCAGTCACCTCCACTTCACTTCAAAAAATTCAACACTCCCCCTTGAAGTGGGAAGTGGAGACTAGCCCGAGTAAACTCCGCAACCGTGTAAACGGTCCCTTCGCCAGCAGCTTTGTGAAGATGTCTGCGACATTGTCCGCACTCCGAACATGCTCGACCATAAGAGATCCTCCCAACACCTTTTCACGAATGAAATGGTGCTCAATCTCAATATGCTTGGCCCTCACGTGATAGACTGGATTATTAACCAGCTTGAGAGCACTCTCATTGTCCCCGCGTAGCATAGTGGGGCCTCGAACCTCCTCATGAACGTCCTCCACCAACCTCCTGAGCCAAACGGCTTCCTGAGCTGCCAAGGCCAAAGCCTTGTATTCCGCTTCTGTGGTAGATACGGACACTGAGTCCTGCTTTTTGCTGCACCAAGAGATAGCTGTGGGGCTCGTTATAAAGACATAACCAGACGTTGATCTGCGATCATCCACGTCTCCCCCGTAGTCAGCATCCATGTATCCATGCAACTCCAAGCTTGACCCTCTCCTAAATAGGAGACCCAAATCAGAGGTCGACTTCACATATCTCAGAATTCCTTTTGCCGCAGGAAGATGAGGCTTCTGTGGCTCCGCCATGTACCGACTCACTTTGCCAACTGCATACGAAATATCAGGCCTCGTGATGGTCAAATAGATCAAGCTCCCAACCAGAGCTTGGAACACCAACGGATCAGATAGAACTCTTCCCTCATCCTTTCGAAGTTTATGATGCTGTTCCAGAGGTATAGAGCTGCTCTTTCCTTCTTCCATGCCGAATCATTGAACGATCCGCTCCGCATATCCTTCCTGAGAAACGAGCAATCCGCTCTCCCGCCTCTGGACCTCGAGTCCAAGGAAATGGTGAAGCTACCTCAAATCCTTCATCTCGAACCTGATAGCAAACTCAGCTCACAGTCTTGCTACCGCCTCCTTCGATTTCCCGGTGACAATCATGTCATCCACATACAGCAGCACAATAACCTGAAGCGCCCCCTCCTTCTTAACAAATAAGCTAGAATCAGAGTCTGAAGCATAGAACCTGCAGAATAGAAGATACTCCGCGATCTTCCCATACCACGCCTGAGGTGCTTGCTTCAACCCATATAAGGCCTTCTTCAACTTACAGACGTAGTCCAGACGATCCTCCGAGATGAAACCCGACGGCTGGATCATGAAGATATCCTTGTCAATCTCTCCCTATAAGAAAGCATTTTTTACATCGAGCTGCCAAATCTCCCATCCACAAGATGCCGCCAAAGCAATAAAAAATCAGACCGAAGTCATCTTTGCCACTGGACTAAACGTCTCATCATAATCTTCACCATACCGCTGTGAGAACCCGCGAGCTACAAGGCGAGCCTTGTATCGCTCGATCATGCCGTCACCTTTCTTCTTGAGTTTATAAACCCATTTGCATGTCACAGGGGTAATGCCCTTGGGCCTGGGCACTAGACACCAAGTCTTATTCTTCTTGAGAGCATCCATCTCCTCTTGCATAGCAATATCCCACAGCTTCACAAATTTGGCTTTCTCAAAGCTCGACGGCTCCCTTTCATCCAAGGGACCAGCGAAGAAACATGAGACGAAGCTCACCATGTTTCCTCCTGTATATTGATCTGGTGGCTTGATAGTCCTCTTCGACCTCCTAAGAGGTTGCACCTGACTAACCACCTCTTCAGCTGCTTCTTCTGTGCAAGCTCCTCTTCCAGACAAACTTGGAGCATCGCTCCCCCAGCTTCCAGAACCTGAAGCTTCCATCTCAGAGCTTGACACAGCTGGAGCTCCTGGTGAAACAGGCAACTCCACTTGAAGACTTCCCGCAGCTTTCCCTGCTTTATCAACCATGCTCTCCGGTTGTTCAACTCTTGAACTCCTGATGAGTCCCAAATATATACACATTTATGGACTCATCTGGGCCGATTTTCTAGTCTATGCACTTCACTTTAGACATGTTTTCACTTATATTTGATTCTCCATGCTAAGTGCACCTTTAGGCCCGTTTTTGGTGTTATTTCGTATTATTCTCCTTTAGTAGTTGCTTTGCATTGTTAAGTGCCACTTTCAGTGGCTGGATTCGTGGTTGTGCTGGAACAGGTGTCGTGCAGGTGTTTCCGGTACAATTCTATACAGGAACACAGCGCACGATCACTGGTTCTATTGCGCACGACCACTGGTCGTGCGCCACTGATCGTGTGCACTTACCCCCTGAAATCTGAGTTCTGTCTTCCTTATCGCACGACCACCTACGATAGCGCGCACGACCACTGGTCGTGCGCCACTGGTTGTGCGAACATTGTATTTCATAATTTTCTTACCTTGCAGGCTCCGTCCAGTCAGGCGCACGATCACAGGATGCTAGTGCGCATGACCACTGGTCGTGCGCCAATGACCATGCGCACTGTTTATTCCAGTGCCTATATATAATCCTGTTCGCGAATTAGGGATAATCGGGCTTCCGGGAGCGGGTTTTCCAGTCCGTACGCCACCGATTTCCATTTCCAGACACCTCCCCTTCATCTTCTCCGCAAGGGGAAGTCATCTCCAGTCATTCTAAAGGTTCCTCCATCATCCGGAAGCATTCTCCACCGTCCGCAAGCACTCAAGCAAGCCGTCTCAATTTCTGTTCGGTGAGGAGGATAGCAATCCTGAGGTAGAAGACGATGGAAGCACGTGGAGAGATCGTGACAGTCTCTCGACGCCGGAAGCACAGTCCGCCCGAGTCCGGAGGTAGCTTGACAAACTGCCATTCCGGCCGTGAACGGCCGCTAGTATTCGTCCATTGGTTGTCCTCTTCCTCTCCCATTTGTTGTACTTTTGCGAATCATTTTAAACTTAAATATCATGATGTTTGGTTTAAATGCAATGGTTATTTCTTCTCTGTCCTCCAATGAATGTTTGTGATTTGTTTCACCTCCACGCGCTCACTCACTCATGCATGCACACATCGTGTTCGATTTGCATTAGCAAGAGCTAGCGACGAGTTGTGAAGAGGTGTTTTCGACCCTCACTTTCCGCACTAGAGACCACTTCATTCGCATGCGCACCGTCCATCCGCCTCACGAACCTCGGCATTACGGCCGTTGCACCCATCTCGCCTTGCGAAGCGTTGATTTCGACCCGCATTTCTTTTATTGTTGTTAACAGTAGGAAACCCAAATCAAAACTCCACTTTTCGTGTTTGTTCCCGCTTGTGTAACAATTGTCAAACAACGCATTTCGTTCACCCAACCTGCATTCCTCAAGAGACCGACACTCGGGGATTCTATTCCCAACATTTATTACTTGCGCGACCGGTGCACTTGCCGAAATTATCGCATCAAGTTTTTGTTGGAGTTACCATTGTGATCTAGAAGTGGTCAAACATGTAATGTCACTGCCAACGCGATATGAGCCTGCAGGGTCGCACATAAGAGCATGTGGAGAAGTTGGAAGATTGACTCTGTTGGTAAAGGTTACCAATCATCATATAGAATGGGGAAGTCCAGCAATTGTTGCTGTCTGAATTCGTCGGATATGATTTGTCGGATTTGTCGGAATTCGTCGGATCATTCCGTGGAATCCCGACGAATTGTCACAGAGATCCTTCACTCGGTAAATGTTGCTGTCTGATTGGATTCGTCGGAATTCGTCGGATCATTCCGTGGAATCCCGACGAATTGTCACAAAGATCCTTCACTCGGCAAATGTTGCTGTCTGATTGGATTCGTCGGAATTCGTCGGATCATTCCGTGGAATCCCGACGAATTGTCACAGAGACCCTTCACTCGGCAAATGTTGCCGTCTGATTGGATTCGTCGGAATTCGTCGGATTGTCCCGTGTAAACTCGACGAATGCTGATTCGTGAAATCCCGACGAATTGTAACAGAAACCCCAATTCTGCTGTGTGGTCTGCGGATAGCGATTCTTCTAGAAGCCTCTTTATGCTTTGGGTATAAATAGATCTTCTTTTAGGGTTCTCATAACTGACGAAAAGTTTAGCCGACGGAAGTGTTCCGCTTGCGCTCGAACCCTAGACGGAAAGTGTTCCGCCGCCCAGTTCGCCTCCGTCGACCTCCTCTCCGTCGATTGTCGCCGGGATTGTTCTTCCTGGAGCAAACCTAGCAGTTCGTGGAAGTGCAAGGTGCAGTTGTTCTTCCTTCTGAGTTGCGTGTGACGTGACTTGGCGTTCTCCCGGCTCGTGTGGACTTCTGTAGAGACGTAGACATTATTCTACGTGAGAACTCTCGCATAGCCGGCGCAAGGACTCTTCTTCTTGGAGCATCTAGATTGGATTTGATCCAATCCAGCAAAGGTAATTTCATACCTAGTTTTGATTTACTTCTTGATTCAATATTCATGGCCAATCCAAGTCTTTTTGGGTTGTTTCTCTTTTATTCCGCTGCGCCTACATGTGATGTATGGTTAGAAAAACCCAACAGTGGTATCAGAGGGAGGTTGCGATCATGAATGTTGTTTCAGAAGTTAGGTTATTCCAGTACGTGCAAATCTAGGTATTTGATCGGTCAACGAGACCACCGCCAGGGGCGCGGCCCCTTGGAACCCCGCCAGGAACGTCTGGGATTTCGTGGTTATTTCTAATTGTTAGAAATTGTTGTCTCCTTAGCAGTAACCGTCCCTCAAGTGGTTAATGAACCCTGTATTGTTTTAGATTTTGAATCCAACAATGAGAGACGAGCTTGTCTACTGCTTTATGTCGAGTTGTCTTTGCCTTTGTCCAATGCATGTAAATCTGAAGATTTGGAAGAGTTCTAAATGTCCAGGTTTAGCCCTTTCATCTATGAAAGGTTGATAGTCTTATGTTGTGCACATAAGGGATGCATGTGGATTTTAGAAAGCTTGTTTTTCTGTTGATGTGCACTTGATCAAATGTTGATCATGGTTAAGTGTTAACTTATTATTAAAAATTAAAATCCCTTCATAAAATATTAAGTGTTCGGATGCCTTCCGATGGATGACACTCTTCCTGCCTCGATCGATGAAGTGTGGGCTTGCCAAAGCAAGGTGCATTAATCTATCTTGGTAAGGGTGCGAGCGGATAAGTGTGATATCCCACTATCGACATCGGGCCTAACTTAACTAGGTGACCTCAAAGGTTGAGTGCCTAGAGGCATAGGGTTGGCATGCACCATATGATGGATGCGAATAAGGAGTTATTCACCAGCCATACAAGAGTTGCATGAGGATGAAATTGGCAAGTGTTGCCTACCTAAATAACCGCATTATGAGAGGAACGCCAAAGCGGACTCGTGGTGTTGGTGAAATACGGATCTTCTCCACTAAGAGAGTAGCTCGCATGGACTCTCCGAATTGATAGTGAGGGCTATCAATTTGAATAAAATAGTGGGAGTATTTAATTGAAGTCCAAATTAAAATAAATTGTATTTTGAAATTAAGGTACTGATTAAATTCTGCATGAATTCTTGTAGAATTCCATGGCAAGTGGTTCACATTCCACCTTGTCCCTGAGAGCTATCCTTGAGAAGGACAAGCTTAGTGGGACGAACTATATGGAATGGTATAGGAACCTGAGAATTGTTCTCAGGCAAGAGCGAAAGCTCTACGTCTTGGAAGAAGAAGCCCCCGAGGTGCCGACCGGGAACTCGTCCCGTGTTGATAAGAATGCTTATAAGAAGTATACCGATGACGCCTTAGACGTCGAGTGCCTTATGCTTGCCACCATGAACTCTGAGCTTCAGAAGCAACACGAGAACATGGGGTGCAAGGAGATTGACGAGCACCTAAAGAAAATGTTTCAAGGGCAAGCTCGTCAAGAGAGGTTCGATGTCACGAAGGCATTATTTCAGTGCAAAATGGGAGCTCGAGACTCGGTTTTCCTCTAGGTCAAGAGTTGGCCACAGATCTTATCCTGCAATCGTTGCCGGATAGTTATGAGCAGTTCGTCTTGAACTAAAACATGAATGAAATAGACAAGACACTGCCCGAGCTCCTAGGCATGTTGCGAACTGCCGAGATAAACATGAAGAAGGTCAAGCCTGCTAGTCCCATATTGATGGTACATAAAGGCAAGGGTAAGGCCAAGGGCTTCAAGAAGACGAAGGTGGGACCTAAGTCACATCTTGAGCCCAAATCTTCTGCGCTGAAAAAGAAGAGCACCATGAAGGAAGGGAAATGCCACCACTGTGGCAAGGCTGGTCATTGGAGGAGGAATTGTCCTTCGTACATTGACGGTCTGCGGAAAATGAAGGGAGGTATGACTTCCGCTTCGAATATTTACGTTATAGAGATAAACCTTTCTGCTCCTTCATCTTGGGTATTGGATACCGGAGGTGATTCTCACATTTGTACAAATGTGCAGGAACTGGGAAGGAGGAGATTGCTGAGTAAAGGAGAGGTGAACCTACGCGTCGGCAATGGAGCAAGAGTTGCTGCTGTAGCCGTAGGGGTTTACCGTCTTTCTTTGCCCAGTGGGCTTGTAATAGAACTTAATAATTGTTATTATGTTCCGGCCATAACTAGAAACATTATATCCATTTCATGCTTAGACATGATTGGATTTTCTTTTATAATTAAGAACAATTGTTGTTCTATATTTAAGAATGATGTTTGTTATGCTGTAGCTCAATTGTTTAATGGTCTTTATGTTTTGAACCTAGACCATCCGATCTATAATGTAGATAATAATAAAAGACTAAGAACAAATGACTCAAATCCTACATATCTCTGGCATTGTCGTTTGGGCCATATAAACGAGAAGCGCATATCCAAGCTCCATAAAGATGGACTATTGGACACATTTGATTATGAATCATTTGAGCGATGCGAGTCTTGTTTATTAGGCAAAATGACTAAAGCCCCTTTCACTGGTTATACTGAGAGGGCTGAGGATCTTTTGGGTATAGTACATAGTGATGTATGCGGACCCATGAGTTCTATGGCTAGAGGTGGGTATTTCTACTTCGTTACATTTACTGATGATTTCAGTAGATATGGATACGTGTATCTTATGAAGTGCAAATCCGAAACTTTTGAAAAGTTCAAAGAGTTTAAGAATGAAGTGGAAAACCAATTGGGTAAAAAGGTTAAAGCACTCCGATCTGATCGAGGTGGCGAATACCTGAGTCATGAGTTCCGTGATCATCTGAAAGAGTGTGGTATTGTATCACAGCTCACTCCACCTAGGACACCACAGCATAATGGTGTGTCTGAGAGGAGAAATCGTACTTTGTTAGACATGGTACGGTCGATGATGAGTCATGCAGACTTGCCTGTTTCCTTTTGGGGTTTTTCTTTAGAGACTGCTGCAATAACACTGAATCGCGCTCCAACGAAAACGGTTCTAAAGACACCATATGAGATATGGACTGGGAAGCGTCGTAGTATGTCATTCATTAAAATTTGGGGCTGTGAGGCATACGTACGACGTCAAATGCCTGACAAGATGGAACCCAAATCAGATAAGTGTTATCTGGTGGGATATCCTAAGAAAACGAAAGGATATTACTTTTACCTACCGTCTGAGGGCAAAGTGTTTGTCGCAAGGACGGGTGTCTTCTTGGAGAAAGAGTTCTTGTCAAGAAAGACGCAAAAGGTAGAACTTGAAGAAGTTCAAGAACCACAATAGTGAATGAACCAGAGTTGGATTCTGAGCCAGGACTACAAGATGTTGTATCTAGAGAACCTGCTCAAGAGACACAAGTCCTACGTAGATCTGGTAGACCAAGATTTGAGCCTGAGAGATATGGATTTCTCGTGTCTCAAATAGGTAATGTGTTGCTTATGGATCATGATGATGAACCAGCAACCTACCAAGAGGCTATGAATGGACCGGACTCCGACAAATGGCTTGAGGCTATGAAATCCGAAATGGACTCCATGTATACAAACCAAGTTTGGAACTTGGTGGAACCACCTGAAGGGGTACGACCCATAGTGTGCAAGTGGGTCTTCAAGAAGAAGACCGACATGGATGGGAATGTACATACATTCAAAGGGCGACTGGTGGCTAAGGGTTTCAAGCAAATTTATGGTGTTGACTATGATGAGACCTTTTCCCCTGTTGCCATGGTAAAGTCCATTAGGATATTGCTTGCTATTGCTGCGTATTATGACTACGAGATCTGGCAGATGGATGTCAAAACGGCTTTCCTAAATGGAAACCTTCTTGAGGAAGTGTACATGACACAACCCGAGGGTTTTGTATCCCCAAATGAAGCCACTAAAATATGCAAGCTGAATAGGTCCATCTATGGATTGAAACAGGCCTCTAGAAGTTGGAATCTTCGTTTTGATGAGAAAATCAAAGAGTTTGGTTTTGTCAAGAACGAGGATGAACCGTGTGTTTACAAGCAAATCAGTGGGAGCTTTGTTGTCTTCCTGATATTGTATGTAGATGACATACTGTTGATCGGGAATGACGTACCTACCCTGAAAGTTGTTAAGAACAACCTAGGGAACAGCTTTTCTATGAAGGACTTGGGTGAAGCGACTTACATACTCGGTATTAAGATCTATAGAGATAGATCGAAGAAGTTGCTGGGTTTGACCCAGAGTACGTACAATGAGAAGGTGTTGAAGCGGTTCAACATGCTTGAGTCCAAGAAAGGATTTTTGCCCATGTCTCATGGTGTAAATCTCTCTAAGGACCAGTGTCCAAAATCTTGTGAAGATAAGGACCGCATGAAGTTGATTCCATATGCTTCGGCAATTGGGTCAATCATGTATGCAATGTAATGTACTCGACCTGATGTCTCTTTTGCCTTGAGCATGACTAGCAGGTATCAGTCTGATCCTGGTGAATGTCACTGGATAGCCGTAAAGAATATCCTGAAGTACTTGAGAAGGACTAAGGATGTATTCTTGGTGTATGGTGGAGAGGAAGAGCTCCTTGTAAGTGGTTACACGGATGCAAGCTTCCAAACTGATAGGGATGATTCGAAGTCTCAGTCAGGGTTTGTGTTTCGCCTGAATGGAGGAGCTGTGAGCTGGAAGAGTTCCAAGCAAGAGACAGTTGCTGATTCTACAACTGAGGCCGAGTATATCGCTGCGGCAAATGCAGCGAAGGAGGCTGTATGGATTAGGAAATTCATCGGCGAGCTAGATGTAGTTCCTAGCATTGTTGGTCCCGTAGTTCTCTACTGTGATAACAATGGTGCAATTGCACAATCTAAGGAACCTAGATCCCATCAGCGCTCCAAGCACATACTTCGGCGGTTCCATCTTATTCGTGAGATTGTCGAACGAGGAGATGTGAACATTTGCAGAGTGCCGACTGAGGAGAATATTGCAGATCCACTGACAAAGCCTCTCGCGCAGAGAAAGCATGATGGTCATACTAGATCAATGGGTATACGATACCTGAGTGATCAACTCTAGTGGTAGTCTTGTGGGTTGCACGTAAAATATATATTCTGTTGGCTGTTTAATATTTATTCATATGATGAATTTTGTACCAATGATTTCCTTTTACAATTAATGGCAAGTTCTTTTATTACGATATACTGTTTCTATATGATAGAATAAAATTCGTGATAAATACCCTTAGATTGTTCGCTTCCATAGGACATCAAGTACGTGACTTGAATGTGAGAGCCTATGATCTCGAAGCTTCATTCTTAAAAGGTCCCTGGTCGAGGTATCATCGTAGAAGTTAAGGGTGATGATGATACATTAAGACTAGCATGTGTGTTGACTGATGACCGGTTCTCACAGGTCATGATATTGTGATATCAAGTCATCACGTGGGTACTTGTTAGTGAACAAGTTGTACTGGACAGACCCAACCTGAGACTACTTTGTGGATTGTTACTTAAAAGTTTCACAAGTAGGTCTCATTTGACAATGGTGTTGTGGTCCTTTGACCTGAAGTCACAGCATTCATCGAGTGAGGAAGAGCGTGCTTTGATGTCATCTAAAGTCTTCCTTGAAGAAGGTTGATGATAAGGGTGGTCGTTGGGTACGTTACGAATCATTTGGGTGTTTGGGTGTGAGCAGATATGGGATTTGTCCTCCTATATAACAGGAGTTGCATCCATGGGCCCCTTGATGGAATTGGACTGAGAAATGCATGGCCATGCTTGGTTGAGTCAATATGTGATGTTGAGCTCACCATTCTCTGGAAGTCCATTCTAGATCAAGAAACTTGGATTGAGCTATAAAGAGGGTGACACGGTCCATGCCTCTAGTTCTTTCCGGATGTAAGGGACAAAGGGACAAAGACAACGCTGGAACATTGGTCATAAAGGCTTATGAGTTATGAACTCTTATTGCTTGGGGAGCAATGATGCATTGCTAGATGCTGCTCATTGTTTGTGAGGTTTTTGTTTGATACTTTCAAGATCAAGTGGGAGACTGTTGGAGTTACCATTGTGATCTAGAAGTGGTCAAACATGTAATGTCACTGCCAACGCGATATGAGCCTGCAGGGTCGCAAATAAGAGCATGTGGAGAAGTTGGAAGATTGACTGTGTTGGTAAAGGTTACCAATCATCATATAGAATGGGGAAGTCCAGCAATTGTTGCTATCTGAATTCGTCGGATATGATTCGTTGGATTCGTCGGAATTCGTCGGATCATTTCGTGGAATCCCGACGAATTGTCATAGAGATCCTTCACTCGGCAAATGTTGCTGTCTGATTGGATTCGTCGGAATTCGTCGGATCATTCCGTGGAATCCCGACGAATTGTCATAGAGATCCTTCACTCGACAAATGTTGCTGTCTGATTGGATTCGTCGGAATTCGTCGGATCATTCCGTGGAATCCCGATGAATTGTCACAGAGACCCTTCACTCGGCAAATGTTGCCGTCTGATTGGATTCATCAGAATTCGTCGGATTGTCCCGTGTAAACTCGACGAATGCTGATTCGTGAAATCCCGACAAATTGTAACAGAAACCCCAATTCTGCTGTGTGGTCTGCGGATAGCGATTCTTCTAGAAGCCTGTTTATGCTTTGGGTATAAATAGATCTTCTTTTAGGGTTCTCATAACTGACGAAAGGTTTAGCCGACGGAAGTGTTCCGCTTGCGCTCGAACTCTAGACGGAAAGTGTTCCGCCGCCCAGTTCGCCTCCGTCGACCTCCTCTCCGTCGATTGTCGTCGGGATTGTTCTTCCTGGAGCGAACCTAGCAGTTTATGGAAGTGCAAGGTGCAGTTGTTCTTCCTTCCGAGTTGCGTGCGATGTGACTTGGCGTTCTCCCGGCTCGTGTGGACTTCTGTAGAGACGTAGACATTATTCTACGTGAGAACTCTCGCATAGCCGGCGCAAGGACTCTTCTTCTTGGAGCATCTAGATTGGATTTGATCCAATCCAGCAAAGGTAATTTCATACCTAGTTTTGATTTACTTATTGATTCAATATTCATGGCCGATCCAAGTCTTTTTGGGTTGTTTCTCTTTTATTCCGCTGCGCCTACATGTGATGTATGGTTCTAGAAAAACCCAACAGTTTTTGGCGCCGTTGCCGGGGAATGTTCAGGCGTGTAACGTTTTGAGTTGTGAGCTTTTGTTACAAGAGCAGTTGTTTTTTATTTCCTTTGTTTTGTTTTCTTTTTGTTGTGACTGTGCATGCAGAGACAAGCCGCGGGGGAACTTGTGCCCTTTGATCCAGAGATCGAACGGACCCCTCGCGCACGAAGGCGCGCAGCAGCCGTACAGGCGGCAATGGGTGACAACATAGACCCAAACAATGCTGAACCAAGAGTGCCCGACGTGGGGCAACACCAACCTGGAGATGAGCATGAGGTAGTGAGGCCTCGACCCAGAACGATGAGAGATTATACCACTCCGACAGCTGGGAGTGTGTATCCGGGATTTGGTCCCAACATTATGAACAACCAGTTCGAGATCAAACCTGCGATCTTGAACATCATCCGGAATAATGCTCAGTTCTCCGGGATGACCAGTAAAGACCCGCTCCTGCACCTGGCAGAGTTTTCCGATATCTGCGGAACTTTCTGCTACGCTGGAATACCTGACGATACAGTCAAGCTGCGACTGTTCCCATTCTCACTTCGCGACAAGGCCAAGGTGTGGCTCCATTCTATTCCTCCTGGGACCGCCGCGACTTGGGATGCTCTTGCATCCAAGTTCCTGGCCAAATTCCACCCCGTTGATAAAATTGTGAGCCTGCGGCGGGTGATCGCCACCTTTCGCCAAGCTGACCAAGAGACCCTTGCCGAGGCGTGAATGCGCCTTAATGATCTTCTCCGCCGCTGTCCGAACCACTAGCTCTAACCTTGGAATGTTGTAGAGACATTTTACTTCGCGATCGAGCCCAACTACCGGGCAATGATCGATGCTGCTGCGGGAGGTACTCTAATGAACCATACTCCAGAGGAGGCCCTTTGAATTCTGCGGGACACCGCCTCCCATAGTACATTTTGGACGGCCGGGAGAAATGCACCAAGAAGCACCCGTGGTCTCTTCGTGGTCGACTCGCTTCCGCCTACATCCGCACCGGCTGCTGTTATTACGTGCGAAGGATGTGGAGGCGGTGGACACCACGCGTATGAATGCTCAGGCAGTGATTTATCAGGTAACTTCTCGAACCTCTCTTTAAACGAATCGGTTAATTTTGTTGGTAATCAATCTAAGGGGGTGCCATTCAATAACACATATCATCCGGGAGTGAGAAGTCACCCAAACTTCTCATGGAACTCCAACGCACCTGGCCAACGATGGGCACCGGGGCAGCATCAGAACGATGCCTACGCCTCCGGGAGCCAACCAAGGCCACCTCATCCGGAGGATATGATGGAAAAATTATTCCACGCTTGTGTGTTCACGAGCAATGCGGAACTTGGAGGAGATGATGGAAAAATTTATGCAAGCGGCTAACTCAAACATGGTTAACCAAACCGCGTCAATGCGGAACTTGGAAACGCAGCTGGGCCAATTGGCCCAAGTGCTAACCGAGCGGTCGCAAGGGACTCTTCCTAGTAACACTGAAAAAAACCCAATAGACCAAGGGAAGAGTCTCGGCGACGTGTAAGTGGGTCATCCGCATGAGTTAGTGATCTCCTGCTCCATTAATAAAATAGAGACTAAGGCTTTGTGTGATTCTAGCTCCTCTCGCAACGTCATTGCTTTGCAAGACGTTGATAACTTGCAACTTGAAATTAATACGGAGGAACGGAAATCTCTTGTGCTCGCAAACGGTACCATCATACAATCAGAAGGGGAAGTGAAAAATGTAGAAGTTATAGTTGATGGGACAGTGGTGGTTGCTGATTTTCAAGTGTTAGGACCCCGGGAGAATCACTCCATCCCCATCTTGGGTGTACCGTTCTTGAAAGAGAGCGGTGCCACCCTTGACTTTTCTGCGGGTTGTGTCCTCCTACCCAATAAGATACCTTTGCCCACTTGTCCCAAGACTATAACTGAAACATCCATTTGCCCTCCTCCTTTTATTTCTGATGAATCACTAAGTTGTGCAGGGGATAAGAAAGGTGATGGATCATCTGAAGGAGAAAAGGAAGAGTACCAGTCAAGCGGAGAGGAAGAAGTAGACTCTTGGAGAGACAATGATTCCAAAAGAGAGGAGGACAACAGTCCTAAACATTTTGAGTTGAACGTGATTCGGTACGACGTCCCATTATTTTCTTGTATTGAATCCTATAATAAACAAGTTATTTTTCATTACCATCATCATTATTCCACGCTTCATGCACCACTTCACCCACATGAGCGCGCGCTTTCCTATTTGTGTTGTTTCCAAATAAACTATTTTGGTTAGGAATGTGAATTGGGGTGTTAGCTTAGGAATTACTATTTGGAGTGCGATGTTGACTCGAGCAGTGTTCTAGTCGCACCCGCATGCTGCAGTAGAATTTGAGTAAAACTAGATTATTTCTATGTGTTTAATTTATGATTAGTATTTTTGCGTAGTTCTAGATGTGTTATACTCAAATGGTGAATGTGAAAGAAATTGGTGATAACCCGGTGTTGTGTGTTCACGAGCACTAGTTGTGTGTTGCTCGAGTCGGGAGGAAGGTTTACCTTTCTCGTGGGCTAAGAACTTGCCCCAAGCAACTCTTGAAGCATGGGTGTGAGCGATTCTTTGAGTTAAATATGATGTAGGCCACCTTTTGGCTAGTTTGAGCCTTAGCTTTTCGTATCCTATTCGCTCACCTTTGCAAGCCAACATTTGTGCCTATCACTTCCTTGTTACAGCTCCTCCTCCATTCACCAAGGCCTGAAGCTTTGCCCACTTTCGCAACCAAATAGATGTTTATTTGCACTCATGTTCTTGATTTGGTGTGATTTTTGGAATCTTTGTGATGTCATGAAGAAATAAATTTTATTTGCTGATTATGAACCAACCGGAGGATAAGAAAAAGAAAAAAAATATATGTTATTGAAATGAAAATCTAAAAAAATTTGTATTGAAGAGAAATCCTTCCGAGCGTATTAGAAAATCCGTTGGTATTTGTGAAGTAGGCCATGTGCACACCTAGTTCTCATAATAAGTCTGGGGGTGTGTCACACTATCTTTGTGCGTGGTTTTGTGTGGTGCAGCGTTCCGTTGACTCAATTTGGTTGCGTAGCCTTCATTTCTATCCTTGAATATCACGCCGCAACCTAAGCCCAACTTAATCCTAAAGTCCTATTGATTTATCTCGTGAGTTTGCTAGCGCCGTGGAGAGAGTGTGACCGGGCAAGCTTATGGCTCTCGACGCTGATGGATTTCAGCGGAGTTATTCCTGAACCCCAACCTTGCGTAACACCCTCCTTAGTGGCTTGTCACTTTCACACCGGGCATGATCGCTCAAGTTCTTCACGATTCACCAACTGAGTATTGACAAATCTTTATTTACGCTCTAATACTTTTGTAAATTAGTTAGCATAGTTAGAATCTCTTTTTACTAAATTTTTATTTGCATGCTTCTGTTACTTCGCATTGAACTCCTTTGTGTAATTTTCATTGTTAACTACCATTTTCACACTCCGCCGAATTCGTTTGCTCGGGACGCGCAAACAGGTAAGTCTGGGGGTGTGATGAGTCCTAAATATATACACATTTATGGACTCATCTGGGCCGATTTTCTAGTCTATGCACTTCACTTTAGACATGTTTTCACTTATATTTGATTCTCCATGCTAAGTGCACCTTTAGGCCCATTTTTGGTGTTATTTCGTATTATTCTCCTTTAGTAGTTGCTTTGCATTGTTAAGTGCCACTTTCAGTGGCTGGATTTGTGGTTGTGCTGGAACAGGTGTCGTGCAGGTGTTTCCGGTACAATTCTGTACAGGAACACAACGCACGATCACTGGTTCTATTGCGCACGACCACTGGTCGTGCGCCACTGATCGTGTGCACTTACCCCCTGAAATCTGAGTTCTGTCTTCCTTATCGCACAACCACCTACGATAGCTCGCACGACCACTGGTCGTGCGCCATTGGTCGTGCGAACATTGTATTTCATAATTTTCTTACCTTGCAGGCTCCGTGCAGTCAGGCGCACGATCACAGGATGCTAGTGTGCACGACCACTGGTCGTGCGCCAATGACCGTGCGCACTGTTTATTCCAGCGCCTATATATAATCATGTTCGCGAATTAGGGATAATCGGGCTTCCGGGAGCGGGTTTTCCAGTCCGTACGCCGCCGATTTCCATTTCCAGACACCTCCCCTTCATCTTCTCCGCAAGGGGAAGTCATCTCCAGTCATTCTAGACGTTCCTCCATCATCCGGAAGCATTCTCCACCCTCCACAAGCACTCAAGCAAGCCGTCTCCATTTCTGTTCGGTGAGGAGGATAGCAATCCTGAGGTAGATGACGACGGAAGCACGTGGAGAGATCGTGACAGTCTCTCGACGCCGGAAGCATAGTCCGCCCGAGTCCGGAGGTAGCTTGACAAATTGTCATTCCGGCCGTGAACGGCCACTAGTCTTCGTCCATTGGTTGTCCTCTTCCTCTCCCATTTGTTGTACTTTTGCGAATCATTTTAAACTTGAATATCATGATGTTTGGTTTAAATGCAATGGTTATTTCTTCTCTGTCCTCCAATGAATGTTTGTGATTTGTTTCACCTCCACGCGCTCACTCACTCACGCACGCACACATCATGTTCGATTCGCGTTAGTAAGAGCTAGCGGCGAGTTGTGAAGAGGTGTTTTCGACCCTCACTTTCCGCACTAGAGACCACTTCATTCGCATGCGCACCGTCCATCCGCCTCACGAACCTCGGCATTGCGGCCGTTGCACCCATCTCGCCTTGCGAAGCGGTGATTTCGACCCGCATTTCTTTTATTGTTGTTAACAGTAAGAAACCCAAATCAAAACTCCACTTTTCGTGTTTGTTCCCGCTTGTGTAACAATTGTCACACAACGCATTTCGTTCACCCAACCTGCATTCCTCAAGAGACCGACACTCGGGGATTCTATTCCCAACATTTATTACTTGCGCGACCGGTGCACTTGCCGAAATTATCGCATCAACTCCCCTTCTAGGAAGTCACTTCATCAAACACCACATCCCAAGATACCACTGATCTCCGTGTCTCAGGATCCATGCATCTCCATCCTTTCTTCCGCTCATCATACCCAACAAAGACTAGCTTCCTTGCTTTCGCATCTAGCTTTGTCCGAAGAGCATCAGGAATATGCACATAGCAGGTTGACCCGAACACCCGAAGGTGTGCAACACTCGGCTTCTCTTTGAACATCAGTTCCTGAGGGGTCTTCATGTTGATAGGACTTAGAGGCATTCTGTTGATGACGTAAGCCGCACAAGACATTCCTTCCGCCCAAAAGGACTTTGGGATACTCTTGTCATGAAGCCAGCATTTGCAGGTTTCCATCAGATGACGGATCTTCCTCTCTGCAATGCCATTTCGCTGTGGAGTATGGGCACAAGTGAGCTCTCTCCGAACGCCGTGTTTCCTGCAAAAACTTGAGAACTCACCAGAGGTGAACTCCCCACCATTATCAGTTCTCAATTTTTTCACCCGCAGTCCTAACCGACCTTCCACCATCTCCTTGAACTCCACAAACTTCGCAAAGTCTTTCGAATTCTCTTTCAGAAAATACACCTAGACATATCTAGTGTAATCGTCAATCAACACCAATATATATCTGTTGCCTCCAAGACTTGGGGTGGCAGTCGGTCCCATCAAATCACAGTGAATGCACTACAACGACGCTTTGCATCTTGCTTGCGATTTATCAAATGGAAGTCGATGAGACTTGCCAAACTGACATACCACACAAACATGACCGTCTCCATAAGAGGACAAGCTAGGCAAGCCCTTGACAAGGCCCCTTAGCGCCATAGCCTTCAATTTGTCTATGCCAACATGCCCCAACCTTTCATGCCAGATAGCCGCGCTATCGTTGGTCTTCATCTTATCAACATAGGTACTTGTCAATAACACAAACAAGTCCTTCACCCGCTTTCCAATATGGATAACATCTCTCTTTATCTCCGGTTGAGTTTTAAGAAACTTCACTTCTGTTGGGCCAAACAGAACATGATAACCGGCATTGACCGCATTGGTCACAGAGAAGAGATTCTTCTTCATACCAGGCACGTGATAAACACTCCTCAATGTGAGTGAACCCTTATCACTGCTCAGGGAGACAACACCTTCTTGTTTGACTGCATGAACAGAATTATCAGCCGTAATGATAGCATTGTTACCTGAGTAAGGCGCCAAAGAAGAGAACTTTGATTCATCCCTGGTGAGATGATGTCCACACCCTGAATCAACAATCCAATACACTTCGAAGTTGATGGCAGCCAAGGCCTTAACGGGCATCGCCGTCATATTAGCCGCAAAGGCTCCTCCCCATCCAGCTTCATCAGACATTGGCTTCTCCTTCTTTGCTACATGTCCCGACTGAAGATTAACCCGGCAATCCTTCTTGAAGTGGCCGGTCTTATTGCACTTGAAGCACCTTGGTCCCTCTCCCTTCTTCTTCCCATCAGACTTAGAAGCATAACCTCTATCCCGCTAACCTGAAGTAGGGGGTCCATCCTGACCTAGCTTCTTTTTCTCCCACTTCTTCTTCTTCTTCTTCCCAAAGAACAACACCTCACTATCTCCCCCAGAGATAGAAGTCCCCACCATCTGTCTTGACAAACTTTCTTGCGAAGCAAGTAAGTTCTCCAGCTCCAACAGAGATGGTTGATTTGCCCAACCTTGAACTGAAGTCACAAAGGCAAGATACTCCTTCCGCAACCCGCGGATGATATGTCTCTTCAGTTTTGCCTCCAAGATGGGCTCATCAAGGTCCAATGTAGAAATCTCTGCTGTGAGGTTCTTCATTTTGAGAAAGAAGGTAGAAATAGAAAGATCGCCTTGAGAGGCCTTCGCAAACTCATTTTCAAGAAACTGTAGCCGAGCTACATTCTTCTTATTAAACAACCCGTCCAAAGACGTCCAAATCTCAGCAGCAGATTTACATCCAATGATGTGATCAAATAGCTCTGGTGAGATAGCCCTCTTGAGTGTGGACTCTGCCTTAGCATTAGTCCTCCTCCAAAGTCTCACCTCTGCCATATTATCTCCTGCTACAAAGACCTCTTGTGTGTCTTCTCCTCCAACTATCTCCCATAGATCCTCGCCAAGTAAATAGCTATCCATACATGACCTATATTTCTTATAGTTAGTCGATGTGAGGAGTTCAATACCAAGCCCTCTTGCGTATCCACCTTCCATGGCAATCTATGTGGTCTCTTCTTCACAAAGACGATGGAAACTCAAGTTGAACACTTCTTATCCACTCCAACAACCTAGCTCTGATACCATGTTAAAATTTTTGATTTGAACCGTTTAGGAGTAAGCAGGAGTTTCATCAACTGAGTTAAAGCCAAACAACCACAATGCCATACAGCAACACAAGAGACTTTATTGAATCACAAACTTTATTTACAGTGCGAGGTATACATGGCGAGACATGATTCATAAGAATCACGGAGGAGAGAAGAACAAAACACACCAAAACAAATCTGGCGATTAGATAAGCTGAGACTGCACAGACCACTCGACTCCAGAAGTCGCAAGGCTTGACCTGAGATCGCGCGAACAGGAAACAGAAAAACCACCTGCACTGCAAGACCGCCACCTCAGACCGTACGAACTGGAGCATTATTGGAACGAAGAACTGAAGCTGTCGCCAGACAGCAACCCAGATCGCCTAACCACTGAAGGTCGCCTGATCGCTGAGCTTGCTGCGAACAGCACAAGAATGAACATAAACCAGTTCGCAGACTGACCGCTGCCGAACTGTTTATTCAAGCCGCTAGGAATCACCAAGGAAGGAGACCGCAACTTGTTGACCGCAAACCTGCGAACACAACAAATAGTCAACTCGCTTCCGAGACCGCCCGACCTCAAAGTTGAGACCGCACGAATTAACCCAGGCTCAGTTCTTATAGTTCTCATCTTTATATGACGGTCCCTGCACCCCTATTTATAGGCGGGTAGACGGATGTCGTCACCGCACAGGAGATGTACAATCACCACCCGTCAGATCGCCAGCGGTCTCACAAAGGCAGACCGCGCGATCACACAACTTGGACGACCATCCGACCAAGACCGTAGATCAGCAAGCAACCCGCGCACAGGTCACACGAACATGAGACCGCGCACAAGCCACGCGGACACAAAGGTACTCCTTCCTTAGACCACCAGGAGCAAACCAGGAACCATCTGGCCGACTTCAGACAAGTCGCCAGATCGCCAAGACATACCGCCCGGACAGACGATCACATAAGAACAAACCCGCCTGGTCTTCCAACAAAGAAGACAGGCCAACCAGCAGATCAACTCGGGAATAGACCGCAACAATCAAGAACAGACCGGCAGAACCAGCAGTCCGCTAGAACAGACCGGCAGAGCCAAACCGGCAGAAAACAAACATAGACCGCGCGGTCTCGGCGGTCACTCAAACATAGACTGCCCGGTCACCTCCACTTCACTTCAAAAAATTCAACAATTCTTGCAACTGAACCTTAAGCTCGGCCAGTTCCTTCGGTGTCATCCTAAACGGAGGACGCGACACCGACCTCGCACCGTGTACCAATTCTATCGAAAAATCGATATCACGCTGAGTAGGTGCTCTCGGAAGCTCCTCGGGGAATACATCCTCAAACTCTTCCACCATTGGAACATCTCCAATAGCCAACCTTGTGGAGTGAGTCTCCAACAAAGCTATAAACGCCTCTCCTCCTTGGTTTACCGCATGCCTCACTTGCATGGCAGAAATCAGGGAGCCAGCCACTCCGCTTAGGCCTTCAAACTTGACCTCTGCTTTACCCTCGCCTCTCAAGGTTACCACCTTCAACTGGCAGTCGATACTAGCTCGCTGCTCTGCAAGCCAGTCCATCCCTAAGATAACATCAAATTCTACCAGTGGCAGAATCGCTGTTACCATCTCGAAATCGCGATCGCAAATTTGCAACACAATGCGTCCTTTCCTCACGGTGGTCATGAAAGACCTATTCAGCATGCACACGCTTAGCTCCACCTCTGCCTCGACAGACTCAGTGCCAATCCTCCGGATAAAGCTTTCCGCGAGAAAAGAGTGTGATGCTCCCGTGTCGAACAACACTCGAGAGGGGTAGCCCGAAACTAGCACGAAACCTAATCACATGCATAACAAACATAAAAGGCCGCAAACTACAATACCGTAACAAATGAAAACTTAAACTTTTCATACCTGTCACCACATCGGGTTGACGAATCGCTTCCTGCTGCCCAAGATTATACGCTCTAGGCTGCACCAGAGGGAACCGCGAAGCACTAGACTCTGTTGCCTTCCCTTTCTCCACAACACTAGGGCTGGAATGCACCGATTGTTCCTTCCTCGGCTCTGGCTCAGCTCCGCCCTCGGTACAAAATCGACTTATGTGACCCACCTTGCCACACTTGAAACAAGTAAACGGACCTTTGGAGCGAAAGTCTCCCGAAGGTGCGCCACTTCTCTCCCCAGGCCTGTTAGGACGGGGCTTCTTCTTCCATTGGTTGCCCTCGGACCTCCACTGAGACTGAGATTGAGAAGGCTTTCCTTCTCCATGCTTTGACGCAAAACCCTTTCGCCGCTGGGTTAGCTCCAGGTCGCTTTCTAATGTGCGAGCTGCTTCGACCAACTCATTAAATCCTGCATTCTTTAAGGCTATCAACGGTTGCCTTAAATTCTCTCTTAGGCCTTGATAGAAGAGATTGTCCCTCTCTTCATCGTCTGCCAAAGTCGTTCCCGCATAACGACCCAACCGAGTGAACTCCTGCAGATACTCGTCCACTATCTTCTCCCGCTGCACCAAATGCAAGAACTGCCGCTGTAGTACTAACCTCGTCGACAACGGAATATAACGCTTGAGGAACGCATTCCCAAACTCCTCCATGGACGGTACGCGCCCAAAGAAATGGCGACCACTGTGATTCACCCACCACAGCTTCGCATCGCCCTCTAATATGAAGCTTGCAAAGCGGGACTGCTTCTCCGCTGGGGTATCTGCTGCCTTCAAAAGTTCTTGGATCCTCGAAAGCCAATCTCCGGCATCCGTTGGAGTGTCAACTCCCTTGAATGTCGGAGGATGGAAACTCAAGAAGTACTTCATAAATCGATCGCCCATCCCATAAGCTCTCTCTGCTAAAGGCTCTGCTTGCCTTGCTCCAACCTCCGGTGTATCTGGTGCAGCAGCCGGAGTAACAGGAGTCGTAACCTGCACCACCGGCGTCGGAACCCGTGGCATCGTCGCAGCTTGAGCTGCTACCATTGCTTCCGCTAGCATGCGACAGAAATCAGTCGGGGACATTCCCATATTCATTAGGCCCGGAGTAGTAGCACTGCTTCCCGAAGGCTCCTCTTTCCTTCTCGATGTCCCCGCATTGTCACCAACATCCTAGCATAAGAAAGGAAATAAACTCATCATGTTCAATTCGCAAGACTCGAACGCAGGGATACTCATGATCCCGCACAACACTCCTATGTGGACAACCTCTTTATGCGATCCGAATACATTAGACCTTGCAAGAATACTAACCTCGCTTTGATACCAAATTATAACACCTCCCCTGTAATGACTATATAATATAGGTCCGGACGGGACCCCACAACATATAACCGCCACAGTTTCAGTATTAAAACATGATATAACTCCCCAACTCAAAACTCAAATAACACAGCGGAAACAAAACTAAGAAACACAGAGATTGTCCACAACTATATAGGAGTAAAACCGGCCTTAAAGCCTTACAAAACCAGTGTCCAAATCATCAAACATTCACCATAATCATGAAATCCCCAAAAGGGAAAAACTAGCTCTCCTAAGCTACCTCGGCATGCAAGCCGGAAACAAGAAAAGACAAGTACAGGAATGTAGCAAAGCAAAATAAACACTTCATGAGGCTTTAGGCCTTTTTGGCCTGCGAGCTGGTTCCGGCCTGCGATCCTTGTCCTGCATCCAAATCACAAAGAGCGGTAAACGAGGGTCAGCTATGGCTGACCACAAACGGTGTAACAACACCCCTCCTCCCGGCCGTCCTAGCGGACCCCAGGGAACTACATCACCCTGCAAGTCAGCACTTCGTATGCACATGTATATAAAGAAAAGCAACATAAACAACAGACATGAGTGTCACAACCATCATTCACGTTTCTATGTTAACACATCATCATACATCAATAACACAACCACGGGGTACTCCACATTTCCCTTAAAGGGCATCGTAGCCTAAGGCCAAGAACTCACGCTGAGACCCAACTCGCCTGGCTCTCCATGCCAACGGGCTTGTCAAACAGCTCACACGTTCTTGCCACAAACCACACAACCGATGCTAAGAAACCTGGCTTAGACTCCAAGCAAACGTCCCAAGGCCCTGGTCTTACCGTCGGGACAACGTCCACCGACTGCCTCGCCTGGCAACCATTCCGGGCTCATCCGTTAGCACAGCCGTTCTCGTTAGTTAACACCGAAGGGACTTGTCCTGCCGGGACACTCTCCCCACATGAATTCCAGCATTCACGGGATAGCTAGCCGACCACAAAGACCAAATCACACCTTCGCACAACAATAGGCATCACAAGCCTCAGAATCCGCACATTAATTTCTCGCCCACAAACCAACGTTCGTTCCCATACGAAACTACAAGGGCATCAAGATGACGAATTCGTCATATTCGGAATTCTAGCAAAACCCCTAAAATGCGCGTCAATCAACATCACCGAATTGGACCAACGGTCACGAAACAGGCTTCATCCACAATGCCTAATCCGCTAACGGAGCGGATCTCTAATGCAAAACCTGTCGGGGATGGACTCAATCAACTCGATGGTTCCTCTTGAACCAAGGCGACCCGGATCCCTCTCACTTGACGGATCCGGTGCCAAAATGCAGAAAGTAAAGGGATGCCAAGCACGCATCCTAAAGACCGGGAAGAGAAATGTCGTTACCTTTTGAGATCTCCTCCTAGCCATGGAAAACTTGCAAAGAATGGAGGAGAAGAAGCGCCTCAACGTCCCCTACGCGCTGCCGGTCTCGGATCGGCGAACGGAGCTCCGAAGCTCCAACAATGGCGGGAACTAGATCTCTTCCTCCTCCAACCCTTCCTCTCTCTCAAATCCTCAAGAACCCAACTGAAGAGAAAATGAGGAGGGAGAGCTTCTCAGCCCTACTTAGGGTTCTCCCACAAACCCCTCACAGCCGTTCGATCGAAATCTAAACCAAACAGATGCCCAGATTTCGCTGTTTATGAATCTGTTTCCGTCAGTTTGCAAACGCACGGCCGAACGCACGACCGTGCGTAAAACGCACGAACAAACTCGAAACACAATTTTCCCAGCCATAGAGCACGCACAGGCGGATCAATTGTGCGTCAAGAAAAACGCACGATCGTGCATTAAGAAAAATCTGTCATTATGGCGGTTTTCAGCGAAGAAGACCTAACGCGCGGCGTTAACTCTCAGATCAGCAAAACTGGAGTGTTACATACCATACCGCGTGGTTACACTGAACAGAAGATAGCTTGTCACTCAGTCACACGACCAGACCACGCGGCCTCACCACATCACCTTTGGACAGAAGAACGACGGTCACGCCGAATAGACCGCGGCTAGACTGGAGAGGTCAGACCGCCAGAGGAGACTGCAAGATCGTGCGGTCAGACCAGACCGCACGGTCTCCCCCCCCCCAGACCGCCAACTCCACAAACTTCCACTTCAATATTTTCAACAGATACCACCAAATATGGATGTATCCCCCCGATTGTCGCGATGTTTCCTTTATCACTGGGGATGGCTGCTATAGCTACAAAACGATGCCTTTCGGGCTAAAGAATGCAGGAGCGACCTACCAGCGGATGATGGACCGCGTCTTCAAAGAGAGGAAAGGGAGGAACCTGGAAGTGTATGCGGACGACCTCTTGATCAAAAGAAAGAGCATCCGGGATCATGTAGTCGATTTGGTGGAGACCTTCGCAACGCTAAGGAAGTTCAAGATGAGGCTCAATCCGGCAAAATGCGTGTTCGGAGCCGGAAGGTGAAAGTTTCTGGGGCATCTTATCACCCCGGGGGGAGTTGAGCCAAACCCTGACAAGGTCAAGGCAATTCTGGAGATGGCCTCGCCGAAGACCATGAAAGAAGTCCAAAGGCTGACAGGATGGTTGGCGGGTCTTAGCCGCTTCCTGTCCAAGGCAGGAGAGAAGTGCTCTCCCTTTTTCAAGATGCTCCGTAAGAGCGAGAACTTCGCATGGTCCGACGAATGCGAGAAGGCGATCGGTAGGCTGAAGGAGCAGTTGACTCAGACACCTCTCCTTCAGAGCCCGAAAGAAGGCGAAGAACTACTCATCTACTTGGGAGTAGGGGTGGAAGCATTAAGTTCCGTACTGGTCCGGGAAGAAGGAAGGAAGCAGCTCCCCATTTATTATGTTAGCCAGGTGCTCAAGAAGGCGGAGTTGAAGTATCCAATCTTGGAGAAGCTTGCCTTCGCCTTGGTGGTGTCGGCGCGAAAGCTCCGACCTTATTTTCAAGCTCACTCCATCCGGGTCGTGACTGACCATCCTCTCCAAAATTTCTTATAAGGGGTGGAGCATTCAGGGAGGCTGGCGAAGTGGTCGGTAGAACTCAGCGAGTTCGATATTTCCTTCTCGCCCCGGGTGGCGATCAAAGCACAGGCGGTAGCAGATTTCTTAGCTGACTTCTCGGTGGAGGCGGATCCGGGAGAGGAGGATTCTACTCCCCTCCCTTGGAAGATGTTCGTGGACAGAGCCTTGGGCAAGAGCTATGTGGGGGTGGGCATCATTCTTGTCATCCCAAAGGGAACTAGGATCTAGAAAGCAGTCGAGATCCTCTTCCCCGTCACGAACAATCAGGCAGAATACGAGGCCCTAGTAGCAGGCTTGCGCCACGCAAAGGAGCTGGGCATTCAAGATGTCATGGCTTTCACTTATTCAATGGTGGTCGCGTCTCATATTCGGGGAGAGTTCGAAGTACGCGACACCATTTTGCAAAAGTACCTCGTAAAGGTGAAAAGATTGATTGGGGGCTTCCAATCCTTCTTCGTCGAGCACGTACCGAGAGAGGAGAACTCAGCAGCGGATTGTCTGGCCAAATACGGGACAAGAGCACGAGGGACCATCACAGAGTTATTTCGACCATCCATTGAGACAGGGAAGATGATGGAGATCAATCAGCGCCCCTCGTAGAGGGATCCGTTCGTGGCATTTCTGAACACCGGGCAGCTCCCTGCAGAGGAGGGGGATCAAAGGAAGTTCTGGTACAAGGCATTGTATTATTTGTTGCACGACAGGGAGCAATATCGCAAGACCATCTCGGTCCCTCTGGCTAGATGTGTCTCTGAAGACAAAGTACCTCGAGTGTTGGAAGAGATCCACTCGGGAGAGTGCGGAAGCCATTCTGGGACTCACACTTTGGAGCAAAGGATCTTGAGGCATGGCTACTTCTGGACCACTATCCGCAAGGACGCAGAGGTCTTCTCAAAAAAGTGCCAGAAGTGTCAGCTGTTCGCCCCCTTTAATTGCAGCCGGCCCAGCAACTTCGTTCGATCACCTCCCCGTGGCCGTTCGCTATCTGGGGAATGGATTTGATAGGCCCCTTTCCTTCAGCTAGCATCCAGAGGAAGTTCGTTCTCGTCTTGATCGACTACTTCTCCAAGTGGATCGAGGCCAAAGCTCTGGCGAAGACCACATCTCAAGTCGTGAAGAACATCATCGGGGGAGAAATCGTCTATAGATTCGGAATTCCCCTTGCCATCGTCACCAACAATGGTCCTCAGTTCGCTAGTTTGTAGCCGGAGGATTTTTGCAGGCAGCTCGGAACTGATCACCGGTTCGCGTCAGTACATTATCCCAAAAGCAATAGACAAGTGGAGGCCGCCAACAAGCTGATCATCAACCTACTAAAGAAGAAAGTCAAGAAACTAAGAGGTAATTGGGTGGAGCAGCTCCCCTCGGTGTTGTGGTCTTTGAGAACCACTCCTAGCTCAGCCATAGGGGAAACCCCATTCAAACTCTCACACGGGTCCGAAGCTCTCATTCCAGTAGAGTTCGAGGTCAGAAGTCCTAGGGTAATTGTAGCAGAAGATGGAGACGAAGAATGGAGACTAGAGAATGTAGAAGCCCAAAAGTTGTCCCTCGACAACATCGAAGAGCTCCAAGACCTAGCCTCGGCTCGGCAAGACGAGATCAAGCATCGCGTGGCGAGACACTTCGACAAACACGTTCGCCTCAAGCACTTCCAAACAGGTGATCTAGTCCTGAAGAAGATGGACGTGGCCGGGAGATCGGTAACCGTTGGAATGCTTAACCCTAATTGGGAGGGACCTTTCATCATCCACGAATCACTTGCAACAGGAGGATATCGCTTACAGAATCATGAAGGGGAGCTATTGGGGAATACCTGGAGCGGCGATGACCTGAAAAGGTTTTATCCCTAAGCAGGGACGTATACCCTTTTGTCATGTAAATTGATTGCTTATAAATAAATCTCCCTAAAACATGGGACGACAGGAGTTTCTCATTTCTATCACAATAGCTAACCTTTAAAAAGAAGAAGAGTAGAAAAAGCCGACCTCCGTGTCAGGTTGGGAAACTGGCTTACGACTTGATTCTCATAAGATCCAGAACGGATGATAGGACGGTGCCTCGGTAGTACGTTCCCCTAAGACCAAGCCTCTGCATTGACAGTCGAGATTAGCTCCACCCTTGCACGTTGGTCATGGTTCCCTCCGACCGCATCTCTCGTCCGACTGTAGAGATTATCAGAAAAAAAGTCTTGACGCCGACCTCCCAACTTTACAAGAGGATGATCGACTTAACCTCTCGGAGGACCCTTGAACAAAGGCGTCGCAAACCCTCAAGAGTGGAAAGCTCATGGCGTAGCTTTTTTACGAGTTGATGACCTCGTCCAATCATTTGAATTGGTATGTTTAACCCCTTCTGATTGTTGAGAATATCAGGAGAAAGTTCGTCAAAACAGCATCAACGCCCCAGTAGGATGGAGATCTCGGGATGATGTCTCTACGGACCTCCCCGACAGTCAGTCCCTACTCGAAGATCTCTTCACCAACATCAACGCCCCAATAGGAAGGAGACCTCGGGATGATGTGTCTACAGACCTCCCCGACAGTCAGTCCCTACTCGAAGATCTCTTCATCAGCATCAACATCGCAATAGGATGGAGATTATCGAGAATGTGAGTCCCCTTGGAACCCCTGACCATCTTTCCCTATCTAACATCTTTTTCAGCAGTCAGAGTGCAAGTAGGAAACTAACTCGCAAGGTTAAGCGCGAGAAACCCTAAAGGCGAGCATCTATGGACAAAAAGATTAAAGAAGCGAGTAAGGTGAGATAGTCAGCAGACCCCAATCTCATTCGAAGTCGTCTGGACCAGAATGACATGTAAGCGTATACGAGCGAGCCTATGAGCCTAGCTACATCACAACAGTACAAGAAAGATCCACAAAGAAAACAAATATCACTATCAAAAGAAAGGTTATCTACCAAAAAATATATACTCGCAGAGCCGCGAGAAGCATCAAAACTGTTCAAAGAATACGAAAGTTTACTTGGACGACGAGGCATAGTCAGATGAGTTTGACTCGTTCCCCTCCTCGTCGTCTTCCTCCTCGCTCGCGTTCAGAATGTCAGAGAGGAGCACCTCCATCGTCAGATTCTCTTCTTCCGGAACCAGCAAGCCCGCCACAGAAAGTTTTGCGAAGACCAAGTCACCGGCGGTGAGGGCTATCTCCCGCCGAAGAGACGAGAGCTCCTGCGAGGTCATGAATGATCCTTGAGCTCGGCGGGAAGGTCCAGCTTCCGAGGAGATATAGGAGGCCATCCTCGACTCCAGCTCGGCATTACGAACCTGCGTTGCCTCCAGCAAGACCTGGCTGGCCCGCAGATCTCACTCAAGCTTGGAGATTGTCTCGGCCGCAACCAACTGCTCTTCCTGCAGATACGATAGGGATGGGTTACAAGGTATAGAAGAAAAGGAGGGAGTCTTAATCCTAGCTCACACGGAATACCAAGGTCACCTCGAAACCTCTGCTGGACTCGTCCTTGTCCTCGGTAGCTTGGGCGCACTTCAAGGCCTCCACCTCACGCTTCTCAGCATCTATTGTGAGCTTCCGATGTAGGGCGAGCTCCTCTTCGGTGCCAAGGAGGTTCCGTGCGGTCTGGTGGAACAGCTCTGGGGCACGCAGCATTGCTCGCGACCCCTGGTCGGCGAGAAAGCGAGGGGAAGCCTCCCGCAACACCTTCAAATCATCACGACCGTACAGTCCAAACAAGATGCTAAAAGCATCGTTGTTCGGGACCTCGTTCTCGCTCCACGAAGGCCGAAGAGTGCTTAGGGATACCTCGCTGCGCTCCCTGCTCCAGGCGATCAACGGCCTACCGTCCAAGCCCCTGTTCAGCAAACCCTACCCAAAGTTTAGGTGATTCTCGAGGACGCTGTGTTCCTCTTCGCGTGCCCGCTCTGCCACCACACGTCGGGCTACCTCCTTTCTCTTTCTCTTCTTCATCTCCGGTGGTTCACCTTCATCCGGCCATCCTGCAGCGCGAAGGATCTCGGTCATGTCGCCGACCCAGGAGGAATTCCTGAAAGAGGGGAATCCTGCTCGCCTTCTTCTTCCGCGCCTTGCTGCATCGTCACTGAAGCCACTGCAGGAGATAGAGGAGGCGAGGTCTGGACCCCCACAGGAAGAGGCGCGGACGGTAGATGCCAGCAGCCTAGAAGAAAGGCGTTAGACAAAGAAGCAAAGATAGAACCAATTTAAGTGGCGACTAAGAAACGTTACCCTCGCCAGGCTGCACATATGCGAGATGGTCAATGTTCTTGCGCTAGCGCACGATGTCGAATTTTTTATCCTTCAAGGCAAGGAAGAGTTCCTCGCGATTAACTCGGAGCGAGGGAGTGGCAAGTTCGCGGGTGGTCTTTGCTGAGGGTGATTGGGTATCTGGGAGAAGTCGCCAGTTACGAATATGAATTTCTCATTCCACCGATGGACCTTGTTCAATGTCCCTGTTATCTTGCAATGGTGGCTGCCGAAGAAGATCACCCCATCCTTGGTCTCTCCCATGTAGAAGATCTACTGGAAGACGTCGAGGTCAAATGCGATCTTCTTGCTGCGAAGAAAGCATAGGTAGCCAATGATAATCGCTACCCCCGTTCATGTTAATCTGGGCGGGGACCTAGCCGTAGTACCTCAGGATCTGGCAAAATTCGAGCCAGAGAGGAAGGTGTAGCCCGACCTCGAAGTGCGAAAGGGGAAAGGCGAGTTTCCCCTCTGAGAAAGTATTGATTCGCTCGCCAGAAGTGGGAAGGCCATCGCGGAAGCCCCGAGTGAGGTACTGATGGACGAACCTCTCCAAGTCGTCCGAGCGAGTAACGGCCTTCTTAAACTTATGCGCGACAAAGTTCTCGGCATAATTCAAGCGCCGGGTTTCAGCATCCAACGAGGGCGTCATCGTAGAGAGGAAGAAGAAAGAAGCGAGTTAGTAACACAATTGAAGAACTTCGAGAAAGCGCGCCGATTTTGGGCCCCTACCCCCCCTATTTATAAAAATCGGGTGGGGGGGGGGGGGGGTCGCGATGTAAGCACGTGCGAGGTGTCTACCTACTCGCCTATATCGAATTCACACAAGCAACAGTATATGCGAGTTAATAACTACCCTTCTCGCGACTAAGCGACGAATTGCAAAACATACGAGAAATCCCTGCAGAAGATATAAGCAACACGAATGCGACTAAGCAGCATAGTACGAAATTACAACGAGCAATTCAGGATTATTACAGATACACGCGGAATAATGTTCTTAAAAATGCAAAGGAAAAAACGATGCTAATTCACAGGAGGGTCGTCGCGCCTGTCCGAGGTAAACCAAGCCGCCCGTTGAAGCCCAATTGATGAGCGAAGGCCATCTGCTCATTAGCTCTTGCCAAATGTTCCTCGCTAAGCCGAATGTGTTCTTCCATGCAATTCAATGCCCCGAAGGACACAATACTTGCCCGCAGGCCGCGCATGTCCGCCTTAGCGACTCGTAGCACTGTTCCACGCCCGCCATCCGACACTTCAGCTCGGTTACGAGATAATACTTTCCTTATGCCGCTTCAAGCCGATGCTCGAATCCTTCAATGTTCGCAACGCGCCCTTCAAGTGAAGTTATTCGCTGATGAACCTCGTAGGCCAGCAGCCTTTCGACCTTTATCTCCAGATCGAGATAGGCCAAAGCCATCTTTGTCCTGTATTCGCGAGTAGGAAGTCCTAGCGCCTTGATAAAAGCTGACCCCAGAGACGTCGCGTGGGCTAAAAGGTAGCGAGTTAGGAAAAGAGCCATGTAAAGACAACATGATGCAATGATCATACCTTCCCGCACTGGCGCCGCCCTCGGTTGATGATGAGGAGAAGGTGATCACCGAGGAGCGTCCCAGCGAGGAGGAGAGACAACCCTACGAGGAGACGGAGATCGCCGAGGACTGAGCCTCCGCCGAGGAGATCTACGAGGGGAAGACGAGCACCGAGGAGTGTTATGTCGTCCCCCTGAACGACTACCCCGTCCATTAAGAGACGACGGCGCCACGTCAGGCCTCCGAGGAAGTTGAGTTGTAAGCTCTGCCAAGGAAGACCCTCCCCCTCCCCTTCCTCCAGAATTTTGTCCACTAGTTCGAAGGGCCTCAGGCGAAGGTGATCTCCGCGAGATTATAACCCTAGAGTTCTTTAGTATCATCCGAGTTCCGCCTGTCGCGCGCTCGGGAATGGGAGATGACGGGCGAAGAGGTTCCCGCCCGGGGATGACCCCTGCGGGAAAGACCGGTGGAGGCGGTAGGTGCTCGGTACCAACACGCTCTCCCACGGGGGACGTCTACGTGTTCACTTCCGTGGGAGGTCCACCTACAGAACAACGTCGGCATCAACGAAAAGTTCACACAAGAATTACGATATCTCGAGAAGTTGATTACTTTCTCGGATAGTATTCGGATGGATGTTCAGCGGTCCCTCCTCGGCAGTTGACAGAGGGATTTTGTCACCCAACCCCTCATCGTTCGGCAGCAAGAGGGAGGGCTCGGGCGCAGAGGTCGTCGGATTGACCGGAGGAACCTCCTCGCCCGGTGGGTTAGGGCGATGCTCGGAGGACCCCCTCTTCCTCTTACAGGTATCCGAACTTTTTGTCCTTTTCATCAGCTTCATCAGTAGCTCGGCCTTCGCAATTACCTCCTCGGTAGACAACATCTCATCGAATATAAAAAAGTGGCGTGCCAGGGAAGGCCCCCCTCTATTTATAGATTTCTAGGGACCCCCTCCCTACCTACCGAGTAAGCTAGTATCCCGCCAGAAACAACTCATCGAATACGGGTTGGATGATTCTTTCCGACCAACTACGTTGCTCGCAAAGAGCGGAGATTGTGTACAACCCTTATTCTCCGAGGGTGGGCCCGTCTAAAGGCCACATAAGCAGAAGTCAAAGTCAACGATCAGCATTAATATCAGACAGAGCAGCGGGATTGGGAGACTTGGTCGTGCGAGTAGGAACCTGGCCGAGCGAGAAGGAAAGGCGCACCCGGAGTTCACAACCCGGCCGAGCGAGAAGGACGTAGGACTGGACATTCTTGCCTATGGGTGACTTGCACCAACCAACTCGCCAGTTTAGGCCGAGGTCCTCACCTACTCGCCTGCCTATGCCTTTGCTAAAACCAACTCCATGGGGATCAGGGATAGCCGCCTGCTTCCTCTCGCTTAAGATTTGTCTATAAATAGACCCCTAGGGGTACCAGGAATGGCACTTGTCCAAAATCAGAGCTTCACCCCCCTTATACGCGAGAATCCTCCCTAGCCAGTGCCTTCTCAGTACCAAGCTCAGCCATTTGTGGTTTTGGAGGAGAAGACTACCTTGAGCTTTTGGGTACGTGGTGGGACCTCCCTGCCGCATCGCCTGGGGTTGTGTTTGTTATCCCTCTATTTTGCTCGTCTTAGCTAACCAAGTCTTCTCGTTGGACCATTGGGCTAGTAACCTCCGGCTGCATTGATCCGAATTTTGAAGCTTAGGATTTTCCTGGCTTCAACATGTATTCTATTCAGTTCTTCAGCAGCTCGTTCGCGGTTAGAAGCAGTTAGGTGACTACGGTCAGGCAGCCTTGCTTGGGCGAACAGAGTGAGCATTGGAATAATGGGTAGTCCGTGTGTTGAGTTGCGGGTTGGCGACTTGGAGGTTTGCGCAAACAACTTTGTTAGACCGTGCGGCTTGGCAAGTTCAATTTGTAACTGCCAGCTTCTTGTAGTTTGGTTCTTTCTCCTTATTAGGTGTACTGGTAAATCATGTCTCGCCATGAATAACTCAAAATATACAGAAGATAGTTAATACAATATTTTTCGTGTTCCTTCATTATTTTTGGTTTCTCGTGCTTGGTATGGTTGAAGTGTTCCTGTGACCTAGTTCCAGTTTTCCGCTTCTCAGAAATTTTTACATTGTAACTGAGTAATTTCAACATGGTATTAAAGGGAAGGAGGTTTGAGTAGTGATTCAGCTGTAGTTATCTTTCTTGGATTTCTGTAAGCGCAAGTTATCAGTTGGATTGCAATGGAAGGAGGAATAACAAGAGGTTTTGGTATTGAACTCCTTACGCAGACTAACTTCAAGAAGTAGAAATCTTGCATAGAGAGCTATCTTTTGGGCGAGGACCTCTGGAGGTTGTTGGTGGAGAAGAAACTCAAGAAGTGGTTGTTGCTAGTGTGAATGCTCATCTGGTGAGAGCTTGGAGGAGAACTAATGCTAAGGCGGAGTTTACTCTCAAGCGGGCTTTCTCATCGAAATTGTTTGATCACATCGTTGGATGTCGATCAGCTGCTGAGATTTGGACAGCCTTGGATGGCTTATTCAGTAAGAAGAATGTAGCTTGGCTATAGTTCATGGAGAATGAGTTGTCTAAGGCCACTCAAGGTGACTTGTCCATATCAACGTTCTTCCTGAAGATGAAGAACCTCTGTGCAGAAATATCAGCATTGGACCCGGATGAGCCTATCTCAGAAACGAAGCTGAAGAGGCACATAATCCGCAGTTTGCGGAAGGAGTATGTGGCCTTTGTTACTTCTGTTCAAGGCTGGGCCAATCAGCCATCGTTGCTGGAGTTGGAAAACTTGCTTGCTTCGCAAGAGAGTTTGCCTAAGAAGATGGCAAGGATGTCTGTCTCCGGGGGAGAAAGTGTGGTTCTCTATTCTGGAAAGAAGAAGCATTGGGATAATAAGATGAAGACGTCTGAAGATGATGGTCCATCTACTTCATATCAGCATTAGAGGAGCAATGCTCTTAAGCTTGATGGGAAGAAGAAGGAAGGACCAAGATGCTTCAGGTGCAATAAGTCTTGTCACTACAAGAGATACTGTAGAGTCAATCTTCAGCCAGAGCATGCTACAGGAAAGGAGGAGGCTGGTTCCAATGCTAATGATAGTTAGGGTGATGGAGCTATTATGACGGGCACTTTTGTTCAGGTTATGACTTCTATCAACTATCAAGATGATTGGATAGTGGATTGTTGGTGTGGTCATCACCTCACCGGGGTTGAGTCCAAGTTCTCTTATTTGCAGGCATACTCAGGTAATGTTGCTATCAGTACTGCTGATGATACTATACATGCAGTTGAGAAGGAGGGAGTAGTTTCTTTAAACAGAGATAGAGGTTCACTCACGTTGAAGAGTGTCTATCATGTTCTGGGGATGAAGAAAAACCTCTTCTCGGTGACCAATGTTATTGATGCTGACTATCACATTAGGTTTGGTCCAACATAAGTGAAGTTTATTCAGAATGTGTCAGCAGTGAAGGTTGAAGTCACTCATATTGGTAGAAGGATGAAGGACTTGTTTGTGTTATCTACAAGTTCCTATATTGATAAAATGAGGACTAATGATAGCGCTGCTATCTGGGATGAAAGATTTGGGCATGTTTTGATGGATAAGCGGAAGGCTATGGCGGGAAGACGCCATGTAAGAGGTTTGTCTAGTATGTCATCTTTCGGTGAAGGTCACGTTTATGCAGGTTGTCAATGTGGTAAGGCTCATCGCCTTCCATTCAACAAATCACAAAGCAGATGCAAAGAACCTTTGTAGTGTATTCATTGTGATCTGTTTGGACCTACCGCAACTGCCAGTTTTGGAGGTAGCAGGTATATGTTGGTCCTAATTGATGACATCACTAGGTATACTTGGGTATACTTTATGAAGGAGAAGTTGAGGCATTCAGGAAGTTTGTGGAGTTCGAGGGGCTAGTGGAAGGTTGGCTTAACCCGCGGATCAAGAATTTTAGATCCGACAATGGAGGAGAGTTCACCTCAAATGCATTCTTCAACTTCTGCAGGAAGCATGGAATCCGTAGAGGGCTCACTTGTACTCACACTCCACAATAGAACGGAGTTGTAGAGCGAAAGAACCGTCATCTGATGGAGACCTGTAAATGTTGGCTTCCTGCCAAGAGTATTCCAAAGTCCTTCTGGGCAGAGGGAATGTCTTATGCAACTTATGTCATCAATCAGATGCCTCTTAGTCCAATCAACATGAAGACACCTCATGGGTTGATGTTCAAGATAAAACCTACGGTGGAACACCTTCGAGTGTTCGGATCTACCTTCTACGTGCATGTTCCTGATACCCTTAGAACGAAGCTAGATGCGAAAGCGAGGAAGCTAGTGTTCATCGGTTATGATGACCAAAAGAAGGGATGGAGATGCATGGATCCCGAGACACGGATAGCTGTGGTCTCAAGGGATGTGGTATTTGATGAATTGACATCATAACAGGGTAGCTCTTCTGTTGAGTTACAAGAAAGCAAGTTAGATGGTGGACTAGAAGAAGCTGCAAGGGAAGTTCTGGTGCAGCTTCTTGTTTCTCCAGGTGCTCCAGCTGCTTCTAGATCTAGGACATGTACTTCAGGTTCTGGAAGAAGGGGGATCGATGCCCCAAGTATGACCGGGAGAAGAGCTAGTCCAGAAGTTGCAGTGGAAGAGGTGGATCAAGGTAAAGCCTTGAGGAGGTCCAAGAGGACTATCATTCCAGCAGATCAGTATATAGGGGGAAACTTGGTGAGCTTCGTCTCATGTTTCTTTGGAGGTTGATAGTACATTATTTATAGTTATTTTTATATAATATTTTAGTAGTAATTAATTAGTTTTTATACAACTTTAGTTTAATATATATCAAAATAACGTTCTGTTCTATTTTCAGGTGATGTGGGACTGCTAATAACAAAATTAAGTCCATAGCCATGTTCAGGGGAAATTTCAGATCAAATATGCAAAAATCCTCAATACACGCCCTAGATCACGGGCATGACCTGGGGGCATGACCTGTGTCACGGCCATGTCCAGCTTTCAGCTCCTGGAAGCCCCTGCCACGTCGGATTAAAAGTACACGCCCTCTATCACGGATGTGACAGAGGGCGTGACCTTCAGGTAACGGGCGTGACTTGCCCGTAAAGCTTTCAATGGATGCAGTTTCCACTGCCGAGCCATTCCAGCTTACATTCCCTTGGTTACGGGCGTGACCAAGGGCGTGACCCATCCCGCAACTACCGGAATAACTCCAGATCATGTCATTTCCCACTGTTTCCAGCCTCGGTCAAGACACTCCCTAGTTCACGGGCATGTCCTAGTCCATGACCTATCGTGCACTTGATTTTTGGTGGTTTCTCTTCCCCAACGTTCCTAGGCTTTCAAGTCACAGTTACGCAGCTTACACGCCATTGGTCACGGGCGTGACCAAGGGCGTGACTCACCAATTTTCTGCCTATAAAATCCAGTTGCTGCCAAAGTGACCCATCCATTCATTGCTTAGTTTGGATCATTTCTAGCTTAGTTTTGCTGCATTTTCTTATTGTATTTCCTTTATGCAAATTTACATTATGTTTTGCAATTTCAATTCATAGTTTAGGATTTCCATTTCCCGCAATTGTAATTCTCTTTTCAAAGTTATAAAATTATTTTTCCTTCAATTATGTTTAGCTAATTTTATAGTATTTGATTGGATGATTTCCTATGCTTTTGTATTTCGTAATCTTTTATTCATAATTTGGATTTGGAAAACTATGATTTACCGTTGATTTGAAATTTTGGGTTTCATATTTCTAGGTTATGATAATCAAGATTTGATCTGTATTTTAGTTGATCGAGAGATCCGTGAATATGTGTAGATCGCTCATCAAAGAAGGAGTTGCTTGCACTCCTCGAGAGAGGATGACATAAATCTTCCAGATTGGAGTCAAATCCAACAGTGGGGTTCACCACATAGTGGGCTTTCATCCTCAGTACACGCCCCAGGTCATGGGCGTGACCTAGGGGCGTGACCTATGTCACGGCCGTGTCTAGATTTCATCTCCCGGAAGCCCCTGCCACGTCAGATTAAAAGTACATGCCCTCTATCACGGGCGTGACAAAGGGCGTGACCTTCAGGTCACGGGAGTGACTTGCCCGTGAAGCTTTCAATCGAGGCAGTTCCCGCTGCCGAGCTGTTCCAGCTTACACGCCCTTGGTCACGGGCGTGACCAAGGGCATGACCCATCCCGCAACTGCCAGAATAACTCCAAATCGTGATGTTTCCCACCGTTTCCAGCCTCGGTCATGACACGCCCTAGGTCATGGGCATGATCTAGGTCGTGACCCGCCGTGCACTTAATTGTTGACAGTTTCTCTTCCCCAACGTTAATGGGCTTTCAAGTTGCAGTTACGCAGCTTACACGCCCTTGGTCACGGGCGTGACCAAGGGCAAGACTCACCAATTTTCTGCCTATAAAAGCCAGCTGCTGCCAAAGTGATCCCCATCCATTCCTTGCTTATTTGCGATCATTTCTAGCTTAGTTTTGCTGCATTTTCTTATTGTATTTCCTTTATGCAAATTTACTTTATGTTTTGCAATTTTAATTCATAGTTTAGAATTTCCATTTCTCGCAATTATAATTCTCTTTTCATAGTTATAAAATTATCTTTCCTTCAATTATGTTTAGCTAATTTTATAGCATTTGATCGGATGATTTCCTAAGCTTTTGTATTTCGTAATCTTTTATTCATAATTTGGATTTGGAAAACTATGATTTACCATTGATTTGCAATTATTGGTTTCATATTTCTAGGGTATAATAATCAAGCTTTGATCCATATTTTAGTTGATCGAGAGATCCGTGAATACGTGTAGATCGCTCATCGGTAGAAGGAGTTGCATGTACTCCTCGAGAGAGGACGACATAAATGTTCCGGATTTGAGTCAAATCCAATAGTGAGGTTCATCACATAAAGCAAGCATAGGGGTTTCGACAGCCGGAGGGGTCATAATCGATAAACCTAAGGTTAGTTGGTAGTTCTCTCGAGAGAAGCTCTAACATATTTTGGGAACCTTCACGGTCAACTTTGTCTAAATCAATTTCTTATGAATTCTATATTTACGAACTATTTTACTTAAGAACGAATCTCGATCAAATGTTTCTTTTCCTATTATTATTCCTTTCATTAAACCATTTATTATTTAGATAAAATAATATTAATTTGCGTGAGTAGAAGTAATCAACAGACCCGTGGAATACGACACTTGATATTTATTTTTAAATATCATACACTATGAACGATAGGTGCTCTTGCCTATAGTTCGTAGAATTGGAGAAAATTATTTATCCCAAATTTTACGTATCAAGTTTTTGGTGCCGTTGTCGGGGACATATTTTTGTTGATATTTTGAAAGCGTGAATTTTATTACTTTAATCAATCTCTTTCTCCGCCCCCAATTTCTCCCTTTGATTTTTCTTTTCAAATTTCATTCTATTAAGTGATGGTTGTAAAATTTTCTTTCTTAAAAAATGTTATCTCAATTGGCCGCTAAAGTTGTCGAGCTTCAAAACAAAGTTAATCTTTTCGAAGCCGCACGAAAGCACCAAATTAGTTGTAATTTTTGTGGTGCGCCGCATCGAAGTGAGGAATGTTATACTACTTTTTACCCTCAAAATTTTTCTTATGGAAATAATTTTGAGTTTATTTATGAAAATAATTACTCAAACTTTGATAAAAATAATTCATCTAGTTTTCATGCGAATGATTTTTCCGATTCTAATAATTTTTCTTCCAGCTCCAATGTAGATTACTCGTGGTGGGAAGTTCACCCGGATAGTTTCCGTAAAGCGGATGATAATTATTTAGGACTGAATTTTTGTTCTTCTTGCGCATCGCAAATTTCGTTCTCTAATTGTGGAAAATTTTCACAACTTCAAATCTATCCTACTCCCTAAAATTTAAATGCGAATATTATTTCTTCTAGTTCTTTTTCTCCGTCTTTGGATAATTTAGTTATGGAGAAACATGATTTTTCATCTACGCCCATAATTTCTTTTACCAAAAATGAAGAAAAATTATTGTACCAACAATTTCTTAATATTATGGGCACACCGGATGAAATAGATGAAGAACAAGTTTCTTCCCCTACTCCACTCGGATCTTTTTTTGTTTGTCATGAATTTTCACAAAATTCTTCTATTTTTGTTGAACTTCATAAAAAATTTGTGTTCGAAAATTTTATTCTGCTTGGTAATGCACGAGATTTTACAAAAGAAAATTTTAATTTTGAAAATAAACAACCGATGCTTAATCATGAATTTTCACAAGGAACTCCTCCTTGTGAAAAAATTTCTGACTCGCTTAATCTTGATTCTTTTTATTCTATCAATTTTCATATAGAGGATGAACCGTTGCAATCACACATCTTCACCGATCCATTTGCCGCTCATCTCCAACAATCCAAATTACCTACGGTATATATGGGTAATTTGGATTCGCAATTTCAAGCTAACGGACATCGAAAGAAGCAAGACTATAGCGGAGGAGTTGTCGGGCACCAGTTTTCGGCATATTCACCTAAGCGTGAATTAAGGGAGTTGCCTATGCATTTTTCTTATGTTTATCCTTTCAGCTAACCCTTAATGTCTAGCTAAAAGACGGTAAACAAAGCGCTATTGGGAGACACCCCTTGCTTATCTTTATTTTTCTTGCACTTTCCTTATTCAGCATTTTATTTACTTTTGATTCCTGCTTGGCTTATAAACCTTGGGGACAATGTTTATTTTTAAGTATGGGGGATAATGAGCAAATCTTTTTCAAAAACCGTTAAAAATTTCATTTTTTCAACTTTGTTATAAAACTTCATAAAATTAAAAAACATGTTTTCATTTAAAATTTTATGTCTTTGGGTGTTATTTTCTTTTTATGCAATTTAAAATACCAAACAAACTATAAAACTATAAAAATTCTAATTTCTTGTGAAAGGGACGTGTTTGGCTTTCATCCCACAAAACTGCCTAGTACCTTGCGAGCCCGTCATTGGGTAGCCCTTGGGAAGTCCATGACTTAAAAATAATTTATGTTTTATTTTAATATAAAAAAAATAAAATATTACGATAACATAAATATTGTAATACTAAAAATCTCCAAACTTCATTTAAACAAAATTAATTTTAATTATGAGTTTTCTTTATGGGCTTTTTAAGGAGTCTTCTTTTCATGTATTTCTTAATTTTATGTCTTTCAAAATATGTTAGAAATATCTCTTAGTTTTATTTCTCTCCTTAAAATATCATAATTCAATTTTGTAGAAATTGTGTTAGATATCTTTAGATTTTACTTATATTAACTTAAACTCATGGTTTCTTAAAGATTGCTCAAATATTTTTATATGCTCTTAAAATGTATCTTTGGAATTTTTGTAGCCTTTAAACCCTAGCCCTTCCCCTACATTTTTGTTTAACCCATTATTTGGCATAAAAATAGATTTGAAAAGATCATATGTCATGGAATGAGAGGACAAAATTCATCATTCCTAAACATATGCACCCAAATTTGTAAAAGATTATATGGCATGGAGTTGAGATGATAAAATTCATCACTCCTAAACATATACATTTGGGATATATAAAAAAGAAGAAGAAATAAAAAAAAGATGGAAATGAGAGGATAAAATTCATCATTTCCTATATACAAAGTTGCTTCTTCAATGCCAATTTTACCTAACTAGCCAGGTTTATTTGCTTATCCAAGATATTATTGAGAGAGCATAGTTAATATTTTGTAGTTTTCTTAAAAGTTTCTCATAATGTTTAAAATTTCTATAATTTTAATCTTGGATTATTTTACTTAATTCAATACAATTTTGTTTATGAAGATTTAGTTAGAGAATTTCAAAACTAATATTTATTCTACTCATTTCAATTTATGAATTATAAATTATTTCTTATAAATCTGAATTTTAATTTATTAACTTATTTTGATATGAGTTTTATAAAATTTGGAGTACATAATTATAAGTAAATCTTTTTGGAAATGTCCTATGAATTATTCGCATACTTATAAATTGGTTTTGCTCTGTAATAGCAAAAGCTTAAGTATGGGGGTATTTGATAGTACATTATTTATAGTTAATTTTATATAATATTTTAGTAGTAATTAATTAGTTTTTATACAATTTTAGTTTAATATATATCTAATTTACTTTCTTTTGTATTTTCAGTTAATCTGGGACTGCTAATAACAAAATCAATTCCACAGCCATGTTCAGGGAAAATTCCGGACCAAATCTGCAAAAATCCTCAGTACACGCCCAGGTCACGGGCGTGACCTCGGGGCGTGACCTGTGTCACGACCGTGTCCAGCTTTCACCTCCCGGAAGTCCCTGCCACATTGGATTATAAGTACACGCCCTCTGTCACGGTTGTGACAGAAGGCGTGATCTTCAGGTCACGGGAGTGAATTGCCCGTAAAGCTTTCAATGAATGCAGTTTCCGCTGGCGAGCCATTCCATCTTACACGCCCTTGTCCACGGGCATGACCAAGGGCGTGACCCATCCCACAATTGCTAGAATAACTCAAGATCGCGTTGTTTCCCGTTGTTTCCAGCCTCGGTCAATACACGCCCTATTTCACGGGCGTAACCTAGGCCGTGACCCGTCGTGCACTTGATTTTTGGAGGTTTCTCTTCCCCAATGTTCCTGGGCTTTCAAGTCGTAGTTACGCAGCTTACACGCCCTTGGTCACGGGCGTGACCAAGGGCTTGACTCACCAATTTTCTGCCCATAAAACCAGTTGCTGCCAAAGTGATCCCCATCCATTCTTTGCTTAGTTTGGATCATTTCTAGCTTAGTTTTGCTGCATTTTCTTATTGTATTTCCTTTATGCAAATTTACTTTATGTTTTGCAATTTCAATTCATAGTTTAGAATTTCCATTTCTCATAATTGTAATTCACTTTTCATAGTTATAAAGTTATCTTTCCTTCAATTATGTTTAGCTAATTTTATAGCATTTGATCGGATGATTTCCTAAACTTTTGTATTTCGTAATCTTTTATTCATAATTTGGATTTGGAAAACTATGATTTACCGTTGATTTGCAATTATTGGTTTCATATTTCTAGGGTATGATAATCAAGCTTTGATCCATATTTTAGTTGATCGAGAGATCCGTGAATACGTGTAGATCACTCATCGGTAGAAGGAGTTGCATGCACTCCTCGAGAGAGGTGACATAAATCGCTGAGAGCGGAACTGGCGTTCGACGAAATGAAAACCGTGTTCGACGAAATTGTGTTCGACGAACTACATGCTCTACCGCGGCGCTCGACGAAATGCATGCTTTACCGTGGCGCATTAGAACTACCATTGGCGCTAGTGTTTGTTCGATGAAATGAAAGCAGCGCTCGACAAATTGTGAGGCCAGCTCGACGAAAATGTTGTCCGACAAAAAGAGTTGTGCTCTATCGCAGAGCGTTAGCACAACTGCTGGCACTAGCATAAATGGAAACATTTGACGAGAAGGAAATAGTTGAGAAAAAGGAATGTCGATGGGACGCTATTGTGGCAAGTACTATCGCGGCGCGTTAAGTAACGCCCGGTGGTAGCTTTTGGAATCCTCCCGTCTGCATGTGATTGAGGAGCAAATATGGAAGGAGATATTGGCTGAAGGAAGGATATCTCGCTATCACGGAGCATTAGCATTACCGCGGCACGCTAGTTAGAGCTCAAGATTTGGCGGTCAAATGTTACCTAAGTTACCACGATCCATGTGCTTGTTCATTGCATAATGTGGCTACCGCGGGGTGGTAGTACTACTGCAGGAGGTAGTGGCTGACTCTATTTAAAGACGCGCGCCTCCTCCGTTCTTGCTTGCTGAGATAGAAGGAATTGAATCCTTATATTCAGAGCACTCGTGAAAGCCTTCTCCAAGCAGCCCGTAGAACTTCGTCAACGTTCATGAACGCAAAGAACTTGAAGACCGGTCCGATCCCATCTACATCGACATCAAGTTCTTCTTTTGAGGGAGTTTTTAGTTTGTGTTTTGTATGTCTTTTATTTTATCTCTTATTTGGTAGAGGAATTCTCCACACGGCGACTAGGGCCTTACGGGGACTAGGGGAAATTGGCCTCGTGTTGGCGACTGGGTCTAGGGAGTAGATCTAGGGGGTGCTCGAGGCCTTTCTGGTGATAGATTGGCTAGAGCGGCTTGAGGCCTTATCTGGGGAGAGATAGGCTAAAGCCAACCGGTCCTTGGGAGAAGGGTCGGTATAGAAAACCAAAAGAGTTTTTTTATTGGTCGCCTCTTTCCAAGCGTCATTAGGAAAAGTTTTTGTAATCATAACTGTTTCACTTTAATTTTAATGAAAATATGTTTGTTTCTTCATCTCTGATTCGTGCTCACTGATTTTCACTGGCTTAACCTAAACGTATTTTCTCTGTCACTAACGCCGAGCAGTAACACTACCGCTGGCGGTAGCAACATAGAATTATTTTCTTTAAATAATCATAAAAAGTTTAAATCCCATATTCACCCCCCCCCCCTCCCCCTCTAAGGGCGCCTACAGATCCAACAAGTGGTATCAGAGATAGGTTATTCCAATTCGGTCTAACAACCGAGAATAATGGCGCTCTATGACCTCGCTTTCTATGAGGGGCAGGAAATAAGTAGACCTTCGCTGTTTACTGGAACTGATAATTACTGGAGAACACGTATGCGTTATTTTTTGATAAACTTAGATCTAGATATATGGGCATGTGTTGAAACTCCATACACTTCTCCTACATATATTGTTGGAGAAGTAACCATGGATAAACCTAGGGATAGATGGGATGATGGAGATAAGGCTAGGTGTAAGAATAATGCAAAAGCGATGAATACTTTATTTTGTGCTCTTGATAGGACTGAATTTAATAGAGTAAGTGCATGTGAAGCTGCTTATGATATTTGGAACTTATTAGAAATAACGCATGAAGGTACCTCGCAGGTCAAAGATTCAAAACTATTCCAACTAGAATCTGAATTTGAGAGGTTCGGAATGGATCTGAATGAGGACGTCGACGTCATGGACACTCGATTCACCAAGATCGTCAACGCCTCAAAAATTCTTGGAAAAACATTTTCAAACGGTGACTTGGAGAGAAAGATTCTTCGATCACTCCCACCAAAGTTCAATCCAAAGGTGACGACAATTTCCGAATCGCATGATCTTAGGCGGCTCCAAATTGAGAGCCTCATTGGGAACCTCAAAACCCATGAGGTAGAACTCAAGATTCAAGAAGAAGAGTACAATAAGGAGCCAAAGAAGAAAGCCTTGGCACTGAAGTCAAGAATAGAAGATGACAATGAGGAAGATGATGAGGAGAGTCTCTTTGTGAAGAACTTCACTAAGTTCATGAAGAATCCGGAAAGGAGGAACACCTTCCGGAAATTTTTCTGAAAGGGCTCCTCATCTAAAAGAGAGAAGAAGGAGAAGTCTAGCGACGACGACAAAGAGCGGCCACCTCCCGAGTGCTTCCAATGTAGGAAGACCGGGCATACTAGAAGTCAATGCCCAAAATTCTTGAAGGACCAAAATGAAAAGCGGCTTAAAGGAAAGGAGAAGAAGAAGGTCTTAAAAGCTGCAACATGGGATGACTCTTCCTCCTGGTGCTCAAGTGAATCAAGCTCAAGCGATGATGATGAGGCAAACTTGTGCCTTATGGGGAAAAGCAATGAATCAACCGACGACGAGTGTAGTGTCCAAAGCGACACTGAGGTAATCCCTTCTAACTATGATGATCTTTATTCTGAATACTTAAAAACTTGTAAATCTTTTGGCAAAACCTTAAAAGATCTTGATTGTTGGGGAAATGATTTATCTTAACCCCTAGAATTGAGTAGAACATAAAGTCTAAGTATAAAAAATTGGGCTAAGTAAATATGCATCGAGTAGTATTCGACGCAACGTCGAAATATAGTCGACGTTTCTCTCAGAATGAGTCGAAGTAACTCTTAGAAGAACTCGACGTAATCATAGTCGACGTACCTCTGACTTCTAGTCGACGCATTTGATAAAGTCGACGCACCTTTGTCGATGCACCTTCCTTATTCTCCTCTCGACGTCCAGCCAGGATGAATTCGACGCTTACGTCGAATAGTAATCGACGCACGTCGATATCTATAAGAAATTCAAAAACACGCCAGATCTCTTTCCTTCTTTCTGTAGATTTGATTTTTATGGAATGATATTATTCTTTTGTAGCCGTTCTGAATTAGCCTTTCCATCTATTTGATTCTTCGCTAATTTGATTGAGATTGTTATAGATATTATTGGAAATCAGAATGAATTCATTTCCTTCTACAGAAATATTAATTATGGAAACTCTTATCTGTTTCTAATTATCTGTCTACTAATTGATTATTCTCCTTTAGCAATATATTTTAAATAGAGCTATAAATAAGAAGGAGGTCGACAGAGAAGAAAATGAAGTGATCCACCATATTCATTTTGAAAAAGAGGAAGAGCTCCCAAGTGAAAAGAGAGACAATTGAGAAATAGTGTTGCAGCAAAGATCAAGCTTTCATCTTCTCCTTTTTCTTCTAAAGCCATTCTGCAAATTCTGAAAGCTCTCACAAAAGAGAGAAAAGCTTACAAATCCCCTTCTCACTATAGAAGAGAGATTATATTCACTATACTTGTGCTTCTAATCTTCTTGCTAGGAAGAAGATTCCTTCATATATATTGTCTTCTATTTTTCTACTTGTTCTACTTCTTCTTCTCTTTCTTAATTTCATTCTCAAATATTGTAAAAGAGTTTTTAGAATCTCTCTTCAAAAAATTCAGTTGTACTGGTTCTAAGAGTCTCCTTATCAAAAGACTCAGTCTGGTTCTAAGAGTCTCCTTATCAAAAGAGTCAGTGCAAGTTAGTGAATTCCTACCAAGGGGGTAGAAGAGTGGACTACCCAAAGTTTGGGGAACCACTATATTTCCTTGTGTTGTGCTGTGATTTTCTTCTAGTTATCTTTATTCTTTACTTGCTTAATTCTTGTTGGTGTGTGGGAAGCTTAAATCTGTGATCATAACACATATATATATAATTATTAACTTTGCACAAAAATATTTTTAAATCTCTATTCACCCCCCCCCCCTCTAGAGAATTCTAGTGAGGTTAACTGTGCACTTTCATTGATCTACTTAAAACTGAAAATAAAATCCTTTTAAAACAAAATCAAAAATTAAATAAGGAAGTATTTGCCTTGGGAAAGGAGATGGAGTCTTGCCAAAGGAATGATGATCTTTTGGCAAAGTCTAGCGAACTTGAAATTGATCTTTCTAACACTCTCTCCAATATCTAATCACTCTCGAAACAAAAGAGAGACTTAGAAAGAAATTTGAAACTCTCACTTTCTAATGTTGAAAATGAAAAGAAAAACATTGCAAATAGATGCAGAAATTTAGTTAGTGAAAATTTTGCATTAAAAGCCCAAATCCATGACCTTAACTTAGCCATAGAAAAATTGGTGTTGGCCAGAAAAGTCTTGATATGATTTTGGCCAACCAAAGGCATGGTGGTGCAAAAACTGGGCTAGGTTATGTCTCTGCTATCAACCGCCCAGCGGTAACAGTTAACGCTGGTGGTAGTAACAAAACTCATAATTCATGGAATAATCATAAATCTGGAATTTTTTCTGTTGATTCCCCGTCCTCCAGCAAGAGTCCACAACAAAAACTGAAAAAGGTCTCAACCCCTTTTGTGTTATGTGCCAAGTGTCATCACTTCGGGCATACATTGGTCTCTTGCAGGATGAAGGGTAGATGTACTGTCATGCAAATCTGGGTGCCTAAGGTTTCCACCTATTCTATGGGAGGAACCACTTGAGTATCCAGATCTTTACTCTCATCTTCTTATTAGGTATGTTGGCAGGCTAAGGAAAGGGAAGTCATGTGGTACTTGGACTCAGGGTGCTCCAAACACATGACGGGCGATAAAGCAAAATTCGTTAGCCTCACTAGGAAGAAAGGAGGAATGGTGAAATTTAGGGACAATGGAAAGGGAAGGATTTTAGGCACTGGTACTGTGGGTAACAATTCTTTCTCTCTTACTAATGTCTTATATGTAGAAGGTTTGAAACATAACTTGATTTCCATTAGTTAACTTTGCGATAAAGGTCTAAATGTCTTATTTGAGTCTTCTACTAATTTATGTAAAATTATAGATCCTAAAACAAATAGTATTGTACTCACTGCACCACGAATTCAAAATGTATATCTAATTGCCTTTCATGATCTATCATGCGCGTCACTCAAATGTCTTATATCAAAAAATGAAGAACTTGAATTATGGCATAGGCGCCTCGGTCACTCTAGCACCAAGTTAATCTTAAAACTACCAAAGAATAAACTCATTAAAGGTTTGCCTATGCTAAATGGAAATCTATCTTCCTTATGCTCGCCATGCCAAAAAGGAAAATTTTCAAAACCATCGTTTAAGATTAAAAAAGAAATATCCACCTCAAGACCCTTACAACTAATTCACATGGATCTTTTTGGACCTATTAGCACATGTAGCCTTGGTGGTAAAAAGTAAACTTTTGTATTAATTGCTGATTATTGTAGATTTACTTGGACCTTATTTCTTACCTCCAAATCCGATGCGTTTTCTGAATTTACAAAGCTTTACAATCGTATTCAAAATGAATTAGATCCAAAAATCAAGTGTATATGATCAGATCATGGAGGGGAATTTGAAAACGATAACTTCACCACTTTCTGTAATAATCTAGGTATTAAGCACGAATTTTCCGCTCCACGCACCCCCCAACAAAATAGTATGGTGGAGAGGAAAAATAGAACCCTTCAAGAACTCGCACGCACTATTCTATCCGAGTATGGGTTGCCTAGATATTTTTGGGCCGAAGCCGTAAATACATCATGTTATGTCATAAATCGTGTCATACTTCGCCCTATTTTGAAATTAACTCCATATGAATTATATTTTCAAAAGAAACCTAATGTATCATATTTTCATGATTTTGGTTGTAAATGTTTTATTCTAAACACCAAGGATGCATTAGCTAAATTTGATGAAAAATGTAATGACGGTATTTTTCTTGGTTACTCTTCCACTAGCAAAAAATATAGAATATATAATAAAAAATCTAAAAAGGTTGAAGAGTCTATTCATGTGAAGTTTGATGAACTTGTGCCTTGTGTAGATTCTACTTGTGCAGGTAATGAAGATGAACCTCTTTCACCATTGGAGCATGATAATGATGAACCACTTGGAGAAGAAAAAGAAGTAGAGCCAGTGCAGGAGGAGTTCGTGCCTCCAAGTGTGCTTCGATTTACAAGAGATCATCCAAGGGAGATTATCATTGGAGAACCATCAAAGGTGGTAACGACACGTTCTTCTTTTAATGAATCCTTTTCAAACTTATGCTTTGTTTCCGAAATAGAACCAAAAAATGTTTCCACCGCTTTGAATAATGAATTTTGGTTTATTGCTATGAATGACGAATTGAATCAATTTGAACACAATAGGGTTTGGAAACTAGTTGAAAGACCATCTAATCACCCGGTTATTGGTGTCAAATGGATATTTAAAAATAAATTAGATTGAGAGTCTAGAATAACTAGGAACACAGCTCGATTAGTGGCACAAGGTTACTCTCAAATAGAAGGGGTAGATTTTGATGAAACATTTGCACCCGTTGCTCGCCTTGAATCGATTAGAATTTTTTGTAGCTTTTGCGAGTTTTAAGAAGTTTAAATTATTTCAAATGGATGTTAAAAGTGCTTTCTTAAATGGGATAATTAAAGACGAAGTCTATGTTGAACAACCCACCGGATATATTGATGAAAAATTTCCAAATCATGTATATAGATTAGAAAAAGTGCTTTATGGTCTAAAGCAAGCGCCCCGTGCTTGGTATGAATGCTTAACATCTTTTTTTATTAAAGCACGGTTATAAAATGGGTAGTGCCGATAACACGCTCTTCATTAAGCATTTTGATAGTGATTTGATTATTTTACAAATATATGTTGATGATATTATTTTTGGAGCCACTAATGAAGAGTTGTGTAATGAAGTTGTTCTAGTAATGCAAAATGAATTTGAGATGAGTCTAGTGGGTGAACTAACATATTTTTTCGGATTTCAAATAACCCAAAGAAATGATGGAATTTTTATACGTCAATCCAAATATGTCCATGATATGCTAAAACATTTTGGTTTTGAAAACTTGAAACAAGCTAGTACTCTAATGAGCGCATCACTAAAATTAGGAAAAGATGAAGCCGAAATTTCAATTGACCAAACATTATATAGAGGAATGATTGGATCCCTATTATACCTTAGTGCATATAGACCCGATATTATGTTTGTCGTATGCTTATGCGCTAGATTTCAAGCAAATCCTAAAGAATCTCATTTAAAAGCGGTGAAACGAATTTTTCGATATCTAATCGGCACATCTAAATTAGGACTTTGGTATCCAAATAATGATTCTTTTCTCTTGCATGGGTATTCAGATTCTAATTATGTGAGTGCATGTTTGAGGATAATCCCATCTCAAGCGAGTTAACGAAATTTTTACTCGTGAGATTTCCCTCTTGTTAATTTCTTGTGGTGGTAATTTTGGCGTGATCTTCGAATCACTTGGATAATCTTATTTCTTTTAATTTTCGAAGAGGATTTGCAAACCTCGACTTTTTGTTGGGAGAGATCTACCCTTTTGGAATCGCAATTTTTGGTGGATCTCTTTTAGTACAACTCAAGCTCGTTCGGACCGGGTTGGTCCTTTTAGTCAGGGAGAATTTTGGCCTATAGCCATCTATTCAACCTCTAGCGGTGTGACTACCCGTACGTTAGCATCTAATTGATAAATATTACGTTGCGTGTACGTTGCGAAATAATTTTGTGTGAACGTAAAAATTGGGACGTTGAGAGGGAACGCGTGCATGCTCATAGCAATCGTATCGGAGAGCATAGCCTGCATCAAATACCATAGTTTGTCCTTGTTTGGGTTACTTAATTACCCTACCGATTCAATCTGAAATGGGATGAAATTTTTACCAGAGTCATGTCATGACCCTAAGAACCACCCACCAAAATTTGGAGGGGTTTAGAGGTCTTTAGACCCTAGAATTAATTCGTACATAAATTATTAAATTTCTACAAAAACTATAGAAAAAGGTTATCCAAAAATTCCCATTTTTTGGATATATTGTGGGTAAGCGTAAATTTAACCTATTCTCCAAATTTCAAAGCATTTGGACTTCTGAACTAGTGGGGGCACTCAAATCAATCTCTGGTCAACCCTATGTATAGGTTGCACCATTTTGAGTGCTGTCGTCAAACCATTGGGCCGAATAGGCTCAAATTAATTTTAAATTAAAATAGACATCAGGGGTACAAGTTTGGTATAGATCACTTTTCCAGTAAAGGGATCTAAGTATTTTATATAATTATTTTTAACTACTGCCAGTAAAGGGACAGAAATAGGAATATCAAATATATTATTACATACACTTGCACAGATCTTAAAGCACAAACGAAGGGCATCCATTCATCTTCTCCAATCAGCCAACAACCACGATTGTCACGTCCTGTACCCACTTGGGAGTTGATTTCCCCGCCACCTAGATGCTCTCCTGGTCGACTAATGCCACCACCACCTCCGTTGAGATGCCTGCAGACGATGTACAGTGGTTGGCCGGCCGGAGGCGTCCAGAATCGGAAATGTGAACAATAGAAGAAAGCTTGAATACAAGCTTACGGCCATGCCATTCCAAGACCAATTGGCCCCTAATCTAGTAGCCAAAATGAAGAGATCTACCCACTAAGAAATAGATGAGAGGAGAGGGTCTGAATTATGGCTTGTAGTCGTGTCGATCGTCGTTCTGCCATGGTTGGTCGAGAGCTCTTGGGTGCCATGACGATAGGTGCTTAGGTAAGAAAATTCTTCTAGAAAATTGGGGGAAACTCATTCCCTCCACCCCTTGAGCCCTTTTATAGAACCAAATGCTGGTGGTGAGGAGATGATGCTTGGGATTCCTCCATTAACACCATTCATGGTGAAAATTTCGGCCATCCCCAAAGGTCACCCAATTCATCACCCAAAAGAGTTGGAAAACCCATTAATATTCTCTTAATTGATGGGAGGAATGAATCCCCATCAATTGGGAGGACTTTTGGACTCCATTGGCCATGAATTTAGCAACCAAAATGAGTCTCGTCCGCCTCCCATCGATTGATCTACAGTCGGCACTAGTGCTAGCGCCAGCGCTAACATCTTGACGGTGTAATGCTCGCCAGTTCGGCAACCGCCGGGCGCTACCGCTACCGCCAGCACTAGCGCCTGCGCTAGTGTTTCGACGGTATTTGGTTCATTCCAGCAGTTCAGTGTTCATCTCAGCGGTTCACCTAAACCACCACTATCGCCAGTGTTAGCTTCTAGCGCTGGTGTTACCGACGCATTCAATACACCTCCTTCTTTCTAAAGTTGGATAATTGGGGTATTATGAGGGGACCCCATTACTGGTTAGACACGTCATGGTGGGGTCATGGGTCACGGTGATGCCCTAAGGCCAGTCCTAGGCTTGGTAACTGGAAATCACTATCCGCAGATCATGGTGATTTTTGCCTCGAGCCTAAGCTTTTATGTTCTCTTGGCGCATCCTAAGGTTTTGTCATGACCTAGTCATGACAAAACTATCATAGGGGTCTAATCATTTGGGGGATGTTACAAATCCTAATACATAAAAATAAAAATTTCGTCCCTGAAATTCAGGTTAAGCCTGCGGGGTTTCTAACGCAAGTGCTCGAATGTAACATCCTTAGAGAATTTAAATTATACCTGGCGCGAAGAGCTCCGGATACCTCTGCTGCATCAGATCTAGTGGATCATAGGTATGCTTCTCCTGCCCATGGTTCCTCCATAGGACCTTGACTAGCAGAACCTTCTTGCGCTATAGGACTTGCATCTTTATGTCGTCTATCCGGACCGACTCCAGATGAACCGATCGATCAGTAGCTACTGGCCCATCTGCTATAGATATTTGCTGCTTCGGCCGTAGTAGAGCTCTACTAAGGGAGGAGATGTGGAAGATGTCATGGAATCCCTCTAGCTCCGGCAGCAACTCCAATCTGTACGGTAGGGGGCCAATCCGCTCCAGGATCCTATAAGGCCCCATATACTTAGGGCTGAGCTTCCTCCAACCATGTACCCGCGAGACTCTGTGCATCGGATGTATCTTGAGAAACACTTGGTCTCCAACCTGGAACTCTACTGCACGATGTTGCGCATCATAATTCTTGGCCTACCTACTCTGGGCTTCCAACATCTTGTCTCGGATCAGTCTCACCTGAGCATCAGTATCCTCCACGAACTCTAAGCAGAGTGCCTTAGGATCCTCATCATGGATCCAAGATAGTGGAGTCCTGCACCTCTGTCCATATAACACCTCGTAAGGGGCCATGCCTATGTTGGACTGATGACTATTGTTGTAGGAAAACTCTACAAGCGGAAACAGTCTCTCTCATGGCTCTATGCGCTCCAAAATGCATAGGAGTAATAGATCCTCCAGCGTCCCGTTGGTACGTTCTATTTGCCCATCTGTTTGTGGTGGAATATTATGCAAAATGTCAACCGCATACCCAAATAATCCTGGACCGATCTCCACTCTCGGGACGTAAACCGTCCATCCCAATCCGACACGATCGTCCTAGGAACACCATGATACCGAACAAATTGCTCCACAAATCTCCGTACCAAATCACTGACCGGAGCATCCTTCCTGACCGGAATGAATCTGTCCACCTTCGTTAACCTGTTGACGATCACCCATATCGAATTATTCCTCGCATGTGATCGTAGAAGTCCATGTATAAAGACCATCGCGATGTCGTCAAACTTCCACTCCGGCACTGGGAGTGGCTGCAATAATCCAGTCGGGCTCTTACATTCCGCCTTCACGAGCTGGCAAGACTCACAGTGGGTCACAAAAGAAGTGATGTCCCTCTTCATGCCTGGCCCGTACATGGCCTCTTCAAATCCGCCGTCATCTTCGGGATAGCCGGGTGCAGTGAATACTTGCTGTAGTGAGCCTCGGTCATAATGTCATCCCGAATCCTGCCCCCTGCCAGAATGTAAACCCAACTTCTGAAACACAGCAACTCATCCTTATGTGAATAATCCCCCGTCGTGCCTTCCTCCAAGGCTCTGAATATTGGCTCCAACTTGGCATTATGCCTATGTCCATCCCTGATGCGGTCTCGGATTTCATTCATGGTACTCATCACCGCAGGTATAGCTCTTCGTCATCCTCGAATACTAAGGAGATCTACATGTCCTCGAGCATCCATACTAGCTCCATGGCCATCAACTGGGCTCTGCTCCCGAAGTGGTAGCTCTCCTGCTCAGTGCATCTGCTACCACATTCGCCTTCCCTGGGTGGTAATGCATCTTGTACTGGTAGTCGGATAAGAACTCCACCCAGCATCTCTGTCTGATGTTCAGCTCCTTCTGCGTGTCCACGTACTTCAGATTCTTGTGATCTGAGCATATATCGCAGTGAACACCATAGAGGTAGTGCCGCCAGATCTTCAGAGCGAATATAACCGCTCCCATCTCCAATTCGTGCACTGGGTAGTTCCTCTCTAGATTCTTCAACTGATGGGAAGCATATGTTATCACGTGCCCATTCGGCATCAGAACGACACCTGCTGGATCTTGAGGCGCCCTTAGAGGGGGGTAAATAAGGGTTTTAGAAAACTTTAAACTTTTGTAGAAAACTTTTGATATTTTATTCGAAATAGATTAAATCAAAAGTAAATAGAATGAAATCAATTTGATTAAACAAGAAAATACATGATTACCATTTATAAAATTGTTTACAAAAACAGATTTATATGACGCTGGAAATCGAAAGCGAAATATGAAATATTCGTTTTGTGTTCTATACCAACTCATCTCACCAAGAACCGATTGGCTTTAGACGATCCTCCCTAGATACGGACTTAAGCCGCTCTAGCCTTTCTATCCCCAGAAAGGCTTCGAGCACCCCCTAGATCTACTCCCTAGACCTAGTCGCCAAAACGAGGCGAATTCCTCGCTATGTCCAACCCAGACCTAGTCGCCAACACGAGGTGAATTTAATCCACATTTATAATGAAATGGTTACAAATAAAAAACAAAACACAAATCAAAACTCCCTATGAAGAATTCTGGAGATGGAGAAGGCTCGCAGAATATTCTTGAAGTTGAAGCATGTGTTCTTCGCGTTGAGTAAGTGTTGATCCGATCCTCCTTGAATTCTTCTCTCAAATTTGTGCGGGAGATGATGGTCTGGAAAATACGGCCCTCTCAAACTTTCTGAAGTGCTGGAATAGGGATCTCCTCCATCGGTAGTTGGAGAAGATGAAGTCCACCAATTTATAGGACTGGAAGCTAACACCGGCGTTAAGACTAACTCCTGGCATTGACCCAATTTGGAATTGTTTTGATGGATCAGATCTTCAAAACGGGAAGGATATTTTGTACTTTAGGAAACTTTTATTTTAGGCAAACCTAACGCTGGCGTTGAGACTAACTATGGCGTTAGGTCAGATCATTCCTAAAGTGCTCCTGCAATCACGGCTGCTTTCCACTTTCCAAAATCATCACGACGGGAACGAGAGTTAATGTCCAGCGTTAAGTCCGAATGCCTGGCGTTAAACATCTGTCATTTTCTCAGCGACAAGCTATCTTCTCTATCGGCAGGCTATCTCGTCGATCGGCGGGCTATCTCATTGATCGCCAAAACCCAGCATTAAGTCTTAACGTCTGGCATTATACCACAATCATAATTTCTGCTTGTGGACAGTTCCAGACCAATAATGCAGCAACCTAGTGTCATATCTGTTCAAACCTGCATGCTAAAAACACAATGGCAAACAATATCAAATACAAGTAGGATTTGTTATTCTCAAATCAAAATGATGCGGAAAACCATATTCCAACAATCTGCCCCTTTTGATAATAACAAATCCAATATAGATAAATAGGATTCATATATAAGAGAGGTGTGCTCTTAGAAGACTATATGACACTAAGCAATGTAGAGACAATAATGAGAATTATATATTTTTTAAGTTGTGCTCCCCCAACTTAAGTGCTCCCCCTTAGTGTATGCACCTATAGACTTGACTTATGCTCCCCCTTAATCTAGTTAATCCTGTTGGGAAATATGCCCTGCAAGGTTCCTAATTTAAAGAAGCACTCAGCTCAATGATAAAAAGCATTGTGTATTTAATGTCATATCTAGTTCATGCTTGCAGAGATCAGACAATATGTCCAGTACTTCAATAACTTGCCTAAGTACAATATCGTCGAAAAGGACTGGACATATCGTCGATAAAGTATGTGCATGTCATTGAAATGATGTGCAGAGCAAAGCAGAGTGAGCATATCAGCTATAGTCGAGACAACATATGTATGATGATATCATTGTGACATCAACAGTACAACGCCTCACAATGATATCACAAAGCCGAGATGAAGAAAGAAGACTCAAGCACAAACACAAGGCAGAATGTCGACGATATCGTCGTAAAGAAGCCGTGTCATCAATAAGGCTATGCAAGATATATATCGTCGTAAAGAAGCCTTGTCGTTGGAAAGGCTAAAGACTGATGTCAACGATATCATCGTAAAGAAGGACTGACGTCGAAAGACTAGGGAAGATCGAACAAAAATGGGCAGTTGCTGAAGAATTGTTTATCGACGTAATATTGATTAAGTCGTCGACAAGATAAGGTGGTCACAACGATATCAAGAAATTAAGAAGATTACGTCGACTTCAGTTAGATGAATTCATGTTGTCTTAAGTGCAAGTGCAGAAGGGATGTCCCGTGTCGTCGAGATATCTCTATCTGAAGAAGAATTGAAGATCTGTCCTAGTTCAAGACAACGACAAGTCCTATCATCGAGATATTGCCCATGTCATCATAACCATGGAAATATCGTCGAGACAAATTCAAAAATTGCCAAACGCGCTGTCAGCATTCAATGTCACCGCCTGATTGTCCAATCAGCACGTGCTCATAAGGTATGGGCATCTGTCAGTAAAGGACTTCATAGGTGACCATTAAGCGGCTCCTCCGTCCTATAAATGGGAATAGTGGACGCCCTAATCAATGTGGTGAAAAAAGGAGAACGAAGAAACGAAAAAGAAGCCCGCCGAGCAATACAACAGTAAAAGCTGCGGAGAAGAATCAAGAATAAGAAGAGGAGAACAAAAATGCTCATCCAATGTTCTCCAATTTGTAGTCAAGCCACATCGACTATTAAGAATCATTCAAGTCAAGAAGCCAATCAACATTAGGCTAAAGGAGAAGGATTGAAAAAGATCTGTGCTACCAACGCCTACATCTGAAGCATCTTCTTCAAGACAAGAAGCCAATCTCCATCAGGCAGAATAGTTTATATTGTATATCTTTCATTGTAATGCTTGCGGGCCAAAACTGTAAGATTTGTTTTTATATCTAAGTGTCAAGCTTGAGGGCTTGAGATATGTGAGGCTTGAGGGCTAGGGAAGAAGACTTGCGGGTCCAAACGTGTCGAGCTTGCGGGCTCGGGTGAAGTGAAGGGGCTTGCGGACCTAGGCTGCAGGGACTTGCGGGTCCAAATGTGTCGAGCTTGTGGGCTCTGGTGTTGTGAAGGGGCTTGCGGGCCTAGGATGCAGGGACTTGCGGGTCTGTGTTGTGTAGGGCTTGCGGGCCTGACTCGGGTGCAGTGAAGGGTCTTGCGGGCCTAGGCTGCAGGGACTTGCGGGTCCGAGTTGTATGGCTTGCGGGTTGGAGACATTGGCAGAGTTTGACGAGTCTAGCACACTGCTAATTAGGCGCAAAGGGAAAGAGGACTACTCAAGACACCGTATCTTGAGGAACCTCTATAAGTCTTTGTGTGCTTTCTGTGATGTGCTTTACAACATCTAAATCTACTAAACAAGAAAACAAGAACACAAAAAAGGGGAACAAAACAATCTGAAAAACCTATTCACCCCCCTCCCTCTAGGTGATAACTCGACACCCATTAACTAATAAGTGGTATCAGAGGCAAGTTGTTCAAAGAAAAGCTTAACAACTTGAGCAGATCTGCCAGTGGGTGTCCATTCATCATAGCAATGAAATCAAGAATAGCTATTTGTTCTAGGGAGAACTTTGACCTATGGAAAGTAAGTGATGCCGCGGCCCCTCCACCTATCCTTGAAGATGACCCGGTAGTTGAGGCACAACGACACAAAGACTTTAGGCGCCATGAAGGCGCTAACGGAAGACGGCGGTACGACCTCCGCCTGCGGCGTGCCAAGCCCGCTTGAAGACTTTTTAAATTTACATAGTTTGTTTATTTCATATATTTGCGAACATAAAATTATTTCATATTGTGGAAATAATTTTATATTCATTATGCACTTGTTTTATTTTCATTTCATGCTTTTGAACTTTTGGGTTGTATTTAACCATTCGGATGGCAAAGATTAAATCGCCATCATGAATGGTTGAGTGCTTTTTGTAAACTCCTATTTAAAGGGGGCCTTGATGAGAGTGGTACTTAGACTTGAAAAAAAAACCAACCCTAATTTTCACATTGAAAATTTCGGCCAAGAGGAGCCTCCTCCTTGCCGCCCCCTTGGTTTGAAGCCTCCCCTCTTGCTCCCTCCATCCCGACGGTGTGACTCCGGCGTGGCTTCCTTCGGTGCAACTCCAAGGAAGAAGGTTGCAGCCCCATTCGGTGTGAAACCGGTGGTTCCATGGAGAGAGTGATTCTCCCACCATATCGTGTGTGCTTGTTATTCTTGGTTGGGTAATCTCTTCTCCATCTAGTGATTCTTCTCTTTAGTTTATGGAGGTTTACGCAACTGTCTTTTCCGTGATTTTTAAATACATCGCTTGCTCTCTGAATCGGTTTCATTGTTATTGATCTTCATTATCTCCGGGTTGGGAAGATCCATTGTGTTCGGAGGATCTAGGCCAATAGCCTTGGTTTGCCCTCATAAAGGATTGGAAAGCTTTGCCCTAATCTTTGGGGAATATGTTGACTATTGCTTAATCGTAGATCTAGAGTTTAAACTCCTCCTATCGTTGTTTATGTTTGTGAGTGTACAACCCCGATATTCGCTAGGCAAGTACCCTCTCGGGGAACTCACTGAAGGCCGAGTAAGAAGGGTCAGCGAGACAAGCGCTCATGGGTGTGTTCGACGAACTCTCCAGTGTTCGTCGAGCTCCCCCAGCTTCGTCGACCGCACCCCTGTTCGGCAAAATGGAATCGCGAGATCTAGACCTCGGCAGAGATCTCCAAAAGACTGGGCCCAGTGAGGGTTGGCGAACCGATACCTCGCAGGCCGCTGGCGGAAGAGACCTATGATCAGTAAAAGGGTGTTCAATGAAATGTGTTCAGTGTGCGACAAGTCGAGAGGCGATCTCGCATGAAGGCTCGCGAGACCAGCCCCCGAAGGCCGGCCCGCTCAATCCTATGATCGACGAATTGTTTCCCACATTCGACGAAGTCCCGAGGCGGTCTCGCAGTAAGGCTCGCGAGACCGAACCTCGGCAGATACCGCCAGAATTGGCCAACGAGGTCCTCGCAGGGTGACCGCCTAAGAGGCACCGCGAGCAGGACTCGTGAGAGGGCCCGCAAGAACTACAACAGTCAAGTTCTCGCAGTTCCTAGCCCATAAGCTGATAAGGCCAAATTATCCTTTTACCCTTGCTGGCCTACCTTTAGCTCCACTAAACAGCAGAGTTTGGCTGTTAGCAGACCCACTTGGGGTGCAGATAGTAAAATCAGAAGACAGGATCCTGCTATTTGCAGGCCAGATCAGGAAACCTATAAATAGGACATTAAGGGCACCTTTGGAGAGGACTTCACTGCAGCTTCTCTCTCCTCAGGCTTTCTTTGGTTAGCATTTTCAGAGCTCTCCAAGGTGCCCGAGTCTCAGCTTCGTATTGGGAGGAGAAGCGCTCAATGATCTTCCGGGTTAGTGGAGGGACCTCCTCGCTGCGACTAAGGTCTTAGTCTTCTTTCTAGTCTTCAGTCTACCTTCTCGGAGGGATCAGTAAGGGCTAGCTAACCCTCATTTTGGTGAGGGCCCCGAACTCCACAAGAGGCCGAGAAATCGGTTTCAACATTTTGGTGCAGTGAGCGTGGAGCGTGGCTGGTCCAAGAAAGTTCCAAGGAGCAGATATGATGGGAGGCGAGGATCAAGGCGAGGGGTTCAGCAAGTCACCCCAGGTGGTGACGCTGAGGATGTTCGCGGATTTCAGGAGGGAGGTGCTTGACACTTTCGGACTCACGGTCGCGGCGCTGCAAAGTGAGTTTGCGACCCCAGCATCTCAAGCGACCCCTCCCCCAGCGGCGGTCGGCGAGAATGCCCCGGGTGGAAGAGTTGGAAAAGAAATCGTCGGAAGTTCAGTTCAGGACTTGGAGGGTGAGTGTTATTCGCCAGCCCGGCTAGCACTGTGCCGGCGAGCTCTGTGCCAGCGAGCTCTGTTCCGTCGAGCGCGGCGCGGGGGAGCGAGCGCCCATAGGATGCAATGACTGTGGGAGTGGTCCAGGCGTATGCTGTTCTCGCGAGCGCAGTCCCCGCGAGCTCGAGTCTAGCGAGAGAGCTTGGGGGGCGAGTGGAGCGAGAAAAGGTGGTAGAAGGGGGAAGCCCCTTCTGCGAGTTGGTACTTTCTGCACCTGTCCCGGCAGGGTTTAGAGAGTGGGACAAGGTGTACTACAATGGCAGGGATGACCCTGTCCAACATCTCAAATCTTTTGAGGACTCGGTCTCCATCAGGACGATGTCGGATGCTTTCAAGTGTCGGCTCTTCGCCGTCACTCTGAAAGAAAAGGCCAGGGAATGGTTCCATCAACTCCCTACATGGTCGATCTAAGCATTCAAGGATTTGCGCCGGAGCTTCTTGTTGCGATTTTCAACTTCAAAGAAGAGGAAGAAGGACGTCGAGTCCCTCTTCAAAGTGAAGCAGGAGCCAAAGGAGTCATTGGCTCGCTACGTCGATCGGTTCCAGGAAGAAGTGCTGCTCACTCAGGAGATGCCTGGGTTTGCACTCCAGCTCGCCTTCACAGTCGGGCTGAGGGAAAGTTTCTTTAAATGGCTTTGAAGAGGAAAGCCCCCGTCTCCTACGAGGAGTTGATGGAGAGGGTGGCGGAGGAGATTTAGAGTGAGGAGGCCAATCCGGAGCTCACCAAGAGGCTAGAAAAGCTTAGTGAGCCGGAGGTCAGGCAGTAAGAGGTAAGGAGAAGGGAAGAGCCCAGGGCCCTGGAGGGGGAGTGGAGGCAACATGCCGAAGGAATGCAAGGTCATGGAAGAGGTTACGTCCCGGGAAGAGGTAACTTCTATAGGGGTCAAGGAATACCCCATCAGCTGGGATGGAGGTAGGGTCCGAGGCCATTGCCTCCCCCACCTCAGCAAGCCATGGCGATCATGCGGGGACGAGGAGGAAGAGGAAGGAGAGAAGAGGCTAGAGAGGAAGCAGGGGCAGGGAGAAGGAGGAGGAATAGGGTGGCGGAAGGTGAGGCAGGGGAGGTGACGTTGCCGTATTATGACTTCCAAGATGAGGAAGGTCACGCGACGACCACCTGCCCAGATTTCCTGGAAACAAAAAGAGGCCGAGAAATCGGTTTCAAAAGGGGCCGAGTGCCCGCGCCGAGGCAGCAGGTGAGAATTGAGGAGGTCGAGCCTCGAGGGGAGGAGGAAGAAAAGTGCGAAGACAGAGTTGATGTGGTGAGTAGAGGAGGGATCGGGGTGATGCATGGGGGTGGGGGTGTGGGGGGGGTGGGGGTAGGGATGGAGGCAACCCACAAGGCTAGCCTCCATACCATCTATCGGTGGAGCGTGGCCTCAACATCCACTGCTCCACCCCCAGCGGAAAGAATTACTTTCTCCCAGAAGGACATGCCAAGCTATGAAGACCCATTCTGCGATGCGCTGGTCATCCAGACCGCCATCGAGAACTTCACCGTCTCACGGATTCTAGTCGATAACGGTAGCTCGGTCAACGTCGTCTTTAAGAAGGCATTTGACGAGATGAAGGTGGAGTCCAAGAGGGTGTTGGCCTCGGACGGCCCCCTATTCGGCTTTTCAGGAGAAAGGAAGGAGGTAAAGGGTGGAGTGGGGCTCCTTGTGACCCTCGGAGGGCAGTCCCGGAACTGCCACTTCGTGATATCGAAGTATGGAATTTAGCCACAACTAGACCTGCAAATGAATCAAATAAAAAAGAACTTCAGTTAAATGCAAAAGCTAAACACTATTTATTTTGTGGTCTTTCAAATGAAATTTTCAAATTAATATACTGTTTTTCTAGTGCATACAAAGTATGGAAATTTCTTGAAGAAATGTATGATCTTCCTCTCGCAGGTATGGAACAAACACAGGAAGAGAAAAATGTCCAAGCATCCACTATCATTCAAGAAGATCTCTCTCGGAGCGAAGCCATGGAGAATATTGAAATAGAAAAGGAGAATAATACACCAAGAGAAAGAGAAGATATAGATCCATCTATAATGGAGGAAGAACTAAAAGATGACGAAGGAATTTCATGCTCACAATCTGCCTCCTCCAAAAGCGCTGTAAGAAAGTCAAAATCTTCTTCTTGTGTGATAACTTCCATTTCTAGTTTCAATATACTAAAAAATGCTAAACGTAAGATCAAGAAATTAAAAATTACTAATAAAAATTTACGTTTAGAAAATAAGAGATTAAAAGCTAATATTAATTTAGAATCAAATTGTGATGTGGTTTCACCATCTTGTCCTTTACTTGAAAACACAAAACCTTGTTTTTATTATGAAAATTTTAAGGAAAAACTTAAGGAACTTGAAAAAGAAATTATTTTTATAAAAAAACAAAATGAAAAATTATGTTTAGAAAATTCATCTTTGATAAATGATTGTGCTAAGTGTAAAGAATATGAAATTGAAATTAAAGAGATGGATGAAACATTTGATGAATATAGAAACAACTATCAAGATCATATTGATTCAATTGTTTCCACTCTTAAAAATAGCACAATCGCTTATCATAAAGCTAGACATAATTTAAAGATCAAGAATGATGAATTAAAAATCAAAAATCAACTTGCTTATGAAAATTGTAAATACAAATTCACAATATCCAACTATATCTAAAAACAAGTTGAATATGAATATGAACATCTTAACTAAGTTTAATAATGGGAATAAAAAACATCAAACGATTGTAAATGAAATTTCAAAACACTATCATCATCATCATTTACAATATCAATCTTCTCCCAACGAAAAATTAAACGTTCACAAATTTCCTATGAAAAATACCTTCAATAATCATTACAATCATAATCATCAATATAAAGATTATCATAATGGAAATTTGACATATAAGAATAACATTAAACCAAATTATGAATGGAGACCCATTCTTAAGAATAACGCACTAATGTCAAAAGAAAGGGTCCACTCATCACTATCTCCCCAAAAGCAAACACGATTTATTTGGGTACCCAAAGGAACCGTCACACCCGGTCCTCTTTGGATACCTAAATCTCTCATTCATTAGTATCCCATCATTTGCAAGAAGTAGAAATCAACTAAAAATGAAATATCACTTCTCTACTTCATGATATGCTTAAACTTTCGTTTTGTTTATTTTTTTTTAAACTAACATGATATGATCACTCCATATATCTTGTGATATGACATTCATAAACCATAATTCATAAGTGAATCAATAAAAGTGAATTAAAGTCATATCATTCTGTTTAGTGATCTACTTATCCTTTTTATTTTTACCTTCTAAATTCATTGCCTTTTAAATGTCTTGAATTATGAATTGTAAATTGAAATTATTGCCAAGACTAATGATAATATTTTAATGGATTTAAATGGTTTATTAAAGGGCTTAGGCTAAAGATTAAAATGTGAAATGTGTTGATCTTGTTTTGTTGATTATGTTAGCCCTTATAATGAAGAAAAATATTTTTCACAAAATGCATGATTAATCCGCATCCAAACTCATCATCCTAGCAATCACTTTTTGGTTTATGCTTGTGTATCTATGTTAGGTACAACATTTATGATGTTATTCAAATTTTATGACAACTATGTGATTTGAAATCATAATAGAATACTAAAATTCCATCAATCACATAGTTTATGGATTAATCATTAGAACATATATTATTTGGCTTATTCGAACATGCTATCTTGTGCTTACATTTCCTATCAGTTTCAACTTACCTTATATTGATAAGTATAAGCCCTAGAAAAATGAAAATGAAAATTAAGAAAATATATATCATGCATTGTCAAGTCACATACTAAATCGCTAATGTTTCATGCAATATGCACTATCCAAACATCTCCTAAAATTCTGATATTTCTGCATGAAACTACTATTGTGACACTTATTCAAGATCAATAATTAAAATTCTCAAAATCACAAAAAATCATTTACTGTCTCCCGCGCTAGCGCTACCGCTGGCGCTAGCGTCCATATTCACTTTTCTGTGATTTTAAAATTTTGAAAAATTTCTAAAAATATATTAATCTACATGTACTATTTGGTTTTGCTCGTCTGATTTTCTTTTATTTTTGAAAAATCAAATACAAAAATATAAAAGCCAAATTACAAAAAATATGTTTTGTTCTTTATCATTTGTTTAAAGTCTACTTTTTCAAAAATCAAATACAAAAAAAAAAACTATCAAAACAAAAACTGCATGGCTTTTCCTATGAAAAATCAAGCATGATTTAATCTATTATTTAGAACTTCTATAATGTTGCAATTTATCTTATCAAATTACTTGGATCATTGTTTTCATCATGCTTTGATATATCTATTAACATGTGCATCAATTATATTTTAAAAGGGTGTGTAGAATCAAGCTTAGCATGCCTCTAAGTATGAGAAATGCTTTATGTTTGATAATGATATTTATTCACTCACTTTTTTGGGGCATTGTCTACATATGTATTTAATCTAAGAATGCTTTTGTATGTTTTGTATTAGTACAAATAAATTAAAATTGCACAAGTATCTTTCCTACACTCCTTATTTTGCACTCTTAAAAATTAAGAGAAGCGGTTATGTTTTTTATAAATTCTATTGATTTGCAAAACAAGTGTATTCGGAGAACTTTGTACAAAACAAAAGTATAAAATAAATGACAAAGTTAACTCCACCAAGCACTACTTGAACCTCCTGATAAGCCTTAATAAGCATTGTGAGGTTGAGCACCTTGGAAAGAATAGTAAAGTGTCTTGTGCAAATCAAATCTTTCTTTCAAAAATAAGAAAAACCACTTACTCTTAAGTACACCGGATCACTAGTCTCAAAATTCAAAATAAAATATGTGATCCCCCAAGCACTACTTTACACCTTGATAAGTCTTGATGAGCATTGTGTGTGCAGAGCACCTTGGGAGTTGTGCTTTTTTTATTGTGCATTAAAGTGTGTGGAAGTAATCTTATTTGTGTTTTATTGTGCTCGTACATTATATATATCTTGTATTTTTGATCAAACCATTTGTTTACATTCCTCAAAAATACACTTATGTGCACATCATTATCTTCCATAACACTTCTTCTCATGAGTATTGGATCCTAATGTTGATTCTATATTACTTTTTATTTATGAAATGCACTAGATAACCTAGCATGTGTTCTACAATGTTTCGTATGTTTTTGGAACTATGAATTAAAGCAACATTGTAGTAATTTCTTTTTGATAAACATTATTTCATGCTTAGTTATTATCAAATTTAAAGATCTAACTGCCAAATGATTTACAAAAACATCATCTTTTGTGAACTTTAACTCATATTTTTTTGGATTATCATTACTATTTGATGTTTTTGTATTGCTATAAGTCTTCCGCATCGTAACCATATAAGTGTTTTACCTTGTGTTTTTGCTTACTTAATATCTTGTATTCTTTGCATCATCACTTATTCTTAAAATTTCCTATCTTTCATTAAGTGATAGATTTACTTGGAACACTTGTTATTGGTTACTTCAAACATAAAAATCTTTTATGCTCAAAACTCTGAAAATTTTGTAATGCTCATACCTCTGATCTATCTTGATGAAAACCAATTCTATAACTCCTTATCATTTACTTAAAAAAAGCTCGATCATGCCTTCTCTTCTATTTACAAATTCTTTGGTGCTTTGTTTCCCTACCCACTTTTGCTAATAACAAAGGGGGAGAACTAACATGATAAATATAACCCGCTATCATAAACCCAACATGACAAATTCAGATATTAGGGGAGCACTCACTTAGGGGGAGCATGTATTTAGGGGGAGCAATTCTAAATGCTAAAATCAATAATTATCCTAAAGTCATCACTCTCACAACACACAAGTATAGTTTCATCATGCTTATCTATTAATGCTTTGATTTATCATTAATGGATTTGTTATTATCAAAAGGGGGAGTTTGTTGGAACATGGTCTTCCGCATCTCCTAGGTTTGAGAATAACAAATCCTATGTGTATTTGATCTTGTGTGTTCAAGTGTGCAGGTTAACATAGTCCATATGACTCAAGGAGTACTCATGATGACTGCCCCCAAAATTGAAGCCAGAATTCGAAGAGGCCCACTAGCGCCGACGGTAGCAACTAGCGCCGGGCACTAGTGTTGAATAGCGCAATTCCAGGAGCTGTTATAGAAGGCGGTAATGCCTGGCGGTAGCGGATAACGCCGGCGGTAGCGATGAACACAGAAGGAATAAAAGCAAGGTTGCCGCGGATTGAAGATCCTGCCGCGCAAGAAGTTTCTTAATCGGGGATAGCGCCGGCGGTAGCTACTAGCGCTGGCGGTAGCTTGGCACACAAAAGGCATAGAGAAAAACGTTGCCTCGGATGGGAGATCCTGCCGCGCAAATTGTTTCCTAATCCGGGTTAGCACCGGCGGTAGCGCTAGCACCGGCGGTAGTGCTTGGGCTATAAAAGGACCCCCTCTCCTCTTATTTTCGTACACACATATTGCATACACCTCAGAGAGAGAGTACTAGAATTCCAGAGGTTGTCTTAGCCGATATTTGAGGTCCCAGCGAAGCTCTGCCAATTTTTGAAGGAGAATTCCATCACGCCGAATCCAGACGAAGTCCGCTTCAACACACGCTGATTCTACAGCGGATCTTCATCTCCGACTTCACAAGTTCATCTTAAGGGAGGTTTTGTTATTTTATTTCTATTTCTTCATTGTAAACGGTAGTGAAATCGCCTCGTGTTGGCGACTAGGTCTGGGGTAGACTTAGGGCTGAAATTCGCCTCGTGTTGGCGACTAGATCTAGGCTAGTTCTAGGGGGTGCTCGAGGCCACATCCGGGGAAGGATTGGCTAGAGCGGCTTGAGGCCGAATCCAGGGAGGATAAGGCTAGGGCCACCGGTTTGTGGGGAAGCGAGTCGGGATAGAAAACAAAAAGAGCCTTTTTATTATTCGCCTCCGATCTCTAGCGTCATCGAGATCAAGTTTTGTAAAACTTATTTATCATTAATAAAGCTTGTCTCTCTTTTTGTTTTACTTAACTTAGTTCATGTCTTTAATCTTGCAATAATTCAAAGTTTTTCAAACATAATCTAAAGTTTTTGAAAACCCTTATTCACCCCCCCCCCCTCTAAGGGCGCCGATCGATCCAACATGTTACTGTTATAAGATGATGCCCTTCGGGCTCAAGAACGCAGGTGCCACATACCAAAGGATGATGGATAGGGTCTTCCGCGAACAGAAAGGAAGAAATTTAGAGGTCTATGTTGATGACCTCATGGTGAAAAGCCGGAACCTGGGGTCCCACCTCCGAGACCTCGAGGAGACGTTCGGAACTCTACGAAAATGTAAGATGAAGCTCAACCCCCTAAAGTGTGTCTTTGGGGCTAGCCGAGGGAAATTCCTAGGTCACTTGCTCACCCCAGCGGGGGTGGAGCCTAACCCAGACAAGGTCAAGGCAATAATGGAGTTGGGGTCGCCAAGAAACCCGAATGAGGTTCAGAGACTCGCGGGGAAGCTGGCCGGACTTAGCAGGTTCCTCTCCAAGGCGGGAGAGAAATGCGCGCCCTTCTTTAAGGCGCTAAGGGGCAACAAGAAATTCTAATGGACTTCGTAGTGCGAGAGAGCCTTCCGAGCCTTGAAAGAGCAACTCACCCAAACCCCCTACTTCAAGGGCCGAGATCGGGAGAATACTTATCCCTATACCTGGGAGTAGGGTCTGAAGCAGTGAGTGCAGTACTGATCCGGGAGGAGGGGAGGAAGCAATTCCCTATCTACTATGTCAGCCGAGTGCTGAAGAAGGCGGAGCTCCGATACCCAATCTTGGAAAAGTTGGCTTTCGCATTGGTGGTGGCGGCTCGGAGGCTCCGGCCCTACTTTCAGGCACACTCCATAAGAGTAGTGACGGATCACCCGCTTCACAAAATCATGGAAGGGGTGGAACACTCGGGAAGACTGGTGAAGTGGTCCGTGGAGCTGAGCGAGTTCGATATTACGTTTGTACCCAGGACATCAATCAAGGCCCAAGCGGTGGCGGACTTCATGGCCGACTACACGACCGAGGTGGGAGAACATGAACCACCTCCCCCAGCGGCATGGAGGATGTTAGTGGATGGTGCCTCAGGAAAGCACTCCTATGGAGGGGGAATCATCCTAGTGAGTCCCCAAGGGACAAAGATCGAGCAAGCCTTGAACATCCATTTTTCGATTACCAACAACCAAGCGGAGTACGAGGCGGTGATAGCGGGCCTGCAGCTAGCTCGAGAACTGGGAGTGCAAGATGTGGAGGTTTCAACGGACTCCATGGTGGTAGCATGCCAAGTCAAAGTAGAGTTTGAGGCAAAAGACCCGACCCTCTTGCGGTACTTGGAGAAGGTCAAGGAAGTCATCGGGCAATTCTACACTTTCTCCATCAAACATGTGCCAAGGGAAGTGAGCACCCCCGCGAACCTCCTAGCCAGGTTCGGTCCTCGAACAGGAGGGACAGTTTTAGAACTCTTCCGACCCTCCATCGAGGAAGGGGAACTGATGGAGGTGGATCAGCGGGTCTCGTGGATGGTTCCCTTCATCTCCTTCTTGTCATCAGGGAAGTTCCCTGAAGGAGACATAGACAGGCGACGCTTCAGGTATAAGTCGGCTTATTACTTTTTGGATGCAGGAGGGCTGTACAGGAAGACTCTCTCGGGACTCCTGGCCCATTGCACTTCAGAGGAGGAGGTTCCGAGAGTCCTAGAAGAAATTCACTCCGGGGAGTGTGGGAGTCACTCCGGGAGCCGAACTCTGGAAGGGAGGGTGTTGAGACAAGGCTATTTCTGGCCCACCCTCAGCAAGGATGCGGCGGAATTCGCAAGGAGGTGTTCGAAGTGCCAACTCTATGCTCCACTCCAACTCCTCCCAGCCCAGAGACTCCGGACCATCACGGCTCCCTGGCCCTTCGCCATATGGGAGTTGGACCTAGTTGGCCCTTTCCCTCAAGCTAGCGGCCAAAGAAGGTTCTTACTGGTCATGATCGATTATTTCTCCAAATGGGTAGACGTGAAGGCGCTCGCCAAGGTAACATCTCAAGTTGTGAGGAATTTTGTATGGGGAGAAATAGTTTGCACGCACGGCCTCCCCCTGGCTATAGTGACGGACAATGGGCCGCAATTTGCTAGCGAAGAATTCGTTAGCTTCTGCACCCAGCTTGGCATCGACCTCAGGTTCGCATAGGTTCACCACCCAAGAAGCAACAGCCAGGTGGAAGCAGCAAACAAAGTAATCGTCAACTTACTGAAGAAGAAGGTGGAAAACCTCCGGGGGAACTGGGTAGAGCAGCTACCATCCGTCCTCTGGGTCCTGAGGACTACTCCAAACACCACCACCGGGGAGACCCCATTCAAACTTTCTCATGGGTCCGAAGCAGTCCTCCCCATTGAGTTCGAAGTAAAGACCCCCAGGTTGATCGCCGTGGGTGAGGGGGATGAAGAGTGGGTGGTGGCCAACGATGAAGAACAAAGGCTATCCCTAGACCTGGTGGAGGAACTCCGGGACCAGAACACCATCAGGCAGGAGGAAATCAAGCGACAAATGGCCCGATATTTTGACAAACACATCCGAATAAAACACTTTCAAAAAGGGGACCTTGTCGTGAAGAAGGTTGACGCGGCCGGGAGAGGGGCCGCGGTAGGTAAGCTCAACCCTAATTGGGAGGGTCCATACATTGTAAGTGAAGTGCTCAAGTCAGGGGGGTATCACCTCCTAGATGTGGAAGGGGTACCTCTATGCCGATCCAGAAGTGGAGACGATTTGAAACGATTCTATCCTTGGAAATTTTATGATGATGTTAGTTGAATATTTTACCTCCTCACTTGATAATTATAACTACTATGCGAAGGCAAGCAAGGTGACAAGTATTGGCGCTGGAATGCCCCAGATCGATTCCGCTCCTAGGCTCTCACTAGACGGGGGGTTCAGGTTGATCTCTGGAGAGGCTGGCAAGGTGACAAGTATTGGCGCTGGAATGCCCCAGATCGATTCCGCTCCCGGGCTCTCACTAGACGGGGGTTCAGGTTGATCTCTGGAGAGGCTGGCAAGGTGACAAGTATTGGCGCTGGAATGCCCCAGATCGATTCCACTCTCGGGCTCTCACTATACGGGGGTTCACGTTGATCTCTGGAGAGGCTGGCAAGGTGACAGGTATTGGCGCTGGACTGCCCCAGATCGATTTCACTCCCGGGCTCTCACTAGACGGGGGGTTCAGGTTGATCTCTGGAGAGGCTGGCAAGGTGACAAGTATTGGCGCTGGAATGCCCCAGATCGATTCCGCTCCCGGGCTCTCACTAGAGGGGGGGTTCAGGTTGATCTCTGGAAAGGCTGGCAAGGTGACAAGTATTGGCGCTGGAATGCCCCAGATCGATTCTGCTCCCGGGCTCTCACTAGACGGGGGGTTCAGGTTGATCTCTGGAGAGGCTGGCAAGGTGACAAGTATTGGCACTAGAATGCCCCAGATCGATTCCGCTCCCGGACTCTCACTAGACGGGGGGTTTAGGTTGATCTCTGGAGAGGCTGGCAAGGTGACAAGTATTGGCGCTGGAATGCCCCAGATCGATTCCGCTCCCAGGCTCTCACTAGACGGGGGGTTGCGGTTGATCTCTGGAGAGGTTGGCAAGGTGACAAGTATTGGTGCTGGAATGCCCCAGATCGATTCCACTCCCGGGCTCTCACTAGACGGGGGGTTCAGGTTGATCTCTGGAGAGGCTGGCAAGGTGACAAGTATTGGTACTGGAATGCCCCAGATCGATTCCTCTCCTGGGCTCTCACTAGACGGGGGGGTCAGGTTGATCTCTGGAGAGGCTCGCAAGGTGGCAAGTCTTCATGCTGGAATACTCCTCGCTCGGCGGGCCTGCTCGCTCGGCAAAGAGAGACTTTGCACGATAGTATGCGAGGAACGAGAATCAATCCTATGCGCTCCGGGGTATCCGGTGCTCGGCAGAAAGGTCGTTGGCACAGGGTAAGAGGCGAGCTCTCGCCGAGAAGAAAAATAACTCGCGAGACCTAGAGAAAAACGCATACCTTAAGGGTAATAATCCTAAGGCAAATAACGAAGGGCCAGAGCAGCCGAAAAGGTCCTGTGCCTGTCTATTCAATAACGCAAGATGCGAGAACGATCATAGTGGGATAGCCTACATAAGTGAACATCGAGACAAGCGGGAGCGAGACGCCAGCAAAAAAGACAAAACCGCAGAAAGGGCGAACACAATATAAGGCTAAAAATGTGCATCCATGCATTTCACAGTTAAATTACAGAAGGCGGCGATCTCGCCAGCCCAAAACAAAATAGAAAATAAAATCAAAAATCCATAAGCATCATGAGTCGCTCGCGAATTCCTCCTCGTCATCACTGCTCTTCACTGGAGGAAGCGGGATGAAGAGCTCCGGGACGATATCCTCCAGAACCATGTCAGCCGCGTCGGCAGCTAGGAGACCGGCCGCCTTCATCGTCGAGAAGATGTAGCGAGCTGACTCGGTGGACTCCAGGGAATGAAGGCACGGGTGAGATCACAGTTTAGGGCTTTCAGACCAGCCACCTCGCCCTCCAATTCCTTGATGCGAGCGTCGGCTCTTCCGGAGGCCTCGACATCCTGCAAGTAAGTTCAATTAAAGAAGCGAAATGACCAAAGGAAAGGAGGATGAGGAGGTATGGGTGACTCACCACACTGCCCTCGGCGGCGAGCAGCTTCTCCTTCAGCTGAGTGTTCTCGGTAAGAAGCCCCTGATAGAACCTCGCGATCTCCACGTTCTGAAGCTCCAGCAGTAAGAAGAACCTCCCCGTCATATGGGCGAGCTCGGCAGAGCGTAGCTAAGACCTCGCACTCTTGAAGGCGAGGGTTCTCGCAGTCTCGTCTTTATAAGAGCCCGCATCCTCACGCCCATAGAGAGAGAACGAGAGGTCGAAGGCGTGACCGTTGACGGTCTCCTTCTCCACCCAGGAGGGGAGGATGGTGGAGATGTCCACCCGGTTGGTCTCCAGTTTCCAGTTGACCAGGAGCTTGCCGGTCTCATCCCGGCGCCTCTGGCCGAGGCCGAAGTTGTAATGGTTGACGGGGATGGGCAGGACGGAGGTTCTAGAGGCCTCCTGGCAGGGCTCGTCATCCTCACCCCCCGACGGAGAGGCCGGTGAGGTCGAACTAGTCGAAAGCGACCTCGCGGGGCTCCTTTCCCTTCGAGGAGGCGAGCGAGACCCTGCTCTTCTTCTTTGGCGGAGATTTCGGGGGAACGGCATGACCACCAGAAGCCCCCGGTCTCTTGTGAGAAGAGGGATCACCTGGAGGGACGGCGCCTCGGCAAGCCTCCGCCACCATGGTCGCGAGAGCCAGGGTAGCATCGGTTTTTCGATTGCTCGCGTAGGGGGGATGGATGGGAAGATCACGCTCGCCTAGAAAAGGGTGGAAGCTTTAATAAGTACGAGGTTATTGGAAAAAAGTCAGTAATTGAGCGAGATCTTTTACCTTCCCCGGCGAGCACTGGAAGCAGCGTGTCGAGGTTGCGGCAGAGATGGACACCTCGAAGTTCTTCTTGCAGAAGAACTGATAGAGAAGGGCGTCGTGACCTCCGATGGCGGCTTGACGGTAGGTGGTCTCGCCGTGTTGGACGACCGAGATCGGGATGTTACCGAAGTTCCCCTTGACGAGAAGTAACTTATGGGCCCAGAAGTAGGCTTTGTTGACGGTCTCGTCAACCTTAGGACCCGAGCCCATGAAGTAGGCAGTCCCTTCCCTAAAGGCACGGAACGAGAACACCTTCCGAAAGACCGGGAGGCTGAACTCGATGCGTTCCTCGCAAAGATAGCAGGCGAAGGCTGTGATCACCGCCATGACATTAGGGGTGAGCTGGCCCGGAACAACACCATAGTGCTTGAGCACCTGACGAGCAGCGAGATCGGGATTAGTTCACATAATGAGCGAGACTTGACATGCGGAGAATAAGAAGCGAGGGAGAACGACCATTACCTGGCGAACTTCCAGCCACAGGGGGAGACACAGGCCGACCGCGAAATGAGCGGTGGGGATGGCCAACTCGTCGACAAGTGGGGCGTTGATCACGTCGTTCTCACTGGGACGGCGTGCCTCGAAAGGGGGGGGGGGGTGACATAATCAGCGACCGCGCTGAAATATTCCTCGTCCGTCAGGTTGCAGTGGTAGAAGGTGTGCTCGGCGAAAGCCTTCGCAATCTTTTGCCAACCCTCCGACTCATTAGCGTCGCCGCCCATCTTAGTAATCTGCGAGAAGGGAAGTAAAGCGAGAACGAGAAGGAGCTAGAGCTCTGAAGCGGAGGAAGAAGAAGGTTGACAGTAAATGCGGTGGTTGACCCAGTTATGACCGCCTATTTATAGCCAAAGCAAAAGGGCGGGAAAAATTCCAAGCGCCGGCGGGCGCGGGTAGCAGCAAAAACATCACATCATGGCCGCGGGCGAGAAAGGCCTGCGGGGTTAGTACAAGCAACATTTTCGCGTGGTATATTTAGCGAGAACAGAGGGTCCTCGCGAGCACAATGTAACACGAAAATGAAATATATTTATTAGCAGCGAGCGAGAAAAAGCTAGTAATACTTATTGTCAGAAGAAATAAAGCCAACATACAAGTGGCAAATATGCGAGTTACGATCCATGGCGAGATTGTCTAAAACAACAGCACCCATTACAAATAATAAGAGTTCGCGACAACACAACAGTTAGCGAGAATCATGGGGTAACCATTTCCACCTGCCCCCACCCCGCGACTCGGACCGCGGCGGTACCCTAGAGTTATAATAATCCACGGCCAAACGGCCCTCCCTATCCATGAGATATGCGTAGTCTCTCATCCTAGCTATATGCACCTCCGGTGTCATGACATTCTCATCCTGGTCACGCTGTCTCGCCTGTCGGAGCCTCGTACACTCTTCCATCAAGACCGCGTGCCTATCCTCGGCGGCTTCTCTATCCCGTCTCGCATGCATGTTGAGGTCCATCATCATCCGCCCATGTTTCCTCAGCAACTCCGCGGCTCGTTGTTTCATCATCTCGGGATCTCGCGGATCCCCTAAGATGTCCTCCACCTGGTCAGGAAGGGGGGACATCTCGTCGTCGCCCCACTCGAAATCGGTAGGCGGATTTTTGGGATTCTCTGCAAGATATTACGAAGGGGTTAGATGGCGCGCTTGAGTTCACACAGGGCAAGGGGTCATCAGAATACTTACCAAGCGGGGGGGGGGGAGAAGTCGAGGGACGGCCCTGGAACACGTTGCCGTAGTGAGGGTAGAGAGATTTACCTAGGCCGGCAGGGTAGGCTGCGCTGTTGGTCGGAAGGATCTTTGGCGGCACAGAGCCACCAGTCTCCTCGCTTGTCAATAGTTGGAATCCGGGCTTATCTATGATTTTTTCAGGAGGAGGTGGAGGCGGAGACGGAGTCCGCGATGCATGGCGGGCCGGGGACTTCAGGGGAGAGACTATAAGAAGTAAGGAACGAAGGTCAGATGGTTGACAAGAAACATTTTGGCATGCGAGATCAAGATCATACCGGTGACGTTTTTCCCAGCGAGGTTCGTATCCGCCGGCGAACTTTTGCGAGACCCATCAGCGGGTTCTCCAGCGTTCTCGTTCGGCAAAGTATCCTGCGAGTAGATATGAATCACAAGCAAATTTATTGACGTGAACTAGAGGAGTAGCTCGTACCTTCTCGTGGTGGCGATCGTCCGGAGAGGATTCCAACAGCATGGAGTCATCCCCGGTTCGACGAGTCGCCCTCGCCTTCTTGATTTTCGGCGACTGAGCAGGGGGCGGCCGATTCATCGAGGCGGGCACCCTGGTCATGGAGGGTAGCCCGCCGGCCCTCACCGCACTCAGGAGAGCCTCAGCTTCTTCGGAAAGACGCATCTCCAGGCAGCTACAGTGTCAGGCAAAGGGAAAGGAAGAGAAGTGGTGGCGCACGCCACTGGGGACTCGGGACGATATTTATAGCCCATAGGGTGGGTCCCACCAAAGATTCCTGACAGATCATCAAGGAGCTGACGAATACCAGAGGTTGGATGTTTCTTCGCGAGCATGAGTATCCTCGCGAAGAGCGGGGATTGTGTACAACCCCGATATTCGCCAGGCAAGTACCCTCTCAGGGAACTCGCTGAAGGGCGAGTAAGAAGGGTCAGCGAGACAAGCGCTCGCGGGTGTGTTCGACAAACTCTCCAGTGTTCGTCGAGCTCCCCCAGCTTCGTCGACCGCACCCCTGTTCGGCGAAATGGAATCGCGAGATCTAGACCTCGGCAGAGATCTCCAAAAGACTGGGCCCAGTGAGGGTTGGCGAACCGATACCTCGCAGGCCGCTGGCGGAAGAGACCTATGATCAGTAAAAGGGTGTTCAACGAAATGTGTTCAGTGCGCGGCAAGTCGAGAGGCGATCTCGCATGAAGGCTCGCGAGACCATCCCTCGGCGGCCGGCCCGCTCAATCCTATGATCGACGAATTGTTTCCCACGTTCGACGAAGTCCCGAAGCGGTCTCGCAGTAAGGCTCGCGAGACCGGACCTCGGTAGATACCACCAGAATTGGCCAGCGAGGTCCTTGCAGGGTGACCGCCTAAGAGGCACCGCGAGCAGGACTCGCGAGAGGGCCCGCGAGAACTACAACAGTCAAGTTCTCGCAGTTCCTGGCCCATAAGCTGATAAGGCCAAATTATCCTTTTACCCTTGGTGGCCTGCCTTTAGCTCCTCTAAACAGTGGAGTTTGGCTGTTAGCAGACCAACTTGGGGTGCAGATAGTAAAATCAGAAGACAGGATCCTGCTATTTGCAGGCCAGATCAGGAAACCTATAAATAGGACCTTAAGGGCACCTTTGGAGAGGACTTCACTGCTGCTTCTCTCTCCTCAGGCTTTCTTTGGTTAGCATTTTCAGAGCTCTCCAAGGTGCCCGAGTCTCAGCTTTAGCTTGGGAGTGGAAGCGCTCAACGATCTTTCGGGTTAGTGGAGGGACCTCCTCGCTGCGACTAAGGTCTTAGTCTTCTTTCTAGTCTTCAGTCTACCTTCTACGAGGGATCAGTAAGGGCTAGCTGCCCCTCATTTCGGTGAGGGCCCCGAACTCCACAAGAGGCTGAGAAATCGGTTTCAACAGTGAGCGAAACGATTTGTTATTGTGAGCGCTAGAATGCTTGTGTAAGTGCGGCTAGATCTAGAGTTTGTTGTGGGCGAACGAGAGATTAACTCGTGTGCGTCTCTTATGAGATCCACCCTATATCATTTTGGTATCAAAGCGAGGTTCTTATCAAGGCTTGTTAGGAGAGGTTCTTATCAAGGAGGTCTGGGGATCGAGCCCCAGCCTCAACAACCCGCCGCTGTGAGAACAGGAGAGGAGACGGGTTGGGGTGCTTGGGCTGCAGCCCGGCGGTGCGACCAGAACGTGTTCCTTCTGGCTGAGCTAGGGTGGGGCGGCCCTGGGCGTACTGCATCAGTAACAGCTAGAACATTCATGGAGGCTATGGATCCCAGGATATTTCAAATTGTTCAAGAAGGGCCAGATGTCCCCAGGACAGTGCCCAAGAAAATGATTGAGGATGAGATCATCCTAGTCAAATTGGACAAGGAAGCCAAAGATATTGTAGCTAGTGTAGTAGACATTTTTATATTCCAGCAACTTGCTCACTGATGAGTCCCAAATATATACACATTTATGGACTCATCTGGGCCGATTTTCTAGTCTATGCACTTCACTTTAGACATATTTTCACTCATATTTGATACTCCATGCTAAGTGCACCTCTAGGCCCGTTTTTGGTGTTATTTCATGTTCTGCATCTTTAGTAGTTTTTATGCAATGTTAAGTGCCACTTTCAGTGGCTGGATTCGTGGTTGTGCTGGAACAGGAGTCGTGCAGGTGTTCCCGGTACAATTCTGTACAGGTATACTGCGCACGATCACTGGTTCTATTGCGCACGACCACTGGTCGTGCACCGCTGATCGTGTGCACTTAACCCTATTTTTTGAGTTCTGTCTCGGGTAGTGCGCACGACCACCTACGATAGTGCGCACGACCACCAGTCGTGCGCCACTGTTCGTGCGCACTTAACATCAATTTTATGAGTTCTGTTTCGGACAGTGCGCACGACCGCCTACGATAGTGCGCACGACCACCGGTTGTGCGCCACTGGTCGTGCGAACATGGTATTTTATAAATTTCTTACTTTGCAGGCTCCACCCAGGTAGGCGCACGATCACAGAACTCCAGCGCGCATGACCACTGGTCGTGCGCCAATGACCGTGCGCAGTATTTATTCCAGCGCCTATATAAGGTCCTGATCCGCAGATTAGGGATAACGGGGGGTTCCGGGAGCGCGATTTACAGTCCGTACGCCGCAATTTTCCACTTCCAGCCACCTCCACCTCATCTTCTCCGCAAGGGGAAGTCATCTCCAGCCATTCTAAGCAATCCTCCATCGTCCGGGAGCATTCTCCGCCCTCCGCAAGCACTCAAGCAAGCCATCTCCAGTTCTGTCCGGTGAAAAGAATAGTCATCCTGAGGTAGAAGACGACAGAAGCACGTGGAGAGGTCGTGACAGTCTCTCAACGCCGGAAGCACAGTCCGCCCGAGTCCGGAGGTAGCTTGACAAACTACCATTCCGGCCGTGAACGGCCGCTAGTCTTCGTCCATTGGTTGATTTCTTCCTCCCCCCTTTGTTGTACTTCTTTGAATCATTTAAACTTGAATATCATGATGTTTAGTTTAAATGCAATGGTTGTTTCTTCTCTGTTCTTCAGTATTTGTTTATGATACGTCTCACATCCACTCACGCACTCATCGTGTTAGATTCGCGTTAGCAAGAGATAACGGTGATTTGTGAAGAGGTGTTTGCGACCCTCAGTCTCCACACTAGTAATCACTTCATTCGCATGCGTACTGTCCATCCGCCTCACGAAGCTCGGCATCGCGGCCGTTGCACCCATCTCACCTTGCGAAGCGGTGATTTCGACCCGCATTTCTTTTATTGTTGTTAACAGTAGGAAACCAAATCAAAACCCCACTGTCTGTGTTTGTTTTCGCTTGTGTAACAATTGTCACACAACGTGATTCGTTCACCCAACCTGCCTTCCTCAAGAGACCGACACTCGGGGATCCTAGTCCCAAAATTTATTACTTGCGCGATCGGTGCACTTGCCGAACATCTCATCAAGTTATTGGCGCCGTTGCCGGGGAATGTTCAGGCGTGTAACGTCTTGAGTTGTGAACTTTTGTTACAAGAGCAGTTGTTTTTGATTTTCCTTGTTTTGTTTTCTTTAGGTTGTGATTGTGCATGCAGAGACAAGCCGCGGGGGAACTTGTACCCTTTGATCCCGAGATCGAACGGACCGCTCGCGCACGAAGGCGCGCAACAGCTGTACAGGCAGCAATGGGTGACAACATGGACCCAGATAATGTTGAACCAAGAGTGCCCAACGTGGAGCAGCACCATCCTGGAGATGAGCAAGAGGTAGTTAGGCCTCTACCCCGAATGATGATAGATTATACCACTCCGACAGCTGGGAGTGTGTATCCTGGGTTCGGTCCCAATATTATGAACAACTAGTTTGAGATCAAACCTGCGATCTTGAACATCATCCGGAACAATGCTCAGTTCTCCGGGATGGCCTGTGAAGATCCGCACCTGCACCTGGCAGAGTTTTCCGATATCTGCGGAACTTTCCGCTACGCTGGGATTCCTGACGATACAGTCAAGCTGCGACTGTTCCCATTCTCACTTCGCGACAAGGCCAAGGTGTGGCTCCATTCTATTCCCCATGGGACCGCTGCGACTTGGGATGCTCTCGCATCCAAGTTCCTGGCCAAATTCCACCCCGTTGATAAAATTGTGAGCCTGCGGCGGGAGATCGCCACCTTTCGCCAAGCTGACCAAGTGACCCTTGCCGAGGCATGGGAGCGCCTTAACGATCTTCTCCGCCGATGTATGAGCCACGAGGTCCAACCTTGGAACGTGGTAGAGACATTCTACTTCGCGATCGAGCCCAACTACCGGGCAATGATAGATGCTGCTGCGGGTGGTACTCTAATGAACCATACTCTAGAAGAGGCTCTTCGAATTCTGTGAGACACCGCCTCCCACAACACATTTTGGACTGCCGGGAGAAATGCACCGAGAAGCGCCCGTGGTCTCTTCGTGGTCGACTCGCTTCCGCTTACATCCGCACCGGCTGCTGTTATTACGTGTGAAGGATGTGGAGGCGGCGGACACCACGCGTATAAATGCTCGGGCAGTGATCTATCAGGTGACTTCTCGCACTTTTCTTTAAACGAATCTGTTAATTTTGTTGGTAATCAATCTAAGGGGGTGTCGTTTAATAACACATATCATCCGGGAGTGAGAAGTCACCCAAACTTCTCATGGAACTCCAACGCACCTGCCCAACGATGGGCACCGGGGCAGCATGAGAACGATGTGTACGCTTCCGGGAGCCAACCAAGGCCACCTCATCCGGAATATAACCAAGGCCCCCCAGCTCCCAAAAAGAGTAACTTGGAGGAGATGATGGAAAAATTCATGCAAGCGGCTAACTCAAACATGGTTAACCAAACCGCGTCCATGCGGAACTTGGAAACGCAGCTGGGCCAATTGGCCCAAGTGCTAACCGAGCGATCACATGGGACTCTTCCTAGTAATACCGAAAAAAACCCAATAGACCAAGGGAAGAGTCTCGGCGACGCGGAAGTGGGTCATCCGCGTGAGTTAGTAATCTCCTATTCCATTAATAAAATTGAAACTAAGGCTTTGTGTGATTCTGGCTCCTCCCGCAACGTCATTGCTCTACAAGACGTTGATAAAATGCAACTTGAAATTAACACGGAGGACCGGAAATCTCTTGTGCTCGCAAACGGTACCGTCATACAATCGGAAGGGGAAGTTAAAAATGTAGAAGTTATAGTTGAGGGGGCAGTGGTGGTTGCTGATTTTCAAGTGTTGGGACCCTGGGAGAATCACTCCATCCCTATCTTGGGTGTACCGTTCTTGAAAGAGAGCGGTGCCACCCTTGACTTTTCTGCGGGTTGTGTCCTCCTACCCAATAAGGTGCCTTTGCCCACTTGCCCCAAGACTATAACTGAAACATCCAACTGCCCCCCTCCTTTTATTTTTGATGAATCACTGAGTTGTGCAGGGGATAAGAAAGATAATGGATCATCTGAAGGAAAAAAGGAAGAGTGCCAGTCAAGCGGAGAGGAAAAAGTAGATTCTCGAAGAAACTATGCTTCCAAGAGGGAGGAGGAAAGCAGTCCTGAACTTATTGAGCTGAACTTGATTCAGGATGACATCCCATTATTCTCTTGCATTGAATCGTGTAATAAACTAGTTAAGCATTCCATCTCTTGGGCTGATCCGGTCGTCACTGCGGCGACGGAAATGACGCCACCCACTGCTCGATTGGGAGAATCTGAAAACATTCAACGTTGGCAGTCTCCGACTGTCGCTAAACTTAAACAAGAGAAGCGTCTGCGCGATGCGCGCTCTGCCGTTCTCCGTAGCAAGAGGTCGGAGGTTAGGGGAACACTGGATGACACCAGTGTTGGCCCTAAAGCCTTCACCTCCCGCCTACAAGCTACGGGAGACGGGCACCATAAAAGCGCCTACAGCTGATTTTCTTTTTATCTCTTATTTTGTGAAACTCTCTTTTTCATTCACTTTTTAGTTAATTTCTGCACTCTATAAACAATTATAATACAGGTATTTTGTCCAGCTTAAGGACATAAAATAAAAGCGCTTCTGGGAGACAACCCAGATTTGCTGATTTCTATTTTTCTAACATGTTTCAATTCAGTTTTTATATATTTTTTCCGCTTTTAGCTGTGTCGTTTGCAGGCGAGCTTTGTTCTTTGCGATGGCGGAAGCTGTGGATTGCTCATGAAAATTAACGCCAATCGTCTGGTATGCTCAATTCTGAGCATTGGGTCACACTTCTTCCCCCCTAGCTTTCAGTTTTTGTGAAGCAATGTTTAGATTAAGTCTGGGGGAGAGCACGTTGTTATCCACTTTGCGCACGAGTTGCACCGCATGCTAGAAGATTGTTTAAATTTTTCGTTGCCATCGTCATTATTCCATGCTTCTTACACCACTTCACCCACATAAGCGCGCACTTACCTGATTGTTTCATTTCCGAATAAATTATTTTGGCTTGGAATGTGAATTAGGGTGTTAGCTTAGGAATTACTAATTGGAGTGCGATGTTGACTCGCGTAGTGTTCTAGTCGCATCCGCATGCTATAGTAGAATTTGAGTAAAACTAGATTATTTCTATGCGTTTAATTTACGATTAGTATTTTTGCGTAGTTTTAGATTTGTTATACTCAAATGGTGAATGTGAACGAAATTGGCGATAACCCGGTGTTGTGTGTATACGAGCACTAGTTGTGTGTTGCTCGAGTCGGGAGGAAGGTTTACCTTTCTCGTGGGCTAAGAACTTGCCCCAAACGACTCTTGAAGCATGGGTGCGAGCGATTCTTCGAGTTAAATGTGATGTAGGCCACCTTTTGGCTAGTTTGAGCTTTGTCTTCCCCTATCCTATTCGGTCACCTTTGCAAGCCAACATTTGCGCCTACCACTTCTTTGTTTCAGCTCCTCTTCCATTCACCAAATCCTAAAAGCTTATCCTACTTTCGCAACCAAATTGCTGTTTAACTGCACTCATGTTCTTGATTTGGTGTGATGTTTGGAATCTCTGTGATGTGAAGAAAAAATAAGTTTTATTTGCTGAATATGAACCAACTGGAGGATAAGAAAAAAAAATATATGTTATTGAAATGAAATTCTAAAAAAATTTTGTATTGAAAAGATATCCTCCCAAGAGCACTAGAAAATCTGTTGGTATTTATGATGTAGGCCGTGTGCACACCTAGTTTTCATGATAAGTCTGGGGGTGTGTCACACGAGCTTTGTGCTTGGTTTTGTTTGGTGCAGAGTTCCGTTGACTCATTTGGGTTGCGTAGCCTTCGTCTTTATCTTTGAATATCATTCCGCAACCTAAGCCCCAATATGATCCTAAAGCCCTACTGATTTATCTCGTGAGTTTGCTAGCGCCGTGAAGAGAGTGTGACCGAGCAAGCTTATGGTTCACGACGTTGATGGATTTCAGCGGAGTTATTCCTGAACCCCGATCTTGTGCAACACCCTCCTTAGTGGCTTGTTACTTTCACATCGGGCATGATCGATCAAGTTCTTTACAGTTCACCGACTGAGTATTGATAAATCTTTCTTTACGCTCTAATACTTTTGTAAATTAATTAGTATAGTTAGAATCTCTTTTTACTAAATTTCTATTTGCATGCGTTTGTTACTTCGCACCGTACTCCTTTGTGTAAATTCCTTTGTTAACTATCATTTTCACACTCCACCGAATTCGTTTGCTCGGGACGCGCAAACAGTTAAGTCTGGGGGTGTGATGAGTCCCAAATATATACACATTTATGGACTCATCTGGGCCGATTTTCTAGTCTATGCACTTCACTTTAGACATGCTTTCACTCATATTTGATACTCCATGCTAAGTGCACCTCTAGGCCCATTTTTTGTGTTATTTCATGTTCTGCATCTTTAGTAGTTTTCATGCAATGTTAAGTGCCACTTTCAGTTGCTGGATTCGTGGTTGTGCTGGAACAGGAGTCGTGCAGGTGTTCCCGGTACAATTCTGTACAGGTATACTGCGCACGATCACTGGTTCTATTGCGCACGACCACTGGTCGTGCGCCGCTGATCGTGTGCACTTAACCCTATTTTTCGAGTTCTGTCTCGGGTAGTGCGCACGACCACCTACAATAGTGCGCACGACCACCAGTCGTGCGCCACTGTTCGTGCGCACTTAACATCAATTTTATGAGTTCTGTTTCGGGCAGTGCGCACGACCGCCTACGATAGTGCGCACGACCACCGGTCGTGCGCCACTGGTCGTGCGAACATGGTATTTTATAAATTTCTTACTTTGCAGGCTCCACCCAGGTAGGCGCACGATCACAGAACTCCAGCGCGCACGACCACTGGTCGTGCGCCAATGACCGTGCGCATTATTTATTCCAGCGCCTATATAAGGTCCTGATCCGCAGATTAGGGATAACGGGGGGTTCCGGGAGCGCGATTTACAGTCCGTACGCCGCCGTTTTCCACTTCCAGCCACCTCCACCTCATCTTCTCCTTAAGGGGAAGTCATCTCCAGCCATTCTAAGCAATCCTCCATCGTCTGGGAGCATTCTCCGCCCTCCGCAAGCACTCAAGCAAGCCATCTCCTGTTCTGTCCGGTGAAAAGAATAGTCATCCTGAGGTAGAAGACGACGGAAGCACGTGGAGAGGTCGTGACAGTCTCTCAACGCCGGAAGCACAGTCCGCCCGAGTCCGGAGGTAGCTTGACAAACTACCATTCCGGCCGTGAACGGCCGCTAGTCTTCGTCCATTGGTTGATTTCTTCCTCCCCCCTTTGTTGTACTTCTTTGAATCATTTAAACTTGAATATCATGATGTTTAGTTTAAATGCAATGGTTGTTTCTTCTCTGTTCTTCAGTATTTGTTTGTGATACGTCTCACCTCCACTCACTCACTCACGCACTCATCGTGTTCGATTCGCGTTAGCAAGAGCTAACGGCGATTTGTGAAGAGGTGTTTGCGACCCTCACTCTCCACACTAGTAATCACTTCATTCGCATGCGTACCGTCCATCCGCCTCATGAAGCTCGACATCGAGGCCGCTGCACCCATCTCACCTTGCGAAGCGGTGATTTCGACCCGCATTTCTTTTATTGTTGTTAACAGTAGGAAACCAAATCAAAACCCCACTGTCTGTGTTTGTTTTCGCTTGTGTAATAATTGTCACACAACGTGATTCGTTCACCCAACCTATATTCCTCAAGAGACCGACACTCGGGGATCCTATTCCCAACATTTATTACTTGCGCGACCGGTGCACTTGCCGAACATCGCATCACTCACTGCATAACAATAAAAGAGATGTGGGACTCTCTAACAGTCCTTATGGAAGGATCAAAAGAAGGAAATGCAGAATTAGTATTGCCTTCCAGGAATCAGAAGGAAGAAAGAAGCAAGGTAGATGAGATGAAAGTTAAAACATTGAGTGATAGTGACTCAAGCCGTTCAGACTCAGAAGAGAATGTTGATTTTGGACAGACTACCTTATTTGAGTCAGAGGAGGAAATTCAGTATGAAGTCTCTCCTGAATAGGTATGCATAAGAGCTCTTCTATCTATCTCAGACTTAGAATTTGAGACAAGCTTATCAGGAAATGATGACTTGTCCAAGCCATATGATGTCCTTCTAGAAGATCTCAAGAAGATCAAGATGCTCTGCAAGGAGCAAGCTGAAAAGATCTCAATCCTTCAAGCTAGAAATTCTGATCCTCTGAAAAGGCTGAAAAGCTAACTTTAGAGAATGCACAGTTTTGTCAACTCAAAAAGGACTTCAAGGCAAGCCCCAACCTTGACCTGATAAGAAAATTTGGGAAAACTCTAAAGGCATTTATTGACAGTAAGGAGCTGTGTTGTTCTCTAACCAAAGAGGTTGTACTTCTAAAGAAGGATAGAGATCAGATTAGTACCCTGAAATCTAAGAATAATAGAATGAGAAGGGTGGAGGATAAATCCCCCATTGCAAGGAAACCTGTGGCAAGTTCCTCTAAACCCAAGAACATGCTGAAGACCTCAAAGGTACCTCATGAAAGGGTGATCATGAGGAGGCATGAAGTTTCTAGATCTGGAGAAGAGAAGAAATCATTAAAGAAGACTGAATCCAGAGGGAAAGCCACTCACAATCAGTACAGATCAGTCTCCTTCAAATATCCTTCTGTTCACACACAAAGGACTCATGCTCACACAGTCAACCAGAAGGGAAGATATAACAGGTTTGAATGTTGGTGCTTTGGAAAGACTGGGCACTTTGCAATTGATTGTTGGTACAATCTAACGGCTCCAAGGGTAACAAATGCTAAACATGCAAATAGCTTTGTTCATTATCACTATGCATATCCTAGAGCAGTTAGATCCAATATGCACTTTAAGGATAACAATATTCTAGGACCCAAAGTTACTTGGGTACCTAAGGGCTTGTAATCTCATTTGTGCAGGTAGTTCAAGATCCCACCAGAAGCAAATATGGGCCTTGGGACAAGTTGGCTGTTCTGGCTCATTGGCTGGAATAGCAAAATTAGTTCATTAACAATTTAATGCAGGGGTGGTGCCAAAAGTGGTCTCCTAAGAAGGGCCGAAAGTTGCCCCAGGCTAACAAGTTTACGAAATCTGTATCGTCGATACAATAAGTTGTTACGACGACAAAGCAGATGTTGCGACGATAAATGGATCAAGCTGGAAGGATGCGTATCCAAGAACCATTTCGACGACAATCAGAAGTATCATCGAAAGAGAGTCCAGTTGTTTAAAACGACACTAGATCGATCCATCAGATCCGTCTGATCATTTTCACTGACACAGTCAAAGGTATGCGCCCCTTCACCTACCTACACTATAAATAGAGTGAATTCTTGAGAATAAAAATCACGCTATCATTTGCCCTAAGCTATTCCTTCGACAAAACACTGCTTCATCTCCGACATGCTGCCTCCTCTCTTGCTCTGAATCGATGGCTCCCAAAAGAGAAGAACTAATCACAGGTTATTAACTCCAGCGCGGGGGTTTCAACTTGTGCTCTAAAGAAATTAGGTCTGTGCTAGGGCTCCTGGAATCCACCGGCCTAGAATATCTGCTGAACGAGCCCTCAGTTCTTGTCCACCTAGAAATGACGGAGTTCTTCACTGAAGCCAGGCTCAACCATTCAGAATCTCAGATAAAATTTGTTGTAGCTGGTAAGAAGGTCAAAATATATACCAAGAGTCTCAGGAAAACATTCCATTTGCCGAGAATTGAAGGGGGAGAAGAAGAAGAGCTGACAACGGAGGATGTCTCAGCTTGTCATACCAGGTGCGGCCACACTGGGAAGACCTACGGGTCGATTAAAAGGAATGAGTTTAATCAAAAGGGGAAACTGCTTGCAGACATCGTGGGGAAGGTGCTGCTATGCAAACCTGGCTCTCATGACCGGATCTCCAAGGAGATGTTCATTGTCATGGCCCGGATAATCCTAACCAAGAAGACGGACTGGAGTGAGTTTCTCTTCCAGAGATTGAAGAGCACCCTGAATACCCCGTCATAAGGAAGAATTCTGTCCCTCTTCCTTCTGAATACCCTAGATGAAGTGCTTCATAAAAGATTGGGAGTGCCCCTGCACTACTCTAAGAGACTGGACGCAAAGATGCTTGATCAATGGGATAGGTCAATCCCCAAAGCATCCTCTGATGCAGTATACGCCCCAAGGAAACAAAAGAAAGCCGCCCAAGACGTCCCTCCTGAAGAAGAAGAGTCATCAAGCAGCTCAGATGACAGTTCCCCACCCCAACATAGCCTTGGTGCGACATCTACTAAAGGAGATGCTCCTGCATCAATTCCTGAACTGCTCCCAAAGAGGTTATTGAAGAAGGTAGCAACCCCAACTTGGGGAGTGTTCCTGTTGAGGGGGAGTCCCAACTTGGGAGCTCAGCCCAAAATGACGAGATGATTGATGGGGAGCTCCCTGCAGGAAGCTCAGCCCAAGCCAATGCTCAAGTTGAGGGGGAGACCCAGCTGGGGTACTCTGCCCTAAAAAATCAAGGAAATATGCCTGATCCACTGGAAGACGGAAATGTGCCCGAGCCACCGGAAGACACCGCCCCCTCAGCTTGCCGTGAATTGGCAATAGCAAGTAAAATAGTAATTATATCTCTGACTGAGACAGTGCCAGAATATTTCAAGGGAAAGGCCAAAGCAACAACCCATATCAGTAAAGACTCGTCTGAAGAAATCTCGGAAGCAGCTCCACAGGAAGGAGGAGATGAAGAAGAATAAGATGTTGAGCCATCTTCGGCTCAGGAAGGTTCTGTCTATCACATGGTATCGGCTCTAGTGACTGGTCAGCGTAAACAATTGGAAACATTCATTGAAATGACTGTGGATGGCCTAAGGAATGAGATGAAAGCAGAGATCAAGACAGTGAAGAGAGACATACTCCATCTCAACACCCAGTGTGCCCACTTCTACACTCTGGCAGCTCTGGCAATAGAAACGATGGGTGAGGAAGTCAACAAGGGGGGACATCAAACCCATAAGATCCTGACAAATCAAGTTACATTCTCAAACAATGTGGACTATGCCTTTGAGCAGATAGAAATAGGTGCTACCAATAATAGGAATCAAGTTTTGAATAGGGTCAATGAGAATGCTCATACATTAGATGACCATCTATTCGATGTAAGGAACAATCTGGATGTGACTGAACAACAACTGCATGAACAGTTGATTCTGGTCATAGAAGGTCTTGAAGAACGGGTAATTGAACAAGTCCTAAAGTGGGAGAATGAAATAATAAATGATGGATCCCACCAAGCCATATGGATAGCAAATCAAGTGAAGTAGACAATGCAAAATCCCCCACCAGTGTATGAAGTTGATGACCCATCAATAAGTACTGACTCAGCCAAGTATGGCGTTGAATTTGGAGAATTAGCAACCTCCAGGAAGAGGAAGAAACTCTAGTGCAACAATTATAGGCAAAAGAGGTTGAGGGAGGTCGAGCTGGATCCACAATCAGGAGGGTGGAGTCCAAATTCAAGAGAAATAATCACAGAGTCATTGATACAATTTGGATACCCCCAAGAGGGCCCTCAAAGAGTATACCAGTTGGTTGAGTGGGAGAAGCATCTAAAGCAGTTAGAAAAAGGAAAAATCACAAGCTAGCGTTCCCTCATTGTCCTCCTCCCTCTCCCAAGAAGATTCCAAAGCCCATCAACTATTATCAGAGGCAAAGGAAGAAAGACAAAGGTGCAAGCAGCAGTAGACCATGAGGAGCATCAAATCGAGCTAAAATTTAGAATGGGGCAAATGAATGTTAACTCTTATTCAAGAACATTTAATTTATTTTTGTGATTGCTGCTTAATGTGATTATATTTTCTTAATGTTAAATCTTTATGTATGTGGCATTTATCATTGAGGTGAGTTAGGACTTCTCCAAATAGGGGGATATTATTGGGAAATGTGCCCTGCAATGTTTCTGATTTAAAGAAACACTCAGCTCAATGATAGAAGCATTGTGTATTTAATATCATATCTAGTCCATGCTTACAGAGATCAGACAATATGTCCAGTACTTCAATAACTTGCCCAAGTACAATATCGTCAAAAAGGACTGGACATATCATCGATAAAGTATATGCATGTCGTTGAAATGATGTGCAGAGCAAAGCAGAGTGAGCATATCGGCTACCATCGAGACAAAAAATGTATGATGATATCGTTGTGACATCAACACTACAACACCTCACAACGATATCAGAAAGCCGAGATGAAGAAAGAAGACTCAAGCACAAACACAAGGCAGAATGTCGATGATATCATCGTAAAGAAGCGGTGTCGTCGATAAGGCTATGCAAGATATATATCGTCGTAAAGAAGCCTTGTCGTTGGAAAGGCTAAAGACTGATGTCAACGATATCGTCGTAAAGAAGGACTGACGTCGAAAAGACTAGGGAAGATTGAACAAAGACGAGAAGTTGCTGAAGAATTGTTTGTCGACGTAATATTAATTATGTCGTCGACAAGATAAGGTGGTCACAACAATATTAAGCAATCAAGAAGATTACGTCGACATCAGTTAGATGACTTCATGTCGTCTTAAGTGCAAGTGCAGAAGGGATGTCCCGCGTCATCGAGATATCTCTATCTGAAGAAGATTTGAAGATTTGTCCTAGTTTAAGACAACGACAAGTCCTGTCGTCGAGATATTATCCATGTCGTCATAACCATGGAAATATCATTGAGACAGATTCAAAAATTGCCAAACACGCTGTCAGCATTCAATGCCACCACCTGATTGTTCAACCAGCGTGTGCTTTAAAGGTATGGGCATCTATCAGTAAAGGACATCATAGGTGACCGCTAAGCGCCTCCTCTATCCTATAAAAGGGAACAATGGATGCCCTAATCAAAGCGGTGAAAAAAAAGAGAACGAAGAAACGAAAAAGAATCCCGCCGAGCAATACGACAGTAAAAGCTTCGGAGAATAATCAAGAATAAGAAGAGGAGAACAAAAATGCTCATCTAGTGTTCACCAAGTTGTAGTCAAGCCACATCGACTGTTAAGAATCGTTCAAGTCAAAAAGCCAGTCAACATCAGGCTAAAGGACAAGTATTGAAGAAGATTTGTGCTACCAACATCTACATCTTAAGCATCTTCTTCAATACAAGAAGCAGATCTCCATCAGACAGAACAGTTTATATTGTATATCTTTCATTGTAAGGCTTGCGGGCCAAAACTATAAGATCTGTTTTCAGATCTAAGTGTCAAGCTTGATGGCTTGAGATCTGTGAGGCTTGAGGGCTAGGGCAGAGGACCTGCGGGTCCAAACGTGTCGAGCTTGTGGGCTCGGGTCCAGTGAAGGGGCTTGCGGGCCTAGGATACAGGGACTTACGGGTCCAAATGTGTCGAGCTTGTTGGCTCGGGTGCAGTGAAGGGGCTTGCGGTCCTAGACTGCAGAGACTTGTGGGTCCAAGAGGCAAGACTTGTGGGTCTGTGCTGTCTAGGGCTTGAGGGCCTGAGTGTCGAGATTGCGGGCTCGGGTGCAGTGAAGGGGCTGGCGTGCCTAGGCTGCAGGGACTTGCTAGTTCGAGTTATAAGGAATGTGGGCTAGAGACATTGTTGGAGTTTTCCAAGTCTAGCACACTGCTAGGTAGGCGCAGAGGGAAAGAGGACTACTCAAGACACCCTGTCTTGAGGAACCTCTATAAGTCTTTGTGTGTTTTCTGTGCTGTGCTTTTCAACATCTAAATCTACCAAACAAGAACACAAAAAAGGGGGAACAAAACAATCTAAAAAACCTATTCACCCCCCCCCCCCTCTAGGTGATAATTCGGCACCCATTAACTAACAAATCCAACTCCTTTAATCATTAAGATTTATCACTTTATTCTCCCTCTTTTGTTATTAGCAAAAGTGGGTGGAGTTGAAACAAAACTAGAAGAGAGAAGACAAAATTTGGGACATAACTAAGAGATGATTAAGAGTTTTATTTAAGTATAAGGTAAGTCGTGATCTAGCTAAGGGAGAGAGTAGCACAGCGGAAAAAGATAAGGTAAGCGTGAAAGAACAACATTCCATGTTTTTTACCAAAAGAATTCTAACACTTGCTTTGCAAATTAATTTTGAAAAAAAATGTTACTTTTTGAAAGAGATGCAATATTGTTTGACAAGCACAAGTGAAGAAAAAATCTTTAGAAGTAGGCATGATAAACCATGGTAAAATAAATACATGATCAAAATAGAAATGCCGAAAACAAAAACAAAACAATTAAGAGTAGTATTTTTGTTATAGTTTGACCATTTCAACAATATGTCTAGACTCTTCACTTTTGAGCATTTTTCTTTGAAAATTTTCATAACTAATAGGCAAGCATGATTTAACATATTCAAAAAGATAATAGCTACAATGTGACCAATTCGTATTTCAAGTAAAAAAAACATTATAGAAATCATGCATTGCAATCTAGTGCTTTTACTTGTGTTTTTAGAGAATTATGTAATGTTGCATTAGGATCTAATTCTCATGAGTGGAAGTTTTATGAAAAACAATGATGTGTGCATAAGGTGTTTAGATAAAAGTATACAAGTGTAATAATCAAAACACATGACTTATATAATGAAATAGTAACAACAACCTTAAGATTGTAATCTTATAATTACTTTCACACTTCAAATCTTGAATAAAATTTCAAAGCACATAAAAAGGTACCACAACCAAGGTGCTTCGCCCACACAATGCTCATTAAGACATATCAGGGAGCAAAGTATTGCTTGAGGGATCACATAAGCATTTTTATTAATTTTTATTTTTAGTGATCCGGTGTACAAATAGAAGTGATAAAAAGAATATGTTTGCACAAGACACATTGCTATTCTTTCCAAGGTGCTCAACCTCACAATGCTCATTAAGACTTATCAGGAGGGTGAGTAGTGGTGCTTGGGTGTGTTATCTTTGGCCATTGATTACATTTTTTTTATCGCTTGCGCCAAAGGTCTCCAAATTCACTTGTTGATGCAAACATTAACAATTTTTAAATAATACTTCTATGTGTGCAAGAAATTTATTGTTTGAAAGATAGTGTAGGTTATTTAGATATACAACTTAATGTGTTAAAACTATTACACTTCACAATCATGCAAGACTAAGATTATGAGCAAAAGTAGATTACCAAAATAGTGTGTGTAGGAATCATCAATTAACATAAAACATTACTCATACTTAGAGGCATGCTAGGGAATCATACACAATTTTCTATAGACTATTTCATTGCACATAATTAGATTAAGGTTAAGGCATGACAAAAAAACAATGTTTAGGAAATTTGAAATTGGAATTAGACATTGAAGAAAATCTTTAAGTGTATGCTTAATCAATTTTGACCAATTTGAAACAAAATTACTAAGAAGTTTGCTCTTGTGAAGTCTTATTGTCAAACCATAGTTTTGTAAATATTTAAAGCAAAAACAAATAACAAAAATATATTTTTGATTATTTGAATTATTTGAATTTTTTTGTATTTTAGAATGAAATAACCAAATTAATAACAAAATAATTTCAAATTTGAGAAAAGAAACAGAGAAAAAACATTATAAGAATACTAGAAAAAGTGTAGAGAAGTTAGAATTTCAATTTGGAAAAAGGAGCTAACGCCTGACATTAAGTACTTAATGCCCAACCAGGCCACTGTTTCGTGAGATTTTTGAAAAAAAAAATTCTCTGAAATAGGGAGTAGGTATATAGACCTTCTTAGTGTAGAAATTTTAGAGAATTTGGAATTTATTAGAAGGCTATTTAAGCATTATTTATTTTTAAAAAAAGGTTTTTATATTTTTATTTGATTTTCATATATTTGGGTTTTACAAAATCATTAGAGCTTAAAAATGATAAAATATGCAAAACACAAGATAAGCTTGTTCAATTAAAATAAGAATGCATGAATAATATAATCATAAAGAGTGCATGCAAAATATGATATAGGTATGTCCTAGATTATAATACCCTAACCATGTGCCTACACACTAGCCCCGTACTAAGTGACGGATGGGCATGAGGAGCTACACACATGTCGTAGGTTGGGGTGTTAATCCCATATGCACACACTAGAGAACGTTCAACCTAGCACTCTTTCCCCTAGTGCCTCGCAAGGCCCCACTGGAACCCTCCCCGGTTAAGGACAAGACATGACATAGAGGTTAGGTCTTCTAATGCATACAATCCTACGCCCTCGCTATTGTGAGACCCATAATGTGGGTGAATGATCATGGACCTCCTAAGCATTTTGTACAATGGAAATAATTTATAAACTATAGCTTCTTATGAGAGATTGATTTCTAATTATATTTTAAAGCAACATAGTCATTATGAGTTTTAACTTTTAATTGTTCAACTTTAAGATGGATTCATTATGGCATTATTAGACAACTAGCATGAAAGATAATATTTATTAATTGATAATGCTAGAACGATGAGTTTGAATGTAATGTTACGTCATAAGATTAATAGAGTTAATGTTGCATGTATATAAGAATAGTATTTTAATTTTATACCTAGAATAGAGTGATGATTCTATTTGATTTGCTCTTATTAGTATAAAAATGATTCTAGGGTTTACATATATGTGAGATACATGCACACACAAAACATATTTCATTCACATTATCATGATCACAAACCATATGTTGGAAGCAAAGGATCTTTTGTAGTTATGTTTCATATTTGAATTAAAAGATCTTTCGATTTGCATGATTATTTTAAGCAATCATTATTGTAAACACATAGAAATTTAGGTACTCATATTTTTATTCATAATGTTGTAAGTATTTAAAATAAAACAATTCATATTCATCCCTTTTCAAAATATTTTAGAGTAAGATTGTGAGGTGAATAATGAATATAATAAGAAACAATTTTTGGTTATTTTGAAAAGTTTTTGTAAATTTTCTCTTTGAATTTTTGAATATTCACCAAGACATATATATAATTTTCTTGACTTTAAAATTTCATTGTTCTATTTTTCTTCAACATAACATCACATGGTATAACTAGCATAGTCATTGATTTGTACTTATAGTAACTGATAATGCTAGATGAAAAGTTATGATAATAAGGTGCAATGTTATGTAAAGATTACAAGCATATAATTTGTTGAAGGAGGACACAAGAGCCTATGACATAAAATCCGTAGACACAAAAATTGCCGAAACAGAAAACTGATATAACTTTTAAACAGAGTTGAATTTTGGAAATTTTGAGGGTCGAAATGAGCTCAAACAAAAAAAGCTGTTTGGCATTGCATAGATCTTCTCGACCTCGTTCCAAAAAGCTATTGTGGGCTAAATTTGGACAAGCGGATCAAAAGTTATGATCGTTTGATGTTTAGGCCGTAATCTCGCATATAATTTTTTTTATTTTTGGAAAAAGTTACCAAAGGCATATATTATATTTCTTAGTTTTCAATTTCGGTTTTTAATATGATAGGGGCTATCAAACGATGCAGGGATATTAAATATATAAGAAAAAAAACTTGCACATTTTATACATTTAGCCAAGACACCTAACATTCCTTGTAAATCCATTTTTGACAATTATCTCATCGATCTTGATAATATATAACAAACTTAGTTTTCAATTTATAATGTTAATATAAGACAATTATAGGAGATGAATTTAGAAGGATAAAAATGATAGATATGTCACTTGAGAAAGGATATGAGTTATATTCAATTCATTCAATTTAAGTTATGACAATTAGTTCTTTCAACGTCTTGTGTGATTTTATTTTTAAATTTTCTGAAGGTACAAGATAATAATAGTTTTCTTTTTCGATTATTTCAAGAATACACATGAGTCTATAATTAATTTGATCTTTGCTAGGATTTAGTTGGAATTAGAAATTTAGAGTGGATCTTGGACATCCTGAGGTCTACCCTATGAAGGTTTCGCACCGGTACAAGAAGATATAATGGGGTGACATCCCAAATCTTCCTTTCGCAAGATACATGTAAATAGAAAAATTATGTTTAAAAAATAATTTTTTATAAGTTTATTGTTATATAATTTTGTATTTGATTTTTCAAAGATCACACAAAGACAAACAGATAAAAATGGGCAGTATGTATAAAAGAACATATTTTTAGAGATTTTTCAAAATTTTAAACAACACAGAATATTGGACATTCAAGCTAACGCCGGTGTTAGGTCTTAGCACCTGCGTTAGCTCACAGTGAGTGCATATTTTACTCATATATCCTAGATTTTCTTCAATTTCACTTCCGATTTTACTCAATTATGTTTGTGCAATGTAAGACCTGTCTAATGAAGTGAAAAAGTGAGAAGAAATCGCAAAAAGTTGCGGAAGTTACAATTTTAGATCATGGGCTCCAACAACAACCTTAATTCTTGAGTTTTGCACAATCATTTAAGCTTAATATTATAGGATATAAAAACATGATTGAACAAGACAAATATGCATGATTTTAGTGATAGTAGATTGGTCATTTATAAATGAAAACTTGACATTAACTTTTGATTTAATTTAATTTGTAAACTTCATTTAGGCTTTTAGGGGACAAAGTCAAATTTCAAATATTATATTAGATGACCATGGCATGATGGCTTAAAAAATAAGAAAGCAAAAAAGAAAAATAAAAAGACATTGAAGCATATCATGAAGTAGAAATTTATATATTTCATTTTGAAATGATTCTACTTCATGCATTTGATGAAACCTAATGAATAAGAGTTTTAGGTGTCCAAAAGGGACCAAGTGTACGTGGTGGTTCTTTTGGGTACACAAATATAGTGAGATGATTTTTGGGGAGATGAGTATGAATGAACCCTTTCAAGTGAAGTTAATGTTTCATCTTTTATTTTGGGTCTCCACTCATACTTAGGTTTAAAAATATTTTTATTCAACAAATTTCCATTGTGAATATTCATATTTTGAAGTTTATAATTGGAAATATTTTTTATAGGAAATTTGTGAACATTTAATTTTATGTTGAGAGAAGATTGATGTTGTAAATAATAATGATGAGAGTATTTTGGAATTTCATTTTCAATCTTTTGGAGTTTATTATTTCCATTGTTTGGCATATTCAAAATTTGAGAATTCATATTCAACTTGCTTTTACATATTCCTTGATATTGTGAATTTATATGTTGTGAATTATTATTCATAATTTTCATAAGAAAGTTGATTTTTTATTTTAATTCATCATTTTTTATCTTAAGATTATGCTGAGCTTTATTATAAGCTATTGTGCTATTTTTAAGAGTGGAAACAATTGAATCAATATGATTTTGATAGTTATTTCTTAGTTCCTCAAATGTTTCATCCATCTCTTTAATTTCAATTTTATAGTCTTTGCACTTAGCACAATTACTTTTAAAAGATGAATTTTCTAACCATAATCGTTCATTTTGTTTTTTTACACAAATACGCTCCTTCTCAAGTTTCTTGTAATTTTCTTTATAATTCATTATATTTGATACAAGGTGAAGCATTTTTGATTAACGAGCAAGAGTGAGAGTCATCAAGCACATCAATTTTTGTTTCTACATTAAATATAGCTATTAATTTTTAATTTTCTGAACGTAATTTCTTATTAAGAATTTTCAATTTATTCATTTTACGTTTAGCAATTTGTAGCATATGTAATGTGTAAACGGAATTTGTCACAAAAGAGAAGATTTTGATTTCCTTACATTGCTATCGGAAGAGGAAAGATTTGAACAAATTGTTCCTTTGACATCTTTTTGGCACTCCTCTTCCAAAGATAATATTTTTTCTTCTCTTCCTCTTGATGTGCACTCCATTGATCCATCATGAGAGAAGCTTTCTTGAATATCCGTGCAAGCTTGTATGTTCTCCAAGTCTTGCGTTTGTTCCATACCTACAGAAGGAGAATCATAAGTTCTTTCAAAAAAAATTCCAAATTTTATATGCGGTAGGTAAATTATAAATAAGTTTAAAAATATTTTGATCTAACGCACCAAAATATACTATTTATAGATTTTGCATTTAAAACAGTTTTGTTTCTAGCTAGTACTCTAGGTGGCTTTTCAATAGTAATATTCCAAACTTCTTCATCTAAAGCTTTAAGAAAAAATTTCATTAATATTGTCCACCCTTTATAATTTTTGCCCATAAATAAAGGTTGTGATAATACTTTTTCATTTATATTACAAATTTCCCCACTTATAGAAGCGAGATCATGATCAATAGACGTCGTTATTCCTGGTTGTTAAGCCAATTTGGAATTACCTACCTCTGATACCACTTGTTGGATCTTGAGGTGCCCTTAGAGGGGAGGGGGTGAATAATGGTTTTAGAAAACTTTAAACTTTTGTAGAAAACATTTGATATTTTATTCGAATTAGATTAAATCAAAAGTAAAGAGAATGAAATCAATTTGATTAAACAAGAAAAGACATGATTATCATTTATAAAATTGTTTACAAAAATTGATTTCTATGACGCTAGAAATCGAAAGTGAAATATGAAATATTCTTTTTGTTTTCTATACCGACTCATCTCACCAAGAACCGGTTGGCTTTAGCCGATCTCTCCCCAGATACGGCCTTATGCAGCTCTAGCCTTTCTATTCCCAGAAAGGCCTCGAGCACCCCCTAGATCTACTCCCTAGACCTAGTCGCCAACACGATGTGAATTCCTCCCTAAGTCCTACCCAGACCTAGTAGCCAATGCGAGGAAAATTTAGTCCACGTTTATAATGAAAAGGTTACAAATATAAAACAAAACACAAATCAAAACTCCCTATGATGAATTCTGGAGATGGCAAAGGCTCGCTGAATATTCTCAAAGTCGAAGCGTGCATTCTTCGCATTGAGTAAGCGTTGATCCGATCCTCCTTGAATTCTTCTCTCGAATTTGTGTGGGAGATGATGGTCTAGAAAATACGGCCCTCTTAGTGTTTCTGAAGTGCTGGAATAGGGCTCTCTTCCATCAGTAGTTGGAGAAGATGAAGTCCACCAATTTATAGATCTGGAAGCTAACGCCGGCGTTAAGGCTAACGCCTGGCATTGACCCAATTTGGAATTATTTTGATGGATCGGATCTTCAAAATGGGAAGGATATTTTGTACTTTAGAAAACTTTTATTTTAGGCAACCCTAACGCTGGCGTTGAGGCTAACTTTGGCGCTAGGTCAGATCATTCCTAAAGTGCTCCTGCAACCACGACTGCTTCCCACTTTCCAAAATCATCACGACGGGAATGAGAGCCAACGCCTAGTGTTAAGTCCTAATGTCTGGCATTAAACATCTGTCATTTTTTAGCGGCAAGATATCTCATCGATCATCAATGCCCATCATTAAGTCTTAACGCCTGGCGTTATACCACAATCATAATTTCTATTTGTCGATAGATCCAAACCAATAATGCAGCAACCTAGTGTCACATCTGTTCAAACCTGCATGCTAAAAACACAATGGCAAACAATATCAAACACAAGTAGGATTTATTATTCTCAAATCAAAGGGATGCGGAAAACCATGTTCCAACAGCACCCATCCCCTGATACGACGCATCAGTATACACCTGGAATCCTTGCTTCCCCGATGGAAGGGAAAGGATGGGGGCCATCGTAAGCCTACCCTTCAGCTCCTGGAAGGCTGCTTCGCACTGCGACATCCAAACGAATACGGTATCATTCTTAGTCAAGGATGTGAGCGGGAGGGATATCTGAGAAAAACCATGCAAGAACTTCTGGTAATATCCGGCAAGTCCCAAGAAACTCCGCACTTCGGTGGCCTTCTTCAGTGGTAGCCAATCCCGTACTGCCTAAATCTTCGCTGGGTCCACTTCTCGCCCAACTCCATTGATAATGTGACCCAGGAAGGCCACCTCCTTCAGCCAGAACCGACACTTGTAAACTTCACGTAGAGGCTGTGCTCTCGAAGTTTCTCCAAAGTCAGTGCCAGATGTCATGCTTGTTCCTCCTCCGTCCTCGAATATTTGAGGATGTCATCGATGAACACAATGACGAAGATGTCGAGATAAGGCTCGAAAACCCAGTTCATCAAACTCATAAATGTTGATGGTTCATTCGTGAGCACGAACGGCATCACGGTGAACTCATACAGTCTGTATCGGCTGCTGAAAGCCATCTTCGGGATGTCCTCCTCCTGAATCCATAGCTGATAACATCCTGACCTCAAATCCAGCTTCGAGAAGCAGTGGGCTCCCTCTAGCTGGTCAAATAGCTCGTCTATCCTCGTTAATGGGTACGTGTTCTGCACTGTCAGCCTGTTCAGAGCTCGGTAGTCGATGCACAGTCTGAGGAACCCATCCTTCTTCTTCACGAATAGCACCGGAGCTCCCCAAGGTGAGGAAAATGGTCTAACGAACCCTGCTTCCGCCAGCTCTTACAGCTGGCTCTGAAACTCCACTCGCTCCTTCAGGGCCATCCGATAAGGAGCTCTAGATACCGGCTTAGCCCCTGACACCAGTTGGTTTTGAAAATCCTTCTCGCGGTGCGGTGGCAGCCCTGGCAACTTCTCCGGAAATACGTCGGCAAAATGAAATACAACTGGAATACTATCCATAGATTCCTTCGCCTCGATTGCCTCGAACAACACCTGATATACCTCGTCTCCCTATATATGGGCGTTGGTGGCCTGAATAGACAATAATAAGAGACGGGAGGAGGGTCTAATACCTACGACTAGTACTTATGTGTCCTCACACTTTAGAACGATCCTCCTTGTCGGGCAGTCAATCCTTGCCTAGTTCCCGTGTAGCTAGTTCATGCCCAGGATCAGGTCGAAGTCTTTTATCTTCAAGAGCATCGCCGGCGCTTCGAACAGCTTTCCTCCAATCTCCATGTTCATATTGCACTTAGTATTTCTTACTATCTCTGATCCGACCGGGAATCGCACCCTCCTGTGGATGCCCTCGAAGTGCTGGATTTGGTCCAGATCATCTACGAATTCTTCTGAGATGAACGAGTGTGAGGCACCCATATCGAATAAGGTGTATGCGGGCTTGTCGCAGATGAGTACTATACCTAGTTGATTTTTGTTCATTTCATTAAATGCTAAGGTAAATCTAATGTTTACAAGGAACTAATAATTGTAAGAAAATAGTAAAGTACCTGTGATGACCCTTGCCGGGTTTCGGGGCTGAGCCAGGTCCAAGGCATACATCTGGTCCCTATCCTTCCTATGATCACGTTCCTGAAATCCACGACCTCGTCCCCACCCTCGGACCCTGAAATATTGGGCCTGTGGGGCAGCCTGTAGTGCCGGTGGCGCATTCCTCTCCGAGAAGTTCCTCCGGATGTGGCCTGTATGGTGACACAGGTAACAATCTAGAGGGGGAGGTGGCCCACCCTCTAGCCTCGGCACCTTCAGCGTCTGCAGAGGCTGAGGGGCCATTACCACCTGCTCCCTCTACTCCTGCCTCTCCTCTTGGCGGGGTTGGCCCTCCATCCTCCTTTCTCCAACATCGCGACCTCTCTGCGGATCTCTTCTATTGGTGCTTCCATGGTGATCTGGAAGTGATCAAGCATTTAGTCTTACTGCCAACGCGATATGAGCCTATGGGGTCACACACAATAGTGTTTGGAGAAGTTGGAGAAAGAATTGTGTTGGGCTTACTCATATTGGATATGAGTGAAGGACCAATTGATGAATAGTAATTATACGTGTTTTTCTGTATAGTTTTTAGTGTATTTTTGCTTAGAATTATAAATAATCTATGTAATTAAATAAACAAATTGTTTGTTTTTGTTAATTTTACTTTTAACTAAGTTTTATTTTAATCTGATAAATTTTCCGTCTTTTTGTTAAGACACGCCCTCGGACACGCCCGTGTCCAGGGGCGTGTTCACTAATCCCTAACATTTTCATCTCTCTATTTAAACATCAAGACACGCCCTTGGTCACGCCTGTGACCAAGGCCGTGTACATGGTCATGCCCGTGACCGAGGCCGTGTACATGGTCACGCCCGTGTTGGAAGTGCATCTCAGATTCAAGTCACTAAAGGTTCATTCCTTCTAGAAGAATCAAGTCACGCCCGTGACCGATGACCTGTACTTGGTCACGCCCGTGACCCATCAATTCCTTCCAGAAGAACAAAGGACACGCCAGGTGTCACGCCCAGTTCAAGCTCCAGCCAGCCGACCTAGGTCACGCCCGTGACCTAGGCCGTGTACATGGTCACGCCAGTGTTCGTCCAAGGATTCCACTCAATCCTTCCAGATGCCTGCCTGGATCTAGCTGTTCTGACTATTCGCACCCCAAGCCGTGTCACGCCCTCAGACACGTTCGTGTCCGAGGGCGTGTAATTCCAAAATTTTGCCTATAAATAGCCAAATTCGGCTGAGAGTGGGGGTTCAGAATTTTGAGAGCTTTTCTTGAGATTGTGATCCACTTTTGTTGTTTTCCTAGTTTTTGTGTTTAAGTAATTTTTGCACTCTTTCACTCTCTTGTTTTGTAACCTTATTTTTGATGGAAATAAAATAGGTTAGCTTGTTTTGTAATTCTCTTCTCTTATTTGTTGGAAAGTGTGTGTGTGTTCTTCCTTTTTTTTCTTCTTTCTTTCTTTTTAATTTAGTTTTTATAATTTTTGTTATTTTAATTAGATTTCCTTTTTAATTTGTGTGTGTGAGTGTATGAGAGTAGTTTTACTTATTTGTATCTTTCTTTTAATTTTAGATGTTTTCATATGTAAGTGTGTGTGTGTGTATGAGAATAGATTTTGTTTTCTTTAACTTAGATTTCATTTCAAGCAAGGGTGTGTGCGTGTAGGTGGATAAATTTTGCGCCTTTTTTGTAATTCAATAGCTTAGCTTTCATTTCCGTCACGCATTTATTTCCCGCCTATCCATTTGGATAGGACTCGTCACGCATTTATTTCCCGCCTATCCATTTGGATAGGACTCGTCACGCATTTATTTCCCGCCTATCCATTTGGATAGGACTCATCACGCATTTATTTCCCGCCTATCCATTTGGATAGGACTCGTCACGCATTTATTCCCCTCTACCTATTTGGGTAGGGATCACATTTCTTTAATTTCTGCAATTTACCGCTTTCATTTTAATTCCGTAGAGTGCGTGAGTTTTCAATTAGTGCGTCTTTTGTTTTTAATATAATTGCTTTTTGCTAATTCCGCTAGCCGCTCAATCGCTTAAAATCGCCGTAGTTATCATTATCGCTTTATAAAACTCTAAAAAATTCTAAGCAAAACTACTTTCTAAATTAACGTTTTCGTGGTTTCTCGCTTTTTATCGCAATTATCGTTAAACGCACGCCAACCTTGATTTTCGTCATTAGTTTTTCTACAAAGCTATAAAAATCAATTCAAATCTCTTTTCGATAAAATAATAGCGCGTTCCGTAGAAGTAGAAATAATCGATACGACCTTGGAAAAATACGACCTTGATATTTCAAAAGAAATATCCTATACTACTATCGATAAGGTCCACTTGCCTTTATTGATTTTAGTCCGGATAATTATATAAACCCAAAAGCTTTCTCTCAAAAGCAAATTAAAACTCTTTTAAAAACACTTAGAAAATTGTTGCAACAAACCTTTGGTTGTTGCAACTAGCTCAAGGTAAAAGAGGTTTTAAGAAAGGAAACTATCATTTACAAAATTGTTGCAACAACATAACATATTCAAACAAAATTGTTGCAACAACATAACATTTTCAAAAAGCTTTCAACTTTCATTTCAACATAAGCCTTTCAAACCCTTTCTACTTAGCTTTTGGCGACGCGGCCAAAGAGTAATCGTCGATATTTCGAAAGAGGAAAAGGCCGTTACTTCTATCTTTCGATAGGATAACCGGTAATTCCTCGAAGTAGAATTACTCGCGGGACGCTTCGAAAAACGTCCTCCTAAGGTTAAAGTCTAAAGAAAGAAAGAGCTCTTCTAAAAAGTTAAATTCTAAACGTATCAAGATTTTGGCGCCGTTGCCGGGGACTTGTGTCGTTATTTTGAAATAAGAAACGCTATTAATTTTATCTTATATTTCACCTCTCTATCAATTATATATTTTACTTTCATCTTAAAAACAAAAAAAATTAATTAAGAAAAAAAAAACCTATCTAAGAAAAAGGAAAATCCTAAATCTTCAAAAAATATTGATATATCTCTTTTCTTTTTTTTACTTTCCCTCTTATAAACACATATTTGCAAAGTTTAAAACCTTTTGCAATTATAAACCTTTTGCTTATATATTTATAAACATGCATATATATGTTCATATAAAACCAAACAAAACAAAACCTTAAAAATTACCCAAAAAAATATATATAGCGATATTTTCTACTTACGAAAAGATAATCAAAAAAATATATTTTCCCCATCTTTCTTTCTTCCTTGTAAAAATATTTCCAAAACAAAAACATCAAACAAATCTATAAAAAGAAAACTCTTTCTTCCAAAAAAAAAATTAATTAAAGAATACTGTATGACCCGAGGAGAATCTTCGGATAATCCAATTTTACCTTTTGATCCCGAAATCGAGCGCACGCTTCTCGAGCGCCGCCGATCTTGTAATCAAAATCTACAAATAGATCCCGAAGAATCCGTCGGCGATATACATATAGGCGTGATGGGCGATCCTAATCTAAATGCGGCCCCACAGCGGACCATGGCCTATTATGCTAGGCCAAATTTAGAGGATACAGGATCGAGCGTCACCCGCCCCGCGATAGCTAATAATAATTTCGAAAACAAATCCAGCATAATTCAAATGGTACAACAGTCGATTCAGTTCGACGGTTTGCCAGATGAGGACCCAAACCAACACCTTTCAAATTTTTTAGAAATTTGCGACACCTTCAAGATTAATGGCGTCAGCGATGACGCCATTCGCTTGCGCTTATTTCCCTTTTCCCTGCAGACAAAGGCTAAATCGTGGTTGACTTCTCTTCCGAGAGGGTCCATAACCATGTGGGCCAAATTGACGGAGAATTTTCTAACTAAATATTTTCCTCCGTCAAAAACCGCTAAATTACGCACCGATATAGCCTCCTTCATTCAATTCGATTTTGAGTCTCTCTACGAGACTTGGGAGCGATTTAAGGAATGTCTGCGTATGTGTCCTCATCACACGCTACCAACTTGGCTACAGGTACAAACATTCTATAACGGCTTGAATTTCTCAACGAGACAGATGATCGACGCAGCCGCCGGGGGAACGTTAAACAACAAAACCCCGGAGGCCGCTCAAACTCTGATCGAAGAAATGGCCATGAACGCATACCAGTGGAATATGCCAAGGTCGCGTCCTAATAAATCGGCTAGTCTTTTTGAAGTGGATGCCACTACTTACTTAACCTCGCAGGTAGAGCGGCTAAGTAAGCAAGTGGCGGAGATGACTGCTTCCTCCTCCACTCCCGCTTGGGCTAATAATCCTAATAATAATAATAATAATAATAATTTTAATACTCATAATAATAATAATAATCTAAATAATAATAATAATAATATCGAGGAGTCGGTGGAGTACGTTGGCAATCAAGTGCGGGCACCCTTCAATCCTAATAACAACCCTTATAGTAATAACTATAATCCGGGTTGGAGGAGCCACCCGAACTTCTCCTGGAGTAATCCTAACAACGCGCAACGCCCTCCACCTGCGATCCCGCAAGGATTTCCGCAAGGATATCCCCAAGGATTTCAGCAGGGCTTTCCTCCTCCGCCTCCAAAACCTACTCCGCTCGAGGAGATTTTTATAAAATACATAGCGTCCAACGAGGCAAATATCCAGAATATAACCGGATCACTAAAACATTTAGAAATGCAGGTTGGACAGCTCGCTAAAATGATCTCTGAGCGGCCACTTGGAGCAATGCCAGGAAACTCGGAGCAGAACCCGCGTGAAAATGCCCACGCCATTACCCTTCGCAGCGGTAGGGAGGTCAACTCCCCATTGCGGGTTGAGCGTCAGGTAACTGTTTCGCCTCCGACCCCTCCACCCTCGTCTTCAATTTTAGTAGATAAGGAAAAAACATTAGCGCCGGGCGTTTCGAGCCCGCAAATTCCTTACCCCGCAAAAATTAATAAAGAGAAGGAGGACGAACATTATCAAAAAAATTTACGAATATTAAAACAAATTCAAATTAACGTCCCCTTCTGCGAGGCACTCTCTCAGATGCCGAAATATGCGAAATACCTTAAGGAGCTCCTTTCTAATAAAAAGAAGCTCGAGGGTATTTCGCGTGTTTCATTAAATGCGGAATGCTCGGCGGTCCTACTTAATAAATTGCCGCCAAAACTAAACGACCCGGGAAGGTTTTCCATCCCGTGCCTTTTTGGCAATCTATTAATAAAATACGCCCTAGCGGACCTGGGAGCGAGCATTAATTTAATGCCCTTCTCCCTCTTTAACAAACTAGATTTGGGTGTTCCCACCCCAACGAAAATGAGCATCCAACTCGCGGATCGCTCGATAAAATATCCTATCGGGGTAGTGGAGGACATTCTGGTCAAGGTTGACAAGTTTATCTTCCCGGTAGACTTCGTCATCCTCGACATCGAGGAGGACGCCGAGGTACCAATTATCCTCGGTCGCCCTTTCCTCGCGACCTCCCGAGCATTAATTGATGTGAGTAACGGTCGCCTCCTCCTTCGGGTAGGGGACGACGAAGTTACCCTTCATATTAATCCTTCGATGCGAAATTCTTTATCGAACGACGATTCCTGCTTTCACTTAGAATCCGCGTTCGAGGATGAGTGTTCTTCGCTTGCAAAATTACTCGCTTTAACATTAGACGATCCGGATTTGGCGAACCTCGCCCCTTTGGACGAATTACCGCCAGATTCGCCTTTCGAGTCTTTTAATTCTAAAAGTTTAAAAATTACAACTTCTTACGAAGAACCCCCGATCTTGGAGCTTAAGCCACTCCCCGACCATTTAAAATACGCTTTTCTCGCCGCGGACTTAAAACTCCCGGTTATTATTTCGTCTTCTTTAACCGATTCGGAAACCTCCGAATTAGTTAAAGTTTTGTCCACGCATCGCCGTGCAATTGCATGGCAAATTTCAGATATTAGGGGGATAAATCCCTCTTTTTGCACGCACAAAATCTTCTTAGAAGATAATTCCTGAAAAACCATCCAGCCTCAGCGACGACATAACCCGAATATGCGAGATGTCGTTAAGGCTGAAGTAATAAAACTCCTGGATGCGGGGATTATCTACCATATATCCGACAGCACGTGGGTTAGTCCCATTCATGTCGTGCCAAAAAAGGGCGGTCTAACGGTAGTGGCAAATCAAAACAACGAATTAATCCCAACCCGTACTGTTACGGGTTGGCGGGTGTGCATCGATTACCGAAAATTAAATGATGCCACCCGAAAAGAGCACTTTCAGTTACCGTTTATCGATCAAATTCTGGAGCGATTTTCGGGTCATCCATATTACTATTTTCTCGATGGTCTTTCAGGGTTTTTACAAATTCCTATCTCCCCCGAAGACCAGGAGAAAACTACCTTTACGTGCCACTTCGGTACCTTCGTATACCGAAGGATGCCGTTCGGCCTCTGCAATGCGCCAGCTACATTCCAACGATGTATGATGGCGATCTTTGGAGAGCTCGTAGAGGATATTATGGAAGTCTTTATGGATGACTTCTCGGTCTTTGGAAGCTCCTTCCAAAATTGTTTAAAAAATTTAGATCGAGTCCTCCAACGATGCGAAGACACGAACCTGGTTTTAAACTGGGAGAAGTGTAATTTTATGGTTCGAGAAGGCTTAGTTCTCGGACACAAAATTTCCGCAAGAGGGATGGAGGTCGACAAGGCCAAGGTCGAAATAATCGAAAAACTTCCCGCGCCCTCAAATATAAAATCTATTCGTAGTTTTCTTGGCCACGCGGGTTTTTATAGGCGGTTCATTCAAAATTTTTCTAAAATAACAAAACCGCTAACCCACCTCCTGGAGAAGGAATCTCCATTTATCTTTGATAACGCGTGCATAGAGGCATTTGAACTTATAAAAGAAAAACTTATCCATTCTCCCATTCTGGTGGCGCCCGATTGGACCCTTCCGTTTGAGATTATGTGCGACGCGAGCGATATAGCGGTAGGGGCCGTATTAGGCCAACACGTAAATAAATATTTTCATCCTATCTATTATGCATCCTGCACGCTCACGGCCGCACAGGCTAATTACACGACCACGGAAAAGGAACTCCTTGCCGTCGTCTTCGCCATCGATAAGTTTAGGCCCTACGTCACGCTTTCAAAAATTATAGTATTTACCGACCACTCTGCCCTAAAATATTTATTAGATAAAATAGATGCTAAGCCCCACCTTCTTCGATGGATCCTCCTATTATAAGAATTTGATTTAGAGATCCGGGATAAGAAGGGGGCCGAAAATTTAGCGGCCGACCACCTCTCTCGTTTAGAGCGCCCGATCACGGAAGCGCTCATCGAACCGGAAATCAATGATCGATTTCCCGAGGAGCATCTTTTAACTTTATCAAATTTAAAAACTTCTCCCACCCCTTGGTTCGTGGATTACGCCAACTATTTAGTTGCGCGGGTGCTTCCAAAAGACTTTTCAAAACAGCAAAAGAAGAAATTCTTTTCTGATTTGAAAAACTACTTTTGGGAGGACCCTTTCCTATTTCGCATTTGCGCAGACCAAGTCGTGCGAAGATGCGTATCGAGCGAGGAGGGTGCGCAAATATTGCGGCACTGCCACGAGGGGCCGGCCGGGGGGCATTATCAAGCCAACCGGACCGCGCAGAAGGCGCTGGAGGCGGGCTTTTATTGGCCCGCTCTCTTCAAAGATGCTCACACTTTTGTGAGCACATGCGATAACTGTCAACGGTCGGGTAACATCTCTCATCGCGACGAGATGCCCCAAAATTTTTATTTAGAATGTGAGATTTTTTATTTATGGGGCATAGATTTCATAGGCCCCCTACCTCCTTCATATACAAATCGCTACATTTTAGTGGCGGTCGACTACGTATCTAGGTGAGCGGAAGCGCAAGCTCTCCCCACCAACGATGCGAGAGTCGTCGTCAAATTCCTAAAAAAATTATTTTCTCGCTTCGGTACGCCCCATGCGATAGTTAGTGATAGGGGTACGCACTTTTGCAATGCCCAGTTTGCAAAAATATTAACCAAATATGGCGTTACACATAAGCTCGCCACCACCTATCACCCCCAAACGAGCAGCCAAGTGGAGGTAGTAAATCGAGAAATTAAGCGAATATTAGAAAAAAACCGCTTCCACTAATAGGAAGGATTGGGCAATTAAATTAGACGACGCGTTGTGGGCATATCGTACGGCGTACAAGACCACAATCGGTTGTATGCCTTATCGATTAGTCTACGGCAAGGCGTGTCATTTGCCCGTAGAATTAGAGCACCGCGCTTTTTGGCCGTTAAAACTTTTAAATCTCGATCATAATTTAACCGCCGAAAACTGGAAATTCCAATTAAATGAACTCGATGAATGGCGTGCGAACGCCTACGAGAGTAATAAATTTTATATGGAACGCTCTAAATTTTACCACGACCGAAAAATTAAATTTCCAAAATCATTTGCGCCGGGCAATCTCGTCCTCCTATATAATTCACGTCTTCGTCCCTTTCCGGGGAAACTAAAATCCCGTTGGTCCGGCCCCTTTCAAGTGAAAGAGGTTTGGCCATACGGGACCGTCCTTATAACCCACCCGGAAAAAGGCGACTTAAAAGTTAACGGTCAACGACTAAAACTCTACCACGCGGGGGATCAACTAGAAGGGAAGCTAAATTCCATACCCCTCCCCCACCTCTAAAAAGATCGTACCCCGCCAACGCGTCAAGCTACGAGACGGTAAACAAAGCGCTCACGGGAGGCACCCCCATATTTATCTCATTACGCTCTTTTTTTTATTGTTCTTATTTACATAAAAAAACAAATGATGAAATAAATTTTAATTTCAAAACAAAAAACTTAAACAAAAATATAATTAATAATAATAATAAATAATAATAATAATAAAATAATAATAATAAAACAAATTGAAAAATAATATTAATAACTATGCATATTTTAAATTATCATTCTTTTTCCAAAAAGAAACATAAAACAAAATAAAATAATGCATAAACTTTAAAACAAAAATCAAAAAGAATTTTGGGAATTTTAAGATAAGACAATAGGAAGTTTTTCGAAGTAGGATTACTCGACAGACCCGAGAGGGGATTTTTGTCGATATTTCGAAACGAGAAAACCCCGTTGCTTTTACCTTTTTATTCCTCTTATTTCTTCCTTGCTTTTTATCTTAAAGCTTTTTCTTTATTTACTTTACTTTATCTTTCTTAAAATTTTTATATATTTAAAACATGCATATTTCAAAATTAAATACAACAAAAAAAATATAATATAAATAATAAAGTAAAAATGATGATAAAAATTTATTTTTATCATACCCCAAAAAAAAAGAATATGATCACATATATACTTTTAACTTCTTTTATACGTATTTTATTCGTGTTTTGTACATTTCGGAAAACTAAAACAAACCAAAAAAAACAATTTTGTATATATTCGTGGAGTTCCTTTTTATTTTGTAACTATTCTTGTATATATTTTATCTATTTTGTAATTAAATCTTCACATTTTTGTAAATATTTTCGTTCCTCACACTTAACTTCAACATTGAGGACAATGTCGGCTTTAAGTATGGGGGCGTGTTTTCTCTCTTTTTATTTCTAATAAATATTTTTATCCCTTTCTTTAAAAAGAAAAAAAAAAGAAAAAAAAAAATTTTTACAACATACCAAAAGTTGTTATAACATACCTAAAGTTGTTACAACAACTTTTTCCCTCTCCCTTTATTCCTCTTTTCTTTTTGTAAATTTGTTATGAAAATATATATAACTAAAATTAAAACCCCAAAAAAATAATTTTTAATTAACTTAGAAAAAAAAACAAAACAAAAAAAAAACAAAACAAAAAAAAATTTCATATAAATGTTTTATTTTTATTGTTTCTTTTGTATATAAAAAAAATCCTTATATAAAAATCAAAAATATATGATGAAAAATTTCATTAAAATCCCAAAAAAAAAAATTCATATTTGTATTTTTACTTTTCTTTCTTTTCTTTTCTTTAAGTATTTATGTATTTTGTATAATCAAAATCTTAAAAACTCAAAAAAATATTTTTTTGAAAAACTTATCAAAAAAATAAAAAAAAATATAAAATAAAAACCCTACTTAGCTTTTTGTTATTTCCACGGCTAGGCTTGGTTTATCTTTAAGCGTTTTTACTGTTTTTGATTTGTTAAAACAATTTTATTTATTTCATAGTTTGAAAAATTTAAATCGAGGAATTTTCAGTAGTAAAGAAAATCTTGTGATCTTAATTTAATTTGAGAACAGAATTTTTAGCACTACCTCGGGTTTACCCTAAATAGATTCCTTTTTTGTATTATATTGGCAAACCATCTTTAGATTCAATTATTCTAACTCTAAACTTATGAAACTTTAGGAATATTTTTAATCTACTAAACTTGCTCTCAAAAATCTTTTTTTATTAATCTAGAATTTCTCTTGAAACACCCCTTAGCTTGGCATAAAATTAATAAAAGTAGGAGTTTTAAAAGAAATCCTGTGTCAATGGGAATAAAAAGATTCCGTAAACACAGGCACCCAATATTGTTAAAAGAAATCCCGTGTCAATGGAAATAAAAAAATAAAATTCCGTAAACACGGGCATTGGGTTAAGTTTAGGAAAGATTTCAATTATCCCGCGTAAACCAACGCTGGGAATCAAAGCAAAACCACCAAAAAGGTGGGGTGAGAGGATAAAGTCCATCACCCCTAAATCCAAGCACTCTTCTTTTTGCCAAGGCTACCTTTTTTCCCCTACCCCTTAGCCAATAAAATTGTACCTAGATTTTAATTTAAAAAAGTTTGGGAGAGCATAATTAGTAGGCTTTATTTATTCTTAAAAACTTTCTTAAAAAAAAGTTAAAGTTGTATATAATTCTATTCTAATTAAAAGGTACCAAAGACTGCAATAATCGACGCTATTTAGCTAACTTTAGAAGTCTCGCTAAAATTTTTTCGCTCTTTTTAAATTACTTTCATAGTTTTGGACTTACCTCTTTAAATACCCTAAATTTATTTCGATCTTACTTTTGATTTAATAAAAACTTTAGTAAATTAGAAATTTTATTAAACGTCTTATAGGTATCCCTTACTTTTGCCCTGAAATAGCAAAAGCTTAAGTATGGGGGTGTTTGATGAATAGTTATTATACGTGTTTTTCTGTATATTGTTTAGTGTATTTTTGCTTAGAATTATAAATAATCTATGTAATTAAATAAACAAATTGTTTGATTTTGTTATTTTTACTTTTAACTAAGTTTTATTTTAATCTGATAAATTTTCTGTCTTTTTGTTAAGACACATCCTCGGACACGCCCGTGTCCAGGGGCGTGTTCACTAATCCCTAACATTTTCATCTCTCTGTTTAAACATCAAGACACGCCCTTGGTCACGCCCGTGACCAAGGCCGTGTACATGGTCACGCCCATGACCGAGGCCGTGTACATGGTCACGCTCGTGTTGGAAGTGCATCCCAGATTCAAGTCACTAAAGGTTCATTCCTTCCAGAAGAATCAAGTCACGCCCGTGACCGATGCCGTGTACTTGGTCACGCCCGTGACCCATCAATTTCTTCCAGAAGAACAAAGGACACGCCAGGTGTCACGCCCAGTTCAAGCTCCAGCCAGCCGACCTAGGTCACGCCCGTGACCTAGGCCGTGTACATGGTCACGCCCCTATTCGTCCGAGGATTCCACTCAAACCTTCCAGATGCCTGCCTGGATCCAGCTGTTCTGACTATTCGCACCCCAAGCCGTGTCACGCCCTCAGACACGCCCGTGTCCGAGGGCGTGTAATTCCAAAATTTTGCCTATAAATAGCCAGATTCGGCTGAGGGTGGGGGTTTAGAATTTTGAGAGCTTTTCTTGAGATTGTGATCCACTTTTGCTGTTTTCCTAGTTTTTGTGTTTAAGTAATTTTTGCACTCTTTCTCTCTCTTGTTTTGTAACCTTATTTTTGATGGAAATAAAATAGGTTAGCTTGTTTTGTAATTCTCTTCTCTAATTTGTTGGAAAGTGTGTGTGTGTTCTTCCTTTTTTTTCTTCTTTCTTTCTTTTTAATTTAGTTTTTGTAATTTTTGTTATTTTAATTAGATTTCCTTTTTAATTTGTGTGTGTGTGTGTATGAGAGTAGTTTTACTTATTTGTATCTTTCATTTAATTTTAGATGTTTTCATAAGTAAGTGTGTGTGTGTGTATGGGAATAGATTTTGTTTTCTTTAACTTAGATTTCATTTCAAGCAAGGGTGTGTGCGTGTAGGTGGATAAATTTTGCGCCTTTTTTTAAATTCAATAGCTTAGCTTTCATTTCCGTCACGCATTTATTTCCCGCCTATCCATTTGGATAGGACTCATCACGCATTTATTTCCCGCCTATCCATTTGGATAGGACTCGTCACGCATTTATTTCCCGCCTATCCATTTGGATAGGACTCGTCACGCATTTATTTCCCCTCTACCTATTTGGGTAGGGATCGCATTTCTTTAATTTCTGTAATTTACCGCTTTCATTTTAATTCCATAGAGTGCGTGAGTTTTCAATTAGTGCGTCTTTTGTTTTTAATATAATTGCTTTTTGCTAATTCTGCTAGCCGCTCAATCGCTTAAAATCGCCGTAGTTATCATTATCGCTTTATAAAACTCTAAAAAATTCTAAACAAAACTACTTTGTAAATTAACATTTTCGTGGTTTCTCGCTTTTTATCGCAATTATCGTTAAACGCACGCCAACCTTGATTTTCGTCATTAGTTTTTCTACAAAGCTATAAAAATCAATTCAAATCTCTTTTCGATAAAATAATAGCGCGTTCTGTAGAAGTGGAAATAATTGATACGACCTTGGAAAAATACGACCTTGATATTTCAAAAGAAATATCCTACACTATTATCGATAAGGTCCACTTGCCTTTATTGATTTTAGTCCGGATAATTATATAAACCCAAAAGCTTTCTCTCAAAAGCAAATTAAAACTCTTTTAAAAACACTTAGAAAATTGTTGCAACAAACCTTTGGTTGTTGCAACTACCTTAAGTTAAAAGAGGTTTTAAAAAAGGAAACTATCATTTAGAAAATTGTTGCAACAACATAAGATATTCAAACAAAATTGTTGCAACAACATAACATTTTCAAAAAGCTTTCAACTTTCATTTCAACATAAGCCTTTCAAACCCTTTCTACTTAGCTTTTGGCGACACGGCCAAAGAGTAATCGTCGATATTTCGAAAGAGGAAAAGGCCTTTACTTCTATCTTTCGATAGGATAACGGGTAATTCCTCGAAGTAGAATTACTCGCGGGACTCTTCAAAAAACGTCCTCCAAAAGTTAAAGTCTAAAGAAAGAAAGAGCTCTTGTAAAAAGTTAAATTCTAAACGTAACACCAATCCTATGACGAATTTATGATTACTCGACGAATCATTTGTTACTCGACGAATTTATGATTACTCGACGAACTCGACGAATTCATGGCTTGACGAATTTTTGATTACTCGATGAATCATTTGTTACTCGACGAATTTATAGTGAAAGGTTCACTCGACGAATTCTATTTTACTCGACGAATTCAGTTTGTTACTCGACGAATTTCTTCAGTGAAAAGTTCACTCGACAAATTCTGTTTACTCCAATATATGTCGTGGGTGTGCGGATAGCATCTCTCTCGTTTAGGTATAAATAGAATATGATTCTATGACCTAAGCGAGCGATCTCCTTTTTACGAATCAGTGAAGTGCGATGGAAGTGTTCTGCGATTCCGAGAGAGTTCCGCGATTCCGATCGGCTGTTCCCGCACCCCGACGTTGAGGTCGCCTCTCCCTGCCATCGGACCTAGTAGTTAGTGGGAGACGTAGAGAACTCTTCTTCTCCGACCTAGTTCTTGTGCGACAAGCCCTATGGTTCTCCTCTCGCTCGTGTGGACTCCCGTAGTGGCAGCGATCCATTTCAGCGCTTGGGACTCAACGACTGGTTTCCAAATTTTAGCTGTGGAGCACCTCGGTTGAGTATTGACTCAATCCCCTTCAGGTATTGCAATGTTTTGCTTTCCTCATTTCCTGATTCATGAAATCGCAAGATCCTTGAATTATTTAGGGTTGTTCTTATTTTCTTCCGCTGTATACATTTGATGTATAGAAAACCCAACATCTTCTTCCTCCCCGACCCTGGTCTTCTGTCAGTCTCTTCCTTCCACGGACGGTGTGTTGGTCTGCCTCCAACTTCTTGTCCATCTCCAAAATCCAGGACATACTGCCGTCAGAAACGAAGAGGAGGGCCTTCCTCAGCTCATCACGGAGGCCCTTGTAGAACCTCTTTGCATACCCTACGTCGTCTAGCTGATAGGAGTCCGCAAACCGGGCCTGGTGGGTAAACTCCCAGTGATACTCCAGAACCGTCCTGCTCCCTATAAGTAGTAAAATTTACGTATTTTTAGTATAGTTATTAGTATAGTTTTAATTAATATTATAAAATTTCTATGTAAATTAATGAATAAATTGCTTGTTTTATCATTTTTTGTTACTAACTTAGTTTTATTTTATTTATGGCAGATTTTGGCAATTTTTGTCAAGTCATGCCCCTGAGTCACGCCCGTGACAACAAGTCACGCCCGTGACCCAAGGGCGTGTAATTTTAAAACGCCAATCTCTCTGCGTTCGACGAAATTCAATCTGCATTCGACGAACGCTCTCTGCCCTGCGATCGACGAAATCAAGCTGCGTTCGACGAACGGCTCTCGGCATTCGACGAACTCTCTCCATCTCAGTGTTCGACGAATGGTGCTCTGCGTTTGACGAACGGCGCTCTGCGTTCGACGAACTCTCTCTGTCTCAGCGTTCGACGAACGGTGCTCTGCGTTCGACGAACTCTCTATCTAAGCGTTTGATGAATCCACCGCCAGCCCCAAAGACACGCCCATGCTGATGATAAATTGCCGCCCACTGTCAAGGCCGTGACACTACAGGTCACGCCCGTGTGCAGCCATGTTTGACGGCTAAACCTTCCAGAAGACGGCGGATGTGACCTAAGTCATGGCCGTGACATCCAAGTCACGCCCGTGACCTAGGGCGTGTAAAAATAAAATTTTGCCTATAAATAGAGGGGCTCGGATGAAGTAAATTTCATCCTAATTTTGAGTGTTGTAATGATATTTTGAGTTCTTTTGAGTGATTGTGAGTTTTTCTTTATGCAATTAAGTTTATGTTCGTTTGTAATTTTTGCCTCTTAGAAATAAAATGTTGTTTTCTCATTTGGATCGTCTTCCTTTTTATTTATGTTTGTGTGTGTGTATGAGAAAAGTTTTATTGCTTTCATAACTTAGTTTATTGCTTTCATAATTTAGGTTTATTGCTTTCATAAAAATAGTTTATCACTTTCTTTAACGCTTTATTTATCGCTTTCGTTTAAACGCTTTCTTTCGATTCAGTCTTTTTGTTACAAGTAGAGTGCGTGCGTATATGAGATAGTGTTTTTCTTTTTTGTAACTTAGCTTTATTTCAGTCATTATATAACTGCTATATACCACCTCCAACTTGAATAAGAGGCTAATTTACTTTAGCACTTGTTTAAGATGGTTGGGACGGATATTATTTCTGCACCTTTATAAGTCTTTTCATTTCTATACCACCCCCGTCCTGGATAAGAGGCTAAGAACTTTTTAGCGCTTGTTTAAGACGGTTGGGACGGATACTATTACTGCTTTTATATAAGTCTTTTTATTTTTATTTTTATCCGCTTAAATAATTGAACATGTATTTTCCAACTATTAATGCCGTCTCCATTCCAATGAGTGGCTAATTTCCTTTAGCACACGATGTCGAAGAGCATTGGGATCCAAAAATAGTTTTTCTAAAAATAAAACATCTCTTTATAAAATAATTAACGCTTAAGGTTTACCCGAGAATAACGTTGAGTGAAGCCACATAATCGATGTGTGGTTTTCATTTCCATCTCCGTACACTAGTTAGCCGAGAGGCTCATGCGTATGGACTGATCGCTCACGGGTAAAGAGAAGTGCGCTCTACCCTCGAGAGAGGATGAGGTAAGTCTCCCGAATTGGAAGTAAAAACCCAATAGCGAGGTTCACAACATAAGGCGAGTATTAAGAAGATTTGATGGTCGAAAATTCATAATCTCAGATGGGCGTACCCTCGAGAGAGGAGCATTCATAATTATGGAATCTCCACGGCTAAGTCGTTTTAATGTTTTGAAAAGTCATCACTTTTACTTCTAACAAAGACTATTTTCGTCTCAAGGTAATTCGACAACGGGCGTTATTATTATCATCGTTTAGAACTCTAGTTATTCGCTTGTTATCATTCGCTTTTTAAAAACCACACTAAAAACTTATTCCGATAAAATAATAGTTCGTTCCTCAAAGTAGCATAATCAACAAGATCCGCGGAAATATACGACCTCAATATTTTCTAAACCAAAATATCATGTATTACTCACGATAAGGTATACTTGCCTTTATTATATGGTTAATTTGGAGTAAAAATTTAAACAAAAGCATTTCAAATCTGAAACATGCAAAACTCTCCTTTGCTATTTTAAAAATCAATAGAATTCAGCGTTGTAGTCGGGGTGTAATCATCAATATTTCGAAAGCAGAAAAAGACTGTTACTTCTATCTTTCGATAGAATAACTGTTAGTTTCTCAAAGTAGGAATACTTGCGAAACTCTTTGAAAACACCCGCTTAACTCTAATCTCGTCATATAAAGGTTGCGCAAACCAGATTAATTAAAAAGAACAATCTGAAGCTAATCATCAAGTTTTTGGCGCTGTTGTTGGGGAAGAATTAGTGTTGTTATTTGAAACAAGGAATTACTATTACTTTTATCATATATATTAAAAATATATAAAAAAAATATCTACAAAAAATAAAAAAAAAATAAAAAATTATTACAAAAAGCCAAAAAATATATTATTTTTATTATTAGTATATGACCCAAGGAAACTCCTCGGACGATTTAAATATCCCTTTTGACCCCGAAATCGAGCGCACTCTTCACGAGCGCCTCCGACTTCGTGATCAAAACTTACTCGAATTTCCCAAAGAGTCTGTCGGGGATACTTACACTGAACGTATGGCCGATCAAATTCCAGATGTGGCCCCGCCACGGACCATGGCATATTATGCCAGGCCAAATCTGGAAGATACCGGATCGAGCATTACACGCCCAACAGTGGCTAATAATAATTTTGAAATAAAATCTAGCATCATTCAAATGGTACAATAGTCAGTCCAATTTGACGGTTTGTCATATGAGGATCCGAATTTACATCTTTCTAACTTTTTAGAAATATGCGATACATTTAAAATTAATGGCGTTACTGACGACGCCGTTCGTTTACGCTTATTTCCATTTTCGATGCGAACGAAGGCAAAAGCATGGTTAACTTCTCTTCCCAGAGGATTCATAACCACGTGGGCCCAATTGACGGAACACTTTTTAACTAAATATTCCCCCCCCCCCCCCCCGTCAAAAACCGCTAAGTTACGTATGGATATCGCCACTTTCATTCAATACGATTCTGAGTCTCTCTATGAGACTTGGGAGCATTTTAAAGAGTTCCTGCGTAGATGTCCTCATCATGCACTGCCGTCCTGGCTATAGGTCCAGACTTTTTATAATGGCCTAAATTTTTCCACGCGACAGATGATCGATGCAGCCGCCGGGGGAACGTTAAGCAACAAAACCCCGGCAGCCGCTCAATTTCTGTTCGAAGAAATGGCCATGAACGCCTATCAATGGAATGCGCCTAGATCTCGCCCTGCCAAACCGACCAGGATTTATGAAGTGGATGGCACTTCTCACTTAGCCTCTCAAGTCGAAAAGTTAAGTAAGCAAGTGGCGGAGATGACTGCTTCCTCCTCCACTCCAGCTTGGCTTAATAACAATAATAATAATAGTAATAATACTTTTGTCGAAGAAACCGTAGATTACCTAGGCAACCCAGTTAGGCCCCCCTTCAACCCTAATAACAATCCGTATATTAATAATTATAATCTGGGTTGGAGGAACCACCCAAATTTTTCTTGGAGCAATCCTAATAATGCTCAGAGGCCCCCAATTGTAAATCCGCAAGGATTTCCAAACGGATTTCAGCCTCCCCCTCCAAAACCTTCTCCGCTCGAAGATATTTTTGCTAAATACATTGCGTCCACCGAGTCAAATATCCGGAATATCACCGGATCGATTAAGAACTTGGAAAATCAGGTGGGACAGCTGGCAAAGATGGTCTCCGAGCGGCCATATGGAGCTCTGCCAGGGAACACGGAGCCGAACCCCCGAGAAACTGCCAACGCCATAAATCTTCACAGTGGCAAGGAGGTAACCTCCCCAAAACGGGTCGAGCCTAAGGTATATGTTTCGACACCGACCCCTACACCCTCTCCTTCGATAGATAAATCACCAAGTCTTCCGATTGTGCCAAACGTTTCTTGCTCGCCTCTTCCTTATCCCTCAAAAATAAATAACGAGCGGAAAGACGAGCAATATCAAAAATTCTTACAAATTTTTAAACAAATTATAATAAACGTTCCCTTCAGCGAGGCACTCTCCCAAATGCCGAAATACGCAAAATATCTTAAAGGGTTGCTTTCTGACAAAAAGAAACTCGACGATGTTTCGCGCGTTTCCCTTAACGCGAACTGCTCAGCTGTTTTCCTTAACAAATTGCCGCCAAAATTGAACGACCCGGGACGATTATCCATCCCGTGCCTCTTCGGCAATATGTTAATAAAGTATGCTCTAGCGGACTTGGGAGCTAGCATCAACTTGATGCCTTTCTCCCTTTTCAAAAAACTTGATTTGGGCATCCCAAGCCCGACTAAGATGAGCATCCAACTCGCGGATCGCTTGGTAAAGTACCCGATAGGGGTAGTGGAGGATGTTCTGGTCAAGGTCGACAAGTTTATCTTCCCAGTAGACTTTATCATCCTGGACATAGAGGAGGACGCTGAGGTTCCTATCATTCTCGGTCGCCCGTTCCTCACAACTTCTCGCGCGTTTATAAATGTAAGTAACGGTCGCCTCCTCCTTCGGGTTGGATACGATGAAGTTACTTTGCATATTAACCCCTCCATGCGGAACTCACTATCGAATGATGTTTCCTGCTTTAATTTGGAATCCGCGTTTGAGGATGAGTGTTCTTCTCTTTCGGAATTATTATCTTTAATGATAAACGATTCGGATCTGGCAAATCAACCTCCTTTGGATGAATTGCCGCCAGATTCGCCCTTCGAGCCTTTCGATTCGAAAGAGTTAAAAATCTCCACATCTTATGAAGAACCTCCGGTCTTGGAGCTTAAGCAACTCCCTGACCATTTAAAATATGCTTTTCTAGCCGCGAACTTAAAACTTCCGGTTATAATATCATCTACTTTAACCGATTCGAAAACATCCAAATTGGTTGAGGTTTTGTCTTAACATCGCCGTGCAATTGCACGGCAAATTTCTGATATCAGGGGAATTAACCCCTCATTCTGCTCCCACAAAATTTTTCTAGAAGAAAACCCCCGCAAAACTATTCAGCCTCAACGACGACTTAACCCGAATATGCGGGAAGTCGTTAAAATTGAAATTATTAAACTCCTCGATGCAGGGATTATCTATCCTATATCCGACAGTACGTGGGTAAGTCCCGTACAAGTAATCCCTAAAAAGGCGGTATAACGGTCGTGGCAAACACGAATAACGAATTAATCCCAACTCGTACTGTTACGGGTTGGAGGGTGTGTATCGATTACCGGAAACTAAATGATGCCACCAGAAAAGACCACTTCCCGTTACCATTTATTGATCAAATCCTAGAGCGTCTCTCTGGTCATCCTTTTTATTGCTTTCTCGATGGTCTCTCGGGATTTTTCCAAATCCCTATTTCCCCCGAGGACCAAGGAAAATGACTTATACTTGCCCTTTCGGCACCTTCGCATATCGAAGGATGCCGTTTGGCCTCTGTAATGCGCCAGCTACATTCCAACGATGTATGCTGGCTATATTCGGCGAGCTTGTAGAATATATAATGGCAGTCTTCATGGATGACTTCTCCGTATTTGGAAGCTCTTTTCAAAATTGTCTAAAAAATTTAGATAGAGTCCTCCAGCGGTGTGAAGAGACGAACTTAGTCTTGAACTGGGAGAAATGCAATTTCATAGTCCGAGAGGGTTTAGTACTAGGCCATAAAATTTCTTCCAAGGGGATGGAGGTCGATAAGGCCAAAGTCGCTATAATTGAATAACTTCCCGTTCCTTCGAACGTAAAATCTATTCGAAGTTTTCTCGGCCACGCAGGTTTTCATCGGCGGTTTATTCAAGATTTTTCAAAAATAACCAAACCGCTAACTCACCTCCTGGAAAAGGATTCCCCATTTATTTTTGACACGGCATGCATAGAGGCATTTAATTTTATAAAAATGCAACTTATCAATTCTCCAATTCTGGTGGCGCCAGATTGGTCCCTTCCGTTCGAGATTATGTACGACGCGAGCGATATCGCGGTAGGAGCCATCTTAGGCCAACGCGTAAATAAATATTTTCATCCAATATATTACGCTTATCGCACACTCAATGCCGCACAGGCTAACTATACAACGACGGAAAAGGAACTTCTTGCCGTCGTCTTTGCTTTTGATAAATTCAGGCCATACGTAACACTTTCACACGTAATCGTTTTCACTGATCACTCCGCCCTAAAATATCTTTTGGCCAATGTTGATGCCAAGCCCCGGTTGCTTTGATGGATCCTCCTTTTACAGGAATTTGACTTAGAGATCCGGGATAAGAAGGCGGCTGAAAATTTAGCTGCCGACCACCTCTCACATTTAGAACAACCCTTCGCGGAAGCGCTCGTCGAACCCGAAATAGATGATTGATTTCCTTAAGAGCGCCTTTTAATTTTAAATAATATAAAAACTTCTTCCACCCCTTGGTTCGCAGATTATGCGAACTATCTAGTCACATGGGTCCTTCCAAAGGATTTTTCGACTCAGCAAAAGAAGAAATTCTTTTCTGATTTGAAAAACTACTTTTGGGAGGACCCCTTTCTCTTTCGAGTATGCGCAGACCAAGTGGTGCAAAGATGTATTTTAAGCAAGGAGGGCGCGCAAATTTAGCGACACTGCCACGAGGGGTCAGTTGGAGGGCATTATCAAGCCAACCGGATCGCGCGGAAAGCGTTAGAGGCGGGCTTTTATTGGCCCACTCTCTTTAACGATGCTCACACTTTTGTGAGTAAATGCGATAGCTGCCAGCGGTCGGGTAACATCTCTCGTCATGACGAGTTGCCCCAAAACCTTTTTCTCGAGTGCGAAATCTTCGATCTGGGGGCATAGATTTTGTAGGCCCCCTACCTTCTTCTTTTAATAATCGCTATATTTTAGTGGCGGTCAACTACGTCTCTAGGTGGGCGGAAGCTCAAGCTCTGCCCACCAATGATGCGCGAGTTGTAACACCCTGCCAGTACGAATAATATAACAATAGGTCCGGCCGGGACCCCACGCCATACTAACCACACTAGCTAGGAGTTAAAAGGTGATAAACAGAAAGAAACTACAACAGAGTATACTAAACACTAGCGGAAGCATAAAGATTTAACATTTCAATTAGAATTGTCCACTATCGTAGGAATGAAACCATGAAATCGAGTTATGGCCTCAAGGCCTTACATTTAACAAATGTACTAAAACTCCAAAACATACATCGGCACGCAGGCCGGCAATACATGAGAAAGCTAAAAAGGGAGGCTGTCCTTCAAGGGCCAACCCAGCAAAAGGGGCCACCGCCCGCTATTTCCCGCTAGGCTCACCTGCACCTGCATAAGAACATTCCACCAAGCGGTGGCAAACAAAGTAACGGTCAGCACAGCTAACCAAATTATAACGACCCCACCCCTTTCCCGGGGTGGCGGAGATTCTACCCTGCAAGCAAGCCATACTAGCACAAGTACTAAAATAAAGAAAGTGCAACTACACAAGGTGAGGTTTCAAGCACATTCAATCTTCTAGGATGAGCATCAAAAAGGAGGGAACCTAGGTATGCACATGATGTTAGTTGGGTTCACCCGAAGGTTCCCCACAACCTCCTAAACAACCGCATGAAGCTAACAACATCAATTCCACAAACACTCCACCGTAAGGGCCATCGCCTTAGGTGGGAAAAAGAGCTTTTGGTCGGTCTAGGTAAAACACCTTCCACGACCTCTCCCATGATCGCACGGCTTACGTGAGGTAGGGACCTCTTGCCGATCTGCATGGAAACGGGTTCGGTTTAGCTTTGCCCGTGCTCTAATCGTCGCGATCTATCGCACGACGCGGGTACGGCTTCGCCTCGGCCCGTAAGGGTTTAGCACTTTCAAGTGCTACACAAATATAAGCTACGCACCTAATCCCTTCACAAGGATCTAGGCTTCACAAATACTCAAATAAGGGAGGTATAATACGCTCCGCATCAATTTCGCGGTGAAGGTTTGCCTTCATCCAATCTCAAAGCATGGGGCTTTCGTTAGGATCTTCACAAGACGCCTACACTTAAATCACGCACTACTTTAGACGATTTCACGGAGTCATTCTCCGGTACGCATTCTAGGCTTAACCTAAATGCAACGTCGCAATCCAAGCATCACCGATTCGGGCTCACGGCCACGAATAGGCTTCACACAAAATGCCTAAATCTGCACGACTACCGGATTTTCTACATGCAATATGCCGGGGACGGACACAATCGACCCGGAGTTCCGAAGAACTTGAGGGAATCCTACACTTCACCCATTTGGTGAAAGGGATCCCTCATGCAAGCATAGAGAAATGAAGGAGAGGACAAAAGACAAGTCCAAACAACGGGAGAAGGAATCGTTACCCTAGGAGCGTTCTTTTTCGCCATGGATCCGAGATTCTAGACGGAGGGAAATGACCGCACCGGGCTGCACTCTCCAGATCTGGAAACGGCTCGCGAAACGGAGCTCCGGAGCTCCGTCAATGGCGGAATCTCCCTTCTTCTTCCTTGCCTCCTTCTTCTTCCTCTAGGTTTGGAGAGAGAAAAGCCTCAAAAGAATGAGGGTTAATCTCCTCTCACAAGCCCTAAGACCCTCCAGCAACTAATCCTAGCCATTGGATCGAATTCCAAAGGATTTGGATGGCCGGATCGTCTCCTCCGCTCAAAATCGCGGAGCAGATAAACAGCGCGCATGATCACAGGCGCACGATCACTGGTCGTGGGCGAAGAGGAGAATGGTTGTGCGATAAGCCGAGACAGAACTCCGATTCCTTGCGGGTTACGCACGATCATTGGCGCACGATCACTGGTCGTGCGCGAAGAGGACAATGGTCGTGCGCATTGACCTGATGTGGAATTTTTAGCCTATCCCGAGCGCAGCACTACCACTCCGCCTACCTCGCTGAACCACGATCTTTGGGGTGTTACAACTCCACCCCCCTTAAAAGAATTTCGTCCCGAAATTTCGAAAATAGTAACAGCAGGAATTTACAGTTTTTAAAGAAAATTTACCTGAGAGAAATAGCTCGGGGTACTCCGCAAGCATCGCTTGCTCTCTCTCCCAAGATAGCTCCTCTCGGCCGCAATTATCCCACCGGACTTTTACCATCCGAATGGACTTGTTCCGCAACTGCTTTACCTCGGTATCCTCGATGCGTAAGGGCTTGACTTTCGTCGACAACCCACTATCAACCGGCACTTTGCCAACCGCAATGATATGAGTAGGCTCTTGCACTGCCTTCCTCAGAACTGAAATGTGAAACACGTCGTGCAGACCGCTCAGCTCTGCAGATAGTGCAAGCCGATAAGCCACATCACCAATACATTCCACAATCTCAAACGGTCCTAAGTACCATGGACTGATCTTTTTTCAAGCGTCGGATCCTTGATACCCCTTTGAACGGTTTGATCTTCAGGTAAACCCGGTCACCGACGGCGAACTCTAGGTTCCTATGCTTGGTGTTGTAATATTTTGCTTGCCTATCCTGGGAAATCAATAGCCTTTCACGAATAGTTCGGATCGTCGAAGTTGCTTCCTCAACATCCTTTCGCTTCAATAGCTTAGAATCGCCCGTTTCCGCCCAAGACAACGGCGTACGACACTTCTTACCATAGAGGGCCTCGAAGGGAGCTATCTTTATACTGGCTTGGTAGCTATTATTGTAGGCGAATTCGATCATATAGAGATGATCTTCCCACTTCTTTCCAAAATCTAGAGCGCACATTCGGAGCATATCCTTCATAGTCCTGTTGGTCCTCTCGGTCTGTCCATCCGTTTGCGGGTGGAAGGCCGTGCTGAAATTCAATTTAGTGCCCAACAGTTCATGGATAAGCCTCCAATCTTTCGATGTGAAATGCCCGTCACGATCGCTGACGATGCTACGAGGGACACCGTGCAGCCGCACCATACTATCGACATAGAGCTTCGCTAGCTTTTCTACAGAATCATCCTTCCGGTTCGGAATAAAATGCGATACTTTTGTCAGTCTGTCCACGATCACCCAGATGGCGTCGTTTCCATGCTGAGATTTCGGCAATCCGTGCACGAAATCCATCGAAATATCGTCAAACTTCCATTCCGGAATCGGCAAGGACTTCAAAAATCCACCGGGATGCTGACATTCCACCTTCACCAACGCGCAAGTGTTACACTTGGCCACTTAGAGGGCAATGTCTTTCATCATACCCGGCCACCAGAAAAGTTTCTTCATGTCCATGTACATTTTCGTGCTTCCCGGGTGGATAGAGTACTTGGTATGATGAGCCTCGTACATCAACTCCGCCCATAGAGTACCAAAGTTTGGGACGCACAATCTGCCATTCTTCCACATAAGGCCATCTTCGAAAGAGAAATCAGCGTTTAACCCGTCAACGGTTTCCGCTTTAAAGCATTTCATGCTCTCATCCAGCTCCAATGCCTGTCGAACTCGGTCGGCAAGGTGGTATTGAACCTCCGTCCAGTTCAAGCATGCTGAAGTAGACGCTCTTCGATCAACGCAAATGATCTCCATTTCTTCCAGCTCACGGATTAGACTCTCATCGTGCATCAAAATCCAATTTGCCTGAGCGGGAGCCCGACGACTCAATGCGTCCGCAACTACATTTTCCTTTCCAGGAGTATATTTGATGTCGAAGGTGTAGTCCCCAAGGAACTCCAACCACCTCCTTTGACGCATAATCAACTCCCTTTGATCCAGCAAGTACTTGAGGCTCTTGTGGTCGGTAAAGATGTCGATCTTCACGCCATACAAATAATGCCTCCAAAGCTTAAGAGCAAATACCACGGCCGCTAGCTCCAAATCATGGACCGGGTAATTCCTCTCATGAACCTTCAACTGCCGGGAGCCGTAGGCAATTACCTTACCGAACTGCACCAGGACACAACCCAAACCACTCCCTGAGGCGTCGCTATAAATTTCGTAGCCTTCCGTACCACATGGCGAGCATAGAATGGGCGCCGTGGTCAGACGGCTCTTCAGCTCTTCAAAAGCTCGTGCGCACTCGGGCGACTAAACGAACTTATGATCTTTCCTAGTCAATTTAGTGAGAGGAAGTGCAATCCTCGAGAAGTTTTCCACAAAGCGCCTATAATAGCCGGCAAGTCCTAAGAAACTTCGGACTTTCGCTACGTTTTTCAATAAAGGCCAGGCTCGGATCGCTTCTATCTTCGACGGATCAACCGCAATTCCATCTCCACTAACGGCGTGACCAAGGAATGCTACTGACGGTAGCCAAAACTCGCACTTGGAGAACTTGGCATATAGCTGACTCCTCCTCAAGGTGCTCAGAACGGCGCGCAGATGCCCTACATGCTCCTCTTCCGATTGAGAGTATACCAAAATGTCGTCGATAAAGACGATCACAAATTGATCCAAATACTCACGGAACGCCCTATTCATTAAGTCCATGAATTCCGACGGTGCATTAGACAGACCGAACGGCATCACCGTGAACTCATAGTGCCCAAAGCGGGTACTAAACGCTGTCTTTGGAATGTCACATTCCCTTATCCGCAGTTGGTAATAGCCGGACCTTAGGTCCAGTTTGGAGTATACCGTCGACCCAACCAGCTGGTCGAATAGATCATCGATTCTTGGAATCGGATATCGGTTCTTCTCGGTCAACTTGTTTAGCTCTCGATAATCGATACATAGACGCAAGCTCCCGTCCTTCTTTTTCACAAAGAGGACCGGTGCACTCCAAGGCGATGAACTTGGACGTACGTAGCCTTGCTCTAGCAGCTCTTGCAATTGGACCTTCAGCTCTGCCAATTCCTTCGGCGCTATCCGGTACGGTGAGCGGGCCACAGGTTTGGCACCTGGCACCAACTCGATACAGAAATCAATCTCCCGATGAGGCGGGGCCCCAGGGAGTTCGTTAGGAAACACGTCGGCGTACTCCGCTACGACTGGGACATCACATAACCTGGGCTTTGGCTCCGAAGTCTCCAACAAGGTGAAGAACAACTCAGCGCCTTTTCTCACTGCCTTAACCACTTGGAGAGCAGACATCAGCGTCTTGCTCGCTCCTCGCATACCATCAAACGTGGTTTCTCCATCGGTGTTCCTTCCCAGAGTGATCTCCTTAGAATTGCAATCTATGCATGCACGCTGCTCCGAGAGCCAGTCCATGCCGAAGATCACATCGAATTCAGCTAACGGTAATAACGATGCTTCCAAATCGAAATCCTGATTTCCAATCCGCACCTTCACACGGCTCTTCCTATCCGCAGACATGCGAGATCCATTGGGTAGCATTACTTCTAATCTATCCTCTACGAAGGTAGATGGCACTCCGATTCGCACCACGAATTCCTCGGACAGAAAAGAGTGCGATGCGCCCGAATCAAATAGAGCTCTCGCCGGATAGTTGAAAATTAGGACAAAGCCTAATTGCACACGAATAAAACATACAGTTGCACAATAGTATAATCACAAATAGCTATGCAAAAGCTAATTTTTAATTCATACCTGTGACAACATCAGCTTGTCGTATGGCTTCTTGCTGGCCAAGCGAGTAGACTCTCGGCTGAGTCGGAGTAATGTGCTGGGAAGCCGAAGACTCCGCAGCTTTACCCTTTTCCGCAGCTCGAGCATAGTCCAATGCTCGATTTTCTGCCTTCGGGGGACCACTTCGACACACTGCGGCCTTGTGTCCCACCTTCCCGCAGGTGAAACACGTGATAGGACTCCGCACACTCGTTGCTCCCGAAACATTTGAGCGGTTTTGCTCCGCCGGTTTGAACTTCCTTTTGTTCTTTCTGAACTCTGACTTGGACTGAGAGACCGGCACATGAAACTCAGGTTTCTTTGCCACAGCTTTTGCTTGTACCCTCTTCATGTCCAACTCTAGGGATCTGGTAGTTTGGACCATCACCTGGAAACCTAACGTCATAGGGCCTGCAAGGAGCAGCCTCAACTCGTCCCGAAGACCTTCATAGAACTTGTTCGTCTTTGTCTCTTCGTCTTCCATCATAGGCCCCGCATAACGACCCAACTTAGTGAACTCGTGCAAGTACTCATCTACTGAGCTGTCGCCTTGAGTTAACTTCAGAAACTGGTCCTGCAACACAATGTGTTGGGCAGAAGGAATATACCTTTGAAGAAAAGACTTTGAGAACTCCGCTATCGTGATCTCGGTAATCTCCCTGCCTCCGAACTTGTGCACTTCCTGTTCAGCCCACCAACGCTCTGCCTCTCCGTTAAGGAGGAAGGTGGCTAAAGTGACCATCATAACTTCTTCTGTTGCTGCCGCCCTTAGAATCTTCCTAACCGTTGACAGCCAGTCCTCCGCCTCCGTTGGGGATCCGGTCCCCGAGAAAGTTGGAGGATGGAAGCTTAGAAAGTGTTGCAGCTGTTGATCACGCGCTCGCGCAACAACTACACGCTCTACAGGACGCTCCACCCTTTGCACCACCGCAGGTTCCACTACAGCCACTGGCACAGGGGTCTCAACCCTCGGTTCCACCGCAGGTTCCACTGCAGGTTCGATCACCGGGGCCGCATCTGTATTAGGCGTAGCAGGCTGTGCAAGCCTTTGCGGTTGAGTATTGATCATCACGAAGACAGCTTCTGCGACTAACCTGATCATCTCAGCAGGAGGAGTGGTCGCTGGCACTTCAGCCGACCCACTACTTTCAGCAGTGTTACGGGGTTGAGACGGCCCCGCACCACTTCTAGTCGCCTATAATCGTGTAAGACACAATTTAGTGACTGAAAACATAGCAAACAACAATCATGGAACGCTCAGGTTCCGCAAACAAGTATGTTTTCCCATTCCTAAGTGGACATTCTTATTAGTTTTTGTCGTTTTAGGTGAATGCACATCCCGTGCACACCACCCCTTAAAAGGAATTCATCCCGAATTCGCTAAACTACGGATCGACGCCTTAAGTATGATACCAAATTGTAACACCCTGCCAGTACGAATAATATAACAATAGGTCCGGCCGGGACCCCACGCCATACTAACCACACTAGCTAGGAGTTAAAAGGTGATAAACAGAAAGAAACTACAACAGAGTATACTAAACACTAGCGGAAGCATAAAGATTTAACATTTCAATTAGAATTGTCCACTATCGTGGGAATGAAACCATGAAATAGAGTTATGGCCTTAAGGCCTTACATTTAACAAATGTACTAAAACTCCAAAACATACATCAGCACGCAGGCCGGCAATACATGAGAAAGCTAAAAAGGGAGGCTGTCCTTCAAGGGCCAACCCAGCAAAAGGGGCCACCGCCCGCTATTTCCCGCTAGGCTCACCTGCACCTGCATAAGAACATTCCACCAAGCGGTGGCAAACAAAGTAACGGTCAGCACAGCTGACCAAATTATAACGACCCCACCCCTTTCCCCGGGTGGCGGAGATTCTACCCTGCAAGCAAGCCATACTAGCACAAGTACTAAAATAAAGAAAGTGCAACTACACAAGGTGAGGTTTCAAGCACATTCAATCTTCTAGGTTGAGCATCAAAAAGGAGGGAACCTAGGTATGCACATGATGTTAGTTGGGTTCACCCGAAGGTTCCCCACAACCGCCTAAACAACCGCATGAGGCTAACAACATCAATTCCACAAACACTCCACCGTAAGGGCCATCGCCTTAGGTGGGAAAAAGAGCTTTTGGTCGGTCTAGGTAAAACACCTTCCACGACCTCTCCCATGATCGCACGGCTTACATGAGGTAGGGACCTCTTGCCGATCTGCATGGAAACGGGTTCGGTTTAGCTTTGCCCGTGCTCTAATCATCGCGATCTATCGCATGACGCGGGTACGGCTTTGCCTCGGCCCGTAAGGGTTTAGCACTTTCAAGTGCTACACAAATATAAGCTACGCACCTAATCCCTTCACAAGGATCTAGGCTTCACAAATACTCAAATAAGGGAGGTATAATACGCTTCGCATCAATTTTGCGGTGAAGGTTTGCCTTCATCCAATCTCAAAGCATGGGGCTTTCGTTAGGATCTTCACAATACGCCTACACTTAAATCCCGCACTACTTTAGACGATTTCACGGAGTCATTCTCCGGTACGCATTCTAGGCTTAACCTAAATGCAACGTCGCAATCCAAGCATCACCGATTCGGGCTCACGGCCACGAATAGGCTTCACACAAAATGCCTAAATCCGCACGACTACCGGATTTTCTACATACAATATGTCGGGGACGGACACAATCGACCCGGAGTTCCGAAGAACTTGAGGGAATCCTACACTTCACCCATTTGGTGAAAGGGATCCCTCATGCAAGCATAGAGAAATGAAGGAGAGGACAAAAGACAAGTCCAAACAACGGGAGAAGGAATCGTTACCCTAGGAGCGTTCTTTTTCTCCATGGATCCGAGATTCTAGACGGAGGGAAATGACCGCACCGGGCTGCACTCTCTAGATCTGGAAATGGCTCGCGAAACGGAGCTCCGGAGCTCCGGAGCTCCGTCAATGGCGGAATCTCCCTTCTTCTTCCTTGCCTCCTTCTTCTTCCTCTAGGTTTGGAGAGAGAAAAGCCTCAAAAGAATGAGGGTTAATCTCCTCTCACAAGCCCTAAGACCCTCTAGCAACTAATCCTAGCCATTGGATCGAATTCCAAAGGATTTGGACGGCCGGATCGTCTCCTCCGCTCAAAATCGTGGAGCAGATAAACAGCGCGCACGATCACAGGCGCACGATCATTGGTCGTGCGCGAAGAGGAGAATGGTCGTGCGATAAGCCGAGACAGAACTCCGATTCCTTGCGGGTTACGCACGATCATTGGCGCACGATCACTAGTCGTGCGCGAAGAGGACAATGGTCGTGCGCATTGACCTGATGTGGAATTTTTAGCCTATTCCGAGCGCAGCACTACCACTCTGCCTACCTCGCTGAACCACGATCTTTGGGGTGTTACACGAGTCGTCGTCCATTTTCTAAAAAAATTATTTTCTCGCTTTGGCACACCCCGTGCAATAGTAAGTGATAGGGGTACGCACTTCTGCAACGCCCAGTTTTCAAAAATTTTATCTAAGTACGGCGTCACGCATAAGCTCACCACCGCCTATCACCCCCAAACAAGCGACCAAGTAGAGGTAGTAAATCGCGAGATTAAACACATTTTGGAGAAAACCGTTTCTTTAAATAGGAAAGATTGGTCCGTCAAACTCGACGATGCATTGTGGGCGTATCGTACGACATACAAGACCACTATCGGTTGTACGCCCTATCGATTAGTCTACGACAAAGCGTGCCATTTACCTGTAGAGTTAGAGCACCGTGCTTTTTGGGCCTTAAAATATTTAAATCTGGATTCAAACCAAGCCTCCGAGAATAGGAAATTCCAACTAAATGAACTCAATGAATGGCGTGCGAACGCTTATGAGAGAAATAAAATTTATAAGGAGCGTTTTAAGTTCTACCATGATCGCAAAATAAAATTTCCCAAAACATTTGCGCCGGGCGATCTTGTCCTTCTTTATAATTCACGCCTTCATATTTTTTTGGGTAAGTTAAAATCCTGATGGTCCGACCCCTTTAAGGTTAAAGAGGTTTGGCCGTATGGGACCGTTCTTATTTCTCACCCCGAAAGAGGCTAATTTAAAGTAAATGGGCATCGTTTAAAACTTTACCTTGTCGGCGATCCAGTGGACGAAAATACCGAATCCTTAACCCTCCCCAACTTATAATCTCACCGCGCCAAATGCATCAAGGTACGCGACGGTAAACAAAGCGCTCGTGGGAGGCACCCCATATTTATCTAATATTTTATTCTATTTTGTTCTTTTATATGTTTATGCAGGGTTTCGTTTGACCCCGCCAGTTTTCATTCAGGGAAGCTTTTTGCTCTCTCTATCTTTTTATACATACTGCATCTTTTCTTATTTCTCTTCTTCATACTTACATTACAACATTGGGGACAATCTTGGGTTTAAAGTATGTGGGTGTTTTACCATTTTCATTTAAACAAACAAAATTTTTTCAAAAAAAAATGTTTTATTTCATCTTGCTACTTTTGTAAATATAAGCTTGAAAAAGAAAAAAATGTTTAAAACCGCAAAAAATTAAAAAAAAAACATGTTTTCTCTTTTTTTAACTTTGTCATAATACAAAAAATTACAAAATCCAAAAAAAAATTTAGCAAAACCCCAAAACTTTTCAAAAAAAAGTTAAATATATATATATAACTATATAGTAGTTGAAAAACAAACAAAAATCCAAAAAAATAATAAAACCCAACATTACCTTTATTCTAAAAGCATTTAGTTTCGAGAGTATATGTTTGTGGATTTTCATAATCGCTAGTTTTACTATTTGTTTGTTTATCTAAGATCGATAGATTTAAACATTCGGGGTTAAGTTTTAAAGAATATCTTGTGTTTTTAATTTAAATAGAGGCTTTGTTTTCAAGCACTACTTCTACTAGCTAAAATAGAGACATATGTATTATGTTGGCAAAACTACTTTAGACCCCAATTATCCCTACTTTATGTCTCTAGGAATCAAGGAATTTTCAAATTACCAAGGTTGCTCTCAAACCTTTTTTTTAATTATTTCTAAGAATTTTTTCTCGCAAACCCCTTTGTATGCATGGCAAGAAAATAAAAGAAGAAAAAGATCCTATGTCAATGGGAATAAGACTTCGTTCCGTAAACATAGGCACCCAATAAAATTTTTAAATGATCTTATGTCAATGGGAATAAGATTTCGTTCCGTAAACATAAGCATTGGGTTATTAAAGTAAAAGAAAAAACAAACAGTTTCCCCCCATATATCACGGTGAGCACCAAATAAAACTAAAAAGGAAAGGTGGAAAGATACAAACCACCACTCCTAACTCTAGTACCCTTCTTTTTGCCATAGCTTTTACCCCCCCCCCCCCTTTCCCTTAGCTGATTTATAAGTCTTTTCATTTCAATATCCCCCCCGTCCTGGATAAGAGGCTAAGAACTTTTTAGCGCTTGTTTAAGATGGTTGGGACGGATACTATTACTGTTTTTATATAAGACTTTTTTATTTTTGTTTTTATCCGCTTAAATAATTAAGCATGTATTTTCCAACTATTAATGTCGTCTCCATTCCGATGAGTGGCTAATTTCTTTTAGCACACGATGTCGAAGAGCATTGAGATCCAAAAAATTTTTTTCTAAAAATAAAACATCTCTTTCTAAAATAATTAACGCTTAAGGTTTACCCGAGAATAACGTTGAGTGAAGCCACATAATCGATGTGTGGTTTTAATTTCCGTCTTTGTACACTAGTGAGCCGAGAGGCTCGTGCGTACGGACTGATCGCTCACGTGCAAAGAGAAGTGCGCTCTACCCTCGAGAGAGGATGAGGTAAGTCTCCGGAATTGGAAGTAAAAACCCAATAGCGGGGTTCACAACATAAGGCGAGTATTGAGAAGATTGGATGGTCAAAAATTCATAATCTCAGGTGGGTGTACCCTCGAGAGAGGAGCGTTCATGATTATGGAACCTCCACGGCCAAGCCGTTTTAATGTTTTGAAAAGTCCTCACTTTTACTTCTAAAAAGACTATTTTCGTCTCAAGGTAATTCGACATCGGGCGCTATTATTATCATCGTTTAGAACTCTAGTTATTCGTTTATTATCATTCGCTTTTAAAAACCCACACTAAAAACTTATTCCAATAAAATAATAGTTCGTTCCTCAAAGTAGAATAATCAACACGATCCGCGAAAATATACGACCTCGATATTTTTTAAACCAAAATATCCTATATTACTCACGATAAGGTATACTTGCCTTTATTATATGATTAATTTGGATTAAAAATTTAAACAAAAGCTTTTCAAATCCGAAACTTGCAAAACTCTCCTTTGCTATTTTAAAAATTAATAGAATTCGGCGTTGTAGTCGGGGTGTAATCGTCAATATTTCGAAAGCAGAAAAAGACCGTTACTTCTATCTTTCGATAGGATAACGGTTAGTTTCTCAAAGTAGGAATACTTGCGAAACTCTTTGAAAACACCCTCCTAACTCTAATCTCGTCATATAAAGGTTGCGCAAACCAAATTAATTAAAAAGAACAACCCGAAGCTAATCATCACTCCCCTGCCTCAACTGCAGGAATCTGTCCTCCAACTAGTCTCTCGCAGACTGTGGCACGAAATTCTCCAGTAGTGTTGCCTTGAAATCATCCCACGAAACGTCTGTAGCCTCCAATCCTACATAGGTGGTGTCCAGCAATGACCTCCACCATATCTTTGCATGGGACTCCAAACATGAGACCACCAACGGTACATCCATCTCTGCCGGACACTATATCCCTGCCATCATCTCGTATATGATATCTACCCACTCCTCAATCTGAACCACTAACTCTGTCCCTTGGTAGGATGGGGGAGAAAGCCCATGGAAGACGCTCAGCCAGTTGATCTCGGGGTTTGGCTGAGGAGGCGGAGCCTGTTGAGCCCTGAATACATCCAGTATGGTGGTCAGCGTCTGTCATATCTCCGTCTGTTGGAATGGAGTAGGAGCTGGCGGTGGTGGGATGACATTTGGAGTCAGAGGTGCTACATGTTGTGGAGTAGGGTTCGTCGAAGGCTACAAAGGAAAATTTGACACTCGTAAGGTGTTTGTATAAAAAGGTTCAGTTAAAAGTGGACTTTTTCATGTGATTCCCCATATGGGCACACCATTGCTTCTGCTGCTAGTTTGTCATCAAACTAAGCTCGTGCGGGGTGGCCCAGGGTTTGTGGACTTCTTTTCTTCTGATCGAGGTTTTGCTCGGATACCAGTTTGTAAGACCCCATTTTTTTGCTACAAAATTAGGTCTTATGCCAAGAACCGCCGCTTTGCAGTGACACCAACACTCGGGAAGGTCGCCACTAAAAAACGCCGATCCTGCCGGCCATATCGATCATAGAAGAAGAAAAGTACAAATGAAGCAAAAGTAAGCTCAAGTCCACATCACATGAAATATTAATAATAATGAAAAGGAGATGTCCACAAATAAACTAAAATAAAAAGTAGCAATATAAAGGGCTCATGCCTGGTACATCATTTCCTCACTACAGAATCACTCGCAGAATCAAAACTACTGAAGACACTCACAAATCCTATGACTGGTGCTCCTGTGCTAGACTGGCCCGCATCCATCGGCACGTGCCTCTTGTGGTGCTACTTCTCCTCGATCCCCTAAAATGATATGGTCCAACTACCGTTAGTCAAAAGACTAAGCATCGTTTCCCCCCATCCATTCCTAGTGGCCCTAAGCACCGAGCGGGAGGATGAAGCGGAGGGCAGCAAGGGGTATAAAACAAAGCAGGTGACATGTCTTAGCTACAGGAGTATCTATCACTACGTCGGTGTTTATATATAATTGAAGTAGTAAACAATAAGTAAGCAGGATAAAGAATAAGTAAAGAACGGTAATGTAAATAGGTAATGATAGGTATATAATAGAAAAATAACCATTGATTTATAGGAATGCCCATACAAACTTATATACCAAAGGGTTGTTTAGCAAGGCCTATCGAATAAAAAATCCCATAATCAATTTATACGATAGGGGTAGGGGTTGAAATGAAATGTTTATGCTATGACATGCAGTGTTATGCTGGGTAATATTATGATCACACAAGTATAACTCACACACTTCGACTCTATGCACACAGACCCTTAGTTCCCCCTTTTTGGAGCTAGCAAGACTCTCATGATACCCCTGTAGTGTCAAACGGAAGCGGTGGGTTGGGCCTCACCCACCTCTAGGTTGGAATTCACACTACCTAACCTAGACCTATCGTATGCCTCAACGCAAAACCGCGAAGCGCCTGCATACTCTTACTGGCTGGACCACCAGACTTTCAATGCTAAGTGCAAATCCACACATGTTGAGTCAGCATATTGACGTCGGTGTGAACGACCGTCTATTCCGAAGACCCACCACCTTTATGCATATGCAATATGGTTACTATGTATCTCCAAGCCATAGGGTCCCCGGGCTAACCCGCCCATCGCAACAACCTTCCAAGCTGCCCGCTCGCCAGACAAACCCATCCGCAACCACATCCACCGAGCTTACTGCTCGTTCGACCAGACAAGGTAACACTCGCAGCAACGGGATGTGGGTGAGTGTATTATCAAGTTAATCTTGCATAACAACTTACTCCTACAATTTAGGGTTAATCTTGAACTTCCCGAGGTCTACCCTGTGAGGGGATCGCAGCGGTACTAGGAGGTATGATGGGATCATAACCCAAAACACCCTTTCCAATACACTAATTTTATTTGATGTCTACCCTTGTACATACCCCTCTTACCATTTCACTTGAGTTAACCCTAACTGTTTTATATCCCAATCCAAGGGAAAGGTGATCTTTCGTCAATCCCGAGCACAACCTTGCCCCTTAGCTTATCGGGCACACTGAACATATAGACTCCTATTGGTGACCTCAAATCTCCTCAAGCAGACTAGGTACACCATCTACCTCCCATTCCTACCTAATGGTCTACAAGTTATCTTAACTCTATTATTTTACTATACGCAGACCAAATGAGCTACATGAGGTGCATGAGAGGAGGTACTTCAAATAATCATCTGAATGACCCAAGATTATTATTGGGGGTGTTATGATGTTTTAACACCATCTCTAGAAGTTCATAATTTTCCTACTTTGGTTGGTATTTAAAATAATTTTTCCAAAATCAGGGAACCTAGGATTTTGTACATCAAGTATGGTTTTTCGACATGGTATGGCTTCACTAAAATTTGTACAACTATATATCATCAAAATAACAGCCACATATGAATTTCATAATTTTCCAGAAAGGTTTTGATCATTAAAAAAAATATTGATTAATAAATCGCATTCAAGGATTTTCAAAGGAAGTACCAAAACTCCTCATACTAAAACTACAAGAAAATTAACAGATGTCCAAAGATATCAGAAAAGTTTACTGGTTGAGTTTCATAATTTTCTAGATTCAGTTGAACATATAAATCCTTAAATTAAATAAACAAATCATTGGGCACTTTGTGAAGTGAACCATATAAAAACTCCTCTAAAAATTATACCAAAATTTACATATCACATTATTGCTATAAGAAGTGCTCTGACCAAGTTTCATGATTTTCCAGCGAGTATAAAATCGACAAATTAATTTTCTTACAACTAGGGTAATCATTGGGGTTATGAATGAAGTACTATATATATCTATCCAAAATTCATAACAAAATTATCAAAGAATGATATCATCCATATAAACTTACTGACAAAATTTCATGAGCATCCAAGGTATTATGATTACGTAAATTCTTAATATAAGAAAGTGACCAAACTGATTCTTAATTAATTCAGATGGGATAAATGTTCCTAAAAATCCAGATAAATTATCTAGGGCATAATACTACTCTGTGAAACTACCTGCCAAGTTTCTAGTCCTTCCAAGGACATATGACCCTATGTCCTTCAATAGGTTCAATATACAAACCTAAGGTTTGAGCAAGGGTTCTAGGGCACATCCACCCTAAACCTCCCAAAAACACTTGTGGAGGAATTTTATATGACATCATGGTAGTGGTCAAATTTTTACATTATTTGGAAGAGGGCTGACCTCCCAAATCCATCAAGTGCACATTGATCTAGAATACAACAGTTTGACCAAGTTTGGGTTACTTAATTACCTTACTGATTTAATCCCAAATGGGTGAAATTTTTAATAGAGTCATTCCATGACCCTAAGAACCGCCCACCAAATTTTGGAGGGGTTTAGAGGTTTCTAGACCCTAAAATTTATTCATACATGAATTATTAAATTTCTACAAAAATTATAGAAAATGGTTATCCAAAAATTCCCATTTTTGGATATATTTAGGGTAAGGATAAATCTAACCTATGCTCAGAATTTCAAAGCATTTGGACGTCCGAACTAGTGGGGGCACTCAAATCAATCTCTGGTCAACCCTATGTATAGGTTGCACCATTTTGATTTGGACGAATCGGCTCAAATCAATTTTAAATTAAAGTAGACATCAGGGGCTACAAGTTTGGTATTTATCACTTTTCCAATAGAGGGTTCTAAGTATTTTTTATAATTATTTTTAACTACTGCTAATAAAGGGATGTAAATGGGAATATCAAATATATTATTACATACACTTGCACAGATCTTAAAGCACAAACGAAGGGCACCCTTCATCTTCTCCAATCAGCCAACGACCACAATTGGCCAGTCCTGTACCCACTTGGGAGGTGATTTCCCGGCCACCTAGATACTCTCTCAGTCATCTAATGCCACCACCACCTCCGTAGAGGTGGCGGACGCCGATGTACGGTGGTTGGCCGGCCGAAGGAGGACGAAATCAGGATTGTGAATAAGAGACGAAAGCTTGAATACAAGCTTACGGCCATGCCAATCCAAGACCAATTGGCCCCAAATCTAGCGGCCAAAATGAAGAGATCTACCCACTAAGAAATAGATGAGAGGAGATGACCAGAATTATTGCTTGTAGTCGTGCCTATCGCTGGTCCGCCATGGTTTGTCGAGAGCTCTTTGGTGTCATGCCGGTAAGTGCTTAGGTAAGAAAATTCTTCAACAAAAATGGGGGAAACTCATTCCCTCCACCCCTTGAGCCCTTTTATAGAACCAAATCCTAGTGGGGAGGAGATGAAGCTCGGGATTCCTCGATTAACACCATTCATGGTGAAAATTTCGGCCATACCCAAAGGTCACCCAATTCATCACCCAAAAGAGTTGGAAAACCCATTAATATTATCTTAATTGATAGGGGGAATGAATCCCCATCAATTGGGAGGACTTTTGGACTCCATTGGACATAAATTTGGCCACCAAAACGAGTCCCATCCACCTCCCGTCGATTGATCTACCACCGACGCTAGTGCTAGCGTCATCACTAACATATCGACGGCGTAACGCTCACCGGCTCGATAACCACCAGGCGCTACCGCTACCACCAGGGCTAGCGCCTGCGCTAGCATATCGATAGTATTTGGTTCGTCTCAGCGGTTCAGTGTTCGTCTCAGTGGTTCACCTAAACCACCACTACAGCTAGCGTTAGCCGCTAGCACCGGCGCTAGCATCGCATTCAATACACCTCCTTATTTCTACGGTTGGATAATTGTGTTATGACGAGGGGACCACCTTTCTGGGTTAGACACGTCATGGGTTACGGTGATGCCCTAAGGCCAACCCTAGGCTTGGTAACTGGAAATTGACCATGGTGATTTTCGCCTCGAGCCTAAGCTCTTATGTTCTCTTTGCTCATCCTAGGGTTTTTTCATGACCTATTCATGACAAAACCGTCCTAGGGGTCTAGTCATTTGGGCAATGTTACAAAAAGGCACAATCTTCGACAATTAATCCTTCTTTCATCATTTGTTCATGACCCGTCTGCCAACTGTTTGAATCTTTTCCAAGAAAGCTTTTCTTGTCTTCTTTAATGCTCCTCTCCATTCTAGGCAATTGATGGAGCAAAACTATGCTTGCAATCGATAACGGTAAGTGTACCATATCGAATGTAGTATAGGTTATTAAAACAAGGTCGTATTAGACTCGGGGCGGTTGAGTACTCTTACTTCAAGAAAATCTCTATTATTCTATCATGTAGAACTTGGGTTGGTTGTTTGCGAGAAAGAGAAATAACTTTTTAAAACTATGATTTAAATAAATAAATTAAGAAATAAAACTTCTAATTCTCTTTAAAAGAATTGCTTGACCGTGGAGGTTCCCGAATTAGAAACGTACCTCTCTTGAGGATACGCTCAACTGAGTTTAGGTTGATCAATTGAACTCTCGTTCTAGAATCGAAACCCCTAAAACTCGCCTTATCGAAGTGAACCCCTCTATTGGATATGACTCCAATCCGGGAGATTTATGTCGTCCTCTCTCGAGGAGTGCATTCAAATCTCTTTATCCTTGAAATGATCGATTCGAACTCAAAACCTCTCGGTTATTAGACTACGAAAACAAGAATGATATTTATATATCGATAATATAATCTCAATCAATTTAAAGTCAAGGATAAATCTTAAGAGATCTAAATAAGAGAAAAAGAAGTTCTAAACCAAACTATGAATTATATTTTCCTTGGATCATCTCGGCCGAGTACTAATAATAATTTAGCTACTCATGGAGATGGAGGAATTAACGAAAATAAAAGAGTACATCATAAAAGAGAGAATGGAAAAGAGAAAGAGAACTATTTTATTGAAATGCAAAAGAGATTACAACTAACGAATTAAGAAGTTACAAGCTTTGAATTGAAATAGCTACAATCATAAGAAATAAAGGAGGAGCATAAGAACTACTAGAAACATGAAAATACTACAAGAAAATGAAATTCAAATCCTAAAAATTCGTCTCCAAAATTGCTCCTCAAACATCTGGTGAAGCTGGCTTTAAATAGGCAGAAATTTGGTGTTACACGCCCTTGGTCACGCCCGTGACCAAGGGGCGGGTAGGGGGCGTGATCGGTGCTTGCGGAGAGGGTATGTTCTCGCTTCAATGCAAGCGTTTCGGACGTGTCACTCCCTAGGTCACGCCTGTGACCTGGGGCGTGTAATCTTTAAATGTGCTGCTAGCGGGAAATCTTTGGCGGTAAGGCGCGCGGGGCGAGTCACGCCCGTGAATGAATGTCACACCCATTGGTCATGCCCATGACCGGGGGCGTGCAACTTTAAATGACGTGGCAGGCATGCTGGCAGCTGGTGGCGGGGTTCATGACCGTGACTTGGATGTCACGCCCTTGGTAACGCCCGTGACCTGGGGCGTGTACTTGGCGAATTCTTCACGGAACGACTCCGGAGTGACAGAAGCAGGTCTGGAACACATCTTTGGCTGTCACGCCCTTGGTCACGCCCGTGACCTTGGGCGTGTACTTGACAATTCTGCTCAAAATGCCCATAAATCCTGAAAAACACAGAAAAGACTTAAGTTAGTTTATAAAATTAAAAGGGAACATATTAAATAATAAAATACATATAAATTATATAAATTCATATTAAAACTACATTAAAATTATACTAAAAGATGAGTACAAAAAGTACTCTTCAAACACCCTCATACTTGAGCTTTTGCTATTCCAGAGCGAAAGAGTGAGGAAAGAATTACAAGATATCGATATTATTTCTAATTAACTAAAATTTTATTAAACCAAGAATAAGTCAAAAGCAAATTTTAGGAATTCAAGAATTAAGTCATAAATTATGTTGATAATTTAAAAAGAGAAATTTGTTTAGCTAACTACTTCTCAAGATAACTATTTAGCAATCGAAATTATAGAAATTTTCAAACAAAATTAGATTGAAATTATAAACACTCTATCATAAAAGAAACATAAGGAAAAGACACCTACCAATATATTGCTCTCTTAATAATTTAGTTTAGGACTAGAAACAATGAAATTAGCTAGGGATGGGTTTGAACGAAATGGCAAATGGAGTTTTTGAATAAAGGCGATGAATTTTATCCTCTCACCTCAATTGAATAGGAATTTTTATATGTTTAGGAAAATAATGAATTTTATCCTCTTAATTTCCATGCCATATAATATTTTAAATGATTTTGGGTGCATATGTTTAGGAAATAATGAATTTTATCCTCTTATTCCCATGACATATGATCTTTTTTTTACTTTTTTTTTAATTGCCAACAAAGGGTAAGGGTAACGAAATACTTCTAGTTCATAAAAGAAACCACATGTTCCTCCAAAACTAAATTATCCAAAGATAGAGAAGAAACACTAGAAGAAATTAAATTCTCCTCTAAATTTTGGGGGGAAGTATCAAATTCAATCGGTGGAGATTCCCCAAAATTAGAGAAAGAAAATTATTGCGCAAAAGAAGAAGAACAAAAATTTGGATCTGAAGATTTATCTTCATCGGCCCGAAAACTATCCGGGTGACCTTGCCACCAAGAATAATCTACTTCGGGGCTAGAAGAAAAATTATTAAAAGCCGAAAAATTATTCTCATGAAAATTAGAAAAAATAGTAGACGAAATAATATTTTCCTCTAAATTTTGGGGGGAAGTATCTATTTGGATCTGCGAAATTTCCCCCAAATTAGAGAACGAAAACTGCGGTGTATAAGAAGAAAAACAAAAGTTCGGATCTACAGATTTATCTTCATTGCTCCGAGAACAATCCGGGTGAGCTTGCCACGAGGAATAATCTACTTCGGAGCTAGAAGAACAATTATTAAATGCCAAAAAATGATTCTCCTTAAAATTAGAAAAATTATTTTCATCAAAGTTTGAAAAATTATTTTCATTAAAAGATGAAAAATTATGGTCATAATTATTATCAAAATTATTTGCATAATATTAAGTATAATTATTTCCATAATAATTATTTTGAGAATATGAATGTAAATAACATTCCTCACTTTGATGAGGCGCACCACAATAATAACAACTAAACTGGCGCCTTCGAGCGGCTTGTAAGAGATAAAGTTGGTTTTGAAGCTCGGCAACTTTAGCGGCCAATTTAGATTCTTTCATAGTAAAAATAAAAAGGGAACAACCTTTACTCAAATGAATGGAATTTTTAAAAATATTTTTATTATATAATTTTTTTCAAAAAGCGGGTTAAATTAGTCCTGGACTTCCCAAGGTCAACCTGGTAAAGGGCTCGCACGGTACTAGAGGCTATGATGGGAATTCAAGCCCGAAGCATCCTTTCCGAGAATTTAGATTACGCTTTTTAAGTTTTTTTAAAAAAAATTTAAGAGAAGGGGGGAAGAGAACGATAAAATTAATAGATATTTCTTTTTTCGAAATATCAACCAAACTCCCCGGCAACGGCGCCAAAAACTTGATGGAGGAAAACTATGCCTGCAAACGATAACGGCAAGTGTACCGTATTGAATGTAGTACATGTTATTAAAACAAGGTCGTATTAGACTCGGGGCGGTTGAGTACTCTTACTTCAAGAAAATCTCTATTATTCTATCAAGTAGAACTTGGGTTGGTTGTTTGCGAGAAAGAGAAATAACTTTTTAAAACTATGATTTAAAGGACTAGCACTCAACCTTGAATCACCTTGGAAAAATAAGTAAATTAAGAAATAAAACTTCTAATTCTCTTTAAAAGAATTGCTTGACCGTGGAGGTTCCAGAATTATAAACGTACCTCTCTCGAGGATACGCTCAACAGAGTTTAGGTTGATCAATCGAACTCTCGTTCTAGAATCGAAACCCCTAAAACTCGCCTTATCGAAGTGAACCCCTCCATTGGATATGACTCCAATCTGGGAGATTTATGTCGTCCTCTCTCGAGGAGTGAATTCCAATCTCTTTATCCTTGAAATGATCGATTCGAACTCAAAACCTCTCAGTTATTAGACTACGAAAATAAGAATGAGATTTATATATCGATAATATAATCTCAATCAATTTAAATTCAAGGATTAATCTTAAGCGATCTAAATAAGAGGAAAAGTGGTTCTAAACCAAATTAAAAATTATATTTTCCTTGGATCATCTCAGCCGAGTACTAATAATAATTTAGATACTCATGGAGATGGAGGAATTAACAAAAATAAAAGAGTACATCATAAAAGAGAGAGTGGAAAAGAGAAAGAGAACTATTTTATTGAAATGAAAAAGAGATTACAACTAAGGAATTGAGAAATTACAAGCTTTGAATTGAAATAGCTACAATCATAAGAAATAAAGGAGGAGCATAAGAACTACTAGAAACATGAAAATAATACAAGAAAATGAAATTCTAATCCTAAAAATCCGTCTCCAAAATTGCTCCTCAAACATCTGGTGAAGCTGGCTTTAAATAGGCAGAAATTTGGTATTACACGCCCTTGGTCACGCCCGTGACCAAGGGGCGTGTAGGGGGCGTGATCGGTGCTAGCAGAGAGGGCGCGTTCTGGCTTCAATGCAGGCATTTAGGACGCGTCACGCCCGAGGTCACGCCCGTGACCTGGGGCGTGTAATCTTTAAATGTGTTGCTGGCGGGAAATCTTTGGCTGGAAGGTAAGCTGGCGGGAAAGGAAGCTGCTGGAATGCGGGACAGCTGGCGGGCGCGTGACATCTGGCGGGCGGATAGTGGGTTGACAGTTGGTGGGCGCGTGGGGAATTGAGCTGGCGGGCGGATAGCGGATTAAATCTGCGCAAAATGGTGGTGGCCAGGTTTCGAACCGACCACCTTTGCCAAGGTTAAGCCAACAAAACCACTCGACCAAGCGCGCTTCTCTGTTTATCAGGGGAACATTTTATTTATAATATATATTTACAGATATTTAATATTTAAAATATATTAACTTTAATAAATTTAAAAACATATTTTTATTAACTTTAATTATAAAACAACTAACTAAAAAAAATGATTTTTATTAACTTAATATATATATATATATATATATATATATTATAGTTTTATACAACATTATTATACACTAAATAAAATATACGTTTAAATAAAACATACACTAAATAAGATACACAATATATATATATAACTCCTTATAGATTATATTTTCATATTGTAAATTTTATTATTATATATTTAACTTATTTATAGTTTATATTTACATATATAGATAAAGTTTTTATTTAATAAATATTTACGTATATTTTTAAATACTTTATATATATTTCCTTTTTTTCATAAAAATATATAAATATATATAAATTAGCAAAAACAAATGATTTGTTCAATATTTTACAAGAAATATGTACAATATTACTTAAAACTAAGCTAAAAACTATACTAAAATACATATAATTTACTATTCATCAAATACCTCCATACTTAAGCTTTTGCTATTCCAGAGCAAAAGTAAGGGATACCTATAAGATGTTAATAAAATTTCTAATTTACTAAAGTTGTATGTAATCAAAAGTAAGATCGAAATAAATTTAGGAGATTTAAAGAGGTAAGTCCTAAATTATGAAAATGATTTAAAAAGTGCGAAAAAGTTTTAGCCGTAAGACTTCTAAAGTTAGCTAAATAGCGTCGATTATTGCAGTCTTTGGTACCTTTTAATTAGAATAGAATTATCTAAAACTTTAACTTTTTTAAGAAAGTTTTTAAGAATAAATAAAGCCTACTAATTATGCTCTCCCAAACTTTTTTAAATTAAAATCTATGTACAATTTTATTGGCTAAGTGGTAGGGGAAAAAAGGTAGCCTTGGCAAAAAGAAGAGTGCTTGGATTTAGGGGTGATGGATTTTATCCTCTCACCCCACCTTTTTGGTTGTTTTGCTTTGATTCCAAGCGTTGGTTTACGCGGGATAATTGAAATCTTTTCTAAACTTAACCCAATGCCCGTGTTTAAGGAATTTTATTTTTTTATTCCCATTGACACGGGATTTCTTTTAACAATATTGGGTGCCTGTGTTTACAGAATCTTTTTATTCCCATTGACGCAGGATTTCTTTTAAAACTCCTTCTTTTATTATTTTTATGCCAAGCTAAGGGGTGTTTATAAGGGGGGTTTCAAGAGAAATTCTAGATTAATAAAAAAAGATTTTTGAGAACAAGTTTAGTAGATTAAAAACATTCCTAAAGTTTCACAAGTTTAGAGTTAGAATAATTGAATCTAAAGATGGTTTGCCAATATAATACAAAAAGGAATCTATTTAGGGTAAACCCGAGGTAGTGCTAAAAATTCTGTTCTCAAATTAAATTAAGATCGCAAGATTTTCTTTACAACTGAAAATTCCTCGATTTAAATTTTTCAAACTATGAAATAAATAAATTGTTTTAGCAAATCAAAAACAGTCAAAACGCTTAAAGATAAACCTAACCTAGCCGTGGAAATAACAAAAAGCTAAGTAGGGTTTTTATTTTATATTTTTTTTTATTTTTTTGATAAGTTTTTCATCAAAATTTTTTGAGTTCTTAAGATTTTGATTATACAAAATACATTAATACTTAATGAAAAGAAAAGAAAGAAAAGTAAAAATACAAATATGAAATTTTTTTTTGGAATTTTAATGAAATTTTTCATCATATATTTTTTATTTTTATATAAGGATTTTTTTTATATAAAAAAGAAACAATAAAAATAAAACATTTATATGAATTTTTTTTTTGTTTTTTTTCTAAGTTAATTAATAGTTTTTTTGGGGGGTTTTAATTTTAGTTATATATATTTACATAACAAATTTACAAAAAGAAAAGAGGAATAAAGGGAGAGGGATAAAGTTGTTGTAATAACTTTAGGTATGTTATAACAAATTTTTTTTTGTTTTTTTCTTTTTAAAGAAAGGGATAAAAATATTTACAAGAAATAAAAAGAGGGAAAACACGCCCCCATACTTAAAGCCAACATTGTCCTCAATGTTGAAGTTAAGTGTGAGGAACGAAAATATTTACAAAAATGTGAAGATTTAATTACAAAATAGATAAATATATATAATAATAGTTACAAAATAAAAAGGAACTCCACGAATATATACAAAATTGTTTTTTGGTTTGTTTTAGTTTTCCGAAATGTACAAAACACGAATTAAATATGTATAAAAGAAGTTAAAAGTATATATGTATTCTTTTGGGGTATGATAAAAATAAATTTTTATCATCATTTTTATTTTATTATTTATGTTATATTTTTTTTGGGTTTTATTTTTGAAATATGCATGTTTTAAAATATATCAAAATTTTAAGAAAGATAAAATAAAGTTAATAAAGAAAAAGCTTTATAAAAAGCAAGGAAGAAATAAGAGAAATAAAAAGGTAAAAGCAACGGGGTTTTCTCATTTTGAAATATCGACAAAAATCCCCTCTCGGGTCTGTCGAGTAATCCTACTTTGAGAAACTTCCTATTGTCTTATCTTAAAATTCCCAAAATTCTTTTTGATTTTTGTTTTAAAGTTTTTGCAGTATTTTATTTTGTTTTATGTTTCTTTTTGGAAAAAGAATGATAATTTAAAATATGCATAGTTATTAATATTATTTTTCATTTTGTTTTATTATTATTATTTATTATTATTATTTATTATTATTAATTATATATTTTTTTAAGTTTTTTGTTTTGAAATTAAAATTTATTTCATCATTTGCTTTTTTATGTAAATTAGAACAATAAAAAAAGAGCGTAATGAGATAAATATGGGGGTGCCTCCCACGAGCGCTTTGTTTACCGTCTCGTAGCTTGACGCGTTGGCGGGGTACGATCTTTTTTTAGAGGTGGGGGAGGGGTATGGAATTTAGCTTCCCTCCCAGTTGATCCCCCGCGTGGTAGAGTTTTAGTCGGTGACCGTTAACTTTTAAGTCGCCTTTTTCCGGGTGGGTTATAAGGACGGTCCCGTATGGCCAAACCTCTTTCACTTGAATGGGGCCGGACCAACGGGATTTTAGTTTCCTCGGAAAAAGATGAAGACGTGAATTATATAGGAGGACGAGATCGCCCGGCGAAAATGATTTTGGAAATTTAATTTTTCAGTCGTGGTAAAATTTAGAGCGTTCCTTATAAAATTTATTACTCTCGTAGGCGTTCGCACGCCATTCATCGAGTTCGTTTAATTGGAATTTCCGGTTTTCGGCGGTTAAATTATGATCGAGATTTAAAAGCTTTAACGCCCAAAAAGCGCGGTGCTCTAATTCTACTAGCAAATGGCACGCCTTGTCGTAGAATAATCGATAAGGCGTACAACCGATTGCGGTCTTGTACGCCGCACGATATGCCCACAATGCATCGTCTAATTTAATTGCCCAATCCTTCCTATTAGTGGAAACAGTTTTTTCTAATATTCGCTTAATTTCTCGATATACTACCTCCACTTGCCCGCTCGTTTGGGGGTGATAGGCGGTGGCGAGCTTATGCATAACGCCATATTTGGTTAATGTTTTTGCAAACTGGGCGTTGCAAAAGTGCGTACCCCTATCACTAACTATCGCACGGGGCGTACCGAAGAGAGAAAATAATTTTTTTAGGAATTTGACGACGACTCTCGCATCGTTGGTGGAGAGAGCTTGCGCTTCTGCCCACCTAGATACGTAGTCGACCGCCACTAAAATGTAGCGATTTGTATATGAAGGAGGTAGGGGGCCTATGAAATCTATGCCCCATAAATCGAAAATCTCACATTCTAAATAAAAATTTTGGGGCATCTCATCGCGACGAGAGATGTTACCCGACCATTGACAGCTATCGCATGCGCTCACAAAAGTGTGAGCGTCTTTGAAGAGAGCGGGCCAATAAAAGCCCGCCTCTAGCGCCTTCTGCGCGGTCCGATTGGCTTGATAATGCCCCCCGGCCGGCCCCTCGTGGCAGTGCCGCAATATTTGTGCACCCTCCTCGCTCGATACGCATCTTTGCATGACTTGGTCTGCGCAAACGCGAAATAGGAAAGGGTCCTCATAAAAGTAGTTTTTCAAATCAGAAAAGAATTTCTTCTTTTGCTGCTTTGAAAAGTCTTTTGGAAGCACCCGCGCAACTAAATAGTTGGCGTAATCCGCGAACCAAGGGGTGGGAGAAGTTTTTAAATTTGATAAAGTTAAAAGACGCTCCTCGGGAAATCGATCATCGATTTCCGGTTCGACGAGCGCTTCCGTGATCGGGCACTCTAAACGAGAGAGGTAGTCGGCCGCTAAATTTTCGGCCCCCTTCTTATCCCGGATCTCTAAATCAAATTCTTATAATAGGAGGACCCATCGAAGAAGGCGGGGCTTAGCATCTATTTTATCTAATAAATTTTTTAGGGCAGAGTGGTCGGTAAATACTATAATTTTTGAAAGCGTGACGTAGGGCCTAAACTTATCGATGGCGAAGAAGACGGCAAGGAGTTCCTTTTCCGTGGTCGTGTAATTAGCATGTGCGGCAGTGAGCGTGCGGGATGCGTAATAGATAGTATGAAAATATTTATTTACGCGTTGGCCTAATACGGCCCCTACCGCTATATCGCTCGCGTCGCACATAATCTCAAACGGAAGGGTCCAATCGGGCACCACCAGAATGGGAGAATGGATACGTTTTTCTTTTATAAGTTCAAATGCCTTTACGCACGCGTCATCAAAAATAAATGGAGATTCCTTCTCCAGGAGGTGGGTTAGCGGTTTTGTTATTTTAGAAAAATTTTGAATGAACCGCTTATAAAAACCCGCGTGGCCAAGAAAACTACGAATAGATTTTATATTTGAGGGCGCGGGAAGTTTTTCGATTATTTCGACCTTGGCCTTGTCGACCTCCATCCCTCTTGCGGAAATTTTGTGTCCGAGAACTAAGCCTTCTCGAACCATAAAATTACACTTCTCCCAGTTTAAAACCAGGTTCGTGTCTTCGCATCGTTGGAGGACTCGATCTAAATTTTTTAAACAATTTTGGAAGGAGCTTCCAAAGACCGAGAAGTCATCCATAAAGACTTCTATAATATCCTCTACGAGCTCTCCAAAGATCGCCATCATACATCGTTGGAATGTAGCGGGCGCATTGCAGACGCCGAACGGCATCCTTTAGTATGCGAAGGTACCGAAGGGGCACGTAAAGATAGTTTTCTCCTGGTCTTCGGGGGAGATAGGAATTTGTAAAAAACCCGAAAGACCATCGAGAAAACAGTAATATGGATGACCCGAAAGTCGCTCCAGAATTTGATCGATAAACGGTAATGGAAAGTGGTCTTTTCGGGTGGCATCATTTAATTTTCGGTAATCGATGCACACCCGCCAACCCGTAACAGTACGGGTTGGGATTAATTCGTTGTTTTGATTTGCCACTACCATTAGACCGCCCTTTTTTGGCACGACATGAATGGGACTAACCCACGTGCTGTCGGATATAGGGTAGATAATCCCCGCATCTAGGAGTTTTATTACTTCAGCCTTAACGACATCCCGCATATTCGGGTTAAGTCGTCGCTGAGGCTGGATGGTTTTGCGGGAATTATCTTCTAAAAAAATTTTATGCGTGCAAAAAGAGGGATTTATCCCCCTAATATCTGAAATTTGCCATGCAATTGCATGGCGATGCGTGGACAAAACTTTAACTAATTCGGAGGTTTCCGAATCGGTTAAAGAAGACGAAATAATAACCGGGAGTTGTAAGTCCGCGGGGAGAAAAGTGTATTTTAAATGGTCGGGGAGTGGCTTAAGCTCCAAGACCGGGGGTTCTTCGTAAGAAGTTGTAATTTTTAAACTTTTAGAATTAAAAGACTCGAAAGGAGAATCTGGCGGTAATTCGTCCAAAGGGGCGAGGTTCGCCAGATCCGGATCGTCTAATTTTAAAGCGAGTAATTCTGCAAGCGAAGAACACTCATCCTCGAACGTGGATTATAAGTGAAAGGAGGATTCGTCGTTCGATAATGAGTTTCGCATCGAAGGATTAATATGAAGGGTAACTTCGTCGTCCCCTACCCGAAGGAGGAGGCGACCGTTACTCACATCAATTAATGCTCGGGAGGTCGCGAGGAAATGGCGACCGAGGATAATTGGTACCTCGGCGTCCTCCTCGATGTCGAGGATGACGAAGTCTACCGGGAAGATAAACTTGTCAACCTTGACCAGGACGTCCTCCACTACCCCGATAGGATATTTTATCGAGCGATCCGCGAGTTAGATGCTCATTTTCGTTGGGCTGGGAACACCCAAATCTAGTTTTTTAAAGAGGGTGAAGGGCATTAAATTAATGCTCGCTCCCAGGTCCGCTAGGGCGTATTTTATTAATAGATTGCCAAAAAGGCACGGGATGGAAAACCTTCCCGGGTCGTTTAGTTTTGGCGGCAATTTATTAAGTAGGACCGCCGAGCATTCCGCATTTATTAGAAAGGAGCTCCTTAAGGTATTTCGCGTATTTCGGCATCTGAGAGAGTGCCTCGCAGAAGGGGACATTAATTTGAGTTTGTTTTAATATTCGTAAAATATTTTGATAATGTTCGTCCTCCTTCTCTTTATTAATTTTTGCGGGGTAAGGAATTTGCGGGCTCGAAACGCCCGGCGCTAATGTTTTTTTCTTATCTACTAAAATTGAAGACGAGGGTGGAGGGGTCGGAGGCGAAACAGTTACCTGACGCTCAACCTGCAATGGGGAGTCGACCTCCCTGCCGCTGCGAAGGGTAATGGCGTGGGCATTTTCACGCGGGTTCTGCTCCGAGTTTCCTGGCAATGCTCCAAGTGGCCGCTCGGAGATCATTTTAGCGAGCTGTCCAACCTGCATTTCTAAAATTTTTAGCGATCCGGTTATATTCCGGATAGTTGCCTCGTTGGACGCTATGTATTTTGTAAAATTCTCCTCGAGCGGAGTAGGTTTTGGAGGGGGAGGCGGAAAGCCCTGCTGAAATCCTTGGGGATATCCTTGCGGAAATCCTTGCGGGATCGCAGGTGGGGGGCGTTGCGCGTTGTTAGGATTATTCCAGGAGAGGTTGTTATTAGGATTGAAGGGCGCCCGCACTTGATTTCCAACGTACTCCACCGATTCCTCGATAATACTATTATTATTTAGATTATTATTATGAGTATTAAAATTATTATTAGGATTATTAAAATTATTATTATTATTATTAGGATTATTAGCCCAAGCGGGAGTGGAGGAGGAAGCAGTCACCTCCGCCACTTGCTTACTTAGCCGCTCTACCTGCGAGGTTAAGTAAGTTATGGCATCCACTTAAAAAAGACCAGCCGATTTATTAGGACGCGACCTTGGCGTGTTCCACTGGTATGCGTTCGTGGCCATTTCTTCGATCAGAGTTTGAGCGGCCTCCGGGGTTTTGTTGTTTAACGTTCCCCCGGCGGCTGCGTCGATCATCTGTCTCGTTAAGAAATTCAAGCCGTTATAGAACGTTTGTACCTGTAGCCAAGTTGGGAGCGCGTGATGAGGACACCTACGCAAATATTCTTTAAAATGCTCCCAAGTCTCATAGAGAGACTCAGAATCGAATTGAATGAAGGATGCGATATCGGTGCGTAATTTTGTGGTTTTTGACGGAGGAAAATATTTAGTTAGAAAATTCTCTGTCAATTCGGCCCACGTGGTTATGGACCCTCTCGGAAGAGAAGTCAACCACGATTTAGCCTTTGTCCGCAGGGAAAAGGGAAATAAGCGCAAGCGAATGGTGTCATCGCTGACGCCATTTATCTTGAAGGTGTCACAAATTTCTAAAAAATTTGAAAGGTGTTGGTTTGGGTCCTCATCTGGCAAATCGTCGAACTGAATCAAAAGTTGTACCATTTTAATTATGCTGGATTTGATTTCAAAATTATTATTAGATACCGCGGGGCGAGTGACGCTCGATCCTGTATCCTCTAAATTTGGCCTAGCATAACAGGCCATGGTCCTCTGTGGGGCCGCATTTAGATTAGGATCGCCCATCACGCCTATATGTATTTTGCCGACGGATTCTTCGGGATCTATTTGTAGATTTTGATTATGAGATCGGCGGCGCTCGAGAAGCGTGCGCTCGATTTTGGGATCAAAAGGTAAAATTGGTTTATCCGAAGATTCTCCTCGGGTCATACACTATTATTTAATTAATTTTTTTTTTGGAAGAAAGAGTTTATTTTCTTTTTATAGATTTTTTGATGTTTTTGTTTTGGAAATATTTTTACAAGGAAGAAAAAGAAGGAAAGAAAGAAAGAGGGGGAAAATATATTTTTTTGATTTTCTTTTCTTAAGTAGAAAATATTGCTATATATATTTTTTTTGGGTAATTTTTAAGGTTTTGTTTTGTTTGGTTTTATATGAACATATATATGTATGTTTGTAAATATATAAGCAAAAGGTTTATAATTGCAAAAGGTTTTAAACTTTGCAAATATGTGTTTATAAGAGGGAAAGTAAAAAAAAAAGAAAAGAGATATATCAATATTTTTTTGAAGATTTAGGATTTTTCTTTTTCTTAAAGAGAGATTTTTTTTCTTTAAATTTTTTGTTTTGTAGGATAAGAGAAATATATATTAGAAAAAGAGTTGAAATATAAGATAAAATTAATAGCGTTTCCTATTTCAAAATAACGACACAAGTCCCCGGCAACGGCGCCAAAAACTTGATACGTTAAAATTTAACTTTTTAGAAAAGCTCTTTCTTTCTTTAGACTTTAACCTTAGGCGGACGTTTTCGAAGAGTCCCGCGAGTAATTCTACTTCGAGGAATTACCCGTTATCCTATCGAAAGATAGAAGTAACGGCATTTTCATCTTTCGAAATATCGACGATTACTCTTTGGCTGCGTCGCCAAAAGCTAAGTAGAAAGGGTTTGAAAGGCTTATGTTGAAATGAAAGTTGAAAGCTTTTTGAATATGTTATGTTGTTGCAACAATTTTGTAAATGATAGTTTCCTTTTTAAAACCTCTTTTACCTTGAGCTAGTTGCAACAACCAAAGGTTTGTTGCAACAATTTTCTAAGTGTTTTTAAAAGAGTTTTAATTTGCTTTTGAGAGAAAGGTTTTGGGTTTATATAATTATCCGGACTAAAATCAATAAAGGCAAGTGGACCTTATCGATAGTATTATATGATATTTCTTTTGAAATATCAAGATCGTATTTTTCCAAGGTCGTATCGATTATTTCTACTTCTACGGAACGCGCTATTATTTTATCGAAAAGAGATTTGAATTGATTTTTATAGCTTTGTAGAAAAACTAATGACGAAAATTAAGGTTGGCGTGCGTTTAACGATAATTGCGATAAAAAGCGAGAAAGCACGAAAACGTTAATTTAGAAAGTAGTTTTGCTTAGAATTTTTTAGAGTTTTATAAAACGATAATGATAACTACGGCGATTTTAAGCGATTGAGTGGTTAGCGGAATTAGCAAAAAGCAATTATATTAAAAACAAAAGACGCACTAATTGAAAACTCACACACTCTACGGAATTAAAATGAAAGCGGTAAATTACAGAAATTAAAGAAATGCGATCCCTACCCAAATAGGTAGAGGGAAAATAAATGCGTGAGCGAGTCCTATCTAAATGGATAGGCCGGAAATAAATGCGTGACGTGTCCTATCCAAATGGATAGGCGGGAAATAAATGCATGACGGAAATGAAAGCTAAGTTATTGAATTACAAAAAAGGCGCAAAATTTATCCACCTACACACACACACCCTTGCTTGAAATGAAATCTAAGTTAAAGAAAACAAAATCTATTCTCATACACACACACACACACTTACTTTAATTAAAATCTAAGTTAAAGAAAACAAAATCTATACTCATACACACACACACACTTTAATATGAAACCATCTAAAATTAAAAGAAAGCTAAAAACATTAAAATTACCCTCATACACACACACACCCAAATTAAAATGGACAACTTAATTAACAGAACAAAATCAAAAAAAGAGAAAAATATAAAAGAGAACACACACACACTTTCACCAAAACAAAGAGAGAGACAAATTGCAAAACAAGCTAATCTATTTCATTTCCATAATAAAAAGGTTACAAAACAAGAGAGAGAAAGAGTGCAAAAATTACTTAAACACAAAACTAGGAAAACAGCAAAAGATTGGATCAAAATCTCAAGAGAGTCTTAAAATTCTGAACCCTCTAAACATCAGCCGACCCTTCTATTTATAGAGGATATATGGGCTGCATTTAGTAGTAAAAAAAGGAAATAATTTGATAGCAGCTGGAAGAGCAACTGGCGGGTAGCAGCTGGCCTGGTTCTAGAAGGTGAGGTGCGGTTAGAGGGCTGGAAGGTAAGCTGGCGGGAAAGGAAGCTGCTGGAATGCGGGACAGCTGGCAGGCGTGTGACATCTGGCGGGCGGATAGTGGGTTGATAGCTGGCGGGCGCGTGGGGAGTTGAGCTGGCGGGCGGATAGCGGATTAAATCTGCGCAAAATGGCGCTGGCCAGGTTTCGAATCGACCACCTTTGCCGAGGTTAAGCCAACCAAACCACTCGACCAAGCGCGCTTCTCTGTTTATTAGGGGAACATTTTATTTATAATATATATTTACAGATATTTAATATTTAAAATATATCAACTTTAATAAATTTAAAAACATATTTTTATTAACTTTAATTATAAAACAACTAACTAAAAAAACAATTTTTATTAACTTAATATATATATAAGTATATTATAGTTTTATACAACATTATTATACACTAAATAAAATATACGTTTAAATAAAACATACACTAAATAAGATACACAAAATATATATATAACTCCTTATAGATTATATTTTCATATAGTAAATTTTATTATTATATATTTAACTTATTTATAGTTTATATTTACATATATAGATAAAGTTTTTATTTAATAAATATTTACATATATTTTTAAATACTTTATATATATTTCCTTTTTTCATAAAAATATATAAATATATATAAATTAGCAAAAACAAATGATTTGTACAATATTTTACAAGAAATATGTACAATATTACTTACAACTAAGATAAAAACTATACTAAAATACGTATAATTTACTATTCATCATGTTTAGCCAATTTACCATAAAGTGAAGCTATTTAAAATTAAACGGAGAAGTAGTGCTAAATTAATTCTCTAATCGAATTAAAAACATAAAGTGTTTCTTAAAACTAAATTACTTCAAATTTAGATTTAACAAATTCTGATAAAATAAAATATTAGCTAAATTAAAAATGTAGGAATACTTATAATCGGACCACAAACTAAATTTCTAGAACATTAAAAACAACAAGGCTAGGCATATTTATTATTATTATTTTTATAAATAGTATTTCTTAGACTTCCCGGGGGCTACCTGGTGAAGGGATCGCAAGGTACTAGGAGTTGTGATGGGGGTTCAAGCCCAAAGCGACCTTTCCAAGAAAATAGATTTATATATTTTTTTTTCAAATAAAAATACAATGAATGCTAAGCTACACCCCCATACTTAAAATTAAACATTGTCCCCAATGTTTAAAACTAGGTATGAAGACTACTTGAAATTTTTTTTTTAAACAGAAAAATACATAAAATTAAAGATAAGCAAGGGGTGTCTCCCAAGAGCGCTTTCTTTTTCCCATCTTTAAGCTAGACGGTTAGTGTTAGGAAAAAGGAAAATAAAAAGAGAAGTGGACAGGCAACTCCCTTAATTCGCGCTGAGGCGAATGTGTCGGCGTCAGTCTCCCGGCTACTCATCCGTTGTAGTCTTGATTCTTTTGCTGTCGGTGAGCTTGAAATTATGAATCCAAATTACCTAAACAAACCGTAGGTGATTTGGAAAGCTGGAGATGAGCGGCAAATGGATCTCTGAAGACATTTGGTTGCAACGGCTCATCATCTACAAGGAAATTATTAGTATCAAAAGAATCAGAACTAAACGATTCAGATAATTTTTTGCAAGGAGGCGCTTGCGAAAATATATGATTGAGCTCCGGTTGTTCCTTTTCTAAAATAAAATTTTCATTAGGAAAATCTAGTGCATTACCAAGCGGAATAAAATTTTCGGACACAAAATTTTCATCAATTTTTGGTTTGATAGAAGAAATTTGCAAATATTCATGACAAAGAAAATAAAATCCGGGTGGAGTAGGGGAAGAAACTTATTCTTCTTCTACTTCATCCGGGGTGCCCATAACCTTAAGAAATTCTTGGTATAATAAGTTTTCTTCATCCTTGGTAAAAGAAGTTATGTGATTACATGAAACCACATGTTCCTCCATAACTAAATTATCCAAAGATGGAGAAGAAACACTAGAAGAAATTAAATTCTCCTCTAAATTTTGGGGGGAAGTATCAAATTCAATCGGTGGAGATTCCCCAAAATTAGAGAAAGAAAATTGTGGCGCAAAAGAAGAAGAACAAAAATTCGGATTTGAAGATTTATCTTCATCGCCCCAAAAACTATCCGGGTGATCTTGCCACCAAGAATAATCTACTTCGGGGCTAGAAGAAAAATTATTAAAAGCCAAAAAATTATTCTTGTGAAAATTAGAAAAAACACTAGATGAAATAATATTTTCCTCTAAATTTTGGGTGGAAGTATCTATTTGGATCTGCAAAATTTCCCCCAAATTAGAGAACGGAAACTGCGGTGTATAAGAAGAAAAACAAAAGTTCGGATCTACAGATTTATCTTCATTGCTCCCAGAACTATCCGGGTGAGCTTGCCACGAGGAATAATCTACTTCGGAGCTAAAAGAAAAATTATTAAATGCCGAAAAATGATTCTCCTTAAAATTAGAAAAATTATTTTCATCAAAGTTTGAAAATTTATTTTCAATAAAAGATGAAAAATTATGGTCATAATTATTATCTAATTATTTGCATAATATTGGGGATAATTATTTCCATAATAATTATTTTGAGAATATGAATGTAAATAACATTCCTCACTTTGATGAGGCGCACCACAATAATAACAACTAAACTGGCACCTTCGAGCGGCTTGTAAGAGATAAAGTTGGTTTTGAAGCTCAGCAACTTTAGCGGCCAATTCAAATTCTTTCATAATAAAAATAAAAAGGGAACAACCTTTACTCAAATGAATGGAATTTTTAAACATATTTTTATTATATAAACTTTTTCAAAAAACGGGTTAAATTAGTCTCGGACTTCCCAAGGTCAACCCGGTGAAGGGCTCGCAATGTACTAGAGGCTATGATGGGAATTCAAGCCCAAAGCGTCCTTTCTGAGAATTTAGATTACGCTTTTTAAGATTTTTTTTTTAAAAAAAAAATTTAAGAGAAGGGGGGAAGAGAATGATAAAATTAATAGATATTTCTTTTTTCGAAATATCAACCAAACTCCCTGGCAACGGCACCAAAAACTTGATGGAGCAAAACTATGCCTGCAAACGACAATGGCAAGTGTACCGTATCGAATGTAGTATAGATTATTAAAACAAGGTCGTATTAGACTCGGGGCGGTTGAGTACTCTTACTTCAAGAAAATCTCTATTATTCTATCAAGTAGAACGTGGGTTGGTTGTTTGCGAGAAAGAGAAATAACTTTTTAAAACTATGATTTAAAGGACTAGTACTCAACCTTGAATTACCTTGGAAAAATAAATAAATTAAGAAATAAAACTTCTAATTCTCTTTAAAAGAATTGCTTGACCGTGGAGGTCCCCGAATTATAAACGTACCTCTCTTGAGGATACACTCAACTGAGTTTAGGTTGATCAATCGAACTCTCATTCTAGAATCGACACCCCTAAAACTCGACTTATCGAAGTGAACCCCTCTATTGGATATGACTCCAATCCGGGAGATTTATGTCATCCTCTCTCGAGGAGTGCATTCAAATCTCTTAATCCTTGAAATGATCGATTCGAACTCAAAACCTCTCGATTGTTAGACTATGAAAATAAGAATGAGATTTATATATCGATAATATAATCTCAATCAATTTAAATTCAAGGATAAATCTTAAGCGATCTAAATAAGAGAAAAAGAAGTTCTAAACCAAATTATGAATTATATTTTCCTTGAATCATCTCGGCCGAGTACTAATAATAATTTAGCTACTCATGGAGATGGAGGAATTAACGAATATAAAAGAGTGCATCATAAAAGAGAGATTGGAAAAGAGAAAGAGAACTATTTTATTGAAATGCAAAAGAGATTACAACTAAGGAATTGAGAAATTACAAGCTTTGAATTGAAATAGCTACAATCATAAGAAATAAAGGAGGAGCACAAGAACTAGTAGAAACATGAAAATAATATAAGAAAATGAAATTCTAATCCTAAGAATTCGTCTCCAAAATTGATCCTCAAACATCTGGTGAAGCTGGCTTTAATTAGGCAAAAAATTTGTGTTACACGCCCTTGGTCACACCCGTGACCAAGGGGCGTGTATGGGGCGTGATCGGTGCTGGCGGAGAGGGCGCATTCTGGCTTCAATGCAGGCATTTCAGACGCGTCACGCCCTAGGTCACGCCCGTGACCTGGGGCGTATAATCTTTAAATGTACTGCTGGCGGGAAATCTTTGGCGGGAAGGCACGCGGGGCGAGTCACGCCCGTGACTGAATGTCATGCCCACTGGTCATGCCCGTGACCGGGGGCGTGTAACTTTAAATGATGTGGCAGGCGTGCTGGCAGCTGGTGGCTGGGTTCACGGTCGTGACTTGGATGTCACGCCCTTGGTCACGCCCGTGACCTAGGGTGTGTACTTGACAATTTAAACATTCATCGAACTCTTGCCTGTTCGTTGATCTCCTAAATTTTCGTCGAACGCAGCAGCCAGGGTCACGCCCTTGGTCACGCCCGTAACCTGGGGCGTGTACTTGGCGAATTCTTTATGGAACCAATCCGGGGTGACAGAAGTAGGTCTGTAACACATCTTTGGCTGTCATGCCCTTGGTCACGCCCGTGACCTTGGGCGTATACTTGACAATTCTGCTCAAAATGCCCAGAAATCCTGAAAAACACAGAAAAGACTTAAGTTAGTTTATAAAATTAAAAGGGAACATATTAAATAAGAAAATACATATAAATTATATAATTCATATTAAAACTACAATAAAATTATACTAAAAGATGAGTACAAAAAGTACTCATCAAACACCCCCATACTTGAGTTTCCAGAGCAAAAGAGTGAGGAAAGAATTACAAGATATCGATATTATTTCTAATTAACTAAAATTTTATTAAACCAAGAATAATTCAAAAGCAAATTTTAGGAATTCAAGAATTAAGTCATAAATTATGTTGATAATTTAAAAAGAGAAATTTGTTTAGCTAACTACTTCTAAAGATAACTATTTAGCAATTGAAATTATAGAAATTTTCAAACAAAATTAGATTGAAATTATAAACACTCTAACATAAATGAAACTTAACGAAGAGACACCTACCAAAATATTGCTCTCTTAATAATTTAGTTTAGGACTAGAAATAATGAAATTGGCTAGGGATGGGTTTGAACGAAATGGCAAATGAAGAGTTTTTGAATAAAGGTGATGAATTTTATCCTCTCACCTCAATTGAATAGGAATTTGTATATGTTTAGGAAAATAATGAATTTTATCCTCTTATTTTCCATGCCATATAATCTTTTAAAAATTCTCTTCAAATAAAACCCAAAATGTACATGTTTAGATGTAACGAATTTTATTCTCTAACATCATGACATATAATCTTTTAACCTATGATCTTTTTTCTACTTTTTTTTAATTGCCAACAAAGGGTAAGGGTAACGAAATACTTCTAGTTTATAAATTAAACTATTTTGAGAGCAAATTTTTGGTGGAATGAAATTTCATAAGATCTTAAAGTTAAAAGAGAATAAAATAGGAATCTAGAGGTGTTTAGCTAATTTACCATAAAGTGAAGCTATTTAAAATTAAACGGAGAAGTAGTGCTAAATTAATTCTCTAATCGAATTAAAAACATAAAGTGTTTCTTAAAACTAAATTACTTCAAATTTAGATTTAACCAATTCTGATAAAATAAAATATTAGCTAAATAAAAAATGTAGGAATACTTATAATCGGACCTCAAACTAAATTTCTTGAATATTAAAAACAACAAGGCTAGGCGTATTTATTATTATTATTTTTATAAATATTATCTCTTGGACTTCGCGGGGGCTACCCGGGGAAGGGTTCGCAAGGTACTAGGAGCTGTGATGGGGGTTCAAGCCCAAAGCGCCCTTTCCAAGAAATTAGATTTATATATATATTTTTTCAAATAAAAATACAATGAATGCTAAGCTACACCCTCATACATAAAATTAAACATTGTCCCCAATGTTTAAAACTAGGTATGAAGACTAGTTGAAAAAAAAAAATTTTAATAGAAAAATACATAAAATTAAAGATAAGCAAGGGGTGCCTCCCAAGAGCGCTTTCTTTTTCCCATCTTTAAGCTAGACGGTCAGTGTTAGGAAAAAGGAAAATAAAAAAGAGAAGTGGACAGGCAACTCCCTTAATTTGCGCTGAGGCGAATATGCCGGCGTTAGTCGCCCGGCTACACCTCCGTTGTAGTCTTGATTCTTTTGCTGTCGGTGAGCTTAAAATTGTGAATCCAAATTACCTAAACAAACTGTAGGTGATTTGGAAAGCTGGAGATGAGCGGCAAATGGATCTCTGAAGACGTTTAGTTGCAACAGCTCATCATCTACAAGGAAATTATTAGTTTTAAAAGAATCAGAACTAAACATTTCAGATAATTTTTCGCAATGAGGAGGCGCTTGCGAAAATATATGATTGAGCTCCGGTTGTTCCTTTTCAAAAATAAAATTTTCATTTGAAAAATCTAGTGCATTACCAAGCGGAAATTTTCGGACACAAAATTTTCATCAATTTTTGGTTTGATAGAAGAAATTCGCGAATATTCATGACAAAGAAAATGAAATCCGGGTGGAGTAGGGGAAGAAACTTGTTCTTCTTCTACTTCATCCGGGGTGCCCATAGCCTAAAGAAATTCTTGGTATAATAAGTTTCCTTCATCCTTGGTAAAAGAAGTTATGTGATTACATGAAACCACATGTTCCTCCATAACTAAATTATCCAAAGATGGAGAAGAAACACTAGAAGAAATTAAATTCTCCTCTAAATTTTGGGGGGAAGTATCAAATTCAAACGGTGGAGATTCCTCAAAATTAGAGAAAGAAAATTGTGGCGCAAAAGAAGAAGAACAAAAATTCGGATCTGAAGATTTATCTTCATCGCCCCGAAAACTATCCGGGTGACCATGCCACCAAGAATAATCTACTTCGGGGCTAGAAGAAAAATTATTAAAAGTCGAAAAATTATTCTCGTGAAAATTAGAAAAAACACTAGACAAAATAATATTTTCCTCTAATTTTTGGGGGAAGTATCTATTTGGATCTGTGAAATTTCCCCCAAATTAGAGAACAAAAACTGCGGTGTATAAGAAGAAAAACAAAAGTTCGGATCTACAAATTTATCATCATTGCTCCGAGAACTATCCGATTGAGCTTGCCACGAGGAATAATCTACTTCGGAGCTAGAAGAACAAATATTAAATGCCGAAAAATGATTCTCCTAAAAATTAGAAAAATTATTTTCATCAAAGTTTGAAAAATTATTTTCATTAAAAGATGAAAAATTATGGTCATAATTATTATCAAAATTATTTGCATAATATTGAGGATAATTATTTCCATAATAATTATTTTGAGAATATGAATGTAAATAACATTCCTCACTTTGATGAGGTGCACCACATTAATAACAACTAAACTGGCGCCTTCGAGCGGCTTGTAAGAGATAAAGTTGGTTTTGAAGCTCGGCAACTTTAGCGGCCAATTCAGATTCTTTCATAATAAAAATAAAAAGGGATCAACCTTTACTCAAATGAATGGAATTTTTAAAAATATTTTTATTATATAAATTTTTTCAAAAAGCGGGTTAAATTAGTCCCGGACATCCCAAGGTCAACCCGGTGAAGGCCTCGCAAGGTACTAGAGGCTATGATAGGAATTCAAGCCCAAAGAGTCCTTTTCGAGAATTTAGATTACGCTTTTTAAGATTTTTTTTTAAAAATTTATAAGAAGGGAGGGGAAGAGAACGATAAATTAATAGATATTTCTTTTTTCGAAATATCAACCAAACTCCCCGGCAACTGCGACAAAAACTTGATGGAGCAAAACTATGCCTGCAAACGATAACAGCAAGTGTACTGTATCGAATGTAGTATAGGTTATTAAAATAAGGTCGTATTAGACTCAGGACGGTTGAGTACTCTTACTTCAAGAAAATCTCTATTATTCTATCAAGTAGAACTTGGGTTGGTTGTTTGCGAGAAAGAGAAATAACTTTTTAAAACTATGATTTAAAGGACTAGCACTCAACCTTGAATCACCTTGGAAAAGTAAATAAATTAAGAAATAAAACTTCTAATTCTCTTTAAAAGAATTGCTTGACCGTGGAGGTTCCCGAATTATAAATGTACCTCTCTTGAGGATACGCTCAACTGAGTTTAGGTTGATCAATCGAACACTCATTCTAAAATCGAAACCCCTAAAACTCGCCTTATCGATGTGAACCCCTCTATTGGATATGACTGCAATCCGGGAGATTTATGTCGTCCTCTCTCGAGGAGTGCATTCAAATCTCTTTATCATTGAAATGATCGATTCGAACTCAAAACCTCTCGGTTATTAGACTACGAAAATAAGAATGAGATTTATATATCGATAATATAATCTCAATCAATTTAAATTCAAGGATAAATCTTAAGCGATCTAAATAAGAGAAAAAGAAGTTCTAAACCAAATTATGAATTATATTTTCCTTGGATCATCTCGGCCGAGTACTAATAATAATTTAGCTACTCATGGATATGGAGGAATTAACGAAAATAAAAGAGTACATCATAAAAGAGAGAGTTGAAAAGAGAAAGAGAACTATTTTATTAAAATGCAAAAGAGATTACAACTAAGGAATTGAGAAATTACAAGCTTTGAATTGAAATAGCTACAATCATAAGAAATAAAGGAGGAGCATAAGAACTACTAGAAACATGAAAATAATACAAGAAAAGGAAATTCTAATCCAAAAAAATTGTCTCCAAAATTGCTCCTCAAACATCTGGTGAAGCTGTCTTTAAATAGGCAAAATTTTGGTGTTACACGCCCTTGGTCACGCCCATGACCAAGGGGCGTGTTGGGGGGCGTGATCGGTGCTGGCGGAGAGGGCGCGTTCTGGCTTCAATGCAGGCACTTTGGACGACGCCCTAGAAAGTAAGTTCTAGTGTGGTATCCTCCTACGAAACTCAATGAATCTCACTGAAATTAAGCTCTCTTGAGCCCAATATATCTCCTATTTTAGATCTAAAGATCTAGCACCAAGAGAGAGGGGGCGAAAGTCACCTTAATTTTTGGCCATGGTTCAAGCTTGTCTTCTTAGCGGCACGGCGGCGGTAAGCCAAGCTCCAAATCCTCCCTCCACGTATTGTTCCATCAAGGAAGTTATTGTTATCTCCTTGAGGTGTGAGGAAGAGGAAGAAGAAAATGCTCAGATTTGGATGAGGGAATGTGGTTCAAGGTTTAAGGGAGAAGAGAATAAGTGGAGTTTATTTGACTAGCATTAATGGAAAAAACACTTCCCATGCTTTGGATTTGACAATCCATCCACGTGTCACTGTCCTAATGACCTAAGCAACCTCCCAGCCTAGAAATAAGCAAGGATAAGATATCACATTCGTCCACATTTTTCTGAAGGCTACCGTCGGCGGTATCAATACCATTGGCGCTAGCGTAACGATTGTTTGTTTAAAAACCCAACTCCTTTTGGATGACAAGTACTCATCATTTTGAAGGCTACCCTCGGCGGTATCACTACCGTTGGCCCTAGCGTATCGATGATATCTTCGAGGATCCAACACATTTTCAACGACAAGGTACTTCTTTACGACGACAAGACACCATTTTCGATGATAAGGTACTCCTTCTCAACGACAAGGTACCCATATCATTTTGTGAGGCCATGCGTCATTTTGAAAGATATCGCCGATGGTATCGCTACCGCCGGCGCTAGCATATCGACAATATCGATGAGGAAACAACCCCTTTTTGACGACACGATATTCATATCATGTTGAAGGCTACCGTCGGCGCTAGCTCTCTTCTACAAGTTCTTTCCGTTATTTCCTATTTTTAGTGAGTGAGGGCGCTACACTCACCCTTGTTGACCGTGACTCAAACCTGACCGCCTCATGATCCTAGGGCTTCTACCAAGCCCGAGTAAAATCTTGGTGACACAACACACTCCTAAGGGGTCTTGCTCGAATTGGGATGTTACAAATCCAATAAATGAAGAAACAATTTAGTCCCCAAAATTTAAGTTGAGGTTATAGGGATTGAAGGCCAGATTATGAAAAATCAAATTCAGAGTTCACTAGATGGGGTTACTAATTAATTATGTCATGACTCCCACTTAACACATGCACATGACGCCTCTCATCCTGATCAAATTATGTATCTCCCTCAAGTAAACTTGAGCAGTTCATCAACACGTTCATTTATCATCAATACACACACACGTAATTTCCATAACCAAGTCGTGCTAACAAGCACTCGAGGACTTCATCCAAGTCCTTACCCAATTAACACAAGATATAACCATATCCTACTAATTACACCAAACCATCACCGCTGGCCATAGTGAGTTGTCATAACTCTAATAACATAGTGAACTGTGTAATTCATGGAATTACTCTCTATGATCTCCTTTAGGGCTACTCACATAATCAGTGATACATTTAGGTTCACTACTAAGGTTTGCCCAACTATATTTACTAGCCATTTCCAACCTCATACAAGAGTCACAACACGCCTTGAATACAATTGAACTCATGAACAATTGTAAATTACAACATACGCATGTTTCTAGATTACCGATCTTATGGGTATATTACCATTCTTTGTTCATCACAACGATTTATAAGGACATATTTTAGCAAGGAGTCATTTCCACATTAAATCCCCTTGAAATTTGTACCGCAACTCATAATTTGATATTTACAACATCTTCATCACATTTCAAGTTCGCCGGATTTCACTACAACAATTTGTGAAGGATAAACTTATATATTATAATTGACAAATCCCCAGCAAACATATGTCCAACAATTCTAGAACTGAACAAGGATGATCATAATATCGTCAAACAAGTGTGCTTCGATTCTTGAGATCATCAGAGCCATATCCAAAGGATTATATATTTTCTACCCATATTCAAGAATTTAACTCGACATCCACTTGATTTCAAGTTTTATGGGGTCAATTGTCTTCTAATAACATGATATGGAAAAATAATCATAACTGTTTAAGCAACCATGTTCCGCAATCACACCACCCCATTTTCATGGCATTATCTCATTTCAACCCACAAACTCTCAAACATAATGTTACTGCCTTAAAATTCAAGCTTAGTAGATTTTATGTTTTCAAAGTTTCCAAAAATCTTTGCTTGTTCGACCTTTGTTATTTAGCAATTTGACCTGATGATATTACGAACCATTGGCTAAGGAGAAAATAGGAGGTGAATCTTGACCCCATGCCTCACATGGGTAATAATCACATCATTTTCTTCTAAGAACAAGAGGACATGATTCTAGTACTACTTGTCTAATCTAGGTCCTACTTAGACTTGTACCGACTCAAAAGTCATGCCAAATTTCTTTTGTGATTCCGGTAGTTCATTTAAAATCCTTTCAACTGTGAACATAAACCTTATTCAACAGTTGGGTTATGATACAAACCCTCTAGAACTCTATCTTGTCGAGGCAATATTGTTAAATGTACTCTTACTTATTCGTACATTCTCCCCAACCTCCATGGTTGACCAAAATTTGATGCTTTGGAGGAAATTGCTACATCTCTTGGTAATTTTCATCTGCTATTTACATAAGGGAGGTCATCGTGCATTAATATGTCATAACTTCATCTCATGTGGGTGTTAAATAAATATCTCCTTCTCCAACACAAACATCTGAGACAACAATTATTGTCCCTTTGTGAGTAGTGTATCATTGATGTGCATGCCATGTTTATTCCATACTAAAATGTGGAGATTTATATCATCCAACAAGTTATACAACTTTTGATAACTTCAACATATAACAATTATTAGCTAAGCCTGCTAAATTTAGGAAACACATGCTCCAATAATTACACCCAATTTTTGGAGCCCTTCCTAAGGCAGGACTTGAAGGTATGTATCTAGTTTCACATCTTTTGGGTATTATCCCAAGAGGAGTTCAACAAGTGAGTTCCCGCTATCCGCACCTTAATCATGTGCGACCTCTTTCCAGGTCAAGACACTAAAAATGAATACAATTGTGAATTCCTATTCCAAATTCCATTATATCTTAATCACCGACCAAACATAATCATCCTCGCTCACGTATTTTTTGAATGAACTTGATATAAGGGAAACTGGAGTCGGTATGTAACTAGTCCAATAAACAAAGAGATAAGCCCTCATACCTTTTTGGACTAAGTTTCTTCCACCAACCATATGGTACATTCATCTCACGTATGGGCACAAACCTTAAGGGCATATATTCCTCGACTTAGAGTTCTTACCCTATAAATCCCTGTATCGACGCACTTACATATCAACTATGATGCAGAAAATCCCATTGTAACGAGAGCATGCACAAATAACATCCAATTAATCGATACATTTTATATATGTTTGAACTCGACATGAACCAAGGTACAAGGTCTGAGATGATTTCCCTTCGACATGGGTTATGCAGACTACCAAAAGTAAGGGAATTATTCACAATATGATAAAGTAAATCAAATTAATTCCAAGCACCCTACCACCTCTGCCCATGATCGTTCATGACATATTTATTTTAAGATAAACTTTGAGATGTCAAATCATCGAATAAGTCATACCAATTGTGTTACCTTCACCACGAAATGATTATTAATTAAAGTACTAAACTTAAGGAAATCATGCTCCTCCAGCAATTCCAACAATCTGGAGATCTTACTAAGGCATGCATGATGATATGTAACAACTCCCAAATCCTTGGGTAACTATCCGATGAGGAATTCGATGTGTAAGTTCATGTAATTTGTACCTCAGGCATGCATAGCTTCTCTCTACGTCGAAACCTCAAGGATTAATGTTATTTTAAATCCCTAGTCTCACGTTACCACATCTTTATTACTGATTAAATGTCGTTATCCTCGTACCAATCACCCATATACAAAATTTTATTATATCCTCTTCTATGTACACAATTTCATCAAGTCTCAGACGATTATGTTATTAAAAGTTCATGTGTAGACAAATATTGATGCATACCACACCGGGTTAGCTTACTATTTGTAACATCCCAGTTCGAACTAGACCCCTCGAGTGACACGGGTCACTTAGAGATGCTCAGACCAGGTGGGATCTGGAGATCCTAATAGGCCATGGTTGTGCCCTGATCTCCAAGAGTGGAGGTAGCCCTCAATTAGGAAGTTGTGTTCGACAAACGGCCTGAAGGCTGCGTTCGACGAACGGCCTGAAGGATGCGTTCGTCGAATGGCCTGAAGGCTGCGTTCATCAAACGGCCTGAAGGCTGCGTTCGACGAACGGCCTGAAGGATGCGTTCGACGAACGGCCCGATCTGGCATTTGCCGTTTAGCGTTCGACGAAGATGTAGCCGATCGACGAAGTTGTAAGGTTCGACAAAGTTGTTGCCGAACAGCGTTCGACAAAGTTGTAGCATTCAACGAAGTTGCCGCTGAATAGTGTTCAACGAAGTTGTAGTGTTCGACGAAGTTGCCGCCTAACAGTGTTCGACGAAGTTGCCGCCTAACAGCGTTCGACGAAGATGTAGCGATCGTCGAAGGGGAAGCGTTCGACGAAAGCTGTGTCGTTCGATGAAAGTGTTGCTGGGAAATTTTTCTGTCATCATCCGGTAGAGCTTAAATGCTTATTTTTTAGGCTGTAATGGAGTTGATGTTCAATAGGAAGCTAACACTAAAGTTTTGAGTTTCAAAACCAGGCATGGGAAAGGGTTTAGCCATTAATGATCATTAATGCAAATATCTCTCTCTCTTTATTCTCTCATAACCCATATGGGCTGATATCTTCAAATCAGAAGCCCTATTCATCTTCTTCTTCATCTTCTTCTCCTCCTTCTTCTTCTTTTCATCTTCTTCCTCCCACCTTAAGGTTGTAACTTAGGCTTCTTGAAGGAGCAAGCTTGGAGAAGGATTTGGAGCTTGGCCGACCACCACCCCGCTGCCATGAAGATGAACTTGAACCATGGCTGGAAAAAAGGTGACTTCCGACCCCTCTCCCTTGGTGCTAGATCATAGAGAAAAAAATTAGGAGAGGTGTTGAGCTCAAAAGAGCTTGGCTTGTGAGTTAATGGAGTTTCCTAGGAAAAGACCAAATAGGATCTTTCTTGTTAGGGCACCAATTGCCGCGAAAGTTCCTTCAATCACTCCTTCTCTTCAAAAGGAAGAGATAGGATTTGATTTTTTTGAAATCCATGGTCTATGGAGGGAGTATTGGATGGGAGAAGGTGTAATGACATAACCCTTGTTTTTGGGGAAGATGATGAATAATCCCCTGTTATGTACGATTTTAAGTTATTTCTTATGTGAAAAAGTTGATGAGTAATTCCAAGTTTAAAAATCCTCTGTTAATTAGGTTTGTTAATTATGTAATTGTCTGATAAAGGTGATGATAGCCCCCTTGCTAAAGAAGTTTAAATTATATCATTTCACTTGGTTATTAATGGGGTAAAATTGTGCGCAGCTGGGTTCAAGCCAATTTTTAGGCTTGATCCTACTAGAAGTAGACTTCGGGGTCAACACAAAAGTTGTATCCCTCGGAAAGAGATTTTCGACGATAGGTTACCCGTTTTCTGTAGTGACCTGTAGCTCCCTACAAGTCCAGTCGAGTGGACTGTCCAGAAAGCTGGGAGGTGATGAGTGTGTGTTATTTTGCTGTCCAGATTTCTGTAGTTGACTTCAGAGCAGATTTTAGGTAGGACCCACTTGGATCTGGGTTTAGGACTCAACATGAATGTTGTAGCCCTTGATGTTAGCTTTCCAAAATGGGGTGAATCATAATTTTTAGACAACTGTAGCACCCAGAAATCCAGTTTTCGTAAACGGTGTCATAACACTTCCGATCTCAATATTTTGTGGACTTCTCTTAATATACTGGTTGGATGCTCATGAAAATTGGTGGAGACATAGGTGATAACAATATGTAGATCCCTGTTGTATTTCATAATTTTTTGATAAGTAGTATTAAAGCTATTGCTGTTTCGCTTGATAATTTGAAGGAGATATAAATGTTGAATGTGAAGCCTGATTGGGCCGAAATTTTGTATGAATCATTTACATACTAGTATTGACCTGTGATAATGATTTAAGATTTATATATGTTGGGATGATTCCTTAAATGAACCTTCAATTGTTAGTTTCTGGTGGAACCATAAACAGGGCATGTGTGGTTGATGGTGAAGGTAAATAACATTGATTATGGGTGAGATCTAAGTGTTTAGCATTGGTTATAATGGTCATATAATTGTAGAGCACCGTAAATACATATTGCATAATACAATGAGGTCGAAATTTGGTGGTAATGATTCTGGCATTTATTATGACTTACAGTAGAAGTTTCAGTGGATTTGGTTTTAGAATGAATCCATAATTAAACGTGCCGCTATAAATTATTATGCTAAAAAGAGAGCTTAAGATGCTCATCTGGACCAGGATCTAGTAAGGTAATTTCCATGTTAAACACAAGCTACTGCATAGAGTCATGACAACTCGGTATGAGTAGCTTTGATGACTTGGTGTGGATTATAAGATATGGTTATATCTTGTGGTGAAATGTTAAGGACCCAGTTGTTGGGGGCCCTGGATGCTAATTAGCATCGGTTGAACTGGTATGATGTGAAAGGTAAGAAGGCCCCATCTGTGAGTCCCGGGGTGCTTGATTGCAAGGGTGTGCATGGGAATTACATGAATATGCATGGTTTACACATGGTGGTGTAATGATCTGGGTTGGAGGATTACTTGTGGCGGGTCTACGGGCTTGCTAGTCGTGACACCGACAGAATACGACAGTTAGACTCTAGACCAGTTGGGTTGGACTCTTGGTGCTTACCTACCCAAGTCCCCTTTTGTGTCCTTGAAGGCTCATCATGATGTGCGCATTACGCAGGGTCACCGCTATGTGTTCTTAGCGTCGAGGCATACTGAGGTATGATGTGAAAGGTAATAAGGCTCCATCTGTGAGTCCCTGGGTGCTTGATTGCACGGGTGTGCATAGGAATTACATGAATATGCATGGTTTACACATGGTGGTGTAATTATTCGGGTTGGAGGATTACTTGTGGAGGGTCTACGGGCTTGCTAGTCATGACACCGACAGAAGCCGACAGTTAGACTCTAGACCGGTTGGGTTGGACTCTTGGTGCTCACCTACCCAAGTCCCCTTCTGTGTCCTTGAAGGCTCAGCATGATGCGAGCAGTACGCAGCATCTCCGCTGTGTGTTTTTAGCGTCGAGGCGTACAGAGGCCTAGGACTAGTAGTGTTCATACCCTCCTAGTAGTGGAGGAGCTCGTTCCACTGTCTCCGTCTGGCCCGACGGGAGATGCCTGAGTGGTTAGCTACCTCTCAAAAAGCGAGAACTGTAGGTCTATGTCGACATAGCAACATTGCATGGGTGAGTATCATTACATAATCATTGCATTGCATTCATCATTACATAATCATGTCATTGCACCGCATCGGAACTCATCATATAAACTTGTATGGGCACCTTTATATGATGGGTTACATTATGCTCGGATCCTTAACTTATAAGCTTGTATGGACACCCTTATAAGTTAAGTTCAAATTCTGTTATTATGTGCTCAACTTCTTATACACTATCGTTGATCCTGCTCTCTTTTGATGTACTCTCTTATACATATATTATAATTGCTCTCTTTTGATGTACTCTCTTATACATATGTTATAACTGCTCTCTTTTGATGTACTTTCTTATACCACGATATAGCTGCCATGATTACATCCTTCCTTGTCACCTGTTTTTGCTACTACTGACAGTATTGCAGCTTTTCTTCATTCCCTTCCGCCCGGTGCCTTGGAGTCGATGTGAAGCCACATAGTTTTTATGACTAGCGGTTGTTACACCACTACGTTTAGGAGCAGCAGCATACTACACAGGAGGACAGCCAGGCCAGGGTGTAGTGCTGGTGACTACGATACCTTTGCTACCGTCAAGGGCAGATTTGAGCGAGTGTGTAGAATGTAGCCTTAGGGCAAGTTTATACTCTGATGATATACGGGAGCTTGTGTAGCTTTCTGTCTTTTTGTACTGTTTGGACATTGTTGCTTAATGGTGAATATATGGCTTCTTGCTTTTACATTATTGATGGGTTGGCGCTGTTCAGTTGGTTTGGCCAGCAGGATAGGCATCTTGTGGGGGAGGCTATCTCGTGCGATGGCACTTCCACAAGGCGGCTGTCCTGGGCATAAGACTCCCCTCGGTCGTGTCTTGTGTTCCGGGAGGGGGGTCTTACAAATGGTATCAGCTTGCAACGATCCTGAGATAAAGAAGTCCATTAAACCACTAGACCACCCCCGTTAGCTAAATCAATTTAAGGACAAACTGATGCAGCTGAAGCGGTGGTGTTCCCATGTGTGATTCACATTAAGTATGTCCACTTTTTCCAATAGGAAGTGCCAACCTAAGCCAAACGCGTACCCTTACGTATAGATGTTGGCTCATTCCGAGACAGTAATTGGTATTCCCATTCCAACAATTAGAGTTGGTTTGGCATAGGATTATGCCTGTAACATCCCCCAAACAGCTAGACCCCTAAGTTGGTTTTGTCATGACTAGGTCATGACAAAACCATAGGAAGAGCTCAAGGCCTTGTGAACATAGATGAGAAGGAGAAAACCCAAGTGGTCTGCAAATAGCAATTCTCAGATACCAAGCCTAGGGTTGGACTTTAGGACCCCACCTTGAACCTTGACCCCACAATATCATCCCTAACCCATTAGAGGTCTCCTTGAAGCACCAGTGACCCATTGGGGTCAACCTAAGAGGTCAATTTAACTAAAGTCAACTATAACCCTAAATTGGTCAAACTAACTCAACTAAGGTCAATTGGCCCCCACCATGCCAAATTGACCCTGCCCCTACCCTTATATGGGTACTAGGAGCCTAATGGACCAAAAATCCCCATCATGGGACTTGCAATTTGACCAATTTACCCTTGCCCTAGTTTAGGTCAAAATGATCTAATTTGCCCAAATTGGACCCAATCCACTTGGGCTAGAACCAATTAAGTTGGTCCACCACCTAATGGGGATTGAATTCTGCTGAGGTGGCCATTCAATTTGGAGAGAGTCGGCCAGGAGAGAGAAAGCCCATTTTGGAAGAGAGAGAAAGAAGGGGGAGTTAATGGAGGAGAAGGAGAAACACCTCAATCTGAGCAATTAATGCTCCAATCATCTCCCCTTGGGGAGAAGAGAAGTTTTCAGCTTCTTCCCGGCCTAATTGATGGCCAATTCATCCCCCCTAAGTGTAACCGAAATCTCCACATATGGGCATTAATGGCAATCCGAGTAACTCCCCACCCTTAGCCTCAATCGACCCTTTTAACATCTTCAGAGGTTGGAAAGGAGTAAAACCCCCCTCTTCCCCGAAGAAATCGAGCACCACGAGCAGGAATCGGCATGGAGCCAAAAGCTCCAGGTCGGCCATGGCCAACAAGAAACCGGCAAGGAACCAAGCACCAACACAGGTCCGATCCTCTTCTCCTCCCTTAGTGCTAGATCTCTTCATATTTCGGGGCTTGATCCGTGCACAATAGGGCTCAGATTGTGTTTCCGAAAGAGTACATTTTGTACACTTTTTACCTCCTCTAAAAACTAGATCCGACCACCTCTGGCCGGCCTACCATGTTGGATCGGTCGGTGCCCTTAGAGGGGGGGGGGGTGAATAAGGGTTTTCAAAAACTTTAGATTTTATTTAGAAAAACTTTGGAATATTGCAATATTAAAACAAGAAGTCAAGTAAAACAAAAAAGAGAGACAAGCTTTATTGATATTAAATAAGTTTTACAAAACTTGATCTCAATGGCGCTAGAGAACGGAGGCGAATAATCAAAGCTCTTTTCGTTTTCTATCTCGACTCGCTTCCCTACGAACCGCTGGCCCTAGCCTTCTCCTCCCCGGATTCGGCCTCAAGCCGCTCTAGCCAATCCTTCCCCGGATGTGGCCTCGAGCACCCCTAGACCTAGCCTAGATCTAGTCGCCAACACGAGGCGAATTTCAGCCCTAAGTCCTACCCCAGACCTAGTCGCCAACATGAGGCGAATTCACTACCGTTTACAAAGAAAAAGAGAAATAAAATAGAAGACAGCAATAATAAAAACTCCCTATATGGATCTCTTGGAGAAGTGGACGAAGGCCCGCAGAGTATGATCGTAGTCGATGCGGTCTTTCGTCATGATGATGATGCGTGTTGAAATCTTCTCCACGGATCTCCTTATGGCTTTATGGATTTGTGGGAGTATCTCTCCGAACTCTCCTCTATGCTATGGCACGAGGCTCTGGAATTTGGGATCTCTAGAGGATGATCAAGACGGAGCCAAAGTGTCAATTTTATAGCCTCAGCGCTACCGCTACCGCCGGCGCTACCGCTACCGTCGGCGCTATCGCTGATTAAGTAACATTTTGCTCGGCAGGATCTTCAATCCTAGGCAATATTTTGCTCTATGCCTCTTGTACGCCATGCTACCGCCAGCGCTAGTAGCTACCGCTGGGCGCTAGCTCCTTCTAAAAACACTGCCGGAATCGCGCTAATCATCGCTAGCGCCGGGCGCTATCGCTACCGTCGGCGCTAGTGGCCATGTTGGAATTCTGGCCTCAGTTTTGGGGGCAACCATCCTTGAGTCATGTGGACTTTGATTTCCTGCACACTTAAACACACAAGATCAAATACACATAGGATTTGTTATTCTCAAACCTAGGAGATGCGGAAGACCATGTTCCAACAAACTCCCCCTTTTGATAATAACAAATCCATTAATGATAAATCAAAGCATTAATAAGCATGATGAAACTATACTTTTGTGTGTGTGAGAGTGATGACTTAGGATAATTCTTGATTTTAGCATTTAGAATTGCTCCCCCTAAATACATGCTCCCCCTAAGTGAATGCTCCCCTAATATGTAAGCTATCATCTTAATTGGTCATGTTGGGTTTTTGATAGCGGGTTATATTTATCATGTTAGATCTCCCCCTTTTGTTATTAGCAAAAGTGGGTAGGGAAACAAAGCACTAAAAATGTGTAAATAAAAGAGAAGGCATGATCGAGCTTTGTAAGTAAATGATAAGGAGTTTTAGAATTGTTTTTCATTTAAATAGATCAGAGTTATAAGCATTACAAAAATTTTCATAGAAGGAAATCGGAGTTTTTAGCATAAAAAAGTAATGATTTTCCCTTTATATAAAAGTTTTAAGCATAAAAATAAGGATTTCCAAATAACCAATCTACCCAGACAATATGTCTACACCCTAGCCCCGTACTAAGTGAGGGATGGGCATGAGGAGTTGCAAACATGTCGTAGGTTGGGGTGTTAGTCCCATATGCAAACACTAGACAAAACTCAACCTAGCACTCTTTCCCCCCAGTGCCTCGCAAGGCCCCACTGGAACCCTCCCCGGTTAAGGACAAGACATGACTAAAGATAAGTTTATCTAATGTCTACAACCCTACGCCCCCGCTATGGTGAGATATGAAGTCACGGATAATAGTTTTTTGAAACATGAAGCTTTTAAATCTAATGGGAAGAATCATAATTGAATTTTTTGTAATAAAACTTACTTAGCTATATTGAAATTCATGAATGTATCAGAGTTTGAGCATTGCGGAAGATTTCGAAAAAGAAACACCATAATATTAAATAAGAGTTTAAGTTAAAATGGATTGAGTTTCAAAACTAACTTTATAAAGATAAGAGTTGAAGCATTTTGGACGAAAGAAACAACATCCTTTTAGCAATGTTTCACTTGTTGGAAGAGCGTTTAGCATACACATTTATATTGAAATAAATCAGAGTTTGTTACTATAAAAATGATATGCGTGTTAGAACAACCAATATAAATTCTACCAAGCAAGTCTACCACTTGTTTTTATGAAAAAAATTGAGATTTAAGACTTGATATAAGCATGAAAGTGCAAGGTAAAAGTTATATGGTGATGATGCGGAAGACTTGTAGAAATAAATGAAACATCTTATTGTAATCAAGAATAATCCATAAAAAGATATATGTGTTTAATTTCAAAAAGAAGATGTTTATGTAAATCATGTTTCAATGAAAATCTTTTATGGTTGACAAAAATAACCAAGCATGAAATAATATTATCACAAAGAGATTACTACAAAGTTATTTCAATTCACAATTTCAAATCATACCAAACATTATAGAAACACATGCTAGGTTATCTAGTGCATTTCATAAATAAAAGGTAATATAGAATTAGCATTAGGATCCAATACTCATGAGAAGAAGTGTTATGGAAGATAATGATGTGCACATAAGTGTATTTTTGAGTAATGTAAACAAATGTTTTAATCAAAAATACAAGATATACGTAAAGTACGAGCACAATAAAACACAAATAAGATTACTTCCACACACTTTAATGCACAATAAAAAGTACAACTACCAAGGTGCTCTGCACACACAATGCTCATGAAGACTTATCAGGGTGCAAAGTAGTGCTTGGGGGATCACATATTTTATTTTGAATTTTGAGACTAGTGATACGGTGTACTTAAGAGTAAATGGTTTTTCTTATTTTTGAAAGAAAGATTTGATTTGCACAAGACACTTTACTATTCTTTCCAAGGTGCTCAACCTCACAATGCTTATTAAGACTTATCAGGAGGTTCAAGTAGTGCTTGGTGGAGTTATCTTTGTCATTTATTTTATAATTTTGTTTTGTACAAAGTTCTCCGAATACACTTGTTTTGCAAATCAATAGAAATTATGAAAAACATAACCACTTTTCTTAATTTTTTAAGAGTGCAAAATAAGGAGTGTAGGTAAGATACTTGTGCAATTCTAATCCATTGTACTAATACAAAACATACACAAGTATTCTTAGATTAAACACATATGTAGACAATGCCAAAAAGGGTGAGTGAATAAATATCATTATCAAACATAAAACATTTACTCATACTTAGAGGCATGCTAAGCTTAGTTCTACACAACCTTTAAAATATAATTGATGCACATATTAATTGATATATCAAAGCATGATGAAAACAATGTTCAACGTAGTTTGAAAATATAAATTGCAACATCGTAGAATTTCTAAAAAATAGACTAAATCATGCTTGATTATCACAGGAAAGTCCATACAGAATTTTTGATAGTTTTAGTGTTTTATATTTTTGTATTTTGATTTTAGCAAATACAAGCGTATTTTTGTAATTTTTGCTTTTGTATTTTTGTATTTGATTTTTGCATAAAAATAGACTTTTAAACAACAAAAACAAAAACAGGAAAAAAAACATCTTTTTTGTAATTTGGTTTTTGTAGTTTTATATTTGATTTTTCAGAAAATAAAGAAAAACAGAAATGCAAAACTAAGTAGAAAATATAGATTAAAATATTTTTAGAAATTTTTCAAAATTTTAAAATCACAGAAAATTGAACATCGACACTAGCGCCTGTGGTAGCGCTAGCGCGGGAAACAGTGAACAATTTTTTGTGATTTTGAATATTTTAATTATTGATTTTGATTAAGTGTCCCAATAGCAGTTCCATGCTGAAATATTAGATTTTTAGGAGATGTTTAGATAGTGCAAATTTCATGAAACATTAGCGATTTAGTGTATGACTTGTCAACGCATGATGTATATTTTCTTATATTTTCATTTTCATTTTTCTAAGACTCGTATTTATCAATATAATGTAAATTGAAACTGATAGGAAATGTAAGCACAAGATATCATGTTTGAATAAGCCAAATGATATATGTTCTAATGATTAATCCATAAATTATGTGTTTGATGGAATTTTAGTATTCTATTATGATTTCAAATCACATAACATCATAAATGTTGTACCTAGCATAGATACAGAAGCATAAACCAAAAAGTGATGCTAGGATGATGAGTTTGGATGCGGATTAATCATTCATTTTGTGAAAAAAAAAATTCTTCATTATAAGGGCTAACATAATCAACAAAACAAGATCAACAATTTCACATTTTAATCTTTAGCCTAAGCCCTTTAATAAACCATTTAAATCCTTTAAAATATTATCATTAGTCTTGGCAATAATTTCAATTTATAATTCATAATTCAAGACATTTAAAAGGTAATGGATTTAGAAGGTAAAAATAAAAAGGATAAGTAGATCACTAAATAGAATAATATGACTTTAATTCACTTTTATTGATTCATTTATTAATTATGGTTTATGAAAGTCATATCACAAGATTTATAGAGTGATCATATCATGTTAGTTTAAACAAAACAAAAGAAAATAAACAAAAACGAAAGTTTAAGCATATCATGAAGTAGAGAAGTGATATTTCATTTTTAGTTGATTTCTACTTCATGCAAATAATGGGATACTAATGAATGAGAGATTTAGGTATCCAAAGAGGACCGGGTGTGATGGTTCCTTTGGGTACCCAAATAAATCGTGTTTGCTTTTGGGGATATAGTGATGAGTGGACCCTTTCTTTTGACATTAGTGCATTATTCTTAAGAATGGGTCTCCATTCATACTTTGGTTTAATGTTATTCTTATATGTCAAATTTCCATTATGATAATCTTTATATTGATGATTATGATTGTAATGATTATTGAAGGTATTTTTCATAGGAAATTTATGAATGTTTAATTTTTTGTTGGGAGAAGATTGATATTGTAAATGATGATGATGATGATAGTGTTTTGGAATTTCATTTACAATCTTTTGATGTTTTTTATTCCCATTGTTTGGTTTATTCATATTTTGAGATATCATATTTAACTTGCTTTTAGAGTTTGTTTGATATTGAGAATTTTCTTTAAGATTTCCTTAAGCAAGATAATTTTAGTTTCTAATTCATTGTTCTTAAGTTTCAAGTTATGTCTAGCTTTGTTATACGCAATTGTGCTATTTTTAAGAGTAGAAACAATTGAATCAATATGGTTTTGGTATTCATTTCTGTATTCCTCAAATGTTTCATCCATCTCTTCAATTTCAATTTTATAACTTTTGCATGTAGCACAATCACCTTTTAAAGATGAATTTTCTAAAGATAATTTTTCATTATGTTCTTTTATACAAATAATTTCTTTTTCAAGTTCCTTAAGTTTTTCCTTAAAATTATCACAATCAAAACAAGGTATTGTGTTTTCAAGTAAAGGACAAGATGGTGAAACCACATCATAATTAGATTCTAAATTAACATTAGTTTTTAATCTCTTATTTTCTAAACGTAAGTTTTTATTAGTAATTTTCAATTTATTGATCTTACGTTTAGCAGTTTTTAGTATATTGAAACTAGAAATAGAAGTTATCACACAAGTAGAAGATTTTGACTTTCTTACAGTGCTTTTGGTAGAGGCAAAATGTGTGCATGAAGTTCCTTTGTTATCTTTTGCGCCTTCCTCCATCATAGATGAATTTTCATCTTCTTTTTCTTTTGATGTATTGCTCTCTTTTTTCAAGTTAGTTTCCATGATTTCCATGGCTTTGCAACGAGAGAGATCTTCTTGAATAGTAGTGGATGCTTGTATGTTCTTCTCCTCCTGTGTTTGATCTATACCTACGAGAGGAAAATCATACATTTCTTCAAGAAATTGCCAAACTTTTTATGCACTAGAAAAGCAATATATTAATTTGAAAATTTCATTTGATAGAGCACAAAATAAATAATGTTTGGCTTTTGCATTTAGTTGACATTCTTTTTTATTTAATTCATCCGCAGGTCTTACAATGGCTAAATTCCATACTTCGATATCTAAAGTCTTAATAAATTTTTCAATTAAAATTTTTCATCCTTTATAATTTCTCCCTTCGAATAACGGTGGTTTAGGAGATTTTTCTTCTTCATAAAAATTTGCCCCACTAGTAGAAGCGAGATCATGAGACGCCATTATTCCCGGTTATTAAGCCGATTGGAATAAAACCCCTCTGATACCAATTGTTGGATCGGTCGGCGCCCTTAAAGGGGGGGGGGGGGGGGGGGTAAATAAGGGTTTTCAAAAACTTTAGATTTTATTTAGAAAAACTTTGGAATATTGCAATATTAAAACAAGAAGTCAAGTAAAACAAAAAAGAGAGACAAGCTTTATTGATATTAAATAAGTTTTACAAAACTTGATCTCAATGGCGCTAGAGATCGGAGGCGAATAATCAAAGCTCTTTTCATTTTCTATCCCGACTCGCTTCCCCACGAACCGGTGGCCCTAGCCTTCTCCTCCCCGGATTCGTCCTCAAGCCGCTCTAGCCAATCCTTCCCCGGATGTGGCCTCGAGCACCCCCTAGACCTAGCCTAGATCTAGTCGCCAACACGAGGCGAATTTCAGCCCTAAGTCCTACCCCAGACCTAGTCGCCAACACGAGGCGAAATCACTACCGTTTACAAAGAAAAAGAGAAATAAAATAGAAGACAGCAATAATAAAAACTCCCTATATGGATCTCTTGGAGAAGTGGACGAAGTCCCGCAGAGTATGATCGTAGTCGATGCGGTCTTTCGTCATGATGATGACGCGTGTTGAAATCTTCTCCACGGGTCTCCTTATGGCTTTATGGATTTGTGGGAGTACCTCTCCAAACTCTCCTCTCTATGCTGTGGCACGAGGCTCTGGAATTTGGGATCTCTAGAGGATGATCAAGACGGAGCCAAAGTGTCCATTTTATAGCCTCAGCGCTACCGCCGGCGCTACCGCTACCGCCGGCGCTATCCCTGATTAAGTAACATTTTGCACGGCAGGATCATCAATCCGCGGCAACATTTTGCTCTATGCCTCTTGTGCGCCATGCTACCGACAGCGCTAGTAGCTACCGACGGGAGCTAGCTCCTTCGAAAAACACAGTCGGAATCGCGCTAATCATCGCTAGCGTCGGGCGCTATCGCTACCCGCCGGCGCTAGTGGCCATGTTGGAATTCTGGCCTCAATTTTGGGGACAACCATCCTTGAGTCATGTGGACTTTGAGTTCCTGCACACTTAAGCACACAAGATCAAATACACATAGGAATTGTTATTCTCAAACCTAGGAGATGCGGAAGACCATGTTCCAACAAACCACCCCCTATCGCCGGCCACCACCTCAACGGAGTCGGTGGTGGCATTGGCTGGCCGGAAAGAGGCGTAGGTGGTCGGGAAATCACCCCGCAAAGAGGCCCAGGATGGGCTGTCACGAGCCGTCCAACGATCGGGGACGATGATGGAGAGCTGTCGGATCTTAATATTAATGTTTACGATTATATCATTTATTTCATCGAACGCTTTAAGAAATTCGTCGAACGAATAATTCGTCGAATGGGAGTTGGTCTGCTTTAGTCGAGCACTGGTATAATAGAAATTAGTCGAGCGATGTTTTAATAATATTAGTCGAACGCAGATGTTTAAGAAATTAGTCGAAGGCAGCTTTGTTCAGATTTCGTCGAGCGCAGACTATTTTTCGTCGAACGCAGTTCTGCGTCGAGCGTTGTTATTAAGTATATTAGTCAAATGAAACAACTTTCGTCGAATGCAGATTTGATCTGCTTTCGTCGAACGCAATTTGCTCTGGTTTCGTCGAGCGCAGTTTAAATTTCGTCGAACGGAGAAACAGTTATATAATTAATTGTTTATATAATTTCTGTCATATATTTTGTTGTACTTAGATTTAATTATTAAAAATAATTAGGCCCCTCTACAGAAAAAGTGGTCAACACCAAAGTTGTAGCCCTTAGGGTCTACTTTATTTTAAAATTGATTTCACCCCAAAAGGAGTTATGTAGCTTCCTGTAGGTCCATTTTGGTGGGGCTGGTCCCTAGTGTAGGACAGACACCATTTCTTGAAAAACTTTTGATTGGGAAATGATATGGACTTGAGATTTGAAACATAGTCTACTTATACCTACACACACATCATATCCAAAGATGGGATTTTTAGGAGAACCTTTTTCTAAGGTTTTTGAAATAATTTCATAAATCATCTTATAATTAGTTAGTGGGTTAAATGACCTCCAATGCCCTCCAAATTTGGTGGGTGCTCCTTAGGGTTACTGCATGACCTTGGTAAAATTATCAGCCCAATTGGGATAGTTTTCCTTAAGTATTTTGTAAACCCAAGTTAGGTCAAATAGGGTCAAAGTTAGGGTATGGTGTTTACCTTGGGGTATGGTGGTCAAAACTCATCACCATGAAGTGAAACCTTGGTAACTAGTTTAGGATCACCTAAGACACCTCCATGAGTGATATGGGGTGGTGTGGAGATGGTTAAGCGCTAGAATATTAGTTTTATTTCTTGGTGTGCAATTAGAACATTGTGAAGGCCATGTGGTCAAAAGTCTCTTGATGGTTATGAAACTTGGTGGATAGATTCATAGGGTGTAAATAGGCACTGGGTAATTTTATAAGAATTTTAGGAGTCAATATTCCCTTTGAATTAGGACATAACCCCTTTAGGGAAACTTCTTATAAGAAACATTTACATGCTTAAAATGTCTTGTATGATGATGAAACTGTGGTTGTGCCCTTATAATCATGATTTAGACCTCTGGTAATTTTTGTGAATTTTATTAAATAATTTAATCAGCACTTCTTTCACAAGGCACTTTTGATTTAAACTTAAGAAAAATCTTTGAGGGACCAAACCTCTTTGTTAAATTGTGAACATTGGTGATAGGACCTTTCTGAACATTAGGAAGCTCTGTAAATTTGTATAGAATTTTTGAAGACTTAAATCATTAGGCTACTTCACAGTTCATTTAATTTGAGGATTTATTAATTTATTTATTGTAGTGAGAAAATGATTTCCTTAAATCCTAAAACTTAGTCAGTAGCCTTTTCTGGTGAATACAAGATCTTGGTAATTTTTCCATAATTTTAGTGTTGATTATTTTGGTGGTTCCTTCATAAAACTATGATTTTGGATGGATGATAAATAATTAAATTAGAGGAGAATTTCTTATTGTAAAAATATGATATGCTGGTTCTGATGTTATTTAGTCACCATAGGTTTGTCATAATTTTTGGAGAGCCATATTATAAGATTTACTTACACTTCATGTTCATTTTCATACTTGGCAGATGTTTGGAGAAATTGAAATAAATATAAATTAATTAGGGAAAAATATGATTCTCTGGAATTAGTCTTATAACATTATGATAGACCTCCAGTAAATAGCTTGGGCAAGTTGGATGAATATTTAGAGTACCTCTAATTGTGAGCATCATATAACTCATTTGGTCTGTGTATAGTAAAACTGTGAAATTTGAGAATCAAGTAGATCCTTAGGAGGGATGGGAGGTAAGTGGTTTACCTAGTTTAGTTGAGAAGGTATGATGGTCAGCAAGAAAGATTATAGATAGTAAAGGTGTGCTTGGTGAGTTAGAGGTAAGTTGCACTCTGGGGTCGACGAAAGATCGTCTTGGGAAGTCATAAGTTACTTAGGGTTAATCCAAGAGTAATGAAGAGGAGGGTATCCTTACGGGTAGATACCAACAACACTAAGTGTCTTGAGAAAGGGAACTTTAGGGAGTCATCCCATTACAGTTCCTAGTACCGTAGCGAGCCCCTTACAGGGTAATCCTCGGGAAGTCCACGATTAACCAAAAGTCGTAGTAGTAAGAAGTTGTTATACAAGATTAACTCAATAACGCACACACGCACACCCCGTAGTTACGGGAGGTTAGCTGGTTTGGTTGTACGAGCGGTAGGCTCGGTGGTTGTAGCAGCAAACTAGTTAGTCTGGCGAGCTTGTGACTCAGTAGTGTTTGTTGGTACGGACGGGTTGGTCCAGCGAGCCGGTGGCTCGGAATGTTATTGATGACGGGCAGGTTAGCCCGGGAAGCTTATGGCTCAGAGATAGATAGTAGGACATGTTGCATGTGCACCAAGGTGGTGGGTCTTCGGTATTGGACGATCATTCACACCGACGTCAATATGTTGACTCGACAAGTGTGGAATTTGCACTTAGCCTTAAAAGTCTGGTGGTCCAGCCAGTAAGAGTACGCAGATGCTCCGCATTTTTGCATTGAGGCGTACGATAGGTCTAGGTTAGGTAGTGTGAATACCAACCTAGAGGTAGGCGAGGCCCAACCCACCGCTTCCGTTTGCCACTACGGGAGTATCCTGGGAGTCTTGCTAGCTCCAAAAAGGGAGAACTAAAGGTCTATGCGACTAGAGTCAAAGTGGGTGAGTTGCACTTGTATGAACATAGCATAACTATATACCTTGCCTGTCATAGCATAAACATTGCATTTCAACCCCTACCCCTATCGTATAAGTCGATTATGTGACTTCTTATTCGATAGGCCTTGCTAAACGACCCCTAGGTCTATAGGTTTGTATGGGCATTCCTATAAATCAATGGTTACTTTTCTATTATTATTGTCTTTACTTACTGCACTTTACTTATTCTTTACCTGCTTTTACTATGCTCTTTTACTGCTTCAGTTATATATATACACATATGTAGTGTAGAAACATTTCCTGTACCACTGTCACCTGCTCTTTGTTATACACCTTTTGGTCCTCCGCTTCATCCTTTCCTCTCGGTGCCTAGGAGTCACCGGGGGAGGGGTGGGGGATTGGCTTAGTGTTTTTGACTAATGGTCGGTGGACCTTATCATTTTAGGAGATCGAGGAGACGCAGCAGCACCAGAGGTCGGTGCAGACGGAGGCGGGCCAACCTATTACAGGAGCACCAGACTCAGGATCAGAGAGTGATTAGTAGTTAGCTTCCGCGAGTGATCTTGTAGTGAGGACATGATGTATCGGGCAGGAGACCTTGTTATCTCTTCCTTTATTTCAGTTATATTTATGTGGACATCTCTTCGTGGATGTATTACTTTTCTATGTGATGTGGACTTGGCTTTCTTTTAGCTTATTTTTCTTTGCTTCTTCGTGATCGATTTGGCCGGCAGTATCGGCGTTTTGTAGTGGCGACCTTCCCGAGCGAGGGTGTCACCACAAAGCGGCGGTTCTGTGCCTATGACCCGGTTGTTTGAAAAAAAAATGGGGTCTTACAAGTGGTATTAGAGGCAAACCTCGATCTGAAGAAAAGAAGTCCACAAACCCTGGGCCACCCCGCGCGAGTTTAGTTTGAGGACAAACTAAGCAGCGGAAGCAGTGGTGTGCCCATGTGGGAATCACATTGAAAAAGGTCCACTTTTAACAGAATCTTCTTGGTCAGTTTTCCCCTACGAGTGTCAAGTTGTCTTTTGTAACCAGCGACAAACCCTGCCCCCTGCAGGGAATACCTCCGGCTGCAAAGATTTCTTTAGTTAGTCCTTTAGTCAACGAGTTAGACTCAACCCCACTAGGATACGTGACTTACCTTAACAATTTATACCGTGACCTAGTCTGAAATAGACTGTAGGTATAACCTTTGGTGAAGGTACGAGGATACCCCAAAGTGACTAGAGAAAGAGAGATTGACTCAGAAGCAGAATGGTATGAGACTCATAGACTCAATCCTCGTATCCGTGACATGTTTACATTAAGACAACCACCATGACAAACACCGAGGGTCGGATGAGAATTGAAGTTCAGGAGGGTCCCGGTTGGGATTGGGTGACATATTGACCTTGATAAGGTTTCGTAGAAGGTACCCTGAAGAGTCTGAAGAATGGAGCGGATTAACAAATTTCAAAATAGAACCCCAAGTCTAAGGTTGTGTGCCCTAAGAATGTTTTGCATACTTTGGACGAATATAACATGTTGATATTGAAGATACTTCGCACAAAAATAAATAGAGGTTAATCTTTTGTTTATTGGGGCTTACCTTTTGTTTATTGGGCAAATTAGTTACTGACTTGGGTGTCCCTTATATCTAATTTAGCAAGTACTATGTCGGGAACATGATGATTTTGAAGTCGATCTTATTCAATGTTGCTTGGGCGAAGATAGATTCTATAAAAGCACATTAGGAATGATGATCTGAAGTATTACCAGGACCATGGATAGACATCGTTGATCGAACAATGACTTGACCTTAGTTGAAGCACTAGAAATGTAAAGTTGCTAGGTTTAGTCACTTAGGGATGCATATGCCTTTCTGGAAGTTGGGAACTGAAATTAGGTCATGCAAGTTGTAGTTATATTTGAGGTTCTTATGACTTGAGGCTTTCAGAAGTGATTAACTTATGGTTGGTTAAAAATCATGCCCTGTCATGGTAAAAAATTTAACTGCAATGATAATCTTCAAACCTTGGAAGCTATGATGACGAATAACCAGAGATCATAGACGATTACTTATTGGATTTTGAATCTAGTGTTTGAGTTTACTATGATAAGAACGATCTAAGTTTATCTTACTTTGGACCATTCAAAAGTGATCAAGACTAGCATATGTGGAAGTAATAGGAATTTGGTGAAATAAATGTGAAGATATTTTCTTGATGAAATTGACTTGTGAAAAATCTTAGGGTTTCAAAAGATTCTACCCGTAAATCTTATGAATCAAACTCCACCTAGAAAGTGATTGGGAGTCATCTTCAAACATTGATACTAGTGTTGGTTGGTTGACATATGATCATAAGATCCATGTGTACACCCCCTTAAATTCTGAGGATAATTGGGACGCTTGATGATGCGATCAGTCCCACTAAATGATAAGAATCGTTTAAAATCATAAAGTTGAGTTGGTTGATGACTCGGGCGTACTCGTAGGAATTAGAAGCTGATTGTGTGGAGAAGTTTTTATAGAGTCACTGCCTACCCACATAGATGAGAAATATAGTCACCGGAAAAATGGTGTATTGCGGAATGTATATTTACTCGAAATAAAGAAAGACATCGTTTGTTTTGTGATGCACGGTGAAGGCCAAGTGCAAAAGTATTTGAAGAACTACCACAGTCACTGCCCATGTTAGAGTGGAGTTCGAGGACATAACTATGGATTTCACACACAGGTTACCACTCCGAACACAGTATTATTTGGAACAACGATGATAGATTAACCATGGTAGCTAGGGACACCCCGGGCTGGAAGGACGCTCCTATTGGTGTTTGATGGGATTTGTTGAGCAGTTTGTCCGTTATCGTGGTGTGACCAGGACGATCGTGTCGGATCACGATGAACGGTTTATGTCCAAGAAGTGAAGATCAGTCCAGGCTCATCCGGGCTCTTGGCTGATGTTCAGCACAATTTTCCACCCTCAGAGGGACGGAGGCGCGGGATTCCACCATCTTGGAAACAGGATGAGAATTTAAGGAGACTCGGTTCTAAATTTGTGAAGGACATAGATACCCAGGTGCGACTGATTCGAGTTAGGATGTTGGAGGCCCAAATCAGCCAGGTCAGGTATTATGATGCATGGTATCGTCAGGTAGAGTTCCAGGTTAGAGACCGAGTGTTCCGAAAGATACGTTCGATGCAGGGAGTTTCGTGGGTTCGCAGACGGAAGAAGATTAGTCTGAGATAGATGAGGCTCTACAGGATCCTGGAGAGGATCAGCCCATTGGCTTATAGACTGGAGTTGCCCCTAGAGTTAGCGGGATTGCATGACGTCTTCTATGTCTCCTCCTTTAGGAGAGCTCTACTACGGCCGAAGCAGTGAATTTCCACTATAGATAGCTCGGTAGCCTCCGCTCGATTGATTCACCTAGAGCCGGTCTGGATAGACGACACCGCGATGCGAGTCTTGTGGCGCAAGGAGGTCCCGCTGGTCAAGGTCCTGTGGAGAAATTATGGACATAAGGAGCACACCTGGGAGCCACTAGAGTTGGTGTGGCGGAGATAGTCGATGCTCTTCGAGCCAGGCATAGTTTCAATTCTTAGGGGATGTTACGTTCAGTCACTCTCGGTGAAAACCCCGCAAGCCTAACCTGAATTTCGAGGATGAAATTATTTTTTTGTTTATTGGGATTTGTAACATCCCCCAAATAGCTAGACCCCTAAGTTGGTTTTGTCATGACTAGGTCATGATTAAACCATAGGAAGAGCTCAAGGCCTTGTGAACATAGGTGAGAAGGAGAAAACCCAAGTGGTCTGCAAATAGCAATTCTCAGATACCAAGCCTAGGGTTGGACTTTAGGACCCCACCTTGAACCTTGACCCCACAATGTCATCCCTAACCCATTAGAGGTCTCCTTGAAGCACCAGTGACCCATTGGAGTCAACATAAGAGGCCAATTTAACTAAAGTCAACTGTAACCCTAAATTGGTCAAACTAACTCAACTAAGGTCAATTGGCCCCCACCATGCCAAATTGACCCTGCCCCTACCCTTATATGGGTACTAGGAGCCTAATGGACCAAAAATCCCCATCATGGGACTTGCAATTTGACCAATTTACCCTTGCCCTAGTTTAGGTCAAAATGATCTAATTTGCCCAAATTGGACCCAATCCACTTGGGCTAGACCCAATTAAGGTGGTCCACCACCTAATGGGGATTGAATTCTGCTGAGGTGGCCATTCAATTTGGAGAGAGTCGGCTAGGAGAGAGAAAGCCCATTTTGGAAGAGAGAGAAAGAAGGGGGAGTTAATGGAGGAAAAGGAGAAACCCCTCAATCTGAGCAATTAATGGCTCCATTCATCTCCCCTTGGGGAGAGGAGAAGTTTTCAGCTTCTTCCCGGCCTAATTGATGGCCAATTCATCCCCCCTATGTGTAACCGAAATCTCCACTTATGGCCATTAATGGCAATCCGAGTAACTCCCCACCCTTAGCCTCAATCGACCCTTTTAACATCTTCAGAGGTTGGAAAGGAGTAAAACCCCCCTCTTCCTCGAAGAAATCGAGCACCACGAGCAGTAATCGGCATGGCGCCAAAAGCTCCAGGTCGGCCATGGCCAACAATAAACCGGCAAGGAACCAAGCACCCACACAGGTCTGATCCTCTTCTCCTCCCTTAGTGCTAGATCTCTTCATATTTTGGGGCTTGATCCGTGCACAATAGGGCTCGGATTGTGTTTCTGAAGGAGTACGTTTCGTACTCTTTTTCCCTCCTCTAAAAACTAGATCCGACCACCTCCGGCCGGCCAACCACCCCCTATCGCCGGCCACCACCTCAACAGAGGTGGTGGTGGCATTGGCTGGCCGGAAAGAGGCGTAGGTGTCTGGGAAATCACCCCGCAAAGAGGCCCAGGACGGGCAATCGCGAGCCGTCCAACGATCAGGGACGATGATGGAGAGCCGTCGGATCTTAATATTAATGTTTACGGTTATATCATTTGTTTCGTCGAACGCTGTAAGAAATTCGTCGAACGAATAATTCGTCGAACGGGAGTTGGTCTGCTTTAGTCGAGCACTGGTATAATAGAAATTAGTCGAGCGCTATTTTAATAATATTAGTCGAACGCAGATGTTTGAGAAATTAGTCGAACGCAGCTTTGTTCAGATTTCGTCGAACGCAGAGTTGTTCGGCTTTCGTCGAGCGCAGACTATGTTTCGTCAAACGCGGTTCTGCGTCGAGCGTTGTTATTAAGTATATTAGTCAAATGAAATAACTTTTGTCGAATGCAGATTTGATATACTTTCGTCGAACGCAGTTTGCTCTGCTTTCGTCGAGCGCAGTTTAAATTTCGTCGAACGGAGAAACAGTTATATAATTAATTGTTTATATGATTTCTGTCATATATTTTTTTGTACTTAGATTTAATTATTAAAAATACTTAGGACACTCTACAGAAAAAGTGGTCAACACCAAAGTTGTATCCCTTAGGATCTACTTTATTTTAAAATTGATTTCACCCCAAAAGGAGTTCTGTAGCTCCCTCTAGGTCCATTTTTGTGGGGCTGGTCCCTAGTATAGGACAGCCACCATTTCTTGAATAACTTTTGATTGGGAAATGATATGGACTTGAGATTTGAAACATAGTCTACTTATACCTACACACACATCATATCCAAAGATGGGATTTTTAGGAGAACCTTTTCCTAAGGTTTTTGAAAAAATTTCATAAATCATATAATAATTAGTTAGTGGGTTAAATGACCTACAATGCCCTCCAAATTTTGGTGGGTGCTCCTTAGGGTTACTGTATGACCTTGGTAAAATTATCAGCCCAATTGGGACTGTTTTGTTTAAGTATTTTGTAAACCCAAGTTAGGTCAAATAGGGTCAAAGTTAGGGTATGGTGTTTACCTTGGGGTATGGTGGTCAAAACTCATCACCATGAAGTGAAACCTTGGTAACTGGTTTAGGATCACCTAAGACACCTCCATGAGTGATATGGGGTGGTGTGGAGATGGTTAAGCCCTAGAACACTAGTTTTATTTCTAGGTGTGCAATTAGAACCTTGTGAAGGCCATGTGGTCAAAAGTCCCTTGATGGTTATAAAACTTGGTGGATAGATTCATAAGGTGTAAATAGGCACTGGGTAATTTTATAAGAATTTTAGGAGTCAATATTCCCTTTGAATTAGGACATAACCCCTTTAGGGAAACTTCTTATAAGAAACATTTACATGCTTAAAATGTCTTGAATGATGATGAGACTGTGGTTGTACCCTTATAATCATGATTTAGACCTCTGGTAATTTTTATGAATTTTATTAAATAATTTAATCAGTACTTCTTTCACAAGGCACTTGTTTTGATTTAAACTTTAGAAAAATATTTGAGGGTCCAAACCTCTTTGTTAAATTTTGAAAATTGGTGATAGGACCTTTCTAAACATTAGGAAGCTCTATAAATTTTTATAGAGTTTTTGAAGACTTAAATCAGTAGACTACTTCACAGTTTATTTAATTTGAGGTTTTCTTAATTTATTTATTATAGTGAGAAAATGATTTCCTTAAATCCTGAAACTTAGTCAGTAGCCTTTTCTGGTGAATACAAGAGCTTGGTAGTTTACCCATAATTTTAGTGTTGATCTTTTTTGTGGTTCCTTCATAAAACTATGATTTTGGATGGATGATAAATAATTAAATTAGAGGAGAATTTCTTACTATAAAAATATGATATGCTGGTTCTGATGTTATTTATTCACCATAGGTTTTTCATAATTTTTGGAGAGCCATATCATAAGATTTACTTACACTTCATGTTCATTTTCATACTTGGCAGATGTTTGGAGAAATTAAAATAAATATAAATTAATTAGGGAAAATATGATTCTCTGGAATTAGTCTTATAACATCATGATAGACCTCCAGTAAATAGCTTGGGTAAGTTGGATGAATATTTTGAGTACCTCTAGTTGTGAGCATCATATAACTCATTTGGTCTGCATATAGTAAAACTGTGAAATTTGAGAATCAAGTGGATCCTTAGGAGGGATGAGAGGTAAGTGGTTTACCTAGTTTAGTTGAGAAGGTATGATGGTCAGCAGAAGGATTATGGATAGTAATGGTGTGCTTGGTGAGTTAGAGGTAAGTTGCACTCTGGGGTCGACGAAAGATCGTCTTGGGAAGTCATAAGTCACTTAGGGTTAATCCAAGAGTAATGAAGAGGAGGGTATCCTTACAGGTAGATACCAACAACACTAAGTCTCTTGAGGAAGGGAACTTTGGGGTGTCATCCCATTACAGTTCCTAGTACCGTAGCGAGCCCCTTATAGGATAATCCTCGGGAAGTCCAAGATTAACCAAAAGTCGTAGGAGTATGAAGTTGTTATACAAGATTAATTCAATAGCGCACACACGCACACCCCATAGTTACGGGAGGTTAGTTGGCTTAGTTGTACGAGCGGTAGGCTCGGTGGTTGTAGCAGCAGACTAGTTAGTCTGGCGAGCTTGTGACTCAGTAGTGTTTGTTGGTACGGACGGGTTGGTCCGGCGAGCCGGTGGCTCGGAAGGTTATTGATGACGGTCAGGTTAGCCCGGGAAGCTTATGGCTCGGAGATAGATAGTAGGACATGTTGCATGTGCACGAAGGTGGTGGGTCTTCGGTATTGGATGATCGTTCACACCGACGTCAATACGTTGACTCGGCAAGTGTGGAATTTGCACTTAGCCTTAAAGTCTGGTGGTCCAGCCAGTAAGAGTACGCAGATGCTCCGCTGTTTTGCTGAGGCGTACGATAGGTCTAGGTTAGGTAGTGTGAATACCAACCTAGAGGTGGGCGAGGCCAACCCACCGCTTCCGTTTGCCACTACGGGAGTATCCTGGGAGTCTTGCTAGCTCCAAAAAGGGGGAACTAAAGGTCTATGCGCATAGAGTCGAAGTGGGTGAGTTGCACTTGTATGAACATAGCATAACCGCATACCTTGCCTGTCATAGCATAAACATTGCATTTCAACCCCTACCCCTATCGTATAAGTCGGTTATGGGACTTCTTATGCGATAGGCCTTGCTAAACGACCCCTTGGTCTATAGGTTTGTATGGGTATTCCTATAAATTAATGGTTACTTTTCTATTACTATTGTCTTTACTTACTACACTTTACTTATTCTTACCTGCTTTTACTATGCTCTTTTACTGCTTCAGTTATATATTTACACATGTGTAGTGTAGAAACATTTCCTGTACCACTGTCACCTGCTCTTTGTTATACCCCTTGTTGTCCTCCCCCTCATCCTTTCCGCTCTGTGACTAGGAGTCACCGGGGGAGGGGTGGGGGAATGGCTTAGTCTTTTTGACTAACGGTCAGTGGACCTTATCATTTTCAGAGATCGAGGAGACGCAGCAGCACCAGAGGACGGTGCAGACGGAGGTGGGCCAGCCTATTACAGGAGCACCAGACTCAGGATCAGTGAGTGATTAGTAGTTAGCTTCCGCGAGTGATCTTGTAGTGAGGACATGATGTATCGGGCAGGAGCCCTTGTTATCTCTTCCTCTATTTCAGTTATTTTACGTGGACATCTCTTCGTGGATGTATTACTTTTCTTTGTGATGTGGACTTGGCTTTCTTTTAGCTTAATTTTCTTTGCTTCTTCGTGATCGATTTGGCCGAAAGTATCGGCGTTTTGTAGCGGCGACCTTCCCGAGCGAGGGTGTCACCACAAAGCGGCGGTTCTAGGCCTAAGACCCGGTTGTTTGAAAAAAAAATGGGGTCTTACAATGCCAACCTAACTAGGATGCCACTTTGGTCGACTTAGCAGGATATGTCGTGACATACCCTTACCTTATACCGATCTCAAGGATGATGTGGCCAAGCAATAAGTGACCGCAAATGATTAAGGGAAGAGTTCAACGTGAGGGTAAATGCTAGAGACTCACACCCTGAGATTTCTATCTCAGATATGGAGTGATATTATCACCTTACCCAAAATATTAGGGCAATCTCAAGGAGATTGGTGCATGTAGTCTATTATCAGCTTAGTAAGAAACCACTAAGCATGCCTTCTATACTGTATGTAGATACCTCTCACTTCTATTTATGTAGAAGGTTTCATATGGAGAAGATATGATAAGAATTTGGATCCTGAGAAGGCCCATTTTTGGACGAATGTGTTATATTGGTGGTAGAAGAAACTCAGCCGAAGAGATACGGGGGCTTATCTATTCATTTATTGGGCTAGTTATGTACCGACTTGGGTTACTTGAGGATTTAAAATCATTGTAATTTTTGACATTGGAAGTGGGGACCCTTGAAGGGTTAATTCACCTTAAGCAAGGCGGGTTGCTAAGGCCATGTTTAGGTTGATAGGAATTTTATTAGCATAATAAGAGAGGAAAGCATTTTGCAGATGATAATTTTCTCTATATTGTTCTAAGATTATGTGGATAAGTAACGAGAAGAGTAGTAAATTAACACTTTGGGGATATGCAACTATGTTGTAATAACATTATAACTGGGAAGTTAATGAAATTTTGTGCATGCGGTGCTGGTATGACGATAAACTACCCATGAGTTTGGAAATTCTCGGTGAACATTCCCTTTAGTGTTGTAATTACTTGACATTGGGAAATTAATAAATGTTAGGCGGTGGAGTCAACAAGATTAATATGACTTGATTGATGATCTAAAAATCCTGAAAGTTTTCATAAAAATAATCATGTCATGGATGATCGTTGGCAGGGATGGTAGGGCGCTTGGAATTGATTTGATTTAGTTTATCATATTTTGAAGTATGCCTTACTTTTGGTAGTCTGCATAACCCGTGTCGAAGGGAAAACATCTCGAGCCTTGCACCTTGGTTCATGTTAAGTTCAAACATATATAAATGTACCATATGGGCAGTGGAAGAAATTTAGTCCAAAAATGTACAGGGGCTTGTCCCTTTGTTTACTGGACTATTTACGTATCGACTTCGTTTTCCCTTAGATCTTATTTATTTGAATAGTACGTGAACAATGATGATTAGATTCGTGATAACCTCTCAATATAGGTGATAGCGTCAAGGGTGTTGAGCAACGCCGTGAATTGAACACGTGAAGGGGTTATTGATGATAAGTTGCACTTACTTATTTAGTGAGATATGAATGTCTCTATACGTACAAGTAAGAGTACGTGTAGCGTTTTACCTCGACAAGATAAATTTCTAAAGGCTCTGTACCGAAACCCAACCGTTGGATAAGGTATATGTTCACGGTTGAGGAGCCCTTAAATGAAATCATTTAAATCACGGGATAAAAGTGGCGCCAATTTTTGAATCTGGTGCAAATCAAAGTAGAACCGGGAGTAGACAAAGTAACACTTGACCCGAGGTCACGTGTTATGAGAAGGGAATGATGTGATTATAACCCATGCAAGGTGTAGAGTCATGGATTCACCTTACTTTGAGCCTCGATAACGATTCATAATATCACCAGAACCAATTGATAAGCATTATCGGATGATCACGTGCGGAATTTGGAAACTATTTGGAAACATGAAAGCTTCCTGAGCTTAAACCCTTGAGCTAGAAACATCATTTTGGGTAGTTGATGGATTGAAAGGGCATAATGTCATGGAAAGTACAGTAGAGGACTTGACTATTACATGGATTTCAAGTCAAGCGGTAAACATTCATGATGTTTGACCATTGTAATTATCTTGCCATAACTAGATCCTGGACTTGGTTGGTGGCTTTTGCATGAATTATTATAAGGTGATCATAACGATTGTTGAAACTTAATATCAAGTGGATGCTGTGCTAAGTGTAAAAGATGCGTGTTGTATGAATGATCGCCTCGGACGAGATGACATTGATGGAAGTGATTGATAATGATATAGATAATGATGGTTGTACTAGAAGATGAGATTAAGGCTTGCTTCTACATTTTTAATACATAAGAGAGACGATCTTGCGCATATAATAACCGTTTAGGTTTGGGGGCTGCTGTATGAAATTAAAAATTCCTGGGAACTGTGATATATATATATATATATACATAATCTCTCTCCGTTTGGGTATGCTCCAGGAATTTTTATTTAGGAAATTTAATTCTCCTTACAGTGGCTAGTTGGGCTAAAGCTCCAGGAAATTTCATTTACTAGCAATTTCATTACTTGTTGTTTGGGTTCATACTCTGAGAAATTATTCATATTTATCTCCTCATAAGGGGTTGGTGGCTGTTTGGTTTAAGTTAGAGATTCTATATGATTTATGTGTTATTGGTGGCTTGGTTTTAGGAGAAAGGATTGGTCATATCCCCTTATGCTAGTTGCCTATTAAACTTTAGGCTAAGCCTTGGGAGGCTCTGTCTGAAGCTGGGAATTTCTTTTGCTAATTCTCGATGATTCAACGAATAATTAATTGCTAACTGGAAAGTTATGTAGATGCATTTTGGGTTTTGAGCTGTATACCTGTTCCAATTAGCGGCAACTTTAATCTTACGGTAATGGTTACCAAATGCTCTTATACAGTATTATACTCATGTGTATCGGGGTCACTGATCTTAAGGGGGTTTAAATCAAAGGTGCAATGAAAGTTGGTTTATTAAGGTGAGGAAACAAGGAAGTATGGGTTTCGGTTGTTTTCGACCTGCCCGTAGTGAGAGCATGGCTATAAACCCAACTATGTCTTATCACCACCATATTTGTGTTTGCATCTGGATGAGCGACACTTAAGATTTCTCTGTGCATAATTTGGATTATAAGTGTCATGAAATATAACGGAAGTACACACGGGAGAAATTGGAAGTGAGGTGATGTGAACGAGTTATGACCCTCACTAGTGGTGAGCGGGATTTAAAGTGTACTACAGCTGACTTTTGTAATTTGAACTTAAACCCCATAACCTCAACTTAAATTTCATGGACGAAATTGTTTCTTCGTTTATTGGATTTGTAACATCCCAGTTCAAACTAGACCCCTCGAGTGACACGGGTCACTTAGAGATGCTCGGACCAGGTGGGATCTGGAGATCCTAAGAGGCCATGGTTGTTCCCTGATCTCCAAGAGTGGAGGTAGCCGTCAATTAGGAAGTTGCGTTCAACAAACGGCATGAAGGCTGCGTTCGACAAACGGCCTGAAGGTTGCGTTCGTGGAACGGCCTGAAGGCTGCGTTCAACGAACGGCCAGAAGGCTGCGTTCGACGAACAGCCTAAAGGCTGCGTTCGACGAACGACCCGATCTGGCGTTTTCCATTCAGCGTTCGACGCAGATATAGCCGATCAACGAAGTTATATCGTTCGATGAAGTTGCCGCCGAACAGCGTTCGACGAAGTTGTAGCGTTCGACGAAGTTGCCGCCGAACAGTGTTCGACGAAGTTGTAGCGTTCGATGAAGTTGCCACCGAATAGCGTTTGACGAAGATGTAGCGATCATCGAAGGGGAAGCGTTCGATGAAAGTTATGCCGTTTGACGAAGGTGTTACTGGGCAATTTTCTGCCGTCGTCCGGTAAAGCTTAAATGCTTATTATTTAGGCTGTAGTGGAGTTGATGTCCAATAGGAAGCTGACACTAAAGTTTTGAGTTTCAACACAAGGCATGGGAAAGGGTTTAGACATTAATGATCATTAATGCAAATATCTCTCTCTCTTTTTATTCTCTCATAACCCAAATGGGCTGATATCTTCAAATCAGAAGCCTTATTCATCTTCTTCTTCATCTTCTTCTTCTCCTTCTTCTTCTCTTCATCTTCTTCCTCCCACCTTAAGGTTTTAATTTAGGGTTCTTGAAGGAGCAAGCTTGGAAAAGGATTTGGAGCTTATCCGACCACCACCCCGCTGCCATGAAGATGAACTTGAACCATGGCTGGAAAATAAGGTGACTTCCGACCCCTCTCCCTTGGTGATAGATCGTAGAGAAAAAAATTAGGAGAGGTGTTGAGCTCAAAAGAGCTTGGCTTATGAGTTAATGGAGTTACCTAGGAAAAGACCAAATCGGATCTTTCTTGTTAGGGCACCGATTACCGCGAAAGTTCCTTCAATCACTTCTTCTCTTCAAAAGGAAGAGATAGGATTTGATTTTGTTGAAATCCATGGTCTATGGAGGGAGTATTGGATGGGAGAAGGTGTAATGACCTAACCCTTGTTTTGGGGAAGATGATGAATAGTCACCTGTTATGTACGATTTTAAGTTATTTATTATGTGAAAAAGTTGATGAGTAATTCCCAGTTTAAAAATCAACTGTTAATAAGGGTTGTTAATTATGTAATTGTGTGATAAAGGTGATGATAGCCCCCTTGCTAAAGAAGTTCAAATTATATCATTTCACTTGGTTATTAATGGGGTAAAATTGTGTGCAGCTAGGTTCAAGCCAATTTTTAGGCTTGATCCCACTGGAATTAGACTTCAGGCTCAACACAAAAGTTGTATACCTTGAAAAGAGCTGTTTGACGATAGGTTACCCGTTTTCTGGAGTGACTTATAGCTCCCTACAAGTTCAGTCGAGTGGACTATCCAGAAAGCTGGGAGGTGATGAGTGTGTGCTATTTTGCTGTCCAGATTTCTGCAGTTGACTTCAGTGCAGATTTTAGGTAGGACCCACTTGGATCTGGGTTTAGGACTCAACATGAATGTTGTAGCCCTTGATGTTATCTTTCCAAAATGGGGTGGATCATAATTTTTGGACAAGTGTAGCACCCAGAAATCTAGTTTTAGTAAACGGTGTCATAACACTTCTGATCTTAGTATTTTGTGGATTTCTCTTAATATACTGGTTGGATGCTTATCAAAATTGGTGGAGAAATAGGTGATAACAATATGTAGATCCATGTTGGTTTCATGATTTTTGATAAGTAGTATTAAAGTTATTGCTGTTTCGCTTGATAATTTGAAGTACATATAAATGCTGAATGTGAAGCCAGATTGGGCCGAAATTTTGTATGAATCATGTGCACGCTAGTATTGACCTGTGATAATGATTTAAGATTTATATCTGTTGGGATGATTCCTTAAATGAACCTTCAATTGTTAGTTTCAGGTGGAACCATAAACAAGGCATATGTGGTTGATGGTGAAGGTAAATAACATTGATTATGGGTGAGATCTAGGTGTTTAGCATTGTTTATAATGGTCATATAAATGTAGAGCACCATAAATATGTATTGCATAATACAATGAGGTCAAAATTTGGTGGTAATGATTCCGACATTTATTAGGACTTATAGTAGAAGTTTCAGTGGATTTGGTTTTAGAATGAATCCATAATTAAACGTGCCGCTATAAATTATTATGCTGAAAAGAGAGCTTAAGGTGGTCATCTGGACCAGGATCTAGTAAGGTAATTTCCATGTTAAACACACGCTACTGCATAGAGTCATGACAACTCGGTATGAGTAGCATTGATGGCTTGGTGTGGATTATAAGATATGGTTATATCTTGTGGTGAAATGTTAAGGACCCGGTTGTTGGGGGGCCATGGATGCTAATTAGCATCAGTTGAACAGGTATGATATGAAAGTTAAGAAGGCTCCATCCGTGAGTACCGGGGTGCTTGATTGCAAGGGTGTGCATGGAAATTACATGAATATGCATGGTTTACACATGGTGGTGTAATGATCCAGGTTGGAGGATTACTTGTGGCGGGTCTACGGGCTTGCTAGTCGTGACACCGACAGAAGCCGACAGTTAGACTCTAGACCGGTTGGGTTGGACTCTTGGTGCTCACCTACCCAAGTCCCCTTCTGTGTCCTTGAAGGCTCAGCATGATGCGAGCAGTAGGCAGGGTCTCCGCTGTGTGTTCTTAGCGTCGAGGCGTAAAGAAGTATGATGTGAAAGGTAAGAAGGCTCCATCTGTAAGTCCCAGGGTGCTTGATTGCACGGGTGTGCATGTGAATTACATGAATATGCATGGTTTACACATGGTGGTGTAATGATTCGGGTTGGAGGATTACTTGTGGCGGTTCTACGGGCTTGCTAGTCATGACACCGATAGAAGCCGACAGTTAGACTCTAGACCGGTTGGGTTGGACTCTTGGTGCTCACCTACCAAAGTCCCCTTCTGTGTCCTTGGAGGCTCATCATGATGCGAGCAGTACGCAGGGTCTCCATTGTGTGTTCTTAGCGTCGAGGCGTACAGAGGCCTAGGACTGGTAGTGTTCATACCCTCCTAGTAGTGGAGGAGCTCATTCCACTGTCTCCGTCTGGCCACGACGGGAGATGCCAGAGTGGTTAGCTACCTCTCAAAAAGCGAGAACTATAGGTCTATGTCGACATAGCAACATTGCATGGGTGAGTATCATTACATAATCATTGCATTGCATTCATCATTACATAATCATGTCATTGCACCGCATCGGAACTCATCATATAAACTTGTATGGGCACCCTTATATGATGGGTTACATTATGCTCGGATCCTTAACTTATAAGCTTCTATGGGCACCCTTATAAGTTAAGTTCAAATTTTGTTATTATATGCTCAACTGCTTATACACTATCGTTGATCCTGCTCTCTTTTGATGTACTCTCTTATACATATGTTATAACTGCTCTCTTTTGATGTACTCTCTTATACATATGTTATAACTGCTCTCTTTTGATGTACTTTCTTATACCACGGTATAGCTGCCATGATTACATCCTTCCTTATCACCTGTTTTTGCTACTACTGACAGTATTGCAGCTTTTCTTCATTCCCTTCCGCCTGATGCCTTGGAGTTGTCGGGGGAGAGGATGTGAAGCCACTTAGTCTTTATGACTAACGATCGTTACACCACTACTTTTAGGAGCAGCAGCGTACTACACGGGAGGACAGCCAGGCCAGGGTGTTAGTTCTGGTGACCACGATACCTTCGCTATCGTCAGTGGCAGATTTGAGCGAGTGGTTAGAATGTAGCCTTAGGGCAAGTTTATACTCTGATGATATACATGAGCTTGTGTAACTTTCTGTCCTTTTGTACTGTTTGGACATTATTGCTTAATTGTGAATATATGGCTTCTTGCTTTTACATTATTGATGGGTTGGCGTTGTTCAGTTGGTTTGGCCGGTAGGATAGGAGTCTTGTGGGGGAGGCTAGCTCGTGAGCTGGCACTTTCGCAAGGCGGCTGTCCTGGGCATAAGACTCCCCTCAGCCGTGTCTTACGTTCCGGGAGGGGGGTCCTACACTATTCTCCTTGTTTACTTATCCACAGAGTCTCAGGGAAGCATAAATAAATAATGTCCATCCTTGAAATGTTATATTTTCTTATTCTGATGGTAAAATTTTCTCTCGATCAAAACATGGTATTAACAGTCCACCATGCTCAAGATGAACCAATTGTTCAAGGATTACAACCTTCTAGTTTGGAAAAATTGTGAAGATTTTCAATTCCCTGAGTAACCCCAGTCGGTAGGTCACTAACACAATAAACAAAGAGATAAGCCCCCCAGAAATCCCGGGTTGAGTCTCTTCGACCACCAACATGATACATTCATCCAATATATGCACACAATCGTGAGGGCATACCATCTTTAACTCGGAGTTTTATCCTAAACTTAATCCATTCTTTAGGACATTATAGTTACCGCTTATGACACCCTTTTCAAGGTCAACATGTGACCAAATCAAAAATAGGCCTATTCTAGATTCCACTTCATGTTCGACCTCTGGTATCTGTCATGGTGATTGCTTTAACACAGTGAAATGGGAAGTGTCAAGTTATTGGCAAGAAAATTAGGCTTACAAGTCTCCTACTACTTCAATAATAGTTTACGGGCATCAATTTTCCTCCAGATGTCCTATTAGTCTAGGTAAGAGGTGGTAATACCACTCAATAAGCCAGACTGTGCATTATAGTATAAGATTTGAAAACCAACTCTTATATTAAACTCTTTCCTTAGTCACTTTGTATGTCATCATGTCTCAACCAAGTCCATACCTGAGATAGATTTTTGACTAGGATACGCCACGAAACGTCTTGGTAAGTTAGAATAAGGTGGTGTCCTAGTTAGGTTGGCACTAGTTCTAAGGATTAGTGGACATACTTAATGTGAATCCCACATAAGCACACCACAGCTTCTGTTGTATCAGTTTGTCCTCAAACTGATTTATCGAGTAGGGGTGGCCAAGTGGTTTAATGGACTTCTTTATCTCAGGATCATTGCAAGTTGATACCATTTGTAAGACGCCCCCCCCCCCCCCCCCCCCCCCCCCCACCCCCTCCCGGAACACAAGACACGGCCGAGGGGAGTCCTATGCTCAGAAAAGCCTCCTTGAGGAAGTGCTGGCACACAGGCTAGCCCCCTCCACAAGAAGCCTATCCTGCCAGCTATTTTCAAATATCATCATGCCAACCCATCAATAATATAAAAACAACAGAAGCCAATATTCACAAATAACTAAATGTGTCCAAAATAACAGGTAGCTACAAAATCTCCTATAAAATATCAGAGTACAAATTGCCCTAAGGCTACATCTCAAACACTCGCTCACATTTGCCACTAACGATAGCGCAGGTATCATAGTCGCAGGCCTTGTCACCCTGGCTTGGCGTTCCTCCTGTGTCGTACATTGCTGCTCCACCTGGGTATGCTCCTAAAAATAGTGGTGTAACAATCGTTAGTCATAAAGACTAAGTGACTTCACATCCTCTCCCCCGGCGACTCTTAGGCACCGGGCAAAAGGGAAGAAACAAAACGTTGCAATATAACTAGTATATACAAGCAGGTGGTAAATGACAGTGTAATAATAGAGCAACATATGTATAGGTAAGCATCAAAAATTACGAGCAGGTATAAAAGAACACAACATCTAGCAGTAGAGTCAGCAACAGAGTATAATAAAGCAAGTATATACAAAACTAAATTAAACTTAACTTATAAGGATGCTCATAGAAGCTTATAAGTTAAGGGTCTTTTGCTATAAGTAACTCATCATATAAAGGTGCCCATAAAAGTTTATATGATGAGGATCTTTATGCGATGCAATGCAATGAATGAATGTATGATGACTTACCCATGATTTTCTCACACACTCTTATTTGCTATGTCGACATAGACTTGTACTCCCCGTTTTTTGAGGGTAGCTAACCACTCAGGCACCACACGTCGTGGCCAGACGGAGACAATGGAACGGGCTTCTCCACTACTAGGTGGGTATGCACACTACCAGACCTAGGCCTTACGTACGCCTCAACGCTAAGAACACAACAGCTGAAACCCTGCGTATTCTTACTCGCTAAACCATCTAAGTCTTTTGATGCAGAAGGGGCTTTGGGAAATAAGCACCAAAGGCCCATCCCAACCGGTCAAGATCTATCTGCCAACTCCCATTGGTGTGATGACTAGCGAGCCCGTAGATCTGCCGCAAGTAATCCTCCAACAAGGATCATTATGCAATCATGTGAAACTATGTACACCTAAGTAATTTCCCATGCTCAACCCGTGCTATCAAGCACCCAAGGACTCTTAACCAAGTCCATACACATGTTAATATTACATGTTTCAACGATGCTAACTAGCATACGAGGACCTACCAACCGGGTCCTTAACATAACACTTTAGGATATAACCATATCCTATAATCAACACCAAACCGTCATCGCTACCCATACCGAGTTGTCATAACTCTTGTGTTGTGGTACATGTATGAAAGGAAAATACACTCTTTGATCCTATAGGACTACTTGTACGTGTAATGCCATGCTCAAGTTCACTATATAAATCTGCTCATACATATTAACCATACCAATCCTCATGCTCGAGTCACAACATGCTTTGAACACAATTAAATTCATAAGCATCATTCGATCACGCTTAGTCAATACCAATCATCTCATGCTTGTTCTATTTTAAGGATCATCAATCATAATCTCTACTAAGTGTTTATCACAAATCTAAACTCTCTGGTAGATTACCATGTGATTTATGTGCGGTTTTATGCACGTTTCCAAAATCCTTGTCTAAATGAGCAACTTAACATCTCATTTCAGCGCCATAATTTATAACGACATATTAATTTAGGACTCAATTCAGAACCAAACCCGCCTAAATTTCTACCATAGGTCATAATAAGTGCCTGAATCATTCCCACCAAATTTCGACCTCATTGTATTACTCAATACGTATTTACCATGCTCTACATTTATATTATATGACAAGCAAATTCATGGCAAATATGTATCCAAAAATTCTGAAACTAAACAGGGGTGATCACAATATTATCAGACACATTTATACCAAATTTTGTAAGCATCCGATAAATATTTTGTGAGAAATCAGTAAAACATAAAAAATCTGTACATATTCAACAATGCTTACTAAAACGTGATTTCTGGGAGCTACAGACCACCAAAAATTATGTGTCATCCCATTCCGAAAAGGTATCGCCTAGGGATACAACTTTTGTGTTACGCCCAAGGTCTAGATCTAAGCCTAACCTATCTAAAATCGGGTTTGAACCCAGCAGTGTAAATCTGGACAGTAAGTTGTCTTGTACATAAACAGTATCGTCTTCTGCACAGCTATTTTCGATTTCACATTGCGAGAGGAATAGAGCTCCCCTAAAAATGCACAACCACTCGTTGGAAAGGTCTTTCCGAGGGACACAACTTTTGTGTTGAGTGCATGACCGTAATGTGGTCGGATCATGCCTAAAAATAGGCTTGAAGTTCGTCACCGGCAGAAAATTGGTTTGTGTCTAAATATTATAAATTTGCTGCATTTGTTCACCTTCTTCATCCAACAGACACGTATATTATTTTGCCTTCTGTCCTCCAATACTCCCTCATTAGACCACCGTTCTTCACAAAATCACGTCCTACCACTTCGTATTAAAGAGACGAATTGATTGAAGATATTTTCTCGGTGAACAACGCCCTAAAATGTAAGTTCTAGTGTGGTCTCCTCCTACGAAACTCCATGAATCTTGCTGAAATTATGCTCTCTTGAGCCCAATATATCTCCTGTTTTAGATCTAAAGATCTAGCACCAAGGGAGAGGGGTGGAAGTCACCTTAATTTTTGGCCATGGTTCAAGCTTGTCTTCTTAGCAGCACGGTGGCGGCCGGCCAAGCTCCAAATCCTCCTTCCAAGCCTTGTTCCTTCAAGGAAGTTGTTGGTTATCTCCTTGAGGTGTGAGGAAGAAGAAGAAGAAAATGCTCAGCTTTGGATGAGAGAATGGGGTTCAAGGTTTAAGGGAGAAGATAATAAGTTGAGTTGATTTGACTAGCATTAATGGGAAAAACATTTCCCATGCTTTGGATTTGACAATACATCCACGTGTCACTATCCTATTGACCTAAGCCACCTCCCAGCCTTGAAATATGCAAGGATAAGATATTATCGCCGTCCACATTTTTCTGAAGTCTAATGTCGGCGGTATCACTACCGTCGGTGCTAGCGTAATGATGGTATCTTTGAGAACCCAACTCTTTTTTGATGACAAGTACACTCATCATTTTGAAGGCAATCGTCGGCGGTATCACTACTGCCGGCGCTAGCATATCGATGATATCTTCGAGAAACCAGCACATTTTCGATGACAACGAACTTCTTTTCGACGACAAGACACCCTTTTCAATGACAAGGTACCCCTTCTCGACGACAAGGTACCCATATCATTTTGTGAGGCCACACGTCATTTTGAAAGCTACCGTCGACGATATCGCTACCGACGATGCTAGTGTATCGACGATATCGACGAGGAAACAACCCATTTTTGATGACACGATATACATATCATGTTGAAGGCTACCGCCAGCGGTATCGCTACCACCGACGCTAGCTCTCTTCTACAAGTTCTTTCCATTATTTCCTATTTTAGTGAGTGAGGGCGCTACACCCACCCTTGTTGACCGTGACTCAAACCTGACCACCTCAGGGTCCTAGGGCTTCTACCGAGCCCAAGTCAACTCTCGGTGACACAACATACTCCTGATGGGTCTAGCTTGAATTGGGATGTTACACACCACTATGGTAAGGTAGGGCATTGGAGTAGAAACTGTCCTCTCTACATTAAGGATCTGCAGATGAAGAAGTGAAGTATGAATTCCACTTCAGGTGTTTTTGTTATAGAAATAAACCTTTCTGCTCCTTCATCTTGGGTATTGGATACCGGATGCGGTTCTCACATTTGTATAAATGTGTGGGAACTGGGAAGGAGAAGAATGCAAGGTAAAGGAGAGATAGACCTACACATTGGAAATGGAGCAAGAGTTGTTGTCGTTGTCGTTGGAGTCAATCGTCATTATTTGCCCACTTGACTTGTAATAGAACTAGATAACTGTTATTTTTTTCCAGCCATAACTCAATACAATATATCAATTTCATGCCTTGACATGAAGGGTTTTTCATTTATAATTTAGAACAATTGTTGTTCAATTTTTATGAGTGAGGTTTGTTATTGTGTAGCCCAATTGTTTAATGATTTATATGTTTTGAACTTAGACCATCAGATCTATAGTGTAAAAATACTAAAAGACTAAGAACAAATTACTCGAATCCTACGTTCCATTGACATTATTGTTTACGCCGTATAAACGAGAAATGCATATCAAAGCTCCATAGAGATGGACTACTGGACTCATTTGATTATGAATCATTTGAGAAATGTGAGTCTTACTTATTGGGCAAAATGACTAAAGCCCCTTTCACTGGTCATACTGAGAGCGCTGATGATCTTTTGGGTGTCATACATAGTGATGTATACGGACCCATGAGTTCTATGGCTAAAGGTGGGTTTCACTACTTTATTACATTTACTGATGATTTCAGTAGATATGGATACGTGTTTCTTACACTACAACATTTTCGGTCTTTAGCAACACTTGAAAATTGTTGCCTAAAACTGCAAAGCGTTGCCAAAATAGTGAAAACTGTTGGCATAGATGTGTTGTCTATACATGTGTTACCAAAGGTCTAAGGCAACAGTTTTCATACCTTTAGACAACACTATATAAAAACTGTTGCCTAAACTCGTAGAATAGGCAGCAGTTCTTTGTTGGGCCTATTGCAATAGTTTTGAAATGATTCCTTATATCGTTACAGTTAGCAAATGTTGCCAAATCTTTTTAATGGAGAAAAAAAATTAATGACAAATTCTTTTATTAATACTATACAAAAAATATTAGGCAACATTGTATCCAAAAATGCTTCCACACTATGTTAACCGGCTCTTTTATCAATTATCAGTAAACATATATGCTGGCCAAATATCCACACTTTTGTCATGCTAAATATCCAGCAAGCATGGATTACAAAATAATAATTTCATTCTCACAATTGTATCAAAAGAAACTTTTATGCATACAAACAGATAACAAATTAGAAAATTATAAATAATAAACTCGTGCACATTGATTAAAAGTTGTATAATCTCTTCTCAAATGTACTCTTCTCCTTCTCCTACTCTATTCTTGTTCATAGTTCTATTTCTAAAGAAGTACATTTCAACATTGCTTGAAGATTCCTCTTCAAGTGACGAGCGGCGCACCACAGCAATAGAGCACATTGAGTCTTCTCCTGGAGCTGGATGCGTCACATCAGCCCAAAATATAATGGTCGGCACATCTGATATAAAAGGGATATGCTTATTAAGCGCGTCTTCAAAAACAGCGTTCCGACCACCGACCTGCGAATTATAAGGAGTATGTTGAAAAGTAAAATCCTTCACTAAGTGCTCCTGCAGGATTGAAATTAAAAACACTAGAAAAGATGGAAATATTCACATACCTCTGAAAGCTTTGGCTCACTACTGGAATGTAAATAATGAGAAACTCTTTCCTTCTCCCTTTTTAAACACTCTTCATCCTAAGAGAAACCAAAGTGAAGTTAACACCCACAACTTTAGTAAAAGAATGCATTAAGAAAAAGAAAGGGACCCTTCAACTCCAAGTTTATGGACTGAATTTTATCCAATCAATTTCCTTTGACACCTTAGGCTGCTCTTGGATAACTCCATCAATTATTTCACTTTCTTATCCTTAGGTCACGAGTCCAAGGATGCAGAGGTGATCGATGTATAAGGTGGCAGAAGTTGGATTGATTCATGTATATTGCCATGAAAATTCTATCAGCATACCTCTTTAAATGAACTTAAATAATTTCTTAGCATCTTTCCGTCCCCTGATTGCTTTTCCAACACTACGCCTAGAGCACAAACACCTGCCCGACCACATATGAAGGGCCCCAGAACAGCTATCAGCAAATACACATAAATGAAGATCATAAAGTAGAAGCAATTTCGGAACTTACCGCGAACCCTAGGAAGTAGAGTCGCATGCCTTCACAATATCGCCACAGAGATTGAAATCATGGCGATTTTGTCACAACCTGTATTTTCCCCGAATTATGCTACGATATCAGAGTAAAGGGAAAAAATACGCGTCGTGATGCCACGTCCTGCAGGGGACAACTACAGACGTTCAGGAAAGCACTCAAACAAATATTTTGCGAGAAAAGAGATATATATAAAAAAGAATTTATCTTTTAACATTTCTTTCTTTGGTTAGGAGGTCGTGCCCCTCGGCCCTGTGGTCTACACAGCCACCAATAGAAAAAGATATGCGTGCACAACGGAAGAAAATAGGTTCCTTTTATCCTAAGAATGCTGAAGACCAGAAATGCCTCCAGGGCGTACGTAGGTCTAGATTTAGTATATTATAAGGAAGTACTTTTTTTACGCTTTGCAAATAGGTGATACATAATAGTGAGTAAAGCAATGCATGCTAAAAACTTAATTTGCTAAAAGAGTTGCACATTTTCCAAAGATAATACATTTCCCAGAGAGTACATGTATACTAAAACCAAAATAGGAAAAGGAAAACAAGTAGCAGCATAAGCAAGTAATTTGAGCAAAATCCATACGGGCGCCAACAGCTGACACGAACCCGCGGGAAAGAAAGAAGACATTCCAAAAAATGGGCTACAGCTAACAAAAAAAATGGTATCCTTACCCACAGGGGAGGAGAGGCCTCGGTGGGTGAAACTGGGCGACTCTGCTCTAACACCAGCGGCTACTACTGACCTGAACCTGAGGCATCCATAAGAAAAGAATGACTCGGCCCAATGGGTGCAAGAAAACAGCAAGAAAGGAGAGAAAAGGATAACATGATAGGTATGCTGATTAGCGGCAAGCACGAATTTAACAATTTCCTTAAAACAATAGCACAAGCTAGAAAGAAAAATCTCCAGAACAGGGTATAAAGTAACCAAAAGAAGAGCAGGCCAAACCCAGCTGCTGCACAACAAGCCAAAAGAATTGTGGTGGGGGCCTCAATATCCACCCACACTCCAGTCCAAAGCCACTGTGGTGAGGGCCCATACGTCCACCCACTCTCTAGTCTGAAAACACTGTGGTGAGGGCCCATACGTCCACCCACTCTCCAGTCTGAAACCACTGTGGTGAGGGCCCATACATCCACCCACTCTCCAGTCAAAAACCACTGTGGTGAGGGCCCATACGTCCACCCCACTCCAGTCCAAAACCTTTTCCAACAAAACTTGTCAGCAGCATGCTTGGTTTGACGCTCGAGGAAGGTCTTATGTTTAATATAGGGGAATGAACTTTGCTACGTGCACATATGTATAAAGTTATACAATAGCATTTGATAACTTACTGTAAGTATGAAACCACAGACAACTGGTACGGATATAAAGTTCGAAGCCGAAATATATCTACATCCCTTTCAAGTTTAACGATTAATGGCTTCGTTAAATCATCGAGAACTAGCAACAAAAATTCCCAAGGAATTTAGCCTCTAATCCCCCCAACCCGCTAGGCATTGGGAAACAAAATTCCCAGGGAATTTAGGATCTGGTTCCTCATACCGTCACGAATTAGCAAGCATGATTTCATGCAATTTGGTCGCAAACCATCCAAATTCAACCAAATAAGTATGTCGAGGAGTTAGCAAATAATAACCCTCATACTAATATTTATTTCTAGCTACTTATAAGCAAAACGCGCAGAATTTTGCAAGTAACATAACCAGAGACTAGCCAAAAGGAACTAAACTTATCTAACATAAACTCGGGGCCACCAGCCCAAAGCTCCCCACAAAAGGGAAGGAAAAAAATAAATAGTCCAAATAACCCAAAATTCCTGGAGGGACAAGTCAACAGCCCCAGCCTCTAAAATAACTCAACAAGAGTGATGCAAAGCAGCCCAAATGAACAGAAATATCCCATGGATCCAACTGTAGCCTCCCCAAACCGATTCTACAAGGCAGCCCTAATTAGACAAAAACATAAAAGCAGCCCCCAGCAAAATGCATAACATCAGCCCCATTTAGACAAAACAAAATAGAAGCAGCCCCCAGCAAAATACATAACAGCAGCCCCATTTAGACAAAACAACATAGAAGCATCCCCCAACAAAATGCATAACAGCAGCCCCATTTAGACAAAACAACATAGAAGCAGCCCCCAGCAAAATCAAATTAAGAAATCAAGTAAGGATCTGCCAGCATAGTTCCATACCAGAAGAGCAACATGAAAAAGAGGGGGGAAGGGAAGAAGAAGAAGAAGAGTTTTCTTGCCTCAACAACGGGGCTCCGTCGAATCCCGACAAACGAGAAAGAAGCCGCCCGGATCTACAGCCCCGGCGACGATGACAGACCCGGCGACCAAGATCCCTCCTCCTTCGACCGCTCCGGCGCCTTGCGACACTCGCCGACGGAAAACTCCAAACCTCCTAAACAGTGCGAGAGGGGTGTGGGAAGAGGAGAGGGAATCCGATGATCTGCTCGCTTTTTTTCCACAATCATTTATATGTGTATGTGCACATATACATATATATTTACATATATAAATATATATATATATACATATATTTATTTAGGAAATGATCAAAATTGCCTATACGCACATATATGTAATATCCTAGCATCAACTCACCGGACGGCAACGTACATGAAATGGTAACGCCCACCCGCATTATTACAACGCAACGATAACTTTAGTATTTAAACTATCAATATTATCATAACCCTACTTAGAAGACTATAAGGAAATTCTGGGGCGTTACAACCACCCCTCCTAACAAAAAGTTTCGCCCCAAAACTTTGTAACAACAATACCAAACAAGGAAAAGCATAAGAGACGAAGGCTTACCGGGGAAACTAGCCGAAAAGATGAGGATAGGACTCCTTCATTGGTGACTCTAGCTCCCAGGATGCACCCCGAACATCCTGATTACCCCAGAGGACCTTCACCATAGGGATGGACTTTCTTCGCAACACCCGATCTTGCTTCTCCAAGATACGAACGGGTTGCTCCACAAAAAATAGATTGGGCTGCAGCGCTAGCACAGAATCTAAAACATGGCGATCGCTGAGGACGCACTTCCGCAGCTGGCTTACATGAAATACGTCATGCACACCATGGAAGGAGGCAGGTAACGACAACTTGTAAGCAGAAACTCTGATGCGTTCGATGATCTGAAAGGGTCCCACATACCTGGGGTCTAGCTTATGGCTCTTCCCAAATCTTTCAACACCTGCCATCGGGGACACCTTTAAGAACACAATGTCCCCCACCGCAAATTCTAAATCATTCCTATGCTGATTGTCGTACTTCTCATAGCACTCCTGAGCTACTCGGAGCTTCTCACGGATCTGCATCACAGCAACGCTCATCTCTTCCAAAGCCTCAGGGCCCAAAACTGGCTTCTCGCCCACTTCAGCCCAGAATAGGGGAGTCCGACAATGCCTCCCATATAGAGCCTCAAAAGGAGCCATCTGCATGCTCTCCTGATAACAATTATTGTACGCAAACTCCATGAGACCAAGGCGTTCATCCCAAGCTCCTCCATGCTCCAAAATATAACACCGGATCATATACTCCACGATCTGATTTACCCTTTCCATCTGCGCATTCGTCTGCGGGTGATAAGCTGTAGAATATCTGAGAACTGTGCCCAAAGCCCCTTGCAGACTCTGCCAAAAATGGGAAGTGTACCTGGAATCACGATCGGACACAATGCTCGCTGGCACTCCATGCAGTCTAATGACCTCTTGCACATACAGAGATGCAATCTTCTCCATCAAATAACCAGTCTTGTATGGCACAAAATGAGCACACTTGGTCAACCTGTCCACGATCACCCACACCGTATCATGTCCCCGAGGGGATCTCGGTAAACCAGTAATAAAGTCCATGGAGATACTCTCCCATTTCCACAAAGAAATATCCAACGGTATCAGCTTGCCCCTGGGTCTCCTATGATCCGCCTTGATGCGCTGACAGGTGAAACACTGCGTCACAAACCTTGCAATATTGCCCTTCATGCCTGATCACCACACGATCTGCTTCAAATCGTGATACATCTTCATAGAGCTAGGATGATCAGATAGGCTGGAGTCGTGAGCCTCCTCACAAATCCTTGCTCGAATCTCCTCCACAGTGGGTATGCAAAGCCTGCCACGGTACCTCAAGGTACCCTCAACATCGATCGAGAAATCTGGCAACTCACCTCTCTCCGCTCCACCTCGGAGGTGCTGTAAATTCAGATCATCCTTCTGATGCGACTTTGCCAGAGTAATCCAGGAAGGTTCTTCAACTTCCATACAAGACGGTCCACCCCTGGGCTTCACCGCGATACTCATCAACAGGAACTCCTCAACCAGAGACTGCACGGAGAGACCAAAAACAGAAGCCAATTTCCTGCTTAGGGCATCCGCCACTACATTACCCTTGCCTGGGTGATACAGGATCTCCACATTATAATCTGCCATGCACTCCATCCACCGACGCTGGCGTAAGTTCAGTTCTCGCTGAGAAAACAGACAAATCAAGCTCTTGTGGTCTGAGTAGATCTTGCACGTCACCCCATACAAAAGATGCCTCCACAGCTTTAGGGCATAAATCACCGCAACAAACTCTAAATTATGCGTAGGGTATGTTGGGAATTGTATCCATAATTACCTTGATTTGACGAAGTCCCCTTGAACTAAGTTGAATTGAGTTTGTATTTGATGTTGCTCTCTAGTTAAGTGTTTGCAGGTTTTAAATGGCTAAGTACAAACCAATGTCAGGTTTCAATGGGTCATCAAACACAGCCCTATGCAATGTAATTCCTCATTGTATGGACCAAGGTGTTGATTCATGTGAAATCTCTCTATTGGGATGTACTTCTTATTCAAACACAAAGGAAGAGCTAAAGGAAGGTGTTGCTGTTCTGTGTTCAAGGAAGAAACAAAAGTTTTTCTAAGTAATTCTGCGTTCGACAAAAGTTTGTGCGTTCGTTGATCTCCGTTCGACAAACGGAAGTATTTCGTCGAACTCTGCTCTTTTGTTCTGAGAGAAGAAAGATTTTTCTATGGATTTCTGTGTTCGACTAAAATTTGTGCGTTCGTCGATCTCAGTTCGACGAACTGAATAAATTTCGTCGATCTCAGTTCTGCCTAAGGTGAAAGCAATTTCGTCGATCGGGTTCGTCGATCTCCGTTCGACGAACAGATGAATTTTCGTCGACCGTTGTTTTGCCAGTGTTGAAGTTGTTTTCGTCGATCGCGTTCATCGATCTCAGTTCGACGAACTGAATTTATTTTGTCGATCTCAATCTTTGCTGAAGATAAAGCAATTTCGTCTTTCGTCGATCTCCGTTCGACGAAGTGACAAATTTTGTCGATCGCTGTTTTGTTGTAATTAAAGTATTTCTTTGAGCTCTCGAGAAATCCTTGTAGTTCTCGAGAAGTCTTTCTCAGCGGATCTATCCCTTCTGAAGTATTTCTCGAAGTTTATTTCTCGTGAAGTCAAGAGTTTTCTAGAAGTCTATTCCAGGCCTCTGAAATTTTCTTCCATGATTTTTCTCGAAATCAAGCTTCTATTTTTCGAGAAGTTTAGTATATCTCGAGAAGTTTGATTCCCGTTCTTCTCGTGATTTTTATCTATTTGATGTTACGTCTTTTCTGTCTGTTTGATGTGATGGCTTTCTTCATTTCGGTTAAGGTTAATCCTTTCCTAATCCTTATCATTAAGCCTTTGTCTATATAAGGCTCTCTCTCTTAGGATTAATCAACAACAAGGATTATTATTGATGAATCATTAATCTCTTCCGTGACCTAATGTCTCCATCCGATTCAAGAAGAATGAAAAGTGCCGCGCTCATCGCCAATTGTTGGAGATCGATCTGAAGTTCTGATTTATCGTCTCCAGTGGAAGAAAAGTTTCGATCGATCCTCGCTCCATCATCTACTGTATCTATTGGATCGAATCGAATCGTAGAAGATCATATCTGTGTCATTTTCAAGTCTTCCTCATCGACATCACGTCAAATCCATTCAAGTCTCAAGAAGGAAGAAGATATCTAAGGAGTTTTCAGATCTGTTGGTGAATTGATAAGAGTTATATCATTCTTTAATTTCATTTGATTGTAGGAGAGGTTTTCTCTGAGTTGTAGGAGAGGTGTTCTCCGAGTTGTAAGAGAGGTTCTCTCTGAGATTGTAGGAGATTTGTCTCCGAGTTGTAGGAGTGTTGACTCCGAGATTGTAGGATCATTCTTGATCCGAGTTATAGTGAAGTAGTCAAGTCTAGCTGTGGTGCTAGATTGGTGAGGCCGGTAAGTGGAGTACCCAAGAACGAGGAACCGCTATAAATCTCTTGCGTCATCTGTGATTGTGATTTGCTTTCTGTGCATTCTTTTTATCAAGATTTTTTATTCCGCAAAAGACGCAGTTATCACCTATTCACCCCCACCTCTATGTGATTTAGGTTGGCAACTAGATATTACAATTGGTTTCAGAGGGTCGCTGTTCTTTAAAGGTTAACACCTTGAATAGGATCTATCCATTCTAGTTGCTAGCAAATCATGGAAAGAAGCAAGGAATCTTCCTCGTTGAAATTGCCAATATGCACAAAGGCTAATTTCCCTATGTGGAAAGAAAGAGTCAAATTTTACATGGAAGTCGCAGACCCAAGAATTTTCCAAGTCGTGGAAGAAGGCCCTCATGTGTCAATGACTGCCTCAACAATTGACCCTACCGTTCAAGTTCCAAAGAAAATGATGGATTTAACAAAGGATGAAATCCCTCTCGTTGCCCTTGATAAAAAGGCAAAGAATATAATTTCTAGTGCGGTGGACGACTCCATGTTACAAAATCTAATCCACTGCAAGTCAGCCAAAGATATGTGGACATCCTTAATAGTTCTTATGGAAGGTACTGAAGAAGTAAGGGATGACAGAAGATCTCTTCTAAATCAAGAGTACGAGGCATTCAAGCAAAGTAAGAAGGAGTGCATTGTCGATGCATATGAAAGATTCTTCAAAATCGTTAACGGACTAAGAAACAATGGTCGGGAATTTACTAATGGTGAACTGAATGACAAATTCCCGTGATCCCTGACAAAAGACTGGGATAGCAAGATAGTTGCAATCAGTGAGTTTGGAAAGTTACCAAACCTAGACCCACAGAATTTGTTTGGGAAGTTATTATCCCATGAGCTGCAAATGAATATTCGCAAAACAGAAGAAGACGGGAATAGGATTTCAAGCAAGGAAAGGACCTTGGCTATGAAGGCCGAGAGTTCCAGAAAAAGCAGAGCCATGTCTCCAATTAGAGCACAAGAATCTGATGATGAAAAAGAATCTGAAGCCGGCTCCTCCAAATATGAATTGTCTGATGGGGAGTTTTCTCTAATCTCCCGTCAGTTCAAGAAACTACTTAGTAAAAGAAGACACATAAAGAACAAGTCTTCCTCCTCTGACTATAGACATTCTCGACGTGATGGTGATCATCAAAAAAAGAGTTCAAGCAATCATGATAGGTATAAGACTAAACCTAGTAAACATATTTCTTCTGACATAGTTTGCTATTGCTGTAATAAGCCAGGGCACATGATCGCTGAATGCCCTTATAAGAAGAAAGAGTGTGGAAGAAAAGATGAAAAGAAATCCACCTTCGTGAAAAAGAAGACTGAAAAAAGCCTAGTCGCCAAAAAGTCCAAAGCTTTAAGCGACAGTGACTCAGAGAAATCAAGTAGTGAAGAAGAAGCCTACTTCGGGCTGATGGTCATGACTGATGATGAAGAAGAACCTCCATATACCGGGAAGGTAAACTCTCACACCATCTTATCTGATTCTGATTATGCCTCAGTTGAACAAAAGGATTACCCCTCAGATGATGACTCAAATCTCATGACCCAATATACTGAAATGCTTAAAAGCATTGACAGATGCTGAAAGATAGTCAAAATTCAGGTCCAGGAGATCATGTCTCTCAAAGAAGTGGAATCTAATCTGAGAAATAAAGTTGAACAACTTTCTTCTTTCAGAGAGGAAATCCAAGTCTTGAAAGACAAGATCAAAAGCTCGGATGAGCTCCTTGATCGGAGAGAGAACTCCAAAGTTCTGGAAGAGCAGCTAGCCACTGAGAAAAGGCTAGTTGAAAAGTTTTCACAACCTAAAACTATTCTTCCAATCATTGATACTTTCTCTGCTAAAGTAGGTAGCAGTGGTTTAGGTCATGTGGTTGGTCCTAGTAATTCTTCTAAGGTCACCCTTGCCAAGAAGAAAGATAAGAATGTTAAGAAAGCTATCGTTGAAGAGAAATGGAAAGCCCATCAAGATCAAGTGGCATTTAAGAAAGTTTTCTTTCCTACAAATGTCTATGATATGGAGAGCACTTATGGTCACTTGACATGACCAATAAATTTTGTGCCTGTCAATGACTATAAGGGGTGGGCTCGTCCTCGAAACCTCGGTGAAAGTGCTTTCAAGGCACCTTATCAAGAGATTAATCTGAGAGATTATGGTCCTTATGTTCATGGTCCGAGTGCAATGAGAGCACCAATAGTGAAGGCTGTTGCACCCAAGCCTAAGGAGAAAGCACTACCATGTGTGTGTTGTACTCACGAGGCATCCTCATCTAGAAGGATTGCTCCTGCCAAAACTAACATTCAAAAAGTTAAGTAGGAGAATACTAAAAGAAGGTACAACAGGTTTAACTGTTGGTGTTGCGGCAAAATAGGTCACTTTGCCGTAGATTGCTGTTCAATTCCACATATTTCAAGAGACCACAAGTAAACATTGCTAGAAAGACTACTCGCAATGTTAATGTTCATCGTGGTGCTCAACTAACGAGGGACCAAAGATCCAAATTAGTTTGGGATCCTAAGGCAAAATAATTTATTTTTGCAGGTATGTCCAAAGGCCAACAAAAATCCTATCTGGTATTTGGACAGTGGTTGTTCTCGACATATGACCGGAACTAGAAGCCTCTTACAGAACTATATTCCAGTTGTGAACGGTCCAAAAGTTACTTTTGGCGGATCCGACAAAGGAATAACAAAAGGGTACAGTATGATTTCAAATGGTAATGTATCCTTTTCGGATGTGGCTTATTTGGAAGGATTAGAACATAATCTTATAAGCATAAGTCAACTTTGTGATAAAGAATACGTAGTTGATTTTCGTAAAGATAAGTGTTTGATAAAGTCGGCAGAAAATTCGGAAACGATTTTATCAGGCACTCGTTGTAGAAATATATTTTGTTTAAATTTTCTTTGTTTATCCTCTTCTACACCAGTGTGTCTTTTAGCAAAAGATAGTGCATCTCTTGCTGACCAATGGCACAAGAGATTAGCACATATTAATTTCAAAACTATAAATAAATTATTTTCACAAAATTTAGTGCGTGATGCACCAGATATTAAGTGCATTAAAGATAGACCTTGTCATGCTTGTGTAAAAGGCAAGCAAATAAGTGCTACCTTTAAGAGCATAATTGGCAAAGATTCAACTAGGTGTTTATACATACTTCATATGGACTTGTTTGGTCCTTTGCAAATTAGAAGTTTAGGAGGTAAGTCTTACACATTGGTTATTGTAGATGACTACTCACCTTTTGCATGGGTATTCTTTCTAAAACACAAGTCAGATACCTTTGATACTTTCACTAAGTTTGTCAAGCAAATTCAGAATGAATTTGAATGTTCGGTGGTCAAAATTAGAAGTGACCATGGAACAGAATTTGAATCTAGGGCCATGACAGACTTTTGTGAAAGCCTTGGTATCTTTCATGAGTTTTCCTCTCCTAGAACTCCACAACAAAATGGGGTAGCTGAGATAAGGAATAGAACACTCATTGAGGCTTGCAGAACAATGTTGAGTGACACTTCACTACCCGAATACCTTTGGGCGGAAGCCGTCAATACTGCTTGCCACGTGCAAAACAGAGCACTCATAAATAAAAACCATGAAAAGACTCCTTATGAACTACTAAAGGGCAAGAAACCAACCATTTCTTATTTCAGAATCTTTGGCAGTAAATGCTTTGTACTTAATAATGGAAAGCATTACAAAACCAAGTTTAGTGAAAAGAGCTTTGAATGTATTTTCGTAGGCTATAGTAGCCATTGTAGAGCTTATAGAGTTTTTAATAAGAAAACCTTGGTTGTAGAAGAATCCATTAATGTTGTATTTGATGAGACGGGTATGCTACATAGCAGCTCCTCTAGTATTTCTGTTGAATATGCAGGTTCAAGGCTGCAAGACTTATGCTTGGAGAAGCCAGTTGAAGAAGATGCTCAAACCTTCGTCAAGATCCCTCCCGCAACCTCAACTGAAGAGGAAGTTCAGCTTGATGAAGAGCCAATCCAAGTGGAGGAAGACACTCCAGTGGTAGAAGAAGCTCCTGGTGCTCCAAATAATGCGAGGAATCTTGAATTCAGACATCTGAGGGACCATCCTATTGATCAGATCATAGGAGACCCTCAAGTTGGCATAAGAACGAGAAGAGGTACTACTAACGAAAATATGTATTTGAGTTTTTTTTCACAGGTTGAACCGAAGAAGTTTCAAGAAGCAAATGAAGACCCTCATTGGATAATTGCAATGGAAGAAGAGTTGAATCAATTCAAGCGTTGCAAAGTGTGGACTCTAGTTCCAAAACCCAAGGATAAAAATATCATTGGAACGAAGTGGGTATACAGAAACAAGTTGGATGAAGACGAAACAATCATAAAGAACAAAGCCAGACTTGTAGCAAAAGGTTACAGATAGGAAGAAGGGATCGACTTCGATCAAACTTATGCTCCAGTAGCAAGACTCGAAGCGATCAGGCTGTTTTTAGCCTATGCTGCATTCAAAGGATTCACCGTATACCAAATGGACGTCAAGTCAGCTTTTCTGAATGGTAATATAAACAAAGAAGTATACGTTGAACAACCTCCAGGTTTTGTAGATTCTGAACATCCTGATTATGTTTATTTACTGCAAAAAGCTTTGTATGGTTTGAAACAAGCTCTTCGAGCTTGGTATGAGATGTTGTCTAACTTTCTTCTTGAGAACAAGTTCACAAGAGGAAAGATATATAAGACATTATTTCTTAGGGAAGTAAAAGGCAAGATTTTGCTAGTGCAAATCTATGTCGATGACATTATTTTTGGCTCCACGGACGACAACCTTTGCAAGAAGTTCTCAAAACATATGCAAGGGAAGTTTGAAATGAGCAGTATGGGTGAGCTGAAATATTTCTTAGGACTTCAAGTGAAACAATCTGAAGATGGAATTTTCATCTCACAGACGAAGTTCACCAAGGAGTTGGTTAAGAAATTTGGAATGGAGAGTGCAACCTCTATGAGGACTCCAATGAGCTCAGCTATGTCTTTGGACAAGGATGAGAAAGGGAAACCTTTCGATGAAACCAAGTACAGAAGCATAATTGGCTCTCTGCTCTACATTACTGCTAGTAGGCCTGATATAATGTTTTCTACATGTGTATGTGCTAGATATCAGGTGAACTCTAAGGAATCTCACTATACTGCTGCAAAGCGAATTTTGAGATATCTTAAGGGTACACCAAATCTTGGCTTATGGTACCCAAGAAGTAATGATAGCGAACTAATAGGTTTTTCAGATGCAGATTTTGCAGGTAGCAGAGATGACAGGAAAAGCATTTCCAGAACATGTCAATTTATCGGAAGAAGACTTATATCCTGGAGCAGCAAGAAGCAGAATTGTGTTGCAATTTCAACCGCCGAGTTAGAATATATTTCTGCAGGCAGTTGATGCACATAACTTCTTTGGATAAAGAATCAGCTTGAAGATTACAACTTGAAGTTTAAAGAAATTCCAATGTTTTGCGACTCCTACAGTGCTATAGCAATTGCAAATAATCCAGTCTCGCACAGCCGGACAAAGCATATTGAGTTGAGATACCATTTCATCTGGGAGCATGTGGAGAATGGGGACATCAATCTATGCTATGTCCCTACGGATAAGCATGTTGTGGATATTTTCACGAAGCCGCTGGATGAGACCAAGTTCTCTTTCTTCAAGACAGAACTTGGAATGCTCAACATGGAGTAATTCAAGCCAAGAAGAAGTCAAGAAAAAAAATAGATCGTCAAATGTTCTAATTCTAAGGGAAGCAGAGGTCTATCATTTTGGAAGAAGAAAAATCTAAGTCTTCATTGGATTTCTAGAGAAATGGAGTTAAATTCTCGAGAAATGCTTTGTCTCTGGTGAAAATGGATGAAGACAGGATTTTAGCTCTTTTCGAGAAATGATACTTTACTTCTCGCAAAATGGGATTGCACTTCTCGAGAAATGGGTTATCCCTCGATAAATGAGCTTGCGAAGATAGATCGGCAGAATTTTTGGATTTCTCGAGAAATCATACAACTTCTCGAGAAATAGATCTTATTTTTCGGAATTCTATTTTTCTATTTCGAGAATACGAAAGGTCAGGTACGCGTGTTTATTTTCTTATATATTAAATAAAATTCATTTAAAATTGTCACATCAAATCAAACTATAAATAGACAACCGAAATGAATTAATGTTCACGCGAGGTCATCTTCCGTTCTTCTCGAAAAGCCGCCGACTGTTCATCTTCCCTTCTCGCGACATCGGATTTCTGGTTCGTCCCTAGACACGATTTATCTCTTTCAGCTCTCATTCTTCGATCTCCTCTCGATCAATGGCGCCTTCTACAAAGCCTAAGATTGGCGTGGGAAGTGAGCTGGTGCGTGCAGGCCTCACCTCAATCTCAGATGAGTTATAGAATTTGTTCTATCTTCTAGATGCAGCAAGTTTGACCTTTGTTCTTGAGCATCCCTATCGGATTTTATTCAAAGAAGTAGAGGACTTCTTTATCAACATCAAGGTTCACAAGGATGGGAAAAGGATGAAATCTACATTGGGCAATTTCAAGGTCAAGATCAGCCCTAAGTCTCTATCAAAATATCTGAGACTACCAGTGGTAGAATCTGAGGACATCCTAGAAGATGCTGATTGGGTCAAGGCAGTAGTTTTCTGTGGAATAGATAAAGCAGCTACAACAGTTAGAAGGCAGAAAATGAATGATGTAGGAAAGTTGTTGGTAGACATCATTTCCAAAGTGTTGCTGTGTAATATAGGTAGCTTGGGTTATGTCTCAGCAGATGTCTTCTGCTTGATGACAACAGTGATCTGTGGGAAGAATTGTAACTGGGCAAATCTTCTTTTCTCCAAGATTAAAGACAGCATTCTGACTCCAAATTTTGCAAGAATACTGTCACTGAATCTAAATCAGCTCATGATGCAGCACGCCCAGGGCCGACCCACCCTGGCTCGGCCAGAAGGAACACGTTCCAGTCGCACTGCCGGGCTGCAGTCCAAGCACCCCAACCCATCTTCGGCCCCACCACAGAACCGTTAGGTTGTTGAGGCCAGGGCTCGATCCCCCGACCTCCTTGATAAAGAGTCTTCAGGAAGACTCTTTATCAAGGAGGTCGGGGGATCGAGCCCTGGCCTCAACAACCTAACGGTTCTGTGGTGGGGCCGGAGATGGGTTGGGGTGCTTGGACTGCAGCCCGGCAGTGCGACTGGAACGTGTTCCTTCTGGCCGAGCCAGGGTGGGTCGGCCCTGGGCGTGCTGCAGCTCAGTTGGTGATGAGAGTCTGCCTGAAGACTCTTTATTAAGGAGGTCGGGGGATCGAGCCCTGGCCTCAACAACCTAACGGCTCTGTGGTGGGGCTGGAGATGGGTTGGGGTGCTTGGGCTGCAGCCCGGCAGTGCGACTGGAACGTGTTCCTTCTGGCCGAGCCAGGGTGGGTCGCCGGATGGTGAGTCACATCTTATTCCTAATGCTGACATGTTTCCAAGGTTTCCCAAAACCTTTTCTAGCCCTAACAGGATATTGGACATGGAGCCCATTACTACAACTGATGGTGATACTCGTCGCTTCCTCATTCGATGGCGGGATCGTCCACCTTCCGATGACTCTTGGGTGCTTGAGTCCGAGCTTCAAAGACTAGATGCCGCTCTTCTCCACCGTTTCCTCTTGGACCACGCATCGGTGATACGTGAAGTTGAGGGGGGAGGATTGATGCCGCACCACTTCCCCCACATGTGGATGACTTGGAGATGTTACAACACAAGGACTTTCGGCGCCCCGGAAGTCAACATTATAACCTCTGCCCGCGTCGCGCAAAGGATGCTTAAAGCCTTTTTATTATCTAGCTTTAGTTTTATATTTATTTCCGTCATTTTAAAATTGTAATATTTTAATTCCGGCATGTTTCTTATTTTGGGTGTGCTAATAGACATTTTATGTGGTGTGCATTTAACCATCCGGGTTGATGAGATTTCATCTCAATTTTGGATGGTTGGATGGTGTTAATAAACTCCTATTTAAAGGAGCCTTTTATGAGAAATGAATAGAATAGATTGAACCCTAAAAGCTTCCCCCCTAAGGAGGAATTTCGGCCAAGCCTTGCTCCAAGCCGCCGCCCCCCCCCCCCCCCCCCCCCCCCCCCCCCCTTGTCTCCCCTCTCTTCTCCATTTTCGCCCCCCCCCCCCCCCCTTCTTGGGTGTTTCCGGCGTGGTTTCTTGGTGCGACTCCAAGGAGGAAGGAAGGCAGCCCCTCGGTGTGACTCCGAAGGATCCATACGGTGCGATGCCGGTGGAAAACGTGGAGAGAGTGATTCTCCCACAGTTATCAAGAGTGTTTTCATTTTCTGGGTTGGGTAATCTCTAAAACCTTCAAGAGCTTCTTTTCTTTAGTTTGTGGAGGAAGAACCATCGTGTTCTCCGCGATTTTGAATATCGATCGTTGGTATTTTTCTGAACTTGAGATCGCTTTCCCGCATTCTTCGTGTCCGGACCGTGTGGGTCTCGTTTGCTTGAACGGATCTTGGCCTATAGCCTTGGTTTTGTTCTCTAAAAGAGTAGCAATCTTTGTGTTGATTTGGGAACTATGTCGACTCTCTTTTGACCGCTGTTTTAGAGTCGATCGTTATTCTTTTTAGTTTGATATTGTGATGCGAATGGCAACGTATGTGAGTGATAGAAAGCTTGTGTATGTGCCGTAGTTCATCGTATGATCGAGGCGAGTTGGAGTGTAGTCCGTGTAGATCTCTATTAGGAGACGCCGCTGCACCAACTCAACCAAGAGGTTTTTGACATGTCCAAAGGAGCAATGATTCACCATATGAAGAAGATAGATGTCTTCACAATTCAAAGGTGGGACATCAGAATTACAAAGCCAACTGCAGGTGCAAGTTCCCAGGGGGAGCCACTTCCTTCTGTTTCTTCTGAACCTCAGAATGTGATGTTGGAACATGGTCTTCCGCATCTCCTAGGTTTGAGAATAACAAATCCTATGTGTATTTGATCTTGTATGTTCAAGTGTGCAGGTTAGCATAGTCCACATGACTCAAGGAGTACACATGATGACTGCCCCCAAAATTGAGGCCAAAATTCGAAGAGGCTCACTAGCGCCGGCGGTAGCAACTAGCGTCGGGCGCTAGCGATGAATAGCGCAATTCCAGGAGCTGTTATAGAAGGCGCTAACGTCTGGCGGTAGCGGATAACGCCGGCGGTATCGGTGAACACAGAAGGAATGAAAGCCTCGTTGCCGCGGATTGAAGATCCTGCCGCGCATGAAGTTTCTTAATCAGGGATAGCGCCGGCGGTAGCTACTAGCGCTGGCGGTAGCATGGCGCACAAGAGGCATGGAGCAATATGTTGCCGTGGATTGAAGATCCTGCCGCGCAAAACGTTTCCTAATCCGGGCTAGCGCCGACGGTAGCGCTTGGGCTATAAAAGGACCCCCTCTCCTCTTGTTTTCGTACACCAATTGCATACACCTCAGAGAGAGAGTACTAGAATTCCAGAGGCCTATCTTGGCCGAAATTTGAGGTGCCGGCGAAGCTCTGCCAACTTCTGAAGGAGGATTCCATCACGCCGAAGCCAAATGAAGTCTGCTTCGACAAACGCTGATTCTACAGCGGATCTTCGCCTCCATATTCAGAAGTTCATCTTAAGGGAAGTTTTTATTATTTTATTTATCTTTATTTGTAAACGGTAGTGAAATCGCCTCGTGTTGGCGACTAGGTCTGGGGTAGGACTTAGGGCTGAAAATCGCCTCGTGTTGGCGACTAGATCTAGGTTAGGTCTAGGGGGTGCTTGAGGCCACATCCGGGGAAGGATTGGCTAGAGCGGCTTGAGGCCGAATCCGGGAAGGAGGAGGCTAGGGCCACCGGTTCGTGGGGAAGCGAGTCGGGATAGAAAATGAAAAGAGCTTTTATTATTCGCCTCCGATCTCTAGCGACATTGAGATCAAGTTTTGTAAAACTTATTTAATATCAATAAAGCTTGTCTCTCATTTTGTTTTACTTGACTTCTTGTTTTATTATTGCAATATTCCAAAGTTTTCTAAATAAAATATAAAGTTTTTGAAAACCCTTATTCACCCCCCCCCCCTATAAGGGCGCCGACCGATCCAACAAGTGGTATCAGAGCGGTTTTGTTCCAATCGGCTTAACAACTGAGAACAATGGCGTCTCATGATCTCGCTTTTCCTGAGGGTCAAGGGGTTAGTCGACCACCTCTCTTTACTGGGTCTGATTTTAACTACTGGAAAAATCGAATGATGTGTTTTCTTATGACTATGGATGTAGAAGTATGGAACATGGTAGAAGTTCGGTACTCTCCTCCTACAACTGTAGTGGGAGAGGCGACATTAGCAAAACCTAAGGATAAATGGGACGACAATGATAAACTAAGGTGTAAAAATAATGCTAAAGCAATGAATGCCTTATATTGCGCTTTAAATAGGACTGAGTTTAATAGAATTTCTGCATGCACTACTGCTTATGATATTTGGAATCAATTAGAAGTAACTCACAAAGGTACATCGCAGGTGAAAGATGCAAAGCTGTTTCAACTGGAATCTGAATACGAGAAATTCAGGATGGACACGGAAGAGGACATCAACTCCATGTACACTCGCTTCACAAAGATTGTCAACGCATCAAAGGCGCTTGGAAAGACCTACTCCGACGGGGACTTGGTGAGGAAAATTCCTCGGTCCTTACCCCCAAGGTTCAATCCGAAGGTGACAGCCATCTCGGAGTCGCACAACTTAAGAACGCTCCAGATCGAGAACCTCATTGGGAATCTCAAAACCCATGAGGTAGAACTGCAAATTCAACATGAAGAATACAACAAAGAGCCAAAGAAAAAGGCGTTGGCACTAACATCAAAGAAGGAGTGCACCGAAGAGGACGATGATGATGAAGAAGGACTCCTGGTGAAGAACTTCAAAATGTTCATCAGCAATCCAGAAAGAAGGAACACATTCAGAAAATTCTTCCAAAAGGACACTCGACGAAAGGGATCTTCCTCTTCATCGAGGAAAGAAAAAGGAAGCGATGACGAAGAAGAAAGGCCGCCTCCAGAATGCTATCACTGCAGAAAAATAGGGCACATTCGGAGCCAGTGCCCAAAATACCAAAAGGAACGAAAAGAACAAAAGAAAACAAAAGAAAAGAAGAAAGTGCTGAAGGCCGCCACTTAGGATGACTCTTCCTCTGAAGAGTCAAACGAATCTGAGTCAAGTAGCGAGGAGGAAGCAAACTTGTGCTTGATGGCCAAAAGCGACGATGACGACACCAGTGTTCTTAGCGACACTGAGGTATCTCCTCCTACTTTTGAAGAACTTTATGATAAATTTGTTTTATTAAATCTTGAAAATGAATCTATTATAAAAGAAAATCGTAAGCTCACAAAAAAAATAGTTTCTCTTGAAAAAAGAAAAGTCTCATGTCAAGAATGTGAGCACTCCTTATTTAAGTTAAAAGAACTTGAAGTATCTCTCTCTAATGCCCTCTCACAAAACAAAATTATTGCAAAAGAGAAGGGGGACTTAGAGAGAAGATTGAAAGCTTCTATATTACAAATTGAAAAGAACAAAAAAGGATTTGAAAACAAATGTGTTATGATTGTTCAAGAAAATACATCTCTTAAAAAACAAAATCAAAATCTCAATTTAGCCATAACCAAATTCGGGATTGGTCAAAAATCCCTGGATATGCTTCTGGGTAATCAATGCTTTGGGTCTGGAAAAATCGGACTCGGATATAAAAGTGAACACTACCGCCCGGCGCTAGCTACTAACGCCGGCGGTAGCTCTAAAGTTAAAATTTTTTCTGGTCTTTCTAATGTACAAACATCATCCAGCAAGAGCAACATAGAAACTCAGAAAAGGGTCTCAACCCCCTTTATTTCGTGTGCTAATTGTCTTAAATTTGGACACACGTCTGGCTCTTGCAGGAATATAATAAATCAACGATCATTAAAACAAATCTGGGTACCTAAGAAATCCACTTACTCTATGGGTGGTACCTCTTGGGTATCTGGGTCCTTACTCTCATCCTCTTTCTAGATTTGCAGGAAGGCTAAGGAAACAGAAGACGTGTGGTATTTGGACTCAGGCTGCTCCAAACACATGACGGGCAATAAAGCAAAATTCCTTAGCCTAGAAAAGAAGAAAGGAGGAATAGTGACGTTTGGCGATAACGGTAAAGGAAGGATCATGGGAATTGGTACAGTGGGTAACGCATCTTTTCTTATATCAAATGTGCTTTATGTGAAAGGATTAAAACATAACCTAATATCTATAAGTCAACTTTGTGATAAAGGTTTAGACGTACTTTTTGAATCTTCCACTAATCTTTGCAAGATTGTTAATCCTAAAACAAAAGATGTGTTATTAACTGCACCTTGAATTCATAATGTTTACATAGTTTCATTTCGCGATCTTTCTAAATCTTCTATAAAATGTTTTATAACGAAAAATGATGAATTAGAATTATGGCATAGACACTTAGGCCACGCTAGTACAAAGCTTATCTTAAAACTAGCAAAAAGAGAATTGATTAGAGGATTGCCTAAGTTAAATGGAAATTTATCTTCATTATGCTCTCCATGCCAAAAAGGCAAATTTACTAAGTCATCTTTTAAAAGCAAAAACGTAATTTCTACATCAAAACCTCTGCAATTAATTCATATGGATCTTTTTGGTCCCGTTAACACTACGAGTCTTGGTGGTAGATTATACACTTATGTTCTCATAGATGACTACTCTAGATATTGTTGGACTTTATTTCTCTCCTCCAAATCTGATGCGTTTTGCGAATTTTCAAAATTATGTACTCGCATTCAAAATGAATTTGATTTAAAAATAAAATGCATTCGCTCAGATCATGGAGGTGAATTTGAAAATGAAAATTTTAAATCTTTTTGTGACATGTTAGGTATTAAGCATGAGTTCTCTGCTCCACGCACACCCCAACAAAATGGTGTTGTAGAACGGAAAAATAGGACAATACAAGAACTTGCACGCACCATGCTATCTGAATATAAATTACCTAAGTATTTTTGGGCAGAAGCCGTAAGCACTGCATGCTATGTAATGAATAGAGTTATGCTTCGCCCATCATTATCTATCACACCATATGAACTCTACTATCAAAAGAAACCCAACGTATCATATTTTAAAGTATTTGGATGTAAATGCTTCATTCTCAATACCAAAGATTCTTTAGGAAAATTTGATGAAAAATGCGATGAAGGAATATTTCTTGGTTATTCTTCAACTAGTAAAGAATATAGAATATTTAATAAAAGATCAAGTAAGGTTGAAGAATCAATTAATGTCAGATTTGATGAGTTTGTTCCTTGTGCAGAGAAGCTCCCTACAGGTACCGATGATGAACCTTTGCCATCCTTGGAGCACGACGAAGAAGAAATGTCCAAAGAAGAGGAGGAGAAGCCCGAAGTAGATGAATATGTACTTCCAAGCATTCTAAACTTCTCCAAAAATCATCCAAAGGAGCTGGTCATTGGGGAACCTTCTACTGGGGTAAGAACTCGGTCCTCTCTTCATGAAACATTTTCAAATATTTGCTTTGTGTCTGAAATTGAACCTAAAAACGTTTCCACCGCTTTAAATGACGAATTTTGGTTTTTGGCAATGAATGAAGAGTTAGGACAATTTGAAAGAAATAAAGTTTGGAATTTAGTAGAAAGACCATCTAATCATCCAATTATTGGCGTAAAATGGATTTTTAAAAATAAGCTAGATGGTGAATCTAGGATTGTAAGAAATAAAGCACGCTTAGTTGCTCAAGGCTATTCACAAATCGAGGGGGTAGATTTTGAAGAAACTTTTGCACCCGTAGCTCGCTTAGAATCTATACGAATATTTTTGGCATTTGCGAGTTTTAAAAGAATAAAATTATTTCAAATGGATGTCAAAAGTGCTTTTTTAAATGGGTTCATTAAAGAAGAAGTTTATGTAGAACAACTGATGGCGCAAATCTCACACACCGCTATAGGCGGTAGCTCGAATGCGACACGAAACGACAGTGTACCGATCGTTCAAGTAATATAAAACGAGGAGTAATCCCCGAGTATCGAATCTCTCAAGGAACACAGTAAGGTGGAGTTTATTATCGAGGAAGGACTTGAGATTGAAGTCCTTTCGAGCGGATGGATGCGGAAATGGGGGATTTGGTTTGCGAATTATAAAATAAAATATTACAACTACTCCTATGCAATGCCGCTATGCAATGCTTCGCTTGGCGGAATGGAGACTAGGCAGGCCTTGAACGCACTGCGTCGCAAGGGCGGATGGACGAGTAGGCTAACGGATCGAACTATGCAGGCCTTGAGCGCGCTGCTTCGTTAGGCGGGATGGAATACACGGGCCACTATGCCACGCTTCGGTAGGCGGATGGAAGAGTAAGCATACGGATGAGGGTCGCAAGCACCTCGTCGACAAGCACGCTACTAGCAATTGCTAGTGCGGCACCGGACACGGTGGTGGAGTGGAAAATGGATGGCGGCGCACCTCATTCACACATATGAATAATATGATTCCATACACATGAAATAAACATTAATAAACAAGATTCATAGTGTCATCATCTAAATATAGAGATTACAAACAAATACAACCACACAAGTAGAAGAAAGAGGCAAGAGATACGACCGAATCCGGAGTCTCGTTGTAGATTCACGGTAGGAATCGTCGGGTTGTCAATCCACGTCCTAGCTCGGTCTCAACTGCGTCCGGGTTAGAGGAGGGCTGTCACACCTCCCAATGGACCCGTCTTCTCCAGCGTTTTATAATCTGGCCACGTCCGATGCGTGGAACTCCTTCCTTGGCGATGAAGATGAGTGTAGAATCTCCTCCTTGAAGCCCTTGGATGATGGAGGAGGCCTAGGGGGCGAACACCTGCGGAAATGGGCGGAACGGCGGAGCTGGGCGAGAAAAACGGCGAGGATCCGACCTAATTCGCGAGCAGGATTATATATAGGCGCTGGATTGAATAGTGAGCACGATCATTGGCGCACGACCAGTGGTCGTGCGCACTATCATCCTGTGATCGTGCGCCTTCCTGGACGGAGCCTGCAAGGGGAAAAGATTATAAAATACAATGTTCGCACGACCAGTGGCGCACGACCAGTGATCGTGCGCGCTATCGTGAGTGGTCGTGCGATAAGGAAAACAGAACTCAGTTTTCAGGGGTTAAGTGCACACGATCAGTGGCGCATGACCAGTGGTCGTGCGCAACAGAGCCAGTGATCGTGCGTTGTGTTCCTGTACAGAATTGTACCGGAAACACCTGCACGACACCTGCTCCAGCATACAACACTAATCAAACCACTGAAAGTGACACTTAACCATGCATGAAAACTAAGAATGAAGATAAACAAGAAATAAAACCAAAACGGGCCTAGAAGTGCACATAGCATGGAATAACAAATATGAGCGAAAACATGCCTAAAGTGTAGTGCATAGACTAGAAAATCGGCCCATATGAGTCCATAAATGTGTATATATTTGGGACTCATCACACCACCAGACTTACCTGTTTGCGCGTCCCGAGCAAACAAATTCTAAGCGAATGGGGAAAGAAAAGTAGATGGCATAAAATTACAATACGGAGTACCATGCGAAGTCGCATGCTCACGTGCATAGAAAAATAGTAGAGAAGATTTCTCATTATACACAACAGTTTATATATTTCTAAAAGAGTAAAAGCATATTACAACCACTCAAAATGGTGAACAACGGTGAATCATTCGGTCGTGCATACAGAGAAAGTAAACTAAGCGCTGAGATGAGCATTGCTCAAGATTGGGGTGCCGGACAACTCCTCCGAAATCCATCGGTGTCGGTGACCATAGGCTCACCCGGTCACATTCTCTCCACGCCATTAGATTGGTCCATAGCGTGAGTCGGTAGGACTTTTAGGTTTTAATTGAGGCTTGGGTTACGGTGAGGTAAACAATGATAAACAAGCGGGCTTATAACACGCAACCCAAATGAGCTTTAATATAACTACCCGCGCACCAAAATCGAATGCAAGTGCACCACACCCCCAGACTTGGACTTTTGCAACATAGGTGTGTGCCGCCTACTCCCAATACATAATTTTTCTACATGATTTTTCAATAAAACTCATTTTTCTTTTTCTTTTTTTCTCTTTTCCTTTTCATTTTTTTTTTCTATCTTCTTTTTCTTGTCTTTTTTCTTTCAGCAAAATTTTCAAATGAGCATATCCACAGATTCACATCATAAACACCACAATCAACGCCCCCCACAATGTAAATAAAACTACAACTAAGGCTCAGATTTGGGTGTGCGACTAGGTTAGGCTTTTAGGCTTTTGGTGCGATAAAAGTGGAGCTGAATCAAGAGGAAGGGGTAGGCACAAAGGGGATAGCAAGGGTAGATGATAGGCATGAAATAAAAAGCTCAACCGGGCCAAAATAATGGCCTACGTCATTCTCACGCACTAGAACTATCCTATGCCAATGCTTCAAGAATCGCTTGGGGCAAGTTCTAGCCACCAAGAAAGATTCTCCTTTCTCCCGACTCAAGCAATACGAGTCTAGCGATCGTTTACACACATCCCTATGCTACCGTTTGATTCCACCGGATTCACCATTTGAGTAAAGTAAACAACATTTACACTAATAGTAAAATATAAAACCATAAGTATAAAGAGAAGTCTAATCTACACAAATTCCTATGCAGCCGAGCACTCGACTAGGAGCACTACTGGAGTCAACATTTTACTCTGCTACATAGTCCTAAGCCATCACCTAGACTTTCCCAAATAAGCAGGAGAATTAAATTCACAACAGAGCTGGCAAACAGATGAGTACGTGCTCAAGTGGGTGCTGTGGTGTGCAATGAAGATGAAAAATACTAAATAAATGAAATAGAAATACTTCTAGCATGCAATGCAATAGTGCACGTGCGTGGGCACACAGAACTACTCTCCCCCAGACTTAAACTAAACAACCCACATAATATGTGACATGAAAATCAAAATAGGGCGAGGGAAAGAGAGTACCCAATGCTCAGAAATGAGCATACCAGAAGATTGGCGTGTAAGCTAAAATGAAGCTACAGCATCCGCCATCCAGAAGAAGGATACCTGCAGGGGTCAGCTCCGCAAAACAAAAGAAAAAGAAAAAGATAAACTACAATAAACTACAGCTAACTGAACTAGATTGAATAAAATAAAATGCATGGAAAGTAAGATAAATACCGGGGTTATTGTCATCCCAGCACGACTTATTCAAAACTTTATAATATCTAGCTAATGGGCCTATGAAAAAGAAAATGCACAGGTAACTGCTCCAATATGCGTTTCGGTAGCTGGTACTGATACGGAGATAAAGCACTCACCCCTCTACCTAAATAATAATAATACCTGCTCCTCACAGGTAGAGGGAAAAGAAAGTAAGAAGAGGAGGAGGCCTGGTCCTCACTCATCTCACCAAAACTATCCTTGCCCAGCAAGGTATCGTCCACAGCAGGTCCGCAGGAGGAGAAGGCAACGAATGAGGCTTCCTTAATGGAGGAGGGATCAACCTCCTCGCATAAAAGGACACAATCATCATTGACTTGAGCACAAAGCTCCAAGTCCTCCTGAAGTACCTGTGAAGATTCAACCTGCACAGGCTCGGGTGAAGAAGGGGGGTCAAGAAATAAAAGAGAAGAAGGACAAAAATAATCAGAAATCGGGGGAGTGATCCCGGTCTCACTCCCATCAGGTTGGGTAAGTAAAATAATGTTTGCATTGTCATCAATGCTACAAGAATTGGTGGGATCAACGGTGGCCAGGCTTAGGATTTGGACTTCCTCCACCGGTGCTGAGGGAAACTCCTCTTCACCTAGAAAGTTATCCCCCTCCGTAGGAGTAGGCACAATACTCAGATCACCCACCTCATCCTGCGAAACATCATCAACAATGTCGTCGGAGACGAGTATAGTATGCACAACAGGGGGAGGAGTAGTGCTCGGATAAAAGTCGAGCACCGATTCCTCACAAAGAATCGAATCCACTAGAGGTGGTGGATGCACATGGAGAATAGGCTCAGCAATGTCGGTGCATAGATCGGCCGCACATCCGGTGACCGTATCCATTCCATTCCCTTCAAGATGTGAAGGTGACAAAGACACATAACCGGATGTTGAAGGTGTGCCGCCAGAGTTAGGAGTTGAGACGATCCGGATATCCGGCTCGTCATCCTCATCCAGTTGGCGAAGATAAGCAGCACAATCCTTCAGGGCATGATCTGTGCTCCGACAAAACTGGCACTGCCTAGCAGGCTTCTTTGGCACAGCGGGTGCTGAGGCCGAAAAGAAGTAAGACGGTAAAGGCTCAGCAGAGTAGCCATAAGACTTACGCGCACCATATGGAGTATCAGACGAAGTCGGTGCTCCATATGCTGGGCTATAAGAATTATGCCTACTATTCTCCGTAGGGCATTCATCACTAGAGTGGGAGGTAGTTCCACACCAACGGCAACGGAAATTAAGATGTGCCCACATAGTGTGAAGATAATACGATTCAAAATAAAAATGCTATTGTGCAAAATACTACACCTAACAAAAATTACTAAAGCAGCCTAATTAAAACAGGAAAATGGAATAAAATGAAATAAAACAAAGAAATGCAATTTACAAATGGAAGGGCTTCTCTCTCAGGTTCTCCCTCACCAGAAAACTCACACGACTGTGTTCCCCGGCAACGGCGCCAAAAACTTGATGGCGCAAATCTCACACACCGCTATAGGCGGTAGCTCGACTGCGACACGAAACGGCAGTGTACCGATCGTTCAAGTAATATAAAATGAGGAGTAATCCCCGAGTATCGAATCTCTCAAGGAACACAGTAAGGTGGAGTTTATTATCGAGGAAGGACTTGAGATTGAAGTCCTTTCGAGCGGATGGATGCGGAAATGGGGGATTTGGGTTGCGAATTATAAAATAAAATATTACAACTACTCCTATGCAATGCTTCGCTTGGCGGAATGGAGACTAGGCAGGCCTTGATCGCGCTGCGTCGCAAGGGCGGATGGACGAGTAGGCTAACGGATCGAACTAAGCAGGCCTTGAGCGCGCTGCTTCGTTAGGCGGGATGGATTACACGGGCCGCTATGCCACGCTTCGGTAGGCGGATGGGCGAGTAGGCTAACGGAATGAGGGTCGTCGGCACCTCTTCGACAAGCATGCCACTAGCAATTGCTAGTGCGGCACACGAACGTGACGGCGGGATGGAGGATGGAATGGGGCGCACCTCAAGCAACTCAAACAACAAACATTTCACATAAACATGAAATATTTAGAAATACAAACTAGTTTAAGTGTAACTTCATCTTAATACACAGATCTAACTACATACACACATCAATAAGAGAAGAATAAGGCAAGAAATCGACCGAATCCGAAGGCTCGTTGTAGATTCACGGTAGGAAGCACCGGGTTGTCAATCCGCGTCCTAGCTCGGTCCGCAACTACGTCCGGGGTAGAGAGAGCTGTCACTACTCTCCAATGAGCCCGTCTTCTTCGTGTTACGATCCGGTAGAGGTTGCAAACTTCCTCTTGCTTGATGGAGATGGCGGCTAGGTCTTCCCTTGGAGCACTAGGATGATGGAGGAGGGCGAGAGGAAGCTCCGGCTCAAGGTTGGCGTGAAGAACAAGCCCGGAGCACCTCCATATGGTGGGGGCGATGGATGGGGCGAAAAACCTGCGGAAGGGGCGAAAACGGCGGAGCTGGGCGGACAAACGGCGAGGATCCCGACCTAAATCGCGAGCAACTCGATTTATAGGCACTGGAATAAACAGTGCGCACGATCATTGGCGCACGACCAGTGGTCGTGCACACTAGCATTCTGTGATCGTGCGCCTGACTGGACGGAGCCTGAAAGGTAAGAAAATTATAAAATACAATGTTCGCACGATCAGTGGCGCACGACCAGTGGTCGTGCGCACTATCGTCAATGGTCGTGCGATAAACCAAACAGAACTCATAAAATGAGCGTTAAGTGCGCACGATCAATGGCGCACGACCAGTGGTTGTGCGCGATAGAGCCAGTGATCGTGCGCAGTGTTCCTGTACATAATTGTACCAGGAACACCAGCACGACTCCTGTTCCAGCATACAACACCAGTCTAGCCACTGAAGGTGGCAATTAACACTGCATGAAAACTAGTAACGAAGATGAACAAGAATTAACATCAAAACGGGCCTAGAAGTGCACTTAGCATGGAGTATTAAATAGGAATGAAAACATGTCTAAAGCGAAGTGCAAAGACTAGAAAATCGGCCCAGATGAGTCCATAAATGTGTATATAATTGGGACTCATCACACCCCCAGACTTAACTGTTTGCGCGTCCCAAGCAAACCATCTCTCGCGGACAGGAAAAACATAGCTGACAAAGAAATTAACCAGCAGAGTATCATGCGAAGTCGCATGCTCACACGCGTAGATCTACAATAGATAAAATTCCTAATTGCACATATTAGTTTATACTTTTCTAGGGATGTATTTATATATTACATTTACTCAAAAAGTGAATCACGGTGAATCATAAGGTCGTACATAGGAAGAAAGTAAACTGAACGCTGAGGCGCGCATTGCCAAAGGTCGGGGCTCGGGATAACTCCATTGAAATCCATCAATGTCGGTGACCATAAGCTTGCCCGTTCGCACTCTCTCCACGGCACTGGTTTGACTCAAATGCGTGAATCAATAGGACTTAAGGTTTTAGATGAGGCTTGGGTTTAGGTGAGGATAAACAAATATAAACATGAAGGCTTAAAACACAAAAACCCAAATGAGCTAGTGCAGAAATTCTCCTCATTCACCACACAAATGTGGAAATGGGCGGAACGGCGGAGCTGGGCGAGAAAAACGGCGAGGATCCGACCTAATTCGCGAGCAGGATTATATATAGGCGTTGGATTGAACAGTGCGCACGATCGTTGGCGCACGACCAGTGGTCGTGCGCACTATCATCCTGTGATCGTGCGCCTGCCTGGACGGAGCCTGCAAGGGGAAAAGATTATAAAATACAATGTTCGCACGACCAGTGGCGCACGACCAGTGATCGTGCGCGCTATCGTAAGTGGTCATGCGATAAGGTAAACAGAACTCAGTTTTCAGGGGTTAAGTGCACACGATCAGTGGCGCACGACCAGTGGTCGTGCGCAACAGAGCCAGTGATCGTGCGCTGTGTTCCTGTATAGAATTGTACTGGAAACACCTGCACGACACCTGCTCCAGCATACAACACTAATCAAACCACTGAAAGTGACACTTAACCATGCATGAAAACTAAGAATGAAGATAAACAAGAAATAACACCAAAACGGGCCTAGAAGTGCACATAGCATGGAATAACAAATATGAACGAAAACATGCCTAAAGTGTAGTGCATAGACTAGAAAATCGGCTCAGATGAGTCCATAAATGTGTATATATTTGGGACTCATCAACAACCCCCCGGTTTCATAAATGAAAGATTTCCAAATCATGTTTACAAATTAGAAAAAGCGCTTTATGGTTTAAGACAAGCGCCCCGTGCCTGGTATGATCGTCTTACATCATTTTTGTTAGAGCACGGTTATGTTTTGGGAAGTGCAGATAACACACTCTTCATTAAGCATAAAAATAATGAATTAATTATTCTACAAATATATGTTGATGACATCATTTTTGGAGCCACTAATGAAGAGTTGTGTAATGAAGTAGTCTTAATAATGAAAAATGAATTTGAAATGAGTCTTGTAGGAGAACTATCATATTTTCTTGGTTTTCAAATTTCACAAAGAACTGGTGGTATTTTTATTTGTCAATCAAAATATGTTCACGATATGCTTAAACGATTTGGATTTGAAAATCTTAAACAAGCCTCTACTCCTATGAGTGCTTCCTTAAAACTAGGAAAAGATGAATCTGGAATTTCTATTGATCAAACACTATATAGAGGAATGATAGGTTCTCTTCTTTATTTAAGTGCATCTAGACCAGATATTATGTTTGTTGTATGTTTATGTGCTCGCTTTCAAGCCGATCCATAAGAACCTCATTTAAAAGCGGTAAAATGTATTTTTCGTTATCTAATTGGGTCATCTAAATTAGGATTATGGTACCGACATAATGACTCTTTCACACTCCACGGCTATTCCGATTCGGACTACGCTGGGTGTTCACTAGATAGAAAAAGCACTAGCGGTACGTGTCACTTTTTAGGACCCTCTTTAGTTGCCTAGTCTAGTAGAAAACAATCTTCGATTGCACTCTCCACCACGGAGGCCAAATATATCGCACTTGGTAGTTGTTGTGCACAAGCATTATGGATGAGCCAAACACTAGAGGACTTTGGATTTCATCTCAAAAACATAGATCTTAAATGTGACAACAAAAGTGCAATAGACCTCACATATAATCATGTACACCATTCTAGATCCAAACACATCGACGTTCGTCATCATTTTATTAGGGATCACATTAAAAAAGAAAATGTAAAAGTAAGCTTCATTGGGACAGACTCTCAACTCGCTGACATATTCACTAAACCTCTTCCCGATGCACGATTTCGTTTATTACGACTTGAATTAGGTGTCCTAGATCTTTCAAGTTAAAACATGCTCACAAATACAATTTTCTTCATTTTTCACCATCCAAAACATTTCCAAAAATTCTGCAAATTCAGCATGGAACTACTATTGGGACACCTAATCAACTTCCAACATCAAAATTTTCAAAACCCTAAAAAATCACTTATTGTTTCCCGCGCTAGCGCTAGCGTCGAGGTTCGAATTTCTGTGTTATTAAAATTTCTAAAAATTCCTAAAAACATTTTGATCTATATGTACTATTTAGTTTTTGCACATCTATTTTTCTTTTCTTTTTGAAAAATCAAATACAAAAATAGAAAACCAAATTCCAAAAAACAATGTTTTTCATTTTGTTTTTGTGTGTCATTTTTTCTTTTTGAAAAATCAAAAACAAAACTACAAAAACAAAACAAATTACAAAAAAAAATATGTTTTTCCTTTGTTTGCTTTTGTTGTTTCCTTTGTTTAAAGTTCATCTTTTTACAAAAATAAAAAAAAATTACAAAAGCAAAAATTACAAAAATCTGCTTTTATTTGCTAAAACCAAATACAAAAATATAAAACCTTAAAACTATCAAAAAAAACTCTATGATTTTTTCTTGTAAAATCAAGCATGATTTAATCTACTATTTAGAAATTCTACAATGTTACAATTTTTTCTCTTCAAACTACTTTGGACATTATCTTTCTTCATGCTTTGATATATCTATTCAAATGTGCATCAATTATAGTTTAAAAGTTGTGTAGGATCAAGCTTAGCATGCCTCTAAGTATGAGAAATGCTTTATGGTTGATAATGATATTTATTCACTCACCTTTTTTTGGCATTGTCTACATATGCATTTAATCTAAGAATACTTGTGTATGTTTTGTATTAGTACAAATAAATTAAAATTGCACAAGTATCTTACCTACACTCCTTCTCTTGCACTCTTAAAAATTAAGAAAAGTGGTTATATTTTTCCTCATAAAATCTATTGATTTGCAAAACAAGTGTATTCGGAGAACTTTGTACAAAACAAAATTATAAAATAAATGACAGATAACTCCACCAAGCACTACTTGAACCTCCTGATAAGTCTTAATGAGCATTGTGAGGTTGAGCACCTTGGAAAGAATAATAAAGTGTCTTGTGCAAATCAAATATTTCTTTCAAAAATAAGAAAAACCACTTTCTCTTAAGTACACCGGATCACAAGTCTCAAAATTCAAAATAAAATATGTGATCTCCCAAGCACTACTTTGCACCCTGATAAGTCTTGATGAGCATTGTGTGTGCAAAGCACCTTGGTAGTTGTACATTTTTTTTGTGCATTAAAGTGTGTGGAAGTAATCTTATTTGTGTTTTATTGTGCTTCTTACTTTACATATTACTTGTATTTTTGATTAAAGCATTTGTTTACTCTCCTCAAATTTACACTTATGTGCACACATTATCTTCCATAACACTTCTTCTCATGAGTATTGGATTCTAATGCTAATTCTATATTACTTTTTATTTATGAAATGCACTAGGTAACCTAGCATGTGTTCAACAATGTTTTTGTATGTTTTTGTATGTTTTTGAAATTAAGAATTAAAGTAACATTGTGGTCATCTCTTTTTGATAAACATTATTTCATGCTTGGTTATTCTAAAATTTAAAACTGCAAAATGATTTCCAAAAACATCATTTTTTTGTTGTGATCTTTACCTCATATTTTTTGGATTATCATTACTATTTGCTATAAGTCTTCCGCATCTTAACCATATAAGTTTTTTTTACCTTGCGCTTTCATGCTTACTTCATATCTTGTATTATTTGCATCATCACTTATTCTTAAAAATTCCTATCTTTCATTAAGTGATAGATTTCTTTGAAACACTCTTTATTGGTTACTTCAAACATAAAAATCATTTATGCTAAAAAACTCTGAAATTTTGTAATAACTCTGATCTATTTCAATGAAATACAATTCTAAATCTCCTTATCATTTACCTAAAAAGCTCGATCATGCCTTATCTTTTATTTACACATTTTTAGTGCTTTGTTTCCCTACCCACTTTTGCTAATAACAAAGGGGGAGAACTAACATGATAAAATGCAAAAGGGGGAGAACTAACATGATAAATATAACCCGCTATCAAAAACCCAATATGACAAATTAAGATGATAGCTTACATATTAGGGGAGCATTCACTTAGGGGGAGCATGTATTTAGGGGGAGCAAGTCTAACATGCTAGAATCAATTATTATCCTAAGTCATCACTCTCACACACACACAAGTATAGTTTCATCATGCTTATCTATTAATGCTTTGATTTATCATTAATGGATTTGTTATTATCAAAAGGGGGAGTTTGTTGGAACATGGTCTTCGGCATCTCCTAGGTTTGAGAATAACAAATCCTATGTGCATTTGATCTTGTGTGTTCAAGTGTGCAGGTTAGCATAGTCCACATGACTCAAGGAGTACACATGATGACTGCCCCCAAAATTGAGGCCAAAATTCGAAGAGGCTCACTAGCGCCGGCGGTAGCAACTAGCGCCGGGCACTAGCGATGAATAGCGCAATTCCAGGAGCTGTTATAGAAGGCGCTAACGCCTGGCGGTAGCGGATAACGCCGGCGGTATCGGTGAACACAGAAGGAATGAAAGCCTCATTGCCGCGGATTGAAGATCCTGCCGCGCAAGAAGTTTCTTAATCAGGGATAGCGCAGGCGGTAGCTACTAGCGCTGGCGGTAGCATGGCGCACAAGAGGCATGGAGCAATATGTTGCCGCGGATTGAAGATCCTGCCGCGCAAAACGTTTCCTAATCCGGGCTAGCGCCGGCGGTAGCGCTTGGGCTATAAAAGGACCCCCTCTCCTCTTGTTTTCGTACACCAATTGCATACACCTCAGAGAGAGAGAGTACTAGAATTCCAGAGACCTATCTTGGCCGAAATTTGAGGTGCCGGCGAAGCTCTGCCAACTTCTGAAGGAGGATTCCATCACGCCGAAGCCAAACGAAGTCCGCTTCGACAAACGCTGATTCTACAGCGGATCTTCGCCTCCATATTCAGAAGTTCATCTTAAGGGAAGTTTTTATTATTTTATTTATCTTTCTTTGTAAACGATAGTGAAATCGCCTCGTGTTCGCGACTAGGTTTGGGGTAGGACTTAGGGCTGAAAATTGCCTCGTGTTGGCAACTAGATCTAGGTTAGGTCTAGGGGTGCTTGAGGCCACATCCGGGGAAGGATTGGCTAGAGCGGCTTGAGGCCGAATCCGGGAAGGAGGAGGCTAGGGCCACTGGTTCGTGGGGAAGCGAGTCGGGATAGAAAACAAAAAAAGCTTTTATTATTCGCTTCCGATCTCTAGCGACATTGAGATCAAGTTTTGTAAAACTTATTTAATATCAATAAAGCTTGTCTCTCTTTTTGTTTTACTTGACTTCTTGTTTTATTATTGCAATATTCCAAAGTTTTCTAAATAAAATATAAAATTTTTGAAAACCCTTATTCACCCCCCCCCCCCTCTAAGGGCGCCGACCGATCCAACATGTGAATCAAGCTCCATCTCCCTCTGCTACTCTTCCTCCAGCTGTCACTTCAACCTCAGCTCAACCACCAGCTCAGCAATAAATTCCAGATCCACCTCAATCATCAATTCCACAAGACACCATTCCATCTGAAGAGCCAGTTCTTCCTCCACTCTCAGCTCAGGTTTCATTTGATACAGTTATTTCTGCTGATCCAGCAATTCCAAATGTACAAGATGATCAAGACACTCATATGGAAGACACTCCTCTTTTAGATGATGATGTAGTTAAATCACCTCTTCCTTCTCCAGATGTTAATGCAGCAAATGTTGATTCCACCATTGCAGAAGTTGTCAATGATACTCAAAAAGATGTTGTTGCAGAGCACAGTACTAGTGACCACATGGCAGGGTCAGGTGCTGATTTTGATTTCTTCAATGAAGCTGATAATGATTCAGTTCATAGTTTATCTCCTTCCCCAGTACAGGTTGAGGGAGCAAGAGTCTTGTTTGGAGTTCAACAAGGATGCTCAAGGTGAGCAAGTTGGTGAAGGAGGTGAGAAGGTCAAAATTTCTTCTCCTAAAGTTATAAGTTCTGTGATTCTTGAAGAACTTCCAAAGGATTTTCAGCCTGCTTCTATCCCTCCTCCTTTGCATGAAGAAAACTCTCTTATAGGTAAGATAGAGATGTTGCTTAAAAAACAAAGTGATAAATTTGATTATTCTTTTAAAGAAATTCATGCTAGAAAAACTGATGTTGAAAGAGAAATGAATAGAAAGCTAGCTGAATCCAAAGCAAGTACTGATCAACTCAAGGAAGTTGTTATTCAGGGTGGTAAAGCAATAGATCACACCATTCAGGGTGTAGGAAGAGTTCTGGATGAAGTCTTAAAAGTCAAAAAAACACAGGAATCCATGACTTCCAAGGCTGAAGAGAATTATTTTAAGGTTATTGATGAGGTAGGATTGTTTAAAGAATCTGTTATCCAAACCCTTACTGTAGAAGTCAGAAAGGGGGAGGATAAGATGACAGAATTTTAGATCATTCTTTATCTGAATTTCAAGGGAATTTAGGAAATCGGTTAGAGCAGTTATCTTATGTCAAAGGCAGATTGCAGATATCAATGATTACACCTCAAAGACTGCAGTTTGGCTCGATCATGAGATCTTTCCTGAATTGGGTATTGACCCTGATCTTCCTCCTCCTCAGTTTTTTTCCAGGCTAGCTGGGTTGCAAGATGTTGCTCCTCGGTTCTCTCCTAGGCCAGCAGGGTTGCATGATGATACCCCATCAGTTAAAGCTCATTCCTCAGTGCCTACTTCTAGAAAAAGGAAGTATGGTGAAGGCCCTTCTGCTAGCAAGTCAGTTCCAGGATCAAGCAAAGCAGGCTCTGGAAAAGCTATTGCTGCTGAAGAATTTTCAGAAGTATGGAGTCCAGTTTTAAAGATAATTATTCTTGACTCTCTCATGTTGGTAGAGGAAGGTGGTGTGAAAGTTTCTGAACTTTACATTACAACTGGGTGGAAGAAGTATGAGATGAGCAAGACAAAGAGAAGGATTCACTTCAGGACTCATGGTTTCAACAATCCTACAGCTCCAACAGCTCCTCCAAAGTAACATCCCAAGCCATATGCCTATTTTTCAAGACAAGCACAGAAGAGAAAGAACAATGCCAATGTCTGAAGACAAGATTTTGAAGACCATCAAAACTTTCTTTCAAAATGATTGTGTGAACATTAATTCATAAGACAATCTTGAATCTATATATATAGTTTTTGATTTTGATGAGACAATCTTTTATATATATATATAGATATTGTTTTTGATGCTCTCTCTGCTTGTATATATTTTCATCTCTGGTATGTTTTATTTGTGTTTTATATTAATGCAATTCATCTTGGTAAGTAGGGTTCTGACTTCTACAAATAGGGGGAGATTGTTGGGAATTGTATCCACAATTACCTTGATTTGAAGAAGTCCTCATGAACTAAGTTGAATTGAGTTTGTATTTGATGTTGCTCTCTAGTTAAGTGTTTGCAGGTTTTAAATGGCTAAGTACAAACCAATGTCAGGTTTCAATGGGTCATCAAACACAGGCATATGCAATGTAATTCCTCATTGTATGGACAAAGGTGTTGATTCATGTGAAATCTCTCTATTGGGATGTACTTCTTATTCAAACACAAAGGAAGAGCTAAAGGAAGGTGCTGCTATTCTGTGTTCAAGAAAGAAACAAAAGTTTTTCTAAGTAATTCTGCGTTCGATGAAATTTGGTGCGTTCGTCAATCTCCGTTCGACGAACGGAAGTATTTCATCGAACTCTGCTCTTTTGTTCTGAGAGAAGAAAGATTTTTCTAAGGATTTCTGTGTTCGACTAAAATTTGTGCGTTCGTCGATCTCAGTTCGACGAACTGAATAAATTTCATCGATCTCAGTTCTGCCTAAGGTGAAAGCAATTTCGTTGATCGGGTTCGTTGATCTCCGTTCGACGAACAGAAGAATTTTCGTCGACCGATGTTTCGCCAGAGTTGAAGTTGTTTTCGTCGATCGCGTTCGTCGATCTCAGTTCGACGAACTGAATTTATTTTGTCGATCTCAATCTTTGCTGAAGATAAAGCAATTTTGTCTTTCGTCGATCTCCGTTCGACGAAGTGACAAAATTTTGTCGATCGCTGTTTTGTTGTAATTAAAGTATTTCTTTGAGCTCTCGAGAAATCCTTGTAGTTCTCGAGAATTCTTTCTCAGCGGTTCTATCCCTTCTGAAGTATTTCTCAAAGTTTATTTCTCGTGAAGTCAAGAGTTCTCGAGAAGTCTATTCCAAGCCTCTGAAATTTTCTTCCATGATTTTTCTCGAAATCAAGCTTCTATTTTTCGAGAAGTTTAGTATATCTCGAGAAGTTTGATTCTCGTTCTTCTCGTGATTTTTATCTATTTGACATTACGTCTTTTTCGTCTGTTTGACGTGACGGCTTTCTTCATTTCGGTTAAGGTTAATCCTTTCCTAATCCTTATCATTAAGCATTTGTCTATATAAGGCTCTCTCTCTTAGGATTAATCAACAGCAAGGATTATTATTGATGAATCATTCATCTCTTCTGTGACCTAATCTCTCCATCTGATTCAAGAAGAACGAAAAGTGTCGCGCTCGTCGCCAATTGTTGGAGATCGATCTGAAGTTCTGATTTATCGTCTCAAGTGGAAGAAAAGTTTTGATCGATCCTCGCTCCATCATCTACTATATCTGTTGGATCGAATCGAATCGTAGAAGATCAGATCTGTGTCATTTTCAAGTCTTCCTCATCGACATCACGTCAAATCCATTCAAGTCTCAAGAAGGAAGAAGATCTCTAAGGAGTTTTCAGATCTGTTCGTGAATTGATAAGTGTTATATCATTCTTTAATTTCATTTGATTGTAGGAGAGGTTTTCTCCGAGTTGTAGGAGAGGTGTTCTCCGAGTTGTAAGAGAGGTTCTCTCTGAGATTGTAGGAGATTTGTCTCCGAGTTGTAGGAGTGTTGACTCCAAGATTGTAGGATCATTCTTGATCTGAGTTATAGTGAAGTAGTCAAGTCTAGCAGTGGTGCTAGATTAGCGAGGCCGGCAAGTGGAGTACCCAAGAATGGGGAACCACTATAAATCTCTTGCGTCGTCTGTGATTGTGATTTGCTTTATGTGCATTCTTTTTATCAAGATTTTTTATTCCACAAAAGACGCAGTTATCACCTATTCACCCCCTCTAGGTGATTTAGGTTGGCAACTAGATATTACCGGGTAGTTCCTTTCATGAATCTTTAACTACCTCAACCCATACGCAATGACCTTGCCTTCTTGCATGAGTACGTACCCAAGGCCTATCCGCGAAGCATCAACGTAGACCTGAAACTCCACTCCCTCAACAGGGAGAGCCAAAACTGGGGCGGAACACAGTCTTCTCTTTAACTCCCGAAAGGCCTCCTAGCACTCCTCGCTCCAATCAAAAGTTGCCCCTTTCCGCGTCAACCTAGCCAGAGGTGCGGAAATACCTGAGAATCCTTCCACAAACCTTCGATAATAGCCTGCCAAAGCCAAGAAACTTCGGATTTCCTTTGGCGTTGCCGATCTTTTCCAATCCAAAATAGCAGCAACCTTTGCTGGGTCCACAGAGATGCCACCCTTGCTCACCACGTGACCCAAGAAGGAGACTTGCGAAAGCCAGAACTCGCATTTGCTCAGCTTGGCATACAGTCGGTTTGCTCTCAGGGTATACATCACCAAGCGCAAATGCCGAGCAAGCTCCTCTTCACTCGAAGAATAAACCAACACATCATCTATGAAAACACCACAAACTGGTCCAGATAGTCTTGAAATACCCTGTTCATCAAATCCATGAAAGCAGAGGGCGCATTAGTCAGCCCAAAAGACATCACCCGGAACTCAGAATGCCCATAACGCGTCCAGAAAGCAGTTCGCAAAACATCTGAGTCGTGGATCCTCAACTGATGACAACCGGACCGAAGGTCAATCTTTGAGAACACGCAGCTACCCTGCAACTGATCGAACAAATCATCAATCTACGACAACGGATACCTGTTTTTAATCATAACCTTGTTCAACTCCCTATAATCAATGCATAGCCTCATTGTCCCATCTTTCTTTTTCACGAACAGAACCGGCGCACCCCAAGGCGACGAACTCGACCTAATAAAGCCAAACTGCACCAACTCATCCAACTGGGTGTGCAGCTCCTCCAATTCCCGCGGTGCCATACGATAGGGTGCCTTTGCAATAGGGCGGGTCCCAGCCTCCAAATCTATCACAAACTCTACTTCTCGCTCAGGAGGAAGACCAGGAAGGTTGTCGGGAAAAACGTCTAGGTACTCCCGCACCACAGGAATGTCATCAACACAAGGCGACAATGCGCAAGCCACAAGCAGAACTGAGACAAAGCAGACACGGACATCAAACTCCGCCAAGGCCTGGGCACAGACCACCAACATGACTGAGGAAGTTTGACGCGGGAAGCCAAACATGCTCCTGGGCTGGCCATCATCCATCAGGAAATCTAGATGCTTATCCCTGCACTGGATCACACCGTCATAACGGGCTAGCCAATCCATTCCCAGGATCACGTCGAAATCCTCCAAATCGATCACCTTCAAGTCTGCATAGGCCAAAAATCCCTCCAAAACAATCGGACACTGCCTTACGCACAGATCTGACACCACCAAATCTCTGGATGGGTACTTGACACAAAATGGATCCTCAACATGCTCCAACGCCCAGCAATGTTGATCAACAAACTTCTTGGCCACAAAAGAGTGATTGGCACCAAAGTCAAAAAGAACGTGTGCCCAACAATCCCGGACCTTAAACTCGCCTAACAAAGCAGCATAGACACAAGACATAACATGGATGAGGCATTAATATAACGTCTAAATTAACATACTAAGATTGACATACAACGAGAACAAGGACGAACCTGATATAACCTGGTTTGAGCACTGCGCTTCTTCCTTCGTCACTGCATTCAACTTCGCCTTCCCTCGATCCATCTGCTGTTGCTGAGGCGGTGGCGGTGCCACGGCTGGGAGTGCAAGCTGCTAGCCGGCTGACTGGAGATGCGGACACTTGGACTTCACGTGTCCCCTTTGCACACACTGGAAACACGACTAATCTTTCAACCGGCACCGAGTCGCGTCGTGGCCCCTCTGCCGGCAGTACCCACAAACATTATCTTTCTTCCAACATTGGGCGGCATCTTGCCCTGCGTGATTGCAAAAAGTGCAAAGGTGGACCTTCTTCGGGGCACCGTGAAGAGCCATCAGCTGCTGTTGCTCCTGCGCACCCTGCCTCCTAAAACATTTTTCAAAGGGATGGCCCACACGGCCGCAGAAACTGCACAAAACCTTGCCCTTCTTACACGGAGTAGAGCTTCCTCCATCGTCTGTTTTTCTCTTCTCTTTTCTAAGTTCCTTTCCTCTATTTTTGGCATTCTCAATTGCTTCTACCTTCAGCGCGGCTTCCACCGCATCCGCAAAGCTCACGGACCGGTAAGCACAGGCTAGCTGCTGGATCTCACTACGGAGACCTCCCAAAAATCTCTTCACCCGGTTTTCCTCAGAGGCAACCAAATCCGGGGCGAATCTGCTCAGCTTGCTGAACTCAATCTCATACTCCCCTACTGTGAGCTGCCTTTGCTTCAGATGCAAGAAGTTATTCATTAGGCGATCTTGTTCAACTGCAGGCAGGAATTTCTTCAACAGTCTCCCCTTAAACTGCTCCCACGAGCAACCTTCTGTGAGTGCCTCCTTCTCCCTGATCCACCAACTTTTTGCCAAACCCTTCAGTTGAAAGGCAGCAACCATCACTCTCTGGTCCACCGACATGCCAGAATATGAGAACATCTCCTCCATCGCCAAGATCCAATCATCAAGCGCCATAAAGTATGTCTTCCCATCATAAGTCGGGGGTCCTATCCTCTGGAAGTGGGAAATAAAGTTCATCTCTGGCGGCAACGCAGCAGGGGGAACAAGGGGTGTAGGACAGACGGGCTCCTGCTGACTCGCCACGGGTTGCTGCCGCTGAGTGGCATTCAGCAACGCCTGTATCTGCTCCTGCATCGCGACCAACTATCGCGCCAAAGTCTCGTTATTCAGATGCAGCTCTTCAATTACCACTTCACTATGCGCACCTGATGTCTCGCCCTCAGATTGGGGAACAGGTTTCGCAGGCTGGCGCTTACGAGCCATATCTAGTAGAAACAGCAACAAACAGCCTGATAAGACTGGACCCAAACCTCTAGGATGGGAAGACATACAAATACTTGCTTTTGCTACTGCTTTTTCTCTGGGAAAAGTTAGTACATAATATCTCGCTATACTCGGGATGGTATACCATCCATTACCTCTCGTGCACCTCTCCCGTATGCATATAAACTTAGTATCTTACTTTTGAAATCATGTGTGTACATGTGTCATCATGTAGATCTCTAGCTTGGCACGTGTGCTTCTGCAATGTTATGCAATGCATTTAGTGCTGTGCAAACTAAGAAAAAGGCCTTAATGCATGCTATGATCGGCGTACGCATGCGATCTTATGCATCTCATACTACATATTATCGCATGCAAGGAAAAATAAAATCTAATGGACATGCATGCAACCTACGTTATGCATCCCATACTACATAACAGTCGCATGTTGTCACCTATTAGGATCCATATACAGACACATATTATGCCTCCCATACTACATAATATGCACTGTATACTTCTTTCATGCTTATGAGTGTACTGTTCGTGCTTCAGCCGAGATCTACAGATGACCCATCCGTGAGTGTATGCAATGAATAATGATTCTCACTAGACGGTTGACGGGGCCAACCAGACCATTTCCAGCAACCCGGTCAAACCTAGCTCTGATACCAACTGTCACAACCCGTATTTTCCCCGAATTATGATATGATATCAGAGTAAAGGTAAAAATACGCGTCGTGATTTCACGTCCCGCAGGGGATAACTACAGACGTTCAGGCAAGCACTCAAATGAATATTTTGCGAGAAAAGAGATATAAAAAAAGAATTTATCTTTTAACATTTCTTTCTTTGGTTAGGAGGTTGTGCCCATCGGCCATGTGGTCTACACAGCCACCAATAGAAAAAGATATGCGTGCCAACGAAAGAAAATAGGTTCCTTTTATCCTTAGAGCGCTGAAGACCAGAAATGCCTCCAGGGCGTACGTAGGTCTAGATTTAGTATATTATAAGGAAGTGCTTTTTTTACGCTTTGCAAATAGGTGATACATAACAGTGAGTAAAGCAAGGCATTATAAAAACTTAATTTGCTAAAAGAGTTTCATGTTTTCCAAAGATAATACATTTCCCAGAGAGTACATGTATACTACAACCAAAATAGGAAAAGGAAAACAAGTAGCAGCATAAGCATGTAATCTGAGCAAAAGCCATACGGAAGCTAACAGCTGACACGAACCCGCAGGAAAGAAAGAAGACAATCCAAAAAGGCGCTACAGCTAACAAAAAAACTGCATCCTTACCCATAGGGGAGGAGAGGCCTCGGTGGGTGAAACTGGGCGACTCCGCTCTAACACCAGCGGCTGCTACTGACCTGAACCTGAGGCATCCATAAGAAAAGAATGTCTCAGCCCAAAGGGTGCATGAAAACATCAAGAAAGGAGAGAAAAGGATAACATGATAGGTATGCTGATTAACTATGGGCAAGCACGAATTTAACAATTTCCTTAAAACAATAGAACAAGCCAGAAAGAAACATCTCCAGAATAGGGTATAAATTAACCAAAAGAAGAGCAGGCCAAACCCAGCTGCTGCACAACAAGCCAAGAGAATTGTGGTGGGGGCCTCAATATCCACCAACACTCCAGTCCAAAGCCACTGTGGTGAGGGCCCATACGTCTACCCACTCTCTAGTTGGAAACTACTGTGGTGAGGGCCCATACATCCACCCACTCTCCATTCCGAAACCACTGTGGTGAGGGCCCATACGTCCACCCACTCTCTAGTCAAAAACCACTGTGGTGAGGGCCCATACGTCCACCCACTCTCCAATCCAAAACCTCTTCCAACAAAACTTGTCAGCAGCATGCGTGGTTTGACGCTCGAGTAGGGTCTTATGTTTAATATAGGGGAATGAACTTTGCTACTTGCACATATGTAAAAAGTTATACCATAGCATTTGATAACTTACTGTAAGTATGAAACCGCCGACAACTGGTACGGATATAAAGTTCGAAGCCGAAATATATCAACATCCCTTTCAAGTTTAACGATTAATGGCTTCGTTAAATCATCGAGAACTAGCAATAAAAATTCCCAGGGAATTTAGCCTTTAACCCCCCCCCCCCCCCCCCCCCCAACCCGCCAGGCATTGTGAAACAAAATTCCTAGGGAATTTAGGATCTGGTTCCTCATACCGTCAAGAATTAGCAAGCATGATTTCATGCAATTTGGCCGCAAACCATCCAAATTCAACCAAATAAGTATGTCGAGGAGTTAGCAAATAATAACCCCCATACTAATATTTATTTCTAGCTACTTATAAGCGAAACGCGCAGAATTTTGCAAGTAACATAACTAGTGACTAGCCAAAAGGAACTAAACTTATCTAACATAAACCCGGAGCCACCAGCCCAAAGCTCCCCACAAAAGGGAAGGAAAAAAATATATAGTCCAAATAACCCAAAATTCCTGGAGGGACAAGTCAACAGCCCCAGCCTCGATTCTACAAGGCAGCCTCCAATTAGACAAAAACATAAAAGCAGACCCCAGCAAAATGCATAACAACAGCCCCATTTAGACAAAACAAAATAGAACCAGCCCCCAGCAAAATGCATAACAGCAGCCACATTTAGACAAAACAACATAGAAACAGCCCCCAGCAAAATGCATAACAGCAGCCCCATTTAGACAAAACAACATAGAAGCAGCCCCCAGCAAAATCAAATTAAGAAATAAAGTAAGGATCTGCCAGCATAGTTCCATACCAGAAGAGCAACAGGAAAAGGAGGGGGCGGAAGGGAAGAAGAAGAAGAGTTTTCTTGCCTCAACAACGGGGCTCCATCGAATCCCGACGAGCGAGAAAGAAGCCTCCCGGATCCACAGCCCGGACGACGAAGACATCCTCCGCGACCAAGATCCCTCCTCCTTTGACCGCTCCGGCGCCTTGCGGCACTCGCCGACGGAAAACCCTAAACTTCCTAAACAGTGCGAGAGGGGTGCAGGAAGAGGAGAGGGAATTCGATGATCTGCTCGCTTTTTTTTTTCCGCAACCATTTATATATATGCACACATATATATATATAAATACATATATATATATAAATACATATATATATATACGAGTGACATGCACGGGGCTCCGCCCCTATCCACGACGACATTTTTCGTGGGGGCGACATTGTTCGTGGGGGCGACATTTGTCGTGGGGGTGACATTCGTCGTGGGGGCGACGCTCGTCGTGGAGGGCGACATTCGTCATGGGGGGCAACATTCGTCGTGGGGGGTGACATTCGTCGTGGGGGGCAACATTCGTCGTTGGTGGAAGAGGTACGCAGGGGCGACATTTGTCCTGGGGGTGACATTTGTCGTGTCCATCAATGAATTCAAAATAAATGAATTTTCAAATTAATCAATTATGAACCATTCCTTTTGTTTTTTTAATGATATTAATTGCTTTGTTTTGCTTTATATTTGACTCTTATTTTGGAGATTAAATGTTATTACTTTGATCACCTAGGTATTTGCAGGGCAGCAGGTTGACTGGAGCAAACCGTTGCGACTATGTAGCAGTTTTTTGCAGCAAACCGCTGCGGGTTGGCTGCGGTTTTCCGCAGCAACCCGCTGCGACTATGCAGCAGTTTTTTGCAGCAAACCACTGCGGGTTGGCTGCGGTTTTCTACAGCTAACCACTCCAGCTTTGCCCAAATGTCATCCCAGATTTGATTCATGAATTTAACTGTTGATAATGTCATTCCAATTCGGCATTTCAAAGAAAAAAAATCAAAAGAATAGATTTAGCTATGATAGTCCAGAAATCAATAAACATGCGCAGATAATCCAAAACACAATGACCAACAAAGCTTCAATAGTGTGCTTGCCCTACTCTTTAAATAAAAAAGCATATAGGTAGTGTATACCATAAAACGAACAAATAATCTAAAATCTAAAAGAGTGGTTTCTAAAACAAAAAAATGAAATGAGGGACCAAGAGATGGTACAAAGCCAAGAAATCGACAGCTTGGTTGAACGTTTGGTCAATAATTTCAAAACCTGCACAAGTGAAATGACCCCCTTGGCTCCACAAATCAATGCCTGGATGTGGAAACACCACACAAAAACATTAGATCATTTGCCACCTGCTAGAGAAGGATTGTGATTGCAAATATTCAAGCCTAGCAAAAACTAACAGAAAAATAGGATGAAGAGAAAGTAATTAGTGTATACCTTTAGCACTCTAATTGAAGAGAAAGTGGGAAGTGAATACACATGAAACAACAGTTGCGTAGTTTTAAATTGGGTTTTCAAAAAACCATAGCGAGAAAATCAAATCTGTGATTGGAATTATATTAATGTGGTCTAGAAATTATGTGAAATTTTATGAATCACAATTGAAGCAAAGGGAGAAAAAGGTGGAATGACACACATGTATAAAAGTTTGGGCGATTATACAAATCAAACGTTAGAAGTGAATGAAGTCAAGATCAGCTTTTATCAGCAAGCATTGAGTTGATTTCTTTGGCATATGATCAAACACAGTTTGGGCATGTTCTAAAATGAAATGTTGTCCAAAGAGAAATAATGGAACTGAGAAGGTGAGTCTTTAAAAAAAATCCAGGTTTCAAAGTGATGCACTTTAATAAATGCATGAATGTGAGAGGTTTAAGCTTAATAGAGCACTGGTACCTCCCAATAGAAATCTCTTGCCGAGAATAAGAAAGACGTGGCCCTACCCCTTTCATCGATTCCCCTGCAACATCCAGTGAAAAAAAAGGTAAATCAAAATTAATTAGTAAATCAAATTGAACTTTGTTTGGCTATGAATGAACTCAAATATGAAAAACATGAATTCCAAAAATTTTGGTAGTAAGAATGCTAACAACATTATATTGATGCTACAAAAATAGTATAACATTTGACCCTTAGAATCCCTACTGGGATACTAATTAAAAAATCATATTTAAGACCTATTTACAAAAATATATTCAGTAATACTAATTGAAAGGTCACATTGTATCTATTTGTACTAATTGAAGAAAAGTGTAGTTATTATATATGCAATACTCATGTTCATCGTGTTTTTGTTGGAATTCCTAGAGGGGCAGAATTGGGCATCTTCAACAGTATCATCATGCCATTGGTACACCCCTTGTGGCTCAAATGTGGGGTTGTCGAATGTATCCTGTTATTACCAGTCTAAAACAAAATAGCTATTGAACAGGAGGATACATGAGGAAATAAATTGTGACAATCCTGTATGGTCATATGCCAAAAACAGGTATTTTGTAGCCCTAGCATGTGCATACTCGAGGAGAAAATAGCCCTAGCATGAGGATACTCGCATTTTTGAGAGTTTGCAACATTGTATGCGAATACATGGGGAAATCCCAACCATTGGGAAGAGGGACGAAGGTGTTCAGTGGATTTTGAAGACCAAAACCGATGGGAATAGGAGGATCTTAATGCCCTAGTATAGCAGCGTTCGGTGGATTCAGTTGTTGGATCGGTAGGCGCCCTTAGAGGGGGGGGGGGTGAATAAGGGTTTTAAAAACTTATAATATATTTTGAATAACTTTGAAAAAGCTTTGATTATTAAACTAGAGAAGATCAAGACAAATCAAGTGAAGTAAAAGTAAAGACATGATTTTATTAACTTGAGAAGCATGAGTACAAAACTTGATCTCTTATCGAAGCTAGAAATCAAAGCTAATAGAAAGACTCGTTTTGTTTTCTATACCGACTCGTATCCCCACGAACCGGTTGGCTTTAGTCGATCCTTCCCCGGATACAGCCTCAAGCCGCTCTAGCCAACCCTTCCCCGGATATGGCCTCGAGCACCCCCTAGACCTACACCCGAGACCTAGTCGCCAACACGAGGCGAATTTCATCCCTAAGTCCTACCCAGACCTAGTCGCCAACACGAGGTGAATTAACTAACAATTACAAGAAAAGATATGAATTGAAAAGACAATAATATAAAATTCCCTCTATGTGGATCTCCTGGAGAAGTAGACGAAGACGCAGAGTATGATAGTAGTCGATGCGGTCTTTCGTCACGATGATGACGCCTGTTGAAATCTTCTCCACGGATCTCCTTAAGCCTTCATGGATTTGTGGGAGTATCTCTCTGAAACTTCCTCTCTATGTTGTGGCACGAAGCTCTGGAATTCTGGATCTCAAGAGGCTTAAGAAGACGGAGCCAAGATGTCCTTTTTATAGACTTAGCGCTAGCGCCTGCGCTAGTGCTACCGTCGGCGCTATCCCATATTAAGTAATATTTTGCGCGCGAGAATCTTTAATCCGGGGAAACAATTTCGCCATTCCTCTTGTGCTCCGCGCTACCGCTAGAGCTATCGGCTATCGCCAGCGCTATTCCATATTAGGACCCATTCTGCGCGGCAGAATCTTCAATCCAAGGAAATAATTCCTCCTTGCCAACTGTGTGCGTCGCTACCGCCTACGCTATCGGCTACCGCCAGGCATTATCTCCTTCCATATGTGCTCTTGGAATTGCGCTATCATCGCTAGCGCCAGGCGCTAAGTGCTACCGTCGGCGCTAGTGGGAGTACTGTCTTCTGTTTTCATTCGTGGGAATTCGTCGGGAGTTCTCGAGAACATTCGACGAATTGACTTAGCCGCACAATTTCCTTCACAAGTCTGAATTTTTGACTTCTGTCTGCGTTCGTCGATATTCGTCGGGAGTTTACGAGAACATTCGACAAATAGACTTAGCCGCTAACAGTTCATCGAACGACAGCTAGCGCCTGCGCTAGTGCTACCGCCAGCGCTAGTGGAAGATTTGGATTTGATGGCTCAACTTTGGGGGCAACCTTCTTATGTAATCCTTGAGTCATGTGGACTTTGTTATCCTACACACTTAAACACACAAGATCAAATACACATAGGTTTTGTTATTCTCAAACCTAGGAGATGCGGAAGACCATGTTCCAACAAACTCCCCCTTTTGATAATAACAAAACCATTAATGATAAATCAGAGCATTAATATATATAAGCATGAAGAAACATACTTGTGTGTGTGTGAGAGTGATGACTTAGGATAATGAACGATTTTAGCATTTAGAATTGCTCCCCCTAAATACATGCTCCCCCTAAGTGAATGCTCTCCTAATATGTAAGCTAGCATTATAGTTTGATAGTAGATTAATATTTATCATGTTAGTTCTCCCCCTTTTGTTATTAGCAAAAGCGGGTAAGGAGACACCACTTAAAAGTTGATAATAAGATAAAGGCATGATCGAGCTTTTAGAGAGAATGAAATGATAATGAGTTTTGGAATAATTTTTATAGAGATAGATCAGAGTTTTTAGCAATATAACATTTTTCAGTATTATTACGTTGGTTCATCCCCCTTTTTATATAAGAGTTTTAAGCATAAAAAAATGTAATGATTTCCAAGTAACTAAGCTACCCAGACAATATGTCTACACCCTAGCCCCATACTAAGTGACGAATGGGCATGAAGAGCTGCAAACATGTCGTATGTTGGGGTGTTAGTCCCATATGCAAACACTAAACACAACTTAACCTAGCACTCTTTCCCCTCAGTGCCTCACAAGGCCCCACTGGAACCCTCCCCGGTTAAGGACAAGACATGACTAGAGATAAAGGTTATCTAATGTCTACAACCCTACGCCCCCGCTATGGTGAGAAATGAAGTCATGGATAATAATTATTGGAAACATATAAGCATTTTAGATCTAATGACATAGCCTATGGAGTTATATTTTTATTTGAATTTATGAAAAACACTCTCATAGCTATTTTGAAGTCCATTAATAAATCAGAGTTTTAGCGTAATAACAATATTTTCATAAAAAACAGATCAGAGTTTTATAGCAAAAAAAAATCCAACCAATATAAAGTTTACCAAGCAAGTCTACCACTTGTTGCAAGAAAGGAATTTGAAGATTCAAGTGATGATGCACACAAAATGAAAGACTTTAAATAAGCATGAAAGCGCAAGGTAAAACAATTATATGGTTATGATGCGGAAGACTTATAGAAATACAAGAAACATCTTAATGTAATCAATGATGATCCATAGAAAGATATATGAGTTGAATTTCAAAAAGAAGATGTTTTTGTAAATCATTTTTCAATTAAAATCTTTAAGTTTGATAAAAAAGTAACCAAACATGAAATAATGTTATCAAAAAGAGATTACTACAATGTTACTTTAATTCATAATTTCAAAACATACCAAACATTGTAGATTGCATGCTAGGTTATCTCGTGCATTTCATAAATAAAGAGTAGCATAGAATTTGCATTAGGATCCAATACTCATGAGAAGAAGTGTTATGGAAGATAATGATGTGCACATAAGTGTATTTTTGAGTAGAGTAAACAAATGTTTTAATCAAAAATACAAGTAATATGTAAAGTAAAAAGCACAATAAAACACAAATAATTTTACTTCCACAAACTTCAATGCACACAAAAAATGTACAACTACCAAGGTGCTTTGCACACACAATGCTCATTAAGACTTATCAGGGTGCAAAGTAGTGCTTGGGGGATCACATAATTTCATTCTTCAATATTGATTTTTTATTGTGATCCGGTGTACTTAAGAATAAGTGGTTTTTATTTTGAAAGAAAGTTATGGTTTGCACAAGATACTTTACTAATCTTTCCAAGGTGGTCAACCTCACAACGCTTATTAAGACAGATCAGGAGGTTCAAGTAGTGCTTGGTGGAGTTATCTTTGTCACTTTATTTTATGATTTTGTTTTGTACAAAGTTCTCCGAATACACTTGTTTTGCAAACCAATATAATTTATAAGAAAGATAACCACTTTTCTTAACTTTTAAAAGTGCAAATAAAGGAGTGTAGGTAAGATACTTGTGCAATTTTAATTCATTGTACTATTACAAAACATACACAAGCATTCTTAGATTAAACACAAATGTAGACAATGCCAAAATAAGTGAGTGAATAAAGATCATTATCAAACATAAAACATTTACTCATACTTAGAGGCATGCTAAGCTTAGTTATACACAATTTTTACAATATAATTGATGCACATATTAATAGATATATCGAAGCATGATGAGAACAATGTTCAAAGTAGTTTGAAAAGATAAATTGTAACATTATAGAGGTTCTAAATAATAGATTAAGTCATGCTTGATTTTCAATGAAGTTCATACAGTATTTTTGAAGAATAATTTTGATTTACAGTTTGAACTCATAAGATTGATCTTGGACTTCCCGAGGACTACCTTGTGAGGGGTTCGCCCGGTACTAGGAGATGTGATGGGATGATAGCCCAAATCCCCCTTTCGCAAGATACATGTAAGTAGAAAGTGTAAGTTCAAAATAATAATTTTTGATACTTGTTTTTGTTTTATATTTTTGTATTTGATTTTTGCATATAGGAATAGAAATCAAACAAATAACCAAAGAATTTTTTTTTTTTTGTAATTTGGCTTTTGTAATTTTGTATTTAAATTTTTCAAAAATCAAATAAAGTTAGAAGTGCAAAACTAAATAGTTCATATAGAATAATATATTTTTATGAATTTTTCAAAATTTTAAAATTACAGAAAACTGGATAGGTTCGCTAGCGCCGGCGTTAGCGCTAGCGCTGAAAACAGTACATGATTTTCAATGATTTTGAAAATTTTACTTGTTGATCTTGATTAATTATCCCAATAGTAGTTTCATGCAGAAATTTCAGAATTTTAGGAGATGTTTTGGATGGTCCAAATTGCATGAAACGTTAGCGATTTCTTATATGACTTGACAAAATAATCATTGCATGAGATATATTTACTTAGGTTTTTATTTTGACTTTTCTAAAGACTTGTGCTTATAACTTGAAAAAATAGGAAATGAAAACCCAAGATATCATGTTTGAACAAATCAAATATGCATGGTTTCGGTGAACAAAGAGCAATGTTCACGCAAATAGTAACATGGATATGCCCTAACATATAAAACCTAACATAGATATAAATATTCTTTAGGTGACAATGTTAGTATGATAAATTTTAGATTAATGTTATGCCAAAGTTTGATTGTGTTTCAACTTATAGACCTAAAATGAAGTGAAGATTCAATTTGATTTGATCTTATTGATATCAAGATGATTCTAAGGTCTAAACTTGAAATAAATCACAATACACATAATACACCATAACACCAACCATGGTAAACAATTATAATGTCAATTTTTATCATATAATTCATATACATGTGATAAGTATAGTAGTTTTTAGATGATTTTTGATATGAATTATGATATATGATTTTTAGAGAATTTTATCAAAGGACATCAATAGATCATGGTGGTGCGTGTGGTATTAGCATTTAAGACAATTAATCTTTCAATATGTCTTTTGTGATTTTCTTTATAATTTAGATAAATATCTCATAACAAATTTGGTATATTATTTATATTGATAATATAAGATATTTATGGGCAATGAATATAAGAGAGATAGATAGGTCATCAAAATAAGATATGACTTTTGAATTTTGATCAATTTGATTTTGTAAACTTATTATCTTTTTAAGAGATAAGATCATAATTTCAATACTATATAGGATGACCATGACATGATAGTTCAAAAGGAAAACAACAAATAAAAAAATATATATTAAAGCACATCATGAAGTAGAAATTTGTATATTTCAATTTGTAAAGTTTCTACTTCATGCATTTGATGATACCAAAGGGGACCATATGGGATGGTTCCTTTGGGTACCCAAATATAGCGAGATGGATTTTTGGGAGACAAGGATGGATGGACCATTTCTTTTGACATTAGTGCGTCATTCTTAAGTATGGGTCTCCATTCATACCTTGGAGAAATACTATTTTTATTTTTCAAATTTCCATAGTCCTTTTCTTGTATGTTTGGATAAAAATGACTTTTGAATTTATCATTTAAAGGAAATTTGCTTGCATTTAATTTTAAGTTGGGAGAAGATTGAAATTGTAAATGATGATGATGATAGTGTTTTGGAATTTCATTTACAATATTTTGATGTTGTTTATTTCCATAGTTTAGCTTATTCACGTTTTGAGAAATCATATTCAACTTGCTTTTGAATTTTGCTTTATATTGAGAATGTATGTTTTGAGAATTTTTCTTTATGATTTCCTTAAGCAAGTTGATTTTAGCTTCTAATTCATTATTCTTAATTTTAAAATTATGTCTAGCTTTATTATAAGCGATTGTGCTATTTTTAAGAGTGGAAACAATTGAATCTATATGATCTTGATAGTTATTTCTATATTCATCAAATGTTTCATCCATTTCTTTAATTTCAATTTATAACTTTTGCATGTAGCATAATTGTAACACCCTGCTAGTACGAATAGTATAACAGTAGGTCCGGCCGGGACCCCACGCCATACAACCCACACTAGCTAGGAGTTAAAAGGTGATAAACAGAAAGAACCTACAACAGAGCATACTAAACACTAGCGGAAGCAAAAAGATTTAACATTTCCATTAGAATTGTCCACTATCATAGGAATGAAACCAAGAAAGAGAGTTATGGCCTTAAGGCCTTACATTTAGCAAATGCACTAAAAACTTCAAAACATACATTGGCACGCAGGCCGGCAATACATGAGAAAGCTAAAAAGGAGGCTGGCCTTCAAGGGCCAACTCAGCAAAAGGGGCCACCGCCCGCTATTTCCCGCTAGGCTCACCTGCACCTGCATAAGAACATTCCACCAAGCGGTGGCAAACAAGGTAACGGTCAGCACAGCTGACCAAATTATAACGACCCCACCCCTTTCCCGGGGTGGCGGAGATTCTACCCTGCAAGCAAGCCATACTAGCACAAGTACTAAAATAAAGAAAGTGCAACTACACAAGGTGAGGTTTCAAGCACATTCAATCTTCTAGGTTGAGCATCAAAAAGGAGGGAACCTAGGTATGCACATGATGTTGGTTGGGTTCACCCGAAGGTTCCCCGCAACCGCCTAAACAACCGCATGAGGCTAACAACATAAATTCCACAAACACTCCACCGTAAGGGCCATCGCCTTATGTGGGAAAAAGAGCTTTTGGTCGGTCTAGGTAAACCACCTTCCACAACCTCTCCCATGATCACACGGCTACATGAGGTAGGGACCTCTTACCGATCTGCATGGAAACGGGTTTGGTTTAGCTTTGCCCGTGCTCTAATCGTCGCGATCTGTCGTACGACGCGGGTACGGCTTCGCCTCGGCCCGTAAGGGTTTAGCACCTTCAAGTGCTACACAAATATAAGCTACGCACCTAATCCCTTCACAAGGATCTAGGCTTCACAAATACTCAAAAAGGGGAGGTATAATACGCTCCGCATCAATTTCGCGGTGAAGGTTTGCCTTCATCCAATCTCAAAGCATGGGGCTTTCGTTAGGATCTTCACAAGACGCCTACACTTAAATCCCGCAATACTATAGATGATTTCACGGAGTCATTCTCCGGCACGCATTCTAGGCTTAACCTAAATGCAACGTCGCAATCCAAGCATCACCAATTCGGGCTCACGGCCACGAATAGGCTTCACACAAAATGCCTAAATCCGCACGACTACCGGATTTTCTACATGCAATATGCCGGGGACGGACACAATCGACCCGGAGTTCCGGAGAACTTGAGGGATTCCTACACTTCACCCATTTGGTGAAAGGGATCCCTCATGCAAGCATAGAGAAACGAAGGAGAGGACAAAAGACAAGTCCAAACAACGGGAGAAGAAATCGTTACCCTAGGAGCGTTCTTTTTCGCCATGGATCCGAGATTCTAGACGGAGGGAAATGACCGCACCGGGCTGCACTCTCCAGATCTGGAAACGGTTCGCGAAACGGAGCTCCGGAGCTCCGTCAATGGCGGAATCTCCCTTCTTCTTCCTTGGCTCCTCCTTCTTTCTCTAGGGTTTGGAGAGAGAATGGCTTAGAGAATATGAGGTTTAACCCCCTCTCATCAGCCCTAAAGGTCTCCCGCAACTAAACCTAGCCGTTGGATCCATTTCCAAAAGATTTGGACGGTCCGATCTTCTTCTCCGCTCAAAATCGCGGAACAGAATAAACAGGGCGCACGATCACAGGCGCACAGTCAGTGGTCGTGCGCGAAGAGGGGAATGGTCGTGCGCACTGTCCGAGACAGAACTCGATTTTCTTCTGAATTAACGCACGATCGCTGGCGCACGATCACTGGTCGTGCGCGAAGAGGACAATGGTCGTGCGCATTGACCTGATCTGGAATCTTGAGCCTAACCCGAGCGCAACACTACCATTCCGCCTACCTCGCTGAACCACGATCTTTGGGGTGTTACAATAATCACCTTTTAAGGATGAATTTTCTAAAGATAATTTTTCATTATGTTCTTTTATACAAATAATTTCTTTTTCAAGTTCCTTAAGTTTTCCTTAAAATTATCACAATCAAAACAAGGTTTTGTGTTTTCAAGTAAAGGACAAGATGGTGAAACCACATCACAATTTGATTCTAAATTAACATTAGCTTTTAATCTCTTATTTTCTAAACGTAAATTCTTATTAGTGATTTTTAATTTCTTGATCTTACGTTTAGCCATTTTTAGTATGTTGAAACTAGAGATGGAAGTTATCACACAAGAAGAAGATTTAGACTTTCTTACAGCGCTTTTGGTAGAGGCAAAATGTGAGCATGAAGTTCCTTCATTATCTTTTAGGCCTTCCTCCATCATAGATGAATTTTCATCTTCTTTCTCTCTTGATGTATTGCTCTCCTTTTCCAAGTTAGTTTCCATGATTTCCATGGCTTTGCTACGAGAGAGATCTTCTTGAATAGTAGTGGATGCTTGTATGTCCTTCTCCTCCTGTGTTTATTCTATACCTGCGAGAGGAAAATCATACATTTCTTCAAGAAATTGTCATACTTTGTATGCACTAGAAAAACAATATATTAATTTGAAAATTTCATTTGATAGAGCACAAAATAAATAATGTTTGGCTTTTGCATTTAGTTGACGTTCCTTTTTATTTGATTCATCCGCAGGTCTTACTATTGTTATATCCCATGCATTGATATCTAAATTTTTAATAAATTTTCCATTAAAATTTCCACCCTTTATAATTTCTCCCTTCGAATAAAGGTGGTTTAGGAGATTTTTCTTCTTCATAAAAATTTACCCCACTAGTAGAAGCGAGATCATGAGACGCCAGTATTCCTGGTTGTTAAGCCGATTGGAATAACCTGCTCTGATACCACTTGTTGGATCGGTAGGCGCCCTTAGAGGGGGGTGTGAATAAGGGTTTTAAAAACTTATAATATATTTTGAATAACTTTGAAAAAGCTTTGATTATTAAACTAGAGAAGATCAAGACAAATCAAGTGAAGTAAAAGTAAAGACATGATTTTATTAACTTGAGATGCATGAGTACAAAACTTGATCTCTTATCGAAGCTAGAAATCAAAGCTAATAGAAAGACTCTTTTTGTTTTCTATACTGACTCGTATCCCAACGAACCGGTTGGCTTTAGCCGATCCTTCCCCGAATACGGCCTCAAGCCGCTCTAGCCAACCCTTCCCCGGATATGGCCTCGAGCACCCCCTAGACCTACACCCGAGACCTAATCGCCAACACGAGGCGAATTTCAGCCCTAAGTCCTACCCAGACCTAGTCTCCAACACGAGGCGAATTCACTAACGATTACAAGAAAAGATATGAAATGAAAAGACAATAATATAAAACTCCCTCTATGTGGATCTCTTGGAGAAGTAGACGAAGACGCAGAGTATGATCGTAGTCCATGCGGTCTTTTTTCACGATGATGACGTGTGTTGAAATCTTCTCCACTGATCTCCTTAAGCCTTCATGGATTTGTGAGAGTATCTCTCTGAAATTTCCTCTCTATGTTGTGGCACGAAGTTCTGGAATTCTGGATCTCAAGAGGCTTAAGAAGACGGAGCCAAGATGTCCTTTTTATAGACTTAGCGCTAGCGCCTGCGCTAGTGCTACCGCCGGCGCTATCCCATATTAAGTAATATTTTGCGCGCGAGAATCTTTAATCCGGGGAAACAATTTCGCCATTCCTCTTGTGCTCCGCGCTACCGCCAGCGCTATCGGCTACCGCCAGAGCTATCCCATATTAGGACACATTCTGCGCGGCAGAATCTTCAATCCGAGGAAACAATTCCTCCTTGCCAACTGTGTGCGTCGCTACCGCCTGCGCTATCGTCTACCGCCAGGCGTTATCTCCTTCCATATGTGCTCCCGGAATTGCGCTATCATCGCTAGCGCCAGGCGCTAAGTGCTACTGCCGACGCTAGTGGGAGTACTGTCTTCTGTTTTCATTCGTCGAAATTCGTCGGGAGTTCTCGAGAACATTCGACGAATTGACTTAGCCGCACAATTTCCTTCACAAGTCTGCCTTTTTGACTTCTGTCTGCGTTCGTCGATATTCGTCGGGAGTTCACGAGAACATTCGACGAATAGACTTAGCCGCTAACAGTTCGTCGAACGACAGCTAGCGCCTGCGCTAGTGCTACCGCCAGCGCTAGTGGAAGATTTGGATTTGATGGCTCAACTTTGGGGGCAACCTTCTTATGTAATCCTTGAGTCGTGTGGACTTTGTTATCCTGCACACTTAAACACCCAAGATCAAATACACATAGGTTTTGTTATTCTCAAACCTAGGAGATGCGGAAGACCATGTTCCAACATCAGTGAGTGGAAGGCGCGGCGGAGAAGTGAAGGTCGAGATGGTGCGAAAAACATGAAGAAAGCGTCGAGAGTTTGTAGGATTACCTTTGAAATTTGTTTTCTTCTTGGCTGCAGAAATGTATGACCATAAATAGTATTGCAGCAGGAATTATATGAACTAATAATAAAAAATAGTAGTATGAACATGAAATAGAATTGCATCATAATTGAAAAATTACTGCAATGAGTTTTCGTACACACAGAAATACCATGCATGGCTTCTTGTATGATAAAGAGATCGTAGAGCTTGCATAAATAAAATATGATTTGTAGAAGTCATTCACAGTATCCTGTATGCATGAAAATTGGTTGCCCCAGCAATATCATTTTGAATTCTAAATATACTTCATAATGCATGAAAATTGGTAAGTTAAACATCCACTTGAAAAAAACACTTGACCATACCATGCGTTCTCCCCGAAGGGCGTCTAATCCATCAACAGCTCTCTTAAATATTCCTTTAACCTTGAATATAATGTATTGGCACATTAGAAGACGTCATGTTTTAGATTAACAGATTAAAATTTTTGGCTTGAGACTTGCACTTTCAAATATGTTCCATAAGCTATTGAGAAGAAAATGCATCAAAAGCAAACAAAAAGCTGGATAAGATATGTACCACTTGCATGGCAGAAACAGTGATGGTCGTCCCTATCATAGCCCTCGAAATGACCGACAACTCCATGCCACCAACCTGCAAGTGAAAAAAGAAACACTCAACCACCTTTTATGCATCAATGAAAATATGTATTGAATGTGTTTTTGACAACAGAGCCATGGATATGTGTTTTTTTACAATAGAGCCATGGATTAAGAACGTGCACTGCCCTTAAGACAACATATATAAAAGAAAACACAACTAAGAAATTTTGTACAGCAAGCAATCCTGAAGCCATTTTGTTTAACAGGCTATTGGAGTAGGGGTTGTTGCGGAACGCTTAGGGCTCTTGGTAGACCGGTTCACTTGAACCGCCTCAGCTCGTGAGCAAGCTAAGCGCGCAAATAGTCAATTAGAGGTTCGCTGAGTACGCAGAGACTTTTTAACGTGGAAAACCCGGAAAGGGTAAAAAACCACGCGGCCGGAGCTGTGCCGACCAAACTTCACTATCTTCTGGAGGAGTTACAACTTGGAAGCTAGAACTCGAGCGCGACAGGCCGCTGCTCGTTACAATACATGGAGAAAGAGAGCTTCGAGGGTGACAGGCCACCTCTCGGAAAAACTAAGTCCTTTTTCCTTCTGAGACTGCTAGTCGCCTTTCGGAAGCGGGAAGGCCAGTCGCCCTTCTCTTTTGAGAACGCTGGTCGCCTTTCTGGAAGTGAGAAGGCCAGACGCCTTTCTCTTCTGAGAGCGTTGGTCGCCTTTCTCGAAGTGAGAAGGCCAGTCGCCTTTCTCTTCTGAGAACGCTGGTCGTCTTTCTCAAAGTGAGAAGTCCAGTCGCCTTTCTCTTCTGAGAACGCTGGTCGCCTTTCTGGAAGATGAAGATCTTTAAGTCCCTAAGGAGATCTTCAAATCCCGAAGGAGATCTTCAAGTGTCGAAGGAGAATTCCGCAAAAGTCTGCAAGGAGCTCTCCTGGGTCCAGAAGTCCAGGTCCCTTCAAATGAAGCCCCAGGGCCCTTTTTATAGCTTTGGCCGGGGGTAGTCCGGTAATCTCGCCGTTTGCAGTTTCCATAAATGTTTGGTGGGCGAATCATATTCTCCGGTTCGGGGCCCTCGGATCGCTATTTTTCGTAAATGGCCACCTTGCCCCTCAGGCAGCTTGGGCAGCTCGGGCAGTTCGGGCAGTTCCGTTGGAGGCGAAAAAGGCGACTAACTGTTCCTGAAAAGTGAGAAGCTTGAAACCCAAAAAGTGAGAAGCCTGAAACCCAAAAAGTGAGAAGCCGGAAAGACAAAAAGTGAGAAGGCTTCCCGACTGCGCTCAGAAACGTTCTGAGTGCGGGTTAGCGTTGAAGCTCCCCGAATGCGCAACGGGCCACGGGAGATGCCTCGGGCGGACGGTGAATCGAGGAGCCGCTCCCTAGCGAGCGGTTGAAGTCTTCCTGCGGGGAGAGGGCGCCAGACCGCACCCCTAGGAGGAGTGGGTACGGCCGCGCACCCCCGAGCAGGGAGGGTGCGGACTGGCCGCACCCCAAGGGGGGTGTGGCTTGGCCGCACCCCAAAAGGGGGGGTGCGGCCCGGCCGCACCCCAAGGGGGGGTGCGGCCCAGCCGCACCCAATGATGGGTGCGGCTGGGCCGCACCCCCTTGGGGGGTGCAGCTTGGCCGCACCCCACAAGGGGTGCAGCTGGGCCGCACCACCCTGGGGGTGCGGCTTGGCCGCACCCTCCTGGGGGCGCGGCTTGGCCGCACCCCCCTGGGGGCGCGGCTTGGCCGCACCCCCCTGGGGGCGCGGCTTGGCCGCACCCCGCAAGGGGTGTGGCTGGGCCGCACCCCCCTGGGGGGTGCGGTTTGGCCGCACCGCCTTTTGGGGGTGCGGCCTGGCCGCACCCCCTTGGGAGGGTGCGGCCGGCCCGCACCCCCTTGGGGGGTGCGACTCGGCCGACCGCTCTCCTGGGGGGGTGCGAGTGAGCCGGGCTCCCCAAGGTGGTGCGGTCGGGACGCGTTCGGGCCATCTCCTTGTGGCGAGGGGTGTAGCCTGCGCGCTACCGCGCGCCTTTGCGCGCAGTTACATACATACCTGGGGTTCGTGCGTGCTTCGATCGTTGCCCCCACCTCTCTTATGCGAGGCTTTCTTTGGGCGCGTCCTGAGGCCTTCACGGGTGTACAACATAAGCCCCCCAAACCTTCGGAGTCCGAGTTCCTGAGCGAGGAGTTCGAAGGTTTTGATTTTTCTTCGGCGGCTTTATCCCTTGTCCTCTGTGTGGCGCTTTTTTGGGTAGGAGTTGATGTTGGAGGGTGTTGGTTCTCTGAGGTTGTCGTGGGCTTGCTGCTAGGTTCCGATATCCGCGTGGGCTGTGGGGTTTCTGCAAAGTGTCAGATTAGCTTGCGCGGTTCTGAGCCCGCGGCTTTTTTCACAATAGAAAATTTAGCTTGCGCAAGTCTGTGCTTGCGGCTTTCTTGCACGAGTCGGGCTCGCGGCTTGGCCGGTGAATAGCGTTTGTATTCAAACCATGGGTGAACGCAGGGGGGGCAGGCCCCGATGTCACCGGGACTCGACGGCGGAGGAGAAGGGCGAACCTTCAATCGATGGCGGTGCAAAGTCGCCGGGGCAGGGCCTCGAAGTGGCCGGTGAATAGCTGGTGTATTCAAACCGGGGGCGTATGTAAGGGGGGCAGGCCCCTACGACGCTAGGACTTGACGGCGGAGGAGAAGGGCGAACCTTCAATCGACGGCGGTGCAAAGCCCCCGAGGCAAGGCCTCGTTGTAAAGTTTTTCTTAAGTGTGTGAGGGTGTCAAAACATAGCTTAATAAGAAATCATTTGGTGCACAGCTTTATGTAAGATAAAATAGGTGCACGAGTCTGAGCTCGCGGCTTTTACATAATTTATAAGATAAATTTGCACGAGTCGGTGCTCGCGGCTTGGTACAGAAATTGAAGATAAGTTTGCACGAGTTTGAGCTCGTGGCTTAGTACATGGTAGAGGTCCCGGGATCACTGGTAAAAGCGGCGCAGGTTTTGAGCGTTCCAGGTGCGTGGCAGAGTCTTCCCTTCCGCCGTCCTGAGTTTATATGTTCCGGGTTTCACGACTGCGGCGACTACGTACGGGCCTTCCCAGGCCGCTGAGAGCTTGTCTCCTTGGGGGCCTTTACCGGCGGCCTCGATGCTGCGTAGGACGAGATCTCCTACGTTGATTGGTCTGGGCTTCACCCTCCTGTCGTAGGTCCGGGCTACGCGCATTTGGTAGAGTGCAGCACGGTAAGCAGCGTTGTCCCGGACTTCGGGGATTAGATCGAGGTTTTCTCGGAGCAGTCCGTCATTCTTGTTGGGGTCGAAGGTGAGTACTCGAGCACTCGGAACGCCGATGTCGACGGGGATGATAGCTTCGGTTCCGTAACAAAGGTTATAAGGTGTCTCCCCCGTGGGAGTCCTTTCTGTTGTGCGATACGCCCACAATACATTTGGGAGCGCGTCTACCCACTGTCCCCCGGCTTCTTCCAAATGTGTTTTCAGTCCTTTGAGGATGGTGCGGTTCGTGACTTCTACTTGTCCGTTGGTTTGTGGATGCGCCACGGCCGTGTGGCGCAGGTTGATCTTCAGATCCTCGCACATCTTGGTGAAGGACTTCCCAGTAAACTGAGTGCCGTTGTCGGCAATGATCGTAGCCAGGATGCCGAAGCGGCAAACGATGCTCTTCTAGACGAATTGTTTGGCGTTTTCTTCGGTGATCTTGGCCAGGGGCTCCGCCTCCACCCATTTGGTGAAGTAGTTGATGGCTAGGATGATGAACTTCCTCTGCCCAGACGCTAGAGGTAGGGGACCGAGGAGGTCGATCCCCCATTGTGCGAATGGCCACGCACTCTGCAGCGTGGTAAGTGAGACCGGGGGTTGATGAGGCATGTTGGCGTGTAGCTGACAGCTTTTGCATCTTTGGACAAAGTCGGCCGCGTCCTTTCTCATTTTCGGCCAATAGAAGCCTTGACGCAGTATTTTCCGCGCTAATGCCTTCCCGCCTAGGTGCTCTCCGCAGACTCCTCCGTGTACTTCCCTGAGTACGTAGTCCGCCTCGCTTGCCGGTAGGCATTTCAGGTATGGTCCTGAGAATGCCCATTTGTAAAGCTCCCCATCTATAATGGTGAACGATGCAGCCCGCATTCGCAGCCTTCGCGCCTCTAGGCGATCTTCAGGAAGGTGCCCTTGCTCCAGGTAAGCTCGTAATGGGGTCATCCAGGACGACTCCTCCTGGTGGATGGTTGTGATTTCCCATGGCCCTTGAATGCTTGGGATCACAACTTCTTCGATTCGGCGTCTTCGAGACTGGTAGCTGGAGGGTGAGGTGGCGAGCTTGGATAGAGCATCCGCCCTGGTATTCTGCTCTCGGGGGATGTGTAGAATCTGATATGATGAGATCTTCTGGAGAAGTGACTTTGCGAATGCGAGGTATTTCGCCATCTGCTCGCTCTTAGCCTCGTAATCTCCTTCAACCTGTGAGACCACGAGTTGGGAGTCTGTATAAATCATTAGGTTCTCGACTTTGCAGTCGATAGCGAGCCGGAGACCGGCGATCAGTGCTTCGTATTCCGCGATGTTATTTGTTGCGGGGAACTTTAGCCGGAGTCCGTAATCCAGGGTGATCCCTTCGGGGCTCATGAGGAGTAATCCTGCTCCGGCCCCTTCAGCTCCCGAGGCGCCGTCGACATAGAGGGTCCACCGGGTGCTAGCGGTGTCTTTGATGAGGGTTGTTTCTGGCGGGATGGTGTATTCTACCACGAAGTCGGCGAGCACCTGCGACTTGATGTCGGGGCGAGGCAGGAATTGGATGTCGAACTCGCCGAGTTCTACGGCCCACTTTACAAGTCTCCCCGAGACTTCCGGCTTCTGGAGGATCGCCCGTAATGGGAGTTGTGTCAATACCTTGACTGCGTGAGCCTGGAAGTAGGGTCTGAGTTTTTTAGCCGAGAAAACAAGAGCCAAGGCTGTCTTGTCTGCTGCCGGATATCTGGTTTCGGTGTCGGTGAGGACTTTGCTGAGGTAGTAGATCGGTCGCTGCACTCCTCCTTCGTCCTTCACAAGCACTGAGCTAAGAGCCGTAGGCGATACGACCAGGTACAAGAACAGAGTTTCTCCGGGGGTGGGCTTTGACAGAAGCGGTGGCGAAGCCAGGTACTGCTTGAGAAGCTCGAAGGCCACCTGGCACTCGTCTGTCCATTGGAAACCTGAATGTCGCGCTCCCCGGAGGATTTTGGAGAAGGGGAGGTACTTGTCTCCTGTTCGTGATAAGAAACGGGACAAAGCTGCGATCCTCCCGTTTAGGCGTTGTACTTCCTTAATTGAGCGAGGTGGCGACATATCCTCCAATGCCTTGATCTTCTCGGGGTTGGCCTCGATTCCCCGATGGGTTACCATGAAACCTAGAAACTTCCCCGCCGTCACACCAAACGCACACTTGCTGGGATTGAGCCGCATCTGGAAGCGACGGAGAAGCTGGAAGCACTTTTCTAAGTCTTCCAAGTGGTCGCGTCGGTGGACGCTCTTTACTAGCATGTCGTCCACGTAAACCTCCATCGTTTCTCCGATGAGGTCCTTGAAGACCTTGTTCATCAGCCTTTGGTAAGTGGCTCCGGCGTTTTTAAGGCCGAAGGGCATCACCTTGTAGCAGTAGACTCCCCGGTCGGTGCGGAAGGCGGTATGCTCTTCGTCTGCGGGGTTCATCCTTATCTGGTTGTAACCTGAATAAGCATCCATAAAGCTGAGTAGCTCGTGGCCTGCTGTAGCGTCGACGAGCTGGTCAATCCTTGGCAGGGGGAAACTATCCTTCGGGCAGGCTTGGTTCAGGTTGCTGTAGTCGACGCACATTCGCCATTTCCCCGAGGCCTTCTTGACCATGACCACGTTGGCGAGCCATGTGGGATATTCTGCTTCACGAATGAATCGTGCCTCCAGGAGCTTAGCTACCTCTACCTCGATTGCTTTTAGGCGCTCGGGGGCGAAGTTCCTCTTTTTCTGAATCACGGGTCTGCAGGCGGGGTTGATGTTTAGCGAGTGATAGATGACGTTGGGATCTACCCCGGGCATGTCCTCCGGGCTCCATGCGAAAATGTCCTCGTTCTCCTGTAGGAAGGTGGTGAACTTCTCTTGCTCTTGTGATGTTAAGAGTGACCCGACCTGAACAGTTCGAGTCGGGTCTCGCCGGGAGAGCGGTACTTCTACTAGCCCTTCAACGGGCGCTCCTCGCTGCAGAGTCGCCTCGTCTCGCAGGTCGAAGTTATTGATGTTGAGAGCGGTCGCCCTTGCTGGCTGAGCCTGCTTCAGGTAGCAAGTCCTGGCTGCCTTTTGGTCTCCTCTTACGACTCCTATTCCTGCGGCAGTGGGGAACTTCATAGCTAGGTGTGGAATGGAGGGGATTGCCCCGAAGATTGACTGGAGCGGTCTCCCGAAGATGGCATTGTAGGCAGAGGTGGACTCTACCACCATGAACTGGATGTTGTGCGTTGACTGTCTTGGAAATTCGCCCAATGTGACTGGGAGAATGATCATGCCTTGCACCGGGACGGGTCTGTTGTCGAAGCCGTAGACGGGCCCGGCTGCTGGACTAAGCTGATCTTTGGAAACAGACCAAACCTTTGACCCTATGCACAAAGTGACATCGACCGAGCTTCCATTGTCGACTAGTATTCTCTTTACTTTAAAGCAGGGATCCCCGATCCCCGCGCTGATCACGAGCGGATCCTGGTGTGGAAGCCGCAACCCTCGTAAGTCTTCATCTCCGAAAGCTATCGTAATATCCTGCTTGAGTTTTTTGTCTTCGCGGTCTCTCACGGGCTGGGCGATCGAGAGGATTTGCGATGCCAGGACTGGCGGTCCGGCGATCGTCTCGATTTCTCCCACCATCGGCCTTCCTCCACCTGCGCCTTGGGGGGTGGGGGCTGCTCCCCTGCCTCCCTGGGCTGCTGGGGCTGATTGGGAATCTGGCTTTGTAAGAATCTTCCCAGGAGTCCCTGGCGGATGAGGCGCTCGATTTCGTCTTTGAGCCTGGTGCACTCTTCGGTGGTATGTCCGGTTCCTCGATGAAACTCGTAGTATCTGGACTGGTCACCCCTCGGATTTGGCGGGGGTACCCGGGGCATGCGAAGTTCGGGGTTGTTCTGAATGGCGTAGAGCACGTTCGTTCTGGTGGTGTTCAGCGGGGTGTAGGTCCTGGGCGGCTGCGGTCCCAGATCCCTTCGGGGGTCACGCCGACGTCCGTCACCGCGGCGCTCCTCGCCGCGACGATCTTCTCGTTCGCGAGGGGCTTGATCTGTTCCCCTTTTCTTTCCTTGGCTTCCTTCGAACTGCCGACGGTGCGCTTCGATGGACTCATCTGCAGCTATTTGCGCTTCGACCCTGTGAACAAGGTCGGGATAGCTTGGTACGGTTTCTCTCATGAGAGCCGAATAGAATCCACTTGGGCGGAGTCCTCCTAAGAAAACTCCTCGCAAGAGTTCGGGGTCAAACCCTGGGATCTGCCGTGCCTCGGTAGTGAAGCGTCGGAAGAAGTCCTTGAGTGTCTCTCCGTCGTTCTGGCGGATCCCTGAGAGATGGGAGGGATCCCGGACAATTCGGCGGTTGGCGATGAACTGATCCACGAACTGTTGCGCCATTTCCGTGAAGTTGTTGATGGCCCCATTCCGCAGAGAATGGAACCAAGTGCGCGCTTGGCCTTTCAAGGTTGTCGGGAACACCTGGCAGAGGAGCTGATCAGGAGCGCTGTAGATCCTCATGACGGTGGTGAAGTGATTGACGTGTTCCAAAGGGTCGTCCGTCCCGTCGAATGTCTCGATGTTAGGAAGCTTGAAGCCATTCGGATTGGATGAGCTAGGACTTGAGGTGACAGGGGGGAGCCCTGATGCGCGGGGCGGCGAGCGAGCGCGGCGCGTCGTCCTGCTTGGGCATACTCTTCTTCGATCATATCACAGATTTCTTCGCGCGTAGTCCTTTCCGTTGCCCGCTCAGGGGCAGCTCTTCTGGGGTGATGGCGACGGTGGTCAGCTTCCGGGCCTCCAGCCGGCGGGGCAAGGTGAGCTGAACTCGCCGCGTTGGAGAATCCCTCTGAAGCCTCGTCTTCCTGGACGGCTTCTTGGTTCGGGACAAGGTTTAGGACTGGGGGCGGCGGTGCGTTCGGAGCTGGCGGCTGGACCGGAGCTTGAGGAGCTCCGAGATCCCTTACGAGAGCCAACATCTCGGCTTGGTGTTCTTCGAATCGCTGCATGCGCACTTCCAGCCCAACTGCTGGCGCAGGCGGTGCCTGCTCTGCGGGTGGTGCATCGATTTGCGAGGGGGAGGGAGCTGGGTCGACGCGTCCCTCCAGCGCTGATCCCTCCGCAGTGCGAGTACTCTTCCTTGCCATTGCGGTTGGCCTTCAAAAAGTTCTGGGAATGTTCCCACAGACGGCGCCAAACTGTTGCGGAATGCTTAGGGCTCTTGGTAGACCGGTTCACTTGAACCGCCTCAGCTCGTGAGCAAGCTAAGCGCGCAAACAGTCAATTAGAGGTTCGCTGAGTACGCAGAGACTTTTTAACGTGGAAAACCCGGAAAGGGTAAAAAAACACGCGGCCGGAGCTGTGCCGACCAAACTTCACTATCTTCTGGAGGAGTTACAACTTGGAAGCTAGAACTCGAGCGCGACAGGCCGCTGCTCGTTACAATACTTGGAGAAAGAGAGCTTCGAGGGTGACAGGCCACCTCTCGGAAAAACTAAGTCCTTTTTCCTTCTGAGACTGCTAGTCGCCTTTCGGAAGCGGGAAGGCCAGTCGCCCTTCTCTTCTGAGAACGCTGGTCGCCTTTCTGGAAGTGAGAAGGCCAGTCGCCTTTCTCTTCTGAGAACGCTGGTCGCCTTTCTCGAAGTGAGAATGCCAGTCGCCTTTCTCTTCTGAGAACGCTGGTCGCCTTTCTCGAAGTGAGAAGTCCAGTCGTCTTTCTCTTCTGAGAACGCTGGTCGCCTTTCTGGAAGATGAAGATCTTTAAGTCCCTAAGGAGATCTTCAAATCCCGAAGGAGATCTTCAAGTGCCGAAGGAGAATTCCGCAAAAGTCTGCAAGGAGCTCTCCTGGGTCCAGAAGTCCAGGTCCCTTCAAATGAAGCCCCAGGGCCCTTTTTATAGCTTTGGCCGGGGGTAGTCCGGTAATCTCGCCGTTTGCAGTTTCCATAAATGTTTGGTGGGCGAATCATATTCTCCGGTTCGGGGCCCTCGGATCGCCATTTTTCGTAAATGGCCACCTTGCCCCTCGGGCAGCTTGGGCAGCTCGGGCAGTTCGGGCAGTTCCGTTGGAGGCGAAAAAGGCGACTAACTGTTCCTGAAAAGTGAGAAGCCTGAAACCCAAAAAGTGAGAAGCCTGAAACCCAAAAAGTGAGAATCCTGAAACCCAAAAAGTGAGAAGCAGGAAAGACAAAAAGTGAGAAGGCTTCCCGACTGCGCTCAGAAACGTTCTGAGTGCGGGTTAGCGTTGAAGCTCCCCTAATGCGCAACGGGCCACGGGAGATGCCTCGGGCGGACGGTGAATCGAGGAGCCGCTCCCTAGCGAGCGGTTGAAGTCTTCCGGCGGGGAGAAGGCGCCGGACCGCACCCCTAGGAGGAGTGGGTACGGCCGCGCACCCCCGAGCAGGGAGGGTGCGGACTGGCCGCACCCCAAGGGGGGGGGGGTGCGGCCCGGCCGCACCCCAAGGGGGGGTGCGGCTCGGCCGCACCCCATGATGGGTGCGGCTGGGCCGCACCCCCTTGGGGGGTGCGGCTTGGCCGCACCCCACAAGGGGTGCGGCTGGGCCGCACCCCCCTGGGGGTGGCGTGGCCGCACCCCGCAAGGGGTGCGGCTGGGCCGCACCCCCCTGGGGGGTGCGGTTTGGCCGCACCCCCTTGGGGGGGGGTGCGGCCGGCCCGCACCCCCTTGGGGGGTGTGGCCGGCCCGCACCCCCTTGGGGGGTGCGACTCGGCCGACCGCTCTCCTTGGGGGGTGCGAGTGAGCCGGGCTCCCCAAGGTGGTGCGGTCGGGACGCGTTCGGGCCATCTCCTTGTGGCGAGGGGTGTAGCCTGCGCGCTACCGCGCGCCTTTGCGCGCGGTTACGTACATACCTGGGGTTCGTGCGTGCTTCGATCGTTGCCCCCACCTCTCTTCTGCGAGGCTTTCTTTGGGCGCGTCCTGAGGCCTTCACGGGTGAACAACAGGGGTAAATGAGAGCTAATATAAAGAGAGAGGGAGAGCATCTGCTCAACCAAAAAGAAACCCATATACTTCAACAGAGAAATGGAAAGAGAGACGGAGAGTAAGAGAGAGAGATAGGTGTGGCTTGTAGCTATCGCTTGCTCTTCCATTTGCCTCCATACATTCAATTTTGCTGCAATTAGGCCAGTAAAAGAGGGAGAGTAAGAGAGAGAGAGAGAGAGAGAGAGAGAGAGAGAGAGAGAGAGAGAGAGAGAGAGGTGGTAGATCGGGGCTTTTCATGGATCTTCTTAGGAGGAGAAGAATGGAAGAGGGGCGTGAATCTGAATTGTTGTCGCCCTATCTCCAATAACCAGAGTTCAGGAGGAGGAAATATGTCTTCCTCTTCCATTTGCCTTCATACATTCAATTTTGCTGCAATTAGGGCAGTAAAAGAGCGAGGAGAGAAGAGAAGGAGCCTTGACTAGAAATGCCCTAGTGTGAGGATTCGTCGGCGTGGAGGCGGATGCACAAAAGAGGAGCCTTCCTGCTGCAAAGGGGAGAGCACCGTGATAGATTGCGTCACGGAATCCCAAGGAGATGTCGTCTGTAGAGGAGAGGACGAGCCTTCGTGCGAGGGGAGAAGGGGAGGAAGGAGATGAATCGACGGTGGAAGTACTGAAATCACCAGTCGCGAGAGAGTTTGAGGAAGGAGAAGGTACTGAAATCAACAGTGCCTCGCCATTCCCCTACCCTGCCGCCGCCGGAGCCACCTCCGGCCTGACCGGAGCCCACCGGCATGGTCGCCGGACCCTGGCGAACCTGCCGGGGGTAGTCCGGCGGCGGTGGCCCTACCGGAGCGCCGCCGGACTACCCCCGGCAGGTTCGCCAGGGTCCGGCGAACATGCCGGTGGGCTCCGGTCAGGCCGGAGGTGGCTCCGACGGCGGCGGGGTAAGGGAACGGCGGAGGAGGCGGAATAGGTGTTTATTTTAATAAAATTATTATACGTTTTTTTGTTTATATTATTATATAATATATAAAATTACTTAATATTATATATATAATATATATATAATAGATGTAATTTTATATAATTGATATATATATGACAGATACTTAGGTGCGTAATACAGATTATTTTTAAAAGAAAATCTAAAAATGTATAATAATATATATAATTTACAAAATTAAAAAAAATTGGTGCGTGCTGGATGCGTGCTGGGTGCGGGCGAACCTGCCGGGTGCGGGCGAAGCCCGCCGGGGGCGGGCGAACTTGCCAGCGGCAGGCGAAGTCCGCCGGGGGCGGGCAGAGTATGTCGCGCGGGGCACGGGGGGCCCCCCGTGCACTGTCACTTGTATATATATACGTATATTTCTTTAGGAAATGATCAAAATTGCCTATACGCACATATATATAATATCCTAGCATCAAACTCACCGGACGGCGACGTACATGAAACGGTAACGCCCACCCGCATTAGTACCACGCAACGATAACTTTAGTATTTAAACTATCAATATTACCATAACCCTACTTAGAAGTCTATAAGAAAATTCTGGGGCGTTACAGATTTTTTGTTACCTGATACTTCCTGAACAACAAGAACGCCATTCCAAGAGAGCCAGTATAGAGACAGGGGTCCTCCACGCGACTTCCGACATGAATCCAGGTCTTCTTCACCACCTGGAAGAAGAAGATGGCATAAAAATTCACTAGAGCAAAAACACTGTCCCAACGGATCCATAATTTAATTATTTTTTTATCTTTACATCTTATTTATTATCTTTTCTATCATGATGTATTTTTGTTGTCAATTATTTCAATGAAAGAAAATGATTGTTTGTATTTTGGGATTTTTGAACCCTGCTCTCCACTTTTGAGCCTCAATGAATATGCAGGTTGAGAGAGAAGAAGTCGAGGAGTCCACGTGTTAGATATTATAGTCATTTAGATGTGATTAAACTTAATTTAGCGGTCATGAATGGCCAGATACTGAAAAATTGAATTTATGCCAAAATAATCAATCACTGAAGTTTGAAACACTGATAAATATGTTTACGACCACCGTTTCACACGGCCACCACTCAAACTTCGTGGTTGTCCCAAATGGAGCCTTATTAACACAGAAACATGCATTAGAGACCTCTACTCGTGAACCCTACAAAATACGAGTAATTTTTTGGTACAAGTAGCGTGCACAGAGCTGTGCACGCTATGTAACAGTTACAGCCGTAATTTACAAATAAAATGTAAATTACGGCTGTAACCTGAAATTATGCTATAACAGTAATGTATGTTCTGCAGTATGTAACAGTTACAGCCGTAATTTACATTACCGTTACAACATAATTTCAGTTTACAGCCGTAATTTACATTTTACTTATAAATTACGGCTGTAACTGTTACATAGCGTGCACAGCTCTGTGCACGCTACTTGTACCTAAAAATCGAAGCCCGTTCTCCATCTTCTAACCATCAGGAAATTGAGTCTTTGTCTGCCCATCCTTTGAGAAGAATTCAGATTCCTGAAGGAAAAAAAATTTAAGAATCGACATGAAAAAACAGACATTTAACTCTGTTATTTTCTATCCATATGTATACATCAAGGGTCAGAGGATAAAAAGATAATACATTTTAGTAAACAGAGCATCCCCATTCATATAATTCTGAAGTAAAAATGAATAAACTATATAAAATAATGAAAAAAATTTAGGTGAGTATCTCGCACCTAGATCACGGTGAGAGGAGTGCATCTCAGCCATTGATAGCTCTAAATATTGCTGTATTTATGAATAATAAATAATGTCAGTATTTTCCCTACCGTCAAATTTAAAATCATACGGCTATATTTCCCCCTCACCTAGAACTAGGTGCGATAAACTCACCTAAGTATTACTCATAAAATTATACGAATAGTAAAAAAATGTGAGTTAGATGTGACAATTGGCATTTGATAGAACATGAATATTTGAACTTTTCCTTCGATAAATAAAAAAAGTCGAGTGTTTTTTCTTATCCAAGGAAAAATGTCAACTTTATAATAAATGCTCTGTTTTTTCTTTTATTTTTGTCGCACTTCCCCTGCTACGCTATGATAGAGCCAATTCATAGAATTTACCTGCAGCCATGAATGAACGTTGCTGCGGTAGCCTGTGCAGAGAATGACAGCGTCAACATCAAGCCTGCGGCTATCCACTAGCTCTGCTTCGTCGTGGAAAAACTTGTTGATTCCAGGAACCACCTTAATTTTGCCGGACTTTTTCTTCTCCACCGTTCCAATATCAAGAACATGGGTTTTCCCCTACGTCTTCATCAGCTGGAAAGGGCCGGTCGTTGGCCTCTTCAGCCCATACTTCTCGGTGTTTCCAAGCGCCGGCCATGCCAAGATCAGGAGAATCCGGTGGATGAGCCAAAGAGGCAGCCACTTCATCATTGCCACCGCCATTTCGAACGTAGATTTTCCAAAAACTATTCTGGATAGTACGTGAACCTGTCACAGTTGATTAGAAGAAAGAAACCTTAGGCTCAGTTTGAGCCTTTCAAATAGGGGTGATAAGTGTAGATACTAAATAAAATTATTAAAAATTGTATTTTTTAAATTGAGAAAATTATTTTGAAAACTCAATTTATAGTTTAATTCAAAATTATTTCGGTATTACATGCCCCTGAACTTGACCTAGAATGTGATGCCAAATAGGCATTAGGGTCCGTTTCGCAAGGCATGCAGTGCGGGTCATGAAAGCTATGGTTATGAACAACACACATACAAGAATCATTTCCCACATTAATAAAATTGTTTGTGGTTGATATGTAAGCTTACACAGTCATGAATATTAATTATAGATGATAAGCACATTAATGGATTAAATGCAAATTGACAACTAAACTTTTCTTGTTACTTGTGACATCGTGACAACTAGTGACAACTAGTGACAACTAGAGACAACATTAAATGAGCATTTACAAGATAAAAAATTTGAAGTAAATGCAGAAGAAAGGCTCATATAACACACCGCAACTAAGAAAACCCGAAAAGCCACAAATTCCCCAAATTTACAATTCCATATCAAACACAACTAGTTCAGGTAAAACTAAATTATTACCTGTAAGATGCCCATCTCATTCCAACTACTCACAATGCAGTCCATATAGGAGTAACTAACAAAGAAACAAACCATGCCATCTGGCACAACAGAAACCATTTCTAACAAGAGTCGTCCATAGTTCCTCATAACACCAGGATCACTGCGCATATCAAACTTGGAACTCACAGGCAACTGATCGCTGAGAAAAATAAGAACGCATTAAGTAGGCTGAACAGTATAATGACACTTACAATTAATTCTTGGAAAGACTCGAAGTAAAGAAGGCCTGAGAAGTCCGTTAATGTCATCTAAAAACAGTGTAAATTTATGCAAATGTGAAATTATCATAAGTGCTGATTTCCATGTAGATCTATATTGAAAGCATGATATGTTGAAACCATGATGATATGTAAGTGTTACCTCCCACGTGTCAGAACCATTGGACTTATAAAATCCCGAGTCAAAGACATTCTAAAACTTTGACTTATGATAGGATTGATACTCAGAAGGCGGGGATATAGATCGATCGGCTTAAAGTTCCGAAAGCATGATATCTTGAAACTGTGATGGTATGTAAGCGTTGTAATGCCTCAATTTATATGAAATAGAAATTGGGGTGCGAATAGAAATTGGGGTGCGAATAGAAATTGGGGTGCGATTAGAAATGGGGGTGCGGATAGCCTTTTTAGTTTAGGGTTTTGTTAAAACCCGATCTCCCCCCCCCTCCCTATTTCTCGTTCGCACAGGAGCAGCCGCAAGCCGCACCCGATCCCCCGTCGCCTCTCTCTCCCGTCGCCGAGCTCCCCTCCCCTCTCCTTCCTCTCTCCCGTCGCCGAGCTCCCCTCCCCTCTCCTTCCTCTCTCCCGTCGCCCCTCCTCCCCGTCGGCCTAGAGCAGGGCAAAGGCCCTCCCGAGCTCCCCCTCCTTCTCCCGTCGCCCCTTAGGGCAAGGAGAGCCCCGTCTCCCTCTTTCCCGTCGGCCTGGAGCAAGGAGCCGTCCGATCTCCTTCATCCTCGCACAACAGCCCCGGTTTCCCCTTTTCCTCCCTCGGATCCGGCCGCCGACGCAACCGTGAAGCCTTGGCCGACCGTACAACTTGGAGAAGCTTCCTCCCTAGGGTTCCTTCAAGGGGAAAATCACAACGTTGAAGTTGTGCGCCATTCGGAGAACGTGGAAGCTCCGGAGCAAGCTTGGACGCCGTTTTCGTGCGCGGACAGCCGCTACGTTCGTTAGCCGTCAAATCCGGGCGCGTCTCCATGGTTCAGAAGCGACGTCTAAGGGTAACGATTCTCTTTACTCTCATTTGGACACGTTCTAGTCCGTTCCTTGCATCGTTGAGGCCCCCTACCCAAAAGGGTGAGGTCGTGGCCTCCGACGGGTCGATTCGTGTTATCCCCGTCAAATCTTGCATACATGTAGAGTCCATACGTGAAATGGATGTAGGCGCGCTGTGTGAAGCCCATCCGAGACAGTTCGTCCGGATTGGTGATGCTTTTTGGTATTATGCGTGCCGGGGAAAACTCCGTGTAGATATACTACTTCGTAGGACTAGAGGGTGCTACTGCATGCGCAGCAACGCCTGGGGGTGTGCCCCGGGAAGCACCCGAAGTTAGAAACAGAAATGGAGTTTCTGTTCACTACCGCCGGCGTTAGCGTTATCGCCGGGCGGTAGCTCCCAGACTTGGATCTGGTGAATTTTGGACGTTCTGAGGCAGTGGGAGTGCTACTGCATGTGCAGCAATGCCTGGGGGTGTGCCCCGGGAAGCACCCACAGCTAGAAGCCAAAATGGGGTTTTGTTCACTGTCGCTGGCGACATTGAATGTCGCCAGGCGACAGCTCCCAGACTGAGTTCTGGTGATTTAGTTGTGCCCACCTGTTGAGAGGACCTGAGGCCTTTGTGCCCGACCCGTGAGGGTGTCCTGGTGGATGACTTAGCGGCCCATAGGGCCGGCTAATTGAGAATACCTGGGCTGAGGGAACGCCATACCCGCTCTTCGTGTTGTACAACGAGAGCTGTGAACAACGGGCATTTGGCGAACCTGAAACCGCACCATTGCAGCACCTGATTAGTGAGTCTCGTACAGCATGTCGGGAGGCAATGGGAAAGAGTCTTCGGACTACGGTATGTTCACAATTAAAGCACGGGAGAGCCCCGGTATTCGGGCCACCGACTTTAGCCTCGAAGGGCAAAGCCATCAAGAGTGGATGGTGGTGGAAGGCGGAGTACACCAAAGAGTGCCTGAGAGCACGAGACGTGGGGGCCATTCCCACGTTTGTGATTGTTGCATATGTATGAACTGTTGTGGGCTTTGCTAGTCGCACTCTTATATATATATATGCTGCGGACACTATTTTGCAGGGATGGTTAGAACTGCCACCCCCTCGAAGGGGTGGGGTCGGTACAATTTGGTCAGCTTTAGCTGACCGTTTCCCTATTTTGCCACTGTTTTTGGTGGGCTTGTTGGACAGGTGCTGGACCGAGCGGGAACATAGCGGGCTCTTAGCGGGCTGAAGCCTTTGTGCTGCTGCGGCCCTTGAAGGCCTTTTGATGTTCTTTTACCTTTTCATGTATGGCCGGCCTGCGCGCCGATGTTGGTAAACTATAAGGCCGTCGTGCCTCTATTGTTGTGTAAACATATTTTATTCATATTAGTAGAAGTGGACATACCCGGGTTCAGGTTTTGGTGGTTTATATATTTTCTCTCTCTCTTTTGCTTCCGCATAGAATGCTCTGAGTTAGGTTCATTGTTTAGAGTCGTTCGATATTTCAATTAAGTGACGTTCCCGTTTGTTTGGTAGTATATGGCGTGGGGCCCCGGCCGGACCTTCTGTCATATGCTTCTTAACGGATGGGGGTGTTACAAATTGGTATCAGCTTCTAGGGTTTCCGTATCCTTCTAAGGAATTCGTGGACGAATTCTTTTAAGGGGTGGTGAGCACGTGTGTGCACTACCGTCGAGACATAAAATAAACCCAAAAATGTCCACTTAGGAATAAAATGTAACAACAAACCAACAATAATTGCAGGATTGTGGAACCTGAGTGTTCCTTTTGTTGTTAGTTGCAGCTGTGCTGTCGCCTAACTGTGTGTTGCACTTGTGTAGGGCACTCGAAGTGCAGCGGGACCGTCGCGTCTCCGTGACGTGGTTGAGAGTAGCGGGTCTGCTGAGGCTCCTACACCTCTGTCTGCTGAGTTGGTTCGGCAAGTTACAGAAGCCGTTCTAGCTGCGTTGAATGGCCAGCCTGGAAGGCAAGGTCAACCGCTGGTGCAGGAAGTGGCCCCAGAGCCACTAAGAGCGGAGCAGGTCCCCGTAAGGCGTGCTGCTGATCAGCAACTGAAGCACTTCCTTGGATTTCGACCTCCTTCGTTTACCGGGGTCGAATCCCCAGCTGAGGCCGAGGACTGGCTATCGCATGTGGAGCGAATCCTGACAGCGACACAGTCGGACGAAGCGCAGAAAGTGACCTTCGCTACCTTCTTGTTGGAAAAGGAAGCCAGGCGGTGGTGGGATGAAGTTGAGAGGCGCCAGTTTGCGGGAAGGCAACTGGTTGATGTGTCGATGGAAGAGTTCTCTAAAATCTTCCTGGCAAGGTATGTGCCTCCGTCGCAGCAGATCGCGATGGAGAACCAGTTCTTGGCTCTGACGCAGGGTAATAGACTGGTTGATGACTACCTGTATGAGTTCACCCGCCTCGGGCGTTACGCTGGAACTTCTTTCGATGACGAAGGGAGAAGGGTGAACAGGTTCTACGGTGGACTGCGTAGTGAGTTGCGGTACCTTCTGACAGGGCCGTTGACGCAGGGTTTCACGACCCTCGTTGGTTCTGCCAGAGCGCTTGAGCAGGACATGCTCAGGGAGAAGGGCAAGATGGCTGCGGTCGAGGCAGTGCCGGAGGGCAAGGCGCCGAGTGCGTCAAAGATGCGGAGGTTGAGTCGCTGGAAGAAGGCTCGAGTATCTGGGCCAGCTCCCTCTGCTTCGGGCGCGTCGTCTGGACGCGGCCCGCTCACTTGTTTCACTTGTGGCAAGCCTGGCCATTTCTCTCGGGAGTGCCGCAGTGGGCTTCCAAGGCCAGAGAAGAAGGCGGGGCCAACTTATTCTGAGAAGGGGAAGGCATCTGAGTCCTCTGCTTCCCGTATGGTTCCCCCGCAGCCCAGAGTCTTCAATCTTGGTCAGCAGGAGGCTATCAAAGCCAAAGACGTCGTGATAGGTATAATTTAAGATACAGTCCTTACTGTTTTATATACCTGTTTTAGTGTTTATGCTAACCTTGTTTGGGCGACGTAGGCTTTGTTTTTGTTTTAGGCGTTCCGGCAAGAGCGCTTTTCGATACTGGAGCTTCGCACTCCTTCTTATCGTCGGACTTCGTCCAACGTATTGCTGCGTCGTCGATTGCTTCTGCAGATGGACTGGAGGTCCTACTGCCGAATGGATATTCGATGCGTGTGGAGAGGAGTTGCTGCGTAAAGGTTCTAGTTGGTAGTCGGGAGTATGACCTGAAGGCATCGTTACTCCCCCTGGTTGAGTTCGATGTTATTTTCGGCATGGATTGGCTGTCGGAACAGCGTGCGTGCATCGATTGCGCCACCAAGGAGGTGAGGTTTGGGCAGTGTGCCGATCGTGAGACGGTCTTTGTGGGCATGCGTGGATCGAGCAAGACGCTGATGTCTGCTCTCCAGGTGTCCAAGGCAGTGCGACGGGGAGCAGAGTTATTCTTTGCTCTTGTGGAGGCTTCAACGCCGATGCCCAGCCTAGCGGATGTTCCAGTAGTTTCAGAGTTCCCCGATGTGTTCCCGAGCGATCTCCCCAGTGCTCCACCGCAGCGGGAGATAGATTTCACGATTGAGTTGGTGCCGGGCGCTAAGCCCGTGGCCCGCTCGCCGTATCGTATGGCTCCGAAGGAGTTGGCAGAGTTGAAGATGCAGTTGCAGGAGCTGCTTGAGCAGGGTTACGTGCGTCCGAGTTCCTCACCTTGGAGTGCGCCGGTCCTCTTTGTCAAAAAGAAGGACGGTAGCCTGCGGCTTTGCATCGACTATCGGGAGCTAAACAAGCCGACCGAGAAGAACAAGTATCCTCTTCCGAGGATAGACGACTTGTTCGACCAGCTCGTTGGTTCGACAGTATACTCGAAGCTGGACTTGAAGTCCGGCTATTATCAGGTGCGGATCAGGGAGTGCGACATCCCGAAGACTGCCTTCAGTACAAGGTACGGGCAGTATGAGTTCACCGTGATGCCGTTTGGGCTGTCTAATGCGCCTTCGGTGTTTATGGACTTGATGCATCGGACTTTCCGAGAGTACCTCGACCGGTTTGTGGTCGTCTTCCTTGACGACATACTGGTCTACTCTCAGTCCGAGGAGGAGCACGGTGAGCACCTGCGAGTAGTCTTAGAAGTTCTGAGGAGGAACCAGCTGTATGCCAAGTTCTCGAAGTGCGAGTTCTGGCTACCTTCCGTGGCGTTCTTAGGCCATGTGGTTAGTGGATCGGGTGTGGCGGTAGATCCGGTGAAGGTTGCGGCCATCAGGGAGTGGCCTGTTCTTTCTACTATAGCGGAGGTCCGTAGCTTTCTCGGGCTGGCCGGCTATTACAGGCGCTTCGTGGAGAACTTCTCACGGATCGCGCTGCCTCTTACGACACTGACACGGAAGATGCAGGAGTTCATTTGGACGCCCGCGTGTGCGCAGGCTTTCGAGGAGTTGAAGCGGCGGCTTACGACGGCTCCGATCTTATGTTTGCCTTGCGGCACGGAGGGCTACGAGATCTACACCGACGCTTCTGGGAGCGGCCTTGGCTGCGTTCTGCAGCAGCATGGCAAGGTTATAGCGTATGGCTCTCGCCAGCTGAAGGTGCACGAGCGGAATTATCCGGTCCACGACTTGGAGTTGGCGGCCGTGATATTTGCCCTGAAGCTATGGCGGCATTATGTGTATGGCTTGAAGATCGACATCTTCACGGACCATAAAAGCCTTAAGTACTTGTTGAATCAGAAGGAGTTGAACATGCGACAAAGAAGGTGGATGGAATTCCTCGGGGATTACACCTTCGAGATACACTACACACCCGGGAAGGGGAACGTGGTCGCTGATGCTTTGAGTCGCAGAACTCCAGCTCGAGCAAACTGGTTGCGCATTCATGATGAACGTTTAGTCCTGGAGTTGGAAGCCTTGGGTATTACCTGTGTTGACAGGAGTGCTAGTGCAAATGCATGCCTGAACTGGACGGAGGTGCAGTGTGACCTCGCGGACAGAGTTCGGAGAGCGTTGGAACTTGATGAGAGCATGAAGCGCTATGCAGCGGAAGGGCCAAAGTTCTCGGTTGAAGACGGTCTTCTGCGGAAGGATGATCGTTTGTGCGTCCCAAAATCCGGTACTTTATGAGAGGAGTTGATGTATGAGGCTCACAATACCAAGTACTCAATCCACCCAGGGAGCACAAAGATGTACAAGGACATGAAGATACTGTTCTGGTGGCCAGGCATGAAGAAGGACATAGCCCTCTACGTGGCAAAATGTCAAACGTGCGCGCTAGTGAAGACCGAGTGCCAACGGCCAGGAGGTTTCTTGAAATCGTTGCCAATCCCGGAGTGGAAATTTGATGATATTTCCATGGATTTTGTGCACGGTTTGCCAAAGTCACTGCAGAAAAATGACTCTATCTGGGTTATTGTGGATCGGTTGACTAAAGTTGCACACTTTATCCCGAATCAGAAGAGCGATCCAGTGGAGAAGCTAGCAAAGATGTATGTAGAGAACATCGTTCGATTACACGGCGTCCCTCGCAGCATAGTTAGCGACCGTGATGGGCGGTTTACGTCCGGTGATTGGAGGCATGTCCATCGGTTATTGGGCACAAAGCTCAAGTTTAGCACAGCCTTCCATCCGCAAACGGATGGGCAGACCGAAAGGACAAATCGGACAATGGAGGATATGCTGCGAATGTGCGTTTTGGACTTCGGGCAGCGTTGGGAAGATCACCTTCATATGGTAGAGTTCGCCTACAACAACAGTTACCAGGCGAGTATCCAGATGGCCCCGTACGAGGCATTATACGGCAGGAAGTGTCGTACTCCGTTAGCGTGGGCGGAGACCGGTGATACCAAGCTGCTAAAGCGTAAAGAAGTGGTCGATGCGAATGAGTCGATACGGACCATTCGAGAGCGGTTGTTGACAGCCCAAGACCGACAGGCGAAGTATTACAACGCCAAACACCGGAACGTGTAGTTCGCGGTTGGTGATTGGGTGTATTTGAAGATAAAGCCTTTCAAAGGAGTGTCGAGGATCCGACGCTTGAAGAAGCTGAGTCCGAGGTATGTAGGGCCATTCGAGATCACCGAGCGCATCGGCCAAGCAGCTTACCGACTTGCCTTGTCGACGGAGCTGAGTGGGTTGCATGACGTCTTCCATATCTCTGTGTTGAGGAAGGCGGTGCGAGAGCCCGATGCTGTGTTGGAGGTCGTTAATGTGCCGGTGGAGAGTAGCCTTACTACCAAGGTGACTCCGGTTTGTATTATTGATGCTGATTTTCGGCAGTTGCGGAGAAAGACCATCAAGATGGTGAGAGTCCGTTGGGACAATTGTGGCCGCGAGGAGCTCTCTTGGGAGCCAGAAGAGATCATGCGCGAGGAGTACCCTGATCTGTTTACTCAGGTATGACGAATTTCATTTCGTTGTTTGTGCTTCAAATTTCGGGACGAAATTTCTTTAAGGGGGAGAGAATTGTAATGCCTCAATTTATATGAAATAGAAATTGGGGTGCGAATAGAAATTGGGGTGCGAATAGAAATTGGGGTGCGATTAGAAATGGGGGTGCGGATAGCCTTTTTAGTTTAGTGTTTTGTTAAAACCCGATCTCCCCCCCTCCCTCTTTCTCGTTCGCACAGGAGCAGCCGCAAGCCGCACCCGATCCCCCGTCGCCTCTCTCTCCCGTCGCCGAGCTCCCCTCCCCTCTCCTTCCTCTCTCCCGTCGCCGAGCTCCCCTCCCCTCTCCTTCCTCTCTCCCGTCGCCCCTCCTCCCCGTCGGCCTAGAGCAGGGCAAAGGCCCTCCCGAGCTCCCCCTCCTTCTCCCGTCGCCCCTTAGGGCAAGGAGAGCCCCGTCTCCCTCTTTCCCGTCGGCCTGGAGCAAGGAGCCGTCCGATCTCCTTCATCCTCGCACAACAGCCCCGGTTTCCCCTTTTCCTCCCTCGGATCCGGCCGCCGACGCAACCGTGAAGCCTTGGCCGACCGTACAACTTGGAGAAGCTTCCTCCCTAGGGTTCCTTCAAGGGGAAAATCACAACGTTGAAGTTGTGCGCCATTCGGAGAACGTGGAAGCTCCGGAGCAAGCTTGGACGCCGTTTTCATGCGCGGACAGCCGCTACGTTCGTTAGCCGTCAAATCCGGGCGCGTCTCCATGGTTCAGAAGCGACGTCTAAGGGTAACGATTCTCTTTACTCTCATTTGGACACGTTCTAGTCTGTTCCTTGCATCGTTGAGGCCCCCTACCCAAAAGGGTGAGGTCGTGGCCTCCGACGGGTCGATTCGTGTTATCCCCGTCAAATCTTGCATACATGTAGAGTCCATGCGTGAAATGGATGTAGGCGCGCTGTGTGAAGCCCATCCGAGACAGTTCGTCCGGATTGGTGATGCTTTTTGGTATTATGCGTGCCGGGGAAAACTCCGTGTAGATATACTACTTCGTAGGACTAGAGGGTGCTACTGCATGCGCAGCAACGCCTGGGGGTGTGCCCCGGGAAGCACCCGAAGTTAGAAACAGAAATGGAGTTTCTGTTCACTACCGCCGGCGTTAGCGTTATCGCCGGGCGGTAGCTCCCAGACTTGGATCTGGTGAATTTTGGACGTTCTGAGGCAGTGGGAGTGCTACTGCATGTGCAGCAATGCCTGGGGGTGTGCCACGGGAAGCACCCACAGCTAGAAGCCAAAATGGGGTTTTGTTCACTGTCGCTGGCGACATTGAATGTCGCCAGGCGACAGCTCCCAGACTGAGTTCTGGTGATTTAGTTGTGCCCACCTATTGAGAGGACCTGAGGCCTTTGTGCCCGACCCGTGAGGGTGTCCTGGTGGATGACTTAGCGGCCCGTAGGGCCGGCTAATTGAGAATACCTGGGCTGAGGGAACGCCATACCCGCTCTTCGTGTTGTACAACGAGAGCTGTGAACAACGGGTATTTGGCGAACCTGAAACCGCACCATTGCAGCACCTGATTAGTGAGTCTCGTACAGCATGTCGGGAGGCAATGGGAAAGAGTCTTCGGACTACGGTATGTTCACAATTAAAGCACGGGAGAGCCCCGGTATTCGGGCCACCGACTTTAGCCTCGAAGGGCAAAGCCATCAAGAGTGGATGGTGGTGGAAGGCGGAGTACACCAAAGAGTGCCTGAGAGCACGAGACGTGGGGGCCATTCCCACGTTTGTGATTGTTGCATATGTATGAACTGTTGAGGGCTTTGCTAGTCGCACTCTTATATATATATATGCTGCGGACACTGTTTTGCAGGGATGGTTAGAACTGCCACCCCCTCGAAGGGGTGGGGTCGGTACAATTTGGTCAGCTGTAGCTGACCGTTTCCCTATTTTGCCACCGTTTTTGGTGGGCTTGTTGGACAGGTGCTGGACCGAGCGGGAACATAGCGGTCTCTTAGCGGGCTGAAGCCTTTGTGCTGCTGCGGCCCTTGAAGGCCTTTTGATGTTCTTTTACCTTTTCATGTATGGCCGGCCTGCGCGCCGATGTTGGTAAACTATAAGGCCGTCGTGCCTCTATTGTTGTGTAAACATATTTTATTCATATTAGTAGAAGTGGACATACCCGGGTTCAGGTTTTGGTGGTTTATATATTTTCTCTCTCTCTTTTGCTTCCGCATAGAATGCTCTGAGTTAGGTTCATTGTTTAGAGTCGTTCGATATTTCAATTAAGTGACGTTCCCGTTTGTTTGGTAGTATATGGCGTGGGGCCCCGGCCGGACCTTCTGTCATATGCTTCTTAACGGATGGGGGTGTTACAAGCGTTACCTCCCACGCGTCAGAACCATTGGACATATACAATCTCAAGTCAAAGACATTGTAAAACTTCGACTTATGACAGGAGTGAAATTCAGAAGGTAGGGATATAGATCGATCGGGCTTAAAGTTCCAAGTGCTATTATAACAGGCTGAAATCGATCAAATACAAGCTTTATGGCAAGAGATGTGTCATGACAGCAGAGCTACGAAATAGGATTCCAGTAGTGAGTACATCATCAATTTAATGGAACTGCCTCCTTCAAAATGTCATCGGACAAGGTGGGATTCGAGAGCCAGATATCTATCACTGATGTCAATAAAAGAGAAGGATCAGTATGGTATAGTTTAAGTGAAAAGGAATTTAAATATCGCTGCCAAGTCCGTACGTACTAGGAAGGTTTCCTCTCTGTGCTAAACCTTCAACCTGCCTGTTATATTCTTCTCGAAGCCGACCAACATCGGTAGCCTTGAACCTTTCTACCAAAGAAACATGAAGCAACTAATAACACACTATACATAAGCATAATAATTATTTCATCGGCCAAAAAGTAGCTTGCCAAATTTCATCTCAGGTAAGGATAATCAATTAGCTTTTTATTGTGAGACCTGATTAAACATATCTGAAAGTGCAAACTAACCTAAAAGAACAAGTATAAAGTAAACCAAGGGACCACCTGCTATTTAGTAAGTTTCCTAAAGTTCAGCATCAAGCAAGAGTTGACAAGGCTCTTTAGCTTTTGACTGTAATGATCATTGCATAACCCAATTCAACTCCTTTCATGTGCCTCAATGGTGGGTAAAGTAGCATTGGTTGTGCAAGTATATAGAAGAGTAAGGCGGAAGTGCCAATTGAACGCATGAAGTGTAAATGCATCTAGTTTCGAGGAAGCTAGATGAAGAAAATCACAATAGTTATTATCTGTGTATGAGAAAGAGTTACTAACAATAGTTATGAAAGTCCATAATTGCTTGCTTCTTGTGTTCACTTATAATAATAGAGAATAAGTCAATAGTACCTTCTGCATCCATATATATGATGGGAGAAGATGCATTCACACATCAGGCATTCATGATTTTTTGTATAGAGTTGCTCTCTTACATTATGAGGTGTTTGAGAGCACCGGGGCAGACCCACATGGAGGCACACCCAGGGCACTTGCCCGGGTTGAAATTTTCGCGAAATGCATCTGATGCCCGCTCGGTCGCTAGTTTCCTCCCTCCCAGCCTTCCACGACCAGCTGCTTTCCCTAGATTCCTCGACGGCGCTAGTCACACGACGAGAAAGGAATGTCGGAACATGCTTTCCGCACCTCTTGGTTTCACAATAACAAATCCTATTGTATTTGATCATACTTGCATTGTGTTTATAGTGTGCAAGATCTTCAACATTCAATCCCCAAAGGAGTGTGAAAAAGAAAGACGTCGAAGCGACTTCAGGATGATTATATGTTGTTACTGCGGCGCGGTAACACTACCGATGGCGCTAGTGGTGCGACGAAATGAAAACTGCGTTCGACGAACTGGCGTTCGACAAAATTGCGTTCGACGAACAGCTTGTTCTACCGTGGCGTTCGACGAATTGCATGCTCTACCGCAGTGCTCGACGAAATGCATGCTCTACCGCGGCACGTTAGAACTACCGCTGGCGCTAGTGTTCATTCGACAAAATGAAAGCAGCGCTCGACGAAATTGTTGGAACACGGTCTTCCACATCTCCTAGGTTTGAGAATAACAAATCCTATGTGTATTTGATCTTGTGTGTTCAAGTGTGCAGGTTAACATAGTCCACATGACTCAAGGAGTACTCATGATGTCTGCCCCCAAAATTGAGGCCAAAATTCGAACAAGCTCACTAGCGCCGGCGGTAGCGATAGCGCACCGGCGCTAGCATTGATTAGCTCGATTCCGGCGGCATTTTTAGAAGGAGCTAGCGCCCGGCGGTAGCTACTAGCGTCGGAGGTAGCATGACGCACAAGAGGCATAGAGCAAATTGTTGTCACGGATGGGAGATTCGGCCGCGCAAGATCATTCCTAATCCGGGCTAGCGCCGGCGGTAGCGCTAGCACCGGTGGTAGCGTGAAGGCTATAAATTGGATGCTTTGGCTCCGAATTCTTCATCCTCCTCCAATCCCAAACTCCAGAGCTTCGTGCCACTGCAGAGAGAGGAAGATTCAGAGCGATACTCCCACAATTCCATAAAGCCTTAAGGAGATCCGTGGAGAAGATTTCAACACGCGTCATCATCGTGACGAATGGCCGCATCGACTACGATCATACTCTGCGGGCCTTCGTTCACTTCTCCAAGAGATCCACATAGAGGGAGTTTTTATATTATTGTCTTTTCATTTCATATCTTTTCTGTAAACGGTAGTGAAATCGCCTCGTGTTGGCGACTAGGTCTGGGGTAGGACTTAGGGCTGAAATTCGCCTCGTGTTGGCGACTAGATCTAGGTTAGGTCTAGGGGGTGCTCGAGGCCTCTCTGGGGATAGATCGGCTAGAGCGGCTTGAGGCCGTATCTGGGGAGAGATCGGCTAAAGCCAACCGGTTCGTGGGGATACGAGTCGGTATAGAAAACGAAAAAGAATTTTTATTAGTCGCCTCCGATTTCTAGCGTCATAGAAATAAAGTTTTGTAAAACATTATTTGATATTAATAAAGCATATCTCTTTATTATTGTTTTACTTGATGTCTCTTTATTAATCTTGCAATATTCCGAAGTTTTTCTAAATATAATCTAAAGTTTTTGAAAACCCTTATTCACCCCCCCCTCTAAGGGCGCCGACCAATTCAACAAGTGGTATCAGAGCGGTTTTATTCCAATCGTCTTAACAACCGGGAATAATGGCGTCTCATGATCTTGCTTCTACTAGTGAGGGAGATTTTTGTGAAGAGGAAAAATCACTTGCACCACCTTTATTTGAAGGGACAAATTATAAAGGATGGAAAATCTTAATTGAAAAATTTATTAAAACTTTAGACATCGAAGTTTGGAATTTAGCAATAGCAAGACCCGCAAATGAATCAAATAAAAAAGAACTTCAATTAAATGCAAAAGCTAAACACTATATATTTTGCGGTCTATCAAATGAAATTTTCAAATTAATATATTGTTTTTCAAGTGCATATAAAGTATGGCATTTTCTTGAAGAAATTTATGATTCTACAGGTATGGAACAATCACAAGAACCGGAGAATACGCAAGCATGCACAACTCTTCAAGAATGCCCTCCTTATGATGAATCAATGGAGCACACATCAAAAGAAAGAGATGAAGCAATCTTACTTTTGGAAGAGGAGTGTCAAGAAGAAGACAAAGGAACATTATGTTCAAATCCTCCCTCATCCAAAAGCAATGTAAGGAAATCAAACTTCATCGCTTGTACTTCCATTTCTACTTTACAATTGCTACAAAATACTAAGCGCAAAATTAAGAAATTAAAGAATGCTAATAAACCATTGCGCTTAGAAAATAAAAATTTAAAAGCAAAAGTTAAAGTAGTATCAAAATCCGATTTATTTAGCTTTACTCATGTCACTTCAATTGAAAATACAAAATCTTGTCTTGATTGTAATGATATTAAAGAAAAATTTAAGGAACTTGAAAAAGAAATTATTTTTATAAGAGAACAAAATGAAAAATTATGTTTAGAAAATTCATCTTTAAAAATTAATTGTGCTAAGTGTAAGGACTATGAAATTGAAATAAAAGAGATGGATGAAACATTTGATGAATATAGAAACAACTATCAAGATCATATTGACTCTATTGTCTCCACTCTTAAAAATAGCACAACAGCTTATAATAAAGCTAGGCATAATCTAAAGATAAATAATGATGAATTAAAATCAAAAATCAACTTGCTTATGAAAATTATAAATACAAATTCAAAACATACAAATTTAGAATATCAAGCAATATCTAAAAGCAAGTTAAATACAAATATAAATATCTTAACTAAACCTAATAATGGGAATAAGAAACAAAATGTTTTTGCATATCAAAAACCAAGTCATCATTATTTACAAAATCGTGTTTCTCCCAACTTAAAATTGAAATTACACAAATTTCCTATAAATGATAATTTCAATTATAATCTTCAAAGGAAAGAAAATCATCATGGAAATTGGATAAATAAGAATAATATTAAACCAATGTTTGAATGGCGGCCAAAAGTTAAAGATGAAACACAAACTCAAATCAAAAGGGCCCATTCAATCATATCTCCCCAAAAGAAAACACGATGTATTTGGGTATCCAAAGGAACCATCACTCCCGGTCCTCTTTGGATACCTAAATCTCTTATTCATTAGTATCCCATCATTTGCATGAAGTAGAAATCAATTAAAATGAAATACACAAATTTCTACTTCATGGTGTGCTTTAATGTCTTTTCTATCTTTTTCTTTTTGTGTTCTTTTTAAACTATCATGCCATGGTCATCCTATATAGTATTGGAAATATGATTTTATCTCATAAAGCTTAATGAGTTTATAAATCATTTTTTGATTAAAATTCAAAATCATATTTTTATTTTGATGACCTATCTTTTATTATTATAAATATCTTATATTATCCATATGAATCAAACTCTAAATTTGCTATAAGATATTTCAAATTAAATCCGGTTATTAGGCTATTAAGATACTTAGCCTTCACCAACAAGTGGTTTAGTGAAATAACTTGATCTAAAAGAAAATTCAAGATTTAAATAAAAGCTCAACTTTCAATATGGGTGTCATTGTTCACAACAAAAAATTATATTGTGTTCTCTCCTTGATGTCAAACATGATCTAAACCATCACTATTGTTCACCTATCAAAAAATCACATATATATATTCAAAATTCTTAATTAAAGGAAAATCACTAAAATGTGTTGAAAGAAGTTATCTTCATAATGAATATTGAATTCACAAACACCACTATGATCTAGTGATATCTTTTGCTAAACATCTCTAAAATCATAATTCATATCAAGAATCATCTATAAACAACTATCACAAATTATATGATAACAATTGTCATTATAATTGTTTACCATGGTTGGTGTTATGGTATATTATGTGTGTATTGTGATTTATTTCTAGTTTAGACCTTTGAATCATTTTGATATCAAATCAAATAAGAATTGTCACTCCATTCTAGGTCTCTAAGTTGAAACACAATCAAACTTTGGTAAAACATTAATCTCAAATTTATCGTACTAACATTGTCACCTAAAGAATATTTATATCTATGTTAGGTTTTATATGTCAGGGCATATCCATGTTAGTATTTGCGTGAACATTACTCCTTGTTCACCGAAACCATGCATATTTGATTTGTTCAAACATGATATCTTGGGTTTTCATTTCCTATTTTTTTTAAGTTATAAGCACAAGTCTTTAGAAAAGTCAAAATGAAAACATAAGTAAATATATCTCATGCAATGATTATTTTGTCAAGTCATATAAGAAATCTCTTACGTTTCAGCAATTTGCACCATCCAAAACATCTCCTAAAAATCTGCAACTTCAGCATGGAACTACTACTGGGACACCTAATCAAGACCACCAATCAAAATTTCTAAAATCCTAAAAAATCATTCACTGTCTCCCGCGCTAGCGCTACCGCAGGCGCTAGCGTCCATGTTCATTATTCTATATTTTTTAAATTTCTAAAAATCCCTTAAAATATATAAATCTATATTTTCTACTTAGTTTTGCACTTCTGTGTTTCTTTATTTTTTGAAAAATCAAATACAAAACTACAAAAACTAAATTACAAAAAATATGTTTTGTTTTTTCGCTTGTGTTGTTTCCTTTATTTAAAGTTCATCTTTATGCAAAAATCAAATATAAAAATTACAAAAGCAAAAATTACAAAAATATGCTTTTATTTGTGAAAATCAACTACAAAAATATAAAACAAAACAAAAACAAGTATCAAAATTATTCTTCTAAACTTAACTTTTCTATGTATCTTGCGAAAGGGTGATTTGGGCTATCATCCCATCATATCACCTAGTACCGGACGAACCTCTCACAAGGTAGTCCTCTGGAAGTCCAAGATCAATTTTATGAGTTCAAACTTTAAATAAAAATTACTCTTTAAAAATATCAAAAATATTGTATGAACTCCATTGAAAATCAAGCATGATGTAATCTATTATTTAGAACTTCTATAATGTTACAATTTATCTTTTCAAACTACTTTGAACATTGCTTTCATCATGCTCTGATACATCTATTAATATGTGCATAATTTATATTGAAAAAGTTGTGTAGAACTATGCGTAGCATGCCTCTAAGTATGAGTAATGTTTTATGTTTGATAATGATCGCAATTCACTCACTTATTTTGGCATTGTCTACTTATGTGTTTAATCTAAGAATGTTTGTGTATGTTTTGTAATAGTACAATGAATTAAAATTGCACAAGTATCTTACCTACACAACCTTTATTTGCACTTTTAAAAGTTAAGAAAAGTGGTTATCTTTTTCATAAATTATATTGGTTTGCAAAACAAGTGTATTCGGAGAACTTTGTACAAAACAAAATCATAAAATAAAGTGACAAAGATAACTCCACCAAGCACTACTTGAACCTCCTGATAAGTCTTAATAAGCGTTGTGAGGTTGAGCACCTTGGAAAGAATAATAAAGTATCTTGTGCAAACCATAACTTTCTTTCAAAATAAAAACCACTTATTCTTAAGTACACCGGATCACAATAAAAATCAATCTTGAAGAATAAAACTATGTGATCCCCCAAGCACTACTTTGCACCCTGATAAGTCTTGATGAGCATTGTGTGTGAAGAGCACCTTGGTAGTTGTACATTTTTCTTTGTGCATTGAAGTGAGTGGAAGTAAAATTATTTGTGTTTTATTGTGCTCTTTACTTTACATATTACTTGTAATTTTGATTAAAACATTTGTGTACTCTATTCAAAATACACTTTTATGCACATCATTATCTTCCATAACACTTCTTCTCATGAGTATTGGATCCTAATGCTAATTCTATACTACTCTTTATTTATGAAATGCACTAGATAACCTAGCATGGTTTCTACAATGTTTGGTATGTTTTGAAATTGTGAATTAAAGTAACATTGTAGTAATCTCTTTTTGATAAGATTATTTCATGCTTGGTTACTGTATTGTCAAAACAAAAATTTTAAATGCAAAATGAAAACATCTTCTTTTTGAAATTGAACTCATATATCTTTTTATGAACCATCATTGATTACCATAAGATGTTTTTTGTACTTCTATATGTCTTCCGCATCATAACCATATAATTGTTTTACCTTGCACTTTAATACTTATTTAAAATCTTTCATCTTGTGAGCATCATCACTTGAATCTTCAAATTCCTTTCTTGCAACAAGTGGTAGACTTGCTTGGTAAACTTTATATTGGTTGAATTTTTTTTGCTTATAACTCTGATCTATTTCTATTCTAAACACTCCTCCAACAAGTGAAATATTGCTTATAAAACATCTCTTTTTTAACTTAAACTCTTATTTAGTATTATGATGTTTCTTTTTCGAAATCTTCCGCAATACTCAAACTCTGATTCATTCATGAATTTCAATATAGCTATGTGAGTTTTATTTCAAAAATTCAAATAAAAATATAAACCCATATGCTATGATATTTCCCATTAGATTTAAATGCTTAATGTTTCCAATAATTGTTATCCATGACTTCATTTCTCACCATAGCGGGTGCGTAGGGTTGTAGACATTAGATAACCTTATCTCTAGTCATGTCTTGTCCTTAACCGGGGAGGGTTCTAGTGGGGCCTTGCGAGGCACTGGGGGAAAAGAGTGCTAGGTTAAGTTTTTGTCTAGTGTTTGCATATGAGATTAACATCACAACCTACGGCATGTTTGCAGCTCCTCATGCCCATCCGTCACTTAGTACGGGGCTAGGGTGTTGACATATTGTCTGGGTAGATTGGTTACTTGGAAATCATGATTGTTTTTAGGCTTAAAACTCTTATTTAAAGGGGAAATCATTATTTTTTGCTTAAACTCTGATATATAAAAGGGGGAGAACTACAAATAAAAGGGATAAAATAAGTCATAACTCTGATCATTTTCAATGAAAGACAAGTCTAAAACTCCTTATCATTTACTTAAAAAGCTCGATCATGCCTTCTCTTTTATTTACACATTTTTAGTGTTTTGTTTCCCTACCCACTTTTGCTAATAACAAAGGGGGAGAACTAACATGATAAAATACAAAAGGGGGAGAACTAACAATGATAAATGTAACCCGCTATCATAAACCCAACATGACAAATTCAGTTGATAGCATACATATTAAGGGAGCATTCACATAGGGGGAGCATATATTTAGGGGGAGCAATTTTAAATGCTAAAATCAATAATCATCCTAAAGTCATCACTCTCACACACACACACACAAGTATAGTCTCACAATGCTTATTTATTAATGCATATATTTAGGGGGAGCAATTCTAAATGCTAAAATTAATAATCATCCTAAAGTCATCACTCTCACATACACACAAGTATAGTCTCATCATGCTTATTTATTAATGCTTTGATTTATCATTAATGGATTTGTTATTATCAAAAGGGGGAGTTTGTTGGAACACGGTCTTCCGCATCTCCTAGGTTTGAGAATAACAAATCCTATATGTATTTGATCTTGTGTGTTCAAGTGTGCAGGTTAACATAGTCCACATGACTCAAGGAGTACTCACGATGTCTGCCCCAAAAATTGAGGCCAAAATTCGAACAAGCTCACTAGCGCCGGCGGTAGCGATAGCGCACCGGCGCTAGCATTGATTAGCTTGATTCCGGCGGCATTTTTAGAAGGAGCTAGCGCCCTACGGTAGCTACTAGCGCTGGCGGTAGCATGGCACACAAGAGGCATAGAGCAAATTATTGCCACAGATGGGAGATTCGACCGCGCAAGATCATTCCTAATCCGGGCTAGCACCGGCGGTAGCGCTAGCGCCGGCGGTAGCGTGAAGGCTAAAAATTGGATGCTTTGGCTCCGAATTCTTCATCCTCCTCCAATCCCAAACTCCAGAGCTTCGTGCCACAGCAGAGAGAGGAAGATTCAGAGCGATACTCCCACAATTCCTTAAAGCCTTAAGGAGATCCGTGGAGAAGATTTCAACACGCGTCATCATCGTGACGAAAGGCCGCATCGACTACGATCATACTCTGCGGGCCTTCGTCCACTTCTCCAAGAGATCCACATAGAGGGATTTTTTATATTATTGTCTTTTCATTTCATATCTTTTCTGTAAACGGTAGTGAAATCGCCTCGTGTTGGCGACTAGGTCTGGGGTAGGACTTAGGGCTGAAATTCGCCTCGTGTTGGCGACTAGATCTAGGTTAGGTCTAGGGGGTGCTCGAGGCCTTTCTGGGGATAGATCGGCTAGAGCAGCTTGAGGTCGTATATGGGGAGAGATCGGCTAAAGCCAACCGGTTCATGGGGATACGAGTCAGTATAGAAAATGAAAAAGAGTTTTTATTAGTCGCCTCCGATTTCTAGCGTCATAGAAATCAAGTTTTGTAAAACATTATTTGATATTAATAAAGCATATCTCTTTATTATTGTTTTACTTGATGTCTCTTTATTAATCTTGCAATATTCCGAAGTTTTTCTAAATATAATCTAAGGTTTTTGAAAACCCTTATTCACCCCCCTCTAGGGCGCCGACCGATCCAACAGAAATGTGAGACAGTTCGACGAAGATGCGTCCGACGAAAAGAGATGTGCTCTACCACGGAGCGTTAGCACTACTACTGGCGTTAGTATAAATGGAAAAAATTGACGAGAAGGATATAGTGGAGAAAAAGGAATGTCGACGGGACGCTATTTTGGCAAGTACTATCGCGACGCGTTAATGCTAACGCCCGGCGGTAACTTTTGGATGTCCCGCCATCGTGATGCTGATTGGGGAGCAAATGAGGAAGGAGATCTCGCGGGAAGGAATAATCAATCAAGAGTATGCAATATCATTATGAAACCAATCAATCAAGATTTGGAAACTCCAATCATTCAAGATTTGATTAATCAGGATTTGGAAACTCCAATCAATCAAGATTTAATTAAGAAACCAAAAGGAGCATGCAATATCATTATGAAGGCAAGAATATATCATATTTTTGTGGGGAATAATGTATTTCCAAAGATAGAAGCCAAACCCACGAAATTGATGAGAATAGAACGAAGGAAACTGCTCACTGCTGCTACCGCCCCGCTATAGCACTACCGCCGGCGCTAGCTTTCCTGGACAACAAACCTCTTTTTAAAACTGCCCAAAAATGAGTTTTCCTTAACGGATTTGGAAGAAATTTTTGAGGGTTGAAAGCCCTAGCTTTCTAGAGAAAAGTGAGGGGTGTTTCCCACTCATCAAAAGAGAGAGTTCTTCAGAGGAGATCAAAAGAAAATCATGCGCAAAGATTGAAGGCTATCAAAACGGCGATCAAGAAGCTTTCTCTCAACATACACATGGAGTGTTCTCGCTACAACAATCTCTAATCAATTGGAGACATCCAAGGATCTCAAGAACATCAAAGTGGAAGACTCTCAAGCCACAAATATCGAACCTTTGCAAGCGAAACGACATCTACATCAAGGGTTCTACTTAGAGGGGTGATTTTCCATTATCTTATATTGTAACGCTTATATTTTATCATTGTAATCGGTTCGTGAATTCGCCATACGACGACTGGGTTTAGGTAGTACTTAGGGAGGAATTCACCTCGTGTTGGCGACTGGGTCTAGGGAGTAGATCTAGGGGGTGCTTGAGGCCTTTCTGGTTATAGATTGGCTAGCGCGGCTTGAGGCCGTATCTGGGGAAAGATCGGCTAAATCCAACCGGTTCGTGGGGATACGAGTCGGTATAGAAAACAAAAAAGGGTTTTCGTATTATTCACTTCGATTTCTAGCGTCATTGAAATCAGATTTTGTAATCAATTTTATAAATGACAATCATGTCTTTTCCTGTTTAATAAAATTGATTTCATTTCTAATTTCATTATCTCTTTACTTTTGATCTAACTTACTTCGACCAAAATATCAAAAGTTTTCTATTAAAGTTGAAAGTTTTTAAAACCCTTATTCATCCCCCCTCTAAGAGCGCCTACAGATCCAACAAGTGGTTATTCCAAATTGGCTTAACAATCATGAATAATGGCGTCTCTTGATCATGATCTCGCTTCTACTAATGGGGAAAGTTTTAATATAAATGAAAAAGTATTATCACCACATTTATTTATGGGCAAAAATTATAAAGGGTGGAAACTATTAATGAAAATTTTTCTTAAGGACTTAGATGAAAAAGTTTGGAATATTACTATTGAAAAGCCACCTAGCGTACTAACTAGAAACGAAATTATTTTAAACGCAAAATCTATGAATAGTTTATTTTGTGCGTTAGATCAAAATATTTTCAAACTTAATTATACTTTACCTATCGCTTATGAAATTTGAAATTTTCTTGAAAGAACTTATGATTCTACTTTTGCAGGTGTGGAACAAACACAAGACTTGGAGAACATACAAGCTTGCACAAAAGTTCAAGAAAGCTCCTTACGGGATGGATCAATGGAGTGTACATCTAGTGAAAGAGAAGAAGAAATCTTATCTTCGGAAGAGGAGTGCCAAAAAGATGTCAAAGGAACTATATGTTCAAATCTTGCCTCATCCACAAGCACTGTAAGGAAATCAAATAGCATTTTCTATACTTCTATTTCTACATTACAATTGCTTCAAACTACAAAGCACAAAATTAAGAAATTAAAAAATGCTAATAAACAATTGCGCTTAGAAAATAAAAATTTAAAGGCAAAAATTAATGAAGAATCAAATTCTAATTTATCTAGTTCTATTCATGGCTCCTTAGTTGAAAACATTACACCTTGTGTAGAATATAATGAAATAAAAGAAAAACACAAGAAACTTGAAAAGGAGTTTACTTTTGTAAAAGAACAAAATGAAGGATTATGTTTAGAAAATTCATCTTTGAAAAATGATTGTGCTAAGTGTAAAGACTATAAAATTGAAATTAAATAGATGGATGAAACATTTGATGAATATAGAAATAACTATCAAAATCATATTGATTCAATTGTTTCCACTCTTAAAAATAGCACAATCGCTTATAATAAAGCTAGACATAATTTAAAGATCAAGAATGATGAATTAAAATAAAAAATCAACTTGCTTATGAAAATTGTAAATACAAATTCACGATATCAAACTATATCTAAAAACAAGTTGAATATGAATATGAACATCTTAACTAAGTTTAATAATGGGAGTAAGGAACATAAAGGATTTGTAAATCAAAATCAAAATCACTAATATTTACAAAATCATGTTTCTCCCAACTTAAAATTAAATGCAAACAAATTTCATTCAAATTATAAATTCAAAAATCATTCTGACCCAAATATTCAAGTAAATGATTATGGAAATTTGAAAACTAAAAATAATGTCTGTCCAGGTTTGAATGGAGGCCCAAAGTTAAAGACGAAACACTAACTCCACTCAAAAGGGCTCATTCATCACTATCTCCCCAAAAGCAAACACGATGTATTTGGGTACCCAAAGGAACCGTCACACCCGGTCCTCTTTGGATACCTAAATCTCTCATTCATTAGTATCCAATCATTTGCATGAAGTAGAAATCAACTAAAAATGAAATATCATCAATCTACTTCATGATATGCCTAACCTATTTCATTTAATTTCTTTTATTTTCTTTTTTGTTGAACCATCATGATATGATCACTTTATATAACTTGTGATATGACTTTCACATATTAAACCAAAATTCATAAGTAAATCAAATTGAATAAAGTTGAATAAAAAGTCATGTCATTTTTTTAAGTGATCTACTTATCCTTTTTATTTTTATCCTTCTAAATCCATTTCCTAAAAGTCTTATAAAATTTGAAAAACTAAATTTGTCATATGATATTATTAAGACTAAATGAAATAAGTGTCAAAATAGATTTAAAGGTGTTTTTAAGGGTATTAGGCTAAATTTATAAAATGCGCAAGTTTTGCTTAGGTATTTGATATATTTGCGTCATTTTTGATTACCCCTAGTATGTTTAATCATTATCATGTCAAACTAAAAATGAAAAATTGCATGAATATTATTTCACTTATTTATGATCATTTCACTCATGCATATGTTGTGCAAAACTCAAGAATTAAGGCTTAATGAATATGGAGCTTTAATGAATATGAAACCCATGTACTAAAATTTTAATTTCTGCAACTTTTTGCGATTTCTTCTCGTCTCTTCACTTCATTAGACAGGTCTTACATTGCACAAACATAATTAAGAAAAATCGAAAGCAAAATCGAAGAAAATCTAGGCTATATGATTAAAATAAGCACTCTCTGTGAGCTAACGCAGGCGCTAGGACCTAACACTGGCGCTAGCTCAAGTATCCGATTTTCTGTAATTTTAAAATTCTGGAAAAAAAATCACTAAAAATATATTATTTTATATGTACTACTCATTTTTGCATTTCTGCCTAAAATTGTTTTTTGAAAAATTAAAATACAAAATTACAAAAACCAAATTACAAAAAAAAATTTATTTTCTTCTATTCTTTGGTTATTTGTTTGATTTCTATTTCTATATGCAAAAATCAAATACAAAATATAAAACAGAAATAAGTATCAAAAATTATTATTTTGAACATAACTTTTCTATTTACATGTATCCTGCGAAAGGGAGATTTCGGCTATCATCCCATCACATCACTAGTACCGGGCGAACCTCTCACAGGGTAGACCTTGGGAAGCCCAAGATAAAATTATAAGAGTTCAAACTTTAAATTAAAATTATTTCTCAAAAAATATCAAAAATACTGTATGGACTTTATTGTGAAAATCAAGCTTGATTTCTTCTATCATTTAAGACTTTCTACAATGTTGTGAATCATATTTTCAAACTACTTTGAACATTGACTTTATCATGCCTTGGTACTTCTAAACTCATGTGCATAAATTATATTGTAAAAGTTGTGTAGAACCAAGCTTAGCATGCCTCTAAGTATGAGTAAATGTTTTATGCTTGATAATAGTATTTATTCACTCACTTATTTTGGCAGTGTCTACATATGTTTTTAATCTAAGAATGCTTGTGTATGTTTTGTAATAGTACAATGAATTAAAATTGCACAAGTATCTTACCTACACAACCTTTGTTTGCACTTTTAAAAGTTAAGAAAAGTGGTTATATTTTCATAAATTATATTGGTTTGCAAAACAAGTGTATTCGGAGAACTTTGTACAAAATAAAAATCATAAAATAAAGTGACAAAGATAACTCCACCAAGCACTACTTGAACCTCCTGATAAGTCTTAATAAGCGTTGTGAGGTTGAGTACCTTGGAAAGAATAGTAAAGTATCTTGTGCAAACCATATCTTTCTTTCAAAATAAAAACCACTTACTCTTAAGTACACCGGATCACTAGTCTCAACATTAAAATAAACTAAAATATGTGATCCCCCAAGCACTACTTTGCACCCTGATAAATCTTAATAAGCATTGTGTGTGCAAAGCACCTTGGTAGTTGTACATTTTTTGTGCATTAAAGTGTGTGGAAGTAAAACTATTTGTGTTTTATTGTGCTCTTTACTTTACATATTTCTTGTATTTTTAATTTAAACATTTGTTTACTCTATTGAAAATACATTTTTGTGCACATCATTATCTTCCATAACACTTCTTCTCATGAGTATTGGATCCTAATGCTAATTTTATACTACTCTTTATTTATGAAATGCACTAGATAACCTAGCATGCTCTCTACAATGTTTGGTATGTCTTGAATTTGTGAATTACAATAACATTGTAGTAGTCTCTTATTGATATATTTCTTTCATTCTTGGTTACTTTATTGTCAAAAGATTTTACAAAAACTTGATTTGCAAAAAACTTCATCCTTTTTGAATTTAACTCATATTTCTTCTTATGAATAATCATGATTACAAAAAAGATGTTTTCTTATATCTCTATAAGTCTTCTCATCATCACCATATATTTTTACCTTGCGCTTTCATGATTATATCAAGTCTTAAATATCAAAATTCCTTTTTCAACAAATGGTAGACTTGCTTGGTAAAATTTATATTGGTTATTCTAACACATATATCACTCTTATGCTAAAAACTCTGATATATTTCAATAAAAATTTGTATGCTAAAAACACTCCTCTAAACATGAAAATATTGTAATGCCAATAACTCTGATTCATTAATGGATTCCAAAATAGCTATGTCGTGGAAAAACTTGTTGACTCCGGGAAACACCTTAATTTTTTCGGACTTTTTCTTCTCCACCGTTCCAATATCAAGAACATGGGTTTTCCCCTACGTCTTCTTCAGCTGGAAAGGGCCGGTCATTGGCCTCTTCAGCCCATACTTCTCGGTGTTTCCAAGCGCCAGCCATGCCAAGATCAGGAGAATCCGGTGGATGAGCCAAAGAGGCAGCCACTTCATCATTGCCACCGCCATTTCGAACGTAGATTTTCCAAAAACTTCTTTGGGTAGTACGTGAACCTGTCACAGTTGAATAGAAGAAAGAAACCTTAGGCTCAGTTTGAGCCTTTCAAATAGGGGTGACAAATGTAGATACTAAATAAAACTATTAAACATTGTATTTTTATAAATTGAGAAAATTATTTTGAAAACTCAATTTATAGTTTAATTCAAAATTATTTCGGTATTAGATGCCCCTGAACTTGACCTAGAATGTGATGCCAAATAGGCATTAGGTTCCAATTCGCAAGGCATGCAATGCGGGTCATGAAAGCTACGGTTATGAACAACACACATACACGAATCATTTCCCACATTAATAAAAATGTTTGTGTTTGATATGTAATCTTACACAGTCATGAATATTAATTATAGATGATAAGCACATTAATGGATTAAATGCAAATTGACAACTAAACTTTTCTTGTTACTTGTGACATCGTGACAACTAGAGACAACATTAAATGTGCATTTACAAGATAAAAAATTTGAAGTAAATGCAGAAGAAAGGCTCATATAACACACCGTAACTAAGAAAACCCAAAAAGCCACAAATTCCCCAAATTTACAAATCCATTTCAAACACAGCTAGTTCAGGTAATACTAAATTATTACCTGTAAGATTCCCATCTCATGTAACATCCCCAGAACTACTAGACCCCTAAGGTACACTTTGTCATGACAAGGTCATGACATTGCTCTAAGAGACCAAGAATTGCCCTAGAACCAAGGTGAAAAGGAGAAAAACACCTTGGTGTGCAAATAGACAAAATGACTTCAAGGTTTAAGGCTTGATGTATAAGCCTCAAAATGATCCAATTGACCTCACCTAACTCTTCCTAATCCTCTAGGGTACTCAATGGGTCACTAATAACCCAATGGGTCAAGATAAATCTAGGGTTTGGGTCAAAATCACCATTTGACCCATTTTGCCTAAGTTGACCTAAATAGGTCAAAAGTGCCCAAAGAGGGTTCACCAAGCCATGAATCACCCCAAATGGAGTCTATGGACCACATAGTCACCATGTGGGGTTAGCCTACTCATTAGTTGACCAAGTTAACTCAAAAGTCAACAATGGGTCAATTATACCTAAATTGGGCTTAAATTGGATTCAAACCAAATACAAATAGAATAAAGCCTTAAACAAGGCCCATTCTGAAGCCCAGATGCATAATGACCTACCTTGCCCACTGAATTCAGCATGCAAAGACATGCATTGGGGGCAAAAGTGGAAAATCCCCCTTCCTCCATTAAGAAACAAGAAGAATTTTGGGAATGAAGGCCAAGTGGCACTCCACACTTCTGCCCAAGGCCATATCTGATCCCCCTAGTTAATTCCCAGCCGAATTGGTGCTGGAGGGGTGCCATTTGGCAGCAGGGAGGATCAACCAAGGGGAGGCCGACCACCACATTTCAAATACTCTCTATACAGCCCTCCCCATCTCGAATTGATGCCACAATTAGCTTTAGAAGGGGGAAAAGAGTCGGGCTGGAGCTTTACAGAGGAGAAAAAGGTGGAGAATTGAGGTTGGGAGCAAGCTCACCAGAGGAGAGAAGATCCATGGCCAACCGCCACCGCCGCCGCCGCTGCCGCCGCCAAGCCCCACTATGGTACGATTTCTCCCCCTCTCCCTCTGTGCTAGACATCTAGGGCCTTAGCAAGAGAAGTCGGGCTCAATTAAGCCGACAGCCATGGGAAATTTCCTTCCCGAGCTCCATTTGGGCTTCCTCCAGGGATCTCCGGAAACCGCCACCTCCGGCTTCCATTCCACCGCCAATCGACGGCCAACCCCTCAATGGAGGTGGTGGCGGCGGGAGATGGCCAGGGAGGGTAGTGGTTGTCTGGGATCAGGGCTCTTTTCCTCAGGGCCGTCGGCTAGAGGAAGGAGACGAAATCACAGCCGTTGATTTCGTCTCCTTGATCTCTATTGGCAGACCAGTTCATTCTGTCTTGGAATATTCATAGGTTTGCATGCAAGATTTGAAGGCCTTAGAAGCCATAATTTCAAGAAGTGGCTGAGACAAGATTTGCAGATCTAGGTCTCTAGTTTCTATAGGACCCAAGATCAGGCCATTTGGAGGTGTATAGGACCCTAGGCACCCATTTTGGTGGGACTGGTCCTAGGCTATATCAGAAACTATATTGCTTATAACTTCTTTGTTAAAGCTCATCTCGACCTGAAATTTTTACCATGCATGCATGGTATGATGACACACCTAGGGTTTAAATTTGAGAATTTTTGGATGTATATCCACAGAGTTATTTCATTTATTAGCGAAAGTAAATATTTGGTATTTATGGAGTTGTATAACTCCACACACCCCCAAATTTGGGTGGTAAGCTCTTTATATATATCTAGACCACTGGTAGAAATTTGAGACCATTTGGCCTTGTGCATGTGGAGTTATGATCCATGCAAGAGCTAGGCTAAAGACCTTAAATGTGTGTCTTTAGCAAATTTGGGGTGGAGTGAGCCCCAAGCCTTGGGGTTGACCCAATGGCTTGAGATGTTGGACATGCGTCCATGGCAGTAATATGCCTTCCCAAAAGTTATTTGGGGATTTTTGGGTACAAAAATCCTAAGATGTGAAATTTACTAAATTACCCTTAATTTAGGTTATAAAATGAAAGGGGGATCATATGATTTTAGAATGAAGTGAAACTTAGGGTTTAGTCTCTGATTTCATTATTATGGCAGCATGAATTTCCTGAAATTTTTTGGGAAATAATTTATGTTTTAAATAGTTAAAATTACAAATATACCCGTTATGAATCTTGTGCAAATACTGAGTTTTTATTCGTCTGATAAATTTGAGATAAATCACAGTAGGTCATTATGTTAATATAAGCCTATGGTAATTTTATCAGAATTTTTGGAATGTTGTTAAAGGGCTTAGAATTTATGATGGCATTTTTGGTGATTTCATTCAACTGTAATTATAAATAATTCCCTGTGATAGAAAATTATGGAATTTTGGTAGACTCTGTTTTTCATCATTATCATCATGATATAAATTTGGTAGGGCCAGTGGATGTTTAAAAATGGTAGCTCATGTTCAAAATGATCTAGCCTTAATTATTAAATGAATTTATTTATGGATCATATGAATTTATAATGAAGTGAAACTTGGGGTTTAGTCTTTAATTTAATTATTATGGGAGCAGGAATTTTCTGAGAATTTTTGGGGAATATTCCATGCTATAGGTGCTATGATTACATTTATGCCCTTTATGGTTTTTGTGCAAATAATGGGGTTTTATATGTCTGATAAATTTGAGATAAATCACAGTAGGTCATGATGCTAATATAAGCCTATGGTAATTTTATCAAAATTTATAGAGACATATAAATGGTAGTTATAGTGTAATCCCTTATTGGCACACCATTTGTAATAAATAGTAATTATGGATAAATACTCCCTGGTAAATTATGAAACTTTGGATTTGGTGTTTCTAGATGATTATTGTACTAGGTTAATTTTCTCAGAATTTATAGAGACCTATAAATGGTAGTTGTAGTCAGCGGCGGAACTAGGATTTTAATCTGACCCGGGCACCATATACAAAAATATTTATGAAATTTTTTTATTCTAATCAGACATGCGTCCAGCGTGCGTCAGCTCGATGTCTTTTACTACTACTGGCATCTCTGTTCGTATGTTCCTGAATTGATCCTACTTTGAAAAAAAACTTCTCCATAACAAAATTCACAGAACAACTGATTTGCTTCTCAAAATCTGAGAATATAATCAAAACAACAATATAAATACACAGAACTAAATTAATAAGTTCTAAACATCTAAACAAATCAAAACAACATAATGCAAATCAAAATAACAAATAAACAAACCTAAACAGAAAAAGAATTTGAAATTCAACATCTAATACCGCTGCATTCAACTTCTAACCCTATTAATAACTGACTAAATTTATTGGGCAAAAAGGAGAAAAAGAATCTGAAATTTACCTCATAACAGAAGAGGATCCAGAAGATCAGAAGCAGAACTAACAGAAGTGCAGAACAGCAGAAGCAGAACCCAGCCTCAGCAATCGCAGCATCAACTGATCTCAAGTGATCAACGGATTAGAGAAATCAGAAGAAAGGGATTAGAAGGGATTAGAAAGGGATCAGACTTCAGAGAAGCATACATCGAAGATAAATCCCCTTCTGGCTTTCTGAGAGAGTTGGGCTGAATCAGAAGATCGGAAGATAAATCCCTTTCTCAGATTACCTTCTTGGGCTGGCAGTGGAACCAGAAGATCGGAAGGTGGAAGCAGTAACAGTCGCAGCCTCGCAGGCAGGCGGAAGAGGAAGCGGAAGCAGTTGAATCCCTCGCACTCTCGCAGGCAGGCGGAAGAGGAAGCGGAAGCAGTTGAATCCCTCGCACTCTCGCAGGCAGGCGGAAGAGGAAGCGGAAACAGCTGAAGAGGAAGCGGAAGCCTCGCAGGATCTCGATCGACGATGGCTGGGCGTCGCACTTAGCGGCGGAGAATGGCAGGAGACAGGGGACGAGCGAGCGACAAAATGAGTTATATGACCTAACTTCGCGAAAACACACCCGGGCACGTGCCCGGGTGTGTCTGGGCATGGGTCCGCCGATGGTTGTAGTGTAGCCCCTGATTGGCATACCATTTGTAATAAATAGTAATTATGGATAAATACACCCTGGTAAATTATGAAACTGTGGATTTGGTGTTTGTAGATGATTATTGTACTAGGTTAATTTTATCAGAATTTATAGAGACATATAAATGGTAGTTGTAGTGTAATCCCTTATTGGCACACCATTTGTAATAAATAGTAATTATGGATAAATACTCCCTGGTAAATTATGAAACTTTGGATTTGGTGTTTCTAGATGATTATTGTACTAGGTTAATTTTCTCAGAATTTATAGAGACATATAAATGGTAGTTGTAGTGTAATCCCTTATTGGCACACCATTTGTAATAAATAGTAATTATGGATAAATACTCCCTGGTAAATTATGAAACTTTGGATTTGGTGTTTCTAGATGATTATTGTACTAGGTTAATTTTCTCAGAATTTATAGAGACATATAAATGTGTGATTGTGGACTTGGTTTTGTTTATTTTCCTTCTTAACTCTTGTTGGCCTGTCGATCGTTCTTGCCGGCAGACTCGGCGTCTTGCGGAGATAGCTAACTCGGGTGCTAGTGTCACCATAAGGCGGCGGTCCTGGGCATAAGAAGTGGTAGGCTCGGGTTATAAGGAAGGACTGGGATAGTCCTGCGAGCGGTATGCTCGAGTTATAAGGAAGGACTGGAATAGTCCTGCGAGCGGTAGGCTTGGGTTATAAGGAAGGACTAGGATAGTCCTGCGAGCGGTAAGCTCGGGATATATAAGGAAGGACTGGGATAGTCCTGCGAGCGGTAAGCTCGGGATATATAAGGAAAGACTAGTATAGTCTAGCGAGCGGTAGGCTCGTAGGTTAAATATAAGACTAGTGTAGTCTAGCGAGCGGTAGGCTCGTAGTTTAAATGTAAGACTAGTGTAGTATAGCGAGCGGTAGGCTCGTAGTTTAAATATAAGACTAGTGTAGTCTAGCGAGCGGTAGGCTCGTAGTTTAAATATAAGACTAGTGTAGTCTAGCGAGCGGTAGGCTCGTAGTTTTAATATAAGCCTGGTATAGTCTGGCGAGCGGCAGGCTCTACTTTATAAATGTTGATATAGAATTGCGAGCGGGAGGCTCGGTAGTAAATGGCTAATACTTGTTGCTTGTGTATAAGATGTGGTGGGTCTTCGGTTCTATCTTAGTCGTCACACCGACAGCAGTTCGTTGACTCGGCAGTGCTAGTGGTTTTATTGGGCCAGGTTGTTTTACTGCGCGTCCGACGGGACGAATTCCCTAAACCCTGCCTGGCCAATTTAGTTTAGTACGCAGGAGCTCATGAGTACCGGGTACCATTATGACAGCGTACGTTTGGGCCTAGGTTTGGTAGTGTGACTTACCCACCTAGGTGAGGAGACGCCCGCTCCTCTGCCACCGTTTGACCACGATGGGAGGTGCCCGAGAGGTTAGCTACCTCCAAAAAGCGGGAACTAAAGGTCAGTACGTACAGAGTCATGTGGGTGAGTTGCATGTGTATGAAATAATAATACAAACATTTCATCATTGCATTGCACATCATAGCATAGCATTTCTGCACAAACAGAGACCTCATCGTATAAATCCGTATGGGCTCTTTTATACGATGAGTTTACTTCTTGCCAGATCCCTTAGCTTATGTGCTTTTGTGTGTGCACAGAAGTTAAGGTTACTTTCGTAGCTGCTCTTATTTCTTGTACCTGCTTCTTTATATTGCATTATCTTTTACTATCTGCTGTCGTACTTACTCTGGTTAGAATAGAATGGTTACCTTTACTTGCTTAGTATTTATATACCCTGCTAGTCTCGACATTTGTCACCTGTCTTATTTCTTTTACCCCTTATTTTTCCTCCGCTTCGTCCTCCCGCACGGTGCCTAGGATTCGCAGGGGGAGGCGGGGACAAAATCAGCTTAGTCTTTATGACTAACGGTCGGTTGTGACCGTAGTTACATGAGGTCATGGAACGCCAACTAGAAGAGGAGACAGGACCTGAGGAGCTTATGCCGCACATTACTTCTACTACAAGACAGGTGTTTGAGAGTTGAGAGTTTGTTTAGCTTCCACACAGTTGTAGAGTGAGAGATTTTTTGTACTTTACTTGGATATGTATCGGGCTTAAGCCCTTTCTCTCCTTTACTTATTGTACTAATTGATGGACTTTTATATTTTGTTGTATAAATGTGTGATTGTAGACTTGGTTTTGTTTATTTTCCTTCTTAACTCTTGTTGGCCTATCGATCGTTCTTGCCGGCAGAATCGGCGTCTTGCAGAGATAACTAACTCGGGTGTTAGTGTCACCGTAAGGCAACAGTCCTGGGCATAAGATCCGGATGCTCTCCAGGTGCGGGACAGGGATCTAACAACTGGTATCACTTGAACGAACAATCAAACGAGAAACAAGTCCACAAAACCCTGGGACACCCCCGCTCGAGTTAGTTTGAGGACAAACTAGCAGCGGAAGCAGTGGTGTGCCCATGTGTAAAAATCACACAAAACAGTCCATTAATCAATGAGTTAGGCCAACCCAACTAGGATATCTTTCTAGTTTGACGCACCAAGACGATTTTATAGCGTACACTAATCCAAACCAACCTCAGGCATAGACGGATTAAGGCGTTATGACCCCCAAAGTGACTAAAAGAAGAGTCTATTGAGAAAATAGTTACCTAAAGTTTAAAACTCCGACATCCTTAATTCTAATATCAAGTGATATCATCACTCCCTACCCAATGAGAAGGACCGCCTCAAGATATTCAGTGCACAAACACCATTAGTGGGCAGCAGGAGAACCGTAAACTTAATCTCCAAACCAACAACTAGGTTACACCGAAATGATCATCGTGACAAACACCGGGTTTGGATAAGGATTCGAGTTCAGAAAAGACCCTTTTGTGTATGGCCCATAGAATAATCATGAGAAGGTTGTGATAATTAGTAACCTTAATGACCTAAAAATATGTGGAATATCAATGGGCCTCAGATGGAACTCCAAGTCCAGAGTTGTATGAGGAGTGAGTGAATACCTAGGATAATAGATCATAATGATATCAGGATCTTAGCCCGAAGTGTACAGGGGCTAATCCCTTTTGTTTATTGGGGCCAGTTAGATACCAACTCGAGTTCCCTAGACCTTATTTTGGAAATGCCCATAAAAAACGTAAGCAATCTTGAAGTATTCAACTTTACTTGACTTAAGAAGAGATTTTGAAGTATGCATAGTCGGTATGATGACCGACCCTTCTTGGAAGTCAAGACCCTTGAAGAATTCCTTCGTCTTAAGAAAGGAGAATTATTAATACTATGACGAGGCTGATATGAATACACAATCGGAACAAGAGCATAGAGCCTTTCAAGAATGATTATTCACCCCCTTAATGCTCTAAGTCTATGCAAATAAGTAAACAAAGAAAATAGTAAATGAAGTCATTGAAGTTATAGATCAGGTCGCCTGGAAAATTCTTTGCATGCGACTCTTGAGAACAAGGAAAATAGTATAAGACTTCGAGAGAATCTTCAGAGTCTGAACATAATACCGTAGATAGCTACGTAGTACGCAACCTAAGGACCGATTGTGCCTTCCCTAATACAAGTCATGGTGTGAATCACTTGCAAATTCAAAAGAAAATTGTGAAATCACTTTAAAAGACCTAAGCTTGAGGTAGCACTGATTGTGAAAAGAGTTTTACACTCAGATAAGGTGGTGTGATAATTATTGCCTCGACAGCATATTCATATACCCTCTACCATCTCAACTCAATTGTCATAACACACGATTAATGACTTTAATGTCGACTAAAGTTTTGACGAATAAAACTCTTGAAAAGCGCAAGAGAGAACCGACATGAATTATGGACTCAGCGCAGGTTTAAGTCGGATATGGACTGGATAAGAATGGAACGAATAATAGGCCCTCGCGATCTTAAGAGGTGAACAAATGTAAACAACCTCATGCAAGTGTGGTACCTCAGATCTCCCTCCCCAACTCGGAGACGATGATTCAATTATTTTCGGGGCAAATGGTGCAAATATCGTTGGATGATCAAATATCTGAATTCAATCGAATCAATTGAACATAGGATGGCCAAGCTAGTTTCTGGGGACAAACAAATCGCTTTATGAGCTATGAGGACTGGAATTAGATTCCTGCGTGATAGAACTATAATTGGAATTTCTTGAATTTCAGGGCGTTCGAAGATAATGTACATACAATTATTGAAAAATCAAGTCCTTTTCATTTTCGATTAATTATATCGAGACCGATATCCATATGCCTTGGGGGATAGTTGACGCATAACCAGAGATCTTGAAAAGATGAATTATTGTATTTAACTGTTAAGATGATATGACTTAACCCTACCTAGTTTGATCCTAAATAAAAGGGTAACCGTGATGGCCACATATCAAGAGGTTGGTGATTGGGAGTGATAAACACGGGAATTGATTATCATTGCTACCCACGATATTTGGGTATATCCAAGACACGAATTGTAATTATCAACTACGAACTTTTGAATGACATAAATAAGCAATGCCATCATATTAGATCGTTGAAAGTATACCTATGTATTAAGCAAATAAGAGAGTACTTATGATGGTTAGAATCATGTCTTGACGAGCCGGGGAATTGAAGGACAATGTCATTATAATCCCCAGGAATGCTGTATGGTTTGGAGAGTAATATGTGATATTGGGAAATACGACCTCTCGTAAATCATAACTTCAGAGGTTGGATTATGGTTTATGCTAGTGATGATCTCATGAGTATAGCAAACTTGATGATTTATTGACTCATACATATTGGTCGATGCTAAACTGTATGAAGGGATTCAGGAAGGATTACTACATGTGCACATAAGTTGAATTTTCATCATAAATAAGTTCATGCTTATAGTTAGAATATAGAGGTAGGTGTCGACTTAAACGTAGAAAGTTGTACCATGAAAATAGATACTGCATTGTCATAGAAATTTGCACATGGACTTCTCATACCCATAGGAAGCTCGAAGAATTTTGTTAAGAATTAATCCTTGAATAAATAACAGGCTTCCATCCCAAATACGATTTGAGACTACAACTTGAGAAAGTATTTTCCTGAATTATTGACGTTGAAATGTCATGAGCTTTGATGTACGATCTTTTATATCAGTGGCAAGCTCTGGGACTTTTACTAGATTCAATCTCTGAGTAAACTTCATTCACAATGAAGAGTTGAGGTGATAATATAGAATATCCACACCATGGATTGTAATTTGAGAAGTAGACACCTTGAAATATTAATACGGGAATGCTCTAGAAATCTGCATATAGACTTTTGACGTCAATATAAACCCCTGGAAATGATGTCAGGTTTAATGAATGAACAACCCTCATACTACCTTCACAAGTGGAACCCGTGGACCCGAGCTTGAATTTCGGGGATGAAATTATTCTTTTGTTTATTGGGATTTGTAACATCCCCAAAACTACTAGACCCATAAGGTGCACTTTGTCATGACAAGGTCATGACATTGCTCTAAGAGACCAAGAATTGCCCTAGAACCAAGGTGAAAAGGAGAAAAACACCTTGGTGTGCAAATAGACAAAATGACTTCAAGGTTTAAGGCTTGATGTCTAAGCCTCAAAATGATCCAATTGACCTCACCTAACTCTTCCTAATCCTCTAGGGTACTCGATGGGTCACTAATAACCCAATGGGTCAAGACAAATCCAGGGTTTGGGTCAAAATCACCATTTGACCCATTTTGCCTAAGTTGACCTAAATAGGTCAAAAGTTCCCAAAGAGGGTTCACCAAGCCGTGAATCACCCCAAAGGGAGTCTATGGACCCCCATAGTCACCATGTGGGGTCAGCCTACTCATTAGTTGACCAAGTCAACTCAAAAGTCAACATAGGGTCAATTATACCTAAATTGGGCTTAAATTGGATTCAAACCAAATACAAATGGAATAAAGCCTTAAACAAGGCCCATTCTGAAGCCCAGATGCATAATGACCTACCTTGCCCACTGAATTCAACATGCAAAGACATGCATTGGGGGCAAAAGTGGAAAATCCCCCTTCCTCCATTAAGAAACAAGAAGAATTTTGGGAATGAAGGCCAAGTGGCACTCCACACTTCTGCCCAAGGCCATATCTGATCCCCCTAGTTAATTCCCAGCTGAATTGGTGCTGGAGGGGTGCCATTTGGCAGCAGGGAGGAGCAAACAAGGGGAGGCCGACCACCACTTTTCAAATACTCTCTATACAGCCCTCCCCATCTCGAATTGATGCCATCATTAGCTTTAGAAGGGGGAAAGGAGTCGGGCTGGAGCTTTACAGAGGAGAAAAAGGTGGAGAATCGAGGTTGGGAGCAAGCTCGCCGGAGGAGAGAAGATCCATGGCCAACCACCGCCGCCAAGCCCCACTAAGGTACAATTTCTCCCCCTCTCCCTCTGTGCTAGACATCTAGGGCCTTAGTAAGGGCAGTCGGGCTCAATTGAGCCGACAACCATGGGAAATGTCCTTCCCGAGCTCCATTTGGGCTTCCTCCAGGGATCGCCAGAAACTGCAAACTCCGGACACCATTCCACCGCCAATCGACGGCCAATCCCTCAATGGAGGTGGTGGCGGCGACAGATGGCCGGGGAGGGTAGTGGATGGCCGAGATCAGGGTTCTTTTCCTCTGGGCCGTCGGCTAGAGGATGGAGACGAAATCACAGCCGTTGATTTCATCTCCTTGATCTCTATTGGCAGACCAGTTCATTCTGCCTTGGAATATTCAGAGGTTTGCATGCAAGATTTGAAGGCCTTAGAAGCCATAATTTCAAAAAGTGGCTGAGATAAGATTTGTAGATCTGGGTCTCTAGTTTCTATAGGACCCAAGATCAGGCCATTTGGATGTGTGTAGGACCCTAGGCACCCATTTTGGTGGGACTGGTCCTAGGCTAGATAAGAAACTATATTGCTTATAACTTCTTTGTTAAAGCTCATCTCGACCTGAGATTTCTACCATGCATGCATGGTATGATGACACACCTAGGGTTTATATTTGAGAATTTTTGGATGTATATCCACTGAGTTATTTCATTTATTAGCAAAAGTAAATATTTGGTATTTATGGAGTTGTATAACTCCAAACACCCCCAAATTTGGGTGGTAAGCTCTTTATATATATCAAGACCACTGGTAGAAATTTGAGACCATTTGGCCTTGTGTATGTGGAGTTATGAGCCATGCAAGAGCTAGGCTAAAGACCTTAAATGTGTGTCTTTAGCAAATTTGGGGTGGAGTGAGCCCCAAGCCTTGGGGTTGAACCAATGGCTTGAGATGTTGGACATGGGTCCATGGCAGTAATATGCCTTCCCAAAAGGTATTTGGGGATTTTTGGGTACAAAAATCCCCAAGATGTGGAATTTACTAAATTACCCCTAATTTAGTTTATAAAATGAAAGGGGGATCATATGATTTTAGAATGAAGTGAAACGTAGGGTTTAGTCTCTGATTTCATTATTATGGCAGCATGAATTTCCTGAAAATTTTTGGGAAATAATTCATGTTTTAAATAGTTAAAATTACAAATATACCCCTTATGAATCTTGTGCAAATACTGAGTTTTTATTGGTCTGATAAATTTGAGATAAATCACAGTAGGTCATCATGTTAATATAAGCCTATGGTACTTTTTTCAGAATTTTTGGAATGCTGTTAAAGGGCTTAGAATTTATGATGGCATTTTTGGTGATTTCATTCAACTGTAATTATAAATAATTCCCTATGATAGAAAATTATGGAATTTTGGTAGACTCTGTTTTTCATCATGATATAAATTTGGTAGGGTCAGTGGATGTTTAAAAATGGTAGCTCATGTTCAAAATGATCTAGCCTTAATTATTAAATGAATTTATTTATGGATCATATGAATTTAGAATGAAGTGAAACTTGGGGTTTAGTCTTTAATTTCATTATTATGGGAGAAGGAATTTTCTGAGAATTTTTGGGGAAAATTCCATGCTATAGGTAGCTAAGATTACATTTATGCTCTTTATGGTTTTTGTGCAAATAATGGGGTTTTATATGTCTGATAAATTTGAGATAAATCACAGTAGGTCATGATGCTAATATAAGCCTATGGTAATTTTATCAGAATTTATAGAGACATATAAATGGTAGTTGTAGTGTAATCCCTTATTGGCACACCACTTTTAATAAATAGTAATTATGGATAAATACTCCCTGGTAAATTATGAAACTTTGGATTTGGTGTTTCTAGTTGATTATTGTACTAGGTTAATTTTCTCAAAATTTATAGAGACATATAAATGGTAGTTGTAGTGTAATCCCTTATTGGCACACCATTTGTAATAAATAGTAATTATGGATAAATACTCCCTGGTAAATTATGAAACTTTGGATTTGGTGTTTCTAGATGATTATTGTACTAGGTTAATTTTATCAGAATTTATAGAGACATATAAATGATAGTTGTAGTGTAATCCCTTATTGGCACACCATTTGTAATAAATAGCAATTATGGATAAATACTCCCTGGTAAATTATGAAACTTTGGATTTGGTGTTTCTAGATGATTATTGTACTAAGTTAATTTTCTCAGAATTTATAGAGACATATATATGGTAGTTGTAGTGTAATCCCTTATTGGCACACCATTTGTAATAAATAGTAATTATGGATAAATACTCCCTGGTAAATTATGAAACTTTGGATTTGGTGTTTCTAGATGATTATTGTACTAGGTTAATTTTCTCAGAATTTATAGAGACATATAAATGTGTGATTGTGGACTTGGTTTTGTTTATTTTCCTTCTTAACTCTTGTTGGCCTGTCGATCGTTCTTGCCGGCAGAATCGGCGTCTTGTGGAGATAGCTAACTCGGGTGTTAGTGTCACCGTAAGGCGGCGGTCCTGGGCATAAGAAACGGTTGGCTCGGGTTATAAGGAAGGACTGGGATAGTCCTGTGAGCGGTATGCTCGGGTTATAAGGAAGGACTGGAATAGTCCTGCGAGCGGTAGGCTCGGGTTATAAGGAAGGACTTGGATAGTCCTGCGAGCGGTAAGCTCGGGATATATAAGGAAGGACTGGGATAGTCCTGCGAGCGGTAAGCTCGGGATATATAAGGAAAGACTAGTATAGTCTAGCGAGCGGTAGGCACATATGTTAAATATAAGACTAGTGTAGTCTAGCGAGCGGTAGGCTCGTAGTTTAAATATAAGACTAGTGTAGTCTAGCGAGCGGTAGGCTCGTAGTTTAAATATAAGACTAGTGTAGTCTAGTGAGTGGTAGGCTCATATTTTAAATATAAGACTAGTGTAGTCTAGCGAGCGGTAGGCTCGTAGTTTAAATATAAGACTGGTATAGTCTGGCGAGCGGCAGGCTCTACTTTATAAATGTTGATATAGAATTGCGAGCGGGAGGCTCGGTAGTAAATGGCTAATACTTATTGCTTGTGTATAAGATGTGGTGGGTCTTCGGTTCTGTCTTAGTTGTCACACCGACAGCAGTTCGTTGACTCGGCAGTGCTAGTGGTTTTATTGGGGCCAGGTTGTTTTACTGCCCGTCCGAAGGGACGAATTCCCTAAACCCTGCCTGGCCAATTCAGTTTAGTACGCAGGAGCTCGTGAGTACCGGGTACCGGTATCACATCATACGTTTGGGCCTAGGTCTGGTAGTGTGACTTACCCACCTAGGTGAGGAGACGCCCGCTCCTCTGCCACCGTTTGACCACGACGGGAGGTGCCCGAGAGGTTATCTACCTCCGAAAAGCGGGAACTAAAGGTCTGTACGTACAGAGTCATGTGGGTGAGTTGCATGTGTATGAAATAATAATACAAACATTGCATCATTGCATTGCACATCATAGCATAGCATTTCTGCACAAACAGAGACCTCATCGTATAAACCCGTATGGGCTCTTTTATACGATGAGTTTACTTCTTGCCAGATCCCTTAGCTTATGTGCTTTTGTGTGTGCATAGAAGTTAAGGTTACTTTCGTAGCTGCTCTTATTTCTTGTACATGCTTCTTTATATTGCATTGTCTTTTACTATTTGCTGTCGTACTTACTCTGGGTAGTATAGAATGGTTACCTTTACTTGCTTAGTATTTATATACCCTGCTAGTCTCGACATTTGTCACCTGCCTTATTTCTTTTACCCCTTATTTTTCCTCCGCTTCATCCTCCCGCACGGTGCCTAGGAGTCGAGGGGGGAGGCGGGGACAAAATCAGCTTAGTCTTTATGACTAACGGTCGGTTGTGACCGTAGTTACATGAGGTGATGGAGCCCCAACTAGAAGAGGAGACAGGACCTGAGGAGCTTATGCCGCGCATTACTTCTACTACAAGACAGGTGTTTGAGAGTTGAGATATTGTTTAGCTTCCGCACAGATGTAGAGTGAGAGATTTTTTGTACTTTACTTGGATATGTACCGGGCTTAAGCCGTTTCTCTCCTTTACTTATTGTACTCATTGATGGACTTTTATATTTTGTTGTATAAATGTGTGATTGTGGACTTGGTTTTGTTTATTTTCCTTCTTAACTCTTGTTGGTCTGTCGATCATTCTTGCCGGCAGAATCGGCGTCTTGCAGAGATAGCTAACTTGGGTGTTAGTGTCACCGTAAGGCGGCGGTCATGGGCATAAGATCCGGATGCTCTCCAGGTGCGGGAGAGGGATCTTATATCTCATTCCAACTATTCACAATGCAGTCCATATATGAGTAACTAACAAAGAAACAAACCATGCCATCTGGCACAGCAGCAACCATTTCTAACAAGAGTCGTCCATAGTTCCTCACAACACCAGGATCACTGCGCATATCAAACTTGGAAATCACAGGCAACTGATCGCTGAGAAAAATAAGAACGCATTAAGTAAGCTGAACAATATAATGGCACTTACAATTAATTCTTGGAAAGACTCGAAGTAAAGAAGGCCTGAGAAGTCCATTAATGTCATCTAAAAACAGTGTAAATTTATGCAAATGTGAAATTATCATAAGTGCTGATTTCCATGTAGATCTATATTGAAAGCATGATATGTTGAAACTATGATGATATGTAAGCGTTACCTCCCACATGTCAGAACCATTGGACTTATACAATCCCGAGTCAAAGACATTGTAAAACTTTGACTTATGATAGGATTGAAACTCAGAAGGCGGGGATATAGATCGATCGGGCTTAAAGTTCTGAAAGCATGATATCTTGAAACTGTGATGGTATGTAAGCGTTACCTCCCACGCGTCAGAACCATTGGACATATACAATCTCAAGTTAAAGACATTGTAAAACATCGACTTATGACAGGATTAAAATTCAGAAGGCAGGGATATAGATCGATCGGGCTTAAAGTTCCAAGTGCTATTATAACGGGCTGAAATCGATCAAATACAGGCTTTATGGCAAGAGATGTGTCATGACAGCAGAGCTGAACCAACGAAATAGGTTTCCTGTAGTGAGTACATCATCAATTTAATGGAACTGCCTCTTTCAAAATGTCATCGGGCAAGGTGGGATTCGAGAGCCAGATATCTATCACTGATGTCAATAAAAGAGAAGGATCAGTATGGTATAGTTTAAGTGAAAAGGAATTTAAATATGGCTGCCAAGTCCATACGTACTAGGAAGGTTTCCTATCTGTGCTAAACCTTCAACCAGCCTATTATATTCTTCTCGAAGCCGACCAACATCGGTAGCCTTGAACCTTTCTACGAAAGAAACATGAAGCAACTAATAACACACTATACATAAGCATAATAATTATTTCATCAGCCAAAAAGTAGCTTGCCAAATTTTATCTCAGGTAAGGATAATCAAATAGCTCTTTATAGTGAGACCTGATTTAACATATCTGAAAGTGCAAACTAACCTAAAAGAACAAGTATAAAGTAAACCAAGGGACCACCTGCTATTTAGTAGGTTTCCTAAAGTTCAGCATCAAGCAATAGTTGACAAGGCTCTTTAGATTTTGACTGTAATGATCATTTCATAACCCAATTCAACTCCTTTCATGTGCCTCAATGGTGGGTAAAGTAGCATTGGTTGTGCAAGTATATAGAAGAGTAAGGCGGCAGTGCCAATTGAACGCATTAAATGTAAATGCATCCAGTTTCGAGGAAGCTAGATGAAGAAAATCATAATAGTTATTATCTGTGTATGAGAAAGAGTTACTAACAATAGTTATGAAAGTCCATAATTGCTTGCTTCTTGTGTTCACTTATAATAATAGAGAATAAGTCAATAGTACCTTCTGCATCCATACATATGATGGGAGAAGATGCATTCACACATCAGGCATTCATGATTTTTTGTATAGAGTTGCTCTCTTATTTTATGAGGTATTTGAGAGCACCGGGGCGGACCCACATGGAGGCACACCCGGGCACTTGCCCGGCTTGAAATTTTCGCGAAATGCATATGATGCCCACTCGATTCGCTAGTTTCCTCCCTCCCAGCCTTCCACGACCAGCTGCTTGCCCTAGATTCCTCGACGACGCTAGTCACACGATGAGAAAGAAATGTTGGAACATGCTTTCCGCATCTCTTGGTTTAACAATAACAAATCCTATTGTATTTGATCATGCTTGCATTGTGTTTATAGTATGCAGGAACTTCAACATTCAATCCCCAAAGGAGTGTGAAAAAGAAAGACGTCGAAGCGACTTCAGGATGATTATCTGTTGTTACCGCGGCGCGGTAACACTACCGCTGGCGCTAGCGGTCCGACGAAATGAAAACTGCGTTCGACGAACTGGCGTTCAACGAAATTGCATTCGACGAACTTCATGTTCTACCGCGGCATTCGACGAACTGCATGTAACATCCCCAACACTACTAGACCCCCCTTTGGGGATTTTGACCCCGACAAATAGGAAAAAGGACGAGAAAACGTAGATAAGGAGTTAACACCCGACAGTGAACCAATCACCGGCATTAGAAACTCGACGTTCCTTTCCCCTTTGTTTTAGATCTTAGATCTGTAGGTGTGATTATGCTCTGATGAGCAAGATCCAAATATGGATCTTTATTTGTTTTCTTTTAAAATCTGAAATCTCCATATATTATCCATGGAGATCCATCCTTTTTGGATTTACGTGTTGTTTTTCGGTCTTTACAAAAGACAGAAGTTTCTGGGAGATAATACCTCAATTAAGTCATGGGTTTAATGCAAACAAATTCCCAGCCATTTCAAAGCTTCTTATTGGCTTAAATGGGCGGTGGTGGAATGTCCAAAGCCCACCTTTGAAAATGCTCTCATGACCTTGTAGATATAACCCTTCACCCTTCCTCAGAAATCTTTTCTTTTGCCCGAAACTGAGAGTTGGACTGAGTGAACTCGGTGGAAACACAAGGACGGAGCACTATCAGGCTTGGAAGAGAAAACCATGGCGACACGTCGAAATGGCCGCCTCTAAGCACGGATTCAGGCATGTTCGACGTTCCTTTCCCCTTTGTTTTAGATCTTAGATCTGTAGGTGTGATTATGCTCTGATACCATTTGTAAGACCCTCCTTTCCAAAAGTCTTTCCTCCCCGGTAATTGGGCACGGGCGAGGGTGTCTTCGCCGGCAGAATTGGCGTCTTGTGGTAATAGTCAACCCAAAGGGGTTGGTGTCACCACAAGGCGGCAGTTCTGGGCATAAGACCCCCTCGCCCGTGCCCAATTACCGGGGAGGAAAGACTTTTGGAAAGGAGGGTCTTACACTGCATGCTCTACCGCAGTGCTCGATGAAATGCATGCTCTACCGCGGTGCGTTAGAACTACCGCTGGCGCTAGTGTTCGTTCGACGAAATGAAAGCAGCGCTCAATGAAATATGAGGCAGTTAGACGAAGATGCGTCCGACGAAAAGAGATGTGCTCTACCGTGGAGCGTTAGCACTACCGCTGGCGCTAGTATAAATGGAAATAATTGACGAGAAGTAAACAGTGGAGAAAAAGGAATGTCGACGGGACGCTATTTTGGCAAGTACTATTGCGACGCATTAATGCTAACGCCCGGCGGTAACTTTTGGATGTCCCGCCATCATGATGCTGATTGAGGAGCAAATGAGGAAGGAGATCTCGTGGGAAGGAATAATCAATCAAGAGTATGCAATATCATTATGAAACCAATCAATCAAGATTTGGAAACTCCAATCAATCAAGATTTGATTAATCAAGATTTGGAAACTCCAATCAATTAAGATTTAATTAAGAAACCAAAAGGAGCATGCAATATCATTATGAAGGCAAGAATATATCATATTTTTGTGGGGAATAATGTATTTCCAAAGATAGAAGCCAAACCCACGAAATTGATGAGAATAGAAGGAAGGAAACTGCTCACTGCTGCTACCGCCCTGCTATAGCACTACCTCGGACGCTAGCTTTCCTGGACAGCAAACCTCTATTTAAAACAACCCGAAAATGAGTTTCCCTTGACGGATTTGGACGAAATTTTTGAGGGCTGAAAGCCCTAGCCGTCTAGAGAAAAGTGAGGGGTGTTTCCCACTCATCAAAAGAGAGAGTTCTTCAGAGGAGATTAAAAGAAAATCATGCGCAAGGATTGAAGGCTATCAAAATGGCGATCAAGAAGCTTTCTCTCAACATACACTTGGAGTGTTCTCGCTACAACAATCTCTAATCAATTGGAGACATCCAAGGATCTCAAGAACATCAAAGTGGAAGACTCTCAAGCCATAATGATCAAACCTTTGCAAGCGAAACGACATCTACATGAAGGGTTCTACTTAGAGGGGAGTTTTCCATTATCTTATATTATAACGCTTATATTTTATCATTGTAATCGATTCGTGAATTTGCCACACGGCGACTAGGTCTAGGTAGGACTTAGGGAGGAATATGCCTCGTGTTGGCGACTGGGTATAGGGAGTAGATCTAGGGGGTGCTCGAGGCCTTTCTGGTGCTAGATTGGCTAGAGCGGCTTAAGGCCGTATCTGGGGAGAGATCGGCTAAAGACAACCGGTTCGTGGGGATACGAGTCGGTATAGAAAACAAAAAGGGGTTTCGTATTATTCGCTTCGATTTCTAGCGTTATTGAAATCAGATTTTGTAATCAATTTTATTAATGATAATCATGTCTTTTGTTGTTTAATTAAATTGATTTCATTTCTAGTTTCATTATCTCTTTACTTTTGATTTAACTTACTTCGACCAAAATATCAAAAGTTTTCTATTAAAGTTTAAAGTTTTTACAACCTTATTCACCCCCCCCCCCCCCTCTAAGGGCGCCTACAGATCCAACAAGGAAGATCTCATTCGCCTTAAACTCATCCTCCTCCCCTATATCGCCAAAACCCCAGTCATGTCACCTGAACCCCTCCTCCTAAACTTTGTCTCTCCCATCCCCCCTCATGATTCAATGGATCGTGTGCGCCGAGAATAGAAATTTAAAGCTTCAGTTCACTCCTCCTATAAGATGCCTTCACTCCATGTCTGAGCCAAGACATCTTCCACCAAGAATAGCTGAGAAAGGAAGAAGAAAGATTCAACCTCGACACTGAAGCCATCTTCCACCAAGGTGCGCCTCTTTAATGTGCATCACTTAATTCTGTTTTCTTTGATTTTTATTTCTTTGATCTTCATATTTTTGTTTTTGTTCCCTACACCACTCTTTGTTTCCTAACCATGAGTTCAATTTTTATTTTTTATACAGAGCATCAATTTCTAGTATACAAGGAAGATGCAAGGGAGTTGTTTGATAAAATGCCTGAGAGAAAGTGCTGAACGAGAAGGGAAGAAAAGTTGGCAGAGTTGATTAGGTGTATGTTAGTAGAATTGCATCAAAATGAGTTCGTTCATTTTTGATTTCAGCAGACAATAGGTTTTCTTGAATCCTTCTACTTTCTAAATATAGGTTTTAATGTTCAAATCAAGGGAAACTAGATGATCTGAACTTTCCTTCTTCTGATTTCTATCTTTGGTGTCTATTACAAATCCAATTTCTGTTATGAAATCTTTATCACCTACTGATCTTTGGTCTTAACCTCCTTGGTTTGAAATCACAAGCAATGTTAACTTCTATGTGATCACGCTCGATGTGTAGTAATGATCAATCTATGATCAGTTTCACAGATTAAAAATGCCTCTGTCTCAACACATGAAGTTAACACATATCATAAAGTATTGCGTAATGTGTAAATAAAAGGGATGACAAGCTATCCTGCCAATTATAAGTATCGTTATTACCTTATGAGCGTGCAAGTTATGTCTATGCATTAAATATCAAAATGTGTTGTATTCAGTAGATCTAGACTTATGAGCTCATGATGAGTCAGCAATAGCAAGGAGAAGCCTCCAAACTATTATCTACATTTAGAGAGCCTACAAAAGTTTTGATCCTAATTGATCACAAGCTTATAGTTGTGTAGTACTTTTGCATCGCATGATCAACTGTTTACAATACATTTATCATGGATAGGAGAGAGAGGCACACACATCTAGAGTGAGACGTTTCAAAGTAGAGAATACTCTATTTTCTTGAATGTGCAAGGATTTGTATTGCACATCGCATCAAATTCTTATAACATAAAACTTAGCTTGTGCACATCTTTGCCAATGCTTTTAAAAATTTGGATGAGAGTCCCTTACATGCAGCTTGCCTTCAATCTCGATCCTAATTGATATGGAGTTTCTTTTCGATTATGATTAAGATATCGCCACAAAACCCATTTCATATGGAATTCTTAACCGGTTTATTATTCTTCTAATTTGGTGGTCCTTTTTTTTCTCTTTTATTTTTGTTTCTCTAAAATCTAGTTACTGATTTACATTCATGATTGAGTTTTCTTAAGTATGACAATTCATTTTTTGTTCTTACATCATGACCTTCAACTTTTCCTGATTTTCTAATTAAGTATGTATTTTTTTCACGAAAAAGAATTGAAATATACTTTTTATGGACATTGTTTTTGCAATGTTCGGACCTCTACTAGCTTGTGGTATTCTCTTGATGATAACCATGTTAGTATCTTGCATCCTTGTTTATGTTTAATTCTTTATGTAGTTGTAAGCCTTCCTTTACTTGATAGAATTTTCTTAGTACCACCATTCAGCCAAGAAATATACCCCTTTTGTTATTTTTTCTATTTTGTGGCTTGCAATAATATTTATTTAATCAAAAATCCCAAACTTTTACTTCGAGCACAGGTCGGACAAATATCCTGGGTCCGCCACTGTGCACGAATTAGCTCTTATACACCATCAAGCTTGAGTTAGATCCCAATATCCTAACAAGTTGACTTACTAATCATATGGACATTATAATTCCCAGACCTGACATAATTTTGTATAAGCAAGTAATAAGAATTTCACAAGCTAATTTGTTCAATAATTTAGCTAAACAAAAATCTAAACAAAATCAAACATTTCACATCTCTGTGAACACCAAACAGAGGAAAAATCCAAACCACAATAAAGCAACTTTAGGAAACAATCCACTAGTATAGGAAGACCACAGTGGGCATGAGCATCCCCTCGCTCTCCCTATCAAACTATACCAAATGCATTTGATCAGACAATTTGAAATAAGCAAACCTTAATCATCCTTGATATGCACACATAAATATAGTTGTGGAACAAACACATCCCTTATTAAAGAGTTGTCAACAATAAGAAATAGGCAAGCCTTAATCACCTGGAATTTAGGATGAAGTGGTTGTGGTGGCGCCGGTGGCTGTAGCCATGAGATACGGTACTGCTTCATCATCATCAAACTCTTGCAAAGACATCGAGCGAAAGGAATTCAAATTGTTCTTGGAGGAGAGCATGAGCTTGCTCATGCTCTCGTCCAAATTGGCCAACTCCTACGACTCTGGGGCTCCGAGATCCTCCACGGAGCCCTCCATAGCTGGATAGAGAGGAAGAGGCGATGGTATCATCTGTAGGTCGAGAGCGGGTGAGAATCCCTAACCCAAACCGATGGTAGATCCACCGGGGGAAGATGAGGAGAGATCTAGGGATTCATATCAGATAGCTTCAAAGAAGAGAAGGTTTGGATTTAGTGGGGAGAGATCGCGGATTCGCGTGCCCTAGAGATGGTAGTTGACTGCTTCAAGAATGCTCCGACGCCTAGGGGTGGTGTTCACGGCATGGAGGAAGGCCGTCAAGGGTGTCAAGTTGGTGAGTTACCTCCGGCAATAGGTTTTCCTTCAGCGCTCCTTTCACGATTTCAAGGAAGGGAAATCAAGAAAGGAGGAAGAGGTTGCTCGGGTTAGTGGGAGTAGGTCTACAGGAATTTAATTTTAAGTCTTAATTTTGGTGTGTGAGTAGTTGTTTTGGCTGAGGTTAGATAGGGGTAGGAACATTTTTAACATGTTGCAAAACATAATTTTAATAGACAACATATTATAATTGTTGCTTAAAGGGAATTATCAAATGCAACAATTACAAAATGTTTTCAGTAATGAATAAGGGAACATTTATTGTATGTTGGATCGAATGTGTTGCCTAAAACTGCTACTCTATTGCAACAATTAAAAACTGTTGTCTATTCAATGTTTAGACAATATTTTATAAATGTTGCAAAATAAAGTGTTGCTAAAGACCAAAAATGTTGTAGTGTTATGAAGAACAAATTTGAATCCTTTGAAAAGTTCAAGGAGTTCCAGAATGAAGTACATAACCAACTAGGAAAATTATTAAAGCAATCCGATCTGATCGAGGTGGTGAATATTTGAGTCAGGAGTTCTGTGATCATCTGAAAGTGTGTGTTATTGTATCACAACTCACTCCACCTAGAACACCACAACATAATGGTGTTTCTGAGCGGAGTAATCGTGCTTTGATAGACATGGTATGGTCGATGATGATTCATGCAGATTTGCCCGTTTTCTTTTGAGCTTTTGCTCTAGATACAGCTGCTTTCACACTAAATCACGTTCCAACAAAAATGGTTCAAAAGACACCATATGAGATATGGACTGGGAAGCATCCCAGTATGTCATTCATTAATATTTAGGCCTGTGAGGCATACATGTGATGTCAAATGCCTAACATCCTGGAACCTAAGTCAGATAAATATTATCTTGTGGGATATCCTAAGGAAGCAAAAGGGTATTACTTCTACCTGCGTTCTGAGGCCAAAGAGTTTGTCGCAAGGAGTGGTGTTTTTCTAGATAAAGAGTTTCTGTTTACAAAGAACACCAAAGTAGAACTTGAAGAGGTTCAAGAACCACAAACAATGAATGAACCAGAATTGGAACCTGAGCAAGGACTACAAACTATTGTAGTTGAAGAACCTGCTCACGAAACACAAGTCCTACGTAGATCTGGTAGACCTAGAGTTGAGGCTGAGAGATATGGATTTCTCATGTCTCAAATAGGTAGTGTGTAGCTTATGGATCATGACGATGAGCCTGCAACCTATCGAGAAGCTATGTCTGGACCAGACTACGAGAAGTGGCTTGAAGCCATGAAATCTGAAATGCACTCCATGTATGCAAACTTAGTTTTGACCTTGGTGGAACCACCTGAAGGGGTACGCACCATAGGGTGCAAGTGGTCTTCAAGAAGAAGACTGATATGGATGGGAATGTACAGACATTCAAAGGGCGGCTGGTGGCAAAAGGTTAAGCATATTCATGGTATTGATAATATTGAAGCCTTTTCTCCTGTTGCTATTGTTAAGTACATCAGAATTCTACTTGCTATTGTTATGTATTATGACTATGAGATCTGGCAAATGGATGTCAACACGGCTTTCCTTAAGGGAAACCTTGATGCGCGAATCTAGCACACCACTATAGGCGGTAGCGAGACTGCGGCATGAAATGGCAGTGTACCGATCGTTCAAGTAATATAAAATGTGGGAGTGAATCCCCAAGTATCGAATCTCTAAGGAACACAGTAAGGTGGAGTTTACTTTTGAGGAAGGACTTGAGATCGAAGTCCTTTAGGTCGGATGGATTGTGGAAAAGGGGGTGATTTGGATTGTGGAATATAAAAGAAAACAACTACAACTACTCCTATGCAATGTCGCTATGCAATGCTTCGCCAGGCAGGATGGAAAACTACGTAGGCCTTGAACGCACTACTTCGCTAGGCAGATAGACGAGTAGGCAAGCGGATGAGGTGGATAAGTGCTGGATCGAACTGTGCAGGACTTGAGCGCGCTGCTTTGTTAGGCGAATGGATTACACGGGCCGCTATGCCACACTTCACTAGGTGGATGGACGAGTAGTCTTGCAGATGGAGTGAGTCGCACCGGCGGAGTTGAGGTGGATTAAACGGGCCGTTAGCACCGCTTAGCTTGGCGGATGGAAGAGTAGGCACACGGAATGGTCGAGTAGGCTAGCGGAATGGAGTGGTGGATGAAGTGGTGGATGGATGTGGAAGATGGAATGGGGGCGCACCTCATACACACAGATGAACAATATAATTTCATAAAAATGAAATTAACATTACAAAATAGGGTTCATAGTGCACATCATCAAAATATTAAGAAATCTAACATTTACAACCATCAAAACAAAGATGAGAAAGCAAGGAATCGACCCAATCCGAAGCCTTGTCGAAGATTCATGGTTGGAATCGCCGGGTTGTCAATCTGCGTCCAAGTTCGGTCCTCAACTGCGTCCGGGGTAGAGAAGGCTGTCACTACCTTCCAATAGCCTGTCTTCTTCGTGTCACAATCCGGCCGCACAACCAGGCTTCCTTCTCCTTGGATAATGGTGGATGTAGGGCTAGATCCCTCTCCTTGGAGCTTGAGGATGATGGAGGAGGCCAAAGGGGGCGGAGAACCTGCGGAAAGGGCAAAAACGGCGGACTAGGCGGAGCAGCTATTTATAGACAGGTGTAGATTTTCAATGCGCACGATCAGTGGCGCACGACCAGTGGTCGTGCGCACTATGTCCAGTGGTCGTGCGTATTGCCTGGCTGGCCCATTTTTAAGTGAGAATTAATGCACGATCAATGGCGCACGATCAGTGGCGCACGACCAGTGGTCTGCACACTTTGTCCAGTGATCGTGCTGTTGGGTTTTTCTAGAACCATACATCATATGTAGGCGCAGCGGAAATAAACAGAATAACCCAAAAAGAATTTGGATCGGTCCATGAATATTGAATCAAGAAGTTAACAAAATTGCTAGGTATAAATTACCTTAGTGGAGTTGGATCGAATCCAACCTAGGTGCTCCAAGAAGAAGAATCCTGTCGGCGGCAAAGAGAGTTCTCACGTAGAATTATGTCTACGTCTCTACAGAGATCCACACGAGCCGGGAGAAGAAGACTGCACTCTTGCACTTCCACGAACTGCTAGGTTCGCTCCAGGAAGAACAATCATGGCGACGATCGCCGGAAGGGAGATCTGCGGAGGCGCGGCGGAACTCTTCCGTCTAGGGTTCGGGCGGAACTCTTCCGTCGGCTCCTCTTCTTCATCGAATAAAAGTCATCTATTGAACCCTTAAAACCGGTGCTATTTATACCCGAAGTATAAAAAGACCTAAAAAAATCGCAATCCGCAGTCCATACAGAAGTTTGGGGTTTCTGTAACAATTCGTCGGGATTCCACGGAACAATCCGACGAATTCCGACGAATCATATCAGACGGCAACATTTGCCGAGTTAAGGATCTCTGTAACAATTCGTCGGGATTCCACGGAACAATCCGACGAATTTCGACGAATCATACCAGACGGCAACATTTGCCGAGTTAAGGATCTCTGTAACAATTTGTCGGGATTCCATGGAAGAATCCGACGAATCCGACGAATCATATCACACGGCAACATTTGCCGAGTTAAGTATCTTTGTAACAATTCGTCGGGATTCCACGGAACAATCCGACGAATCCTGACGAATCCGACGAAGCATATCCGACGAATTCTGACGAATTCTATCCGTGTAAACCCGACGAATTCAGACAACAACATTTGCTGGACCTCCCCCATTCTATATGGTGATTGGTAACCTTTACCTACACAGTCAATCTTCCATCTTCTCCACATGCTCTTATGTGCGACCCTGCAGGCTCATATCGCGTTGGCAGTGAGACTACATGTTTGACCACTTCTAGATCATAATGGTAACTCCAACAGTCTCCCACTTGATCTTGAAAGTATCAAACAAAAACCTCACAAACAATGAGCGGCATCTAGCAATGCATCATTTCTCCCCAAGCAATAAAAGTTCATAACTCATAAGCCTTTATGACCAATGTTCCAGCGTTGTCTTTGTCCCTTTGTCCCTTACATCCGGAAAGAACTAGAGGCATGGACCGTGTCACCCTCTTAATAGCTCAATCCAAATTTCTTGATCTAGAATGGACTTCCAGAGAATGGTAAGCTCAATATCACATATTGACTCAACCAAGCATGGCCATGCATTTCTCAGTCCAATTCCATCAAGGGTCCCATGGATGCAACTCCTGTTATATAGGAGGACAAATCCCATGTCTGCTCACACCCAAACACCCAAATGATTCGTAACGTACCCAACGACCACCCTTATCATCAACCTTCTTCAAGGAAGACTTTAGATGACATCAAAGCACGCTCTTCCTCACTCGATGAATGCTGTGACTTCAGGTCAAAGGACCACAACACCATTGTCAAATGAGACCTACTTGTGACACTTTTAAGTAACAATCCACAAAGTAGTCTTAGGTTGGGTCTGTCCAGTACAACTTGTTCACTAACAAGTACCCACGTGATGACTTGATATCACAATATCATGACCTGTGAGAACCGGTCATCAGTCAACACACATTCTAGTCTTAATGTATCATCATCACCCTTAGCTTCTACGATGATACCTCAACCAGGGACCTTTTAAGAATGAAGCTTCGAAATCATAGGCTCTCACATTCAAGTCACGTACTTGATGTCCTATGGAAGCGAACATTCTAAGGGTATTTATCACGAATTTTATTCTATCATATAGAAATAGTATATCATAATAAAAGAACTTGCCATTAATTGTAAAAAGAAATAATTGGTACACAATTCATCATATGAATAAATAATAAACAGCCAACAGAATATATATTTTACATGCAACTCACAAGAATCCCACTAGAGTTGATCACTCAGGTATTAATGCGATGTTCGGCAAGTGCACCGGTCGCGCAAGTAATAAATGTTGGGAATAGGATCCCCGAGTGTCGGTCTCTTGAGGAATGCAGGTTGGGTGAACGAATCACGTTGTGTGACAATTATTACACAAGCGAAAACAAACACAGACAGTGGGGTTTTGATTTGGTTTCCTACTGTTAACAACAATAAAAGAAATGCGGGTCGAAATCACCGCTTCGCAAGGTGAGATGGGTGCAGCGGCCGCGATGCCGAGCTTCGTGAGGCGGATGGACGGTACGCATGCGAATGAAGTGATTACTAGTGTGGAGAGTGAGGGTCGCAAACACCTCTTCACAAATCGCCGTTAGCTCTTGCTAACGCGAATCGAACACGATGAGTGTGTGAGTGAGTGAGTGGAGGTGAGACGTATCACAAACAAATACTGAAGAACAGAGAAGAAACAACCATTGCATTTAAACTAAACATCATGATATTCAAGTTTAAATAATTCAAAGAAGTGCAACAAAGGGGGGAGGAAGAAATCAACCAATGGACGAAGACTAGCGGCCGTTCACGGCCGGAATGGTAGTTTGTCAAGCTACCTCCGGACTCGGGCGGACTGTGCTTCCGGCGTTGAGAGACTGTCACGACCTCTCCACGTGCTTCTGTCGTCTTCTACCTCAGGATGACTATTCTTTTCACCGGACAGAACTGGAGATGGCTTGCTTGAGTGCTTGCGGAGGGCGGAGAATGCTCCCGGACGATGGAGGATTGCTTAGAATGGCTGGAGATGACTTCCCCTTGCGGAGAAGATGAGGTGGAGGTGGCTGGAAGTGGAAAACGACGGCGTACGGACTGTAAATCGCGCTCCCGGAACCGGGTTATCCCTAATCTGCGGATCAGGACCTTATATAGGCGCTGGAATAAATACTGCGCACGGTCATTGGCGCACGACTAGTGGTCGTGCGCGCTGGAGTTCTGTGATCGTGCGCCTACCTGGGTGGAGCCTGCAAAGTAAGAAATTTATAAAATACCATGTCCGCACGACCAGTGGCGCATGATCGGTGGTCGTGCGCACTATCGTAGGCGGTCGTGCGCACTGTCTGAAACAGAACTCATAAAATTGATGTTAAGTGCGCACGAACAGTGGCGCACGACTGGTGGTCGTGCGCACTATCGTAGGTGGTCGTGCGCACTATCCGAGACAGAACTCGAAAAATAGGGTTAAGTGCACACGATCAGCGGCGCACGACCAGTGGTCGTGCGCAATAGAACCAGTGATCGTGCGCAGTATACCTGTACAGAATTGTACCGGGAACACCTGCACGACTCCTGTTCCAGCACAACCACGAATCCAGCCACTGAAAGTGGCACTTAACAATGCATGAAAACTACTAAAGATGCAGAACATGAAATAACACCAAAAACGGGCTTAGAGGTGCACTTAGCATGGAGTATCAAATATGAGTGAAAACATGTCTAAAGTGAAGTGCATAGACTAGAAAATCGGCACAGATGAGTCCATAAATGTGTATATATTTGGGACTCATCACACCCCCAGACTTAACTGTTTGCGCGTCCCGAGCAAACGAATTCGGTGGAGTGTGAAAATGGTAGTTAACAAAGGAAATTACACAAAGGAGTACGGTGCGAAGTAACAAACGCATGCAAATAGAAATTTAGTAAAAAGAGATTCTAACTATACTAATTAATTTACAAAAGTATTAGAGCGTAAAGAAAGATTTATCAATACTCAGTTGGTGAACTATGAAGAACTTGATCGATCACGCCCGATGTGAAAGTAACAAGCCACTAAGGAGGGTGTTGCACAAGATCAGGGTTCAGGAATAACTCCGCTGAAATCCATCAACGTCGTGAACCATAAGCTTGCCCGGTCACACTCTCTCCACGGCGCTAGCAAACTCACGAGATAAATCAGTAGGGCTTTAGGATCATATTGGGGCTTAGGTTGCGGTATGATATTCGAAGATAAAGACGAAGGCTACGCAACCCAAATGAGTCAACGGAACAAAGCTCGTGTGACACACCCCCAGACTTATCATGAAAACTAGGTGTGCACACGGCCTACTTCACAAATACCAACAGATTTTCTATTGCGCTTGGGAGGATATCTTTTCAATACAAATTTTTTTTTAGAATTTCATTTCAATAACATATATATATTTTTTATCCTCCAGTTGGTTCATATTCAGCAAATAAAACTTATTTTTCCTTCACATCACGGAGATTCCAAACATCACAACAAATCAAGAACATGAGTGCAGTTAAACAGCAATTTGGTTGCGAAAGTAGGATAAGCTTTTAGGATTTGGTGAATGGAAGAGGAGCTGAAACAAAGAAGTGGTAGGCGCAAATGTTGGCTTGCAAAGGTGAGCGAATAGGATAGAGAAAGACAAAGCTCAAACTAGCCAAAAGGTGGCCTACATCACATTTAACTCGAAGAATCGCTCGCACCCATGCTTCAAGAGTCGTTTGGGGCAAGTTCTTAGCCCACGAGAAAGGTAAACCTTCCTCCCGACTCGAGCAACACACAACTAGTGCTCGTATACACACAACACCGGGTTATCACCAATTTCGTTCACATTCACCATTTGAGTATAACAAATCTAAAACTACGCAAAAATACTAATCATAAATTAAACGCATAGAAATAATCTAGTTTTACTCAAATTCTACTATAGCATGCGGATGCGACTAGAACACTGCGCGAGTCAACATCGCACTCCAATTAGTAATTCCTAAGCTAACACCCTAATTCACATTCCAAGCCAAAATAATTTATTCGGAAATGAAACAATCAGGTAAGTGCGCACTTATGTGGGTGAAGTGGTGTATGAAGCATGGAATAATGACGATGGCAACGAAAAATTTAAACAATCTTCTAGCATGCGGTGAAACTCGTGCGCAAAGTGGATAGCAACGTGCTCTCCCCCAGACTTAATCTAAACATTGCATCACAAAAACTGAAAGCTAGGGGGGAAGAAGTGTTACTCAATGCTCAGAATTGAGCATACCAGACGATTGGCGTTAATTTTCATGAGCAATCCACAGCTTCCGCCATCGCAAAGAACAAAGCTCGCCTGCAAACGACACAACTAAAAGCGGCAAAAATATATAAAAACTGAATTGAAACATGTTAGAAAAACAGAAATCAGCAAATCTGGGTTGTCTCCCAGCAGCGCTTTTATTTTATGTCCTTAAGCTGTACCAAATACCTGTATTATAATTGTTTATAGAGTGCAGAAATTAAATAAAAAGTGCATGAAAAAGAGAGTTTCACAAAATAAGAGATAAAAAGAAAATCAGCTGTAGGCGCTTTTATGGTGCCCGTCTCCCGTAGCTTGTAGGCGGGAGGTGAAGGCTTTAGGGCCAACACTGGTGTCACCCAGTGTTCCCCTAACCTCCGCCCTCTTGCTACAGAGAACGGCAGAGTGCGCATCGCGCAGACGCTTCTCTTGTTTAAGTTTAGCGACAGTCGGAGACTGCCAACGTTGAATGTTTTCAGATTCTCCCAATCGAGTAGTGGGTGGCGTCATTTCCGTCGCCGCAGTGACGACCGGATCAGCCCAAGAGATGGAACGCTTAACTAGTTTATTACACGATTCAATGCAAGAGAATAATGGGATGTCATGCCGAATCAAGTTCAGCTCAATAAGTTTAGGAGTGCTGTCCTCCTCCCTCTTGGAAGCATAGTTTCTTCGAGAATCTACTTTTTCCTCTCCGCTTGACTGGTACTCTTCCTTTTTTCCTTCAGATGATCCATTATCTTTCTTATCCCCTGCACAACTCAGTGATTCATCAAAAATAAAAGGAGGGGGGCAGATGGATGTTTCAGTTATAGTCTTGGGGCAAGTGGGCAAAGGCACCTTATTGGGTAGGAGGACACAACCCGCGGAAAAGTCAAGGGTGGCACCTCTCTCTTTCAAGAACGGTACACCCAAGATAGGGATGGAGTGATTCTCCCGGGGTCCCAACACTTGAAAATCAGCAACCACCAATGCCCCCTCAACTATAACTTCTACATTTTTAACTTCCCCTTCCGATTGTATGACGGTACCGTTTGCGAGCACAAGAGATTTCCGGTCCTCCGTGTTAATTTCAAGTTGCATTTTATCAACGTCTTGCAAAGCAATGACGTTGCGGGAGGATCCAGAATCACACAAAGCCTTAGTTTCAATTTTATTAATGGAACATGAGATTACTAACTTACGCGGATGACCCACTTCCGCGTCGCCGAGACTCTTCCCTTGGTCTATTGGGTTTTTTTCAGTATTACTAGGAAGAGTCCCATGCGACCGCTCGGTTAGCACTTGGGCCAATTGGCCCAGCTGCGTTTCCAAGTTCCGCATAGATGCGGTTTGGTTAACCATGTTTGAGTTAGCCGCTTACATGAATTTTTCCATCATCTCCTCCAAGTTACTCTTCTTGGGAGCTGGGGGGCCTTGGTTATATTTCGGATGAGGTGGCCTTGGTTGGCTCCCGGAAGCGTCCGCATTGTTCTGATGCTGCCCCGGTGCCCATCGTTGGCCAGGTGCGTTGGAGTTCCATGAGAAGTTTGGGTGACTTCTCACTCCCAGATGATATGTGTTATTAAACGACACCCCCTTAGATTGATTACCAACAAAATTAACAGATTCGTTTAAAGAAAAGTGCGAGAAGTCACCTGATAGATCACTGCTCGAGCATTCATACGCGTGGTGTCCGCCGCCTCCACATCCTTCACACGTAATAACAGCAGCCAGTGCGGATGTAAGCGGAAGCGAGTCGACCACGAAGAGACCACGGGCGCTTCTCGGTGCATTTCTCCCGGCAGTCCAAAATGTGCTGTGGGAGGCGGTGTCTCGCAGAATTCGAAGAGCCTCTTCTGGAGTATGGTTCATTAGAGTACCACCCGCAGCAACATCTATCATTGCCTGGTAGTTGGGCTCGATCGCGAAGTAGAATGTCTCTATCACGTTCCAAGGTTGGAGCTCGTGGCTCGGACAGCGGCGGAGAAGATCGTTAAGGCGCTCCCATGCCTCGGCAAGGGTCTCTTGGTCAGCTTGGCGAAAGGTGGCGATCTCCCGCAACAGGCTCACAATTTTATCAACGGGGTGGAATTTGGCCAGGAACATGGATGCGAGAGCATCCCAAGTCGCAGCGGTCCCAGGGGGAATAGAATGGAGCCACACCTTGGCCTTGTCGCGAAGTGAGAATGGAAACAGTCACAGCTTGACTGTATCGTCAGGAATCCCAGCGTAGCGGAAAGTTCTGCAGATATCGGAAAACTCTGCCAGGTGCAGGTGCAGATCTTCACTGGCCATCCCAGAGAACTGAGCATTGTTCCAGATGATGTTCAAGATCGCAGGTTTGATCTCAAACTGGTTGTTCATAATATTGGGACCGAACCCAGGATACACACTCCCAGCTGTCGGAGTGGTGTAATCTCTCATCGTTCGGGGTCGAGGCCTAACTACCTCTTGCTCATCTCCAGGATGGTGCTGCTCCACGTTGGGCACTCTTGGTTCAACATTATCTGGGTCTATGTTGTCACCCATTGCCGCCTGTACAGCTGCTGCGCGCCTTCGTGCGCGAGCGGTCCGTTTGATCTCGGGATCAAAGGGTACAAGTTCCCCCGCGGCTTGTCTCTGCATGCACAATCACAACCTAAAGAAAACAAAACAAGGAAAATAAAAAACAACTGCTCTTGTAACAAAAGTTCACAACTCAAGATGTTACACGCCTGAACATTCCCCGACAACGGCGCCAAAAACTTGATGCGATGTTCGGCAAGTGCACCAGTCGCGCAAGTAATAAATGTTGGGAATAGGATCCCCGAGTGTCGGTCTCTTGAGGAATGCAGGTTGGGTGAACGAATCACGTTGTGTGACAATTATTACACAAGCGAAAACAAACACAGACAGTGGGGTTTTGATTTGGTTTCCTACTGTTAACAACAATAAAAGAAATGCAGGTCGAAATCACCGCTTCGCAAGGTGAGATGGGTGCAGCGGCCGCGATGCCGAGATTCTTGAGGAGGATGGACGGTACGCATGCGAATGAAGTGATTAATAGTGTGGAGAGTGAGGGTCGCAAACACCTCTTCACAAATCGCCGTTAGCTCTTGCTAACGCGAATCGAACACGATGAGTGCGTGAGTGAGTGAGTGGAGGTGAGACGTATCACAAACAAATACTGAAGAACATAGAAGAAACAACCATTGCATTTAAACTAAACATCATGATATTCAAGTTTAAATGATTCAAAGAAGTACAACAAAGGGGGGAGGAAGAAATCAACCAATGGACGAAGACTAGCGGCCGTTGACGGCCGGAATGGTAGCTTGTCAAGCTACCTCCAGACTCGGGCGGACTGTGCTTCCGGCGTTGAGAAACTGTCACGACCTCTCCACGTGCTTCCGTCGTCTTCTACCTCAGGATGACTATTCTTTTCACCGGACAGAACTGGAGATGGCTTGCTTGAGTGCTTGCGGAGGGCGGAAAATGCTCCCGGACGATGGAGGATTGCTTAGAATGGCTGGAGATGACTTCCCCTTGCGGAGAAGATGAGGTGGAGGTGCCTGCAAGTGGAAAACGGCGGCGTACGGACTGTAAATCGCGCTCCCGGAACCGGGTTATCACTAATCTGTGGATTAGTACCTTATATAGGCGCTGGAATAAATACTGCGCACGGTCATTGGCGCATGACCAGTGGTCGTGCGCGATGGAGTTCTGTGATCGTGTGCCTACCTAGGTGGATCCTGCAAAGTAAGAAATTTATAAAATACCATGTTCGCACGACCAGTGGTGCACGACCGGTGGTCGTGCGCACTATCGTAGGCGGTCGTGCGCACTGTCCGAAATAGAACTCATAAAATTGATGTTAAGTGCGCACGAACAGTGGCGCACGACTGGTGGTCGTGCGCACTATCGTAGGTGGTCGTGCACACTACCCGAGACAGAACTCGAAAAATAGGGTTAAGTGCACACGATCAGCGGCGCACGACTAGTGGTCGTGCGCAATAGAACCAGTGATCGTGCGCAGTATACCTGTACAGAATTGTACCGGGAACACCTGCACGACTCCTGTTCCAGCACAACCATGAATCCAGCCACTGAAAGTGGCACTTAACAATGCATGAAAACTACCAAAGATGTAGAAAATGAAATAACACCAAAAACGGGCCTAGATGTGCACTTAGCATGGAGTATCAAATATGAGTGAAAACATGTCTAAAGTGAAGTGCATAGACTAGAAAATCGGCCCAGATGAGTCCATAAATGTGTTTATATTTGGGACTCATCAGGTATCGCATACCCATTGATCTAGTATGACCATCATGCTTTCTCTGGGCAAGTGGCTTTGTCAGTGGATCTGCAATATTCTCCTCAGTCGGCACTCTGCAAATGTTCACATCTCCTCGTTCGACAATCTCACGAATAAGATGGAACCGCCAAAGTATGTGCTTGGAGCGCTGATGGGATCTAGGTTCCTTAGATTGTGCAATTGCACCATTGTTATCACAGTAGAGAACTACGGGACCAACAATGCTAGGAACTACATCTAGCTCGCCGATGAATTTCCTAATCCATACAGCCTCCTTCACTGCATTTGCCGCAGCGATATACTCGGCCTCAGTTGTAGAATCAGCAACTGTCTCTTGCTTGGAACTCTTCCAGCTCACAGCTCCTCCATTCAGGCAAAACACAAACCCTGACTGAGACTTCGAATCATCCCTATCAGTTTGGAAGCTGGCATCCGTGTAACCACTTACATCGAGCTCTTCCTCTCCACCATACACCAAGAATACATCCTTAGTCCTTCTCAAGTACTTCAGGATATTCTTCACGGCTATCCAGTGACATTCACCGGGATCAGACTGATACCTGCTAGTCATGCTCAAAGCAAAAGAGACATCGGGTCGAGTACATAACATTGCATACATGATTGACCCAATTGCCGAAGCATATGGAATCAACTTCATGCGGTCCTTATCTTCACAAGATTTTGGACACTGGTCCTTAGAGAGATTTACACCATGAGACATGGGCAAAAATCCTTTCTTGGACTCAAGCATGTTGAACCGCTTCAACACCTTCTCAATGTACGTACTCTGGGTCAAACCCAGCAACTTCTTCGATCTATCTCTATAGATCTTAATACCGAGTATGTAAGTCGCTTCACCCAAGTCCTTCATAGAAAAGCAGTTCCCTAGGTTGTTCTTAACAACTTTCAGGGTAGGTATGTCATTCCCGATCAATAGTATGTCATCTACATACAATATCAGGAAGACAACAATGCTCCCACTGATTCGCTTGTAAACACACGGTTCATCCTCATTCTTGACAAAACCAAACTCTTTGATCTTCTCATCAAAATGAAGATTCCAACTTCTAGAGGACTGTTTCAATCCATAGATGGACCTGTTCAGCTTGCATATTTTAGTGGCTTCATTTGGGGATACAAAACCCTAGGGTTGTGTCATGTACACTTCCTCAAGGAGGTTTCCATTTAGGAAAGCCATTTTGACATCCATCTGCCAGATCTCGTAGTCATAATACGCAGCAATAGCAAGCAATATCCTAATGGACTTTACCATGGCAACAGGGGAAAAGGTCTCATCATAGTCAACACCATGAATTTGCTTGAAACCCTTAGCCACCAGTTGCCCTTTGAATGTCTGCACATTCCCATCCATGTCGGTCTTCTTCTTGAAGACCCACTTGCACCCTATGGGTCGTACCCCTTCAGGTGGTTCCACCAAGTTCCAAACTTGGTTTGTATACATGGAGTCCATTTCGGATTTCATAGCCTCAAGCCATTTGTCGGAGTCCGGTCCATTCATAGCCTCTTGGTAGGTCGCTGGTTCATCATCATGATCCATAAGCAACACATTACCTATTTGAGACACGAGAAATCCATATCTCTCAGGCTCAAATCTTGGTCTACTAGATCTACGTAGGACTTGTGTCTCTTGAGCAGGTTCTCTAGCTACAACATCTTGTAGTCCTGGCTCAGAATCCAATTCTGGTTCATTCACTACTTGTGGTTCTTGAACTTCTTCAAGTTCTACCTTTTGCATCTTTCTTGACAAGAACTCTTTCTCCAAGAAGACACCCGTCCTTGCGACAAACACTTTGCCCTCAGACGGTATGTAAAAGTAATATCCTTTCGTTTCCTTAGGATATCCCACCAGATAACACTTATCTGATTTGGGTTCCAGCTTGTCAGGCATTTGACGTCGTACGTATGCCTCACAGCCCCAAATTTTAATGAATGACATACTAGGGCGCTTCCCAATCCATACCTCATATGGTGTCTTTAGAACTGTTTTCGTTGGAGCGCGATTCAGTGTCATTGCAGCAGTCTCTAAAGCAAAACCCCAAAAGGAAACAGGCAAATCTGCATGACTCATCATCGACCGTACCATGTCTAACAGAGTATGATTTCTCCTCTCAGACACACCATTATGCTGCGGTGTCCTAGGTGGAGTGAGCTGTGATACAATACCACACTCTTTCAGATGATCACGGAACTCATGACTCAGGTATTCGCCACCTCGATCAGATCGGAGTGCTTTAACCTTTTTACCCAATTGGTTCTCCACTTCATTCTTAAACTCTTTGAACTTTTCAAAAGTTTCGGATTTGCACTTCATAAGATACACGTATCCGTATCTACTGAAATCATCAGTAAATGTAACGAAGTAGAAATACCCACCTCTAGCCATAGAACTCATGGGTCCGCATACATCACTATGTACTATACCCAAAAGATCCTCAGCCCTCTCAGTATAACCAGTGAAAGGGGCTTTAGTCATCTTGCCTAATAAACAAGACTCGCATCGCTCAAATGATTGATAATCAAATGAGTCCAATAGTCCATCTTTATGGAGCTTGGATATGCGCTTCTCATTTATATGGCCCAAACGACAATGCCAGAGATATGTAGGATTTGAGTCATTTGTTCTTAGTCTTTTATTATTATCTACATTATAGATCGGATGGTCTAGGTTCAAAACATAAAGACCATTAAACAATTGAGCTACAACATAACAAACATCATTCTTAAATATAGAACAACAATTGTTCTTAATTATATAAGAAAATCCAATCATGTCTAAGCATGAAATGGATATAATGTTTCTAGTTATGGCCGGAACAAAATAACAATTATTAAGTTCTATTACTGGCCCACTGGGCAAAGAAAGGCGGTAAACCCCTACGGCTACAGCAGCAACTCTTGCTCCATTGCCGACGCGCAGGTCCACCTCTCCTTTACTCAGTAATCTCTTCCTTCCTAGTTCCTGCACATTTGTACAAATGTGAGAACCACATCCGGTATCCAATACCCAAGATGAAGGAGCAGAAAGGTTTATCTCTATCACGTAAGTATTCGAAGCGGAAGTCATACCTCCCTTCATTTTCCGCAGACCGTCAATGTACGAAGGACAATTCCTCCTCCAATGACCAGCCTTGCCACAGTGGTGGCATTTCCCTTCCTTCACGGTGCTCTTCTTTTTCAGCGCAGAAAATTTGGGCTCAAGATGCGACTTAGGTCCCACCTTCGTCTTCTTGAAGCCCTTGGCCTTACCCTTGCCTTTATGTACCATCAATATGGGACTAGCAGGCTTGGCCTTCTGCATGTTTATCTCGGCAGTTCGCAACATGCCTAGGAGCTCGGGTAGTGTCTTGTCTATTTCATTCATGTTGTAGTTCAAGACGAACTGCTCATAACTATCCGGCAACGATTGCAGGATAAGATCTGTGGCCAACTCTTGACCCAGAGGAAAACCCAGTCTCTCCAGGTTCTCAATATACCCAATCATCTTGAGTACGTGAGTACCAACTGAGTCTCGAGCTCCCATTTTGCACTGAAATAAGGCCTTCGTGACATCAAACCTCTCTTGATGAGCTTGCCCTTGAAACATTTTCTTTAGGTGCTCGTCAATATCCTTGCACCCCATGTTCTCGTGTTGCTTCTGAAGCTCAGAGTTCATGGTGGCAAGCATAAGGCACTCGACGTCTAAGGCGTCATCAGTATTCTTCTTATAAGCATCCTTATTAACACGGGACGATTTCCCGGTCGGCACCTCGGGGGATTCTTCTTCCAAGACGTAGAGCTTTCGCTCTTGCCTGAGAACAATTCTCAGGTTCCTATACCAGTCCATATAGTTCGTCCCACTAAGCTTATCCTTCTCAAGGATAGCTCTCAGGGACAAGGTGGAATGTGAACCACTTGCCATGGAATTCTACAAGAATTCATGCAGAATTTAATCAGTATCTTAATTTCAAAATACAATTTATTTTAATTTGGACTTCAATTAAATACTCCCACTATTTTATTCAAATTGATAGCCCTCACTATCAATTCGGAGAGTCCATGCGAGCTACTCTCTTAGTGGACAAGATCCGTATTTCACCAACACCACGAGTCCGCTTTGGCGTTCCTCTCATAAAGCGGTTATTTCGGTAGGCAACGCTTGCCAATTGCATCCTCATGCAACTCTTGTATGGCTGGTGAATAACTCCATATTCGCATCCATCATATGGTGCATGCCAACCCTATGCCTCTAGGCACTCAACCTTTGAGGTCACCTAGTTAAGTTAGACCCGATGTCGACAGTGGGATATCACAATTATCCGCTCGCACCCTTACCAAGATAGATTAATGCACCTTGCTTTGGCAAGCCCACACTTCATCGATCGAGGCAGGAAGAGTGTCATCCATCGGAAGGCATCCAAACACTTCATATTTGATGAAGGGATTTTAATTTTTAATAATAGGTTAACACTTAACCATGATCAACATTTGATCAAAGTGCACATCCACAGAAAAACAAGCTTTCTAAAATCCACATGCATCCCTTTTGTGCACAACATAAGACTATCAACCTTTGATAGACGAAAGGGCTAAATCTGGACATTTAGAACTCTTCCAAATCTTCAGATTTACATGCATTGGACAAAGGCAAAGACAACTCGACTTAAAGCAGTAGACAAGCTCGTCTCTCATTGTTGGATTCAAAATCCAAAACAATACAAGGGTTCATTAACCACTTGAGGGACGGTTACTGCTAAGGAGACAACAATTTCTAACAATTAGAAATTACCACGAAATCCCAGACGTTCCTGGCGGGGTTCAATTATTTTCAAAATCACCACCGATTTCCCATGAAAAATCATCAACTTTTGATGTTCCAGGAAGAAATCTTGACATTTGGAACGCTTCTAAATACCTAGATTTGCACGTACTGGAATAACCAAACTTCTGAAACAACATTCATGACCAGAACCTGGCTCTGATACCACTGTTGGGTTTTTCTAAAACCATACATCATATGTAGGCGCAGCGGAAATAAACAGAATAACCCAAAAAGAATTTGGATCGGGCCATGAATATTGAATCAAGAAGTTAACAAAATTGCTAGGTATAAATTACCTTAGTGGAGTTGGATCGAATCCAACCTAGGTGCTCCAAGAAGAAGAATCCTGTCGGCGGCAAAGAGAGTTCTCACGTAGAATTATGTCTACGTCTCTACAGATATCCACACGAGCCGGGAGAAGAAGACTGCACTCTTGCACTTCCACGAACTGCTAGGTTCGCTCCAGGAAGAACAATCACGGCGACGATCACCAGAAGGGAGATCTGCGGAGGCGCGGCGGAACTCTTTCGTCTAGGGTTTGGGCGGAACTCTTCCGTCGGCTCCTCTTCTTCATCGAATAAAAGTCATCTATTGAACCCTTAAAACCGGTTCTATTTATACCCGAAGTATAAAAAGACCTAGAAAAATCGCTATCCGCAGTCCATACAGAAGTTTGGGGTTTCTGTAACAATTCGTCGGGATTCCACGGAACAATCCGACGAATTCCGACGAATCATATCAGACGACAACATTTGCCGAGTTAAGGATCTCTATAACAATTCGTCGGGATTCCACGGAACAATCCGACGAATCCGACGAATTCCGACGAATCCGATGAATTCCGACGAATCATATCAGACGGCAACATTTGCCGAGTTAAGGATCTCTGTAACAATTCGTCGGGATTCCACGGAACAATCCGACGAATTCCGACGAATCATATCAGACGGCAACATTTGCCGAGTTAAGGATCTCTGTAACAATTCGTCGGGATTCCACGGAACAATCCGACGAATCCCGACGAATCCGACGAATCATATCCGACGAATTCCGACGAATTCTATCCGTGTAAACCCGACGAATTCAGACAGCAACATTTGCTGGACCTCCCCCATTCTATATGGTGATTGGTAACCTTTACCAACACAGTCAATCTTCCATCTTTTCCACATGCTCTTATGTGCGACCCTGCAGGCTCATATCGCGTTGGCAGTGAGACTACATGTTTGACCACTTCTAGATCATAATGGTAACTCCAACACGTACGCAGTGTTCCTGTGCAGTTTTTGCACCCTGGAACACTCGCACGACCCCTGTATCAACATGAAAGATCGTCGGGCCACTAAAATGGGCATTCCACACATTCTCAAATATAGAAATTAAATTGCAACATAAAGCATGAGTAAGATAGACATGAAAATACACTGAAACGGGCCTAAAAGTGCACTTAGTATGGAATGAAGTATAAAGAACAATTATGAGTGATTATGGATCTAATATGTAGTGCATTGACTAAAATATCGGCCCAGATGAGTCCGAAAAATAGTGTAAATATCGGACTCATCAAACCTCCTTGAGGAAGTCTATATGACACTACCCGAGGGTTTTATTTCTCCAAGTGAAGCCACTAAAATATGCAAGTTGAATCGATCCATTAATGGATTGAAACAAGCTTCTCGAAGTTGGAATCTACGTTTTGATGAGAAAATCAAAGAGTTTAGTTTCATCAAGAACGGGAATGAGCCTTGTATTTAGAAGAGGATTAGTGGGTGCATTGTCGTATTCCTGATATTGTATATAGATGACATACTGTTGATTGGTAATGACATTCCAACTCTGCAAGCTGTTAAGAATAGGCTAGGAGACTGCTTTTCTATGAAAGACTTGGGTGAAGCGACTTATATACTTGGTATTATGATCTATAAAGATAGATCGAAGAAGTTGTTGGGTTTGACCCAGAGTACATACATTGAGAAGGTGTTTAAACAGTTCAACATGCTTGAGTCCAAGAAGGGATTCTTACACATGTCACATGGTACAAGTTTATCTAAGGAATAGTGTCCAAAATCTTTGGAAGATAAGGACCACATGAAGTTGATTCCATATGCTTAGGCAATTAGATCAATCATGTATGCAATGTTGTGTACTCGACACGATGTCTCATATGCTTTGAGCATGATAAGCAGATATTAGTCTGGTGATGGTCACTAGACAGTAGTCAAGAATATCCTAAAGTACTTGAGAAGAACAAATGATATGTTCTTGGTATTTGGTGGAGAAGAAGAGCTCGTTGTAAAAGGTTACACGGATGCTAGCTTCCAAACTGATAGGGACAACTCAAAGTCTCAATCAGATTTTGTACTTTGCCTGAATGGAGGAGCTGTAAGCTGGAAGAGTTCCTGTCTCTACTTGTAGGATCTAGTAATCCATGGAGACATTGAGGGAATTCCATCTCCGACCTAGTTCTTGTTTGATAGGAACTCAGGGTTCTCTGAAGGCTCGTGTGGACTTCTGTAGAGCTGCATATCTATTTCTATGCTAAATCCTTTAGACGAGTTTTGCCGATTTCATCAGAGCCGCGGGAACAAGGAAGAGGACTCAGAATTGATCTCTGATTCTTAGAAGAATTTTCTTGGAGCATCTGATTGAGTAGTGACTCAATCCCAAATAGGTAATTTATTTATTGTTGCAATTTCTTGATTCATGGTTTTGGTAAGATCCTTTCATGAATCTTTTGGGTTGTTCTTAAATATTCCGCTGCGCACATCTGATGTGTCTACCCTGAAGGAAAACCCAACATCTTGGCCCCCGCCAAGTGGGGACGGGATCCAGTTCTTGAGCGAGGAACCATGGCCTCGGTCAGCTCCGGGCAATTTTCTTATTACTCGATCGCCCGCCATGTTTTTTGGAGAGGGGCGAAGGTCCCCTGATCAGAGCCATCAGCTTAGCTGTGCTTCCATAGGATTTCTCCCTTTGGGAGGCGAGGAGGACCGAAAGATCTGTAGTTGAGGCCATGGACGGTGACTCATGAAGGGTTGACGGCAGGGAGGAAGAAGAAGAGAGAGGGAAACTCCGGTGAAAGGGTCTGGTTCCATCTCGGGCAATTTATAGCCTATAGGTGATGACCACCAAAAGATTATTCGAGCGAGCTCAGACTCACCAAAAACATGGTTGGATTATCTTTCTGAGCCCAGGAGGAACTCACAAAGAGCGGGGATTGTGTACAATCCTGTATTTGGCGAGTCGACCCATAAGTATCGGTGAGTGCACCTGAGTTGGAGCGAGTGCACATTATTTGGAGAGGGTATAGCTCCTTAGGAAATGCAGCACTCGCTCGGGTGCTGGGACGGAGAGGCGAGTCTCATGACTCATAAGGGCTCGCCGGTCCTAGGAAAGGAGGCAGGAACCATACGCCATAGAGAGAATATTTAGCCTCTAGAAGTAAGGGCGAGTGAGTGTGAGTGCCCGGATCGGTAAGAGCATTCGACTCCCTAAGCGAGTGCACCAAGGTGTAACACTCGCCGAGTATTATGATGGTCTTCCTCTAGTACTTTATAGTAATATATTTTTGCTATCCACAGACCATTTCGGGGTTGCGGTTAGGAGAAACAAAAAGGCGGAGGCTGTTATCCGCAAGCCATTCTTAGAATCCTATAACTAGACCCTCGTATGCACCTTAGAAAGGGATTTGATTTATGGTTTCTAGAGAGAGAGGCTCTTCTTTCCCGCTCTCTGGTTTTCTGACGTGCCGAGCTCAGTCTTGGTTTGGGAGGGAAAGATCCTTAGATCTTTTAGGTTTGTGGCGGGACCTCCTCACTGCTGCTCAGGGGACTATTTCAGAGATAAGGTTGCTTTGCGAGTGCCCTTGGTTCTGAGTCCCTAATCGTTAGTTCTCGCTCGTTAGAAGTTAGGGCGAGCAACACACTTCTTGGGGTCCGAACCACGTGAATCGAGTTCTCCGTTCCAACATGCCCCTTTTGAATCTAGCGTGTCTATATTTTCATTATTTTCCAAATGATACACAAGACTTCCAAAGTCTTTGAAGTGTTTAACAGTTGACTTTGCATTGTGGAGCGCTTCATAAGGAGTTAGCTTGTCCAAAGCTTTTATTGGCTTCAATTCAAAATTTATACAACTGTATTAACAGCTTCAACCCAAAAAAACCTTTGGAAGTTCTTTATGATTTAACATGCACCTTGCCATTTCAACTGTTGTTCGGTTCTTCTCTCGACAACATCGTTTTGTTGAGGGGATCTAGGTACTGAAAATTTTCTTCGTATGCCAAGCTCAATACAAAAGGAAGAAAAATTTGTACCAGTAAACTCCCCCCTTCTATCACTTCTCAGATTCATTATTTTATATCCAAACTCATTCTCAAACATAGTTTTGAAATTGACAAAGTTCAAAAAGGTTTCTGTTTCAAATTTAAAAAGTATACCCACATAAATCTTGTATAACCATCAATTGAGAGGAGAAAATAGCTCTTATCAGAGAGTGACTCGGTGGAGACTGGTCCCCATAAGTCAGAATGAAAAAATTGAAGGGGGGGGGGGGGGGGGGGGGGGGGGGTGTTGTGCTCGCCAACATGATTTATCTAGAAATGGAACCTTGTGAATCTTGTTTAAAGTGCAGCCTTCACATAGTCCTTCTCTAGTCCTCAAATTCGGTATACCAAGAACTAGAGAAATTTTACTTAATTGAATGTGAACCTAATAATTCAAGTGGCCATATCTCTTGCCAGATTTTTTCTTCAATGTTCTTAGTAACTATAAGAGCTAGAGCTTGATGTTGATGAACTGTAATCAAAAATACCTTACTTGGCTCATTTGAATAATAGTCAGGATCTGATTAGAGGAAGGATCACAAAGCTTACACTAATTACTTTTAAATACCAACTTGTAGCCTTTGTTAATAAGATGTCCCATACTCAGGAGATTGTGTGCCAACCTAGGCACATACTGGACATCATGAACCAATTTCCTGGTTCCTATTTTGGTTAGAACAGCAATGGTTCCAACACCTTCCACTACTTGAGTTTTGTCGTCACCCATCACAACTTGCGCTTTCTTTTCTTGGTTTAAAGTAAAGAAAGCATTTTTAAGGAGATTCATGTGGTTTGAGTAACCTGAGTCTATGTACCAAGTTTCATCCAGAGTAGGCTCAGTATTTTCAATAGCTTTAGTATATAACACTTGACTTATGTCTTCTTTCGTGAAGTTTGCCTCTTCTGATGGTTGATGCTCATTTGTAAACCAACAATATCTAGCACTATATGTTTGATTCCAACATCTTTTATAATGAAAATAACATTCCTTAGCCTCATGATTATTCTTTTTACAAATGACGCAAGAGCAGGATGCAAAGTTTCTATTAACATCGCTATTTCTACCTCTCCCACTTCCTATGCTAGTAATATTTCTCCACATTCGTTTTTCTTCAGGTTTTTGTTCGGTAATAAGCAATTTACTTTGAAGATCTTGCTCGACCGTTGATGAGTCTGATTTATATAGGGGTTTTTAGAGTCATCTGGGCTAGTTCTCTCTTATTTGCACTTCACTTTCAGTCCATTATTCCTTATATTTCACTGGTTCTCTCTTTTCAAACAAAGTGCACATTTTGGTTCATTGTGGTGTGCTATTGCACACTATTGTGTTGGGGGTATGCACATTGTGCTCCCATCTTTTTTCTTTGCAGTTTTCTGTTTCTTCTGTGTGCTGGAGGCATGTGCCCTAGTTTAGTGTTTTGCTTAGCAGGTGGGTAGATCCCCATTTTGAGTTAAAGCTTTTCCTGTATGAATCGCACAGTCGTGCGTTACCTTGACGCACTGTTCCTACGATCATGCGTATTAGTATTGATCCAAAATTGTGATCTTCCCCTAGCTCGTGCGTTTTGTTTTTGCACAGTCGGTTTCGCTCGTGAGTGAGTAAAACCCACGAGCTTCTCTTTTCGTCTAAATATTTTATGAAAATATCACCAGTGCGTTTCCTTCATGCACGGTTGGATTCAACCGCCCGATAAGGAAATTACACGATCTTCTCTTTTAACCTATTTTTCAGCGATCTGCATCTGCCCGTGCGATTTGTTCTCGCACGGTCAGTTTCGACCGTGTGTGAGTAAAATCACACGGGCTCTTCTGCATAGCTTTTCTGGGTCATCTGCTCGATAAAATTTGCACGATCTATGCACAGTCGTGCATTCGACTGTGCATGCCAAGTTTTTAGATTGTTTAGTAATTAAGTGCAGGTCTGCGCCCTATTTGGGGATCAGACATTTCTTTCGCGCCAAAGCACCCTGCTCCGCCACTATTCGCTGCTCCACCACCGCCGACCTTTGAATGGTCCTCAGGCCATCTTCCTCATGCAAATCTAAGGGCTAGGACATCCTATTGGCATCCTGCATCATTCGCAAGCCTGCAAGCTCCATTTTAAGGGATTTAAATGCATTTGCGGAGCTCTTCGGTGAAGACCATGGCTGAAGAGGATTAACGATGAAGACGGGTAGATTGGAAGAAGGTGACAACTCTTCTGGACCCTGGATGGCATTCAAAGCCCGAGCATGGACGAGGCTTGACAACCCTCGATTCTGGCCATGAACTTTCGACGAGTCGTCATGCTTTGGTTGTATTCTTCCCTTCTCCATAGTTGTATTAATTTACCTTGAGATGTTTGGAAGTATTGGAATGATGATTTCCTAAAACTCTAACTTGAATCAATGTTAATTTCATGTCTTGGGATATCTTTGTGGTTTTTTTGAAGTGTGGAGTGCCCCCTGTAACGCCCCTGATTTTCGTTAATTATTTATGTGGCCGCTGTGACGTAATTTTGGCTTTTGGGCGTTACGTCAGCTCATCAGGTTTAGTTTTGGGCCTTAGCCTAGTTAAAGTGTGTAATTTGGATCGAGCGTCGTTTCGTGTTATGGGAGATTATTTATGTTGAAAATGTTGAAGTGGAAGTTAGAGGGCTTTTGGACCTGGGCGGTCTGGGAGAAGGGCGGGCGGACTGGCGAGGTCGCGCGACCTGGCGGGTTGTCCGGGCGGTCTGGCTGGTATCAGCCTAGCTGCGGTCTCCTGGAATGACTGCTGGTATCTGGTCCAAGGCGGCAAGGTGGAGCCGCGCGGTCTGCCTCTGACCGCGTGGCGGGTTGTCCTCTTCTAGGCTGTAGCGGTCTGGTGTGACCGCACAGGGTAGTCCAGGTTCTCTGGTAGTATTCGCGGACTAAGGAAATTAGTCGCACGGTCTCAGTGCGTAGTCTCAGGAGGAGGCTGGTATGCGAGCTGATTGCTGTTCGCGGTCTCAGGAGGAGATCGGCATGCGGACAGGAGTTCGCGATCTGATGACGAACTGGCTGTGTTCGCGGTCTCGGGCGAACACAGGTGGTGAACAACTTTGGGCGGTCTGGCGAGCTCCTTGTGGAGTCGCGGTCTGCTGTGAGAGTGGCGGTCTCTCATGGTCGATGTTGAAGCTGGCGTGTTCACCAAAATGAAGCAGGAGTCCTGTTGCTGATCGCGCGGGTTGACCGGTCTGGTCGCGTGGTCTGGAGGGTGGTGATCCTATCTCATAGGGTGGTGACTGGATCAGGTCCCGCGCCTATAAATAGGAGCCACTGTAGCAGCATAAAGAGAGACACCAAGTGTAAGCTGAGTCCGGCTTGTTCCTGCGGTCTGTTTTATTCTGACCGTGCGGTCTGCTGATTGAATTCCTTTTGTGCAGCTTCTGCGGATAGTGCGGGCAGCAGCGTTCACCTCTTCCTCTGAAAGTGTTCGGGCGGTCTACGGCTTGGAGTTGTGGTGCTGGAGTTCGGGAGAATTAGGAGGTCGGAAGAAGTGGGCGGCTTGATCAGCGAGTTGGTGGGGTTCTGTGATCGTCAAGTCGCTGCGGTCTGGCAGTGTTTTGAAGTCGCAGGGAGGTCATGCGGTCTGGAGCGGTCTCAGTTATCTGCATTTCCTTGTTTTTCCCTTTTTTTGGTGTTTGTGCTGGCGAAATCATGTCTCGCCAAGCATGTCTTGCCTTGTAATGAAGTTTTATGCTATCAATAAAGATCACATATTTGCCTGAAGATTGTTTCTGGTTGCTTTGGCTAGTATCTCTTAGTTGCATAATCGATTCCTGCTTGCTCTCACAAGGTCCTTAGAGAAATTTTCACATGGTATCAGAGGGAGGTTGGAGTGGATAGAGCAGGTTGCAACTTAGAGTAGCCATCGCCTTTGTGAAGGAGGAACCAGTGGAGAGCAATGGAAGGTGGATATTCAAGAGGTCTTGGTATTGAGATGCTTACATTGACTAACTTCAAAAAGTGGAAGTCGTGTATGCAGAGCTATCTTCTGGGTGAGGACCTATGGGAAGTTGTTGGAGGAAATGAGACAGAAGAGGTGAAGGCAACGGAAGCTGGTGATAACGGTCCGGTTGTAAGGGCATGGAGGAAGACCAATGCCAAGGCCGAGTTCACCTTGAAGCGTGCTATTTCACCTGATCTCTTTGATCACATCTCGGGGTGTGGATCGGCTGCAGAGATCTGGAGAGCCCTGGATGGGATGTTTAACAAGAAGAATGTAGCAAGACTACAGTTCTTGGAGAATGAGCTGGCAAGGTCGGCTCATGGTGATCTATCTATCTCAAACTTCTTTCTGAAGATGAAGAACTTGTGTGCTGAAATCTCAGCACTGGATCCTGATGAGCCTATCTCTGAGGCGAAGCTGAAGAGGCACATCATCCGTGGCTTGCGGAAGGAATATGTTGCCTTTGTAACGTCGGTACAGGGATGGGCAAATCAACCGTCTCTGTTGGAGCTGGAGAACTTGCTTGCTTCGCAAGAAAGCTTGGCAAGACAGATGGCTGGGTTGTCAGTGACTGGGGGAGATGGCGAAGTGCTCTTCTCGGGGAAGAAGAAGAAGTAGGATAAGAAGAAGAAGACCACCGGAGGTGTTGGGCCTTCAACTTCTGGGCAGCAGGAAAGGGGATATGCTCCCAAGGCTGACGGGAAGAAGAAGGGAGAAGGTCCGAAGTGCTACAAGTGTGGCAAGTTTGGCCACATCAGGAAAGATTGCAGAGTGGTCACTCAAGCAGGGCATGCTGCGGAGAAGGAGGAAGCTGAGGTCAGACATATAGATGGAGGATGGGGAGGAGCCTTCTCGGCTTCTGTTGGAGCTTCGGCTCCTATCAACTATCTGGAGGACTGGATCGTGGACTCGGGGTGTGGTCATCACCTCATCGGAGACGTGACCAAGCTTTCTTTTGCACAGCCCTACACAGGTAACAATGCTATCATTACTGCTGATAATACTGTGCATCCAGTAGAGAAGGTGGGGGTTGTTTCTTTGGGCAGTGATAGAGGGCCACTTACTTTGAAGAGTGTCTATCATGTGCCCGGAATTAAGAAAAACCTCTTCTCCGTGACTAACGCTGTAGACGCTGGGTATCACGTTCTGTTCGGCCCAACAGAAGTGAAGTTTCTACGTAATGTTGAGGCCGTGAAGGCCGAGGTCGTTCATGTCGGGAGACGGGCAAAGGACTTGTTCGTTTTATCGACAAGCTCCTACGTCGACAAGATGAAGGCGAATGATGGTGCCGTTATATGGCATGAGAGGTTGGGGCATGTAGGGATGGACAAACTAAAAGCTATGGCGGTGAGAGGTCTAGTCAAAGGCCTGCCAAGTCTATCTTCCTACGGAGAAGGTCATGTTTGCGCGGGATGTCAGTTCGGCAAGTCTCATCGACTCCCGTTTGACAAGTCGCAGACAAGGTGTAGTGTGCCGTTGGAGTGCATCCACGGTGACTTAATGGGACCGACTGCTACCCCAAGCCTCGGAGGCAGCAGGTATATGCTGGTGTTGATCGACGATTACACCAGATATGTCTGGGTTTATTTTCTAAAGGAGAAGGCGGAGGCGTTCGCCAAGTTTGTGGAGTTCAAGGAGCTCGCGGAAGGTCGGCTGGGACTGCGGGTGAAGAAGCTGAGGACTGACAACGGAGGGGAGTTCACCTCTAGTGAGTTCTCTAGTTTCTGCAGGAAGGCGGGCATCCGGAGGGAGCTTACTTGTGCGCATACTCCACAGCAGAACAGAGTTGCGGAACGGAAGATCCGTCATCTGACGGAGACCTGCAAGTGTTGGCTGCATGCCAAGAGTATCCCAAAGTCCTTCTGGGCGGAGGGAATGTCTTGTGCTGCTTACGTCATCAACCGGATGCCTCTTAGTCCCATCAACATGTTAACTCTGCATGAGATGATTTTCAAGGAGAAGCCAAGCATGGCACACCTTATAGTGTTTGGTTCCACCTGCTATGTGCATGTTCCAGATGCTCTTCGGACGAAGCTAGATGCGAAAGCAAGGAAGCTAGTCTTCGTGGGATACGATGAGCGGAAGAAAGGATGGAAGTGCATGGACCCGGAGACGTGGAGATTTGTTGTATCTCGCGACGTTGTATTTGATGAGGTGACATCTTACAAGGTGTCTTCTAGAGTGGAACTACCAGAGAGCAGGGTGGAGGAGCCGGAGCAAGCAGTGGAAGATCTTCAGGTGGAGCTACCTGTATCACCAGGTGGTCAATCTCCTTATAGTTCCGAGACGGGGGCTTCTGGTTCAGGGAGCAGGGGGAGCATTGCTCCTAGCACGTCTGGAAGGGGAGCTAGGGAAGAAGCAGCTGAAGACAATGCGGTTCAGGGGAAGGAGCTGAGGAGGTCGAAGCGATCGATCGTTGCCCCTGATCGCTATACATGAGGAAACGCAGTGAGCTTCGTCTCATGTTTCTTCGCTTGTCCCTTGGATGAGAGGGAGCCGTCGAGCTTTGAGAAGGCCAAAGGCGTGAAGGAGTGGGACGTTGCGATGCAAGAAGAGATGGCAGCTCTCGAGAAGAATGAGACCTGGTCTCTTGTGCCCAAGCCCAAGGGCACCACTCCTGTGACATGCAAGTGGGTCTACAAGCTGAAGAAGAAAGCTGACGGCAGTATCGAGCGGTACAAGGCTCGTCTTGTAGCTCGGGGGTTTTCGCAGCAATACAGTGAAGACTACGATGAGACATTCAGTCCGGTGGCAAAAATGACTTCAGTTCGATTCATCATTGCCTTGGCGGCGTTCAGTGGATGGAAGATCTGGCAGCTCGACGTCAAGAATGCCTTCTTGTACGGCGAGATTGACAAGGACATCTTCATGGCTCAGCCACCAGGTTTCGTGTCTGAAGATTTTTCGGAGCATGTCTGCAAGCTGAAGAAGGCCCTGTATGGGTTGAAGCAAGCGCCGAGGGCATGGTACGGGAAGATCGCAGAGTATCTCTTATTCTGTGGATTTGTTGCTTCAGACTCGGACTCAAGCTTGTTCGTCAAGAAGAGCGGGGAGCTTCAGGTCATCGTACTGCTGTACGTCGACGATATGATCGTGACGGGGAACTCAAAGGTGGAGGTAGCTAGGCTTCGGGCTGAGCTATCTATCAGGTTCGAGATGAAGGATCTGGGGGAGCTTCACCATTTCATTGGAGTTGAGGTGCAGAGGAAGGAAGGTGGAGTGCTGGTGACCCAGGACGGGTATGCGGAGCGGATCGTGGATCGATTCAGCATGAAGGAAGGGAAGTGCACCTCCACACCTCTGGAGAAGGCTATGAAGCTTCGGAAGGATGAGGGGAGGATTATGCAAGATCCGTTGGTGTTCCGAGCTCTGGTTGGGAGCTTGATCTATCTGACGATCACAAGGCCGGATATTGCATATGCGGTAGGCAGAGTGAGTCGGTATATGGCGGAGCCACGGGTACCTCATCTGCTAGCGGCCAAGAACATTTTGAAGTATGTCAAGGCGACCTCGGACTTGGGTCTCCTGTACAGGAGGGATGCGGGCTTCGAGGTGCATGGATACATGGATGCTTATTACGGGGGAGATTCGGATGATCGGAAGTCGACATCTGGATTCGTCTTCATGGCGGGCCCTACGGCTATATCATGGTGGAGCAAGAAGCAGGATTCCGTATCGGTCTCCACCATAGAAGCGGAATACAAGGCTTCGGCCTTGGCAGCTCAGGAAGCCATCTGGCTTAGGAGGTTGGTGGGAGACATCCACAAGGAGGTTCGGGAGCCGACTCTGCTACACGGTGACAACGAGAGTGCTCTCAAACTGGTAACCAATCCAGTTTGTCACGCGAGGACCAAGCATATCGAGATCGAGCACCACTTCATACGGGAGAAGGTGCTGGAGGGATCTCTTTCGGTCGGGCATGTGCGGAGTGCGGACAATGTCGCAGACATCTTCACAAAGGCGCTGGCAAAAGGGCCGTTCACACGGCTAAGGGAGTTACTTGGACTGGTTTCAACTTCCCACTTCAAGGGGGAGTGTTGAAAATGTTGAAGTGGAAGTTAGAGGGCTTTTGGACCTGGGCGATCTGGGAGAAGGTCGGGCGGACTGGCGAGGTCGCGCAACTTGGCGGGTTGTCCGGGCGGTCTGGCTGGTATCAGCCTAGCTGCGGTCTCCTGGAATGACTGCTGGTATCTGGTCCAAGGCGGCAAGGTGGAGCCGCGCGGTCTGCCTCTGACCGCGTGGCGGGTTGTCCTCTTCTAGGCTGTGGCGGTCTGGTGTGACCGCACAGGGTAGTCCAGGTTCTCTGGTAGTATTCGCGAACTAAGGAAATTAGTCGCACGATCTCAGTGCGCAGCCTCAGGAGGAGGCTGGTATGCGAGCTGATTGCTATTCGCGGTCTCAGGAGGAGATCGGCATGCGGACAGGAGTTCGCGATCTGATGGCGAACTGGCTGTGTTCGCGGTCTCGGGCGAACACAGGTGGTGAACAGCTTCGGGCGGTCTGGCGAGCTCCTTGTGGAGTCGCGGTCTGCTGTGAGAGTGGCGGTCTCTCATGGTCGATGTTGAAGCTGGCGTGTTCACCAAAATGAAGCAGGAGTCCTGTTGCTGATCGCGCGGGTTGACCGGTCTGGTCGCGCGGTCTAGAGGGTGGTGATCCTATCTCATAGGGTGGTGACTGGATCAGGTCCCGCGCCTATAAATAGGAGCCACTGTAGCAGCATAAAGAGAGACACCAAGTGTAAGCTGAGTCCGGCTTGTTCCTGCGGTTTGTTTTATTCTGACCGTGCAGTCTGCTGATTGAATTCCTTTTGTGCAGCTTCTGCGGATAGTGCGGGCAGCAGCGTTCACCTCTTCCTCTGAAAGTGTTCGGGCGGTCTACGGCTTGGAGTTGTGGTGCTGAAGTTCGGGAGAATCAGGAGGTCGGAAGAAGTGGGCGGCTTGATCAGCGAGTTGGTGGGGTTCTGTGATCGTCAAGTCGCTGCGGTCTGGCAGTGTGTTGAAGTCGCAGGGAGGTCACGCGGTCTGGAGCGGTCTCAGTTATCTGCATTTCCTTGTTTTTCCCTTTTTTTGGTGTTTGTGCTGGCGAAATCATGTCTCGCCAAGCATGTCTTGCCCTGTAATGAAGTTTTATGCTATCAATAAAGATCACATATTTGCCTGAAGATTGTTTCTGGTTGCTTTGGCTAGTATCTCTTAGTTGCGTAATCGATTCCTGCTTGCTCTCACAAGGTCCTTAGAGAAATTTTCACAATTTATGAATTTTGCATTTAATCTTTGCATGAAATTCTTAGGCTGCGTTCGACGAACTGCAGGCTAGCTGTAACATCCCAACTTTTATTGGGCCACTAGACCCTAGTGAGCCCAATAAAAGTAGGCCCGAGCGGTAGAAAACTACCATTTTAAGTAATGTTGCGCGCCGCAACTAAGTCATTGGGGGTATAGTGACCAAATGAACCCCGAATTGACTTCCGTCAGTTTCATTAGACTCGTATGAACAATATGAGCGCAACGGAATTCGTTGCACTTCGATCCGAGGTTGTTTGGAGAAAACGACCATTTCGGGTGTCGTAGCGCGCCACTACCTCATTATTATGAATAGTTACCGTACGAACCCCGAATTGTCTTCCGTCAGTTCCGTTAGACTCGTATGAACAATACGAGTGCAATGGAATTCGTTGCACTTCGATCTGAGGTCGTTTGGAGAAAACAACCATTTCGGGTGTCGTAGCGCGCCACTACCTCATTATTATGAATTGTGACCGTACGAACCCCGAATTGACTTCCGTCAGTTCCGTTAGACTCGTATGAACAATACGAGCGCAACGGAATTCGTTCCACTTCGATCTGAGGTCGTTTGGAGAAAACGACCATTTCGGGTGTCGTAGCGCGCCACTACCTCATTATTATGAATAGTGACCGTACGAACCCCGAATTGACTTCCGTCAGTTCCGTTAGACTCGTATGAACAATACGAGCGCAACAGAATTCGTTGCACTTCGATCCAAGGTCGTTTGGAGAAAACGACCATTTCGGGTGTCGTAGCGCGCCGCTACCTCATTATTATGAATAGTGACCGTACGAACCCCGAATTGACTTCCGTCATTTCTGTTAGACTCGTATGAACAATACGAGCGCAACGGAATTCGTAGCACTTCGATCCGAGTTTGTTTGTAGAAAACAACCATTTCGGGTGTCGTAGCGCGCCACTACCTCATTATTATGAATAGTGACCGTACGAACCCCGAATTGACTTCCGTCAGTTCCGTTAGACTCGTATGAACAATACGAGCGCAACGGAATTCGTTGCACTTCGATCCGAGGTTGTTTGGAGAAACCGACCATTTCGGGTGTCGTAGCGCGCCACTACCTCATTATTATGAATAGTGACCGTACGAACCCCGAATTGACTTCCGTCAGTTCCGTTAGACTCGTATGAGTAATACGAGCGCAACAGAATTCGTTGCGCCTCGATTCAAGGTCGTATGGATAGTATGACATTTTAGGGCTATGCAGACCACATTAGTGCAACACACGAAATATAAAGCGCACGAACCCGGTATCAGCCCCGGCAGATCATAATGGACCTCGGGACCATGGAAGACCCTGTCCTAGGTTAACCTCGGTCAAACTCCCCCCCCCCCCCCCCCCCCAGCTAGAAATTATTGGAAAATGAAAAGAAAGGGGGGAGGAGAGAGAAGCCCCTCCCCCAAAGGAGGGGGCTGCCCATGAATAGGTAGCCCCCTATTGGGGCAAAGGGGCAGGAGAGAGGGAAGGGAGGGGAGGGGGAGAAAATATCTCCCCCACTCACCCTCCCTTAACCCCACGTGGGGAAAGGAGGAGAGGGGGTGGGGGAGACCTCCCCCTTCCTATAAAAGGAGGGCCAAGCCCCTCCTTTCAGAACACCACCCCCCCCCCCCTCTCAAGCTCTTCCCCTGCCAGCAAGCTCAGCCACCCCCTCCTCCTCCACCCTGCCGGAGCAAGCCCAGCCAGCCCAAGCCGCCGCCACCTCCCTCCTCGCTCATGGCCGGCTGCACCTCCAACAACCGAGCCCCCCATCCCCAGGTAGAACCTTCCCCCTCCTCCTTCCTATCTCCCAGAGGAGGCCACCCCTCTCCCCGTCGCCGACCGCCGCCTGCAAGGCTCGGGGAGGAAGCTGGCCGTGGAAGCCCTCTTTCCCAGCGCCGGTGGTGGCGCTGGGGGAGGTAGGTCCCCTCCCAGGGGCCTCGACGCCTGCGCAGGGGAGGCGGTCGGGCCACCGGAGGACGCAGCCCCGGTGGCACCCGTGGCCTCCCCCTCTTCCTTTTCCTGTCGGGGTTAAAACCCCTCCCCCGGCGGCGGCCGGCGGCGCCAGGCTGCCGGACCCCCGCCGGAGGTCTGCCTCCTCCCCGGCGCCCAGACCAGGGGCGGCAGGGAGGTCCCTCCCCGAGGAGACGGCGGCGCGGCCAGCTGCATGGCCCATGCAGGCTGCGCCGCGCCTCCCCCTCCCCTCCTGCTCAAGTTCCCGGAGGGGTCCGGCGGCGCCAGGCCGCCGGACCACCACCGGAGTGGCCGCCGACCCCCAGCGCACCGACCAGGTGGCGGCACTGGTGCCCTCCCAGCGGAGGCGGCGGCGCAGCGGGCCTGCATGGCCCATGCAGGCCGCGCCCCCGCCTCCCGCCTCCTTATTCGCCCTCCCCCGGCGGTGGCCGGCGGCACCAGGCTGCCGGACCACCACCAGAGGAGTCGCCGGCCCCCAGCGCACCGACCGGGGGTGGCGTCGGCCCCTCCGACCGTTGCCCGGCGGCAGTTGGGGCCGCCTTCTTGCGGGGATGGCGGGGGCCGTCCGATCTCCCCCAGGAGGTCGGGCGGCCTCCCGCACCTTATTTCCTGCCCCCGCCTCAGCATATGTGCCCCCCCACAGCGGATCCGCAGCAGATCCGCTGTGGGGGCCGCGGGAGGGCGCAGAGTGCAAAACGCCTGCGCCTCTTCCCTGCCCCTATCCGCACCCCAAAAACCCCCTGCCCTAGAAAAATGGGGCCATTTCAGAAAAATGTATCTAAATGAAAAATGTGCCCCACTCTGAGGGGCACCTCCAGTAATTTTTGGGGAATTTTAGGAGTCATTTTACTATTTTTAAACCTAATTATAAAGTTTATTTTTAGGAAATTAGAGCCCAAATGAGTGGGGAAAAATTACCAAAAATTCATAAGCCCTAGTTAGGGCATCTTATACCTACTATCAAAATCTCAAATGATAAGCTCTTCATCTGGTCCTTTAAATGCTTTTACAAGCGAAAATAAATGCCCGAAAAAGAGCGAAATTCATCAAAATGAATCGGCGTCCCCTCGACGCATATTTTTAAACGCTTAATAAAGATTACGCGTATCGATCTAAGGAATCGACTAAGTTCGGAATATCAACGCCAAATTTGAATGAAATCGCGGCGCGACGCTGGAACTCGATACCGCCGCAGCAATAATAATGGAACGAACTCGCGACAAAAGAATAAGTGCAGAAACCTTATGAAACGTAAATAAACTCCAGAAATGGAGTAGAACCCCTATGAATGGGGAGAAGAGCAGGATCTCCTCCTACGAACGGAGTCGACGAATGAAGGCTCCTCTTATGGAGTGATTGGACTACTAACCCTTTTTTTATATGCTTACTGCTTTCTGTACTTTCGTTTAAATCAAGTCTGGCACTGGTCCCCCGCATTTACATTCAGTACTTTCCTTTAAATCCAGTCTCGCACTGGTCCCCCGCGTTTACATTCAGTACTTTCCTTTAAATCCAGTCTCGCACTGGTCTCCCGCGTTTACATTCTGTACTTTCATTTAAATCCAGTCTCGCACTGGTCCTGTCACTATGGCCTCTGCTTTCGGCCTACTTTTCTGCTTACTATTATGGCCTCTGCTTTCGGCCTACTTTTCTGCTTATCATTATGGCCTCTGCTTTTGGCCTACTTTTCTGCTTACTATTATGGCCTCTGCTTTCGGCCTACTTTTCTGCTTACTATTATGGCCTCTGCTTTCGGTTTACTTTTCTGCTTACTATTATGGCCTCTGCTTTCGGCCTACTTTTCTGCTTACTATTATGGCCTCTGCTTTCGGCCTACTTTTCTGCTTACTATTATGGCCTCTGCTTTCGGCCTACTTCTCTGCTTAGTATTATGGCCCCCTGCTTCCGGCCTAATTTACTTGCTAAATGCAGCGCTGTCGTGGCTATAATGCGGTGCTTATCCTCCCTTGGGCGAGGCCTTAGTTGGGGAGAACCCGGAGTCGAGTCCCTCCTCCCAGATTAGCCCCAAGCAAGGAGCCCTCATACCGCTAAGCCTCCCGGTCAGAGGTCGTGGGACCGGTCGAGTAATCTGCCACGTACTTTAAGCGCTTGTTTTATTTTTAAGCGGGTGAAGATTGTTTGGAAGTGGCGGGTTGGTCACGCTCGCAGACCGTTCGTACCGGTGCGGGTGGGTTGACGACTCATGGCGACAGGGAGATGTGCACAACGGGTTATCACCACTCTGAACCTGCAGTTTTGCCTCCGCTGGTCGGCCTACAAATTGGTTCGCCGGATGTCGCTCACATCCAGTTGGTACACCAAGTTGTACAGGAGGGCCCGAGTGATACGGTACGACTACATTCAGAAGTGGCAAGACTGGCCACTGTCACCGACGGCCACATCGGTGAGGCCCGCGGGGTTAGCTCCCCTGCTTGAAATAAAGCGGTCTAAACTGTGTCGACACAGGGTCTTTTTGTGTGCGTATAGGTTTGAATACTTGGGTGTGTGTATGCGCGAAATAGTATTGCGTATTTACCATACGACGCGATTACGGATATTAGGGCGGAAGGCCCTATCTATATATATATGTAAATATATATATATATATATATGTTTACCTGCTGCTAACCCTCTTCCTTGCTTCGGTTATTTTATTTCTGTCCTTTAGTCGCCCCCTGGATATGGATCCGGGGAGGGGATGTATTTTCTACTTAGCTCTGTGACTAACGGTTATTTCTTATAACCAATCACAAGAGATGGGACAGCGAGGAGCCCCCGCACCACAGGATGATATACCAGCCTTGGAGATGGCCCGTTAGATTACCCCAGCCTCGCCCCCTATCTTCCGCGACGTGAGTCCTAGATTATAGGACTAGACTAGGATCTTTTGTTGCGTCGATATAGCCCCCGGGGCAGTAGTTGTAAACATTAGGCTTCGACCCTGTCAAATTATGTAAATATAAGCTGTGTGCTTGACTTTCTTTCTTTCGATTACTTCCGCTATGCGTTTTGATGTGATGTTGTGATTCTTGTGTCTGACAAGGAGGTCGCTCAGTGCTTATGAGGGTGGGACGTTGCCACCCGGAAAGCGCTAAGTGGTCATTCTTGGGCAGTAAGATCCCCCCTCCCTGAACCCGGTTCAGTTTGGGGAGGGGGGTCTTACAAATGGATTAGAGCTACCACGATCCGACCACATGGGGCAGTCTTTCGACCCTCCCGTTCCCGGTTTCGTTTCTTGGTTCGGGACGAACCACACAGCGGAAGCTTGGTAGACCCTTTAGGTTTAAGGTTAAGGATTCGAGACTGCACGGTAGTACACCCGCACGCTTTCCGCTTTCGTTTCGTTTCAGTCCTGCAAAATTCCCTTATTTTTGCAAGTACTGATGTTCATTTTGTTACTTCTCCAGATAGCCGAGTCGAGTAACAGGAGATCCTCCTCCAGGGATCAGTACCACCCTACCACTCCACCACCAGCCTCGGCCACTCCAGCTGCAGTTCCGTTTGGGGATATAGAGCTGGGACGGACCCTGATAGCATTGTTAGCCGCTTTCCAGACAGCCACCCTACGGCCACTCCAGCAGGCCACCGTACCCACCGACCTTCTGACGACATTCCGGGGGCTAAGGCCCCCCAGCTTCCGAGGTACCGAGTCAGCCATTCAGGCCGAAGAGTGGGTGGAGAGGGTAGAGGAGCTCCTAGTCGGGATGATGTGCCCCGCCATAGCCGCAGTGTCCTTGGAGGTGACCATGCTAGAGGGCTATGCCCAAGATTGGTGGAGGGCCGCCAGCCGCTCCCCATTCAGAGGGCGACCACTCAGCACGAACCTCTGGGGAGAGTTCTCATAGGCCTTTTGATAGCACTTCATTTCGGATGTGGACCGGATGGCACTCCAGGAGCAGTTCCTGTAGATCCGGCAGGGAGATAGGACGGTTCCAGACTACCAGAGAGAGTTTATCCACCTGGCCCGCTTCGCAGGGACCTTAGCAGGTAAGGATAGAGATAGATCGGCCAGATTTTACCGGGGATTATGAGACGATCTCCGTCAGGCCCTGATCATGATTTCCCAGGCATCCTTCCACACGATTGCCTCACATGCCACCGCTCTAGAGATGGATCAGCGGATGGTGGCCCAGCAGCGGAGGGGACACGTGGGTGTTCCCCAGACTCAGGGCTGGGAGAGAGGAGTAGGCCCACGTAGATAGGATCAGGCAAGGAGACAGCGTCAGCGTCACCAGCCATATAGACAGGCACCTCAGCCCCGACCAGCACCTCAGCCCCGACCAGCACCTCCAGCCCCAGCACCACCAGCCCCAGCACCTCAGGCCGCCCCAACCGCACGACGAGATGTTCCCTTCGCAGGGAACTGCTACCTGTGCCAACAGCCTGGGCACATACGAGCCTTTTGCCCACAGGCAGTAGGTAGGCCCGGCCTAGGAGCAGTGCAGGGCGCCGCGGAGAGAGGACGAGGATGAGGTGGGCGCAGAGGACAGCCTGCAGGCAGGAGAGGCCAGGCCAGGCAGGGTAGAGCAGCACCCCTCGAGGCGTACGCCTTAGATCTCCAGCACGGTCCTACTCCAGACGTAGTGATAGGTATCTACTTTTAGTAGCTACGATATCCTAGGGAGATGTGATAGTTATATATATAATGTGATCTTTTGTTTGTATAGCATGTATGATCCCTATTCCTGTATATCTGTAAAAACTTATGATCATAGTATATACATGTTATCAGGTCTACTTTTGGTAGAAGGTCCTCCCGCTAAAACGCTACTCGATACCTGTGCCACACATTCATTCGTCGCACAGAACTTCATCACTGACAAGGGAAATACGGTACGATCATCCGGGATGTCAATACGAATACGACTCCCGGATGGATCAGATATGACGTCCACAGAAAAGTGTTCCTTCCAAGCAACGCTAGGAGGAATGGAATTCGAAGTCAACGCGACCGTTTTGGCGATAACCGGATTCGACATCATTCTAGGGATGGATTGGTTGACCGAGCACAGCGCCCAAATTGATTGTTCGACTTGAGAAATCCGCCTCCAGAATCTGAATGGGCAAATTATCACACTAGCAGGTATACCATCTGTCACTCGCATTATTTTAACATCCGCACAGACAGTGAAGGCAGTCCGACGGAAGGATGAGGTATACCTAATTTACTTCGAGATGGAGGACAAGACACAGGTACTCTCTAGAGTACCCATAATTCGGGACTTCCCAGACATCTTTCCGGAATCCCTCCCCGGGTTGCCCCCGCAACGGGAGGTGGACTTCCAAATTGAACTTACACATGAAGCTCGACCCGTATCCCGAGCTCCATACCGAATGGCCCCGCGAGAACTAGCCGAGCTCAAAATTCAACTACAAGAGCTAGTTGACGCCGATTTCGTTCGCCCAAGTACCTCGCCCTGGGGAGCCCCAGTGCAGTTCGTTAAAAAGAAAGATTGATCCCTGCATCTCTGTGTGGACTACAGGGAACTGAGTAAGCTCACAGTCCGGAATACTTATCCTCTGCCCCGAATAGACGAACTGCTTGATCAATTACAAGGCGCGTCCGTCTTTTCCAAGATGGATTTAAGATCCGGCTATTATCAATTCAGAGTACGAGAAGAAGATATTCCCAAGACCGCTTTCAGCTCCCGCTATGGGCTTTACGAATTTATGGTGATGCCGTTTGGGTTGACCAATGCTCCCTCCGCCTTCATGGCTTTAATGAATACGGTGTTTAAACCCTCCCTAGATCACTTCGTGATAGTCTTTATAGATGACATACTCATCTACTCGAAGAGCAAAGCTGATCATTTCCGGCATCTCCAAATAGTACTGCTCAAGCTGAGAGAGCACTCGCTCTTCGCGAAGTTCAGCAAATGTGAGTTCTGGATGGAAAAAGTCGGCTTCCTTGGACACACAGTTAATAAGAACGGAGTAGCAGTGGACCAAGCTAAGGTACGAGCGGTACGAGACCGGCCGCCACTTAAGTCAGCAGCAGACATCAGGAGTTTCCTTGGCCTCGCCGGTTACTACCGAAAGTTTGTGGAAGGATTCTCTAAGATTGCATTACCGCTTACCGCCCTAACCAAAAAGGATGTGACGTTCCAGTGGTCTCCTGAATGCGAAGCAGCGTTCATAGAGCTAAAAAGCCGATTGATATCAGCCCCGATTCTGACACTTCCCTCAGGTACAGAGGGCTTCCAGATCTACGCCGACGCATCACTGAAGGGATTGGGAGCCGTACTGATGCAACACGGCAAAGTAATCGCATACGCCTCCCGGCAACTGAAGCTTCACGAACTAAACTACGCCACCCATGATCTAGAACTGGGTGCGGTAGTTTTCGCATTAAAAGTTTGGAGGCACTACCTCTACGGAGTGCGATGCGAGATCTTCTCCGATCATAAAAGCCTCAAATACATCTTCACCCAGAAGGAGCTAAATCTTCGACAGCGTCGGTGGCTGGATTTCTTATGCGATTACGACTTCGCTCTCCAATATCATCCCGGCAAGGCCAATAAGGTTGCAGATGCTTTAAGTAGGCAAACTTCGATGGCCAGTAGCTGGCTGGAGATGATACCAGAGGAGTTGATCAAGTCCATGGCAGACTTGGATATCGTCCTCGTTACCCGCATGAACCCGATGGAATATCAGGCCTACCTCTATTGGATGGAGATACAGTGTGACATCAGGGATAGAATACAAGAAGCCCAGAAGATCGATGTAGAAGCATCCCCGATCATTCAAGCCTTGCAACATGGTGCGCAAGAAGACTGCAACTTGTATGATGGCATCCTGCAGTACAGACACCGCATATTCATTCCCACTGCAGAGGGAATCTGGGAAGAGATCCTCCATGAAGCACACCAAACGAGGTACTCCATACACCCGGGGGTAGTGAAGATGTACACGGACCTGCGAAGGACATTGTACTGGCCAGGAATGAAGAAGGACGTCACCGAATATGTAGCGCTCTGCCAGACCTGCCAAATGGTCAAGGTAGAATGTCGTAGCCCAGGAGGTTTGCTACAACCCCTGCCAATACCATAATGGAAATTCGAGGATATCTCCATGGAGTTCGTCCATGGCTTACCCCAATCTCGTGCAGGTAACGACTCAATATGGGTCATAGTAGATCGCCTCACCAAAGTGGCTCGTTTTATCCCGAACAGACAAGGCGACGGTGTCGACATATTAGCCCGGCTATTTATAGAGCAAGTGGTCCGATTTCACGGGGTACTCAAGTCAATCGTGTCTGACCGCGATGGACACTTCACGTCAAAAGAATGGAGGCGAGTGCAGGCTTATCTGGGAACCAGATTAGATTTTAGTACCGCCTTCCATCCCCAGACCGACAGGCAAACAGAAAGGATGAACCGGACGATGGAAGACCTCCTCCGATTATGCATAGTGGAACACAACGAGCCTTGGGAGCAGTTACTGCCCTTAGTGGAGTTCTCATACAATAACAGCTTCCAGGCGAGCATCAAAATGGCACCTTACGAAGCCCTTTACGAAAGACGTTGTCGAACACCACTATCATGGGCACAGGACGAGGACCCCGAAGCTTTGGGAGTCACCTATATCGATGATACCACGGCAGCTATAAGGTTTATTCAAGAACGTATGCTGAAGGCACAGAGTCGTCAAGCCAAATATTATGATGCACGTCATCGTATGGTGGAATTCAACGTGAGAGACATGGTTTTCTTAAAAATTAAACCGATGCACGGGATATCTCGAATAAAGAGGCAGAAAAAGTTGGATCCACGCTATCTGGGCCCATATCAAGTCATAGAAAGAGTTGGCCCGGTGGCTTATAGGTTAGCTCTGCCAGCAGAACTGGGAAACCTTCACGACGTATTTCATGTCTCCTCGCTAAGACGTGTTCTACGCCAACCGGAGCAGCATCTTCCCACACCACCAACATCAGTATAATCTGACCGATCCGTCTAACTCGAACCAGTGAAGATAGTGGACTCCAAGATCAAAGAACTGCGAAACAAAACCATCACGATGGTCAAGATCTTGTGGTCAAACTGTGGACGCGAAGAGTTTACTAGGGAACCAGAGACACTCGTTCGAGAAAAATACCTGACACTCTTCCCCCAGGTATATCCTTTAAACCCCTACTTTAGCCAATTTTCGGGGAAGAAAATCTCTTTATTTTTATTGGATTATAACATCCCTACTTTTATTGGGCCACTAGACCCTAGTGAGCCCAATAAAAGTAGGCCCGAGCGGTAGAAAACTACCATTTTAAGTAATGTTGCGCGCCGCAACTAAGTCATTGGGGTATAGTGACCAAATGAACCCTGAATTGACTTCCGTCAGTTTCATTAGACTCGTATGAACAATATGAGCGCAATGGAATTCGCTGCACTTCGATCCGAGGTCGTTTGGAGAAAACGACCATTTCGGGTGTCGTAGCGCGCCACTACCTCATTATTATGAATAGTTACCGTACGAACCCCGAATTGTCTTCCGTCAGTTCCGTTAGACTCGTATGAACAATACGAGTGCAATGGAATTCGTTGCACTTCGATCCGAGGTCGTTTGGAGAAAACGACCATTTCGGGTGTCGTAGCGCGCCACTACCTCATTATTATGAATAGTGACCGTACGAACCCCGAATTGACTTACGTCAGTTCCGTTAGACTCGTATGAACAATACGAGCGCAACGAAATTCGTTCCACTTCGATCCGAGGTCGTTTGGAGAAAACGACCATTTCGGGTGTCGTAGCGCGCCACTACCTCATTATTATGAATAGTGACCGTACGAACCCCGAATTGACTTCCGTCAGTTCCGTTAGACTCGTATGAACAATACGAGCGCAACAGAATTCGTTGCACTTCGATCCGAGGTCGTTTGGAGAAAACGACCATTTCGGGTGTCGTAGCGCGCCGCTACCTCATTATTATGAATAGTGACCGTACGAACCCCGAATTGACTTCCGTCATTTCTGTTAGACTCGTATGTACAATACGAGCGCAACAGAATTCGTTGAACTTCGATCCGAGTTTGTTTGTAGAAAACAACCATTTCGGGTGTCGTAGCGCGCCACTTCCTCATTATTATGAATAGTGACCGTACGAACCCCGAATTGACTTCCGTCAGTTCCGTTAGACTCGTATGAGTAATACGAGCGCAATAGAATTCGTTGCGCCTCGATTCAAGTTCGTATGGAGAGTATGCCATTTTAGGGCTATGCAGACCACATCAGTGCAACGCACGAAAGATAAAGAGCACGAACCCGGTATCAGCCCCGGCAGATCATAATGGACCCCGGGACCACGGAAGACCCCGTCCTAGGTTGACCTCGGTCAAACCCCCCACCCCCCCCCCCCCCACCAGTTGGAAATTATTGGAAAATGAAAAGAAAGGGGGGGGGGGGGAGGAGAGTGAATCCACTCCCCCAAAGGAGGGGGTTGCCCATGAATAGGTAGCCCTCTATTGGGGAAAAGGGGCAGGAGAGAGGGAAGGGAGGGGAGGGGGAGAAAATATCTCCCCCCACTCACCCTCCCTTAACCCCACGTGGGGAAAGGAGGAGAGGGGGGGGGGGGGGGGGGGGGAGGCCTCCCCCTTCCTATAAAAGGAGGGCCATGCCCCTCCTTTCAGAACACCACCCCCCCTCTCAAGCTCTTCCCCTGTCAGCAAGCTCAGCCACCCCCTCCTCCACCACCCTGCCGGAGCAAGCCCAGCCAGCCCAAGCCGCCGCCACCTCCCTCCTCCCTCATGGCCGGCCGCACCTCCAACACCCGAGCCCCCCATCCCCAGGTAGAACCTTCCCCCTCCTCCTTCCTATCTCCTAGAGGAGGCCACCCCTCTCCCCGTCGCCGGAGCGCCGCTGGCCGCCGCCCCGAGCCTTGCAAGGCTCGGGGAAGAAGCTGGCCGTGGAAGCCCTCTCCCCCAGCGCCGGTGGTGGCGCTGGGGGAGGTAGGTCCCCTCCCAGGGGCCTCGACGCCGGCGCAGGGGAGGCGGTCGGGCCGCCGGAGGACGTAGCCCCGGTGGCACCCGTGGCCTCCCCCTCTTCCTTTTCCTGTAGGGGTTAAAAACCCTCCCCCGGCAGCGGCCGGCGGCTCCAAGCCGCGGGACCCCCACCAGAGGTCTGCCCCCTCCCCGGCGCCCCGACAAGGGGCGGCAGGGAGGTCCCTCCCCGAGGAGACGGCGGCGCGGCCAGCTGCATGGCCCATGCAGGCTGCGCCGCGCCTCCCCCTCCCCTCCTGCTCAAGTTCCCGGTGGGGTCCAGCGGAGCCAGGCCGCCGGACCACCACCAGAGTGGCCGCCGACCCCCGGCGCACCGACTGGGTGGCGGCACTGGTGCCCTCCCAGCGGAGGCGGCGGCGTAGCGGGCCTGCATGGCCTATGCAGGCCGCGCCTTCGCCTCCCGCCTCCTTATTCGCCCTCCCCCGCCGGTGGCCTGCGACACCAGGCCGCCGGACCACCACCAGAGGAGTCGCCGGCCCCCAGCGCACCGACCGGGGGCGGCGCCGGCCCCTCCGACCGCTGCCCGGCGGCAGCTGGGGCCACCTTCTGGCGGGGATGGCGGGGGCCGTCCGATCTCCCCCAGGAGATCGGGCGGCCTCCCACACCTTATTTCCCGCCCCCCACCTCAGCATATGTGCCCCCCCACAGCGGATCCGCCGTAGATCCGTTGTGGGGGCCGCGGGAGGGCGCAGGGTGCGAAACCCCTGCGCCTCTTCCCTGCCCCTATCCGCACCCCAAAAACCCCCTGCCCTTCCCCATTTTTCTAAGGAAAAATGGGGCCATTTCAGAAAAATGTTTCTAAATGAAAAATGTGCCCCACTCTGAGGGGCACCTCCAGTAATTTTGGGGGAATTTTAGGAGTCATTTTACTATTTTTAAACCTAATTATAAAGTTTATTTTAAGGAAATTGGAGCCCAAATGAGTGGGGAAAAATTACCAAAAATTCATAAGCCCTAGTTAGGGCATCTTATACCTACTATCAAAATCTCAAATGATAAGCTCTTCATCTGGTCCTTTAAATGCTTTTACAAGCGAAAATAAACGCCTGAAAAAGGGCGAAATTCATCAAAATGAATCGGCGTCCCCTCGACGCATATTTTTAAACGCTTAATAAAGATTACGCGTATCGATCTAAGGAATCGACTAAGTTCAGAATATCAACGCCAAATCGGAATGAAATCGCGGCGCGGCGCTGGAACTCAATACCGCCGCGGCAATAATAAAGGAACGAACTCGCGACAAAAGAATAAGTGCAGAAACCTTATGAAACGTAAATAAACTCTAGAAATGGAGTAGAACCCCTATGAACGGGGAGAAGAGCAGGATCTCCTCCAACGAACGGAGTCGACGAATGAAGCCTCCTCTTATGGAGTGATTGGACTACTAACCCTTTTTATATGCTTACTGCTTTCTGTACTTTCGTTTAAATCCAGTCTCGCACTGGTCCCCCGCATTTACATTCAGTACTTTCCTTTAAATCCAGTCTAGCACTGGTCCCCCGCATTTACATTCAGTACTTTCCTTTAAATCCAGTCTCGCACTGGTCCCCCGCGTTTACATTCTGTACTTTCATTTAAATCCAGTCTCGCACTAGTCCTGTAATTATGGCCTCAGCTTTCGGCCTACTTTTCTGCTTACTATTATGGCCTCTGCTTTCGGCCTACTTTTCTGCTTATCATTATGGCCTCTGCTTTCGGCCTACTTTTCTGCTTACTATTATGGCCTCTGCTTTCGGCCTACTTTTCTGCTTACTATTATGGCCTCTGCTTTCGGCCTACTTTTCTGCTTACTATTATGGCCTCTGCTTTCGGCCTACTTTTCTGCTTACTATTATGGCCTCTGCTTTCGGCCTACTTTTCTGCTTACTATTATGGCCTCTGCTTTCGGCCTACTTTTCTGCTTACTATTATGACCTCTGCTTTCGGCCTACTTCTCTGCTTAGTATTATGGCCCCCTGCTTCCGGCCTAATTTACTTGCTAAATGTAGCGCTGTCGTGGCTATAATGCGGTGCTTATCCTCCCTTCGGCGAGGCCTTAGTTGGGAAGAACCCGGAGTCGAGTCCCTCCTCTCAGGTTAGCCCCAAGCAAGGAGCCCTCATACCGCTAAGCCTCCCGGTCAGAGGTCGTGGGACCGGTCAAGTAACCTGCCACGTACTTTAAGCGCTTGTTTTATTTTAAGCGGGTGTAGATTGTTTGGAAGTGGCGGGTTGGTCACGCTCGCAGACCGTTCGTACCGGTGCGGGTGGGTTGACGACTCATGGCGACAAGGAGATGTGCACAGCGGGTTATCACCAATCCGAACCTGCAGTTTGCCTCCGCTGGTCGGCCTACAAATCGGTTCGCCGGATGTCGCTCACATCTAGTTGGTACACCAAGTTGTACAGGTGGGCCTGAGTGATACGGTACGACTACATTCAGAAGTGGCAAGACTGGCCACTGTCACCGACGACCACATCGGTGAGGCCCGCAGGGTTAGCTCCCCTGCTTGAAATAAAGTTGTCTAAACTGTGTCGACACAGGGTCTTTTTGTGTGCGTATAAGTTTGAATACCTGGGTGTGTGTATGCGCGAAATAGTATTGCGTATTTACCATACGACGCGATTACGGATATTAGGGCGGAAGGCCCTATCTATATATATATGTAGATATATATATATATATATGTTTACCTGCTGCTAACCCTCTTCCTTGCTTCGGCTATTTTATTTCTGTCCTTTAGCCGCCCCCTGGATATGGATCCGGGGAGGGGATGTATTTTCTACTTAGCTCTGTGACTAACGGTTATTTCTTATAACCAATCACAGGAGATGGGACAGCGAGGAGCCCCGCACCACAGGATGATATACCAGCCTTGGAGATGGCCCGTTCGATTACCGCAGCCTCGCCCCCTATCTTCCGCGACGTGAGTCCTAGATTATAGGACTAGACTAGGATCTTTTGTTGCATCGATATTGCCCCCGGGGCAGTAGTTGTAAACATTAGGCTTCGACCCTGCCTAATTATGTAAATATAAGCTGTGTGCTTGACTTTCTGTCTTTCGATTGCTTCCGCTATGCGTTCTGATGTGATGTTGTGATTCTTGTGCCTGACAAGGAGGTCGCTCAGTGCTTATGAGGGTGAGACGTTGCCACCCGAAAAGCGCTAAGTGGTCATTCTTGGGCAGTAAGATCCCCCCTCCCTGAACCCGGTTCAGTTTGGGGAGGGGGGTCTTACAGTAGCTGCGTTCGACGAACTGCATGCTAGCTGCGTTCGAAGAACTGCAGGCTAGCTGCGTTCGAAGAACTACAGGCTAGCTGCGTTCGAAGATCTGCAGGCTAGCTGCATTCGACAAACTGCAGGCTAGCTGCGTTCCACGAACTGCAGGCTAGCTGCGTTGGACAAACTGCAGGCTAGCTGCGTTCGACAAACTGCAGGCTAGCTGCGTTCGACAAACTGCAGGCTAGCTGCGTTCGACGAACTGCAGGCTAGCTGAGTTCGACGAACTGCAGGCTAGCTGAGTTCGACGAACTGCAGGCTAGCTGAGTTCGACGAACTCCTAGAGGCTTAATATATATACCTTAAGCTTAGGTTTTATCTTCTTTTCACCTTCTTCCTTGTCGATCCAAACCAGCCGTCGAGCGATAGAGCGAGTGCGACGTGTCGTGGAGATTCCGGCCAGTGATTCGAGGGCTGTAGTAGTCGGAATCGTGTTTGGAGAGTAGATTTGGAAAGCTCTCTGCAGGATCTTCATTCTAGTGGTTAGCTTTTCCCGTTTTGTGGAAGTTTTGGAGTTATGGTAGTGACTTAATTTGTCTTTTCGATCCGAAAAGTTTCAGGGTTTCGTGCTCGGGTGAGTTCTTGTCCGATCCATAGCTTTTGGAGCGGAGATCTTCGAGTTTGCAAGGTTTAAGGCATGTGGCAAATTTCTCCTTCTCTTTCGTTGTTGAAGTGTTGTTTCTTGCTTAAGTTCGTATTGCATTGCTTAACTCTTGACCTTATGGTGTTTCTTGGTTAATCTTGACTTTTGAACTCTCTTATGATCTCACCCAAAATGTCTAGAATTTTTCCTAGGAAAATCCGTATGCTACCTAGACCTTCTCCCTGTTTTTTTTTCAGGAAGAAGACCTTGATTTCTCGAGAGATTGCTTCTCCTGTCCGGGATTACTCGAGAAGACATTTATCCTGCCTTGCAGATTTCTCGAGAGCTTGCTTCTCCTGTCTGGGATTTCTTGAGAAGACATTTATCCTGCCTTGGGGATTTCTCGAGAGCCTGCTTCTCCTGTCAGGGATTTCTCAAAAGGTCATTGTTCCCTGCCTTTGGGATTTCTCGAGAAACCTATTCTCTGCCTTAGATCTCTCGAGAACCCTTTGACCTTAGCCCTCGACCTCTCGAGAAATGTTTGTTCTTAGCTCTTGATTTCTCGAGAACCATTTGTTCTTAGTCATTGAGTTCTCGAGAACTATAGGTTCTTAGCTTTTGATTCCTCGAGAATTGCCCTTTGGTTTCTTAGTACTTGAGTTATGTCTCTGATTACTTCTCCTCTTCAAAATCTCGTACCCATTGTGGTTAAATAACTTATGTCTTCTCTTATGAATCGTCTTATGCAGTGTTTAATCCATTTGTGACCCTATCCTTAGGGAATCCTGGTGATTGTTTTCTCGGACTTCGTCCCGTGCCATAATTAAAGAAATTAATTAATAAGACCATTGCCTTTGTCCTTGCACGATGGTTCTTGTTTTGAGGGGGCAGTGGAGAATTGTAGTAGCCTTGCACGGTGGCCATTTTAGTGGTGAACCGCAGGCTTGGCCTGTGGTCCCATGAGCCGTGTTTGGGTGGTTGGGGATAGAAACCTCCACCCAGTTTTGGGCTTTGGGTGGCGGAGGTAAGTAACCACTACCGTTTAATTTGAGCTGATCAGTCTCATGAATAAAATTTATAAGATAATTGAACCATGCTTGTTCCTCTATAAGATATTGGTGCACTCAGTGCTTTGCTTAGTTCTTTGTTTGGAGCTTCTCTTTCGGTAAATCTGGCTTGGATTGGTACCCCTTATGCCTTATTTACTTTTCTGCTTGTTTTCTGCCACTTGTAATTCCCTTACTGAGGCATTCTTTGTTTTGTTGAATGCCTCAGGTTATGAGCCGTAGCGGCTAGCAGTGTAGCCTGGAGTCTTCGGTAGTTTTAGTTGCTGTTTTACCCCGCTGCTGCGAGGTAGTTGTTAGTTTTCTTCTTGTGTTCAGACACGCTAGTTTGGAGCCAACGGGTTAGTGTGAGGTTGTTGACGCCCGTTGTGCCCTTTGATACTTTATAGCTTACTTGCCAGTTAATTGCTACTACTTTTAGATCTTATGTATCTTGCTCTCTGGGAATGATTTATGTCTAGGTGCATTATAGTTATAAAATGGCTTTTCTTTCATCCTCATTGCATACATTTTAACTGAAATCCATATCTTTAAAGTCGCCTAAAAGATATTTTCTATACTTATACTACGCCTAGATATGTGCATATCATTTACTTTATGTCCTACATCACGTGCATTTAGGACCTTAAGTGAACTAAATCAAGTACTTTCCACTGCAATTACATAGATTTTCTCGGTGGACTAGTTGATCCACGAACTGAGAGACACAGTTCTTACCCCAAACTCCAATAAATGATTTCAAATGATGACCAATCATGTAAACATGTTTTGATTAAATAAGTAATAGGTTCCCGCCTGAACGTCTGCAGTTGTCTCTTGCATGACGTGGCATCATGACACGTATTTTCTCTTACTCTTATATTCCTAAATTCGGAGAAAATGTGGGTTGTGACAGTTGGCATCAGAGGTAGGTTGTTCGACAAGTTGGTCGGGCAAAAAATTCTGATATAGTAGTTGTTTTGGTTTCATTGCATACACACATCGATGTGTCATCAGTACGTCTTGGCCGAAGCATGAACACTACACTCATAGCATGATAAGAAGTATAAGGGGCATATTATGTAGTATGGGATGCATAATATGTGTCTGTATATGGATCCAACATAGGTGGCAACATGTGACGGTTATGTAGTATGGGATGCATAACCATCATCACATGGATGCCCATTAACACGTTTTCCTTTTTGTTACATGCAATATTATGTGGTATGGGATGCATAATATTTCATGTGTACGCCGCTCATAACATGCATTAAGGCCTTTATTAGAATGCATAACACAACATACATTACATAGCATTGCATAAGCACACGTCCGAAGTTAAAGACTTATATGATGACACACGTACACCCATGATTTCAAAACGAACAGAAAATTCATGCATTCATGACCTTTGCACATGAGTCAAGAGGGATGATGTAGTATCATTCCTCCAAATTTAGCATAGCATCATGAAAATATCCCAGAGAAAGGTAGTGGAAATGGCAAGTATCTGTACATGTATGTTCTGAACCAAGCAGTGTAGTTCTAGTGTAAGTTTAAGGTTTAATTATAGGTTTATGCATATTAGCAGAGATGGCGCACAAGCAAGTCGCGACTAGGTCGACTCCTCAGTCAAAGGGCGAGTCATCTGGAGCGCAGAGTGAAGCTTTAATCGTGAGTCTGCGCCAGAGCAATGAGGCTCTAACTAGGCAGATGGTTGCGATGCAATCACAAGTTGAGGCGTTGTTGTCTGCCGGTGCTAGGCAGCAACCCGCGGTGCAGGCCCCCGTAGTAGGACATATAGTACCTACTCATCCTGCTCCCTTGGTACCCCCAGTAGCAATACCTCCGGAGATGAATTTCATTTTGCACTTTCAAAGGTTGGGTCCTCCATCGTATGACGGACGAGCTGATTTTGTGGCCTTGGATGATTGGCTTATAGCCATTGAGGAGATGTTCACGTATTCAGGAATCACCGTAGATCAGAAGGTGATGGTTGCCGCGTACCAGCTTAAGGGTCTCGCAAAGAGTTGGTGGTTGAGGGAGAAGGAAGACCTTTCCGAAGGATGTTCGTGGGAAACCTTCAAAGGAATGTTGTTAAGAAAGTTTCTGCCGTCGGTAGAGCAAGACCGATTGATGAATGATTTCCTGCATCTGAAGCAGAGACAGCTCTCGGTGAGCGAGTATGAGATTGAATTTTGCAAGTTGAGCAGGTTTGCTCCGGCCCTGGTAGCCTCGGAAGAAGGATGAGTGAAGAGATTTCTGGGTGGTCTCCACAGTGACATCCAGCAGCTGGCCAGCGTGTACAGGTCTGAGAAGTACGTCGGGGTAGTTGAGGCAGCAATAAAAGTGGAGGCGATCGATAATGCCAAGAACCGAGGATCAATGATGAAGAAGGGAAAGAGAAAGGCTGGAGAAGAAGGAGATTCTGGTGCGCCTGCCCCGGTCTTGAGGAAAGGAGGTGGAGAGGTCTGCAGTTTCTGTGGCCGCCCTGGCCATCCAGTTGAGAAGTGTTTTGTAACACCCCAAAGATCGTGGTTCAGCGAGGTAGGCGAAATGGTAGTGTTGCGCTCGGGATAGGCTCAAGATTCTAGATCAGGTCAATGCGCACGACCATTGTCCTCTTCGCGCACGACCAGTGATCGTGCGCCAACGATCGTGCGCAACCCGCAAAGAATCGGAGTTCTGTCTCGGCTTATGCGCACGACCATTGTCCTCTTCGCGCACGACCAGTGATCGTGCGCCAGCGATCGTGCGTTAATTCAGAAGAGAATCGAGTTCTGTCTCGGACAGTGCGCACGACCATTTCCCTCTTCGCGCACGACTAGTGATCGCGCGCCAGCGATCGTGCGCCCTGTTTATTCTGTTCCGCGATTTTGAGCGGAGAAGAAGATCGGACCGTCCAAATCTTTTGGGATTTGATCCAACGGCTAGGTTTAGTTGCGGGAGACCTTTAAGGCTGATGAGAGGGGGTTAAACCTCATATTCTCTAAGCCATTATCTCTCCAAACCCTAGAGAAAGAAGGAGGAGCCAAGGAAGAAGAAGGGAGATTCCGCCATTGACGGAGCTCCGGAGCTCCGTTTCGCGAACCGTTTCCAGATCTGGAAAGTGCAGCCCGGTGCGGTCATTTCCCTCCGTCTAGAATCTCGGATCCATGGCGAAAAAGAACGCTCCTAGGGTAACGATTTCTTCTCCCGTTGTTTGGACTTGTCTTTTGTCCTCTCCTTCGTTTCTCTATGCTTGCATGAGGGATCCCTTTCACCAAATGGGTGAAGTGTAGGATTCCCTCAAGTTCTCCGGAACTCCGGGTCGATTGTGTCCGTCCCCGACATATTGCATGTAGAAAATTCGGTAGTCGTGCGGATTTAGGCTTTTTGTGTGAAGCCTATTCGTGGCCGTGAGCCCGAATCGGTGATGCTTGGATTGCGACGTTGCATTTAGGTTAAGCCTAGAATGCGTGTCGGAGAATGACTCCGTGAAATCATCTATAGTAGTGCGGGATTTAAGTGTAGGCGTCTTGTGAAGATCCTAACGAAAGCCCCATGCTTTGAGATTGGATGAAGGCAAACCTTCACCGCGAAATTGATGCGGAGCGTATTATACCTCCCCTTTTTGAGTATTTGTGAAGCCTAGATCCTTGTGAAGGGATTAGGTGCGTAGCTTATATTTGTGTAGCACTTGAAGGTGCTAAACCCTTATGGGCCGAGGCGAAGCCGTACCCGCGTCGTGCGACAGATCGCGACGATTAGAGCACGGGCAAAGCTAAACCGAACCCGTTTCCATGCAGATCGGTAAGAGGTCCCTACCTCATGTAGCCGTGTGATCATGGGAGAGGTCGTGGAAGGTGGTTTACCTAGACCGACCAAAAGCTCTTTTTCCCACATAAGGCGATGGCCCTTACGGTGGAGTGTTTATGGAATTGATGTTATTAGCCTCATGCGGTTGTTTAGGCGGTTGCGGGGAACCTTCGGGTGAACCCAACCAACATCATGTGCATACCTAGGTTCCCTCCTTTTTGATGCTCAACCTAGAAGATTGAATGTGCTTGAAACCTCACCTTGTGTAGTTGCACTTTCTTTATTTTAGTACTTGTGCTAGTATGGCTTGCTTGCAGGGTAGAATCTCCGCCACCCCGGGAAAGGGGTGGGGTCGTTATAATTTGGTCAGCTGTGCTGACCGTTACCTTGTTTGCCACCGCTTGGTGGAATGTTCTTATGCAGGTGCAGGTGAGCCTAGCGGGAAATAGCGGGCGGTGGCCCCTTTTGCTGAGTTGGCCCTTGAAGGCCAGCCTCCTTTTTAGCTTTCTCATGTATTGGCGGCCTGCGTGCCGATGTATGTTTTGGAGTTTTTGGTACACTTGCTAAATGTAAGGCCTTAAGGCCATAACTCTCTTTCTTGGTTTCATTCCCATGATAGTGGACAATTCTAATGGAAATGTTAAATCTTTATGCTTCCGCTAGTGTTTAGTATACTCTGTTGTAGTTTCTTTCTGTTTATCACCTTTTAACTCCTAGCTAGTGTGGTTAGTATGGCGTGGGGTCCCAGCCGGACCTACTGTTATATTATTCGTACTGGCAGGGTGTTGCATGTTTCAAGAGGAAAGGAGTTCAGAAGCAACAACGAGTGCTGGCAATCCAGGGTGCACTGAAGGGTGAGGTGCTCTGCTAGTTATGCAAGCAGAAGGGGCACGATTTGGCCCAGTGTTGGACCAAGGAGAAAGTCTGCTTCTAGTGCGGACAGAAAGGGCACATGAAGTTTCAATGCCCGCGAGTTCAACCCCCATTGCAGCCAGTTCAGCCTCGGGCCTTGCCGCCGCCGCAGCATCAGGATAAAGGAAGAGGAAAGCTGAACGTGATAACCCAGGAGCAAGCGCAGTCTTCCACCCAAGTGATCGCAGGTTAGACCTTAAGCCAACTGTTAAGTTTTGATTCCTTTTAGTTTCGTTGTATTAGACTAGTTTCTCTTTTCGCGCTTATAGGGAGATTTAAGGTAAAGAATCCTTGGGCGTGTGTTCTGTTCGATTCTGGTGCTACCCATTCGTTCGTTGCAAGGGCTTTCGTCGAGCGTCACCGTTTGACCCCAAAGCTGGGCAATGACTCATTCCTCGTAAAGTTCCCTTCTAGTGATTTGGTATCCTCGAACCAGTGCGTCCGAAGTTTCCCCATTCTCTTAGGAGATTTCTTGGCTGTTGCTGATCTCAAGGTGTTGGACCTAGAAGACTTTGACGTGATATTGGGTATGGACTGGTTGTCCAGTTATGATGCTGTCATCCGATGTAAGGAAAAGCGTCTGGACTTCGTGATGGACAACGGTCATCCCATGAACATTTTTGGGTCTCCGTGCCAGTGTTCCCTGATAATTTCTGCGGTATGTGCTCGGAAACTGTTAATTTTTGGTTGTTTGGCTTATCTTGTTTCTGTAGTAGAAACTGTTACTGGATCGCCGTGTATTAAGGGTGTTCTGGTGGTGCGAGAGTTTCCTGATGTCTTTCCCGTCAGTCTTCCTGGCCTTCCGCCTAATAGAGATGTGGAGTTCGTTATTGATCTTGAGCCTGGTACTCGTCCTATCGCTAAGGCACCATATCGTTGTTGGGTTTTTCTATGACCATACATCACATGTAGGCGCAGCGGAATAAAAGAGAAACAACCCAAAAAGACTTGGATCGGCCATGAATATTGAACCAAGAAGTAAATCAAAACAAGGTATGAAATTACCTTTGCGGGATTGGATCAAATCCAACCAAGATGCTCCAAGAAGAAGATTCCTGTCAGCGGCTATGCGAGAGTCCTCACGTAGAATGATGTCTACATCTCTACAGTGATCCACACGAACAAGGGAGAAGGACGACTGCACCTTGTACTTCCACGAACTGCTAGGTTCGCTCCAGGAAGAACACACATGACGACGATCGCCGGAGAGGAGGTCAGCGGAGGCGATTCGGGGCGGCGGAACACTTCCGTCTAGGGTTCGGGCGAGAACGGAACACTTCCGTCGGCTTTTGTTTTCGTAAGTCATGAGAACCCTAAAAGAAGTTCTATTTATACCCAAAGGATAAACAGCTTCTAGAGGGATTGCTATCCGCAGACCACACAGCATAATAGGGGCTTCTGTTATAATTCGTCAGGGTTTCACGAATCAGCATTCGTCGAGTTTACACGGGACAATCCGACGAATTCCGATGAATCCAATCAGACGGCAACATTTGCCGAGTGAAGGGTCTCTGTGACAATTCGTCGAGATTCCACGGAATGATCCGACGAATCCGACGAATCCAATCAGACAGCAACATTTGCCGAGTGAAGGATCTCTGTGACAATTCGTCGAGATTCCACTGAATGATCCGACGAATCCGACGAATCCAATCAGACAGCAACATTTGCCTAGTGAAGGATCTCTGTGACAATTCGTTGAGATTCCACAGAATGATCCGACGAATCCGACGAATCTGACGAATCATATCCGACGATTTCCGACGAATCCGATAAGTCATATCCGACGAATTCAGACAGCAATAATTGCTGGACTTCCCCATTCTATTATGATGATTGGTAACCTTTACCAACACAGTCAATCTTCCATCTTCTCCACATGCTCTTATGTGCGACCCTGCAGGCTCATATCGCGTTGGTAGTGACATTACATGTTTGACCACTTCTAGATCACAATGGTAACTCCAACAGTCTCCCACTTGATCTTGAAAGTATCAAACAAACCTCACAAACAATGAGCGGCATCTAGCAATGCATCATTGCTCCCCAAGCAATAAGAGTTCATAACTCATAAGCCTTTATGACCAATGTTCCAGCGTTGTCTTTGTCCCTTTGTCCCTTACATCCGGAAAGAACTAGAGGCATGGACCGTGTCACCCTCTTAATAGCTCAATCCAAGTTTCTTGATCTAGAATGGACTTTCAGAGAATGGTGAGCTCAATATCACATATTGACTCAACCAAGCATGGCCATGCATTTCTCAGTCCAATTCCATCAAGGGGCCCATGGATGCAACTCCTGTTATATAGGAGGACAAATCCCATATCTGCTCACACCCAAACACCCAAATGATTCATAACGTACCCAACGACCACCCTTATCATCAACCTTCTTCAAGGAAGACTTTAGATGACATCAAAGCACGCTCTTCCTCACTCGATGAATGCTGTGACTTCAGGTCAAAGGACCACAACACCGTTGTCAAATGAGACCTACTTGTGACACTTTTAAGTAACAACCCACAAAGTAGTCTCAGGTTGGGTCTGTCCAGTACAACTTGTTCACTAACAAGTACCCACGTGATGACTTGATATCACAATATCATGACCTGTGAGAACCGGTCATCAGTCAACACACATGCTAGTCTTAATGTATCATCATCACCCTTAGCTTCTACGATGATACCTCGACTAGGGACCTTTTAAGAATGAAGCTTCGAAATCATAGGCTCTCACATTCAAGTCACGTACTTGATGTCCTATGGAAGCGAACATTCTAAGGGTATTTATCACGAATTTTATTCTATCATATAGAAACAGTATATCGTAATAAAAGAACTTGCCATTAATTGTAAAAGCAAATAATTGGTACACAATTCATCATATGAATAAATAATAAACAACCAACAGAATATTTATTTTACATGCAACCCACAAGACTCCCACTAGAGTTGATCACTCAGGTATCATATACCCATTGATCTAGTATGACCATCATGCTTTCTCTGTGCGAGAGGCTTTGTCAGTGGATCTGCAATATTCTCCTCAGTCGGCACTCTACAAATATTCACATCTCCTCGTTCGACAATCTCACGAATAAGATGGAACCGCCGAAGTATGTGCTTGGAGCGCTGATGGGATCTAGGTTCCTTATATTGTGCTATTGCACCATTGTTATCACAGTAGAGAACTACGGGACCAACAATGCTAGGAACTATATCTAGCTCGCCGATGAATTTCCTAATCCATACAGCCTCCTTCGCTGTATTTGCCGCAACGATATACTCGGCCTCAGTTGTAGAATCAGCAACTGTCTCTTGCTTGGAACTCTTCCAGCTCACAGCTCCTCCATTAAGGCAAAACACAAACCCTGACTGAGACTTCGAATCATCCCTATCAGTTTTGAAGCTGGCATCGGTGTAACCACTTACAACGAGCTCTTCCTCTCCACCATACACCAAGAATATATCCTTAGTCCTTCTCAAGTACTTCAGGATATTCTTTACGGCTATCCAGTGACATTCACCAGGATCAGACTGATACCTGCTAGTCATGCTCAAAGCAAAAGAGATATCGGGTCGAGTACATAACATTGCATACATGATTGACCCAATTGCCGAAGCATATGGAATCAATTTCATGCGGTCCTTATCTTCACAAGATTTTGGACACTGGTCCTTAGAGAGATTTACACCATGAGACATGGGCAAAAATCCTTTCTTGGACTCAAGCATGTTGAACCGCTTCAACACCTTCTCAATGTACGTACTCTGGGTCAAACCCAGCAACTTCTTCGATCTATCTCTATAGATCTTAATACCGAGTATGTAAGTCGCTTCACCCAAGTCCTTCATAGAAAAGCAGTTCCCTAGGTTGTTCTTAACAACTTTCAGGGTAGGTATGTCATTCCCGATCAACAGTATGTCATCTACATATAATATCAGGAAGACAACAATGCTCCCACTGATTCGCTTGTAAACACACGGTTCATCTTCATTCTTGACAAAACCAAACTCTTTGATCTTCTCATCAAAATGAAGATTCCAACTTCTAGAGGCCTGTTTCAATCCATAGATGGACCTATTCAGCTTGCATATTTTAGTGGCTTCATTTGGGGATACAAAACCCTCGGGTTGTGTCATGTACACTTCCTCAAGGAGGTTTCCATTTAGGAAAGCCGTTTTGACATCCATCTGCCAGATCTCGTAGTCATAATACGCAGCAATAGCAAGCAATATCCTAATGGACTTTACCATGGCAACAGGGGAAAAGGTCTCATCATAGTCAACACCATGAATTTGCTTGAAACCCTTAGCCACCAGTCGCCCTTTGAATGTCTGTACATTCCCATCCATGTCGGTCTTCTTCTTGAAGACCCACTTGCACCCTATGGGTCGTACCCCTTCAGGTGGTTCCACCAAGTTCCAAACTTGGTTTGTATACATGGAGTCCATTTCAGATTTCATATCCTCAAGCCATTTGTCGGAGTCCGGTCCATTCATAGCCTCTTGGTAGGTTGCTGGTTCATCATCATGATCCATAAGCAACACATTACCTATTTGAGACACGAGAAATCCATATCTCTCAGGCTCAAATCTTGGTCTACCAGATCTACGTAGGACTTGTGTCTCTTGAGCAGGTTCTCTAGCTACAACATCTTGTAGTCCTGGCTCAGAATCCAATTCTGGTTCATTCACTACTTGTGGTTCTTGAACTTCTTCAAGTTCTACCTTTTGCGTCTTTCTTGACAAGAACTCTTTCTCCAAGAAGACACCCGTCCTTGCGACAAACACTTTGCCCTCAGACGGTAGGTAAAAGTAATATCCTTTCGTTTCCTTAGGATATCCCACCAGATAACACTTATCTGATTTGGGTTCCAGCTTGTCAGGCATTTGACGTCGTACGTATGCCTCACAGCCCCAAATTTTAATGAATGACATACTAGGACGCTTCCCAGTCCATATCTCATATGGTGTCTTTAGAACCGTTTTCGTTGGAGCGCGATTCAGTGTTATTGCAGTAGTCTCTAAAGCAAAACCCCAAAAGGAAACAGGCAAGTCTGCATGACTCATCATCGATCGTACCATGTCTAACAGAGTACGATTTATCCTCTCAGACACACCATTATGCTGCGGTGTCCTAGGTGGAGTGAGCTGTGATACAATACCACACTCTTTCAGATGATCACGGAACTCATGACTCAGGTATTCGCCACCTCGATCAGATCGGAGTGCTTTAACCTTTTTACCCAATTGGTTTTCCACTTCATTCTTAAACTCTTTGAACTTTTCAAAAGTTTCGGATTTGCACTTCATAAGATACACATATCCGTATCTACTGAAATCATCAGTAAATGTAACGAAGTAGAAACATCCACCTCTAGCCAAAGAACTCATGGGTCCGCATACATCACTATGTAAAACACCCAAGAGATCCTCAGCCCTCTCAGTATAACCAGTGAAAGGGGCTTTAGTCATCTTGCCTAACAAACAAGACTCGCATCGCTCGAATGATTCATAATCAAATGAGTCCAATAGTCCATCTTTATGGAGCTTGGATATGCGCTTCTCGTTTATATGGCCCAAACGACAATGCCAGAGATATGTAGGATTTGAGTCATTTGTTCTTAGTCTTTTATTATTATCTACATTATAGATCGGATGGTCCAGGTTCAAAACATAAAGACCATTAAACAATTGAGCTACAGCATAACAAACATCATTCTTAAATATAGAACAACAATTGTTCTTAATTATAAAAGAAAATCCAATCATGTCTAAGCATGAAATGGATATAATGTTTCTAGTTATAGCCGGAACATAATAACAATTATTAAGTTCTATTACAAGCCCACTGGGCAAAGAAAGACGGTAAACCCCTACGGCTACAGCAGCAACTCTTGCTCCATTGCCGACGCGCAGGTCCACCTCTCCTTTACTCAGCAATCTCCTCCTTCCCAGTTCCTGCACATTTGTACAAATATGAGAACCACATCCGGTATCTAATACCCAAGATGAAGGAGCAGAAAGGTTTATCTCTATAACGTAAACGAGTGACAGTGCACAGGGGCACCCCCGTGCGGGTGGCATTTGTCATGGGGCGACATTTATCGTGGGGGGGGGGGGGGGGGGCGAATATCGTGGTGGCGACATTTGTCGTTGGGCCGACATCTGTCATGGTGGGCGACATTTGTAGTGGGGGAGACATTTGTCGTTAGGGTCGGCATATGTCGTGGGGGGTGGCTTTAGTCGTGGGGGGTGATATTTATCGTGGTGGCTGCATTTTACACAATTTTATAACAAAACGTATCTATACTATTATATAATACTTGATCACAGTTTCCAACTACTACGGATAATATATTTCTATGCATTAAAAAACATATTATGGCATTATAAGTAAGAAAGAACATATTGTTACAATATATTGATGATAAGAAGTAGGTATGAGATGTGATTTAACAAAATACTTTTAAGGAGCATTATTTCGTTTGGAGGCAACTCTTGTAAATATTTCCCTGAACACTACATTTTTTGTGTAGACACCTTCGTGGCCGTCTATTAATCCCTTTTTGACCAGTATTATGGTTTTTTTTTCCTGAAACACCTCTTGACAATGCTACATATAGTTGGCCGTGGATGAATACATGATTTGGCAGGTAAATGCCCACATTTCCAATCGTTTGTCCCTGAGCTTTGTTAATAGTTAATGCGAAGCATAAACGAACTGGGAATTGTCTGCGTGTCAGCTCAAATGGCATTTTCGCATCTTCCGCAGTCTGCAAAGGCAATCTTGGCAGAAATACTCGTTGACCCATAAATTGTCCTGTTAATATATCAGCTTCAATTAGATGTCTGCCAAATCTACGACATATTAGGCGTGTACCATTGCATAATCCAATTTTTGGGTCAAGATTTCTGAGTAGCATTATCGGGGCTCCTTTTTTCAGTGTGAGCTTGTGTGGCGGGAGATTACCAGGATTTATAGAGTTCAGAAATTCAGGCAGGTATAAATTGCGAGGATCATCGGCCACAGAGTCAAACCTCTCACCTTCAGATGGTGCAACATCGTAGTTGTAGGGTGTCTTCGCGATGCTCGTGTTGTTGTGATGAACGATATTGTAGTCTATGCTGACGCGTTATTGTAGCCCGATTGTATGTGTGTGTCTCCGCGATATTACGTCTTGGTCTCCTTATGCGAGTTATATTCGGAAGTTGTTGGTTGACTGTGTATTGATAGTTGGTAATTATTTTGTAGAAGTTTAATCACGTTATTAACATAATGTAGTGTCCTGTGTAATACCTCGGGTTTCCAATGTGTGATCTGTGATATGCTGGGTTATTGAAGAAGATGCAATTGGATAAAGTTGAGTGGTTCCTTGAGTGCGGCGGTGCTGGCGCCTATTTGCGTTGTGTGCCTCACGTTCCTCTGCAGTCATTCGTTCTCTCCGTCGTCGAACTCAGTTTCGAATCAGTTGTCGTTGGTGTCGAACTGCATGTTTGTGTTGATTTAGTGTGTACATTAAATAAGATTAAATGATTGTTAAGGATTGGGGATGAGTTACCTCGGGTATATTGTTGATCGAGGGCGGGGTCTTCTTGCTGAGTTTGAATATCAGACAATGTTTGGGAGCGTAGTGTGGCATGAGTGCTTGCGGCGTGGAGTGGTGGCGACGTGGCATGACTTACTGCTCTGCGAAACGCTCGGAGTTCGCGCCTCCATGCATTCCGTGCATCACGTTGTTCTTGCGTTGGTGGTTGTCGTGATCGTGTAGCATGCGGTCGTTCCATTATTTTGTGTTGTAGTCAGACCTTGGAAGAGGTCTGAAGAAGTTATGAAAGCTTAATTACAAAGTAATACGAAGGCGTGTCCAAGTAGTTAGTGTAATATGGACCTCTGATGAGGCTTGTTTTTTTAATTTTATGAGATATGAGAAAGCTTTATGGAGTATGTTTACTGTTCATCTAAATGTTACAAATTAATACCAAGGCATATAAAACTGAAGCCTTTCTATGCAGTAGATAAGAGAAGTATAACACTAAAGACTGTCATTATAACAGTAAATACTGGAGCATTTCATTATATAAAACTGAAGCCTTTCATTATAAAGACTTTAGCCTTTCATTAGATAAGAGAAATATAAAAGTAAAGCCTTTTATTATATAACACTAAAGACTGTATATGCAGTGGCAAAGAGAATGAAACAGAGACAGTGGAGCGTCGCTGTATATATGTCATTTTTCTTTTTAGTGATTTGAGATTTGAGATGCAGGTGTAGGTACCTAGGATGCAGATTGATTGTAGATCCAAGATCTGGTAGTGATAAGGTGGAGATAAAGGTGCAGCGACGGAGATGTTGGTCGACGTGAACGTAGGTTGTGGAGATCTGCAAGCAAAGTGAAATCGAGTGAGGAAGTGAGTAGATTCTCGGTTCACCAGTAGAAAATAGAGCAGAGGTAGACCTGTAAATTTAGGGATGGAGTACGTTGGCTGTAGATCTGAAATGGAAGAAGTCGCACGTCCGGCGAAGTTGACCTACGTGATTTTAGGTAGCGGAGAACTGCAAGGAGGTTGAAAACTGAGTGAGGAAGGGAGTAGAACCCAGATATAACAGCCGAAAATGGAGCAGAGGTATACCTGAAGGTTGTAGATCTGGGCTGGAAAATCGTTGGTAGGCGGATGCGTGGCGAAGCAACTTTCGTCGGCTGGAGTTGGATGGGGGCGGAAGGAGGGGATGGCGCTGTGAAACCGTTGATTGTAGATCTGGGTTGGGAGATCCTTGGTAGGCGAAGGGTTATGCAAGAATGCTGATGTCGGGCGAAGCAGCTTTCGTCGCCTGGAGTACGATGGGGCGGAAGGAGGGGAGAGCGCTCTGAAATCGGGAGAGACGGCGCAGTAGGGTGGAGGAAATTGAGATGCGGTAGTGGTAGGGTTTTCAGCAATAGTTATATTTGATCGGAAGGTTTGCAGCAATTGTGGAAAGATCGGACGGTGTAAATTTACTGGCGGACCGGGTTACACCATAAGTTGATATCTTTATATAATAGTATAGATATTCGAAGAGGAAGTCATACCTCCCTTCATTTTCCGCAGACCGTCAATGTACGAAGGACAATTCCTCCCCAATGACCAGCCTTGCCACAGTGGTGGCATTTCCCTTCCTTCACGGTGCTCTTCTTTTTCAGCGCAGAAGATTTGGGCTCAAGATGTGGCTTAGGTCCCACCTTCATCTTCTTGAAGCCCTTGGCCTTACCCTTGCCTTTATGTACCATCAATATGGGACTAGCAGGCTTGGCCTTCTTCATGTTTATCTCGGCAGTTCGCAACATGCCTAGGAGCTCGGGCAGTGTCTTGTCTATTTCATTCATGTTGTAGTTCAAGACAAACTGCTCATAACTATCCGGCAACGATTGCAGGATATGATCTGTGGCCAACTCTTGACCCAGAGGAAAACTCAGTGTCTCCAGGTTCTCTATATACCCAACCATCTTGAGTACGTGAGTACCAACTAAGTCTCGAGCTCCCATTTTGCACTGAAATAAGGCCTTCGTGACATCGAACCTCTCTTGACGAGCTTGCCCTTGAAACATTTTCTTTAGGTGCTCGTCAATCTCCTTGCACCCCATGTTCTCGTGTTGCTTCTGAAGCTCAGAGTTCATGGTGGCAAGCATAAGGCACTCGACGTCTAAGGCGTCATCGGTATACTTCTTATAAGCATCCTTATCAACACGGGACGAGTTCCCGGTCGGCACCTCGGGGGCTTCTTCTTCCAAGACGTAGAGCTTTCGCTCTTGCCTGAGAACAATTCTCAGGTTCCTATACCAGTCCATATAGTTTGTCCCACTAAGCTTGTCCTTCTCAAGGATAGCTCTCAGGGACAAGGTGGAATGTGAACCACTTGCCATGGAATTCTACAAGAATTCATGCAGAATTTAATCAGTACCATAATTTCAAAATACAATTTATTTTAATTTGGACTTCAATTAAATACTCCCACTATTTTATTCAAATTGATAGCCCTCACTATCAATTCGGAGAGTCCATGCGAGCTACTCTCTTAGTGGACAAGATCCGTATTTCACCAACACCACGAGTCCACTTTGGCGTTCCTCTCATAATGCGGTTATTTAGGTAGGCAACGCTTGCCAATTGCATCCTCATGCAACTCTTGTATGGTTGGTGAATAACTCCTTATTCGCATCCATCATATGGTGCATGCCAACCCTGTGCCTCTAGGCACTCAACCTTTGAGGTCACCTAGTTAAGTTAGACCCAATGTCGACAGTGGGATATCACAATTATCCGCTCGCACCCTTACCAAGATAGATTAATGCACCTTGCTTTGGCAAGCCCACACTTCATCGATCGAGGCAGGAAGAGTGTCATCCATCAGAAGGCATCCGAACACTTAATATTTGATGAAGGGATTTTAATTTTAATAATAGGTTAACACTTAACCATGATCAACATTTGATCAAGTGCACATCAACAGAAAAACAAAATTTCTAAAATCCACATGCATCCCTTATGTGCACAACATAAGACTATCAACCTTTGATAGACGAAAGGGCTAAATCTGGACATTTAGAACTCTTCCAAATCTTCAGATTTACATGCATTGGACAAAGGCAAAGACAACTCGACTTAAAGCAGTAGACAAGCTCGTCTCTCATTGTTGGATTCAAAATCCAAAACAATACAAGGTTCATTAACCACTTGAGGGACGGTTACTGCTAAGGAGACAACAATTTCTAACAATTAGAAATAACCGCGAAATCCCAGACGTTCCTGGCGGGGTTCCAAGGGGCCGCGCCCCTGGCGGGGTCTTAGGGGCAGAGCCCCTAACGGGGTCCAAGGGGCAGCGCCCCTGGCGGTGCTCTCGCTCTGGAATAACCACACAAAATCACATCAAATGTGATATTCCAAGAAGAAATCTAGACATTTAGAACGCTTCCAAATACCTAGATTTGCACGTACTGGAATAACCTAACTTCTGAAACAACATTCATGACCGGAACCTCGCTCTGATACCACTGTTGGGTTTTTCTATGACCATACATCACATGTAGGCGCAGCGGAATAAAAGAGAAACAACCCAAAAAGACTTGGATCGGCCATGAATATTGAACCAAGAAGTAAATCAAAACAAGGTATGAAATTACCTTTGCGGGATTGGATCAAATCCAACCAAGATGCTCCAAGAAGAAGATTCCTGTCAGCGGCTATGCGAGAGTCCTCACGTAGAATGATGTCTACGTCTCTACAGTGATCCACACGAACAAGGGAGAAGGACGACTGCACCTTGTACTTCCACGAACTGCTAGGTTCGCTCCAGGAAGAACACACGCGACGACGATCGCCGGAGAGGAGGTCAGCGGAGGCGATTCGGGGCGGCGGAACACTTCCGTCTAGGGTTCGGGCGAGAACGGAACACTTCCGTCAGCTTTTGTTTTCGTAAGTCATGAGAACCCTAAAAGAAGTTCTATTTATACCCAAAGGATAAACAGCTTCTAGAGGGATCGCTATCCGCAGACCACACAGCATAATAGGGGCTTCTGTTACAATTCGTCGGGATTTCACGAATCAGCATTCGTCGAGTTTACACGGGACAATCCGACGAATTCCGACGAATCCAATCAGACGGCAACATTTGCCGAGTGAAGGGTCTCTGTGACAATTCGTCGAGATTCCACGGAATGATCCGACGAATCCGACGAGTCCAATCAGACAGCAACATTTGCCGAGTGAAGGATCTCTGTGACAATTCGTCGAGATTCCACGGAATGATCTGACGAATCCGACGAATCCAATCAGACAGCAACATTTGCCGAGTGAAGGATCTCTGTGACAATTCGTCGAGATTCCACGGAATGATCCGACAAATCCGACGAATCATATCTGACGAATTCCGACGAATCCGACAAGTCATATCCGACGAATTCAGACAGCAACAATTGCTGGACTTCCCCATTCTATTATGATGATTGGTAACCTTTACCAACACAGTCAATCTTCCATCTTCTCCACATGCTCTTATGTGCGACCCTGCAGGCTCATATCGCGTTGGCAGTGACATTACATGTTTGACCACTTCTAGATCACAATGGTAACTCCAACAATCGTATGGCCCCGCGCTAGTTAGAAGAGTTGCGAACTCAGTTAGATGAGCTGTTACAGTGTGGATTCAATAGGCCAAGTTCTTCGCCCTGGGGTGCTCCAACGTTGTTTGTGAAAAAGAAGGACGGTTCTATGAGGTTGTGCATAGATTATAGAGAGTTAAACAAAGTGACCATCAAGAACAGGTATCTGTTGCAAAGGATAGATGATCTGTTTGATCAGTTGCGTGGTAGCACGGTGTTTTTGAAGATTGACCTTCGATCAGGCTACCATCAGTTGAGGATCCGTGAGTCGGACGTTCCCCGGACTGCCTTTCGTTCTCGTTAAGGTCATTTTGAGTTTCTGGTTATGTCTTTTGGTTTGGCGAATGCACCTTCTGCGTTTATGGACATGATGAATCGCGTGTTCAAGGATTTTCTGGATCATTTTGTTGTGGTATTCATCGATGATGTGTTGGTATATTCCAGAAGTGCTGAGGAGCATGCTACACATTTGCGCTTAGTATTGTCTACTCTTAGAGATCACAAGCTATATGCGAAGCTGAGTAAGAGTGAGTTCTGGCTTTCTCAGGTATCCTTTCAGGGTCATGTGGTGAACAAGGATTAATTACTTTAGACCCCGCTAAGATTTCTGCTGTGTTGGATTGGAAGACGCCTTCAACGCCTAAGGAGATAAGGGGTTTCTTAGGGTTGGCTGGGTACTACAGAAGATTTGTTCAAGGATTCTCAGTGCTGTCGGCACCTTTAACTAAGCTTACCCAGAAGAATACCGCTTTTGTTTGGATCGATAAGTGCGAAGAAGCCTTTCAAGAATTAAAGAGGCATTTGTGCAGTGCTCCGGTGTTGGCCTTGACGATCGAAGGAATAGAGTATGCTGTTTATGTTGACGCATCTCACATTGTACTGAGGTGTGTTTTGATGCAAGAAGGAAAGGTGAATGCCTATGGGTCTAGACAATTGAAAGTTCATGAAAAGAATTACCCTACGCATGACTTAGAATGTGCTTTAGTGATTTATGCTTTAAAGCTTTGGAGACACCCTCTTTATGGAGTGTCATGCAAGATTTATACGGATCACAAGAGTCTGAAGTATGTCTTCAACCAAAAAGAGCTAAATTTGCGCCAGCGTAGATGGTTGGTGTTTGTTGCGAATTATGAGGTTGACATCCTCTATCATTCGAGTAAGGCTAATGTAGTTGTCGATGCCCTGAGTAGAAAGACCGCGCAAATCTTCAATCTTTCTGTGCAGTCCTTGGTAGATGAGTTTATGTTGATGGATATCTCAGTCGGTAATAGTACCGCACCTTCGAGTCTTGAAGCTGAAGAACCTTCTTGGATTACCCTTACGAGATTGCACTAGAAGGAAGATCCTGATTTGCAGCATCTCCAGAATAGGACCGAGAAGGGAGAATTACCAGATTTTTCGGTCGATGATAAAGATACTTTGAAGTACCGAGGTAGGTATTATATCCCCGCGTTGGATGATATTCGGTCAAAGATCTGTAGTGAAGCGCATGCCTCTAGTGTTTCCTATCATCCTGGTTCCAAGAAAATGTACAAAGACCTGAAGCAGATCGTTTGGTGGTCAGGTATGAAGAATGATATAGTCAATATGTTTCTGAATGTTTAACTTGTCAGCGCGTGAAGGCGGATCATAAGAGGCCTGGAGGTAAGTTGAACCCGTTGGATGTTCCAAGCTAGAAGTGGGAGAGTATTTCAATGGACTTCATTACCAATTTGTCGAGGTCTCCCAGAGGACATGATTCTGTGTGGGTTATAGTCGACAAATTGACAAAGTGTGCTCACTTTGTGCCTTTTAAGACCAGCTATTCTATGGAGAAAATAGTAGAGCTTTATTTGGATGAAGTTATCAGATTGCATGGTGTGCCCGTGAGCATTGTGTCGGACCAAGATTCTAGGTGTATGTCTCATTTCTGGCGGAGTTTGCAGGTAGCTTTGGGAACTGACCTTAAATACTCTACCGCTTACCATCCTCAGACCAATGGTCAGACAGAGAGAGTGAATCAAATTTTGGAGGATATGATAAGGTGCTATATTCTAGATAATGGTGGAGCGTGGGATAAGCGTCTTGGATTGATGGAATTTGAAAGTGCACAGTTAACCTCACTAGAATTCTCTAGAGGGGGGGGGGGGGGGGGGGGAGGGGTGAATAGAGATTTAAAAATACTTTGTCTAAAGTTAACAAATATATATATATATATATGTGTGTAATAATCACAGATTTAAGCTTCCCACACACACCAACAAGAATTAAGCAAATAAAGAAAGTAACAGCAAAAAGAAAATCACAGCACAACACAAAGAAATATAGTGGTTCCCCAAACTTTGGGTAGTCCACTCTTCTACCCCCTTGGTAGGAATTCACTATCTTGTACTGAGTCTTTTGATAGGGAGACTCTTAGAACCAGCCTGAGTCTTTTGATAAGGAGACTCTTAGAACCAGTACAACTGAATTTTTTAAAGAGAGATTCTAAAAACTCTTTTACACTGTTTGAAAATGAAATGAAGATAAGAAGAAGAAGTAGAAGAAGTAATTGAAACAAGAAAGAATCTTCTTCTTAGCAAGAAGATTAGAAGCACAAGAAATAGTGAATGAAATCTCTCTTCTATTGTGAGAAGGAGATTGTAGGCCTTTTTCTCTTTCAATGAGAGCTATCAGAGATTGCAGCAGTATGGCTTCAGAAAGAGAAGAAGAAGAAGGCTTGTTGTTTGCTTCAGCACACTATCACTTCTCTCAGCTTTTCTCACTTTTCTCTTGGGAGCTTTTCCTCTATTTCAAATGTATGGAGTGGATCACTTCACTTTCTTCTCTGTCGACTTCCCTCTTATTTATAGCTCTGTTTATTCAAAGAATACTATACGAGAATAATCAATTAGAAGTCAGAGAAATAGTAAGAGAGAAAAGATTCCATAATTAATATTTCTGTAGAAGGAAAGAGATCATTCTGATTTCAAATAATATCCATAATAAACTTAATCAATTTAGCTAAGAATCATTTAGAAGGAAAGACTGATTCAAAACGGCTAGAAAAGAATAATATCATTCCATAAAATTCAGATCTACAGATAGAAGGAAAGAGATCTGGCGTGTTTTTGAATCTGATATAGAAATTGACGTGCGTTGATTACTATTCGACGAAAGCGTCGATTTCAGACTGGCTGGACGTCGAGAGGAGAATATGGAAGGTGCGTCGACTAAGGTGCGTCGACTTCACTAGATACGTCGACTAGAAGTCAGAGTTACGTCGACATAGGTTACGTCGAATTCTGTTTAGAGCTACTTCTACTCATTTTGAGAGGAATGTCGACTACACTTCGACGTTGCGTCGAATACTATTCGACGCATATTTACTTAGACTAATTTTTCATTCTTAGAATTTATATTCTACTCATTTTTAGGGGTTAAGATAAATCATTTCCCCAAAAATCTCCCCCTATTTATCTTAACCCTATTCAGGGAGAAATTGTATCAGCTTTTAATCAACACAGCAAGGCATTTATATAGAAAAGAAATATGTTAAGTAATCAGAAGAAAGTAGAGAAAGAAATCATATAACATGTAAGTATCTTTCACAAGATTTAAACTAAGAACTTCTTGTTATACATGAAGTTGACAAAGGCAGAGTAAAGTTTCTCAGATAAATTTTCAATAGCTTCAAAAATGTAGGGCCTGGCTTTATTAGGATGCTCCTGAACATTTCTGATAATTGTGTGCAGCTTTGCCAGGATCTTTTCAGCATCAGGAAGGGTGTCATTTATGGAATAGCCCTTGCTAATGATAATTGCTGCCTTTTCATTAATCATTTCAATTATAATGCTTTGAGGTTTCTTTTGTGTAGATTTGGGCTCAGATGGTCCTTTGTTGTCAACCATGGGCCTATATTTTCTCTTCTTCTCTGATTCTTGTTTCTCAGGGATCTCAGACACTTTTCCTTTCCCTTTCCAGGGTGAACTATGCCATTTGTCTAATCTTTCTGATCTTTTAGGCTTCTTATAGGGAATGTAGTCATCTTCTGAACACCCTACACCCCTTTTGTGCTTTTGTCCTTTGTCTAGGATAAGCCCTGCCCGAGGATTTTTCTTCTGATATGCTTCAACATCAGACAATTTCTTTGGATGTTTGATGGAAGATTCAGCAAGAATCTGTTCTTTGGTCATCCCCTTCTTGATCTTTTCCATCCAGATATTTCTCTTATCCTCTGTCTCTTTCATTGCTGCTTCAAATTCATACAACTCTCTTTCTCTCATTTCTTCATGCCTCTTTTCCATGTCAGGGTCATGGTACTCCTTTACAGGACTGTTAGGAGTGATATTAGGCATTCATTCAAACCTTTTTATTTCCTCAACAGCTTTTCTGTATTTCTTTTCCTTTGCATAGTCTTTCCTTTCTTCTTTGGAGAATTTTTGCCAATGAGGGATGGCTTCTCTTCTTCTTTTCATTTGTCCTCTTGGTCTTTCCCTAGGTAGCATTTGTGGAGGTAAAGGTAGTAGAGGAGGTAGAGAAGGAGGTTGAAGTGGTGGTAGAGGCAGAGGTGGAGATGTAGGTTTCTCTTTAGAAGGAGAAGGTGGGGAAAGAACTTTTGTAGGAGAGGGAATTTGTTCTTTAACAGGAGGAAGAATGTCCTCTGGTAGAGTAGAATGTGCTGAGGAATGTTTTTCTCCTTCAATCTCTTCTGGAGGAATATCCTCAAGTAGGGGTGTCTTGAGTTTGATATAGCTATCAGAGAAGCCAGGAGAGTGATGTTGATATTCTTCCATACAAAGGGGTGCATCAATCCAGACTTGCCCTTTCCAGTCATTTGAAGTGGCTGCTTCTTCCTCCCCCTGGATTTCTGTATTCTTTACTGCAGCAATCTCCCCCTGAACATATGGGGCATCTGCTCTGAATGCTGAGTCCACAACATGGTCTCCTTCTGTATGGTAGGATGAGGTTTCACCAAAGGGGTTGTTGAAGGTGTAATCAGAGTGATTTAAGAAGATTGGAGCCTATAGTAAGAAATGGAGTTGGTGTAATATGTAGAAATTATAGTTAGAGTTTGGAGAAGAATTAACCCTGAGCTTTAAGAGGGATAGAGAACCTGATTGGAGGGGTTTCTGGAGCAACTCTCCCCCTGGTTTATATCCTGTAGAAACGATGTAAACCCTTTTGGCAACAGAGGTTGTTCTTTAAGGAGAACATGAAGCTCAGGAAGACAAGTAGATAGGTTAGCCAGTTTGGCTTCACAGGTATTTAGCATGGCGGCACACTCGTTTGAGAAGTTGTTCAGTCGTGTCTGAAATTCATTCACGAGTTGTTCCAGAGCATCGTTTAGTGCTTGGATGATGGCAGATTGAACAGGAGTTGGCGCCATTGTTGCAGAGAGAAGGGTAAAAGATGAAGTTTTTGGCGGTTTGGGAGAGTATGAGTTGTGAAATAAGAGGTATTATTGAAAGAAGGTGAAACGTTGAAAAGGAAATAGAAATCAAGGTATATTAGGTAATTCAATCGTCAAAAGGAGAATGAATGATTTGTTTCCAGTATTATCATGAAGTCGACGCATGCGTCGATATGGAGTCGACGCTCCGTCGAAATTTTGTCAGCTTATTGTCCTTTCGACATGTTCGCAGATTTGCGTCGATATCAAGTCGATGGTGCGTCGATAGGTAATCGACGTATCTTCAAGTGCTCTCTTAGTTTTTCTGACCTCTTTTAGATTTGCCCAACAATGATGTTTACAATCTTCCATCAAGCATTCCTAAGGTGTTGATGAAGTAAGTATGCTTAGTTTCATCCAAGGGTTTGGTGAAAATGTCTGCTCTTTGACTGTCAGTAGGAATATATTCTAAGGTTATCTCGCCTTTTTCTACATTGTCTCTAAGAAAGTGATGTCTGATCTCTATATATTTGGTTCTACTATGAAGGACTGGCTTGGATGCTATGGATATAGCACTAGAACTATCACAATAGATTTTAGAGTTGTTGACTTCCAATTTATAGTCAAGAAGCTGATTTTGCATCCATAGGATTTGTGAACAACAGCTCCCAGCAGCTATATATTCAGCTTCAGCTGTTGAGGTTGAGACCGAGGTTTGTTTCTTACTGAACCATGATATTAATCTGTCACCTAGAAATTGGCAAGTACCAGATGTGCTTTTTCTATCAACCCTACAACCAGCATAGTCTGCATCTGAGAAACCTGTTAATTCAAAGTTGGTTTCTGCTGAGTACCATAGACCTAGTTAAGGTGTTCCCTTTAGATATCTAAGAATTCTTTTTACAGAGGAGAGATGGGATTCTTTTGGATCAACCTGAAATCTAGCACATATGCCGGTGGCAAACATAATGTCAGGTCTGCTAGCTGTTAGATAGAGAAGGGATCTTATGATTGCCCTATAGGTCTTTTGATCTACTGATTTTCCCTTATCATCCTTTTCTATTATGACATTAGTTGCCATAGGTGTTTTCATGGTAGATGCTGATTCCATACCAAACTTTTTGATTAGCTCTTTAGTGTATTTAGATTGTGAGATAAAGATCCCCTCACTGCTTTGTTTTACTTGTAGCCCTAAGAAATAAGAGAGTTCTCCTATATTACTCATTTCAAATTTAGATTGCATTAGATTAGCAAATCTTTTACAGAGTTTGGGATGGGTTGAGCCAAAGATGATGTCATCTACATAGATTTGAACAAGCAGGAGTTTATTCTTGTGGGTTCTAGTAAAAAGTGTTTTATCTACTTTACCTCTTTCAAAAGAATTTTCTATCAGGAAGTTGGAGAGAGTTTCATACCAAGCTCTAGGTGCTTTCTTAAGACCATAAAGAGCTTTGTTAAGTCTATAAACAAAGTTAGGAGAGGAGGGATTGATAAAACCTGGTGGTTGCTCTAGATACACCTCTTCTTGAAGGTCACCATTCAGAAAAGCACTCTTGACATCCATCTGGTAGACTTTCATCTTCATGAAAGCTGCATAGGCAAGAAAGAGTCTGATTGCTTCCAATCTGGCTACTGGAGCAAAGGTTTGATTATAGTCTATTCCTTCTTCTTGTCTGTATCCTTGTGCTACAAGTCTTGCCTTGTTCCTGACAATTACTCCAGTGGAATCTAGTTTGTTTCTGTATACCCACTTTGTACCAATAACTGGGTAGTTTCTTGGTCTCTCAACTAAGTTCCACACTTTGTTTCTCTCAAATTGGCTTAGTTCTTCTTGCATGGCTATAATCCAGTGAGGATCACAATTTGCTTCCTCAAACTTCTTTGGTTCAACTTGTGATAAGAAGCATTGGAGCATCATCCCATTGGAGACTTGGTGTCTTGTTCTTACTCCAGTATTGGGGTCTCCAATTACTTGGGATTGTGGATGATTTTTCATATTGATCCCTGTCCTGCTTGGATTTGTCAGATGCTCTTCTTCCTCATTAACAATGGGATCATTGTCCAACTGTTCCTCCTGAACCATGTTCTCTTGTGGGAGTTGGTTTTGATTGCTCTTTTTTGAACCTTCTTCATGTTCTTGTTCAGACTCCTCACTTGGTTCCTGTAGCTGGTTTTCTTTCCCAGTGTCTGTGTTCTTTAGAGTCAAATGTTCTAACTGAGTCTCTATGCTGCTGTTTTCTTGTGGAAAAGGACTGGTGGAAGTTTCCTCCCCCTTAAACAGCATGTTAGTTTCATCAAATATAATGTGCATGGATTCTTCAATTCTGAGAGTTCTCCTGTTATAACACCTATAAGCTTTACTAGATGATGAGTACCCCAGAAATATTCCATCATCAGACTTCTTGTCAAACATGGCAAGATGATTTTTCTCATTATTTAGGATAAAGCAAGCACATCCAAAAATTTTAAAGTATTTAACAATGGGTGTTTTTCCCTTCAGGAGCTCATATGGAGTTTTTGACTTAGTTTTGGGTATGAGGCTTCTATTTAGAACATAGTTTGCAGTGTTGACTGCTTCAGCCCAGAAGGTTTTTGGTAATCCTGATTCTACAAGCAAGGTCCTTCCTGATTCAATTAAGGTTCTATTCTTTCTTTCAGCAACTCCATTTTGTTGAGGAGTTCTAGGTGCTGAGAAGCTTTGTTTGATACCTACATCCTCACAGAAACTACAGATTAACTGATTTTCAAATTCAGTCCCATGATCACTTCTAATTATGAAAACATGAGTATTGAATTTAGATTGAATCTGTCTTATGAATCTTGAGAGAACCTTGTGGGTTTCAGACTTAGCCCTTAGAAAGAATACCCAGCTAAATCTAGAATAGTCATCCACAATGACTAGGGTATAAGACTTTCCACCTAAGCTCTGAGTGGATATGGGACCAAAGAGATCCATGTGCAGTAAGTAGAGAATCCTGGGGGAGTCATCCTTACCAATTGGTTTGAAGGATGATTTGGTCTATTTTCCTAGTTGGCAAGGTCTACATGGAGAATACTTAGAGTATCTACCCTTTGGTAGGCCTCTGACTAGGTTATTCTTTGCTAGTTTACTAATGGTTTTGTAGTTTAGATGACCCAGTCTCCTATGCCATAATTCACTTTTATCAATAATATTGTTGAACAAACAAACTTCTGTGGGTGTGGAGCTAAAGTCTACTATATATACTTTCCCTTTTCTAATTCCATTGAGTGCTATGTCACCAGTCTTGACATCAATAATATGGCAAAATAGTGTGGTGAATTTTACCTCATACTTACCACTGTCACATATCTGACATATACTTATCAGATTGTGCTTCAGTCCTTTGACTACTGCCACATTCTTGAAGGTAACTTTCCCTTCTTTGAAATCTCCAAAGCCCCTAGTTTGCCCACATCTAGAGTCTCCAAAAGTCACTGATGGTCCATGTCTATCTTCAAAGTTGGTTAATAGATTGTTGTACCCTGTCATGTGCATGGAGCATCCACTATCCAAGTACCACACCAGCCTGAATGTGTGATACATCTGCACATAAGATGTTAAACATTAGTTTGGACCCTGCTAAGCAGGGGTCCCTTCCTCCCAGCAGGAAAAGGTTCAATGAAAGAGTAAGTTGGTTTTTCAGAGTACCCTTTCTTCTATAGGAGTGTTGGCTTATCATACCAACAGTCTTTAGTAATATTACAGAAATAGTATTCATAATAAAAAGAAATGGATTTAGAAGACTTTTTGGAAAAGGAGATATTTCTATTAGATTGGTTGCGTCGATATGAATTCGACGTATGTTTAAGGTTGCGTCGAGTCGAAGTCATCGCTTCCTTCATTCTGTGTTCTCTTTTAGTCGAAGCATAGGAGAGGTTGCGTTGATTAGGAGTCGACGTATTTCGGTGTATGCGTTTATTAGAAATCGATATATTATTTGAGTTGCGTTGAGTATAATTCGGCACACATCGATACTGATTTGACACAAGTTTGTTTCTTTTCAGAGGATATTTACCTAGGATTCCTTCATACATAGTGAAATTATCTTTATTGAAAATAGTAGTTATTTCTGGATTTTCTTGTGATTCTTCTCCTATGAGATTATTCTTCCTAGTGAAGTGGATAGGATGTCTCCATACAAGTTTGCTGGGTGACTGAGGTCTGGGTTCTAAATCAGTATTAAACTCTAGTTGTCTAAATCTATCAGTGAGATTTTCAGAGATTTTCTTGAGTTTTTGACTTCTGCCATTTAGAGAATCTTCAAAGGCTTTTGCCTTTGCTAGCTCATTTTTCAGTGTTTGATTTTCAGTATTTATTTTATCTAGTTGCTCCTCTGATCTAGAGAGTTCTTGACTGAGCTCATAGTTTTTATATTGTGTATCCATTTGTTTGAGATTGTTCAATTCATTTCTTAGCCTTTTTATTTCTTTCTCAGATTTGACTTGATCTAAACAAAATTCTTTGAAATTATTATTGAAATCAGTAGAAGAAAAATCTATATCATCAGATATATTTACCAGAGATTTATCATCATGCTTCTCAATGGCCATCAAACAGGTTTCCTCTTGCTTAGCCTCTTCTTGATCATTTTCAGATGGGGTACTTCCTTCAGATTCTGAATCACTCCATGATTGTGCAATGAATCCTTTCTCTTTCTTCTTCTTCTTTAGATCTGTTCTTTTCAGATCTTTCTTGTTACTGATCTCTTTAGGACATTCAGGTGCAATGTGTCCAGGTTTCCTGCAAGAGTAACATATAATCTCTTTAGTAGGAGTTTTATCATACCTGGTTTTTGAATCTCTCCTTCTGGATCCTTCTATTTTGATCCACTTCTTGAACCTTCTGGCCAGTAGACTGATCAGCTCCTCATCACTTGTAGAGGGTTCACCTGCAGTAGCTTTTAAAGCAATACTCTTTTCCTTTGAGAGTGAAGGAGTCTTTTCTTTCTCTTCTTTCTCAGCTCTTGTTTTCAACAACTGTTCATAGGATCTTAATTTACCCAACAGAACATCTGTTGAGATTTCATTTTGGCTTCTGGAGTCTCTAATTGGCCAAATTCTTGAGTCCCAAGAGCTAGGGAAGCAAGTTAGCAATTTGTCATTTATCTCAGTGAGAGATATGTCCTTCTCAAGTGTTCTTAACTCATTTATTATGAGGCTGAATCTGGCATACATGTCAGCAACACTTTCACTATCTTTCTTCTGGAAGTTTTCATATTGAGAGATGAGTAATGCCTTTCTATCTTTTCTCTCATCAGCACTCCCTTCTACCATTTTAGTGAGAGCTTCCCATATTTCCTTAGCTGACTCACATTCAGCAATCTGTTGGAAGGTTTCATCTGAGAGGGTTGAGATCAAGATATGCATAGCCTTGGCATCACATGCATGAGCTTTCTTTTCTTCATCTGTCCATTCAGCCTTTGGAGCAAGTGTTTGTGTGACCTTTCCACTTGAGTCCTTCTTGAATGGCTTGGGAGGACCTGTCATAATAACATCAAATAATTCTCCATCAATAGAGTTTAGATAAATTTTAATTCTTGTTTTCCAAAGTGCAAACATTTCAAGGTTGCAAATTGGTGGTCTGGTGGAAGCATAATCTTTGATTTGTGCCATGTGAAAAAAATAGTTTTTAGAAATATATATATATATATATATGAGGTAGGATCTTTTTGATCAAGGAGTTACCCTTTTTAGATAAACCTCCCTCTGATACCAATTGAAAGTGCACAGTTAACCTCACTAGAATTCTCTAGAGGGGGGGGGGGGGGGGGGTGAATAGAGATTTAAAAATACTTTGTGCAAAATTAACAAATATATATATATATGTGTAATAATCACAGATTTAAGCTTCCCACACACACCAACAAGAATTAAGCAAATAAAGAAAGTAACAGCAAAATGAAAATCACAACACAACACAAAGAAATATAGTGGTTCCCCAAACTTTGGGTAGTCCACTCTTCTACCCCCTTGGTAGGAATTCACTATCTTGTACTGAGTCTTTTGATAAGGAGACTCTTAGAACCAGCCTGAGTCTTTTGATAAGGAGACTCTTAGAACCAGTACAACTGAATTTTTTGAAGAGAGATTCTAAAAACTCTTTTACACTGTTTGAAAATGAAATGAAGATAAGAAGAAGAAGCAGAAGAAGTAATTGAAACAAGAAAGAATCTTCTTTTTAGCAAGAAGATTAGAAGCACAAGAAATAGTGAATGAAATCTCTCTTTTATAGTGAGAAGGAGATTGTAGGCCTTTTTCTCTTTCAATGAGAGCTATCAGAGATTGCAGCAGTATGGCTTCAGAAAGAGAAGAAGAAGAAGGCTTGTTGTTTGCTTCAGCACACTATCACTTCTCTCAGCTTTTCTCACTTTTCTCTTGGGAGCTTTTCCTCTATTTCAAATGTATGGAGTGGATCACTTCACTTTCTTCTCTGCCGACTTCCCTCTTATTTATAGCTCTGATTATTCAAATAATACTATAGGAGAATAATCAATTAGCAGTCAGAGAAATAGTAAGAGAGAAAAGATTCCATAATCAATATTTCTGTAGAAGGAAAGAGATCATTCTGATTTCAAATAATATCCATAATAAACTTAATCAATTTAGCCAAGAATCCTTTAGAAGGAAAGACTGATTCAAAACGGCTAGAAAAGAATAATATCATTCCATAAAATTCAGATCTACAGATAGAAGGAAAGAGATCTGGCGTGTTTTTGAATCTGATATAGAGATCGACGTGCGTCGATTACTATTCGACGAAAGCGTCGATTTCAGACTGGCTGGACGCCGAGAGGAGAATATGGAAGGTGCGTCGACTAAGGTGCGTCGACTTCACTAGATACGTCGACTAGAAGTCAGAGTTACGTCGACATAGGTTAAGTCGAATTTTGTTTAGAGCTACTTCGACACATTCTGAGAGGAACGTCGACTACACTTCGACGTTGAGTCGAATACTATTCGACGCATATTTACTTAGACTAATTTTTCATTCTTAGAATTTATATTCTACTCATTTTTAGGGGTTAAGATAAATCATTTCCCCAACAGAATTTGCCTACAATAATGGTTATCACGATAGTTGGCAAATAACCCCCTTTGAGGCTCTGTATGGGAGGCATTGCCGAACTCCCTTGTTTTGGGCCGAGGTTGGTGAGAGTCCATTGTTAGGCCCAGAAGCTTTGGAATAGATGAGCGTTGCCGTGACTCATATCCGCGAGAAGCTTCGTATCGCTCAGGAGCGGTATGAGAAGTATGCCAATCGGAGAAGGGTGGATCTTGAGTTTGCCGTCAGAGACTTGGTGTTCTTGAAAGTTTCTCCGATGCCGGGCGTTAAGAGATTTGGAAGGAACCACAAGTTGGACCCCCGATATGTGGGACCTTTCCAGATTGTTGAACGCATCAGAGCGTCAGCTTATAGATTAGATTTGCCCGCTTCCTTCCCACATGTTCACGATGTGTTTCATGTGAGCCAGCTGAGGAAGTGTCTGCATAGTGATCGGCTTGTTCTTGATTCAGTGCCCGTATTGCAGCCCAATATTTCGTATGTTCAAGAGCCTGTCCGAATCTTGGAGACTCAAGAGCGTGTGTTGCGGAGGAAGACGATCTCGATGGTTAAGGTTCTTTGGAAGAATCAGGGTGTCGAAAGTGAAACATGGGAGCTAGAGTCTACCATGAGAGAGACTCATCCTAGCCTCTTCTCTTAAATGTTAGGTAATTCTCCTGTCAGGTAAGCTTTGGATTTGATTCTGTATCTTTCTTGATCTTTGGATTTCAAGTTTCGGGATGAAACTTCTTTTTAGGGGGATTGACTATAACGCCCCTGATTTTTGTTAATTATTTACGTGGCCGCTGTGACGTAATTTTGGCGTTTGGGCGTTACGTCAGCTCATAAGGTTTAGTTTTGGGCCTTAGCCTAGTTAAAGTGTGTAATTTGGATCGAGCGTGTGCGATTTTGCGTCGTTTCGTGTAATGGGAGATTATTTATGTAATTTTGCATTTAATCATTGCATGAAATTCTTAGGCTGCATTCGACGAACTGCAGGCTAGCTGCGTTCGACGAACTACAGGATAGCAGCGTTCAAAGAACTGCAGGCTAGCAGCGTTCGAAGAACTGCAGGCTAGCTGAGTTCGACGAACTGCAGGCTGAGTTCGACGAACTCCTGGAGGCTTAATATATATACATTAAGCTTAGGTTTTATCTTTTTTTCATCTTCTTCCTTGTCGATCCAAACCATCCGTCGAGCGAGAGAGCGAGAGCGGCGTGTCGTGGAGCTTCCGGCCGGCGATTCAAGGGTTGTACTAGTCAGAATTGCGTTTGGAGAGTAGATTTTGAAAGCTCTCGACGGGATATTCGTTCTAGTGGTTAGCTTTTCCCATTTCGTGGAATTTTTGGAGTTATGGTAGTGACCTAATTCCTCTTTTTGATCCGAAAAGTTTCACGGTTTCGTGCTCGGGTGAGTTCTTGGCCGATCCATAGCTTTTGGAGCGGAGATCTTCGAGTTTGCAAGGTGTAAGGCAAGTGGCAAATTTCTCCTTCTCTTTCGTTGTTGAAGTGTTGTTTCTTGCTTAAGTTCGTATTGCATTGCTTAACTCTTGACCTTGTGGTGTTTCTTGGTTAATCTTGACTTTTGAACTCTCTTATGATCTCACCCAAAATGTCTAGAATTCTCCCTAGGAAAATTCGTATGCTGCCTAGACCTTCTCCCTGTTTTTTTTTCAGGAAGAAGACCTTGATTTCTCGAGAGCTTGCTTCTCCTATAAGACCCCATTTTTTTTTCTTTTGAAAACCCGAGTCTTATGCCCAGAACCGCAGCTTTGCGGTGACAACTTCACTCGGGAAGGTCGCCACTACAAAACGCCGATCCTACCGGCCATATCGATCACAGAAGAATAAAAATATAAACAAATAAAAAGAAGTTCAAGCCCACAATCACATGCTATATATAATAAATGTCCACATGGTATTACTGAAATAACAAAGTTACAATAATAAAGGGCTCATGCCCTGTACATCATGTCCTCACTACAAGATCACTCATGGAAGCTAACTATTAATCACTCACTGATCCTGAATCCTATGCTCCTATACTAGACTGGCCCGCCTCCGTCTGCACTGGCCTCTGGTGCTGCTGCGTCTCCTCGATCCCCTAAAATGATATGTTCCACCGACCATTAGACAAAAATACTAAGCCTTATGTTCCCCACCCCACCCCCAATGGCTCCTAGGCACCGTGTGGGAGGATGAAGCGGAGGACATCAAATGGTATAAAACAAAGCAGATGACGGCAGATCTAGTCTACAGGAAATGTCTACCACTACTCAAGCATATATATAAATTTGAAACAATAAATAAACCTGGTAATGAGCAATTAAAGAGCAGTAAGTAAAGACAAGTATATAATATAAAAGTAACCATTGATTTATAGGAATGCTCATACAAACCTATAGACCAAGGGGTCATTTAGCAGGGCATATCGTATAAAGAGTCCCATAAACAATTTATACGATAGGGGTAGGGGTTGAAATGCAATGCGAATGCCATGACATGCAGAGTTATACAGTTTATGCTATATTCATACAAGTGCAACTCACACACTTCGACTTTATGTGCACAGACCTCTAGTTCCCCCTTTTTGGAGCTAGCAAGACTCCCAGGATACTCCTGTAGTGGCAAACGAAAGCGTGGGTTGGGCCTCGCCCACCTCTAGGTTTTTATTCACACTACCTAACCTAGACCTATCGTATGCCTCAATGCAAAACCGCAGAGCATTTGCGTACTCTTACTGGCTGGACGACCAGACTTTCATGGCTAAGTGCAAATTCCACACTTGCCGAGTCCTCTTTCTCTCTCTTCATTAAGGGGGAATTTGCACTTTCTCTCTCCTACTCATCATTTACAGAAATTGAGTGGAAAATCCTGGTAATTATCAGCCTCCTAAGCTAATGGGCTACTCCAATTAGTCCTAGCCCAAGTGGATTGGGCTTGATTTGGGGAAAATAGGGAATTTTGACCTAAAATTAGGGTTGAGTTGACTTTGGTCAATTTGACCATTTGGGTTGACCCCAATGGGTAGCTAGTGACTCATTGGCCTCTCATAAGGGATAGGAAGGTCTAGGTAGGGTCAATTTGGCAAGGTGGAGGTCAATTGACCCTAATTAGGCTACTTTGACCAATTTGGGGCTCGGGTTGACTTTGGTCAATTTGGCCTCTTTGGTTGACCCCAATGGGTCCTTGGTGCTCTAAGGGACCCCTTAATAGGTTAGGTATGTCATGGTGGGTAAAATAGTCAAGGTGAGGCCCTAAAAGTCCAACCCTAACCTTAGTAACTGCAAATTGCTATTTGCAGTCCAAGGCACACTTCTCCTTCAAGCCTAAGGCCAAGTGATCTCTTCAAGCTTCCTAGGGTTTTGTCATGCTCTAGTCATGACAAAACCACTCTAGGGGTGTAGTTGTTTGGGGGATGTTACATCTCCTGTCTGGGATTTCTCGAGAAGACATTTATCCTGCCTTGGGGATTTCTCGAGAGCTTGCTTCTCCTGTCTGGGATTTCTTGAGAAGACATTTATCCTGCCTTGGGGATTTCTCGAGAGCCTGCTTCTCCTCTTTGGGATTTCTCGAAAGTTCATTGTCCCCTGCCTTTGGGATTTCTCGAGAAACCTATTCTCTTCCTTGGATCTCTCAAGAACCCTTTGACCTTAGCCCTTGACCTCTCGAGAAATGTTTGTTCTTAGCTCTTGATTTCTCGAGAACCATTTGTTCTTAGTCATTGAGTTCTCGAGAACTATAGGTTCTTAGATTTTGATTCCTCGAGAATTGCCCTTTAGTTTCTTAGTACTTGAGTTATGCCTCTGATTACTTCTCCTCTTCGAAATCTCGTACCCATTGTGGTTAAATAACTTATGTCTTCTCTTATGAATCATCTTATGCAGTGTTTACTCCATTTGTGACCCTATCCTTAGGGTATCCTGGTGATTGTTTTCTCGGACTTCGTCTCGTGCCATAATTAAAGAAATTAATTAATAAGACCATTGCCTTTGTCCTTGCACAGTGGGTCGTGTTTGGGGGGGGGGGAGGCAGTGGGGAATTGTAGTAGCCTTGCACGGTGGCCATTTTAGTGGTGAACCGCAGGCTTGGCCTATGGTCCCGTGGGCCGTGTTTGGGTGGTTGGGGATAGAAACCCCTAACCAGTTTTGGGCTTTGGGTGGCGGAGGTAAGTAACCGCTCCCGTTTAATTTGAGCTGATCAGTCTCATGAATAAAATTTACAATATAATTAAACCATGCTTGTTCCTCTATATGATATTGGTGCACTCGGTGCTTTGCTTAGTTCTTTTTTGGAGCTTCTCTTTCGATAAATCTGGCTTGGGTTGGTACCCCTTATGCCTTATTTACTTTTCTGCTTGTTTCTGCCACTTGTAATTCCCTTGCTGAGGCGTTCTTTGTTTTGTTGAATGCCTCAGGTTCTGAGCCGTAGCGGCTAGCAGTGTAGCCCGAAGTCTTTGGGAGTTTTAGTTGCTATTTTAGCCTGCTGCTGCGAGGTAGTTATTGTTAGTTTTCTTCTTGTGTTCAGACATGCTAGTTTGGAGCCAACGGGTTAGTGTCAGGTTGTTGACGCCCGTTGTGCCCTTTGATACTTTATAGCTTACTTGCCAGTTAATTGCTACTACTTTTTAAATCTTGTGTATCTTGCTCTCTGGGAATGATTTATGTCTAGGTGCATTGTAGTTAAAAAATGGCCTTTCTTTCATCCTCATTGCATAACTTTAACTAAAATCCATATCTGTAAAGTCGCCTAAAAGATATTTTCTATAATTATACTACGCCTAGATATGTGCATATCATTTACTTTATGTCCTGCATCACGTGCATTTAGGACCTTAAGTGAACTAAATCAAGCACTTTCCACTGCAATTACATATATTTTCTCGGTGGACTAGTTGATCCACGAACTGAGAGACACAGTTCTTACCCCAAACTCTAATAAATGATTTCAAATGATGACCAATCATGTAAACATGTTTTGATTAAATAAGTAATAGGTTCCCTCCTGAGCGTCTGCAGTTGTCTCCTGCATGACGTGGCATCATGACGCGTATTTTCTCTTACACTGATATTCCTAAATTTGGAGAAAATTTGGGGTGTGATACCCCCATTCCATCCTCCATCCCACAGTCGCATTGAGTTGCGGCACTAGCAATTGCTAGTGGCGTGCTTTATGACGAGGTGCTTTCGACCTTCACTCCGCTTGTGTGATCCATCCATCTGTCATCCTAATCATCCATCCAACAATCGAAGCAGTGCACAGTGGCCATCAATAATTCCATTTGCCGAGAGAAGCTGTGTTTTTGACCCGCATTAGTTAATTTAGTTTCTTTTATTTTTCTCAAAACCAAATCCAAGCAATTTGTTAGTTAAATATTTATAACTGACTCTCCTAAACAATAGAATTACGCTCCCTAACCTAAGTTCCTTCTAGATCGATACTTAGGTAGTTATTTCCATATATTATATTACTTGTGCGACCGGTACACTTGCCGTCAGCACATCAAGTTTTGGCGTCGCTGCTGGGGACACGTAGTTGGTGTGCAATGTTTTTCATTGGAATAATTAGTTGTAGAGATTTCTAGTTTCATGTTTTGTATTTATTTCCTCCATATTTCTCGTATTTTCTTGTAAAACTATAGGGTGCATTAGACGTCCTTTGTTGAGTGTTGTATCATGCACAATTGTGGATATTTGTTGAATCTAGCTATCTTCACACAATGTGGACTACTTTTAATATCCGTCATCGTTAGTGTGGGGGATACTTACCATGCTAGTGATAAATGACCAGTGGGAGATAGTAGCTCTAGTCCCCAATGCTCAATGTATAGGGCATCGACATCATACAATACTTCATACACTATGCCTAAGTATTATGGCTACTCTTGCTCACCGCACGTGTCATTTTTGAAATCATCTTCAACCCCATTTGGACTGAGGAAGATGGCAAAACAGTGCTTGTTTTGTCGGAGCACGGATCATGCCTTGAAGGATTGTGCTAATTATTAGGATGATGAGTTGGATGTCCAGATTGTCCCAACTGTTGGAACATCGTCTTTCGCATCTCCTAGGTTTGATAATAACAAACCCTATGTGTATTTGATCTTGTGTGTTTAAGTGTGCGGGAAACAAGTCCATATGACTCAAGGATAACATAAGAAGGTTGCCCCCAGATTTGATCCCAAAATTCCAACAAGCCCACTAGCGCCAGCGGTAGCACCTAGTGCAGGCGCTAGCTATGAGTAGCAAAATTTTGGGAGCATCTTTAGAATGCTCTAGCGCCAGACGGTAGCGTGTAGCGCAGGCGGTAGCGCGGAGCACAAGAGGCAATGCGGCAGGGTTTCCTCGGAATGAAGATACGCACGCAGAGAATACTTCATAAATGGGGATTTCACCGGGGGTAGCGCTAGTGCAGCAGCACTACGCTAGCGCTAACTCCTATAAAAGGAGGCATATTCTCTCATTTTCCTTACACAAGTTTGAGATAGGTTGAGTGCTAGAATTCCAGAGCCTTATTCTGCCGAAAAGTGATCTCCCACCAGAGTTCTACAAATTTCTGAAGGAGGATTTCTTCACGCCGGATCCGAACGACGACCTCTTCAACAACGCTTATTCTACATCGGTTCATCTCCAACTTCATAAGTTCTTCAAGAGGGAGTTTTAATACTATTGTTATTTAATTTCACATCTTTTCTTGTAATCGTATAGTGAATTCGCCTCGTGTTGGCGACTAGGTCTGGGTAGGACTTAGGGTGAAAATTCGCCTCGTGTTTGCGACTAGATCTAGGTTAGGTCTAGGAGGTGCTCGAGGCCATATCCGGTGAAGGATTGGCTAGAGCAGCTTGAGGCCGTATCCGGGGAAGGATAGGCTAGGGCCACCGGTTCGTGGGGATACGAGTCAGGATAGAAAATGTAAAAGATTTTTATTATTATTCGCCTCCGATTTCTAGCGTTATAATAAATCAAGTTTTGTAAACTCTTCTTTTGATATTAATAAAATGATGTCTCATTTTTATTTACTTGATTTCTTATCTTAATCTCTTATATTTTCAAATATAACAAAATATAATATAAGTTTCTAAAAACCCTTATTCACCCCCCCCCCCCCTCTAAGGGCACCTACAGATCCAACAAGTGGCATCAGAGCTAGGTTATTCCAAATCGGCTTAAAAACCAGGAATAATGACGTCTCATGATCTGGCTTTTCCAGAGGGTCAGGGTATTAGTAGTCCACCTCTTTTTACTGGGTCAGATTTTAATTACTGGAAAATAGGATGATGTGTTTTCTTATGACCATGGATGTGGAGGTTTGGAATGTGGTAGAAGTTCGGTACTCTCCTCCTACAACTGTAGTAGGTGAGGCTACGATTCAAAAACCTAAGGATAGATGGGACGACAACGATAAAATAAAGTGCAAAAATAATGTAAAAGCAATGAACGCTTTATATTGTGCTTTAAATCAAACTGAAATTAATCGAATTTATGCATGTGTAACTGCTTATAATATTTGGAACCAATTAGAAGTTACTCATGAAGGTACATCGTAGGTAAAAGATACAAAGCTATTCCAATTGGAATCGGAATATGAAAATTTTAGGATGGATGCTGAAGAAGACATCAACTCGATCTACACATGCTTCACCAAGATCATAAATGCTTCAAAAGCTCATGGAAAGATCTACTCGGATGGGGATTGGGTTAGAAAAATTCTTCGCTCTCTACCTCCAAGGTTCAATCCAAAGATGACATCCATCTCGGAGTTACACAACCTAAGAACGCTCCAGATCGAGAACCTTATTGGGAATCTCAAAACCCATGAGGCAGAACTCCAGATTCAGCACGTTGAATACAACAAGGAGCCAAAGAAAAAGGCGATGGCACTAAAGTCAAAGAAGGAGAGAATTGAAGATGATGATGAAGATGAAGAAGGTCTGCTGGTGAAGAACTTCAGGAAGTTCATTAGAAATCTGGAAAGAAGGAACACCTTTCGGAAATACTTACAGAAAGATGCTTGACGAAAAGCGTCTTCCTCTTCATCAAAGAAAGAAAAAAGGAAGTGAAGATGAAGAAGAATAACCACCACCGGAGTGCTATCACTGCAGAAAGACTAGGCACATTAGGAGCCAGTGCCCAAAGTATCAAAAGGAGCAAAAAGAATGATACAAACTGAAGGAGAAAAAGAAAGTGTTGAAAGCCGCAACTTGGGATGATTCTTCCCCTAAAGAATCAAGCGGATCTGAGTCAAGCAGCGAGGAGGAAGCAAACTTATGTTTAATGGCAAAAAGCAACTATGACAACACCAATGTTCTTAGTGACACTAAGGTAACTCCTCCCACCTTCGAAGAATTTTATGATGAATTTATTCTAACTTGCAAAGCCTATGATAAAAGTATAGAAGATAATATTATTTTAAATCGTGAAAATGAATCTATCATCAAAAAAAATCATAAGCTTACAAAAAAATTAATTTCCTTTGAAAAGAGAAAGGTTTCATGTAAAGAGTGTGAGCACTCCTTATGTAAGGCAAAAGAACTTGAAGTTTCTCTTTTTAAAGCCCTCTCACAAATCAAAACTATTACAAAAGAAAAGGGGGACTTAGAGAGAAAACTAAAAACCTCTCTCTTACAAATTAAAAAATAACAAAAAGGGATTTGGAAATAAATGTGTCATATTTGTTAAAGAAAATTCATCTCCTAAAAAAAACTCATGACCTCAATATAGCTATCAAAAAATTTGGAATTCGTCATAAATCCCTGGACATGATTTTGGGAATCCAATGTTATGGTTTTAGAAAACTTGGGCTCGGATATCAAAGTGACCACTACCGCCCGGCGCTAGCCACTAACGCCGGCGGTAGCCCATCATTTAAATATTCTTCTATTTTTTCTAAAAATCAAACCTCATCCAGTAAGAGCAGTGTAGAATTTCAGAAAAGGGTCTCAACCCCCTTTATTTCGTGTGCACACTATCATAGGTTTGGTCACAAGTCTAGCTCTTACAGTAAAGTAAAACAAGGATCTTTAAAGCAAATCTTGCTACCTAATACCACCACCTATTCTATGGGTGGTACCTCTTGGGTATCCAGATCTTTACTCTCATCTTCTTTCTAGATTTGCGGGAAGGATAAGGAAACGTTGGACGTGTGGTACTTGGACTCAGGCTGCTCCAAGCACATGACGGGCAACAAAGCAAATTTCCTTAGCCTAGAAAAGAAGAAATGAGGGATCGTAACCTTTGGAGATAACGGTAAAGGAAGGATCATGGGAGTAGGTATAGTGGGTAACAAATCCTTTCTTATCTCTACTGTTCCTTATGTAAAAGGATTAAAACATAACTTAATATCTATTAGTCAATTGTGTGATAAAAGATTAGATTTCTTATTTGAGTCATCCACAACTCTTTGCAAAATATTTAATCCTAACACAAAAGATGTTTTACTAACTGCACCTAGAATTCACAACGTTTATATAGTTTCCTTTCATGATCTTTCCAAATCATCTATAAAATGTTTTATAAATAAAAATGACGAGTTAGAACTATGGTATAGACGTTTATGTTGAAATTTTGAAGTGAAGTGGAGGTGACCGGGCGGTCTATTTTTTGGGTGACCGCCAAGACCGCGCGGTCTGTGTTTGTATTCTGCCGGTCTGGCTCTGCCGATCTGTTCCGGCGGACTGCTGGTTCTGCCGGCCTGTTTTTGATTGCTGTGGTCTGTTCCAGAGTTGATCTGCTGGTTGGCTTGTCTTCTTTGTTGGAAGACCGGGCGAGTTGTTCTTATATGACCGCCTGTCCGGGCGGTCTATCTTGGCGATCTGGCGACTTGTCTGAAGTCGGCTAGATGGTTCCTGGTTTGCTCCTGGTGGGCTAAGGGAGGAGTTCCCTTGTGCCCGCGCGGATTGTGCGCGGTCTCGTGTTCGCGCGACCTGTGCGTGGTTTGCTTGCTAATCTGCGGTCTTGGTCAGATGGTCGTCCAAGTAGTGTGATCGTGCGGTCTGCCTTGTGAGATCGCTGGTGATCTGACGGGTGGTGATTATACCTTTCCTGTGCGTTGATGACATCCGTCTACCCGCCTATAAATAGGGGTGCAGGGCCCGTCATATATAATTAGAACTGTAAGAACTGAGCCTGGGTTAATTCGTGCGGTCTCAACTTTGAGGTCGGGCGGTCTCGGAAGAGAGTTGACTATTTGTTGTGTTCGCAGGTTTGCGGTCAGCAGGTTGCGGTCTCCTTCCTTGGTGATTCCCAGCAGCTTGAATAAATAGTTTGGCAGCGGTCAGTCTGTGAACTGGTTTATGTTCGTTCTTGTGCTATTCGCAGCGAGCTCAGCGATCAGGCGACCTTCAGCGGTTAAGCGATCTGAGTTGTGGTCTGGCGACAACTTCAGTTCTTCATTCAAATAAAGCTCCAGTTCGTGCGGTCTGAGGTGGCGGTCTTGCAGTACAGGCGGTTTGTCTGTTTCCTGTTCGCGCGGTCTCAGGTCAAGCCGGGCAACTTCTGGAGTCGAGCGGTCTGTGCGGTCTCATCTTGTCTAGTTGCCAGATTTGTTTTGGTGTGTTTTGTTCTTCTCGCCTCCGTGATTCTTATGAATCATGTCTCGCCATGTATACCTCGCACTGTAAATGAAGTTTGTGATTCAATAAAGTTTCTTGTGTTGCTGTATGGCATTGTGGTTGTTTGGCTTTAACTCAGTTGATGCAACTCCTGCTTACTCCTAAACGATTCAAATCAAAAAATTTAACATGGTATCAGAGGGAGGTTGTTGGAGTGGATAAGTAGTGATCAACTTGAGTTGCCATCGTCTTTGTGAAGAAGAGACCACATAGATTTCCATTGAAGGTGGATACACAAGAGGACTTGGTATTTAACTCCTCATATCGACTAACTATAAGAAATGGAGGTCATGTATGGAGAGCTATTTACTTGGCGAGGATCTATGGGATATAGTTGGAGGAGAAGACACACAAGAGTTGTTTCTAGCAGGAGATAATATGGCAAAGGTGAGACTTTGGAGGAGGACTAATGATAAGGCAAAGTTCACACTCAAGCGGGCTATCTCACCAGAGCTGTTTGACCACATCATTGGATGTAAATCTGTTGCTAAGATTTGGACGTCTTTGGACGGGCTGTTTAATAAGAAGAATGTAGCTCGGCTACAGTTTCTTGAAAATGAGTTGGCGAAGGCCTCTCAAGGTGATCTTTCTATTTCTACATTCTTTCTCAAGATGAAGAACCTCACATCAGAGATTTCTGCATTGGACCCTGATGAGCCCATATCGGAGGCAAAACTGAAGAGGCATATCATTCGCGGGTTGCGGAAGGAGTATCTTGCCTTTGTGACTTCAGTTCAAGGTTGGGCAAATCAACCATCTCTGTTGGAGTTGGAGAACTTACTTGCTTCGCAAGAAAGTTTGGCAAGACAGATGGCGGGGACTTCTATCTCTGGGGGAGATAGTGATGTGTTGTTCTCTGGAAAGAAGAAGAAGAAGTGGGAGAAGAAGAAGCCAGGTCAGGATGGACCCTCTACTTCAGTTCAGCAGGATAGGGGGTATGCTTCTAAGTCTGATGGGAAGAAGAAGGCAGAGGGACCAAGGTGTTTCAGGTGTAATAAGATCGGCCACTTCAAGAAGGATTGCCGGGTTAATCTTCAGTCGGGACATGTAATGGAGAAGGAGAAGCCAAAGTCTGATGAAGCTGGATGGGGAGGAGCCTTTGCGGCTAATATGACGGCGATGCCCGTTAAGGCCTTGGCTGCCATCAACTTCGAAGAGGATTGGATTGTTGATTCAGGGTGTGGACATCATCTCACCGGGGATGAATCAAAATTCTCTTCTTTGGCGCCTTACTCAGGTAACGATGCTATCATTACGGTTGATAATTTTGTTCATGCTGTCGAACAAGAAGGTGTTGTCTCCCTGAGCAGTGATAAGGGTCCACTCACATCGAGGAGTGTTTATCACATGCCTGGTATGAAGAAGAATCTCTTCTCTGTGACCAATGCGGTCGATGCCGGTTATCACGTTCTGTTTGGCCCAATAGAAGTGAAGTTTCTTAAAACTCAACTGGAGATAAAGGGAGATGTTATCCATGTTGGAAAGCGGGTGAAGGACTTGTTTGTGTTATCGACAAGTACCTATGTTGATGAGATGAAGACCAACGATAGCGCGGCTATCTGGCATGAAAGGTTGGGGGCACGTTGGCATGGACAAAATTGAAGGCTATGGCGGTAAGGGACCTTGTCAAGGGCTTGCCTAGCTTGTCCTCTTATGGAGACGGTCATGTTTGTGTTGGATGTCAGTTTGGTAAGTCTCATTGACTTCCATTTGATAAATCGCAAACAAGGTGCAAAGCGCCTTTGGAGTGCATTCATGGTGATTTGATGGGACCGACTGCCACCCCAAGCCTTGGAGGCAACAAATGTATGTTGGTATTGATTGACGATTACACCAGCTATGTTTGGGTGTATTTTCTAAAAGAGAAGTCGGAAGCCTTTGCGAAGTTTGTGGAGTTCAAGGAGATGGTGGAAGGTCGGTTAGGCCTGCGGGTGAAAAAATTGAGAACTGACAATGGTGGGAAGTTCACCTCTGGTGAGTTCTCAAGTTTTTGCAGGAAACATGGCATCCGGAGAGAGCTCACTTATGCCCATACTCCACAGCAAAATGGCATTGCGGAGAGAAAGATCCGTCATCTGACGGAAACCTGCAAATGCTGGCTTCATGCCAAGAGTATCCCAAAGTCCTTTTGGGCGGAGGGAATGTCTTGTGCGGCTTACGTCATCAACAGAATGCCTCTAAGTCCTATCAACATGAAGACCCCTCACGAACTGATGTTCAAGGAGAAGCCGAGTGTTGCACACCTTCGGGTGTTCGGGTCAACCTGCTATGTGCATATTCCTGGTGCTCTTCGGACAAAGCTAGATGCGAAAGCAAGGAAGCTAGTCTTTGTTGGGTATGATGAGCGGAAGAAAGGATGGAGATGCATGGATCCTGAGACACGGAGATCGGTGGTATCTCGGGATGTGGTGTTCGATGAAGTGACTTCCTACAAGGGGAGTTTAGGAGTTGAATTATCGGAAAGCATGGTTGATGAAGCAGGGAAAGCTGCGGGAAGTTTTCAAGTGGAGTTGCCTGTTTCACCGGGAGCTCCAGCTGTGTCAAGCTCTGAGATGGAGGCTTCAGGTTCTGGAAGCAGGGGGAGCGATGCTCCAAGTTTGTCTGGAAGAGGAGCTTGCACAGAAGAAGTAGCTGAGGAGGTGGTTAGTCAGGTGCAACCTCTTAGGAGGTCGAAGAGGACTATCAAACCACCAGATCGATATACAGGAGGAAACATGGTGAGCTTCATCTCATGTTTCTTCGCTGGTCCCTTGGATGAAAGGGAGCCGTCGAGCTTTGAGAAAGCCAAAGGTGTGAAGCAGTGGGATATTGCCATGCAAGAGGAGATGGATGCTCTCAAGAAGAATGAGACTTTGTCTCTAGTGCCCAGGCCCAAGGGCATTACCCCTGTGACATGCAAATGGGTTTATAAACTCAAGAAGAAAGCTGACGGTACGATCGAGTGGTACAAGGATCGCCTTGTAGCTCACGGGTTCTCACAGCAGTATGGTGAAGATTATGATGAGACGTTTAGTCTAGTGGCAAAGATGACTTCGGTCCGATTTGTTATTGCTTTGGCGGCATCTTGTGAATGGGAGATTTGGCAGCTTGATGTAAAGAATGCTTTCTTATACGGAGAGATTGACAAGGATATCTTTATGATCCAGCTGCCGGCTTTCATCTCGGAGGATCGTCCGGACTACGTCTGCAAACTGAAGAAGGCCTTATATGGGTTGAAGCAAGCGCCTCGGGCGTGGTATAGAAAGATCGCAGAGTATCTTCTATTCTGCGGATTCTTTGCTTCAGACTCTGATTCCAGCTTGTCCTTCAAGAAGGAGGGAGCGCTTCGGGTTATTATGTTGTTGTATGTGGATGACATGATTGTCACCGGGAACTCGAAGGAGGCGGTAGCAAGGCTGAGAGCTGAGCTTGCTATCAGGTTCGAGATGAAGGATCTTGGGGAGTTTCACCATTTTCTTGGACTCGAGGTCCAGAGGCGGGAGAGCGGAGTGCTTATTTCTCAGGAAGGATATGCGGAGCGGATCGTTCAACGATTCGGCATGGAAGAAGGGAGGAGCAGCTCTATACCTCTAGAATAGCATCATAAACTCCGGAAGGATGAGGGAAGAGTTCTATCTGATCCGTTGGTGTTCCGAGCTTTGGTTGGGAGCTTGATTTACTTGACCATCACGAGGCCTGATATTGCTTATACAGTTGGGAAAGTGAGTCGGTACATGGCGGAGCCACGGAAGCCTCATCTTCTAGCGGCAAAAGGAATTCTAAAATATGTGAAGTCGACCTCTGATTTGGGTCTCCTATTTAGGAGAGGATCAAGCTTGGAGTTGCATGGATACATGGATGCTGAATTCGGGGGAGACATGGATCATCGGAGTTCAACATCTGGTTATGTCTTTATGACGGGCCCACAGCTATCTCTTGGTGCAGCAAAAAGCAGGACTCGGTGTCCGTATCTACCACAGAAGCAGAGTACAAGGCTTCGGCCTTGGCAGCTCAGGAAGCCGTTTGGCTCAGGAGGTTGGTGGAGGACGGTCATGAGGACGTTCGAGGTCCCACTATGCTACGCGGGGACAATGAGAGTGCTCTCAAGCTGGTTAATAATCCAGTCTGTCACGCGAGGACCAAGCATATTGAGATTGAGCACCATTTCATTCGTGAAAAGGTGTTGGGAGGATCTCTTAGGGTCGAGCATGTTCGGAGTGCGGACAATGTCGCAGACATCTTCATAAAGCTGATGGCGAAGGGACCGTTTACACGGTTGCGGAGTTTACTCGGGCTAGTCTCCACTTCCCACTTCAAGGGGGAGTGTTGAAATTTTGAAGTGAAGTGGAGGTGACCGGGCGGTCTGTTTTTGGGTGACCGCCGAGACTGCCCGGTCTGCGTTTGTATTCTGCCAGTCTGGCTTTGCCGGTCTGTTCTGGCGGACTGCTGGTTTTGCCGATCTGTTCTTGATTGTTGTGGTCTGTTCCCGAGTTGATCTGCTGGTTGGCTTGTCTTCTTTGTTGGAAGACCGGGCGAGTTGTTCTTATATGACCGCGTGTCCGGGCAGTCTGTCCTGGCGATCTGGCGACTTGTCTGAAGTCGGTCAGATGGTTCCTTGTTTTCTGCTGGTGGTCTAAGGGAGTAGTTCCTTTGTGCCCACGCGGCTTGTGCGCAGTCTCGTGTTCGCGCGACCTGTGCGCGGTTTGCTTGCTGATCCGCGGTCTTGGTCGGATGGTCGTCCAAGTAGTGTGATCGCGCGGTCTGCCTTGGAGACCGCTGGCGATCTGACGGGTGGTGATTGTACCTCTCCTGTGCGGTGACGACATCCATCTACCCGCCTATAAATAGGGGTGCAGGGCCCGTCAGATATAACGAGAAGTGGTAAAACTGAGCCTGGGTTAATTCATGCGGTCTCAACTTTGAGGTCGGGCGATCTCGGAGCGAGTTGACTATTTGTTGTATTCGCAAGTTTGCGGTCAGTAGGTTGCGGTCTTCTTCCTTGGTGATTCCCAGTGGCTTGAATAAACAGTTCGGCAGCGGTCAGTCTGCGAACTGGTTTATGTTCGTTCTTGTGCTGTTCGCAGCGAGCTCAGCGATCAGGCGACCTTCAGCGGTTAGGCGATCTGAGTTGCGGTCTGGCGACAGCTTCAGTTCTTCATTCTAATAAAGCTCCAGTTCGTGCGGTCTGAGGTGGCGGTCTTGCAGTACCGGCGGTTTGTCTGTTTCCTGTTCGCACGGTCTCTGGTCATGCCGGGCGACTTCTGGGGTCGAGCGGTCTGTGCGGTCTCAGCTTGTCTAGTCGCCAGATTTGTTTTTTGTGTGTTTTGTTCTTCTCGCCTCCGTGATTCTTATGAATCATGTCTCGCCATGTATACCTCGCACTGTAAATGAAGTTTGTGATTCAATAAAGTTTCTTGTGTTGTTGTGTGGCATTGTGGTTGTTTGGCTTTAACTCAGTTGATGCAACTCCTACTTACTCCTAAACGATTCAAATAAAAAAATTTAACAGTTTAGGCCATGCTAGTACAAAGCTCATTTTAAAACTAGCCAAAATGGAATTGATTAGATGATTGCCTAAATTGAATGGAAATTTATCTTCACTATGCTCTCCATGTCAAAAAGGAAAATTTACAAAAACCTCTTTTAAAAGCAAAAACGAAATTTCTACTACAAAACCTTTGCAATTAATTCATATGGAACTCTTTGGACCCGTTAGCACCGCAAGTCTTGGTGGTAGAATATTCACATTTGTCCTAATAGATGATTTCTCTAGATATTGTTGGACTTTATTTCTCTCTTCCAAATCCGATGTATTTTGCGAATTTTCAAAATTATGTACTCGAATTCAAAATGAACTAGATTTAAAAATAAAATGCATTCGCCCAGACCATGGAGGAGAATTTGAAAATGAAAATTTTAAAACTTTTTGTGAAATGTTAGGTATTAAGCACGAGTTCTCCGCTCCACGCACACCTCAACAAAACGGTGTTGTAGAAAGAAAGAATAGGACAATCCAAGAACTAGCATGTACTATGTTATCTGAATATAAATTACCTAAGTCTTTTTGGGCCGAAGTCGTAAGCACATCATGTTATGTAATGAATAGAGTCATGCTTTGTCCATCTTTAAATCTCACACCATATGAACTATATTATCAAAAGAAACCCAACGTATCATATTTTAAAGTATTTGGTTGTAAATGTTTTATTCTAAATACAAAAGACGCCTTAGGAAAGTTTGATGAAAAATGTGATGAAGGAATATTTCTTGGATACTCTTCAACTAGCAAAGCTTATAGAATATTTAACAAAAGAATGAGTAAGGTTGAAGAGTCTATTAATGTAAAATTTGATGAGTTTATTCCTTGCGTAGAAAGACTTCCTACAGGTTCAAATGATGAACCTTTGCCATCTTTGGAGCATGATGATGAGGAAGCTTCCAAAGAAGAGGAGGAGGAGGAGGCCAAGGAAGATGAATATGTGCCCCCAAGCATCTTAAACTTCTTAAAAAATCATCCAAAGGAGCTAGTTATTGGGGAACCATCTATTGGGTAAGAACTCGATCTTCTCTTCATGAAACGTTTTCTAATATTTGCTTTGTTTCTGAAATTGAAATTAAAAATGATTCAACTGCTTTAAATGACGAATTTTGGTTTTTGGCTATGAATGAAGAGTTAGATCAATTTGAAAGAACTAAAGTTTGGAAATTAGTAGAACGTCCATCTAATCATCCCGTTGTTGGCGTAAAATGGATCATTTAAAATAAATTAGATGGTGAATCTAGGATTACAATAAATAAAACTAGCTTAGTCGCTCAAGGCTTTTCTCAAATCGAGGGGGTAGATTTTGAAGAAACTTTTGCACTCGTTGCTCGCTTAGAATCTATATAAATTTTTTTGGCATTTGCGAGTTTTAAAAGTATAAAATTATTTCAAATGGATGTTAAAAGTGCTTATTTAAATGGGTTTATAAAAGAAGAAGTTTACGTAGAACAACCCCACGGTTTTATAAATGAAAATTTTCCAAATCACGTTTATAAATTAGAAAAAGCGCTTAATGGTTTAAAACAAGCGCCCCATGCATGGTATGATAGACTTACATCTTTTTTGTTAAAGTACAGTTATGTCTTGGGAAGTGCTGACAACACACTCTTCATTAAGCATAATAATAGCGATTTAATTATTTTACAAATATATGTTGATGATATCATTTTTGGAGCCACTAATAGCGCACCTGTCTGATTTTCTGTATTTCTAAAATTTTGGAAAATCCCTAAAAATATGCTCTATTATATGTACTACTTATTTTTGCATTTCTGTTTTGAATTGATTTTTGAAAAATTAAAACAAAAAAAAAATACAAAAGCCAAATCACAAAAAAAAAATTCTTTCCCTTTCTTTGTTTATTAGTTTGATTTCTATATGCAAAAATCAAATGCAAAAAAATAAAACAAAGAATTATCAAAAATTGTTTTTTTAACTTAAACTTTTCTATTTACATGTATCTTGCGAAATGGAGATTTGGGCTATCATCCCATCACATCTTCTAGTACCGGGCGAACCCCTCACAGGGTAGACCTCAGGAAGTCCAAGATCAATTATAAGAGTTCAAACTTTAAAACAAAAATTTTATTTTAAAAAATATCAAAAAAATTGTATGGATTTTATTGTTCATATCAAACATGGTTTAATCTTTCATTTAGACCTTCTACAATGTTGAAATTCATTTTTTAATCTACTTTGAACATTGTTTTTATCATGCTTTGATATATATAATCACATGTGCATAAATTGTATTGACAAAGTGATGTGTAGAACTAAGCTTAACACGCCTCTAAGTATGAGTAAATGTCTTATGATTGATAATGATAATTATTCATTCACTTATTTTGGCAAAAGTTTCAATGTGCTTCTAATCTAAGAATGCTTGCTTGTGTATTGTAATTGTATAATGAATTAAATTTGCACAAGTATCTTACCTACACTACTTTTATTTACTTCATTGGTTTGCAAAATAAGTGTACTCGGAGTACTTTGTACAAAACAAAAAATAAATGAAATAAAATGACAAAGATAACTCCACCAAGCACTACTTGAACCTCCTGATAAGTCTTAATGAGCATTGTGAGGTTGAGCACCTTGGAAAGAATAGTAAAGTGTCTTGTGCAAAACATAAATTTTTTTCTTTACACCACTTGTTCTTTTCTATGTGCGTTGAAGGGTGTGGAAGTAAATTATTTGTGTTTTATTGTGCACTTTACTCTACATTTGTCTTGTATTTTTGATTAAATCATTTGTTTACTCTCTTCAAAATACACTTCTGTGCACATCATTATCTTCCATAACACTTCTTCTCATGAGAATTGGATCCTAATGTTAATTCTATACTTCTTAATATATAAAATGCACTAGATAACCTAGCATGCTCTTTACAATGTTTGGTATGTTTTGAATTTGTGAATTACAATAACATTGTAGTATTTTCTTTTTGATATCCTTGTTTCAAGCTTGGTTACTTTACTGTCTGACTTAATGATTTTAAATGCAAATTGATTTACAAAAATATCTTCCTTTTTGGAATTTCACTCATATATCTTCTTATGAATAGACATGATTACGAAAAGATGTTTCTTGTATTTCTATAAGTCTTCCAAAACATTACCATATAACATTTACCTTGTGTTTTTTATGCTTATCTCAAGTCTTAAAACTCAGAATTCCTTTTTCTTCAACAAAGTGGTAGACTCGTTTGGTAAATGTTATATTGTTCTCTTTATGCTAAAAAGCTCTGATCTATTTCTATAAAACAATTTATGCTTAAAACTCCTTATCATTTTATTTCCTCTAAAAAGCTCGATCATGCTTTATCTTTTTATCAAAACATCCTTTTTTATGTCTATTGCTTCCTTGCCCACTTTTGCTATTAACAAAAGGGGGATAACTAACATGATAAATATTAATCGCTATCAAATGGTAAAACTAACATGACTAATGAATAAGATGATAGCTTACATATTAGGGGAGCATTCAAATAGGGGGAGCATGTATTTAGGGGGAGCAATTCTAAATACCAAAATCAACATTATCCTAAGTCATCACTTTCACACACACACAAGTAGGTTTCATCATGCTTATATATTAATGCTCTGATTTATCATTAATGGATTTGTTATTATCAAAAGCGGGAGTTTGTTGGAACATCGTCTTCCGCATCTCCTAGGTTTGAGAATAACAAATCCTATGTGTATTTGATCTTGTGTGTTTAAGTGTGCAGGAAACAAGTCCCTATGACGCAAGGTTAACATAAGAAGGTTTCCCCCAAATTTGATCCCAAAATTCCAACATGCCCACTAGCGCCGGCGGTAGCACCTAGCGCAGGCGCTAGCTATGTGTAGCAAAATTTTGAGAGCATATTTAGAAGGCACTAGCGTCAGGCGGTAGCGCGGAGCATAAGAGGCAATGTGGCGGGGTTCCCTCGGAATGAAGATACGCACATAGAGAATACTTCCTAAATGGGAATAGCACCGGCGCTAGCGCTAGCGCTAGTGCTCACTCTTATAAAAGGAGGCCTCTTCTCTCGTTTTTCCCTATACAAGTTTGAGAGAGGTTGAGTGCAAGAATTCTAGAGCCTTATTCTGCCAAAAAGTGATCTTCCACCAAAGTTCTATGAATCTCTAAAGGAGGATTTCTTCACGCCGGATCTGATAGACGACCGCTTCAACAATGCTTATTCTACAACGGTTCTTCGTCTCCAACTTCAGAAGTTCATCAAGAGGGAGTTTTAATTCTATTGTTATTTAATTTCGCATCTTTTCTTATAATCATTTAGGGAATTCGCCTCGTGTTGGCAACTAGGTCTGCGTAAGACTTAGGGCAGAAATTTGCCTCGTGCTGGAGACTAGATCTAGGTTAGGTCTAGGGGGTGCTAGAAGCCATATACAGGGAAGGATTGTCTAGAATGGCTTGAGGCCGTATCCGGGGAAGGATAGGCTAGGGACACCGGTTCGTGGGGATACGAGTCGGGATAGAAAAAGAAAAAGCGCTTTATTATTATTATTCACCTCCGATTTCTAGCGTTATAAGAAAACAAGTTTTGTAAACTCTTCTTTTCATATTAATAAAATGATGTCTCAATTTTATTTACTTGATTTCTTATCTTAATCTCTTATATTTTCAAATATAACAAAATATAATATAAGTTTTTAAAAACCCTTATTCACCCCCCTCTAAGGGCGCCTACAAATCCAACACCAACTCCGACCTCTGGAAGCACACCTTCTACCTCCTGTGTCGTACCCATATCATCTTCATATTTTGAAGGGAATGACGTGGATACACACATTAGAGTTATGGGTGATTTATGTTCCGACATGGCTAGCCCGTCTCCCCTTTTCATTTATCGCCGTGTGTATATTTGATTCCTTATGAGAAATCAGTGCTTGAGTTTTCGCCAAGCACTATTTCTCCCCTTCATGTGCATATTACTACATTTGATTTTGATAATGTTGTTGAGCGTGCCTTGCAGGATGATGCATTCATTTGCGGTGTAGTGCCCACTCCTATAGAGGAGGACATTCCCCAAGTTGAGGAGGTGAATACCTCAGCACAGTTTGGGGAGGTCCAAATTGTGCAAGTGGTTGCTGACGATCGCGCTGAATTTCACATCGTACTTGATGATGCCAGCGATCTTTCGCTACCTCACTATATCGGGAGTGATACCGGGGTTGCTCCCGAAGATGGAATTCTTTTATGCCATTATTCTAATTTGTTTCTTCACCTCATTCTCGTGTCTGATTCATTACAGGATTCTGCAGTGGATCTGATTCAGAAGGTAGTCGGGCCCACTATGCAGACTGAGGATATAATGGTTCAACTCCAAGTGGAGACAGACACTGATATTTCTTTACCATACTAACAAACCCTTCCTAACACCCTGTGCTTGTATTTATATTCAGGGATAGGGGTAACTGTCATGTCACCATATCAACACCCGTTATCGAAACAGATAAATGCGCAGTTACCTGTGCACTTTAGTTTTCTTAGTCCAATTACTTAGCATATTTGGCTGTTAAATAAGTCGTGCTGGGAGGACAAAAAACCCAGTATTTATCTAGGAGTAGGAGTAGTGCTAACTCAACTTCATCAATTTATAGCTTTAATTTTTTTTTCGTGTTGATTTTCTAATTATTATTTCTATTTATTGCAGTTTTTCTTATTATTTTTAAAAAACAAATTCACTCGTCGCGCTGCCTGTGAAGAGTTAGTAAAGCATTTACTGAGTTCAGGCATTTCGTCGTTCAATGTTGTTCACATAGGCGCGCATAATTAAGAAATTGAAATCGCACGGTCGGATTGATTGTGCGCGTGTTAATCGCACGATCGTGCAATTTTTATTTCTTTTTATAGGCGCCTTCTTCCCCAATCGCACGCAAGCCCAAATTTCTCTCCCTGTTGTGCAACCTGTAGATTCCACCCGAGCTCCTTTCGTCGGCGATTTCCCTTAGTCTCCTCCTTCGTTTCTTCCTCAATTCTCCTTTTCTTTCCTTGTTGATCGCTATTTTGAAGCTTTATGGGTGTTAAGAAGGTTGTAAGCAGGCATCTCTGAGGTGGGGTTCACCCTCTTCAAGGGAGGATGGTGTTGCGGCTGAGGAAATGCTGCAATTTGAGAGGTCGAAGTATATTAAGAGGTATAATATGTTGAGCCAGGAAATTTTCCTTGATTACCGCTGGGCCTCTACCCCGGAGCTCGAAACCATACGCATATATGCAGTCGTGGAAAGGTTACTTGATGTGGGTTCGTGGAGTAACCTATCACTACTAGAAAAATGACTTTTAGCCACACTTTTTTTTGCCATGGGTCAAAATCGTGGCTAATAGTTAAGTATTAGCCACGACAACCTAATTCGTGGCTAATAGGTAAGTATTAGCCACGGATGTCATATTCGTGGCAAAAAAGAATACATTAGCCACGGTTTATCGAATTCGTGGCTAAAAAAATACTATTAGCCACGGTTTCCTAATTCGTGGCTAATATTTTAGCCACAATTCTTAATTCGTGGTAAATACATAAGTATTAGCCACGGTTTTTTGCCGTGGCAAAAAAAATTAGTATGAGATAATTAACAAAAAAATAGTTTTTTAATTTATTCATAGCATATACATAAATATATTAATATTAATTTAGACATTAATTCTCAAATACTTAATAAGTTTGTGTCACATGCCATTCAATCATGTATATACTATACACATCACGTGCTATGAGGAGATCAACAACACTCAATCTAAGAGCAGAACTATTGTCTATCGAATAATTATGAAGCTATAATATTGATGAAGCTATTAATATTGATGATAGCTAGCAACGATCTCAATCGTCGTGACCTTTATACGAATAATTATGATGAATGTGTGTTCACTGTGAATATGATTGATGTCATCAAATTGTAATCATACGTAACTTCTAGCGTCGGTACATCAGGTAGCTAATAATAATACGAGTCCAATGGTGTCATCTGTTTGAAAGTTTGACGTCGTTCAACGAGTTTTTAATGTTACGCAAAATTAGGTCATGAACGCTCTAGAGAGCATAAAATGAGCAAACAATCTCGAAATTGATCTCGGATCGTTCTGATGGATGTGCATCGACGAGACGGTCGTAACGAGCCCCTCCGGGATAAATTCTGGGCCCTATAGAGCGATATATAAGCGTATGAATGCATTATTAATAATAAAAATATTAATATTCATAACATTATATATTATATATTATGTATATATATTAAATTAGGTTAGATAATGTTTAGCTCTCCCAGCCGCAAGACACACCCGCCCCCTCCTGCTGCGACATGACAGCGGAAACGAGAGACCCCCCTCTTCGATCCCTCTCATCTCCGGCGAAGTCCTGCCCACTCTCTACCGCCGACCACCTTTAGCTCCGGCGAGAGCTCCGGTGAGAGCTTAGGCAAGCTTCAAGCTCTTTCTCTCTCTCTCTCTCTACAACATCCATGGCCGAAGCTCTCCTCCATTTCCGGAGAGATCCCCGCTAAGCCCTCCTCCTCCGACGCCTTCTCTCTCTCTCACAGATCCACTCTTCCTCCCTCTCTCTCTTCCTCTCTCTCTCTACAGCCATCTCATGGCCGAAAACATCCATCTCCTCTGAGTAGCTCTCCCCTCTATGGCGAGCTGCTGTGCCGGCCAGCCCTTCAAAAAAAAAACTAAGAGCTCCTCTTCTTTTTCGGAAGCTCCTCCAAGAAACTGTCGCCCCCTCATTTCAGCTTTTTGGCAAGATTCCGGCGAACTCCACCGCAGAACTCAAGATCTGAAGGGTTCTCCTCTTTTTCTCCATCTCCGGCAAGATTTACTCAGGCCAAGACCACCTCCTAGCAGCCCTAGATCTAGAGATCTCTTCCCCCGACGATCTCCAAACAGCATATGGTGCAATGTTCCTTGAGCTCGTAGTTTGAGTGTATCCTATTATAGATTGGCCGAGTGCCACAATCACAATCAAAGACCAAGTGAAGCACAAACTGCAGCAACCAAAGCCAGTGGATGGTATCATGATCCTCATTATCTCTTATGTTATTTTTTGTTTAATTCTCTTTGGATGTCTTGGTGCACATCTTTGTTCGTAGATGTTTACCTACCTAAATATACTTAATATATGTTTGTATACTTAGTGTAGTCTTCTGATCTTACTTTTATTTAAGCACATCTATATATTGGGTATTTTGTATGTTTATGTTTATAGATTATTCTACATTTTGTCCAAAAGAGTTTAACATTAATTGCTAAATTCCTCTTACTTCAAGCTATTCATAAATAGAGAAATGTTTGTATCAGAATATTTATAATTAAGTTCCCTTAGTTTCTATCATAAACTAGATATTATACTTGTTATGTTTCAACTGGCTTCGTCTGCTATGCTAAATAGAGAAATGCTGGTATTGCCATTGCTGCCAACTGGCTTCGTCTGTGTTAGGTAAACCATCCAGACTTTAGCTTTCTCTGCTATGCTAATTTGTTAATGTGATATTTGTTTCTGCTCCACTGTTTTCTGCTTACATCAACTAAAATTAACATATAAATGTATGTTATTTTTTGCTATGCCTAATTTCCTATGCACACAATCTTTTTGTTCAAATGTCAACAGCAAACCTATTCACATGGAACATCATCACTTCTTTTATGGAATCTCACCATATTAACCTTCAATAGATCAATAAGTGGGTTTGGGTTTTATTGTGATCATAATAGTCAAGGGCATATATCATGGTTGGCAAGGGCTTTCAATTACTGATCTGAGAAAAACACTGTTAAGGTTAGAAATGTTAGATGATGTTTTTATTATTTTCAATTTGGTTAATTAGTTCTTTGGTTTATGCTATTTGCTATTTAACATGATGGGATCAGTTGGAACTCAGGGTATTAGAAACAATCAAAGCAATGTTGCGATGATATGACTGTTAATGAACTCAAGACATTGACAAGGTGTTGCATATACTCTACTCAATCTTTATCCCAAACTATATGTGTTTGATTATGGATGTGATATATTGTATGTTGATGAATATGAGTTACCTATGATTGTAGAGAAATGTTAGCTAAATAATATTTCTCCACCTTATTATACCAGGAGAATATTCGAGGCTTCAAAATATTTGATGACATGTTTTAGAAAGAGGGCCTACCATTTCAGATCATAGGAGGGGAAATGAATGGAGACCACTACAAGTGGATATAGCATGCATGGAGACCACTACAAGTTGCTCCCGATGAAGAGACAACAATCCACACTCAGTGGAGGCTCCAACCTGACTATTTTTCTATTTTAGTTTCCAAATTTTGCAATACATCATGATGTTATTGATTATAGCCATTTTTTAGCATGTCATAAAATGTATTAACAACAATATGAACTAATAAAAACATTTACTGCATATATTTTGTCGGGCTTCTTAATTAAGTTTACATGATGTGATAGTCTGCAAACATGATAATTTTTGACACTATATTCTTAACTCATGTGATTGTATTTGTCATAATCTTAGTATGGATTCAGATTAAGGGATTAGTTATAGTTGATCGGCCAATCTTTCATATTAGTGGTTTTGGAATTATCATTGGTGCTTATTCTAGGATTTAGTTTTTATGCTTGCTCCTACTCATGAGGATTAATTATTGCTTCAGGACTGATCTTCTCAGGCACAAAACGAGCATTGTGTTAGCGTGATTTGTTTGAATTTGATGCTCCTCTCTTCTTCTGATCGTGTATTTGCTTCCACGATCACATTTGTCGCTTGATTGAAGTCTTACGTGACGCAGGACGATCCTTTCTGGGGGGGGGGGGGGTGGAGGAATAATGGTAAATTTTTTTTAAACTCGGACAAGTATTTGCCACGGTTTAAACTGTGGCAAATGTTTTTTTAAATTAAATCTTCTAAGTATTTGCCACGGTTTCAAACCGTGGAAAATACTTTTTTTTTAATAAATCTGCTAAGTATTTGCCACGGTTTGTTACCGTGGCTAATAATGGACTTTTAGCCGCGACAAGGAAGTCGTGGCTAATAGCTGCTGAAATCAAGCCCTTTAGCCACGATTTAAAACCGTGGCTAAAAATCGTGGCAAAAATGTATTTGCCACGGAATGAGCGTGGCAAATACTTTTTGCCACGCTCGCATTGCCCACGCCCATTTGCCGTGGGCAGGCCGTGGCTAAAAGCCTTTTGCCACGATTTTGGGCTTTTAGCCACGACAATTAGCCGTGGCTAAAAGTCCATTTTCTGGTAGTGTATTCACCATTGAGGAGTTTGGGTACCGTGAACTCACACTTGAGTTCCTCATCACCTTCCACATCCTTTAGGATTTGGATGAGAGAAATAGGGAGCCTACGTCTGTTTCTTTCTGTATGCGCGGTCGTACCCATACATTTGCTATTACACACTACAATTTGAGCTGGGATTTACACCCACAACGAGCTCATGGAGACCGACATTCTGGACCATCCTTACGAGTTCCCCGGGGGAGTGTCTCCCAGCAAGCTCTAGCAGTCCATTATGGGAAGGAACCAGCCGTATGAGGCTTGCACAACAAAGTCTTCCCACATCATCTCTCTCGTGCTCCGTTATGTCCAACATTTGATTGGGCATAACATCAATGCCCACACCATGAGCCAGAATGTAGTGGGATGGAAAGATCTCCTCTTCCTCTACAGCATGCATCAGCGTGTGCCCTTGCATCTCGGGTAAGTCCTTGCCCAATATCTTTTGTGCAAGGCCACTTATATCCCTCTGAAGTCCATTGGAGGCTCACATTACATTACTTGGATTGTCAAAGGATTGGTCATCTAGGAATTGTTACCCCCGATGACTATCATCCCCAGAGGTTCTCCGATTACTTTGGCCATGATGTATTCTTTCAAGATAATCCAGAAGGTGCGGCATGGAGAGACTAGGGGAAATCAGATCTGCCAAGTCGGCATGGGAAAAGTTGATCGTGATGATGCTGCTGAGGCAAGTTCGTCGAAAGGGACTAGTAGGTCGACCCCTGCTATGCCCGTCTTTGACACTCCTGCTCCTGAATGGCATGCCCTCAGCATAACATTGAGCAACATTTCCTGGAGTTTTATGAGTGATTTCTGCATATGTAGGATGCCATGTCCATATAGTATGAATTATCATCTCGGATTGGTGCACATCTGGGAGTGGAGCCTCTAACTATTACTGATCGGGCCTCGACTTTGCGATCTCGGCGCATGCGTACTCCCCCTCCATCACAGTCTCCTCCGCAGTCTCCTTACCATCCACCTCAGTGACTGCTCAGCTTTGTCTCCTCCATGGTTTCATGTTGTTGTTTCTATTTTTTTCTTTCATTTTTTTGTGATTTTTTTACTTTTATTGTTTGTGATACGACACTTGACATCATTCTGTCGGGGCTTTGTCCCCAGGGTGTGGTTGTGGATAGTTATCTTATGCTTCTATAAATTCTATATTGTTGTTCTGCGCTATGTTAGTTATTTTATTTATGTGTCTGTGCAGTGTTGTTTAAGTTCAGGGATGTAATAGTTGTGGTTGTCACATTTTGTGTAATTTGAAGCTCTCTTGCATTTGCGATTATAGTTGGATGCTGTTGTGAATCTTCAGTCTCACTATTAACGCCAATCTTCTAGTATGCTCATTTCTGAGCATGGGGAAACCACTTCTCCTAGCTAGCGTGTATTTAAATTCATATTGTTATGTATGCTTATTATGTTGCTTAGATTAAGTCTGGAGGTGAGCTATTTTAGTTATCCATTGCGCACGTGCACATTTCTGAGCATGCTCGAAGTAGGTCTTAATTTGTTTTTATTTCATTTGTACATATTTACCGCACACCACACCCACAAGAGCGCGTACTTAGTCGTAGGTGCGTTACGAGTTTAATTCGCTTGCATGATTTGGGAAAATCTCTGTGCTGGCTTAGGATTGCGAGGCGGAGTAAAATGTTGACTCCTGCAGTGCAGCTAGTCAAGCGCTCCCATCTCGCGTAGAAATCCATATAGAATTAATTTTTCTTTATGCTTATAGTTTTATAGTTTTCTATTTGCGTAAATATTATTTATTTTACTCTAAATTGGTGAATCGGGTGTGCATCAATGGTAGCGTAGGGATGTGTGTATACTTTTGCTAAGCTTCTATTGCTCGAGTCAGGAGGAAGGATTATCTTTCTCGGTGGCTAAGAACTTGCCCTGAGAGACTCTTGATGCATTGGTACTGGTTAGTTCTATTTGCGCGAGTGTGATGTAAGCCTTCATTTTGGAAAGGTTGAGCTTTTGTTCTGTTCCTATCTTCTGATCCTCGTTATCCCCTTTGTGCCTATCCCGTCCTTTGATTCAGCTCCACCAATTTCTCACCAAAGCCAAAAGCCAATCCTAGTCGCACACCCAAATTTGAGCTCTAGTTTGTATTTTATTTTCATGATTGTGGTGTTGATGTCGCGATAGTTTTGTGAAAGTGAGGATGTGCTTCATTGTTCAATTTGCTGAAAAATGATTTGAAAAAAAAAAGAAAAAGAAAAGAAGAAGTGCTTTGTTGAAAATCATTATTTTGTATTAGGAGTAGGCGGTGAACACACCCATATAGTCAAGTCCATGTCTGGGGGTGTGGTGCACCTGCGTGTAGTTTGTGGTGCTGCGTGGTTAGTTCTTATTGTGCGAGCTCTTTTCGATTAGGTGCTTTGAGCCCTCTTATTTATCAGTGTATACCCGATCGTTATCCAAGCCCCTTCTCTAACCTAAAGTCCTACTGACTCGCACGGTGAGCCAAACGAGTGTCTTGGAGATAGTGCGAACGGGTGAGCCTATGGTCACCAACATTGATGGATTTCAATGGAGGTTGACGCGAGCACCAACATTTTGCAATTCTCGCTCCAGCAATCAGTTTACTTTCTCCCTACGCGTGACCAACGGATTCACCGTAATTCAATTTTTTGACTAAAAATAATATGTATTTACGTTCTTAGAAAGTTATAAACTATGCTGAATAATTAAAAATTTCTTTTACTGTATTTATATGTGCATGAGCATGCAATTTCACATGGTACTCCGCCTCTGCAATTTTAATGCCACCTATAGTTTTTCTCATCCGCATGGGAGATGTATTGCTCGGGACGAGTAAATGGGTAAGTCTATGGCTGTGCTGAGTCCAATTTATATAGGTTTTTTCAGACTCATTGGGCTAGTTCTCTCTTATTTGCACTTCACTTTCAGTCCATTATTGCTTATATTTCACTAGCTCTCTCTTTTCACACGAAGTGCTTATTTCAGTTCATTGTGGTGTGCTATATTGCACATTATTCTGCTGGGGGTAAGCACATTGTTCTCCCCATCTCTTTTCTTTGCTATTTTATATTGCTTCTATGTGTTGGAGGCATGTGCCCCAGTTTAGTGTTTTTCTTTGCAGGTGGGTAGATCCCCATTTTGAGTTAAAGCTTTTCCTGTATAAATTGCACGGCCATGTGGTACCTTGACGCACAATCCATGCGATCGTGTTTGTTAGTATTGATCCAGAATGGTGATCTGCCCCCGACTCGTGCATTTATTTTTCGCATGCACGGTCGGTTTTGACCGTGCGTGAGTAAAATGCACGAGCTTCTCTTTTTGTCTAAAATTTTTAGGAAATTATTGCCCGTATGTTTCCTTCACGCAGGTTGGATTCAACCGTGCGAGAAGGAAATCGCACGATCTTCTCTTTTGACCTATTTTTCAACGATCTGCATCTTCCCGTGCATTTTGTTCTCACATGGTCGGTTTCGACTTTGCATGATTAAAATCGCACGGGCTCTTTTACACACCTTTTTGGGTCATCCACTCGATAAAATTTGCACGATCCACGCACGGTCTTGCGTTCGACCGTGCGTGCCCAATTTTTTGACTATTTGGTATTTAAGCGCAGGTGTTCGCCCTATTTAGGGATCAGTCGTTTCATTTACTCCAAAGCACCCAACTCCGCCACTTTTCGCTGCTCCACCACCGCCCACCTTTGAGAGTTCCTCCATATATCTTCTTCATGCAAATCTAAGGGCTAGGACATCCTCTTGGCACCGTCCATCACTCGCAAGCCTACAAGCTCAATTACGAGGGATTTCACTACATTTTTAATCTCTCCGGTGAAGACCATGGCTGAAGAGGATTGACGAAGAAAGACGGGTAGATTGGAAGAAGGTGACAACTCTTCTGGACCCCGGATGGTAGTCAAAGCCCAAGCACAGACGAGGTTTGACAACCCTCGATTCTGGCCGTGAACTTGTTTTGGTTGTATTATTCCCTTCTCCGTACTTGTATTAATTTACCTTGAGACGATTGGATGTATTGGAATGATGATTTCCTAAAACCCTAACTTGAATCATTGTTAATTTCATGTCTTAGAATGTCTTTGTGGTTTTTGTGAAGTGAGGAGTGCCTCCATTCTATCCTCCATCCCTTAGTCGCGTTGAGTTGACGCACTAGAAATTGCTAGTGGCGTACTTTGTGATAAGGTGCTTTCGACCCACACTTCGCTTGTTTATCCATCCATCTGAAAGCCTACTCATCCATCCACCAACCAAAGCAGTAATTTCATTCGCCGAGCGAAGCGGTGTTTTCGACCCGCATTAGTTAATTTAGTTTCTTTTTTGTTTAAACAAAGTCCAAGCTATTTTGTTAGTTAAATCTTTATAATTGACTATTCTAAATAACATGATTACGCGCCCTAACCCGTGTTCCTTCGAGATCGAAACGTGGGGAGTTATTCCCATATTTTATATTACTTGTGCGACTGGTACATTTGCCGTCAGCGAATCAACTGTAACATCAAACCTTCGCAATCTGGACTCACGAGCTTATAATGAGCCCATAAGTTTTGATAAGACAAAGGTATCAAGATCCTTGTATTCCTCAATTATGGTAAAGATGTGATCAAATTTCATTATTAAGCTTCTTAGAATTTTAAGGACAACCAATTTCTTTTCTATGTTGTCACCAAGACTTTTAACTTGATTGACTATAACAGATGTTTTGGAGAAGAATTCACTTACTTTCTCTGTCTCTTTCATCAACAAATAATCGAAGTCCTTCCAATGGGCTTATAGCTTGATGGATATAACTTTGTTGGAGCCTTTGAACTATGAATAAAGTATTTCCGAGGAAGATTTTGATGAACTAATGACAACTAACCGAGGTAAGATACTTTTGCCTACTCCTTGAAGGATATAGAGCAAAGCTTTTGAATCCCTCTTTATGGTTTCAAGTTGTTGTTGAGCAGCATCAAGTTGAGCATCCTGAGCCGGTGGAGTAAATCCATCGGAGACAAAGTCCCATTGACCCTGAGATAAGAACAATGACTTCATCTTGATACTCCAGTAATCATAAAAATCACCCTCAAAGATGGGTGTGCCATTCGGAGAAATGTGAAAATTCTAAGAGTATGAAGCCACCATATGATAGAGTGGTAATTTGAGAGAGAAGTTGTAATTGATGATGATCCTCAATGATCAGTTCTCTTTTGATGGAGCAAAAAGACCTCCATCTTCCTCGTATCTTAATTCATCTTTCTTCCTCTAACCTAGCAATGATACCAATGTTAAGAAAGGCTCGTTGGAATCATATTACGTAGGAAGAAAAATAACAGAGCAAAACAGAGGTAACGAAGAAGAAGTTGAATATTGATTTTACTGATATACTTGTTAAATTTTCGAAGTTGAAGAAGAAGTGTGTTGGGCGGTCTGAGGAAGTCAAACCGCAAAGATCGCTGAGACGGCACGGTCTCAGTGGACTCCCTCTAGTGATCTAGTGGCTGTATTGGGTAAGGCTCAAGCAGGTATCTGTTGGATCTTATGGCGCCCTTAGAGGGGGGGGGGGGGGGGGGGGTGAATAAGGGCCTTTTTAAATTATGATTTTTTACTTAAGAATTTTTAAAACAAATTTTGCATTTCTAAAAATCACTTATAAAAATTTTCAAACTATGAAAATTTTAAATTAATTCAAACACAAATTTTTAAGTTAAAAATTAAACAATAAAATTTGCAATTAAAAGAAAGTCATAATTTTATTAATTAAGAAAATGACATACAATAAAAGTGATCTTAACAATGCTTAAGATCAAGGCACAAGTTTGATAATAAAATTTCTACATTTTGAGTTTACCAATCCTTCTCCTATGGATTGGAAGGCTATCACTTGTCTCTCCCTAGACCAAGCCCAAGCCTATCCTCTAGATCTTCCCAAGATCTAGATGTAGCACACAAGGCCACGATTTCCTACCAAGCCACGCAAGGACTTGGACGCTCCGCACGAGGAAGCAATTTTCCCCTAAGCCACGCAAGGACTTAGACGTCACACACAAGGAGATGATTTCCCTACCAATACAAAATGAAATGTATATAAATGAAAATACAAAATCAAATGAAGAACTCCCTAGAAATTCAGATCTCTGAAAGGAAGGTTGAAGCCTCGAGATGATCGTTGATGTAGAAGCGCATCCGATCTCGTCTTCAATTTCAAACCTTCTAAGCACAAATGGGAGTTGATGAGGTTCTGGAGCTCTCTGTTCGTATGCACTCAGGAAAGGAATTGGAGATCTGAAAGCATGAATTAAACGAAGTTCTGAGCCCTTTTGTATAAAAGATAGATAACGCCATCCGTTAGCTAGCTATCGCCAAAATCCGATAGCTCCAGAGGTGCCACGTGTCCCATGTATTTGGCCTTTTTGCGGAGAGTGGCGATCGCGATTGAGTCGTGGTTGAGACGTGGCTGTCGGATATCTGATAGCACTATCGGATATCCGTTAGCTTGCGTAACTGCTGCACGTCGTAGAGTTACGGGAAGATCGCGCTCTGTCGAAAATCCATTACTGCTGTCGGAAATCCGATAGCTCTAAAACATTGAGTAGAGATCGGAGAATGGAAGAAATCGTGCGCTGTCGGAAATCCGGTACTGCTGTCCGAAATCCGATAACTCCAATTTCTGGAAAATCGGTATTTTGCTCCAATTGCAAACATGTTATTCTTGCACCTGTTATCTGCACACCATTAATAAAAAATAGGATCAAATACATTCGGGATTTGTTATTCTCAAATCGGACGAGTGCGGAACGCATGCTCCAACAATCTCCCCCTTTTGATAATAGCAAATCCTTATAAAAACAAATCAAATAAATCTGTTTGCCCAGAAAGCCCGCGACCTCCTCTTACTGGCCAATTTCTTCAGTTGCAGCGGTCTCAGTTTGTGTGATCGCCCAGACCGCCAGCTACCTTCTCAACCAGGATTTTCTAAGTACCAAGCGGTCAGGACAGTGGAGATCGTCAGTTTAAGCGGTCTGATCGTTTTTCCTTATCTTTGTTATTTGCACCTCTTCTCCTTGCCCGGCTCTCCTGTATCCCGGGCAGCCCGTAGTTTATCATTCTGCCCGTTTGGGCAGCCCCCTCGTCTATAAATAGAGGGGTAGGGGTACCAGAAAAGGGACTTGATTGGGAGGCTCCAGCTTACAACTTGTGTAAGCGGTCTCATTTTTTCGTGATCGCCATTTTACGATCGCCTTCTCTTTTTTCCAGCATCTTCTGTCTTAGTAACCTGCACTTCGCAGTTTTCTCTCGTCTCCTTTAGTGCGAATTTTGGAGGTACCATTTTTGGCACCAACAGAACGAACACGCGACCTTCAGATTCGAAGTGTCAGGTGAATCTTAGACTTCCAAGATGGCTGATCGCCGTAGAGGTCGTCCCTTGCGGTCTCCCAGTGTTCCCCCTTCCGATCACAATCCGTTAGAGGCGATGGAGTGCCGCTTCGAGCTTCGCGTAGAGGAGGCTCTTCGCGAGGCCGCCCGAGCTAGGCAGGACGCTGCCGCTGTTCAGCAAGAGATCGCGCGGTCTCAGCAGGAGGCCGCTCAAGATCGACAAGAAGTTGTCCAGACTCAGCAGGAGTCCGCGAAGCAGATTGAGGCCATGAACCAGGTTCTGGCCGCGATCTCCCAGAAAATCCTTCCTCAAGCCTCTCAGATCGCTACTCCTGACCGAGTGGCAAGCGGTCACCATAGCGATCATCCCGTTTTCCAGCCCGCAGCTCCTCAGCGATCTCAGCATGAGGAGTTCGCCGCTCGTCATAATTCCTTCCGAGCCGCGGCCCAGGGGCCTCCGGCTCAGACCCTGAATTTTGAAGAAGGGTTTGCTTACCCTCAAGCTCCTCCTACTTCCTTTTTACCTCCTCTAGGGCCTTCTGAATTAGGGGAGCCCTCCCCCTTTACCGATGAAATTCGTCGGGATCCCATTCCTCACGGGTTCAGAGAACCTCGACTCCCAGTGTATACGGGAGAGACCGACCCCATGTGTCATCTTCAAGCTTTCGAGTCTGCCGTGGCTCTCAGGAACATTTTAGATGGAGTGAGGTGCAAGCTGATGGTCACCTCCTTCGATATGTCAGCCATGGAATGGTTCTATAAGTGATGAGTCCCGATTATATACACATATATGGACTCATCTGGGCCGTTTATCTAGTCATTCCACTGCACTTTAGCCTTGTTTTAGCTTATATTTGTTATCACTTGCTATGTGCACTTCTAGGCCCATTTTGGTGTGCTTTCATGTTTATCTTCATTAGTAGTTTTCATGCACTGTTAGGTGCCACTTTCAGTAGCTGGATTCGTGGTTGTACGCTAGAACAGGAGTCGTGCAGGTGCTTCCGGTGCAATTCTGCACAGGAACACTGCGCACGATCACTGGTTCTATTGCGCACGACCAGTCGCACGACCACTGGTCGTGCGCCACTGATCGTGTGCACTTAACACTTTTTTCATGAGTTCTGTTTGGTGCAGTGCGCACGACCATCTACGATAGTGCGCACGACCACCGGTCGTGCGCCACTGTTCGTGCGCACTTATCATCAATTTCATGAGTTCTGTTTCAACCAGTGCGCACGACCACCTACGATAGTGCGCACGACCACCGGTCGTGCGCCACTGGTCGTGCGAACATGTTATTTTATAATTTCTGTCTTTGCAGGCTCCGTCCAGGCAGAGCGCACGATCACAGGATTCTAGTGCGCACGACCACTGGTCGTGCGCCAATGACCGTGCGCACTGTTTATTCCAGCGCCTATAAAATGACCTGCTCGCGATTTTAGGTCAGATCCCGAATTTCAGCCGCCGTTTTCCGCCCGGTTCCGTCCAGATTCGCCCCTCCACCATCGCCCACCATATGGAGGTGCTCCGGGCTTGCTCTTCACGCCAATCTTGAGCCGGAGTTTCCTCTCGGCCTCCTCCTTCATCCAAGAGCTCCAAAGAAAGACCTAGCCGCCATTGCCATCAAGCAAGAGGAAGTTTGCAACCTCTACCGGATCGTGACACTATGAAGACGGGTCCATTGGAGAGTCGTGACAGCTCTCTCTACCCCGGACGTAGTTGCGGACCGAGCTTGGACGCGGATTGACAACCCGGCGATTCCAACCGTGAATCTCCAACGAGCCTTCGGATTCGGTCGATTTCTTGCCTTGTTCTCTTCTTATTGATTGTTGTAATAGTTAGATCTTTTGTATTTTGATGAAGAACACTATAAACCTTGCTATTTAAAGTTATTTCATGTCTATGTGAAATACCCCTTTTTGTTTATTTGTGTGCTTGAGGTGCGCCCCATTCCATCCTCCATCCCGCCGTCACGTTCGCATGCCGCACTAGCAATTGCTAGTGGCGTGCTTGTCGAAGAGGTGCTTGCGACCCTCACTCCGCTAGCCTACTCGTCCATCTGCCTACCGAAGCGTGGCATCGCGGCCCGTATTCCATCCCGCCTAACGAAGCAGCGCGCTCAAGGCCTGCATAGTTCGATCCGCTTGCCTACTCGTCCATCCGCCCTTTCGACGCAGCGCGCTCAAGGCCTGCCTAGTCTCCATCCCGCCAAGCGAAGCATTGCATAGCGGCATTGCATAGGAGTAGTTGATAGCTTTTATTTTATTTTCCAAAAGCCATCCCAACTCCCCCGCATTCCATCCGATTTAAGGACTTCAATCTCAAGTCCTTCCTCGAAACCTAACTCCACCTTACTGTGTTCCTCAAGAGACCGACACTCGGGGATTTTCCCCATTATTATTACTTGCGCGACCGGTGCACTTGCCGAATCATCGCATCAATAAGCTGCCTTGTCAGTCTATCCCAAGCTTTGCTGCCCTAAGGCAAGAGCTCCCCCTGAGGTTCGCCACTGCAAAGAAAAGGAAGAGTGGTCCTGCGACCCTCTTCAAGATCAGGCAAGGGGACAACGAAACTGCAGCGCATTTCGTTGACCGTTTTCAGAAAGAGATCCCGGGGGTCAGAGACATGGATCCCGAGCTCTATATGGTGGCTTTGATCAGCGGCCTGCATGAGGGTCCTCTGAAGTTCAAAGTCACAACCAAAGAGCCTGGCTCCTATCAGGAGCTGATCAGCATCGCCAATCGCTATATAGAAGGGGAGATCAACAACCCCACCTATGTGAGCAATCTGACCAACAGAGCCACTCAGAAAGGCTCTGCGGGATTCTATCCTGCTCCATCTTCCTCGAAAACTAAACAAGAGCTTCCGCCTCCAGCTCCAAGAGGTAAGAATTACCGCAACAACCGCTTCAACCGAGGTAATCAATTTTTCCCACCTCAAAATTCATTTCTTCAAACTCCTGCTACTCCTGCTCCGCAAATCACCCCCATCCACCAGATCCAGTATACTCAACCTCCTCTTCTTCCCATTCCTTCACTTTATAATGAATCCCAAGAGTCCTTCACGGACTTTGGTGTTTCTATGAATGAGGTGCTGCAAGTTCTTCAGAAACAGCCCTTTTTTAAGAGGCCAGCTCCGCTGAATTCTGATCCGAAAACCAGAAACCCAACCCTCTACTGTGAGTATCACAGAGATAGGGGGCATTTGACAGAAGACTGTAGAGCTCTCCGCCTATTTTTAGAGAAACTATTAAAGGAGGGGAAGCTCCGCGATCTCATTCAAAAGAATGACTCTGCCAAAGCTTCAACCTCCAAGGCCAAGGAGGTAGCAGAAGTCCACTGGGAGTGCGAGGAAGTAGATGATGTTGGCCATCTGGGCAACATCGGTTTTCCCAGCGAATGTGTAGACGCTAATGATGAGGGTGCCTTGGGCAACCTTTTCTGCATCCATGGGGGTGCAGGCCCGGAGTCCTCAAGAAAGGCAAGTCTGAAGAGAGTTTATCAGTCAGAGGTTGCCGCTACTTCTTCGGCTCCGATTCGAGGGACGGTCACTTTTGGAGATGAAGATCTTCCTCAGACCGCGAATCCCTTTGATGATGCAGTCGTCATCAAAGCTGTGATCGAAAACTATACGGTGGAAAAAATTCTAGTAGATACGGGGAGCTCAGTCAATGTGCTTTTTAAGCCTGCCTTTGAGGCATTAAAGACAGGTAAACCTCTCCTACCAACTGAAGGGCCTCTTTATGGTTTTTCAGGAGAAAAGAAAGAAGTTGAAGGGCTCGTCACCCTCTCCGTGATTCTTGGAGGAATAGTAAGGCTGGTCAAATATATAGTCGTTGATGCTCCCAGTAGCTACAACGCAATTTTCGGGAGACCTTTTCTGAACGGGTATCAAGCCATTGTCTCCACTTATCATCAAGCGGTGAAGTTCGCCTTGAATGGCAAACAACATCGAATCAGGAGCGACCCCAGGAAAGCTAAAGAATGCTATGTAAAGACGGTCAACATGATCATGTCTTCTCCACCCCAGGAAGTTATGATGACTGAATCCATTGAAGTTCCTGAACAAGTTCAAACTGCAGAAGAAGTGGAGGATGCGAGAGACGGAGTCCGCTTGGAACCTGCCCAAGCAACTCAAAATGTTCAGATCAGCGAGGAAGATGAGAGCAAGAGCCTCTCCATCAACGCTGAATTATCTGAAGCCGACAAGAGTCAGCTCATCTCTTGTCTCCTGCAAAATTTAGACATCTTCGCTTGGTCGGCAGACGACATGCCTGGAGTGAATCCGGATGTTGCTTGCCATCACCTCAACATTAGTCCAAACGTCATTCCGGTCCAGCAGAAGAAGAGAACTGTTGCAACTACTCTGGCTCAACCTATCCGTGAAGAGGTAGAGAAGCTTCTGAAGGCAAAGTTCATTCAACCAATCCAATATCCGGAGTGGGTGTCAAACGTTGTAATGGTAACTAAGCCGGGTGGAAAGTGGAGGATGTGTGTCAATTTTACCAAACTCAATAAAGCTAGCCCCAAGGATTGCTATCCCTTGCCTCAGATAGATTCTTTAGTGGATTCTGCGGTAGGTTATTCTTTTAAGAGTTTTTTAGATGCTTTTTCAGGTTATCACCAAATCAGGATGCATAAACCGGATATACCGCATACTTCGTTTATCACAAATGATGGTTGCTTCTGTTATCTTGTGATGCCTTTCGGGTTGAAAAATGCTGGAGCAACTTACCACAAAATGATGGATACAGTTTTCAAAAGTCAGAAGGCAAGGAACCTTGAGGTGTATGTCGATGACCTCTTGGTGAAAAGCAAATCCTTCTCCTCTCATCTCGAAGATCTCTCGGAAACTTTTGCAACCTTACGAACCTTCAATATGAGGTTGAATCCATTGAAGTGCGTTTTCGGAGCAAACAAAGGTAAATTTTTGGGTCATCTCCTCACTCCAGAAGGGTTAGAGCCCAATCCAGACAAGGTAAAAGCTATTTTGGAAATGCCACCTCCCAAAACCCCAAAAGAAGTTCAACAGTTGGGAGGGAGAATGGCAGGCTTGAGTCGATTCATCTCCCGGTCAGGGGATAAAAGTGCACCTTTCTTTAAGACCCTCCGGTGAGGGGCCAAGTTTGAATGGACTCAAGAGTGTGATGATGCTTTCAGTCAGCTTAAAAAGCAGTTAACGTCAATTCCTCTACTCCAAAGCCTGCGAGAAGGGGAAGATCTTTTCCTGTATTTGGGAGTTGGCACCGATGCTATAAGCTCTGTTTTGGTCCGAGAAGAGAAAAAGAAACAATTTCCAGTTTACTATGTAAGCCGAATGTTGAAGAATGCAGAGACTCGATATCCAATCCTAGAGAAGCTAGCCTTAATGCTCGTAATTTCAGCAAGAAGACTAAGACCGTATTTTCAAGCTCATTCGATTTTAGTCGTCACAGACCTTCCATTAAAGAGTGTCTTGGAGAAGCCGGAGCATTCAGGCAGATTGGCAAAGTGGGCAATAGAGCTCAGTGAGTTTAACATATCCTATGTTCCAAGAATGGCAATCAAAGCTCAAGTCTTAGCGGACTTCATGGTGGATGCTAAAGAAGTTGAGTCGCAGAAGGGGGTCAGAGTGCCCCTTGCCTGGAAAATCTTCGTGGATGGAGCCTCAGGGAAAAATTCTTCCGGAGCAGGAGTTATCTTAATCAACCCAAATGGAGTAAGGCTTGATCAAGCACTGAAGTTCTATTTTCAAGTAACAAACAATCAAGCGGAATATGAGGCTTTGCTAGCCGGTCTCAAGTTTGCCAGGGAGCTGGGGATTGACGATGTCGAAGTTTTCACAGATTCTTTGGTGATGGCTTCTCAAGTAAATGGGATTTTCGAGACTAGAGATAGTATTTTAAAGCAGTATTTAACTCTGGTAAAAATTGAGGTTTTGAAATTCAAAAGCTTTACCATCAATCATATTCCAAGAGGTGAGAACGTGGAAGCAGATGAGTTGGCAAAGTTTGGGCTTCTCTCAGGAGGAACAACTTCGGAGTTGTTTCGCCCGGCGATTGAAGAAGGAGAGGTCATGGAGATTGATCAACGTCCATCTTGGATGGATCCGTTTGTTCTTTATCTTTCAACTGGAGAGCTCCATTCATCAGTAAAGGATAGGAAAAGGTTTAAACGGAAAGCAGCTAACTATTATCTTGTTGCAGGAGTGCTTTATAGAAGAACTTTCCTTTCACCATTAGCACGATGTGTTTCAGAGGAGGAAATTCCAGCGGTCCTTCAGGAGGTCCATTCTGGAGAATGTGGAAGTCACTCTGGAGCTAGAACGTTGGAAAAAAGAATTCTAAGGCAAGGGTATTTTTGGCCTCAAATGAGGAAAGATGCGGAAAAATTTGCTAAGAAATGTGTAAAGTGCCAGAAGTTCGCTCCTCTCCAAAATCAGCCGGCTCAACAACTCAAGTCGATAGCAACTCCATGGCCGTTTGCAGTTTGGGGAATGGATTTGATTGGGCCTTTCCCTATGGCAAGTGGACAACGTCGATATATTATAGTCATGATTGACTATTTCAGCAAATGGATAGAGGCAAAAGCATTGGCCAAAATTACCACTCAAGCCGTGAAAAATTTTATTTGGGGAGAGATAGTGTGTCGACATGGGATTCCAATGGCAATCATCACGGATAACGGTTCTCAATTCAATAATTCGACTCTTATTAATTTTTGTAAGCAAATTGGCATCGAACTACGTTTCGCTTCCGTACATCACCCTAGAAGCAATGGACAGGTAGAAGCCGCCAACAAACTCATCATAAATCTCTTGAAGAAGAGAGTAGAAAATATCAGGGGCAACTGGGCAGAACAATTACCTTCCGTCTTATGGGCCTTGAGGACAACTCCGAGTTCTGCTACTGGAGAAACTCCGTTCAAACTGTCGCACGGTTCCGAAGCACTTATTCCGGTGGAGTTTGAAGTAAAAAGCCCGAGAGTGTTATTGGCACAACAAAATCAAATTGATTGGATGGAAGGAAATGATGAGGAGCTAAAATGCAGCCTTGATTTAATTGAGGAGCTGAGAGATACGGCAATCATCAGGCAAGAAGAGGTGAAGAGAAGAATGGCGAGGCTATTCAACAAAAATGTAAGAACCAAGGAGTTCGCTGTTGGGGATCTAGTCTTAAAGAAAGTAGATTTAGCAGCAAGAGCAGGTTCAGTCGGAAAGCTTAACCCAAACTGGGCGGGACCGTTTGTGGTGAAGAGCGTACTTAAAAATGGCGCTTACCATCTCCAAACTTATGAAGGGAAAGAATTGCCTCATTCATGGAGCGGAGATGATCTCAAACTCTTCTTTTCTTAAATGTATTATCAAAGCATTCGCAATATGAGTGATGGGTGACAAGTTTTAAGCATGTTATTCTTTGAAAAAGCCAAAAACCTGTCAAGTGAGACATCGACGGATCCTACTATCTTCCCCCTCGACTTGTCAGCTCGACGTGTAATTCTGCCAGGACCACAGATGTCGGGGAGATTTCGAATCTGTGTAGCAGTAGCTCGCCAAGCTCGAGCGGTGGAAGTTTAGGTTACCGGGTCCTTGATGACATCTGGCACACCTCAGCTTTTCAAGGGGGTCTGGGTGGCTGGCTCAGCTCTGTCATGCAATAGGAAGGACATTGTTACGATCTTAATGATCTTTCAGGGAAAGCAATGTCGGTATAGCCTCCGCGACATAACCACACCTGCCCTACAGATCATTTTGATTTGTAACTCTCAAACACTCGTTGAAGCGTGGTTAGGTAAGGGGCGGTCAGAAACATCCATAACCGTCGCCTGAACCTTGGATTGACATATTTGCAGTAAACTCGGGAATTCTTTTAAAAAAGGCAATGTCGGTATAGCCTCCGCGGCATGACCACACCATCCTTTTGGGTCATCTTTGAGATCCCTTTTTCCCATCTTCTTACTACAAAAAAAAATCTCTCTTAATCTTTTTGTACAGAGATCGGGCGGTCAGGAGTTTATGAGACCGCCAATTTTTATTTCCAATAAAGAGTGATGTCGCTTATGATCGTCAGATGAAATTTTTTCCACGATAACTGAGGTCGCTATTCAGGAATCTTCTATGCCAGCCCGATAGAGGTCGGCCCGGTCTCAGTAAGAACGAGATTCCGATATTCCTTGTTACTCAAAGTTACATGAAATAATCATGGTGTTCTTATCAAGGGAAAGTGGGGTTTCTTCTTCAAGGGCGGTCTGAATAAAATGAGATCGCTGAACTGAATTTATGAAGAGTTTTTTCCTTTTTTCAAGTAATAACCTTGACTATCAAGGGATCTTTATCAGATGGATTTCCTGAAAGTCATTTGGGCACCGATCACCCAGAGTCCACTAAGTTCAAATCTTCAAGATAATTCCTTTGTATCGCGATCTGTGTAATATGAGACCGCATAACTGTTGCAAATAAATTGGTTATTTTTCTGATCACAGTTAAATTGCTAAATATTCTCAGTGGTTTGATTATCTCAAGACCGCAGAAGTAGTTCTATCTACGCAAAAGTATTAACTTTTCCCTCAGAATCCTTTGTCTTTTTCAAGAGATCGCCATCTGTAGTTCTTTAATGTTGATATGAAAATTACGTAATAAACCCAAGGCATTGAGATCGAATGCCGATTTTTGAACTCAGAAGAACAAATAAATGTACATCAAAAACAAGTTTGCCCAGAATCTAACAAAAAACCAATTTTCATATATATTCTAAAATATCTGTTGCAACGAGACCGCTCGGTCTCCAAAAATAAAATAAAATATATCACTACAATTCATTCCTTTTTTGATCTCTTCGGAGATCGCTCATCTGAAGAAGTGGAGTCAGTGTCTGCAGAAGATTCTTCCGATTTACTAAGAGGAATTCTGGATCCAGAGCTAGAACCCGAGCTTGTGTCCCGGCCTTGAGTGTAACGGCTTCCGCTTTCTTCATCTTCGATCACCACATCTTCATCTTGACCAGCGGTCTCATCAACAAAATCCGCGGTCTCTTCAGCAGTTAAAGATTGCTCTTCAATCCTCTGTGCCGCATCAGGGAAGAGATCGGCAAATGTAATGTCCTTATACTCTTCAGTAAAACCACCTCGAACTCGAACCTCATTCAGCACTTGGTCGGCGGTCTCCTTAATGTGATGCATCATAGCCCTCTGAAAAGCCGGATTTTCAGGGTCATAAGCTGCATTTTCAGATTGCTGCAAAAGAGATGTGTTAAGACCGCGCGATCATAGGTAACGCGTTCATAAAATATTAAGTGAAATTCTTACTTTTCTTTCTTCTTGCAAAGCAGTTATTTCGTCCAGAGCACCGCGAAGAGATCGCCCCATATGGTGATTTAAGATCGCGCTCCTAGCGGTCACCTGGGCACAGAGGTCGGGGAGAGCATCGGTCTCTATATTCAATATTTCGTTTGTATTCTTTTTGCCGTATAGAGCAGCAGTGACCGCATATGCGTGGCGGGTCACTTTTCCACTCCATAAAGGAAGATCGGTGGAAACCTTCACAGACCTTCCTTTGGCCGCCCATTTGAGGAGAGGATTTCCTTTAATGTCTTTCATTTTTCTTTTGAAACCAATCAATGGAAAATCTCGCTCGGCGGTCTCAGAGGTGGTGCCAAACACATCGGCCTCACGCTTCAGCCTCCTCTCCCTCTGAGTAAGAACCTCTGCAGCCGGGGAAATCGGATCTTGAACAGGGACCGCAAAGGTCGCTAAAAAACGGGAAAAAGTTAGGAAAACATACAAAAGGTATGAAAGGAAATTATTCGAGACCGCAAGAAAAGCTTACTTTCAGCCGGCGTAATCTCGGCGATCTCAGGCCAGATCGCTAGATAATGAACAAGATCAATCCTCTTGCCCGCCAAGAAAGCCAAGATTCTCAGCTCCTCTTCTGAGACCGCTCTTATCTTCTTAAAGATACTGTCAGGTCGTGGAGAAGGTGAGTTCTTGAGACCGCCAAGGTCACCTTCAAAGACAAGAAACCTTTCTGTCCAGAAGGAGATTTTGTTTGGAAGATTCAGGATTTTTATTCCGTCTGCTGAAAAGTACATCAACCCTTTGAACTCTTCCTTTTTTCTGCCTTCCTTCAAGTTCTTCGCGGTAAAGGTTGCACGAAACAGATTCATTGTAAACTTCACTCTTACCGATCTCAAGTAATTAATGAAGACATTAACTAGACCGATCGAGTTCGGGGCTAATTGGGCGAGCACGAAGCCGTAATATTCCAAGATCTCTAGCCATTCCTATGGGAGGGGAATCCTCAACCCATTATCAAAGTGATCGATAGGGATAATAAACTTTTTCTCCTCCGCAAAGTTCAACCTTTCTTGTTCAGTTGGCGGTCTCACAACTACCTGAGTTTGAATCATGTATTTCTTTATGAACTCAATATATTCATCTTTTGACAGGCGACCTTGTTTGTGATCGGCATTCCGGAAGATGGTGGCAGAAGAAGCACGAGCGGACACCATTTTGAGCGATCGATGAGATCGGTGCTAAGAGCACATTCAAGAAAAGATAAAATAAAGACCATGAAGACAGCTATTTATAGAAGACCAAGGGTCATTTCGTAATCATTACATCTTGAAGACCGCCCAGCTAAAACATGATCAGACCGCTCGACCTATGCAAAGTAATATGAAAGCATACTATGGTTGGCGATCTCAATCAATAAAAAATACAGCAGCAATACAAGCAATCCAGGCATAAAGAGATCGAAATTTAACAAATCAAGACCACAACATTAAAATCAAAAACAACCACAAATCAATGGAGAAATAACAGTGAAATTTTACAAAAACAGTTTAAATTTGGAGACCGCTCGGTCTCAGGTTAAATGTTCATCTCCTAGGAGGCCTGTTCCTCCCTACATGAGCTGCGACATCTTGCATGTCGTTCACTGCGGCCATGACCGACACCAGGCTGTGGTTAGCCAGCATTGCAGACCGGTGAATTTTCGACATTTCCTTGTCCACCTGTTCCATGGGGATCAGTACAATCTCAGGTTGCGGTCTCTCCGCCGGATGATCGCTGGAGGTGCCCGGTCGCATCAGCATCTTTCCGTGACCGCTCCTCAGCCTCTCATTTTCCGCGGACAGCGCCGCAGCTTTTCCCCTATAGTATTCAGCCTCTTTTTCAGCCTTCTTAAGAGCCCGCGCGATCTCGGCAACCCTCAGATCGCATTCTTCACGAATCCTCTTCTCGTTGGAACGCAATCTTTCTTCAAGATCACGGATCTGATCATTCTGCGTCCGCTCCCTCATCAGCATAGAACGAACATCCTCAAACATGGGGTTAAGGATGTTGGTTAACTGAGGGGTGATCTCGATGGGTTGAAGAAGTTCTCCCTCCTCGATCTCAGCATTTTTGTTATCTGCGGCCATAGGAGATGGATTATTTCAATCATAAACATATGATCAGATAAGCTTTTTGAATAAATAGAAAAAGTACTTGGAAAAAAGTCGAGAACGCAGTCACGTAAAGCTCTTCCGATATCTTTAGTGACCGCGGGATCTGCGGTCAAAGAAAGACGATCTGATCCCCTTAAGCGCTCCAGATCCGTTCTTTTCAAATCTCTTTTCTGCGTTTTTTCTCCCTCTTTTCTTCTCCTTTTTAATTCCTCGTTACTTAAGAAGACATTGTCGGTCTCAATAAAAACGATCCCATGTTTTCTTTCAGGAGAAGCAAAACGAACTGTAGGAAATGGAGGGAACTCAGCTGACTGAAGAATCGTTTTATTCTTACCAGCTCGCGAAATCGAGGCCGCCGCCGCACGATCTGCTGCAACCTTGTTCGAACGATCTCCCTGGAGAAGATCATCCGGGAGACCGCTAGAAAGCACAGTTTTTTCCTTGGCAATCCGCGGCCTCTCCACGGTCTCCTCACCGTTTTTATCCGAAGTCTGCAAGACCTCAACCTTTTTCCTCTCTTCAGCGATCAGGGCCGCCTTTTCCTCAGCGACCCTGACCGCTTCTTTCTTCTTCTCCTCAGCGATCAGAGCCGCTCTCTCCTCAGCAACTCTGACCGCCTCCCTCCTCTTCTCTTCTTCCCTTTCCTTCTTATCTTTCTTGTCTCTCTTCTTCTCCTCGTCCTCCCTCTTTTTCTTCTCTTTTTTCTCCTCCTTTTCTTTCTTATCTTTTTCTTCTTTCTCCTTCTCTTTCTCTTCTTTTTCCCTCTGCTCTTCTACCACTTTTTCTTTCCTCCTCTTCACTATCTCTTCCATTTCTATCTTTTTCCTTTCCTCCTCTTTTGCCTTGATCGCTGCGTCGGCGATCTCCTTCTCCCTGCCCGCGATCTCCTCATCAACGGCGGCATTTCTGAGAGCTGAAGCCTCTAAGGGATCCAACACCTGCAATGATGAAAAAGATGAATTGTTAGAAGAAACCTCATCAAGGTAGGCGATTAATCCAGAATCATCCTCTCTTGGTTAGGTTGAGACCGCGGGAAGGAAGGGGAGATCGCCCTTAGCATTCACCTGAAAATCAGCGGAGTCTTCCAGATCGATGGATTCAGAAAATCTGGTCGCTTCCATGGCGGTCACATCTCCTCCTTCCTCGTTTCTTCTGCTCCTCTTATAAGTTAAACTAGATGGACTTGTATTCTTCCTTTTCCTGTCCTTTGCAGCGATCTCCTGGTCAACGATCTTCTGCCTTAAGGTTTCGGCCTCATCTCCCTTCTGACGCAGCCCAGCCAGAATGATCTCGGTGGAGGCGGTCTCAGGAAGCTTGGAAGATGTTTGACCCAGTGCCTCCATGGATTTCTGACAATTAAAAGAAATGGAAAAGTCAGGCAATTTCAATACAGGATCTGAAGAAGTATTAGACAGATCAGAAGCAACAGAGACCGGCACAATCGGGCCCTCAGAAAGCTCAGTTTTCTTTAGCGGGGATCGGGCGGTCTCCTTTGAAGTGCTCACTTTTTTCGGCGCCTTCTTTCCTTTCTTTGAGCTAACGCTTTCCTTTTTCCCAGGAGAGTTCGCTTTCGATGGGAGAGCTTTTAAGAGATCAAGCATGGTCATCTTTGTAAGGTCGCGCCTGCCTAATTATCAAAGACCGCTCGAATAGTGGAGTTCCTCAATATCTTGCAAAATGAAGTTTTCAGCCGGTATTTATAGACCAAGCCGCATTAATGATGGTCGCGGTCTCAGCGGTCAAAGTTTACATTTTCGAAGTTCCAGGTGCAACTTAAAAATGTGCGGGGATTATGTTTGCCCAGAAAGCCCGCGACCTCCTCTTACTGGCCAATTTCTTCAGTTGCAGCGGTCTCAGTTTGTGTGATCGCCCAGACCGCCAGCTACCTTCTCAACCAGGATTTTCTAAGTACCAAGCGGTCAGGACAGTGGAGATCGTCAGTTTAAGCGGTCTGATCGTTTTTCCTTATCTTTGTTATTTGCACCTCTTCTCCCTGCCCGACTCTCCTGTATCCCGGGCAGCCCGTAGTTTATCATTCTGCCCGTTTGGGCAGCCCCCTCGTCTATAAATAGAGGGGTAGGGGTACCAGAAAAGGGACTTGATTGGGAGGCTCCAGCTTACAACTTGTGTAAGCGGTCTCATTTTTTCGTGATCGCCATTTTACGATCGCCTTCTCTTTTTTCCAGCATCTTCTGTCTTAGTAACCTGCACTTCGCAGTTTTCTCTCGTCTCCTTTAGTGCGAATTTTGGAGGTACCATTTTTGGCACCAACAAAATCCCATAGAGATATTGAAAAGTATATCATGTGTCTACAAGTGTGAACATATGATCTCCATGATCTCCCCCTTAATATGATCTCCCCCTTAATATTAGCTCCTTCTAAAAATATTATCCCCCGACATATAAACTCCCCCTACATGTATGCTCCGTGTAGTAATTAAGTATTTTAAGTGATTTAAGTGATTTCTTATTATCTTCTCCCCCTTTGATATTATCAAAAGTAATGAATAGTGACGAGGAGGGAGTATCATAGAGATATGGTAGAAAATAAAAAAGAATATAGGGAAAGTTGGAGTACACTAGCGGGAGCTTTGTAAGTGATATGATATCGAGATAGGAAACCTTAGAGATGAGGTCAAGCATTCTAGTTATCTGTTATCAATATACATAAAGCAAATATACTTAGCCCTTATGAGATTCAAGTTCAATTATCAGAGAAAGACACATTAGCAGATAGAATATTGAATCGTTTCGGTCCAATTCTCATAAGAAGAAATTTTATAAATAACAATGAAGTTTAGTAGTGATACTTTGTGAAAGAATACATATGCGTATATTTAAAATATACATGATCATGGAATTGTTAAACATAACATAAATATACATAAAGCTAAACTAATGAACGTATAAAAACTTTGCAAGTATACATAAAAGGACCATTTTGGTTTTGCATAACAAGACACTTTACAATTCTTTCCAAGGTGCTTAACCTCACAATGCTCATTAAGACTTATCAGGAGGCTAAGTAGTGCTTGGTGGAGGAGCCTTTTCAATTTTTTTTTAATTTATTTCTTTCAAATGTTTTGGCAAAATATATGTTTTGCATTTGAATTTGTTTTTTTTAATATTTATGTATGTAAAGGATCTCCGAATTCACTTGCATGCAAAAAATGGTATAATTTGAATAAGTGCAAAGTAGCAAAGTTGAAGGTAGCATTTATGAAATGTATTTTGTTATGTTCGATCAATCATGATGTATGTATAAAATAAATTTTATTAAAATGTATTTGCAAAGTAAGTGTTTGTGACTGCTCATTGTCATAGATAAAAGATTTCTTATACTTAGAGGCATGCGAAAACAATTCTGAATTCTTATATGAAAGTGTCATTACAATGATAACTTAAGGTTGAACATCATAATCATGTGTTAAGCTATTTTTACGAAAAATAACACATGAAGAGTCATTACTTACAAAAATCATAATCATGTGCTTGGTGGAGGAGCCGCGTCGCCAATCAGTTAGTCAGGCTCGACGTAAGAAGGCAGTGGTAAGGAGACCAGTTTATGATCTTCTAGAAGCAGTGGAGCAGGCAGTCGAAATGAGGAGGATTCAGATTGAAAATGACTTCTGGGAGCTAACACCATCCGATATCCTATTGTCGCCATCCGATAGCTTCCCAGCCCAGATCTCTCCTTAATTTTGTGAACTTCTTTTATGAGACATTTTATGTACTCTTTTATTAAAGTTTTGTAATAATTTTTAATATTTGGACATGATTTATGTTGCTGAATGTCTATGTTTTGATCATTTATGATTTAGTTTTTCTTTTTAAAATGTATAGCTATTGTGATGTTTTTAATTTTATAGGTTATAAGTAGTGATATAATCATTGTGAAATGTCTAGGATTCCCAATTCTAGCCTAAGCATAGAAAAACGGGAATCCGGTAACGGTTTAGTGAATATATCCGCTAGTTGATTATCCGTGGCTATAAATGAAATTTTAATGCGGTTATTTTTAATATGATCTCTAATAAAATGATGTCTCACATCAATGTGTTTAGACCTTGAATGATGGACCGGGTTGTATGTTAAATCAATTGCACCACACAATAATTCAATAGTTTGTTGTTTTATATTAAAATCTTCTAATGTTTGTTTCATCCAAAGAGCTTGTGCATAACAACTACCAAGTGTGATATATTTGGCCTCGGTGGTTGAGAGGGCAACAAAATTCTATTTCCTACTCGACCAAGAGATAAGTGAAGGGCCTAAAAAATGACAAGTGCCACTAGTGCTTTTCCTATCTAGTGAACAACCGGCATAATCGGAATCAGAATAACCAAATACAGTAAAATCATCACTGTGTGGATACCACAAACCAAGTTTAGATGTGCCAATTAAATATCTAAAGATTCTTTAACTGCTTTTAAATGAGATTCTTTGGGATTTGCTTGAAATCTAGCACATAAACAAACTGAAAACACAATATCTGGTCTAGAAGCGGTTAAGTATAAAAGTGACTATCATGCCCCTATATAAAGTTTGATCTATGGATATTCCACTTTCATATTTTCCTAATTTTAAAGAGACACTCATAGGAGTACTAGCTTGTTTAAGATTTTCAAATCCAAATCTTTTCAAAACATCATGTATATATTTTGATTGGTTAATAAAAACTCCATCATGTTTTTGAAAAATTTGAAATCCTAAGAAATATTTTAATTCTCCTACCATACTCATCTCAAATTCACTTTCCATCATTTTTACAACATAATTACACAACTCTTCATTAGTGGCTCCAAAAATAATATCATCAACATTAATTTGTAAAACAATTAAATTATCAGCAACTTGCTTAATGAAGAGTGTACAATCAACACTACCCATTTTACAACCATTTTGTAATAAATATAAAGTCAATCTATCATACCATGCTCGTGGTGCTTGTTTTAAACCATACAAAGCTTTTAGCAATCTATATACGCGATTAGGAAATTTTTCATTTATAAATCCTGGGGGTTGCTCAACATAAACTTCTTCTTTAATCAACCCATTTAAAAATGCAATTTTAATATACATTTGCAACAATTTGAATCTTTTATGGCTAGCAAATGCAACAAAAATTCTAATTGCTTCCAATCGTGCTACGGGTGCATATGTTTCATCAAAATCTACCCCTTCAATTTGATTATATCCTTTCGCTACAAGCCTAGCTTTGTTTCTAGTGACCCTAGAGTCACTATCTAATTTATTTTTGAAAACCCATTTGACTCCTACCACTGGATGATCACTAGGTCTATCAACAAGAGTCCAAACTTTATTTCTTTCAAATTGGTTAAGTTCTTCATTCATAGCTAAAAACCAAGATTCATCATTTAAAGCGGTGGCAACATCTTTTGGTTCTATATTAGAGACAAAACACAAATTTGAAAAACTTTCATGTAAACTAGAACGTGTACGTACCCCACTTGATGGTTCTCCAATAACAAATTCTTGTGGATGATCTTTTGAGAACCTTAGCTCGGTTAGAGGTACATATCCTTATTCTTCTTCTTCTTCACCATCTTTTTCGTTTTCTTTCTCTACTTTTTCTTCATCATCATCATCATTTTTCCTCAGATTTTGTTCCACATCTTCTTCATTTTTCTCATTACCTGCAACTTTAGTATTTTCTACACAAGAAATGTTTTCATCAAATTTTACATGAATAGTTTCTTCAACCACTTTAGTACGTTTATTATAAACTCTATAGGCCTTGCTAGTTGAAGAATAACCAATGAAAATTCCTTCATCACATTTTTCATCAAATTTACCTAAGTTATCAACCAAAAACTTTAATGTAAGATACATTTGGTTTTCTTTGAAAATAAATTTCATAAGGAGTTAATTGTAATGTGGGACGAATCATGACACGATTGATAATATAGCATGTAGTACTAACGGCTTCGGTCCAAAAATATTTTGGCAATTTAAATTCACAAAGCATAGTACGTCCTAATTCTTGAAGTGTTCTATTTTTCCTCTCCACTACACCATTTTGCTGTGGTGTGCGAGGAGCGGAAAATTCGTGTTTTATCCCAAATTCATTACAATATGAAATAAATTTTTCATTATCAAACTCTCCTCCATGATCTGATCTAATGCATTTTACTTTTAAATCAAGTTCATTTCGAATACGTGAAATTAGTTTTACAAATTCATCAAAAGCATCAGATTTTGAATTTAAAAATAGTGTCTAACAAAATCTAGAATAATCATCAATGATAACAAATGTATATTTTCTACCTCCTAGACTTTGTGTAGTAATTAGACCAAACAAGTCCATATGTAATAATTGTAAAGGTCTAGTAGTAGAAATAACATTTTTGCTTTTAAACAATGATTTAGTAAACTTTCCTTTTTGGCATGGTGAACACAATGATGAAAGCTTTCCATTTAAATTCGGTAAACCTTTAATTATTTTATTCTTTGAAAGCTTTACTATTCATTTTGCACTAGAATGTCCTAGTCGCCTATGCCATAATTCAAGTTCATCATTCTTTGAAATAAAACATTTAAGTGTAGAATGAGATAAATCATGAAAAGTGATTGTAAAGACATTGTTTATTCTTGGTGCAGTAAGTACGATTTCGTTTGTTTTAGAATCAATAATTTTGCAAAGGTTTGAGCTAGAGTCAAATAAAACATTTAGATTTTTATCACATAGTTGACTAATAGAAACTAAATTATGCTTCAAACCTTTAACATATAAAACATTTGAAATTTTAAATTCTTCATTACCTACTACTCCAATGCCTTTGACTTTACCCTTGCCATTATCTCCAAATGTCACTGTTCCACCTTTCTTCATCTCCAGGCTAAGGAACTTTGATTTATCGCCTGTCATGTATTTTGAACATCCAGAGTCCAAATACCACACGTCTTCCTTGTTCTTAGCCTGCACGGACATCTAAAAAGATGATGAGAGTAAAGATCGGGTTACCCAAGTGGTCCCTCCCATGGTATAGGTGGAAGCCTTAGGTACCAAGATTTGTTTAACATTAACTTTTCCTTTTTTCCAGCATGAGTCCGAGATATGACCAAATCGATGACATTTAGTACATGCAATGAATAGTGAGGAACCATTCTTTAATGGTTTCTATGGACTCTTGCTGGAGGAAACATCTTTATGTGTGGACTTAGAAAAAATTTTATTTTGAAAAAGAGGTTTTCTGAACCTGGAGCTGTCGCTGGCGACAGCAGCTGTCGGAATTTTCCGATAGCTTCCAGAGCTTCCAGAAATGTATCCTAGTCCAAATTTTGCTGACCCATGGCATTGGTTGCCTAAAATCATATCTAGAGATTTTTTTCCCAATACAAAATTTTCCAATTGCCATGTTCAATTCATTTACTTTGGACTTCAAAAATGAATTTTCTTTTACTATCATGCCACATCGATTTGCAATATTTTTCTTGTAATTCTCTAATTGAGAATGAGAAGTTTTGACAACCTTTTCTAAGTCCTTTTACTCTTTTAGAAGTTGATCAATTTTTTGATCGGAATTAGAAATAGTGTTTTCAAGTTCTTTTATCCTTGTCGAAGAGTGATCACACTCTTGACAAATTACCTTCTCATTCCCAATAGATTTCAACTCATTTGATAACTTTTTATTTACTTTCAAAAGATCTTTATTTTCACATTTTAAAAAATCGATTTCCTTTTAAGCTTTTATACAAAAATTTGCAAGTTTTCATAAATTCGGAATATAAATCATCATAAGATGGAGGAGTTACCTTAGTGTCGCTTTGGACACTGCTATCGTCGTCAGATGACGCATTTTCTTTCCCCATCAAGCATACATTTGCTTCTTCTTTATCTTCATCGCTTGCTTCACTTGAGCCTTCAGAAGTTGTGTCATCCCAAGTCTCCGCCTTCAGAACCTTCTTTTTGAACTTCTTATCGTGCCTCTTCTCTTTCTGCTCTCTCAGATATTTTGGGCACTTACTTCTTATATGTCCAATCTTTTTGCAATGATAACATTCCGGTAGTGGACGTTCTTCTTCATCATCCGTTTTTCCTTTGCCTTTGTTGTAGGAAAAATCCTTCTTTTTGAAAATTTTTCTAAATGAGTTTCTCCTCTCAGGATTTCTCATAAACTTCTTAAAATTCCTCACAAACAGTCCTTCTTCATCTTCCTCACTTTCTTCAGTCTCACTTTCAATTTCCTTTTTAGATTTCAACGCCAAGCTCTTCTTTTTGGGCTCCAAATTGTACTCTTGGCTTTGAATCTTCAACTCCACTTCATGGGTTTTTAGATTCCCAATGAGGCTCTCCAATTGTAAGGTCTTAAAATCATGTGACTCAGAAATTGCAGTCACTTTAGGATTGAACTTCGGGGGAAGTGATCTTAAGATTTTCCTTACTAAATCTCCATTGGAGAAAACCTTACCCAGCACCTTTGAATCGTACACGATTTTAGTGAATCGTGTGTACATTGTATCAATTTCTTCATCCACCTCCATTTTGAATCTTTCGAACTCTGACTCCAGTTGAAATAGCTTTGAATCCTTTACCTGCGAAGTACCTTCATGAGTAATTTCTAAAAGATTCCAAATTTCAAATGCAGTATCACAAGCACAAACTCTATTAAATTCAGTGCGATCTAGTGCGCAAAATAAAGCATTCATGGCTTTTGCATTGTTTTTACATTTTAATTTATCATTGTCATCCCACTTGTCTTTGGGTTTGTCCATAGTTACATCTCCTACAACAATTGTTGGGGAAGTATAACTTGTCTCGACCATATTCCAAACTTCTATGTCGAGAGCTATTAGAAAACACCGCATTCGGGTTTTCCAATAGTTATAGTCTGTGCCCGTAAAAAGTGGTGGCCTACTCTAATTCCTTGCCCCTCAACGAACGCGTGATCGTTGTGCGCCATTACTCCTAGTGGTAAAACCGTTTTGGAGTAACCTCCCTCTGATACCACGTGTTGGATCTTGTGGCGCCCTTAGAGGGGGGGGGGGGGTGGTGAATAAGGGCCTTTTTAAATTAAGATTTTTTGTTTAAGAATTTTTAAAACAATTTTGCTTTTCAATAAATCACTTATAAAAATTTTCAAACAATGAAAATTTTAAATTAATTCAAACACAAATTTTTAAGTTAAAAATTAAACAATAAAATTTGCAATTAAAAGAAAGTCATAATTTTATTAATTAAGAAAATGTCATACAATAAAAGTGATCTTAACAATGCTTAAGATCAAGGCACAAGTTTGATAATATAATTTCTACAATTTGAGTTTACCAATCCTTCTCCTATGGATTGGAAGGCTATCACTTATCTCTCCCTAGACCAAGCCCAAGCCTATCCTCTAGATCTTCCCAAGATTAGACGTAGCACACAAGGCCATGATTTCCTACCAAGCCACGCAAGGACTTGGACGCTCCGCACAAGGAAGTGATTTTCCCCTAAGTCACGCAAGGACATAGACGTCACGCACATGGAGACGCTTTCCCTACCAATACAAAATGAAATGTATATAAATGAAAATACAAAATCAAATGAAGAACTCCCTAGAAATTCAGATCTCTGAAAGGAAGGTTAAAGCCTCGAAATGATCGTTGATGTAGAAGCGCGTCCGATCTCGTCTTCAATTTCAAACCTTCTAAGCACAAATGGGAGTTGATGAGGTTCTGGAGCTCTCTGGCATATGCACTCAGGAAAGGACTTGGAGATCTGAAAGCATGAATTAAACGAAGTTCTGAGCCCTTTTGTATAAAAGATAGATAACGCCATCCGTTAGCTAGCTATCGCCAAAATCCGATAGCTCCAGAGGTGCCACATGTCCCATATATTCGACATTTTTGCGGAGAGTGGCGATCGCGATTGAGTCGTGGTTGAGACGTGGGCTGTCGGATATCCGATAGCACTATCAGATATCCGTTACTGCTGTCGGAAATCCGATAGCTCTAAAACGTTGAGTAGAGATCGGAGAACGGAAGAAATTGTGCGCTGTCGGAAATCTGGTATTGCTATCAAAAATCCGATAGCTCCAATTTCTGGAAAATCGGTATTTTTCTCCAATTGCAAACATGTTATTCTTGCACCAGTTATATGCACACAATTAATCAAAAATAGGATCAAATACATTCGGGATTTGTTATTCTCAAATCAGACGAGTGCGGAACGCATGCTCCAACAGTATCATCTTGTGATCGCGCGATCTCCCCTTGTGCGATCTGGTTTGGGCGGTTACTGTATCTCTCTTGGGGCAGTGAAGACATCTGTCTGTCTGTCTATAAATAGAGGTGCAGGGCCCGTCATTAATAACAAGAACCGTCGGCGGCCAGCAGTCAACGATCTTCTTCCATGGTGTTCTTCCCAACTTTGAATAACCAGTTCGCCAGCGGTCTTCTTCTATGCGGACTGTGTTGTAGTTCTTGGGTTGTTCTTAGCTAGCTCAGCGGTCAGGCGAACATACGATCAAGTGATCTAAAGTTGCGGTCAGGCAATCTAGAGTTGCGGTCAAGCGACATCCTCTAAATTTCTATTCTCTATTTGCGGGCAGCTTTTGTGATTATGCGATCTTGCGGTCAGGCGATCAAGAAGTGCGGTCAGGTTGTTTTTTCAGTAGTTCAACAAATCAGTAGTTTGTGCAGTCTAAGGTTGCGGTCTGGCAGATAGCAGGTTGACGAACTGTGTTGTTCGCACGTTCTCAGTGTGTCCAACCCTGATATTTGCCAGGTGAGGAAGCGCGGTGTGGGAAGGCAACAGGATGAAGGAAGTAATAAGAGAGGGAGGCCTTAGGGTCGAAGACCTCGCAAAAGGGATCTAGGAGAAATCTCTCTCGGAGGGCTCGCTGAGAGGCGAGCGAGAAGGGTAGGCGAGATAAACACCCGCTGGCAATTTAAAGAAGTTTCCTGAGTTCGACGAAAGGGATACTGCGTTTGACGAACTCTCCCGAGTACGTTGAGCACACCTGTGGTCGTCGAGCTCGCCCCTGTTCGGCGAAATCATCAGCAGTCGATGAAATGTTCTATGCTCATTAAAGCCAAAGGGACGGTCTCGCAAGAGGAGTCGCGAGACCGGACCTCAGCAGATACCACCAGAATTGGCCGGCGAGGTCCTCACAGGGCAATCTCCTAGGAGAGGCATCGCGAGCAGGACTCGCGAGAGGGCCTGCGAGAGCTTCAGTAGTCATGTTCTCGCAGTTCCTTGCCCATAAGTTGATAGGGCCAAATTACCCTTTTACCCTTGGTGGTCTGCCTTTATCCTCTCCAAACAACGGAGTTTGGCTGTTAGCAGACCCATTTGTGGTGCGGATAGTAAAATCAGAAGGCGGGATCCTGCTATTTGTAGGCCAGATCAGGAACCCTATAAATAAGACCTTAAGGGCAGGTTTGGAGAGGACTTCACTTCGGCTTCTCTCTCCTCAGGCTTTCTTTGGTTAGCATTTCCAGAGCTCTCCAAGGTGCCCGAGTCTCAGCTTTGGCTTGGGAGGGGAAGCGCTCAACGATCTTTCGGGTTAGTGGAGGGACCTCCTCGCTGTGACTAATGTCTTAGTCATCTTTCTAGTCTTCGGTCTACCTTCTCTGAGGGATCAGTAAGGGCTAGTTGCCCCTCATTTCAGTGAGGGCCCCGAGCTCCACAAGAGGCCGAGAAATCAGTTTCAACATTTTGGTGCGGTGAGCGTGGATGACCCTGTCCAGCACCTCCAGTCTTTCGAGGACTCGGTCTCTATCAGGCCGATGTCAGATGCCTTCAAGTGTCGGCTCTTCGTCGTCACCCTCAAAGAGAAGGCCAGGGATTGGTTCCACCAACTCCCTGTTGGGTCAATCTACGCCTTTGAAGACATGCGCCGGAGCTTCCTTTTGCGATTCTCAACTTCAAAGAAAAGGAAGAAGGACGCCGAGTCTCTCTTCAAAGTGAAGCAGGAGCCCAAGGAGTCGTTGGCTCGCTACGCGGACCGGTTTCAGGAGGAGGTGCTGGTCACTCAGGAGATACCTGGGTTCGCACTTTAACTCGCTTTCACCGTCGGGCTAAGGGAAAGCTTTTTCAAAATGGATTTGAAGAGGAAAGCCCCCGTATCCTATGAGGAGTTGATGGAGAGGGTGGCAGAAGAGATTGAGAGTGAGGATGCCAATCCAGAGCTTACCAAGAGTCTAGCAAAGCACAGTGAGCCAGAGGTCAGGCAGCAGGAAGTAAGGAGAAGGTAAGAGCCCAGGGCCCCGGAGGGGGAGTGGAGGCAGCGTGCCGAAGGAATGCAAGGTCAGGGAAGGGGTTACGTCCCGAGAAGGGGTAATTTCTATGGAGGACAAGGAAGACCCCACCAGTTGGGATGGAGGCAGGGTCTGAGGCAATTGCCTCCCCCACCTCAGCAAGCCATGGCAATCAGGCGGGGAAGAGGAGGAAGAGGAAGAAGAGAAGAGGCTAGAGAAGAAGCAGGGGCAGGAAGAAGGAGGAGGAATAGGATGGCGGAAGGCGAAACAGGGGAGGTGACATTGCCGTATTGTGACTTCCATGATGAGGAAGGTCACGCGATGGCCACCTGCCCAGATTTCCTGGAAACAAAAAGGGGCTGAGTGCCCGCGCCGAGGCAACAGCAACATGTGAGAATCGAGGAGGTCGAGCCTCGAGGGGAGGAGGAAGAAAGGTGTGAAGACAGAGTTGATGTGTGGAGTAGAGGAGGGATCGGGGTGATCCATGGGGGGTAGGGATGGAGGCAACCCGCAAGGCTAGCCTCCATACCATCTATCAGCGGAGCGTGGTCTCAACATCCACTGCTCCACCCCCAGCGGAGAAAATTACTTTCTCCCAGAAGGACATGCCAGGACATGAAGATCCGTTCTGCGATGCGCTGGTCATCCAGACTGCCATCGAGAACTTTACCGTCTCACGGATTTTAGTAGATAATGGGAATTCGGTCAACGTCATTTTCAAGAAGGCGTTTGACGATATGAAGGTGGAGGCCAGGAGGGTTTTGGCCTCGGATGGTCCCCTATTTGGTTTTTCGGGAAAAAGGAATGGGGTAGAGGGTGGAGTGGGGCTGTAACGCCCCTGATTTTTGTTTATTATTTTACGTACCCGCCGTGACGTAATTTTGGCGTAAGGGCATTACGTCAGCTTGTCTAGTAGTGTGTTGAGCCTTAGCTTAGTTAAAGTATGTCTTATAGATCGAGCGTGCGAGATTTCGCATCGTTTCAAGTTAAAGTAAAGATTTTGGGTGGATATCAAGATTTTAGCTCCGGGAGGCTTTAGCCCGAGTTTGGCCCGTCGGAATTGAATTCTGACTTCGCCGTTGGATTCGTAGCGCCGTGTTTTAGTTAAGGTACGAATTTCGTAGAAATCCGAGGTGTTTTGGTAGCCCTCGCAGTTTAAGTGAATTGGGGGATTTATTTATTAATTAAATAATAATTTAGGGTTATATATAAGCCTAAGATCTCCTCCTCCTATTCATCTTCCCCTTCCTCGATCAAAAGCAGCCGCCATGCGATAGAGCGAGAGCGAGGTTTCGTGGATCATTTCACCGGCGATTCCTAGGGCTGTAGTGGTCGGAATCGTGTTTGCTTTGAAGTTTTGGAAAGCTCTCGGCGAGATCTTCGTTCTAGCGGTAAGCTTTTCTCGTTTCGTGGAGTTTTGGGAGTTTTGGTAGTGACCTAACCCCTCCTTTTGATCCGAAAAGTTTCAGGTTTTGTGCTCGGGTGAGTTCTTGGCCGGATCCTTAGCTATCGGAGTGGTGAGATTAGTTCTTGTGCAAGTTTTGAGGCAAGTGGTACTCCTTTTCTTCTCTCTTTTGTTGGAATGTTACTCCTTGTGTTGATTTGTTGTCATGCAAAACATATAACCTCCTTATTGTTCTCCCCTGATTCATCAAACTTCCTCTTATATACTTAACTATTAAATTGCTGTCAAGAAAATCATCAGTTTTTACTCGAAAATTTCGGTTTTTGCTTCTTCTCGAGAAATACAGAGTTCTTCTCGAGAAATCATTTCTGGCTCTCGAGAAATCATTTATGGCTCTCAAGAAATCATTTCTGGCTCTCGAGAAATCATTTCTGGCTCTCGGGAAATCATTTCTGGCTCTCGGGAAATCATTTCTGCCTCTCGAGAAATCATTTCTGGCTCTCGAGAAATCCTTTCTGCCTCTCGAGAAATCATTTTTGGCTCTCGAGAAATCCTTTCTGCCTCTCGAGAAATCAATTCTGCCTCTCGAGAAATCCTCTCTGGCTCTCATGAAATTACAGACTGGCTCTCATGAAATTACAGACTTCCTCCCAGGAAATTACAGACTTCCTCTCATGAAATTACAGGTTTCCTCTCATGAAATTACAGACTTCCTCTCATGAAATACAGACTTTACTCAAGAAATCCCTGAACCTTCTGATCAAAGTTTTGGGCCATTTTCTTCATATATTACCCTATTCTTAGCGTGTTATGGTGTTGTTATTCCGGGTTACGCCCCATGTTTAATTAAAGATTAAATTTATTAAGAACCACTGTCTTTAGCCTTGCACGGTAGTCGTGTTTGGGGGATAGTGGGGGAATGTTATAGCCTTACACGTTAGTCGTGTTTGGGTGGTTGGGTCTAGTGGCACCCCCACCTGGTTTTGGGCTTTGGGTAGCGGGGGTAGGTAACCGCTCCTGTTTAATTTAAGCTGATCAGTCTCTTTAATTAATGTAACAAGATAAATGAAACTTGCTTGTTCCTCTTTATGGAACTTTCTTTTTGGTGCACTTGGTGTTTTGTTTAGTTCCTTGTTTTGGAGCTTTTCTTTCGGTGAATCTGGCCTGGGTTGGTACCCCTTTTGCCTTATTTACTTTCTGCTTACTTTTTGGCCACTTGTAATTCCTTGCTAAGGCGTTCTTTGTTTTATTGAATGCCTCAGGATCAGAGCCGTAGCGGTTAGTGGTGTAGCCCGAAGTTCAGAGTTTTAGTTGTTGTTCACCCCGCTGCTGCGAGGTAGTTGTTTTTAGTTACTTCTTGTGCTCAGACATACTAGTTGGTGCCAATGGGTTAGTGTCATGTTGTTGACGACCATTGTGCCCCTTTTTATACTTTATAGTTTATTTGCCAGATTATGCCACCACTTTTAGATCTTGTGTATCTTACCCTCTGGGAATGATTTATGTTAGGTGCACTATAGTTATAAAATGGTTTTTCTTCATCCTCATTGCATTCTTTCTAACTGAAACCCTTAACTTTAAAGTCGCCTAAAGGTATTTTCTACTCTTACAATACACCTAGTTATGCGCATATCATTTACTTCATGCTCCGTCGTTTGCGTACATGTAGGACTTTAAGTAAACTAAATCAAGTACTTTCCGCTGCAACTATATATACTTTCCCGGTGGACTAGTTGATCCACGAACTGAGAGACACAGTTCTTACCTCAAAACCCCTAATAAATGATTTCAAATGATGACTTATCAAATAATCATGTTTTGTCTAGTTAAGTAATAGGTTTTCGCCTGAGCGTCTACAGTTGTCTCCTGTATGACGTGGCATCATGACGTGTATTTTCTCTTACTCTGATGTCCTTAAATTCGGAGAAAATGCAGGTTGTGACAGTTGGTATCAGAGGGAGGTTGTTCGACAAGTTGGTCGGGCAACAAATTCTGATATAGTTTAGTAGTTTTTTTTTATTTCATTGCATACACACACCGATGTGTCATCAGTACGTCTTGGCCGAAGCATGAACACTACACTCATAGCATGATAAGAAGTATACGGGGCATATTATGTAGTATGGGATGCATAATATGCATCTGTATATGGATCCACCATAGGTGGCAACATGTAACGGTTATGTAGTATGGGATGCATAACCATCATCACATGGATGCCCATTAGCACATTTTCTCTTTCGTTACATGCAATATTATGTAGTATGGGATGCATAATATTACATGCGTACGCCGCTCATAACATGCATTAAGGCATTTATTAGAATGCATAGCACAACATACTTTACATAGCATTGCATAAGCACACGTGTGAAGTTAAAGACTTATATGATGACACACGTACACACATGATTTCAAAACGAATAGAAAATTCATGCATTCATGCCCCTTGCACATGAGTCAAGTGGGACGATGTAGTATCGTTCCCGAATTTAGCATATCATCATGAAAATATCCCAGAGAAAAGTAGTGGAAATGGAAAGTAGCTGTACATGTATGTTCTGAACCGAGCAGTGTAGTACTAATGTAAGGTTAAGTTTTGATTAGAGGTTTATGCATTTTAGCCGTAATGGCACGCAAGCGAGTCGCGACTTGGTTGACTCCCCAATCGGAGGGTGAGTCTTCGGGTGCGCAGAGTGAAGCCTTGATCGAGAGCCTGCGCGAGAGCAATGAGGCTCTGACTAGGCAGATGGTTGCGATGCAGTCGCAGGTCGAGGCGTTGTTGGCTACCGGTGCTAGGCAGCAACCCGTAGTGCAGGCCCCAGCAGTAGGACAGACTGTACCTACTCCTCCTGCTCCTTTGGTACCCCCAGTAGCGATACCTCCGGAAATGAATTTTATTTCGCATTTTCAAAGGTTGGGACCTCCTACGTTTGACGGAAGAGCGGATTTCATGGCATTAGATGACTGGTTTGTTTCCATTGAGGAGATGTTTTCGTACTCAGGAATCTCTGCAGACCAAAAGGTGATGGTCGCCGCTTACCAGCTGAAAGGACTTGCTAAGAGCTGGTGGATTAGGGAGAGGGAAAATCTCGTAGGTGGATGTTCGTGGGAGTCGTTCAAGGCAATGGTGTTAAAGAAATTCTTGCCCTCGGTCGAGCAAGACCGTTTAATGAATAATTTTCTGCACCTGAAGCAAAGACAACTTACGGTTAGTGAGTATGAGATCGAGTTCAGTAAGTTGAGCAGATTTGCTCCAGATTTAGTGGCGTCTGAGGCAGGAAGAGTGAAGCGATTTCTCGGAGGTCTTCGTAGCGATATTCAGCAGTTGGCGAGCGCTTATAGATCTGAAAATTATGCTGAAGTGGTAGAAGCAGCACTGAAAGTCGAGGCTATCGACAATGCCAAGAATCGGGGTGCTCTAATGAAAAAGGACAAGAGGAAAGTCGAAGAGGGGGAGATCCCCAAGGTATCTAGCCCGGCTCCAAAGAAAAGGAGTGGTGAGGTGTGTAGCTTCTATGGCCGCCCCGGCCATCCAGTTGAGAAATGTTTCAAGAGGAAGGGAGCTCAGAAGCAGCAGCGAGTTCTAGCAATCCAGGGTGCTCCGAAGGGTGAGGTGCTCTGCCAGTTGTGCAACCAGAAAGGGCATTATGTGGCCCAGTGTTGGACCAAAGATAAAGTCAGCTTCCAGTGCAAGCAGAAGGGGCACATGAAGTTCCAATGCCCGCTGATTCAACCCCCGTTGCAGCTTGTTCCGCTTCGAACCTTGCCGCCGCCGCAGCATCAGGATAGAGGAAGAGGAAAGCTGAACGTGTTAACAATGGAGCAAGCGCATTCTTCGACCCAAGTGATCGCAGGTTAGACCTTAAGACAACTGTTTAGTCTTGTTTCCTTTTTAGTTCGCTGTATTAGACTAGTTTTTGTTCGTGCTTATAGGGAGATTTAAGGTAAAGAATCGTTGGGCGCGTGTTCTGTTCGATTCGGGTGCTACCCATTCATTCGTAGCAAGGGCCTTCGTTGAGCGTCACCGTCTGACCCCTGAGCTGGGCAACGATTCGTTCCTCGTTAAGTTCCCTTCTGGTGATCTGGTGTCCTCGAACCAGTGCGTCCGAAGTTGCCCCATTGTCTTAGGAGATTTCTTGGTTGTTGCTGATCTCAAAGTGTTGGACTTAGAAGACTTTGACGTAATATTGGGTATGGACTAGTTGTCCAGTTATGATGCGGTCATCCAATGCAAGGAAAAGCGTCTGGACTTTGTGATGGACAACGGTCATTCCATGAGCATTTTTGGTTCTCCATACCAGAGTTCTTCGATAATTTCTGCGGTATGTGCTCGGAACCTGTTAATTTCTGGTTGTTTGGCTTACCTTGTTTCTGTAGTAGAAACTGTTCCTGGACCGCCGTGTGCTGAGAGCGTTCCGGTTGTGCGAGAGTTTCCTGACGTCTTTCATGTCAGTTTTCCTGGACTCCCGCCTGATAGAGATGTGGAGTTCGTTATTGATCTTGAGCCTGGTACTCGTCCTATGGCTAAGAAACCGTACCGTATGGCCCCGCGCGAGTTAGAAGAGTTGCGAACTCAGTTAGATGAGTTGTTGCAGTGTCGTTTCATTAGGCCAAGTTCTTCGCCCTGGGGTGCTCCAGTGTTGTTCGTGAAAAAGAAGGACGGTTCCATGAGATTGTGCATAGACTATAGAGAATTAAACAAAGTGACCATCAAGAACAGGTATTCGTTGCCAAGGATAGATGATCTGTTTGATCAGTTGCGTGGTAGCACGGTGTTTTCGAAGATTGATCTTCGATCAGGCTACCATCAGTTGAGGATCCGTGAGTCGGACGTTCCCCGGACTGCCTTTCGTTCTCGTTATAGCCATTTTGAATTTCTAGTCATGTCGTTTGGTTTGACAAATGCACCATCTGCATTTATGGACATGATGAACCGCGTGTTCAAGGATTTTCTGGACCATTTTGTTGTGGTATTCATAGATGATGTGCTGGTTTATTCTAGAAGTGCTAAGGAGCATGCTACGCATTTGCGCTTAGTATTGTCTACTCTTAGAGAGCACAAGTTGTATGCGAAGCTGAGTAAGTGCGAATTCTGGCTTTCTCAGGTGTCCTTCCTGGGGCATGTGGTGAACAAGGATGGAATTACTGTAGACCCCGCTAAGATTTTTGCTGTGTTGGATTGGAAGACGCCTTCAACACCTAAGGAGATAAGGAGTTTCTTAGGGTTGGCCGGGTATTACAGGAGATTTGTCCAAGGATTTTCAGTGTTGTCCGCACCCTTGACTAAGCTTACCCAGAAGAATACTGTTTTTGTTTGGAGCGATAAGTGCGAAGAGGCCTTTCAGGAATTGAAGAGGCGTTTGTGTAGTGCTCCGGTGTTGGCCTTTCCGATCGAAGGAGTCGAGTTTGCAGTTTATGTAGATGCATCTCACATTGGACTGAGATGTGTGTTGATGCAAGAAGGGAAGGTGATTGCTTATGGGTCTAGACAATTGAAGGTTCATGAAAAGAATTACCCTACGCATGACTTAGAATTCGCCGCAGTGATCTATGCTTTAAAGCTTTGGAGACACCTGTTATATGGAGTGTCATGCAAGATTTTCACGGATCATAAAAGTCTGAAGTATGTCTTCACCCAGAAGGAGCTGAATCTGCGCCAGCGGAGGTGGTTGGAGTATGTGGCGGATTATGAAGTAGATATTCTGTATCATCCGGGTAAGGCTAATGTGGTGGCCGATGCCCTGAGCCGGAAAACCGCGCATATCTTCAATCTCTCAGTGCAGTCCTTAGTAGAGGAGTTTATGTTGATGGATATCTCAGTCGGTAGTTGTACCGCACCTTCGAGCTTAGAGGCTGAAGAGCCTTCTTGGATTGCCCTTACTAGGATGCATCAGAATGAAGATCCTGACTTGCAGCATCTTCGAAGTAGAACTGAAAAAGGAGAATTGCCAGATTTTTCGATCGATGATAAGGATACTTTGAGGTACCGAGGTAGATATTGCGTCCCCGCGTTGGAAGAAATTCGGACAAAGATCTGTAGCGAGGCGCATGATTCTAATGTTTCCTATCATCCTGGTTCCACGAAAATGTATAAAGATCTGAAGAAGATCGTTTGGTGGTCAGGTATGAAGAATGATATAGCAAAGTATGTGTCAGAATGTTTAACTTGTCACCGCGTGAAAGCAGATCATAAGAGGCCTGGAGGTAAGTTGAACCCGTTAGATATTCCCAGCTGGAAGTGGGAGAGTATTTCGATAGACTTCATTACCAGTTTGCCGAGATCTCCCAGTGGTCATGACTCGGTGTGGGTTATAGTAGATCGCTTGACAAAGTGTGCTCACTTTGTGCCCTTTAAGATTGGATACTCGATGGAGAAAATAGCAGAACTGTATTTGGCTGAAGTTATCAGATTGCATGGTGTGCCTGTGAGCATTGTGTCAGACCGAGACTCGAGGTACACGTCTCGTTTCTGGCAGAGTTTGTAGGGAGCCTTGGGTACTGACCTTAGGTACTCTACCGCTTATCATCCCCAGACCAATGGTCTGACAGAAAGAGTAAATCAGATTTTGGAAGATATGATAAGGTGCTATATCTTAGATCATGGTGGATCTTGGGATAAGTGGCTTGGATTGATGGAGTTCGCGTATAACAACAGTTATCAAGAAAGCCTTCAAATGGCCCCGTTTGAGGCTCTGTATGGGAGGCGTTGTCGGACTCCGTTGTTTTGGGCCAAGGTTGGTGAGAGTCCTTTGCTAGGCCCAGAGGCTTTAGAAGAGATGAATGTTGCTGTGACTCATATCCGCGAGAAGCTCCGCATTGCTCAGGAGCGGTATGAGAAGTATGCGAATCGAAGAAGAGTGGATTTAAAGTTTGTCGTTGGAGACAGGGTGTTCTTGAAAGTTTCTCCGATGCCAGGTGTTAAGAGGTTTGGAAGGAACCACAAGTTGGATCCCCGGTATGTGGGACCTTTTCAGATTATTGAGCGCATCGGAGTGTCAGCGTATAGATTGGATTTGACTGCTTCCTTTCCTAATGTTCACGATGTGTTTCACGTGAGCCAGCTGAGGAAGTATTTGCATAGCGATCGGTTTGTTCTTGATTCGGTACCCATTTTGCAGCCTAATCTTTCGTATGTCGAAGAGCCTGTCTGAATCTTGGAGACTCAGGAGCATGTGTTGCGAAAAAAGATGATCCCGATGGTTAAGGTTCTTTGGAAGAATCAGGGTGTCGAAAGCGCAACTTGGGAGCTGGAGTCTGCCATGAGAGAGACCCACCCTAGCCTCTTCTCTTAGATTTCGGGTAAATCTTCTGTCAGTTAATCTTTTAAATTTGATTTTGTATCTTCTTTGATCTTCGGATTCCAAGTTTCGGGACGAAACTTCCTTTTAGGGGGAGTGACTGTAACGCCCCTGATTTTTGTTAATTATTTTACGTACCCGCCGTGACGTAATTTTGGCGTAAGGGCGTTACATCATCTCGTCTAGTAGTGTGTTGAGCCTTAGCTTAGTTAAAGTATGTCTTATAGATCGAGCGTGCGAGATTTCGCATCGTTTCAAGTTAAAGTAAAGATTTTGGGTGGATATCAAGATTTTAGCTCCGGGAGGCTTTAGCCCGAGTTTGGCCCGTCGGAATTGAATTCTGACTTCGCCGTTGGATTCGTAGCGCCGTGTTTTAGTTAAGGTGCAAATTTCGTAGAAATCCGAGGTGTTTTGGTAGCCCTCGCAGTTTAAGTGAATTGGGGGATTTATTTATTAATTAAATAATAATTTAGGGTTATATATAAGCCTAAGATCTCCTCCTCCTATTCATCTTCCCCTTCCTTGATCAAAAGCAGCCGCCATGCGATAGAGCGAGAGCGAGGTTTCGTGGATCATTTCACCGGCGATTCCTAGGGCTGTAGTGGTCGGAATCGTGTTTGGTTTAAAGTTTTGGAAAGCTCTCGGCGAGATCTTCGTTCTAGCGATAAGCTTTTCTCGTTTCATGGAGTTTTGGGAGTTTTGGTAGTGACCTAACCCCTCCTTTTGATCCGAAAAGTTTCAGGTTTTGTGCTCGGGTGAGTTCTTGGCCGGATCCTTAGCTTTCGGAGCGGTGAGATTAGTTCTTGTGCAAGTTTTGAGGCAAGTGGTACTCCTTTTCTTCTCTCTTTTGTTGGAATGTTACTCCTTGTGTTGATTTGTTGTCATGCAAAACCTATAACCTCCTTATTGTTCTCCCCTGATTCATCAAACTTCCTCTTATATACTTAACTATTAAATTGCTGTCAAGAAAATCATCAGTTTTTACTCGAAAATTTCGGTTTTTGCTTCTTCTCGAGAAATACAGAGTTCTCGAGAAATCATTTCTGTCTCTCGAGAAATCATTTCTGGCTCTCGAGAAATCATTTCTGGCTCTCAAGAAATCATTTCTGGCTCTCGAGAAATCATTTCTGCCTCTCGAGAAATCATTTCTGGCTCTCGTGAAATCCTTTCTGCCTCTCGAGAAATCATTTCTGGCTCTCGAGAAATCAATTCTGCCTCTCGAGAAATCAATTCTGCCTGTCGAGAAATCCTCTCTGGCTCTCATGAAATTACAGGCTGGCTCTTATGAAATTACAGACTTCCTCCCAGGAAATTACAGACTTCCTCTCATGAAATTACAGACTTCCTCTCATGAAATTACAGACTTCCTCTCATAAAATACAGACTTTTACTCAAGAAATCCCTGAACCTTCTGATCAAAGTTTTGGGCCATTTTCTTCATATATTACCATATTCTTAGCATGTTATGGTGTTGTTATTCCGGGTTACGCCCCATGTTTTAATTAAAGATTAAATTTATTAAGAACCACTATCTTTAGCCTTGCACGGTAGTCGTGTTTGGGGGATAGTGATGGAATGTTATAGCCTTGCACGGTAGTCGTGTTTGGGTGGTTGGGTCTAGTGGCACCCCCACCTGGTTTTGGGCTTTGGGTAGCGGGGGTAGGTAACCGCTCCTGTTTAATTTGAGCTGATCAGTCTCTTTAATTAATGTAACAAGATAAATGAAACTTGCTTGTTCCTCTTTATGGCACTTTCTTTTTTGTGCACTTGGTGTTTTGTTTAGTTCCTTGTTTTGGAGCTTTTCTTTCGGTGAATCTGGCCTGGGTTGGTACCCCTTTTGCCTTATTTACTTTCTGCTTACTTTTTGGCCACTTGTAATTCCTTGCTGAGGCGTTCTTTGTTTTATTGAATGCCTCAGGTTCAGAGCCGTAGCGGCTAGTGGTGTAGCCTGAAGTTCAGAGTTAAAGTAGTTGTTCACCCCGCTGCTGCGAGGTAGTTGTTTTTAGTTACTTCTTGTGCTCAGATATACTAGTTGGTGCCAATGGGTTAGTGTCATGTTGTTGACGCCCATTGTGCCCCTTTTATACTTTATAGTTTATTTGCCAGATTATGCCACCACTTTTAGATCTTGTGTATCTTACCCTCTGGGAATGATTTATGTTAGGTGTACTATAGTTATAAAATGGTTTTTCTTCATCCTCATTGCATTCTTTCTAACTGAAACCCTTAACTTTAAAGTCGCCTAAAGGTATTTTCTACTCTTACAATACGCCTAGTTATGCGCATATCATTTACTTCATGCTCCGTCGTTTGCATACATGTAGGACTTTAAGTAAACTAAATCAAGTACTTTCTGCTGCAACTATATATACTTTCCCGGTGGACTAGTTGATCCACGAACTGAGAGACACAGTTCTTACCTCAAAACCCCTAATAAATGATTTCAAATGATGACTTATCATATAATCATGTTTTGTCTAGTTAAGTAATAGGTTTCCTCCTGAGCGTCTACAGTTGTCTCCTGTATGACGTGGCATCATGACGTGTATTTTCTCTTACTCTGATGTTCTTAAATTCGGAGAAAATGCGGGTTGTGACAGGGGCTCCATGTGACTCTCGGAGGACAGTCCCGGAACTACCGCTTCGTGATAGTGGATGCCCCGAGCAGCTACAGCGCCATCTTCGGACGACCTCTCATCAGCGAGTTTCGATGCGTCCCTTCCACTTTCCACCAGTGCCTCAAGTTCAACATGGGTGGAATCCAGGTCCGGGTCCGGGGAGAGCCCAAAGTTGCGAGACAGTGCTATGTGATGGCTGTCAACACCATAGCCTAGATGGGAGAAGCGGAGGAGTGGTACAAAGTGATGGAGGAAGCGGTAGAAGCCAGAGGCGAGGAGGAAGAAGAGGAGAGGATGGAGGAAGAGGAAATTCATGCCCAAGAAGGGGTCGCTGAAGGACCCACGACGGAGTGAGGAGGAGAAGAGGAGAAAGAAGAGGGTGCCCAGGAAGGAGGGGTGGAGGAGTTGATAATGGTAGGGGAGGAAGAGATGGAGGAGAGAGCCCAAGCGCTCGCTTGCGGCGGAGAGAAGGAAAATGCTTGGGGAGAGCAATCTAGGCTGGAGGCCATGGAGGAAGTCGTGGAGCTTGAGGTCACCACTCGGCTTGGGGTGGTGGAGAAGGTCCGAATCAGCGGAGAGCTTAGTTCGGAGGAGCAGGATGAGATCCTAGCCTGCGTGCAAAAGAAGGTGGATGTCTTCGCTTGGAGCGCCGCGGAGATGCCCGGGATCGATGCGGATGTGGCTTGCCACCGCCTCAACCTCGACCCTGGCACCCGCCCCATCCGCCAAAAGAAGAGGGCCACAGCGGACAAGCTGGAGGGACCGATCCGCGAGGAGGTGAAATATCTCCTACAAGCAAGTTTTGTGTCGGAGATCCAGTATCCAAGCTGGGTCTCCGATGTAGTCATGGTAAAGAAAGGGGGAGGTAAGTGGCTGATGATTTAGTTCGGGATTGCTTCTTGTTTCTTTGTTTTGGTTAACCTTTATTTGATGAGATTAGAATTAGGCGGGTGTTTTCAAAGAGTCTCGCAAGTACTCCTACTTTGAGAAATTAACTGTTATCCTATCGAAAGATAGAAGTAACGGTCTTTTTCTGCTTTCAAAATATTGACGATTCAACCCTGACTACAACGCCGAGTTCTATTGATTTTTGAAATAGCAAAGGAGAGTTTTGCACTAAATTGGTTTGAAAAGTTTTTGTTTAATTTTTTAATCCGAATTAACCATATAATAAAGGCAAGTATACCTTATCGTGAGTAATACAGGATATTTTGTTTTAGAAAATATTAAGGTCGTATATTTCCGCGGATCGTGTTGATTAAGCTACTTTGAGGAACGAACTATTATTTTATCGGAATAAGGTTTTAGTTGGGTTTTTAAAAGAAAACGATAATAAGCGAATAACTAGAGTTATAAACGATGATGATAATAACGCTCGATGTCGAATTTCCTTGAGACGAAAATAGTCTTTTTTAGAAGTAAAAGAGATGACTTTTTAAAACATTAAAACGGCTTGGCCGTGGAGGTTCCATAATTATGAACGCTCCTCTCTCGAGGGTACGCCCACCTGAGATTATGAATTTTCGACCATCGAATCTTCTTAATACTCGCCTTATGTTGTGAACCCCGCTATTGGGTTTTTACTTCCAATTCGGGAGACTTACATCATCCTCTCTCGAGGGTAGAGCGCACTTCTCTTTACCCGTGAGCGATCAGTCCATACACATGAGCTTCTCGGTGAACTAGTGTACGGAGACGGAAATGAAAACCACACATCGATTATGTGGCTCAACTCAACGTTTTTCTCGGGTAAACCTTAAGCGTTAATTATTTTAGAAAGAGATGTTTTATTTTTAGAAAAGCTATTTTTGTGTCCCAATGCTCTTCGACATCGTGCGCTAAATGGAATTAGCCACTCATCGGAATGGAGACGGCATTAATAAGAAAATACATGTTTAATAATTTAAGCAGATATAAGCAGATAAAAAGAGAAATAAAAAGACTTATATAAAAGCAGTAATAGTATCCATCCCAACCGTCTTAAACAAGTGCTAAAGGAAATTAGCCTCTTATTCAAGATGGGGGTGGTATAGAAATAAAAGATATATAAAGGTGCAGAAATAATATCCGTCCCAACCGACTTAAATAAGTGCTAAAGTAAATTAGCCTCTTATTCAAGATGGGGGTGGTATAAATCAGTTATATAAAGACTGAAATAATGCTAAGTTACAAAAAAGAAAAATACTATCTCATAAACTCACGCACTCTACTTGTAATAAAAGACTGAATCGAAAGAAAGTGTTTAAAAGAAAGCGATAATTAAAGCGTTAAAAGAAAGCGATAAACAACTTTTATGAAAGGAATAAACCTAAATTATGAAAGCAATAAACTAGGTTATGAAAGCTATAAAACTATTCTCATACACACACACACGAACATAAATGAAAAAGAAGATGATCCAAATGAGAAAACAACATTTTATTTCTAAAAGGCGAAAATTACAAACGAACATAAACTTAATTGCATAAAGAAAACTCACAATCACTCAAAAGAACTCAAAAACACTAACAAGCACTCAGAATTTGGATCGGAAATGCTTCAGCCGAGCCCCTCTATTTATAGGCAAAATTTTATTTTTACACGCCCTAGGTCACGGGCGTGACTTGGATGTCACGGCCGTGACTTAGGGCGTGACATTTGCGCGTGCTATAGGGGTCGCATCCGCCGTCTTCTGGAAGGTCTGCGGTCAAACTTGGCTGTACACGGGCTACACCTGCAGTGTCACGGGCGTGACAGTGGGCGACAGTCTATCAGCAGCATGGGCGTGACTTTGGGGTTGACTTTGGGGATTCATCGAACGCAGTTCGACTTTCGTCGAACGCTGGGGATGGCACTTTCGTCGAACGTAGCTTGTTGAACTTTCGTCGAAAGCAGTTCGACGTTCGTCGAATGGAGGGGCAGAGGGAGTTCGTCGAACGCAGCTTGTAGAACTTTTGTCGAACGCTGTTCGACGTTAGTTGAACGCAGCTTACACGCCCTTGTGTCACGGGCGTGACATGTTGTCACGGGCGTGACTTGGGCGTGACTTGACAAAAATTGCCAAAATCTGCATAAACAAAAATAAAACTAAGTTAGTAAGGAAAATAATAAAACAAGCAATTTATTCATTAATTTACGTAGAAAATTTACAATATTAATTAAAATTATACTAATAATCATACTAACATACGTACATTTTATTACTTATCAAATACCCCCATACTTAAGCTTTTGCTATTCCAGAGCAAAAGTAAGAGTGATCTATACGGGATTAACATAAGTTCTAATTTTTAGCTATCATTTTATTTTAATCATAAGAGACTGAAAAATAAAAATTCGGAGTAATAAGAGTTAAGTCCTAAATTATGCAAATGATTTAAGTAGAAAGAAATGTCCTAGCCAAATGATTTCTTAATTAACCAAATAGCAAACAAAATTGCAATCATTAGTAAACGAGATTAGATCGAAATTATGATAACCTTTGTTTAATGAAATGTGAAGGAAATATGCAATTTACTAATTATGCTCTCAAATGATTTTTTGAATTAAGTCCAGAAACAATAAATCGGCTAAGGGAAAGGGGGGGGGGGGGGGGGGGGGGGGGGGGTAAAAAGCTATGGCAAAGAGAAGAGTACTTAAATTAGGAGTGGTGGTTTGTATCTTTCCACCTTTCCTTTTTAGTTTTCTTTAGTGCTCACCGTGATATACGGGGGAAAACTGTTTGTTTTTTCTTTTGCTTTAATAACCCAATGCTTATGTTTACGGAACGAAATCTTATTCCCATTGACATAAGATCATTTAAAATTTTTATTGGATGCCTATGTTTATGAAATGCAGTCTTATTCCCATTGACATAAGATCTTTTTCTTCTTTTATTTTTCTTGCCATGCATACAAAGGGGTTTGCGAGAAAAAATTCTTAGAAAAAATTAAAAAAAGTTTTGAGAGCAGCCTTGGTAATTTGAAAATTCCTAGATTCCTAGAGACATAAAGTAGGGATAATTGGGGTCTAAAGTTGTTTTGCCAACATAATACACATGTCTCTATTTTAGCTAGTAGAAGTAGTGCTTGAAAACAAAGCCTCTATTTAAATTAAAAACACAAGATATTTTTTAAAACTTAACCCCGAACGTTTAAATCTATCGATCTTAGATAAACAAACAAATAGTAAAACTAGCGATTATGAAAATCCACAAACATATACTCTCGAAACTAAATGCTTTAAGAATAAAAGTAAAGTTTGGTTTTTTTTTTGGGATTTTTTCTTTTTGATTTTGTTTTTTTTTTTTGTTTTTTTATCAACTACTCTATTGTTATATCTTTTTTGGGGAAAAGTTTTGGGGTTTTGCAAAATATTTTTTTTTTTTGGATTTTGTTTTGTTTTGTTTTTTCTTTTGTTTTTGTTTGTACTATTATGACAAAGTAAAAAGAAAGGAAAAACAAGTTTATTTTTTTTTCGGAAAATTTTGGTGATTTTTTTTGCAGTTTCGGTTAAGCTTATATTTACAAAAGTAAGCAAAATGCAGAATAAAATAGGAAAATAGTCTTTTTGTTTTTTGTATAGTTTCGTTTTGTTATTTTTTTGTTTTTTTTTTTGTTATAAAAATAGTAAAACACCCCCATACTTAAAACCCAACATTGTCCCCAATGTTGTAATGTGAGTATGAAGAAGAGAAAATAAAAGTGCAATATATACAAAAGGAAAGAGGGAGCAAAAAGGCTTCCCTGAATTAATGCTGGCGGGGCCGTAAGAAACCCTACAAAAATAGATAAAAAGCATAATAAAAATATTAGATAAATATGGGGTGCCACCCACGAGCGCTTTGTTTACCGTCGCGTAGCTTGACGCATTTGGCATGGTGAGATTATAAGTTGGGGAGGGTTAAGGATTCGGTATTTTCGTCCACTGGATCACCCGCAAGATAAAGTTTTAAGCGATGCCCGTTGACTTTAAATTCGCCTCTTTCGGGGTGAGAGATAAGAACGGTCCCATACAGCCAAACCTCTTTAACCTTAAAGGGGTCGGACCATCGGGATCTTAACTTACCCGGAAAAAGACGAAGGCGTGAATTATAAAGAAGGACAAGATCGTCCGGCGCAAATGTTTTGGGAAATTTTATTTTCCAATCATGGCAGAACTTAGAACGCTCTTATAAATTTATTACTCTCATAAGCGTTCGCATGCCATTCATCAAGTTCATTTAGTTGGAATTTCCTATTCTCGGAGGCTAAGTTCGAATCGAGATTTAAAAATTTTAAGGCCCAAAAAGCGCGGTGCTCTAACTCTACAGGTAAATGGCACGCTTTGCCGTAGTCTAATCGATAGGGCGTACAACTGATAGCGGTCTTGTATGCCGTACGATATGCCCACAATGCGTAGTCGTGTTTGACGGACCAATCTTTCCTATTTAAAGAAACAGTTTTCTCCAAAATGCGTTTAATCTCGCGATTTACTACCTCTACTTGGCCGTTTGTTTGGGGGTGATAGGCGGTGACAGGCTTATGCGTGACACCGTACTTAGATAAAATTTATGAAAACTGGGCATTGCAGAAGTGCGTACCCCTATCACTTACTATTGCACGGGGCGTGCCAAAGGGAGAAAATGATTTTTTTAGAAAATGGACGACTACTCGCGAATAATTGGTGAGCAGAGCTTGCGCTTCCACCCACCTAGATACGTAGTCAACCGCCACTAGAATATAATGATTATTAAAAGAATAAGGTAGGGGGCCTACAAAATCTATGCCCCATAGATCGAAGATTTCTCACTCGAGAAAAAGGTTTTGGGGCATCTCGTCACGACGAGAGATGTTACTCGACCGCTGGCAGCTATCGCATTTACTCACAAAGGTGTGAGCATCCTTAAAGAGAGTGGGCCAATAAAATCCCGACTCTAATGCTTTTCGCGCGGTCCAGTTGTCGCAAAATTTGCGCACCCTCCTCGCTTAAAAGACATCTTCGCACCACTTGGTCTGCACAGACTCAAAAGAGAAAGCGGTCCTCCCAAAAGTAGTTTTTCAAATCAGAAAAGAATTTCTTCTTTTGCTGAGTCGAAAAATCTTTTGGAAGGACCCGTGCGACTAGATAGTTCGCATAATCTGCGAACCAGGGGTTGGAAGAAGTTTTTATATTATTTAAAATTAAAAGGCGCTCTTTAGGAAATCGATCGTCTATTTTGGGTTCGACGAGCGCTTCCGCGAAGGGTTGTTCTAAACGTGAGAGGTGGTTGGCTGCTAAATTTTCAGCCCCCTTCTTATCTCGGATCTCTAAGTCAAATTCCTGTAAAAGGAGTATCCATCGAAGCAAGCGGGGCTTGACATCAACTTTGGCCAAAAGATATTTTAGGGCTGAGTGATTCGTGAAAACGATTACATGTGAAAGTGTTACGTAAGGCCTGAATTTATCAAAAGCAAAGACGACGGCAAGAAGTTCCTTTTCCGTCGTTGTATAGTTAGCTTGTGCGACATTGAGTGTGCGAGAAGCGTAATATATTGGATGAAAATATTTATTTACGCGTTGGCCTAAGATGGCTCCTACCGCGATATCGCTTGCGTCGCACATAATCTCGAACGGATGGAACCAATCTGGTGCCACCAGAATTGGAGAATTGATAAGTTGCTTTTTTATAAAATTAAATGCCTCTACGAAGGCCATGTCAAAAATAAATGGGGAATCCTTTTCCAGGAGGTGAGTTAGCGGTTTGGTTATTTTTGAAAAATCTTGAATAAACCGCCGATAAAAACCTGCGTTGCCGAGAAAACTTCTAATGGATTTTACGTTCGAAGGAACAGGAAGTTGTTCAATTATAGCGACTTTGGCCCTATCGACCTCCATCCCCTTGGAAAAAATTTTATGGCCGAGGACTAAACCCTCTCGAACCATGAAATTGCATTTCTCCCAGTTCAAGACTAAGTTCGTCTCTTCGCACCGCTGGAGGACTCTATCTAAATTTTTTAGACAATTTTGAAAAGAGCTTCCAAATACGGAGAAGTCATCCATGAAGACTTCCATTGTATCTTCTACAAGCTCGCCGAATCTAGCCAGCATACATCGTTGGAATGTAGCTGGCACGTTACAGAGGCCAAACGACATCCTTCGATATGCGAAGGTGCCGAAAGGGCAAGTAAAAGTGGTTTTTTCTTGGTCCTCGGGGAAATAGGTATTTGGAAAAATCCCGAGAGACCATTAAGAAAGCAATAGAAAGGATGACCAGAGAGACGCTCTAGGATTTGATCAATAAATGGCAATGGGAAGTGGTTTTTTCTGGTGGCATCATTTAGTTTTCTGTAATCGATGCACACCCTCCAACCCGTAATAATACGAGTTGGGATTAATTCGTTATTCGTGTTTGCCACGAACCTTATACCGCCTTTTTTTGGGACGACTTGTATGGGACTTACCCACGTACTGTCGGAAATAGGATAGATAATCCCCGCATCGAGGAGTTTAATAATTTCAGTTTTAATGACTTCCCGCATATTCGGGTTAAGTCGCCGTTGAGACTGAATAGTTTTGCGGGGGTTTTCTTCGAGAAAAATTTTGTGGGAGCAGAATGAGGTGTTAATTCCTCTGATATCAGAAATTTTCCATGCAATTGCACGACGATGTTTAGACAAAACTTCAATCAATTCGGATGTTTCTGAATCAGTTAAAGTAGATGATATTATAACCGGAAGTTTTAAGTTCGCGGCTAGAAAAGCATATTTTAAATGGTCGGGGAGTTGCTTAAGCTCCAAGACCGGGGGTTCTTCATAAGATGTGGAAATCGAAGGGCGAATCTGGCGGCAATTCATCCAAAGGAGGTTGATTTGCCAGATCCAAATCGTTTATTATTACAGATAACAATTCCGAAAGAGAAGAACACTCATCCTCAAATGCGGATTCCAAATTAAAGCAGGAATCATCATTCGATAGTGAGTTCCGCATGGAGGGGTTGATATGCAAAGTAACTTCATTGTCTCCAACCCGAAGGAGGAGGCGACCGTTACTAACATCGATTAACGTGCGGGAGGTTGCGAGGAACGGGCGACCGAGAATGATAGGCACCTCAGCGTCCTCCTCTATGTCCAGGAAAGTCTACCGGGAAGATAAACTAGTCAACCTTGACCAGAACATCCTCCACTACCCCTATCGGGTACTTTACCGAGCGATCCGCAAGTTGGATACTCATCTTAGTCGGGCTTGGGATGCCCAAATCATGTTTTTTGACAAGGGAGAAAGGCATCAGGTTGATGCTAGCTCCCAAGTCCGCTAGAGCGTATTTTATTAACATATTGCCGAAGAGGAAAGGGATGGAGAATCGTCCCAGGTCATTCAGTTTTGGTGGTAATCTGTTAAGGAGGACAGCCGAGCATTCTGCGTTAAGGGAAACACGCGAAACATCTTCGAGTCGCTTTTTATTAGAAAGCAACTCCTTAAGATATTTTGCATATTTCGGCATTTGGGAGAGTGCCTCGCAGAAAGGAACGTTTATATGGATTTGTTTTAAAATTTGTAGAAATTTTTTATAATGCTCGGCCTTCTGCTCGTTGTTTATTTTCAAGGGATAAGGAAGAGACGGGCTAAAAACGTTTGGCACAGTCGGAATACTCGTTGTATTTTCTATCGAGAGAGGGGGTGGAGGGGTCGGTGTCGAAACATGTACCTTGGGCTTAACCTATTTTGGGGAGGTTACCTCCTTGCCGCTGCGAAGGTTTATGGCGTTGGCATTTTCTCAGGGGTTTGGCTCCTTGTTCCCTGGTAGAGCTCCATATGGCCGCTCGGAGACCATCTTTGCCAGTTGTCCCACCTGATTTTCCAAGTTCTTAATCGATCCGGTAATATTCAGGATATTTGACTCGGTGGGCGGAACGTATTTAGCAAAAATATCTTCGAGCGGAGAAGGTTTTGGAGGGGGAGGCTGAAATCTATTTGGAAATCCATTTGGAAATCCTTGCGGAAATCCTTGCGGATTTACAATTGGGGGCCTCTGAGCATTATTAGGATTGCTCCAGGAAAGATTTGGGGGGTTCCTCCAACCCGGATTATAATTATTACTATACGGATTGTTATTAGGGTTGAAGGGGGGCCTAACTGGGTTGCCTAGGTAATCTACAATTTCTTTGACAAAAGTATTATTATTATTATTATTAGTATTATTATTATTATTAAGCCTAGCGGGAGTGGAGGAGGAAGCAGTCATCTCCGCCACTTGCTTACTTAGCCGCTCCACTTGCGAGGCTAAGTGAGCAGTGGCATCCATTTCATAAATCCCGGCCGGTTTGACAGGGCGAGATCTAGGCGCATTCCATTGATAGGCGTTCATGGCCATTTCCTCGAACAGAGCTTGACCGGCCGCCGGGGTTTTGTTGTTTAACGTTCCCCCGGCGGCTGCATCGATCATCTGTCGCGTGGAAAAATTTAGGCCATTATAAAATGTCTGGACCTGTAGCCAGGACGGCAGCGCATGATGAGGACATCTACGCAGGAACTCTTTAAAACGCTCCCAAGTCTCATAGAGAGACTCAGAATCGTATTGAATGAAAGAGGCGTTATCCGTACGTAACTTAGCGGTTTTTGACGGGGGAAATATTTAGTTAAAAAGTGTTCCGTCAATTGGGCCCACGTGGTTATGGATCCTCTAGGAAGAGAAGTTAACCACGCTTTTGCCTTCGTCCGCAGCGAAAATGGAAATAAGCGTAAACGAATGGCGTCGTCAGTAACGCCATTAATTTTAAATGTATCGCATATTTCCAAAAAGTTAGAAAGATGTAAGTTTGGATCCTCATCTGGCAAACAGTCAAATTGGACTGACTGTTGTACCATTTGAATGATGCTAGATTTTATTTCAAAATTATTATTAGCCACTGTTGGGCGCGTTATGCTCGATCCGGTATCTTCCAGATTTGGCCTGGCATAATATGCCATGGTCCGTGGGGGGCCACATCTGGAATTTGATCGGCCATAGGTTCAGTGTAAGTATCTCCGACAGACTCTTTGAGAAATTCGAGTAAGTTTTGATCGCGAAGTCGGAGGCGCTCGTGAAGAGTGCGTTCGATTTCGGGGTCAAAAGGAGTATTCGAATCGTCCGAGGAGTTTCCTCGGGTCATATACTAATAATAAAAATGATATATATATATTTTTATAATAATTATTTTATATATATATTTTTTTTTGTAGATATCTATTATTATTTTTATATTTTTAATATATATGATAAAAGTAATAGTAATTCCTGGTTTCAAATAACAACACTAACTGTCCCCGACAACGGCGCCAAAAACTTGATGATTTAGTTCGGGATTGCTTCTTATTTCTTTGTTTTGGTTAACCTTTATTTGATGAGATTAGAATTAGGCGGGTGTTTTCAAAGAGTCTCGCAAATACTCCTGCTTTGAGAAATTAACCGTTATCTTATCGAAAGATAGAAGTAACGGTCTTTTTCTGCTTTCGAAATATTGACAATTACACCCTGACTACAATGCCGAGTTCTATTGATTTTTAAAATAGCAAAGGAGAGTTTTGCACTAAATTGGTTTGAAAAGTTTTTGTTTAATTTTTTAATTTGAATTAACCATATAATGAAGGCAAGTATACCTTATCGTGAGTAATACAGGATATTTTGTTTTAGAAAATATCGAGGTCATATATTTCCACGGATCGTGTTGATTAAGATACTTTGAGGAACGAACTATTATTTTATCCGAATAAGTTTTTAGTTGTGTTTTTAAAAGAAAACGACAATAAGCGAATAACTAGAGTTCTAAACGATGATGATAATAACGCTCGATGTCGAATTACCTTGAGACAAAAATAGTCTTTTTTAGAAGTAAAAGAGATGACTTTTTAAAAAATTAAAATGGCTTGGCCGTGGAGGTTCCATAATTATGAACGCTCCTCTCTCGAGGGTACACCCACCTGAGATTATGAATTTTCGACCATCGAATCTTCTTAATACTCGCCTAATGTTGTGAACCCCGCTATTGGGTTTTTACTTCCAATTCAGGAGACTTACCTCATCCTCTCTCGAGGGTAGAGCGCACTTCTCTTTACCCGTGAGCGATCAGTCCATACACATGAGCCTCTCGACTAACTAGTGTACGGAGATGGAAATGAAAACCACACATCGATTATGTGGCTACACTCAACATTTTTCTCGGGTAAACCTTAAGCGTTAATTGTTTTAAAAAGAGATGTTTTATTTTTAGAAAAGCTATTTTTGTGTCCCAATGCTCTTCGACATCGTGCGCTAAAGGGAATTAGCCACTCATCGGAATGGAGACGGCATTAATAAGAAAATACATGTTTAATAATTTAAGCGGATATAAGCAGATAAAAAGAGAAATAAAAAGACTTATATAAAAGCAGTAATAGTATCCGTCCCAACCGTCTTAAACAAGTGCTAAAGGAAATTAACCTCTTATTCAAGATGGGGGTGGTATAGAAATAAAAGACATATAAAGGTGCAGAAATAATATCCGTCCCAAATGACTTAAATAAGTGCTAAAGTAAATTAGCCTCTTATTCAAGATGGGGGTGGTATATAGCAGTTATATAAAGACTGAAATAATGCTAAGTTACAAAAAAGAAAAATATTATCTCATAAACTCACGCACTCTACTTGTAATAAAAGACTGAATCGAAAGAAAGTGTTTAAAAGAAAGCAATAATTAAAGCGTTAAAAGAAAGCGATAAACTTCTTTTATGAAAGCAATAAACCTAAATTATAAAAGCAATAAACTAGGTTATGAAAGCTATAAAACTATTCTCATACACACACACACACACTAACTTAAATGAAAAAGAAGATGATCCAAATGAGAAAACAACATTTTATTTCTAAAAGGCGAAAATTACAAACGAACATAAACCTAATTGCCTAAAGAAAACTCACAATCACTCAAAAGAACTAAAAAACACTAACAAGCACTCAAAATTTGGATCGGAAATGCTTCAGCCGAGCCCCTCTATTTATATGCAAAATTTTATTTTTACACGCCCTAGGTCACGGGTGTGACTTGGATGTCACGGTCGTGACTTAGGGCGTGACATTTGCGCGTGCTATAGGGGTCGCATCCGCTGTCTTCTGGAAGGTCTGCGGTCAAACTTGGCTGCACACGGGCATGACCTGCAGTGTCATGGGCGTGATAGTGGGCGGCAGTCTATCAGCAACATGGGCATGACTTTGGGTCTGACTTTGGGGATTCGTCGAACGCAGTTTGACTTTCGTCGAACGCTGGGGATGGCGCTTTCGTCGAACGCAGCTTGTTGAACTTTTGTCGAAAGTAGTTCGACGTTCGTCGAACGGAGGGGCAGAGGGAGTTCGTCGAACGCAGCTTGTAGAACTTTCGTCGAACGCTATTCGACGTTAGTTGAACGCAGCTTACATGCCCTTGGGTCACGGGCATGACATGTTGTCACGGGCGTGACTTGGGCGTGACTTGGGCGTGACTTGACAAAAATTGCCAAAATCTGCAAAAACAAAAATAAAACTAAGTTAGTTAGGAAAATAATAAAACAAGCAATTTATTCATTAATTTACATAGAAAATTTACAATATTAATTAAAATTATACTAATAATCATACTAAAATACGTACATTTTATTACTTATTAGTGGCGCATGTGTATCGACTTTTCACTACTTAATAAATTATGCCTGAAAGATTGCTACCCCCTGCCTAGAATTGACGCGCTGGTTGACTCAGCCGTCGATTTTCCTGTAATGTCTTTCTTAGATGCTTTTTCAGGTTATCATCAAATCCGCATGCACCCCCCGGACATCAAAGATGTCTCCTTCATCACGGGGGATGGATGATACTGTTATAAGATGATGCCCTTCGGGCTCAAGAATGCAGGTGCCACATATCAAAGGATGATGGATCGGATCTTTCGCGAACAAAGGGGAAGAAACTTAGAGGTCTATGTTGATGATCTCATGGTAAAATGCCGGGACCTTGGGTCTCACCTCCGAGACCTTGAGGAGATGTTTGAGACCCTGCGAAAGTATAAGATGAAACTCAACCCCTTGAAGTGTGTCTTCGGGGCTAGCCGAGGGAAATTACTGGGTCACTTGCTCACCCCGGCTGGGGTGGAGCCTAACCCAGACAAGGTTAAGGCGATAATAGAGTTGGGGTCGCCAAGAAACCCGAAGGAGGTTCAGAGCCTCATGGGGAAGCTGGCTGGACTTAGCAGGTTCCTCTCCAAGGCGGGGGAGAAGTGTGCGCCCTTCTTCAAGGTACTGAGGGGCAATAAAAAATTCGAATGGACCCCGGAGTGTGAGGAAGCTTTTCAGGCGTTGAAAGGGCAACTCAACCAAACCCCCTACTTCAAGGGCTGAGACCGGGAGAAGACCTACCCCTGTACCTAGGATCTGAGGCGGTAAGTTCAGTACTGATCCGGGAGGAGGGAAGAAAGCAATTCTCTATCTACTATGTCAGCCGAGTACTGAAGAAGGCAGAGCTCCGGTACCCGATTTTGGAGAGGTTGGCTTTCGCATTGGTGGCGGCGGCTCGGAGACTCCGGCCCTACTTTCAGGCACATTCAATCAAAGTAGTAACAGACCACCCGCTTCGCAAAGTCATGAAAGGGGTGGAACACTCGGGAAGATTGGCAAAGTGGTCCGTGGAGCTGAGTGAGTTAAACATTACGTTCGTCCTTAGTGCGTCAATCAAGGCCCAAGCAGTGGCATACTTCATGGCTGACTACACATCAAGTGGGAAAACACGAACCGCCTCCCCCAGTGGAGTGGAAGATGTTGGAGGATGGTGCGTCAGGAAGGCACTCCTATGGAGGGGGAATCATCCTGGTAAGCCCTCAAGGTACAAAGATCGAACAAGCGCTGAACATCCACTTCCCGATTACCAATAACCAAGATGAGTACGAGGCGGTGATAGCGGGCCTCCGGCTGGCCCAGGAACTGGGAGTGCAAGATGTGGAGGTCTCGACGAAATCCATAGTGGTGGCATGCCAAGTACGGGGAGAGTTTGAAGCGAAGGATCCGACTCTCTAGCGGTACCTGGAGAAGGTCAGGGGAGTCATCGGGCGATTTCAAACTTTCTCCATCAGGCACGTGCCGAGGGAGGAGAGCACCCCCGCGGACCTCCTAGCCAAGTTTGGTCCCCGAGCAGGCGGAATGGTTTCGGAACTCTTCCGACCCACCATCGATGAAGGAGAACTGATGGAGATAGATCAGCGGACCTCGTGGATGGATCCTTTCATCATCTTCCTATCATCAGGTAAGTTCCCTGAAGGTGACATAGACAGGCGACAAGTTTTTATGCTGGAATGCCCCAGATCGATTCCGCTCCCGGGCTCTCACTAGAAGGGGGGTTTCAGGTTGATCTCAGGAGAGGCTGGCAAGGTGACAAGTTTTTATGCTGGAATGCCCCAGATCGATTCAGCTCTCGGGCTCTCACTAGGCGGGGGGTTTCAGGTTGATCTCTGGAGAGGCTGGCAAGGCGACAAGTTTTTATGCTGGAATGCCCCAGATCGATTCCGCTCCTGGGCTCTCACTAGACGGGGGGTTTCAGGTTGATCTCTGGAGAGTCTGGCAAGGTGACAAGTGTTTATGCTGGAATGCCCCAGATCGATTCCACTCCCGGGCTCTCACTAGATGGGTGTTTCAGGTTGATCTCTGGAGAGTCTGGCAAGGCGACAAGTTTTTATGCTGTAATGCCCCAGATCGATTCCGCTCCCGGGCTCTCACTAGACAGGGGGTTTCAGGTTGATCTCAGGAGAGGCTGGCAATGGGATAAATTCTTATGCTGGAATGACCCAGATCGATTCCGCTCCCGGGCTCGCACTAGACGGGGGGTTTCATGTCGATCTCTGGAGAGGCTGGCAAGGTGACATGTTCTTATGATGGAATGCCCCAGATCGATTCCGCTCCCGGGCTCTCACTAGACGGGGGGTTTCAGGTTGATCTCTGGAGAGGCTGGCAAGGTGACAAGTTTTTATGCTGGAATGCCCCAGGTCGATTCGGCTCCCAGGCTCTCACTAGACGGGGGGTTTTAGGTTGATCTCTGGAGAGGCTGGCAAGGCGACAAGTGTTTATGCTGGAATGCCCCAGATCGATTCCGCTCCGAGGCTCTCACTAGACGGGGGGTTTCAGGTTGATCTCTAGAGAGGCTGGCAAGGTAACAAATATCGATGCTGGAAGGTATCAGGTCCATTCCGCTCCCGGGCTCTCACTAAATGGGAGGTGCAAGTTGATCACTGGGGAAGTTGGCAAGGAGATGAGTTCTTCATAAGGTCAGGATGAAATGCATCAGGTTGGCGAGCCTTCGGTGCTGACCTGGTTCTTCTCGCTCGGTGAGAAGAAAGATTTCGCACGATAGTATGTGAGTGACGATAATCAACCCTGGGCATTACGGGGTATCTGGTGCTCGGTAGAAAGGTCGGCGACACGGGGTAGGAGGCGAGCTCTCGCCGAAAAGGAAAGTACCTCGCGAAACCTAAAGAGAAATGCATACCTAAAGGGTAATAATCCTAAGGCAAATGGCGAAAGGCCAGAGCAGCCAAAAAATTCTTGTGCCTATCTATTCGATAACGTGGGGGGCGAGAATGATCATCGCGAGAATAACTTTCGCGAAGAAGAATATCGAAGCAAGCGAGAACGGGATATCAACACACGAAAATAACAAAACAGAAAAGGCAAGCACAATGAACAAAGAAAAATCTGCATTTACATTCCATTGTCCGGTTACAATTCGCGGCGATCTCGCCGATCAAAAGTTACAAAAGTGGGAATGACGGCAAGCTTCTGGAATCACTCGCGAATCCTTCCTCGTCATCGCTGCTCTTGACTGGCGGAAGCGGGATAAAGAGCTCCGGGACGACGTCTTCCAGAGTAATGTCGGTCGCGTCGTCGGCTAGCAGGCCGGCCGCCTTCATCGTCTGGAAGATGTAGCGAGCTGACTCGGTGGACTCCAAGGAGGATGTCCTCATGTCGCGCTCTTTCAGACGAGGGGGGGGGGGGGGGGGATGGCGGCACGGGCAAGCTCGCAGTTTTGAGCTTTTAGCCCGACCACCTCACCCTCCAGGTAATGGATGCAAGCGTCGGTTCTTCCGGCGGCCTCGACATCCTACAAGTAAGATAAATTTAGGGAAAAAATGGTCGAAAGAAAGGACAGTGACGAGGTCTAGGTAACTCACCACACTGCCCTCCATGGCAAGCAGCATTTCCTTCAGCTGCGCGTTCTCGGCAAGAAGCCCCTGATAGGCCCTCGCGAGCTCCACGTTCTGAAGCTCCAGTTGCGCGCAATGCCTCCCTGTCATGTGGGCGAGCTCGGCAGAGTGCAACTGGGACCTCGCGCTTTCAAAAACGAGAGTCCTCGCCGTCTCATCTTTATAAGCCCCCGCGTCCTCGCGTCCATAGAGGATGAATGAGAAATCGAAGGAGTGGCCGCTAACGGTCCCCTTCTCTACCCAGGGAGGGAGGTTAGTGGAGATGTTCGCCCGGTTCGTTTCCGATTTCCAGTTCACCAAGAGCTCTCGGGTCTTATCTCGGCGCCTCTAGCCGAGACCGAAGTTGTAATCGTTGACAGGGATGGGCGGAGCAGAGGTTCTGGTAGCCTCTTGGCTGGGCTCTTCGTCCTCACCTCCCGCGGAGAGGCCGGTGAGGTCGAACTCATCGAAAGCGGCCTCGCGAGGATCCTTCGCCTTCGAGGAGGCGAACGAGACCTTGCTCTTCTTACTCTTTTTCTTCGGCGTGGATTTTGGGGGAAGGGCATGGCTACTAGAAGCCCCCGGTCTCTTGCGAGAGGAGGGCTCACCTGGTGTGACGGCGCCTCGGCAAGCCTCCTCCCCCATGGTAGCGAGAGCAAGGGTAGTGTCGGTCTTCTGATTGCTCGCGTAGGGGGGATTGACGGGAAGATACCGCTCGCCTAAAAAAGCTTTGAAATTTCAATAAATACGGAGCTACTAGGAATAAAGTTGTAGTTGTTAAGCGAGGTCTTTACCTTCCCCAGCGAGCACTGGAGGTAGCGAATCGAGGTTGTGGCGGAGATGAACAACCTCAAAGTTCTTCTTACAGAAGAACTAATAAAAGAGGGCGTCATGTCCTCTGAGGGCAGTGGGCCGGTACGTTGTCTCGCCGTGCTGGACTGGCGAGATCGGGATATTGCCAAAGTTCCCCTTGATGAAGAGGAACTTCTGGGCCCAGAAGTGGGCCTTGTTGACGGTCTCGTCGACCTTAGGACCCGAGCCCACGAAGTAGGCGGTCCCGTCCTTGTAGGCGCAGAAGGAGAACAGCTTCCGAAAGACCAGAAGGCTGAACTCGATATGCTCCTCACGTAGGTAGCAGGCGAAAGAGGTGATCACCGCCATTGCGTTAGGGGTGAGCTGACCCGGAACAACGCCGTAATGCTTGAGCACCTGACGAGCGACGAGGAAACCAGGATTTATTTTATACAATGAGCGAGACTCTACCTGCAGAAAATAAGAAATTAGCGAGAGCGATCCTGGCAAACTTCCGGCCACAAGGGGAGACGCAAGACGACCGCGAAATGAGCGGTGGGGATGGCCAGCTCGTCGACAAGTGGCGTGTTGATCGCGTCGTTCTCGCTAGGATGACGCGCTGCGAATGGAGGGGTGACGTAGTCGGCGACCGCGCTGAAGTATTCCTCGTATGTCAGGTTGCAATGGAAAAAGCTATGCTCGGCGAAAGCCTTAGCAATCTTTCGTCGACCCTCCGACTCGTTAGCATCGCCGCCCATTTCGAAAAACCGGCGAGAAAGGAAGTAAAGCAAAAACAGGAATGAGTGAGAGCTCTGAAGCAGAGGAGGAAGAAGGGTGACAGTAAATGCGGTGGTTGACTCGGCTAGGACAGCCTATTTATAGCAAAAGTAAAAGGGCGGGAAGAAGTGCATGCGCCGGCGAGCGCGGTTAGCCAAAAACATCACATCACGACCGCGGGCGACAAAGGCCTGCGAGGTTAGTATAAGCAATATCTTTGCGAGAACAGTGCAAGCAAACATAATAGCATAAGTAGGGGGGAGCCACCACGAGGTACATTCAGCGAGAATGGAGACCCCCGCGAACACAACATAGCATGAAAATGAAACGTACATATTAGCAGCGAGCGAGAACTAATAAAAAGCTAGTAATTATTATCAGACGAGATAAAACTAGTATATAAGTTGCAAACCATTGTGAGATTGTCCAGAATAGAGGCACTCAATAACAAGTAATAAGAGTTCACGACAACATAAAAGTTAGCAAGAGTCATGGGGCAACCATTTCCACCTACCCCCACCTCGTGAACCGGAAAGCAGCGGTACCCTAGAATTATAGTAATCCTCGGCCGCGCGGCCCTCTTGGTCAATGAGGAAGGTGTAATCCCTCATCCTCGTTATATGCACCTCCGGCATCATGACGTTCTCATCGTGATTGCGTTGTCTCGCGGCCCAGAGCCTCGCACATTCTTCCATCAATACGGCATGCCTATCCTCGGCGGCTTCTCTGTCCCGTCTCGCCTGCATGTTGAGGTCCATCAGCATCCGACCATGTTTTCTCAGCAACTCTGTGGCTCGTTGTTTCATCATCTCCGGATCTCGCGGATCACCTAAGAAGTCTTACACTTGGTCAGGAAGGGGGGACATCTCGTCGTCACCCAACTCGGAATCGGTAGGTGGATTTTCAGAATTCTCTGCGAAGTATTACGGAAAGGTTAGATAGCGCGCTTGAGTTCGCGCAGGGCAAGGGGCCATCGGAATGCTTACCCAGAGGGGGGCGAGAAGTCTCAGGGCGGCCCTGGAAGAGGTTACCGTAGTGGGGGTAGAGAGATTTACCCAGACTAGGAGGGTAGGCAGCGGTGTTGATAGGAGGGATCTTTGGCAGCACAGGACTGCCGGTCTACTCGCTCGTCAGAAGTTAGAACCCTGGCCTATCTATAGTTTTGTTGGGAGGAGGCGAAGATGGAGGCCGTGATGCCTGGCGAGCCGGGGACTTCCGAGGCGAGACTGTAAGAAGCAGAGAATAAAGGTCAGATAGTTCACAAAAGAAGAAGTCAATATGCGAGATTAAGGGCATACCCGCGACATTCTTGCCAGCGAGATCCGTGTCCGCTGGTGGACTTTTGCGAGACCCACCAGTAGGCTCGCCAGCGTCCTCATTCGGCAAAGCATCCTACAAATAGGCATGAATCACGGGCAAACTTATAGACTTAAGCTAGAGGGGTAGCTCATACCTTCTCATGGGGACGGCTATCCGGGGAGGAGTCCAGCAGCACAGAGCCGTCCCCGGTTTGGCAAGCCGCCTTCACCTTCTTGGTCTTCGGCGACTGAGCAGGAGGCGGCCGATTCATCCAGGCGAGGAACTTGGTCGTAGAAGGTAGCCTGCCGACTCTCACAACCCTCAGGCGAGCCTCAGCTTATTCGGAAAGTGGCATCTCCTGGCAGCTACAGTACGGGGCAAAAAGAAAGAAAAGGAAGTGGCGGCTCATGCTACTAAGGACTCGGGACGATATTTATAGCCCTCAGGGTGGGCCCTACGAAAGATTCCTGACAGATCATCAAGGGGTTGGCGAATACCAGGGGTTGGATGTTTCTTTGCGAGCCTAAATAGCCTCGCGAAGAGCGGGGATTGTGTACAACCCCGATATTCGCCAGGCGAGGAAGCACAGTGTGGGAAGGCAATAGGATGAAGGAAGTAATAAGAGAGGGAGGCCTTAGGGCCGAAGACCTCGCGAAAGGGATCTGGGAGAAATCTCTCTCGGAGGGCTCGCTGAGAGGTGAGCGAGAAGGGTAGGCGAGATAAACACCCATAGGCAATTTAACGAAGTTTCTTGAGTTCGACGAAAGGGATACTGCGTTCGACGAACTCTCCCGAGTTCGTCGAGCCCACCTGTGGTCGACGAGCTCGCCCCTATTCGGCGAAATCATCAGCAGTCGATGAAATGTTCTATGCTCATTAAAGCCAACGGGACGGTCTCGCAAGAGGAGTCGCGAGACCGGACCTCGGCTGATACCGCCAGAATTGGCCGGCGAGGTCCTCGCAGGGCGATCGCCTAGGAGAGGCATCACGAGCAGGACTCGCGAGAGGGCCCGCGAGAGCTTCAGCAGTAATGTTCTCGTAGTTCCTTGCCCATAAGTTGATAGGGACAAATTACCCTTTTACCCTTGGTGGTCTGCCTTTAGCCTCTCCAAACAGCGGAGTTTGGCTGTTAGCAGACCCATTTGGGGTGCGGATAGTAAAATCAGAAGGCGGGATCGTGCTATTTGCAGGCCAGATCAGGAAACCTATAAATAAGACCTCAAGGGCACCTTTGGAGAGGAATTCACTTCGGCTTCTCTCTCCTCAGGCTTTCTTTCGTTAGCATTTCCAGAGCTCTCCATGGTGCCCAATTCTCAGCTTTGGCTTGGGAGGGGAAGCGCTCAACGATCTTCCGGGTTAGTGGAGGGACCTCCTCGCTGTGACTAAGGTCTTAGTCATCTTTCTAGTCTTCGGTCTACCTTCTCCGAGGGGTCAGTAAGGGCTAGCTGCCCCTCATTTCGGTGAGGGCCCCGAGCTCCACAAGAGGCCGAGAAATCGGTTTCAACAAAGTGGTTGCTATGCATTCTTACTATTTCAGCGGTCTCTAGCGGTCTCACTTGTTGCTGTTCGCCAGTTGCTTATTTGTCTCTATTTTCTCTCCATCTTGTATTTTGATAAATCATGTCTCACCATGTATGTCTCGAATTGTGAAGGATATAGATTAATACAAGATTCTTATCTTTCTATTGTGCTACTTACTTAACTCAGAATGGTTGTAGTGTTCTTGCGCCTTATTCCCGCTTCTAAGAAATTTTAACTTAGTATTTGAGCTGAAATCTATCACAAGATATCATAGCTAGAATTTTTAACATGGTATCAGAGGGAAAAAAGGCTTGGGCAGTGATCAACCTCAGTATCTTGCTTGAGATTTCTGGAAGTTCAAGTTAACAAGAGGTATAACAATGGAAGGAGGTTATGCAAGAGGTCTTGTTATTGAGCTCCTTACGCAGACTAACTTTAAGAAGTGGAAGTCTTGCATGGAGAGCTATATTCTTAGCGAGGATTTATGGGAGGTAGTCGGTGGAGATGCGAGACAAATAGTGGTAGATGTTGAAGGGAATGTTGAGTAGGTGAAGCCTTGGATGAGAACAAATGTTTAGGAAGAGTTCACTCACAAGCATGTGCTATCATTCTTGAGCTCTTTGACCACATCAATGGATGTCGGTCTGCTGCTGAGATTTGAACAGCCTTGGATGTCTTGTTCAATAAGAAGAATGTAGTGCGGCTATAATTTCTTGAGAATGAGTTGGCAAAAGCAACTCAAGGAGACTTGTCTATCTCATCCTTCTTCCTGAAGATGAAGAACCTTTGTGCTGAGATATCAGCATTGGATCCGGAAGAGCCTATCATAGAAGCAAGGCTGAATGAGGCACATAATCCGTAGCTTGCGGAGGGAGTATGTGGTCTTTGTTACTTCTGTGCAAGGCTGGGCCAATCAGCCATCGTTGCTAGAGCTGGAATACTTACTTGCTTCGTCGGAGAGCTTAGTTAAGTAGATGGCGAGGATAACTATCTCCGGGGGAGAATGTGAGGTTCTTTATTCGGGTAAGAAGAAAAGATGGGACAAGAAGAAGAAATCACCTAGAGGTGATGGTCCATCTACTTCATATAAGTAGTAGAGGAGCTATGCTCCTAAGCATGATGGGAAGAAGAAGGAAGGGCAACGGTGCTTCAGGTGCAATAAGCTTGGTCACTTCAAATGGGACTGCAGAGTTATTCTTCAGCTAGGGCATGTTGCAGGAAAGGAGGAGGCTGGTTCCAATGGTGAATGTAGTTGGGGTGGAGGTGTCATTGATACCTAAAATTTAAGATATAATTATATTCTACAAATTCTACGAGCTATAGGCAAGAGAACCTATCATTCATAGTATATGATATTTAAAAATAAATATCAAGTGTCGTATTCCATGGGTCTTGTTGATTACTTCTACTTAACAAATTAATTTTATTTTATCTAAATATAAAAGGATTTGTAGAATAAGAAAAGAGAAAAGGAAGAAGAGAGCATTCGATCGGAAATCCTTCTTAAGTAAAATAAATTGTAAAATCTAAATTCATAACAAAAATTGTAGAATAATTCGACCGCGGAGGTTCCCAAATTATGAAAGCTCCTAACTCGAGAGTACACTATCAATTAACCTTAGGTTGATCGATTAAGACCCCTCGGCCAGTCGAAACCCTTAAGCATGCTTTAGGAGGTGAACCCCACTATTGGATTTGACTCCAATCTGGAAGATTTATGTCATCCTCTCTCGAGGAGTGCATGCAACTCCTTTCACCAATAAATGATCTACACAAATTCACGAATCTCTCGATCAACTAGAAAACTGATCAAGAATTGATATTCATATACTAGCAATATGAAATCAATCAAATAAAATCAAAAATGAATCGTAATAATTCTAAGACTAAAGATACGAAAATGAGAGATTACAAAATAAGAAACTTATGAATTCTTCCAATCAAATGCTATAAAACTAGCTACTCATAATTGAAGAGGACATTTTTATTTCTATGAAAAGAAAAGTACAATTGCAAGTAACATAAATCTAAACTAGAAATTAAAAGTATAAGACATAAAGTAAAGTTACACTAAGGAAAATGCAGAAAAATTATACTTAAAATGATCCAAACTAAGCAAGGAATCGATCCCGTTCACTTTGGCAGCAGCTGGCTTTTATAGGCAGAAAAATGGAAAGTCACGCCCTTGGTCACGCCCATGACCAAGGGCGTGTACTGTGCGTAACTGCGTCTTTGATAGCCCGGGAACGTTGGGGGAGAGAAACAGCCAAAAATCAATTGCATACCGGGTCACGGCCTAGGTCACGCCTATGACCTAGGGTGTTTCTTGACCGAGTCTGGAAATGATCAGAAACGGCGCGATCTGGAGTTATTCTAGCGGTTGCGAGAAGGGTCACGCCCTCGATTATGCTCGTGATCGAGGGCATGTAATAATAAACTGAATGGCGATGTGATCTGGCAGCTCGAAGATGGCTGGGCTGGGTCATGGTCGTGATATTGAGTCACGCCCTTTGTCACACCCGTGACCAAGGGTGTGTAACTTTATAACGACGTGGCAAAGGTCTTCCAAGGCCTAAAGGAGGGACATGGCCATGACACAGGTCACTCCCGTGACCTGGGGCGTGTACTAAGGATTTTTGCAGATTTGTTCCATAATTTCCCTTGAACACGGCTGTGGGCACAAATTTGTTATTGACAGCCCCAGATAACCTGAAAACACAAAACAAAGTAAATTAGATATATATTAAACTAAAATTATATAAAAACATATTAATTATTATTAAATTTTTATATAAAAATAACTATTAATAATGTACTATCAAATACCCCATACTTAAGCTTTTGCTATTCTAGAGCAAAACCAATTTATAAATATGAGAAAAATCTATAGGACAAATGAAAAAGAATTACTCCTAATCTTGCACTCTAAGTATTATATGATCTATATCAAAACAAGTCAAAAATAAAATTTAGACTCATGAGAAAGAACTTATAATTCATAAATTGAATTGAGTAGAATAAATACTTGTTTCAAAAATCTCTAACTAAATTTTCATAATCAAAATTGAATTAATTTAAGCAAAATAATCTAAGATAAAAATTATAGAAATTTTAAACTTCATAAGAAACTTTTTAGAAAACTTCAAAATATTATCTAAGATCTCTCATATCAAACTTGGATTTGCAATTGATATTGGATAAAAGGGTAAAAAGTTGGCATAGAGGAAATCTCTTTATTTGGGAAATAATGAATTTTATCCTCTCATTTCCATCTTTTATTAAATTTTCTTCTTTTCAATATCCCAAATGTATATGTTTAAGAGTGATGAATTTTATCCTCTCAACTCCATGCCATATATTTTTTTACAAATTTGGGTGCATATGTTTTGGAATGATGAATTTTATCCTCTCATTCCATGACATATAATTTTTTAATTTTTTTATTATATTGCCAAACAATAGGTTAAAATGTAGCGGAAGGGCAAGTGTTTAAAGGCTATAAAATTCAAAAGAACAATATTTTGAAAGCATAGAAAATAATTTTGAGCAATCATAAGCATCCATGAGCTAAAATTAATATAAGTAAAATCTAAAGATATTAAGCATAATTTTTTCAAAATTGAATTATGACATTTTAAAGAGAGAAAGTAAAATAAAGAAATATTCTAAACATTCCAAGATAATGAAAAATTCTGTAAATCAAATTCATCTAAAAATTAATTTTAACAAATTTTGAAGAGTCATAAAATAAATAGATACAAGAAAAGAAGACTCCTTAAAAAGCCTTTAAAGAAAACTCATAATTAAAATTAATTTTATCTAAATGAAGTTTGGAGAGATTTAATATTACAAAATTTATTTTATTAGAAACTTTTTTTTTTAATTTTCAGATAAAATAAAACATAAATATTTTTTATATTCTTGGACTTCCCAAGGGCTACCCAATGATGGGCTCGCAATGTACTAGGCGGTTTTGTGGGATGAAAGCCCAACACGACCCTTTCGCAAGAAATTTGATTTTTTAAATTTTTTTTGGTATTTTAATTTGCATAATAAGACGTATAGACAAAAAATAAAAGAAAAACTTTTTTTTTGAATTTTCTAATTTGTTTAATAAAAAAATTGAAAATAAAGAAAAATAATTTTTTATGATTTTTGAAAAAGTTTAAATTTTTTTTTTATTTTTAATAAAAATAGAACATAGGAGAACACACACCCATACTTAAAAATAAATATTGTCCCCAATGTTTAAAGGCCAAGTAGGAGGTCGAAAATAAGTAAATAAAAGGAGGAAAAAGTAAATTTCAAGAAAAATAAGATAACCAAGAGGTGCCTCCCAAGAGCGCTTTCTTTTTCCCATCTTTAAGCTAGACGGTCATAGTTAGAGAAATGGAAATTCAAAAGAGACATGCACATGCAAATCCCTTAATTCACGCTTAGGTGAATGTGCCGAAGTATGTCTCCCGGCTACTCCTCCGCTTAATATGTGAGTCCCCTTTTGTCCTTGATGTTGGGTCGGTAGGCGCCCTTAGAGGGGGGGGGTGAATAAGGGTTTTTACAACTTAAGTTATATTTTGATTTTCTTGAAATAATAAGAGATCAAACTAGTGATTTTGAATGAAGATCTAAATTGTTTTATAATGAAAGAGAGGATAATAAACAATTTAGAGAAATGAAGATCAAATCAATTTTATTTCACAAAAGAGACATGATTATTATCAATAAAATTGATTACAAAATTCGATTTCAATGACGCTAGAAATCAAGGCGAAATATGAAAGACTCTTTTTGTTTTCTATATCGACTCGTATCCCCTCGAACTGGTTGGCTTTAGCCGATCCTTACTCAGATACGACCTCAAGCCGCTCTAGCCAATCCTTCCCTGGATATGACCTCGAGCACCCCCTAGACCTACACCCGAGACCTAATTACCAACACGAGGCGAATTTCTGCCCTAAGTCCTACCCAGACCTAGTCGCCAACACGAGCCGAATTTACTACAGGATTTAAAAGAGATGGATAAATGAAATAACAACAATATAAAAACTCCCTATATGGATCTCTTGGTGAAGTAGACGAAGACCCGCAGAGTATGATCGTAGTCGATGCGGTCTTTCGTCACGATGATGACACGTATTGAAATCTTCTCCACCGATATCCTTAAGCCTTCATGGATTTGTGGGAGTATCTCTTTGAACCTTCCTCTCTTTGCTGTGGCACGAAGCTTTAGAATTTAGGATATCAAGAGTATGGATAAGACGGACCCAAGGGGTCATTTTTATAGCCTCAGCGCTAGCGCCCGCGCTAGCGCTACCGCCATCGCTATCCTGGATTAGGCATTATTCTGCGTGGGGGAATCTTCAATCCGAGGAAACATTTCTCTCTTGCCTTCTGTGCTCTGCGCTACCGCCTGCGCTATCCGCTACCGCCACGCGCTAGCACCTTCTATATGTACTCCGGAATTGCGCTGATCATCGCTAGCGCGGGGCGCTAGGTGCTACCATCGACGCTAGTGGACATGTTGGATTTATTGGCTCAAATTTGGGGGCAACCTTCTTATGTAATCCTTGAGTCATATGGACTTTATTTCCTGCACACTTAATCACACAAAATCAAATACACATAGGATTTGTTATTCTCAAACCTAGGAGATGCGGAAGACCATGTTCTAACAAACTCCCCCTTTTGATAATAACAAATCCATTAATGATAAATCAAAACATTAATATAAAATCATGATGAAACCTACTTGTGTGTGTGTGAGAGAGTGATGACTTAGGATAATTATTGATTCTAGCATTTAGAATTGCTCCCCCTAAATACATGCTCGCCCTAAGTGAATGTTCCCCTAATATGTAAGCTATCATCTTAATTAATCATGTTAGTTTTCCATTTTGATAGCGGATTATTTATCATGTTAGTTCTCCCCCTTTTGTTATTAGCAAAAGTGGGTAAAGGAAGCAAACACATAATAGTTTTGATAAAAAGGCATGATCGAGCTTTTAGAGAGAAGGAAATAATAAGGAGTTTTAGAATAATTTTTATAGAAATAGATCAGAGTTTTTAATAATATAACATTTGCCAAATATTATCTTGTTGGTTCTTCCCCTTTATATAAGAATTTTAAGCATAAAAGGGTAATGATTTCCAAATAACCAATCAACCCAGGCAATATTTCTACACCCTAACCCCGTACTAAGTGACAGATGGGCATGAGGAGCTGCATACCTGCCATAGGTTGGGGTGTTAGTCCCATATGCAACCATTAGAAAAACTCAACTCATCACTCTTTCCCCCCAGTGCCTCGCAAGGCCCCACTGGAACCCTCCCCGGTTAAGGACAAGACATGACATAGAGGTCAGGTTATCTAATGTCTACAACCCTATGCCCCCGCTATGGTGAGATATGTAATCATGGATAATAGTTATTGGAAACATTAATCATTTAATTCTAATGACAAGTTCATAGCCTATGGGTTTATATTTTTATTTGAATTTTTTAAATAAAAAGGTCACAGAGCTAATTTGAAATCCATTAATAAATCAGAGTTTTAGTATTGCAATATTTTCATGTTTAGAGCAACCAATATAAAGTTTACCAAGCAAGTCTGCCACTTGTTGAACGAAAGGAATTTTAAGATTCAAGTGACAATGCACACACAAGAAAAGACTTTAAATAAGCATGAAAGCGCAAGGTAAAAACAATTATATGGTTATGATGTGAAAGACTTATAGAAATACAAGAAAACATCTTTTTATAAACATGACGATTCATAAGAAGATATATGAGTTAAATTCCAAAAATGACGATATTTTTGTAAATCAATTTGCATTTAAAATCATTAAGTTTGACAATAAAGTAACCATGAATGAAATAATGTTTTCAAAGAGATTACAACAATGTTATATTAATTCACAAATTCAAATCATACAAAACATTGTAGAGAGAATGCTAGGTTATCTAATGCATTTATATATATATATATATAGTATATAATTTTAGCATTAGGATCATATACTCATGAGAAGAAGTGTTATGGAAGATAATGATGTGCACATAAGTGTATTTTTAATAGAGTAAAGAAATGATTTAATCAATAATACAAGACAAATGTAGAGTAAAGTGCACAATAAAACACAAATAATTTTACTTCCACATATTTTAATGCACAAAGAAAATGTACAACTACCAAGGTGCTTTGCACACACAATGCTCATTAAGACTTATCAGGGTGCAAAGTAGTGCTTGGGGATCACACATTTTATTTTTCAATATATATATTTTTTGTGATCCGGTGTACAAAAGAATAAGTAGTGTAAAAATGAGGGTTTGCACAAGACACTTTACTAATCTTTCCAAGGTGCTCAACCTCACAACGCTTATCAAGACAACTTTTACAATACAATTTTATGCACAAATGAGTAGATATATCAAAGCATGATAAAAATAATGTTCAACGTAGTTTGAAGGAATGAATTGTAACATTGTAGAAGGTCTAAATGATGGGTTAAATCATGCTTGATTTTCAATGAAGTCCATACAGTATTTTTGATATTTTGAAGAATATTTTTGATTTAAAGTTTGAACTCATAAGATTGATCTTGGACTTCCCGAGGACTACCCTGTGAGGGGTTCGCCCTGTACTAGGAGATGTGATGGGATAATAGCCCAAATCTCTCTTTCGCAAGATACATGTAAATAGAAAATGTAAGTTCAAAAAATACTTGTTCAACTTTTTGTATTTGTATTTTTGTATTGATTTTTGCATATAGAAATTGAAATCAAACAAATAACCAAAGAAAGGAAGTAAATTTTTTTTTGTAATTTGGCTTTTTTAATTTTTCAAAAATCAATTATATGCATAGATGCAAAAATGAGTAGTACATATAAAATAATATATTTTTAGTGATTTTTCAGAATTTTAAAATTATAAAAATCTGATAATTAAGCTAGCGCCGGCGTTAGGTCCTAACGCCTGCGTTTGCTCATAGAGAGTGCTTATTTTAATCATATATCCTAGATTTTTTTCGATTTCACTTCCGATTTTGCATAATTATGTTTGTGCAATGTAAGGCCTGTCTAATGAAGTGAAGAGATGAGAAGAAATCGCAAAAAGTTGCGGAAGTTAAAATTTTAGAATATCGGTTTCATATTCATTAAAGCTCCATATTCATTAAACCTTAACCATATTCATTAAACCTTAATTCTTGAGTTTTGCATAACTATTTAAGCTTAATATTATAGGATATGCAAACAAAGAAGATATGATTGAACAAAACAGATATGCATGATTTTATTGATAAGTACGAGATGATGTTTTTGCAAAGAGTAACATGGATATGCCCTAACATATAAAACCTAACATATATATTAATATTATTTTAGGTGACAATGTTAGTATGATAAATTTGAGATTGATGTTATGCCAAAGTTTGATAGTGTTTCAGCTTATAGACCTAGAATGAAGTGAAGATTCTATTTGATTTGATCTTATGGATATCAAGATGATTCTAAGGTCTAAACTTGACATAAATCACAATACATACATAATACACCACCCATGGTATGTAATTATAACATCAATTGTCATCATATAATTCAAACAAAAACATATTTATAATTGAGCTTTCTTTTAGATCTCGATCTTTCTTTTAGATCATGTTATTTCTCTAATTTGGTTGATGTGGGCTATAGAGCTTAACAACCTAATCTTGATTTAATTAACATATCTTATAACAAATTTATAGTTCAATTTATATGAATACTATATGATATATATATAGGCAATGAATATAAGAAAGAGAGATAGATCATCAAAATAAAAAATATGATTATGAATTTTGATTAATTTGATAAACTCATTAAATTTTAAGAGATAAAATCATATTTCCAATAATATATAAGATGACCATTACATGATAGCAAAAAAAAATAAGAAAACAAAAAGAAAAATTAAAATACATTAAAACATATCATGAAGTAGAAAATTGTATATTTCATTTTGAAAATATTCTACTTCATGCATTTGCTGATACCTAATGAATAAGAGGTTTAGGTATCCAAAAAGGACCAAGTGTGGTGGTTCCTTTGGGTAACCAAATATATCGTGTATATTTGTGGGTAGTTAGTGATGAATGTGTCCTTTCATGCGAATTTAATGTTTCATTTTTAATTTTGGGCCTCCATTCAAACATTGGTTTAATGTTATTCTTATATGTCAAATTTCCATTGTGATAATCTTTATATTGATGATTATGATTGTAATGATTATTAAAAGTATTGCTCATAGGAAATTTGTGCAATTTTAATTTTGAGTTGGGAGAAACATGATTTTGTAAATAATGATGATTTTGATTTTGATTTACAAACACTTTGTGTTTCCTACTCCCATTATTAGGCTTATTTAAGATATTCATCTTCATACTCAACTTATTTTTTGAAATAGCTTGATATTGAGAATTTGTATTTATAATTTTCATAAGCAAGTTGATTTTTTATTTTAATTCATCATTCTTGATCTTTAGATTATACATGGCTTTATTATAAGCTATTGTGCTATTTTTAGGAGTAGAAACAATATAGTCAATGTGATTTTGATAGTCATTTCTAAATTCCTCAAATGTTTCTTCCATCTCTTTGATTTCAATTTTATAATTTTGGCATGTAGCACAATCACTTTTCAAAGATGAATTTTCTAAAAATAATTTTTCATTATGTTCTTTTACACAAATAATTTCTTTTTCAAGTTGCTTAAATTTTTCTTTAATATCATTACAATCAAAACAAGGTTTTGTATTTTCAATTGATGTGACATGGGTAAAGCTAGATAAATCAGAATTTGATTCTACTTTAACTTTTGCTTTTAAATTTTTATTTTCTAAGCGCAATTTGCAATTCACATTTTTTAATTTCTTAATTTTGCGCTTTGTAATTTGTAGCAATTGTAAAGCAGAAATAGAATTGCAAACAATAAGAGGATTTGATTTCCTTACAGCGCTTTTGGTTGTAGTGAGATTTGAGCACAAATTTTCTTTGTTGTCTTCATCTATTTGGCATTCCTCTTCCAAAGATGGGATTTCTTCTTTTCCATTTGATGTGCACTCCATTGATCCATCATGAGAGGAGCTTTCTTTACCATTTGTGCAATCTTGTATGTTCTCCACTTCTTGCATTTGTTCCATACCTGTAGATGGAGAATCATACATTTTTTCAAGAAATTTCCATACTTTGTATGCACTAGAAAAATAATATATTAATTTTGAAATTTCGTGAGATAAGGCACAAAAAATACTATTTAAAGCTTTTGCATTCAGATGACGTTCCTGTTTATTTGATTCATCTACTGGTCTAACAATTGCTATATCCCATGCATTGATATCTAAATTTTTAATAAATTTTTCCATTAAAAATTTCCACCCTTTATAATTTCTCCCTTCGAATAAAGATGGTTTAAGAGATTTTTCTTCTTCATAAAAATTTACCCCACTAATAGAAGCAAGATCATGAGACGCCATTATTCCTGGTTGTTAAGCTGTTTGGAATAAAACCGCTCTGATACCACTTGTTGGATCGGTAGGCGCCCTCAGAGGGGGAGGGGGCTGAATACGGGTTTTTAAAACTTAAGTTATATTTTGATTTTCTTGAAATAATAAGAGATCAAACTAGTGATTTTGAATGAAGATCTAAATTGTTTTATAATGAAAGAGAGGATAATAAACAATTTAGAGAAATGAAGATCAAATCAATTTTATTACACAAAGAGATACATGATTATTATTAATAAAATTGATTACAAAATTCGATTTCAATGACGCTAGAAATCAAGGCGAACTATGAAAGACTATTTTTGTTTTCTATACCGACTCGTATCCCCGCGAATCGGTTGGCTTTAGCCGATCCTTTCCCAGATACAGCCTCAAGCCACTCTAGCCAATCCTTCCCCAGATATGGCCTCGAGCACCCCCTAGACCTACACCCGAGACCTAGTCGCCAACACGAGGCGAATTTCTGCCCTAAGTCCTACCCAGACCTAGTCGCCAACACGAGGCGAATTTACTACACGATTTAAAAGAGATGGATAAATGAAATAACAACAATATAAAAACTCCCTATATGGATCTCTTGGAGAAGTAGACGAAGACTCACAGAGTATGATCGTAGTTGATGCGGTCTTTTGTCACGATGATGACGCGTGTTGAAATCTTCTTCACGGATATCCTTAAGCCTTCATGGACTGTGGGAGTATCTCTCCGAACCTTCCTCTCTATGTTGTGGCACGAAGCTCTGGAATTTAGGATCTCAAGAGTATGGATAAGACGGATCCAAGGGGTCCTTTTTATAGCCTTAGTGCTAGCGCCTGCACTAGCGCTACCGCCGGTGCTATCCCAGATTAGGCATTATTCTGCGCGGGGGAATCTTCAATCCGAGGAAACATTTTTCTCTTGCCTTCTGTGCTTCGCACTACCGCCTGCACTATCCGCTATCGCCAGGCTCTAGCTCCTTCTATATGTGCTCTGGAATTGTGCTGATCATCGCTAACGCAGGGCGCTGGGTGCTACCGCCGATGCTAGTGGGCACGTTGGATTTGTTGGCTCAAATTTGTGGGCAACCATCTTATATAATCCTTGAGTCATATGGACTTTGTTTCCTGCACACTTAAACACACAAGATCAAATACACATAGGATTTGTTATTCTCAAACCTAGAAGATGCGAAAGACCATGTTCCAACAAACTTCCCCTTTTGGTAATAACAAATCCATTAATGATAAATCAGAACATTAATATATAAGCATGACGAAACCTACTTGTGTGTGTGAGAGTGATGACTTAGGATAATTATTGATTTTAGCATTTAGAATTGCTCCCCCTAAATACATGCTCCCCCTAAGTGAATGCACCCCTATTAGTTTTCCATTTTGATAGCGGATTATATTTATCATGTTAGTTCTCCCCCTTTTGTTATTAACAAAAGTGGGTAAAGGAAGCAAACACATAATAGTTTTGATAAAAAGGCATGATCGAGCTTTTAGAGAGAAGGAAATAGTAAGGAGTTTTAGAATAATTTTTATAGAAATAGAACAGAGTTTTTAACAATATAACATTTGCCAAGTATTATCATATTGGTTCTTCCCCTTTATATAAGAGTTTTAAGCAAAAAAGGGTAATGATTTCCAAATAACCAATCTACCCAGACAATATTTCTACACCCTAGCCCCGTACTAAGTGATGGATGGGCATGAGGAGCTGCAAACATGACGTAGGTTGGGGGTGTTAGTCCCATATGCAAACATTAGAAAAACTCAACCCAACACTCTTTCCCCCCAGTACCTCGCAAGGCCCCACTAGAACCCTCCCTGGTTAAGGACAAGACATGACATAGAGGTCAGGTTATCTAATGTCTACAACCCTACGCCCCCGCTATGGTGAGATATGTAATCATGGATAATTGTTATTGGAAACATTAATCATTTAATTCTAATGACAAGTTCATAGCCTATGGGTTTATATTTTTATTTGAATTTTTTAAAGAAAAAGATCACAGAGCTAATTTGAAATCCATTAATAAATCAGTGTTTTAGTATTACAATATTTTCATGTTTAGAGCAACCAATATAAAGTTTACCAAGCAAGTCTGCCACTTGTTGAAATAAGGAATTTTAAGATTCAAGTGACGATGCACACACAAGAAAAGTCTTTAAATAAGCATGAAAGCGCAAGGTAAAAACAATTATATGGCTATGATGCGGAAGACTTATAGAAATACAAGAAAATATCTTTTTATAAACATGACGATTCATAAGAAGATATATGAGTTAAATTCCAAAAATGACGATGTTTTTGTAAATTAATTTGCATTTAAAATCTTTAAGTTTGACAATAAAGTAACCAAGCATGAAATAATGTTTTCAAAGAGATTACTACAATGTTATATTAATTCACAAATTCAAAACATACAAAACATTGTAGAGAGCATGCTAGGTTATTTAATGCATTTATATATATAAAGAGAGTTTACAATTTTAGCATTAGGATCAAATACTCATGAGAAGAAGTGTTATGGAAGATAATGATGTGCACATAAGTGTATTTTTAATAGAGTAAAGAAATGATTTAATCAATAATACAAGACAAATGTAGAGTAAAGTGCACAATAAAACACAAATAATTTTACTTCCACATATTTTAATGCACAAAGAAAATGTACAACTACCAAGGTGCTTTGCACATACAATGCTCATTAAGACCTATCAGGGTGCAAAGTAGTGCTTGGGGGATCACACACTTTATTTTTCAATATATATATTTTTTGTGATCCGGTGTACTAAAGAATAAGTGGTGTAAAAATGAGGGTTTGCACAAGACACATTACTAATCTTTCCAAGGTGCTAAACCTCACAACGCTTATCAAGACTTATCAGGAGGTTCAAGTAGTGTTTGGTGGAGTTATCTTTGTCAATTTATTTCATGATTTTTTTGTACAAAGTTCTTCGATTACACTTGCTTTGCAAACCAATTGAATTATGAAAGTACAACTACTTTTCTTAATTTTTAAGAGTGCAAGTAAATGTAGTGTAGATAAAATACTTGTGCAAATTTTAATTCATTGTACAATTACAATACACAAGCAAGCATTCTTAGATTAAAAGCATATGTACACTTTGCCAAAATGAGTGAGTGAATGAGTATCATTATCAAACATAAAACATTTACTCATACTTAGAGACATGCTAAGCTTAGTTCTACACAACTTTTACAATACAATTTTATGCACAAATGAGTAGATTTATCAAAGCATGATAAAAACAATGTTCAACGTAGTTTGAAGGAATGAATTGTAACATTGTAGAAGGTCTAAATGATGGGTTAAATAATGCTTGATTTTCATTGAAGTCCATATAGTATTTTTGATATTTTGAAGAATAATTTTGATTTAAAGTCCATACAGTACGAGACTGGCGGGGCAAAGGAAGATGAACAAAAATCTGGATCCAATGGTCTACCTTCATTGCTCTGGAAACTATCTGGGTGAGCTTGCCACCATGAATAATCTACTTCGAAGCTAGAAGAAAAATTATTAGAAACCGAAAATTTATTCGCATGAAAATTGGAAAAAATATTTTCATCAAAGTGAGAATAATTATTTTCGTCAAAAGATAAAAAATTATGAACGTAATTATTATCAAAATTATTCGCATATAATTGAGAAAAATCATGTTCATAATATAAATTTTGAGAATATGAATGAAAGGAACATTCATCACTTTGATGAGGCGCACCACAATAATTACAACTAATTTGGCGCTTTTGTGCAGCTTCCTAAAGATGTACTTTGTTTTGATGCTCGGCAACTTTGGCGGCCAATTGAGATAACATTATTTTTCTAGAAAGAAAATTAGACAACCGTCACTTAACAGAATGGAGTTTGAAAAGAAATTTCAAAAAGAGAAATGGGGCGGAGAAAGAGAATTATAAAAGTAATATAATTTATGCTTTCAAAATATAAACAATAATAACACCCCGGCAACGGCATCAAAAACTTGATAGCTAAAATTTAAGATATAATTATATTCTCCAAATTCTACGAACTATAGGCAAGAGCACCTATCATTCATAGAATAGGATATTTAAAAATAAATATCAAGTGTCATATTCCACGGATCTTGTTGATTACTTCTACTCACGCAAATTAATTTTATTTTATTTAAATTTAAGAGGATTTGTAGTGTAAGAAAAGAGAAAAGAAAGAAGAGAGCATTCGATCAGAAATCCTTCATAAGTAAAATAAATTATAAAATCTAAATTCATAACAAAAAATTGTAGAATAATTCGACCGTGAAGGTTCCCAAATTATGAAAGCGCCTCTCTCGAGAATACGCTACCAACTAACCTTAGGTTGATCGATTAAGACCCCTCGGCCAGTCAAAACCCCTATGCTTGCTTTAGGCCGTGAACCCCACTGTTGGATTTTACTCCAATCTGGAAGATTTATGTCATCCTCTCTCGAGGTGTGCATGCAACTCCTTTCACCAATGAATAATCTACACAAATTCACGGATCTATCGATCAACTTGAAAATGGATCAAGAATTGATATTCATATACTAGCAATATGAAATCAATCAAATAAAATCAAAAGTGAATCGTAATAATTCTAAGACTAAAGCTACAAAAATGAGAGATTACGAAATAAGAAAAATATGAATTCTTCCAATCAAATGCTATAAAACTAGCTACTCATAATTGAAAAGGACATTTTTATTTCTATGAAAATAAAAGTAGAATTGCAAGTAACGTAAAGCTAAACTAGAAATTAATAGTACAAGACATAAAGTAAAGTTACACTAAGGAAAATGCAGAAAAACTATACTAAAAATGACCAAGGGCATGTACGGTGTGTAACTGCGACTTTGAAAGCCTGGGAACATTGGCGGAGAGAAACTGCCAAAAATCAATTGCATGGTGAGTCATGACCTAGGTCACGCCCGTGACCTAGGGCGTGTCTTGACCAAGTTTGAAAACGGCAGGAAACGACAAGATCTGGAGTTATTCTGGCGGTTACGAGAAGGTTCACGCCCTCGGTCACGCCCATGACCGAGGGCATGTAATATTAAACTGAGTGGCGGCGTGATCTGGCAGCTGGAAGATTGCTGGGCTGGGTTATGGCCATGACATGGAGTCACGCCCTTGGTCACGCCGGTGACCAAGGGAGTGTAACTTTAAAACGATGTGGCAAAGGTCTTCGGAGGCCTGAAGGAGGGACACGACCCTGACATAGGTCACGCCCCTAGGTCACGCTCGTGACCTGGGGCGTGTACTGAGGATTTTTTGCAGATCTGATCCAGAATTTCCTCTAAACACGGTTGTGGGGTCAAATTTGTTATTGACAACCCTAGATGACCTGAAAACACAAAACAAAGTAAATTAGATATATATTAAACTAAAATTATATAAAAACAAACTAATTATTATTAAAATATTATATATAAAAAAATTTTAATAATGTACTATCTGCCATCATGATGGGCACTTGTGTTCGTGCTTTGGCTCCTATCAACTACTAAGATGATTGGATTGTGGACTCGGGGTGTGGTCATCACCTCACCGGTGATGAGTCGAAGTTCTTTTCTCGGTAGACATACTCAGTTAATGGTGTTATTATTATAGCTGATGGTATTATTCATGCAGTCAAGATGGAATGTGTCATTTCTTTATGCAGTGATAGAGGTTCACTCACCTTGAGGAGTGAATATCATGTGTCGGGTATGAAGAAGAACCTCTTCTCTGTGCCCAATGTTGTAGATGTGGGGTATCACATTATGTTTGGCACAACAGAAGTGAAATTTCTCTGAAATGTGTCAAGCGTGAAGGATGAAGTCACTCATGTAGGACTTATTTGTGTTATCAACAAGTTCCTATGTTGATAAGATGAGAGCAAATGACAACGTTGCTATTTGGCATGAGAGGCTTGGGCATGTTGGTATGGATAAGCTGAAGGCTATGGAGGCAAGAGGCCTGGTGAATGGCTTGCCTAGTCCATCATCCTTTCATGATGGTCATATTTGTGTTGGATGTCAGTTTGGTAAGGCTAAACTCCTTCCATTTGACAAGTCACAAACCAGATGCAAAGCACCGTTAGAGTGTATTCATGGTGATTTGTTTGGACCGACAACAACTGCCAGTCTTGGAGGTAGCAGGTATATGATGGTCTTGATTAACGATTTCACTAGGTATACCTGGGTATACTTTTTGAAGGAGAAGTCTGAGGCCTTTCAGATATTTTTGGATTTCAAGGAGCTTGTGGAAGGCCAGCTTGGCTTGTAGATTAAGAAGTTGAGAACCGACAATGGAGGGGAGTTCACCTCAAGTGAGTTCTTCAACCTATGCAGGAAGCATGGCATCCGAAGAGGGCTCTCTTGTGCACATACTCCACAATAGAACATAGTTGCAGAGCAGAAGATCCATCATCTGACGGAGACCTACAAATGTTGGCTTCATGCTAAAAGCATTCCTAGGTTCTTCTGGGCAAGAGAATGTCTTATGTAGCCTACGTCATCAATCAGATGCCTCTCAGTACTATCAACATGAAGACTCTACATGAGTTGATGTTGAAGGAGAAGCCAAGTGTGGAACACTTTTGAGTGTTCGGACCTACCTACTATGTCCATATTTTTGATGCCCTTAGAACGAAGCTAGATGTGAAAGCAAGGAAGTTAGTGTTCATTGGTTTTGAGAACCGGAAGAAGCATTCGAGATGCATGGATTCCAAGACACAAAGGTATGTGGTCTCAAGGTATTTGGTATTCGATGCGCTGGCATCATACCAGGGTAGCTCATCTCTAGAGCTACAAGAGAGTAGGTTAGATGGAGGGCAAGGAGAATCTGCTAAAGAAGTTTTGTTGGAGTTGCCTGTTTCTCTAGGTTCTCCAGTTGGTTCTAGCTCTAGGATATGTGCTTCAGGTTCTGGAAGCAGGGGAGCAATGCTCCAAGTGTTCCTGAAAGGAGAGCTAGTCCAAGAGAAATAGTAGAAGAGGTGGATCATGGTAAATCCATGCGGAGGTCCATGAGGACTATTATTCCACCAGCTCGCTATACATGGGGAACTTGGTGAGCTTCGTCTCATGTTTCATTGATGTCCCCTTGGATGAGCGAGAACCGTCTTGCTTTGAAAATGCCATTGGAGTCAAGGAGTGGGAATATGCCATGGAGAAGGAGATGGTTGCTCTCAAGAAGAATGAGACTTGGGATCTTGTGCACAAGGTTGATGGCATCACTCCTATGACTTACAAGTGGGTTTACAAGCTGAAGAAGATGGTTGACGACAGCATTGAGCGGTACAAGACTTGCCATGTAGCTCGAGGGTTCTCTCAATAGTATGATGAAAACTATGATGAGATATTCAGTCTTGTTTCCAAGATGGCTTTAGTACGGGTGGTGATAGCAATGACAATTTGCCAAGGATGGAAGATTTGTCAACTTGACGTGAAGAATGCTTTCCATTACGGAGAGATTGATAAGGATATCTTCATGGTGCAGCCTCCTGGCTATGTTTCTGAAGTTCATCCAGGACCTGTCTGCAAGCTCACGAAGGCCCTTTACTGCTGGGAACAGTGCCCAGCAATATTCCTGATTTGAAAAAGTGCTCAGCTCAATGATAAGTGCAAGTTGTATTAAATTTTTCATCTAGTTCATGCTTGCAGAGATCGACATTACGTCAAGTACTTTAGTTATTTCTGTAAGAACTATATCGTCAAGAAGAATAGGTGATGTCATCGACAAAGTATGCTTCTCGTCATAATGATGGACAAAGCAAAAGCCGAGACTTGGTGAGTTCGTCGAACGCAGAATGCTGTTCGTCGAACGCAGAAGGAAGATCGTCGAACGCTGAGTCTTGGCTAGTTAGTCGAACGCTGAGACTCGGCAAGATCGTCGAAACGCAGAAGCAAGATCGTCGAACTCTGAAGGAAGATCGTCGACCGCTGAGACTTAGCGTGTCGTCGAACGCAGAAGGCTGTTCGTCAAACGCAGAATGGAGTTCATCGAACGCAGAGATGGGATAGAAGAATGAAGCTCGTCGAACGAAGATTGTCGTTCATAGAATGCAGAGAAGATGCGGCATCGTCGACATCAACAAAGTAGCCTTCTCGTCGAGAAGAACAGACATCATCGTGAAGAAGCCTTGTCACTGAAAAGGCTAAGTATGACTGATGGAGTTGGACATTGTCATAAAGAAGGCATGTCGTCAAGAAGACTGAAGAAGGACAGCTGAAGACAAGCAGTTGCTAAAGTATGATCTGTCGACATGTTATCACTCATGTCGTCGAGAGAACAAGGTGATTACGTGACACAGTCATAGACAACATATCGTCGTATATGCAGAAGTGCCAGAATGTCTCATATCGTCGAGATACTAACATCAGAGGCAGAAGCGAGAAGAACTGAAGATCTACCAAGTTCAAGGTATCGACAAATTCCTGTCGTCGAGATATTGTCCATGTCGTAGTAACAATGGAAATATCGTCGAGACAGATTCACATGCTGCGGACGCGCTGTCAGCATATAATGTCACCGCCTGATTGTCCAATCAGTGTGTGCTCTTATGGAATGGGCGTCTGACATTAAAGGGCATCACATATGACCGTTATGCGGCACATCTGTCCTATAAAAGGGAACAATGATGCCCTAAAAAAGTCTTCAAAAAAAGAAAAAGAACGAGAAAGAATCCCGTCGCAACACTTCAATAGAACAGTATTCTCGGCGGAGAAGAAGAAGATCAAGTAGAGAACAAGCATCAAGTGTTCTCTGAAGAATCAGTCATCTCCATCGACTGAAAAGTGGCCGATCAACACCAGGCAAAAGAAGAGGAGGCTGAAGAAGATCCAGTGCTGAAACTCTAAATCAAGAAGCATCTTCTTCAACCTAAAGAAGTCGATCTTCATCAGGCTAAGTTGCCAATCTTCATCCGACAGATGAATCTATTTTCCTACTCTAATTTCTTGTAAGGCTTGCGGGCTTATTTGTCTAGCTTGAGGGCTGGAGAGATATGAGGCTTAAGGGCCAGGGCAGTGGACTTGCGGGTCCGACACCGTCTAGCTTGAGGGCTGGAGAGCTGTGAGGCTTGAGGGCCAGGGCAGTGGACTTGCGGGTCCGATGTTGTCGAGCTTGAGGGCTCATGCACAGTAGGGGCTTGCGGTCCTAAGCTGTAGGCACAGGACTTGCGGGTCTATGTTGTGAAGGGCTTGAGGGCCTGAGTGTCGAGCTTGCGGGCTCGGGTACAGTAGGGGCTTGTAGGCTTAGGCTGTAAGACTTGCGGGTCCGTGTTGTAAGGCTTGAGGGCCTGAAGATTTGGTGGAGTTTGCCGAGCCTAGCACACTGTTAGGTAGGCGCAGAGGGAAAGAGGACTACTCAAGACACCCTGTCTTGAGGAACCTCTATAAGTTCCTGTGTGTTTTCTGTGTTATGCTTTATAACTTATAGATCTACTAAACAGAATTCAAGAACAACTAAAGGGGATAAAATAATCTGAAAAACCTATTCACCCCCCCCCCCCCCCCCCCCCCCTCTAGGTGATAAGTTGACACCCAATAAACAACAAGTGGTATCAAAGCGAGGTTGTTCAAAGAAAAGCTTAACAGCTTGAACAGATCTGCCAGTGGGTGTCCAAGTATCATAGCTATGGAGTCAAGCATAGCTATCTGTTCCAGGGAGAACTTTGCCCTTTGGAAAGTTAGAGCAAGAGTATTCATGGAAGTAATGGATCCTAGAATGTTCCAAATTGTTCAAGAAGGGTCTTATGTTCCTAAGACAGTGTCCAAGAAAATGACTGAAGATGAGATCATCCTAGTCAACTTAGACAAAAAGGCCCAGGGAATTATAGTTGATGCAGTTGATACTCCCATACTCCAGAAACTGATCCACTACACTACAACTAAGGAGATGTGGAACTCTCTAGCAATCCTTATGGAAGGATTAGAAGAAGAAAGAAGCAAAACAGCTAAGGAGAAAGTCAGAACATTGAGTGACAGTGACTCAAGCTGTTCAGACTCAGAAGAGAAGACTCAGTTTGGATTGATAGTCCTATCTGAGTCAGAGGAAGAAGTCCAAGATGAAGTCTCACCTGAACAAGTATGCATAAGAGCTCCTCTATCTACCTCAGACTCAGATTCGGAGACGAGCTCATCTGGTAATGATGACTGGTCCAAGTCATACAATGATCTCTTAGAAGATGTCAAGATGCTCAAGATGCTGTGCAAGGAGCAGGATGCAAAGATCTCCTCTCTTCAAGCAAGAAATCTTAATCTCTCAGAGAAAGTAGAAAGGCTAACTCTAGAGAATGCAGAATTTTGTCAACTCAAAAAGGACTTCAAGGCAAGCTTCAACCTTGACTTGATAGACAAATTTGCGAAAACTCTGAAGGCATTGATTGAGAGCAAGGAGCTGTTCTGCTCACTAACCAGAGAAGTAGTTCTTCTGAAGAAGGACAAATTTCAGCCCAAAGTCCTGAAATCTAAAAATGACAACATCAGAAGGGTGGAGAGTAAACTCCCCTTTGGGGTAAAGCATATGACAAGCTCCTCCAAACCAGAGACCTCTCCTCTACTGGTAAATGGTTACTGCTCCACTCAGAGAAGGGAGCAGGGATGCTTCAAGGAAGACAGATCAGGCAGACCCTATGGGAAGAAGGCTAGCTTGAGGAAGGTAATCTCACCCTCCAACAAGAATGCTGGGCAATCCAATCTTGGGTATTTCAAGATTGGGAGCTCCACAATTGGAGCAAAGAACATGCCAAAAACCACAAAGGTACCTCAGGAAGTTATGAGGAGGCAAAAATTTGCTGAGCTTAGAGAAGAGAAGAAATCCTTAAAGAAGACTGACTCCAGATGGAAAATAATGAATGGTGATAGCAAACATCACATCTACCATCAGCACAGTTCACCTTCTTTGTTTCATTCATTTGTTCACACACAAAGAACTCCTGCTCATACAGTCAGCCAGAAAAGAAGATATAACAGGTATGAATGTTGGTGTTGTGGAAAGACAGGACACTTTGCAGTTGATTGTTGGTATAATGAAACTCCTCCAAGGGTAACAAATGCTAAACATGCAAACAATGTCTTTCACAATCACTATGCATATCCGAGGGTAGTTATATCCATAATGGCCGTCAAAGCTAACAATTTCCTAGGACCCAAATTCACTTGGGTTCCTAAGGACTTGTAATCTTATTTTGCAGGTAGTCCAAGTGCCCACCAGAAGCAAATCTGGGCCTTGAACAAGGTGTCTGTCTGACCCATAGGCAGAACAACAAAGTCTATTTACTAACAAAACTGATGCAGGTATCTTACTAAAAGAGGGCTAAAAGCTGCATAGGGTTGGTGCCAAAGGAAAACTCCCAAGCAGGGCGAAAGAATGCCTTAGGCAGACATGTAAGGAAGAATTGACTCGTAGATACAAGAAGTTGTTACGACGACACAATAGATGTTATGACGACAAAGATTCGAGTTGGGAGGATGCATATCCAAGGATCATTTAGACAATAATAACCGCATCAGCAAAATATAATCGAGTTATTTATATCAGGATTAGATGGGTCCATCGGAGCCGTCTGATCATTTTTTAAGGTACGCGCCCGTTCACCTACCGACACTATAAATAGAGTGAATGCTCAAAAATAAAAATTATGTTATCATTTGCCCTAAGCCGTTCCGTCGACAAACCTTCGCCTCCTTTGTCATGCTGCCTTCTATTTCACTCCGAATCAATGGCTCCCAAGAAAGAAGAAGTGATCTCAGGTTGTGAACTTCAGCGAGGAGGTTTCAATGCCTGCTCCGACGATATAAGATCAGTAATAGGATTGCTGGAGGCATCGGGACTAGAATATGTCCTGTGTGAACCCTCGATTCTTCTCCACCGGGAATTAGGCGAGTTCTTTGCCGAAGCAAAACTCGACCACACTGAATCACGGATAATGTCCTTGGTGGGAGGCAAGAAAGTCAAGATATCTGCGAAAAGCCTTGGAAAAGCACTGAATCTGCCACGAATCCAAGGGGGGAGGAAGAAGAAGAGCTGACTTCGGAGAATGTGTCCGTGAGCTACACCTGGTGCGGCCACACAGGGAAGACCTACAGGTCCATTAAGAGAGTGGAATTCAATTACAAGGGGAAGTTGATGGCCGACATCGTTGGCAAGTTCTACTATGCAAACCTGGGTCTCATGACCGAATCTCAAAGGACATGTTTGTTGTCATGGCCCGGATAATTCACACTAAGAAGACCAACTGGAGTGAGTTCCTCTTCAAGAGAATGAAGAACACCCTGAAGTCCCCCTCCTATGGAAGAATACTGTCCCTCTACCTGCTAAACACACAGGGGGGTGTACTGAATAAGAAAATGGGAGTTTCTCTACAATACTCCAAGCGTCTGGATGCAAAAATGCTAGATCGATGGGATAGGTCTATCCCCAAACCATCATCTAATGTCCAGCCTGCTCCAAAGAAACATGCATCTCATCCAGACCACTCGAAAAAAGAAGATTCATCCAGCAGCTCTGATGACATACCACCACCCCCACAAATCCCTGGTACAACTAAGGGGGAGACTTCCACCCAAAGTAATTATCCAGAAACAGTACCAGAACCTGCTCCCACAAAGGTTACTAAAGAAAGTAGAGACCCCAACTTGGGGAGTGAACCGGTTGAGGGGGAGCCCCAATTCAGGGGCTCAGCCCAAGATGATGAAGTGATTCATGAGGAGCTCTCAGCTGGAGTCTCACATCAGGAGAATGCACAAGTTGAGGGGGAGACCCAACTGGGGTACTCTGCCCTAGATGATCAAGGAAATGAGCCCATGGAATACATCACTCTCTCAGACTGCAGAGAGTTAGTAATAGCAAGTAAGATTGTGCTTACATGCCCCGGCAAAATAGTACCAGAAAATATCAAGGGAAAGACCAAGGTAACAACACATATCAGTGAAGAATCATCTGCAAGTATCTCTGAAGGAATTCCACTGGAAAGAGAAGATGAAGATGAACAAACTGTCGAGCCATCCTCGGCTCAGTCAGGTTCTCTTTTCCACATGATGTCAGCCCTGCTATATGCTCAACACAAACAACTAGAGCAATTCATATTAAAAATTGTGGATAATCTAAGGGAAGAAATGAAGGGCGAGATCCAGAATGTGAAGAAGGACATACTCCATCTCAACACTCAGTGCGCTCACTTCTACACTTTGGCATCCCCGGCCATAGAGAAGATGAGCGAGGAAATAAACAAAGTGGGGCATCAAACCCACACAATCCTGAAAGAGCAAGAAACATTCTCAAACAATGTATACTATGGTTTTGGGCAGATAAAGACAGATGCTGCAAATAACAGAAATCAAATTCTGAATAAGGTCAATGATAATGCTCATACCTTAGATACCCATCTGCTTGAAATAAACAACAATTTAGATGTGACTGAACAAAAGTTGCATGAAAAGCTGAATCAAGTCAGAGAAGGACTTGAGGAAAGGGTAATTGAACAAGCCCTAAAGTGGGAGAATGAAATAATAAACGCCAGTTCACATTAAGCGATGTGGATAACAAATCAAATAAAGCAGACAATGAAGCAACCCCCATCAGTATATGAAGCTGTCAATCCTTCTGCAAGCACTGACTCAACTGAGTGTGGAATAGAGTTTGGAGAACCAGCAACCTCCAGAAAAAGAAAGAGAATTTAGAGCAGCCAGTATCGGCAAAAGAGCCTGAGGGAAATTGAGCTGGATCCACAATCAGGAAGGTGGAGTCCTGTCTCAAGAGAAATAATAACTGAATCATGGATTCAGTTTGGATATCTTCAGGAGGACTATCTGAGGACATACCAGTCAGCTGAATGGCAGAAACATCTGAAGCAGCTGGAAAGGAGGAAGAATCACAAGCTATCATTCCCACAAGGTCCTCCTCCCTCTCCTAAGAAGATTCCCCTGCCCATCAACTACCATCAGAGGCAAAGGCAGAAAACCAAAGGGGAAAGCAGCAGCAGACGCTGATGGGGCAACAAATTAAAATCATAATATATTTTATTGGGGCAAATGAATGCTAATGTTTATTCTTGAACATTTAATCTATTTATATGCTTGAAGAACATTTCATCTATTTATATGAATGATGCTTTAAGTATGATGTTACTATCTGAAATGATATATCTTTTCATGAGTGGCATTTATCATTGAGGTAAGTTAAGGCTTCTTCAAATAGGGGGAGATTGTTGGGAACAGTGCCCAACAATGTTCCTGATTTGAAGAAGTGCTCAGCTCAATGATAAGTGCAAGTTGTATTTAATGTTTCATCTTGTTCATGCTTGCAGAGATCGACAATACGTCAAGTACTTTAGTTATTTCTGTAAGTACTATATCGTCAAGAAGAAAAGGAGATGTCATCGGCAAAGTATGCTTGTCGTCGTAATGATGGACAAAGCAAAAGCCGAGACTTGGCGAGTTCGTCGAACGCATAATGCTGTTTGTCGAACGCAGAAGGAAGATCGTCGAACACTGAGACTTGGCAAGTTAGTCAAACGCTGATACTCAGTAAGATCGTCGAAACGCAGAAGCAAGATCGTCGAACTCAGAAAAAAGATCGTCGACCACTGAGACTTGGCGTCTTCGTCGAATGCAGAAGGTTGTTCGTCGAACGCATAATGGAGTTCATCGAACGCAGATACGGGACAGAAGAATGAAGCTTGTCGAACACAGAATGCTGTTCGTCGAACGAAGATTGCCGTTCGTCGAATGCAGAGAAGATGCGGCATCGTCGACATCAACAAAGTAGCCTTATCGTCGATAAGAACAGACATCGTCGTGAAGAATCCTTGTCGCTGAAAAGGCTAAGTATGACTGATGGCATTGGACATTGTCCTAAAGAAGGCATATCATCAAGAAGACTGAAGAAGGATAGCTGAAGACAAGTTGTTGTTAAAGTATGATCTGTCGACATGTTATCACTCATGTCGTCGAGAGAACAAGGTGATTACGACGACATAGTCAGAGACAGCATATCGTTGTATATGTAGAAGCACCAGAATGTCTCTTATCGTCGAGATACGAGCATCAGAGGCAGAAGCGAGAAGAACTTAAGATCTACCAAGTTCAAGGTATCGACAAAGTACTGTCGTCGAGATATTGTCCATGTCGTCGTAACAATGGAAATATCGTCGAGACAGATTCAAATGTTGCGGACGCGCTGTCAGCATTTAATGTCGCCGCCTGATTGTCCAATCAGCGCATGCTCTTTTGGAATGGTCATCTGACATTAAAGGACATCACATGTGACCGTTATGCGGCACATCTGTCCTATAGAAGGGAACAGTGATGCCCTAGAAAAAAGTCTTCGAAAAAAAGAAAAAGAACGAGAAAGAATCTCGCCACAACAATTCAATAAAACAGTATTCTCGGTGGAGAAGAAGAAGATCAAGTAGAGAACAAGCATCAAGTGTTCTCTGAAGAATCAGTCATCTCCATCGACAGAAAATTAGCCGATCAACACCATGCAAAAGAAGAGGAGGCTGAAGAAGATCCAGTGCTGAAACTCCAAATCAAGAAGCGTCTTCTTCAACCTAAAGAAGTCGATCTTCATCAGGCTAAGTTGCCAATCTTCATCCGGCAGAAGAAACAGTTTTTCTACTGTAATTTCTTGTAAGGCTTGCGGTCCTATTTGTCTAGCTTGAGGGCTGGAGAGCTATGAGGCTTGAGGGCCAGGGCATTGTACTTGCGGGTCCGACACCATCTAGCTTGAGGGCTAGAGAGCTGTGAGGCTTGAGGGCCAGGGCAGTGGACTTGCGGGTCCGATCTTGTCGAGCTTGAGAGCTCGGGCGCAGTAGGGGCTTGTGGGCCTAGGCTGTAGGCACAGGACTTGCGGGTCTGTGTTGTGTAGGGCTTGAGGGCCTTAGTGTCGAGATTGCGGGCTCAGGTGCAGTAGGGGCTTGCGTGCCTAGGCTGTAGGACTTGCGGGTCCGTGTTGTAAGGCTTGAGGGCCTGAAGATTTGGTGGAGTTTGTCGAGCCTAGCACACTGCTAGGTAGGCGCAGAGGGAAAGAGGACTACTCAAGACACATTGTCTTGAGGAACCTCTATAAGTTCCTGCGTGTTTTCTGTGTTATGCTTTATAACTTATAGATATACTAATCAGAATTCAAGAACACCTAAAGGGGATAAAATAATCTAAAAAACCTATTCACCCAATAAACAACATTTACGGCTTAAAGCAAGCGCCTCGGGTGTGGTATGGAAAGATCGCAGAATACCTCCAATTCTGTGGATATTATGCTTCTGATTTTGATTCAAGCTTGTTTGTAAAGAAGGCGGGGGAGCTGCAAGTCTTGGTGTTGTTGTACATGGATGGCTTGATCGTCACGGGGAACTCTAAAGAGGAGGTAGCTAGGCTCCGTCCTGAGCTAGCTATAAGATTTGAGATGAAGGATTTGGGTGAGCTCCATCATTTCCTTGGTCTTGAGGTTAAGATGAAAGAGAGCGGTGTGCTCGTTTACCAAAAGGGCTATGCAGAATGGATCGTGAAGCAATTTGGCATGGGAGAGGGGAAGAGTAGCTCTACTCCATTATAGGTTGGTTTGAAGCTTCGACGAGATGAGGGAAGGGTTCTTACTGATCCCTTGGTGTTCCGAGCTTTGATTGGAAGTCTGATTTATCTGACGATTACGAGGCCGGATATTGCTTATGCTGTGGGCCGAGTATGTCGATATATGGAGGAGTCGCGAAAACCTCATCTAGTAGCGACAAGGAGAATTTTAAAGTATGTGAAGTCTACCTATGATATGGGTATCTTTTATGAGAGGGACTCGAGTTATTGTCTGCATGGTTACACAAATTCTGATTATGGAGGAGATTCAGATAATCAGAAGTTGACTTCTGGCTGAGTCTTTATGACTGGCTCCGCAACTATCTCATGGTGCAGCAACAAACAGGATTCAGTGTCCGTCTCCACTACGGAAGCGAAATAAAAGGCTTCGGCTTTGGCAGCTCAGGAAGCCATCTGGCTGACATCCATGAGGAGGTACGAGGTCCTACTATGCTTCGCGGAGACAATGAGAGTGTCCTTAAACTGGCGAATAATCCAGTTTGTCACGTGCTTACCAATTACATCGAGATCAAGCATCACTTTGTTTGAGAGAAGGTGCTGGAGGGATCTTTGATGATTGAATATGTGCGGAGCAAGGAAAATATCGCGGACATATTTACGAAGCCGCTGTCGAAGGGACCTTTTGGTTTGTTACGAAGTTTGCTTGGGATGACTTCCACTTCCCACTTCAAGGGGGAGTGTTAAATTTTTGAAGGAGAAGTAGAAGTGTGCTGGGCAGTCCGAGGAAGTCAAACCGGAGTTGTAACACCCTGCCAGTACGAATAATATAACAGTAGGTCCGGCCGGGACCCCACGCCATACTAACCACACTAGCTAGGAGTTAAAAGGTGATAAACAGAAAGAAACTACAACAGAGTATACTAAACACTAGCGGAAGCATAAAGATTTAACATTTCCATTAGAATTGTCCACTATCATAGGAATGAAACCAAGAAAGAGAGTTATGGCCTTAAGGCCTTACATTTAGCAAGTGTACCAAAAACTCCAAAACATACATCGGCACGCAGGCCGGCAATACATGAGAAAGCTAAAAAGGAGGCTGGCCTTCAAGGGCCAACTCAGCAAAAGGGGCCACCGCCCGCTATTTCCCGCTAGGCTCACCTGCACCTGCATAAGAACATTCCACCAAGCGGTGGCAAACAAGGTAACGGTCAGCACAGCTGACCAAATTATAACGACCCCACCCCTTTCCCGGGGTGGCGGAGATTTTACCCTGCAAGCAAGCCATACTAGCACAAGTACTAAAATAAAGAAAGTGCAACTACACAAGGTGAGGTTTCAAGCACATTCAATCTTCTAGGTTGAGCATCAAAAAGGAGGGAACCTAGGTATGCACATGATGTTGGTTGGGTTCACCCGAAGGTTCCCCGCAACCGCCTAAACAACCGCATGAGGCTAATAACATCAATTCCACAAACACTCCACCGTAAGGGCCATCGCCTTATGTGGGAAAAAGAGCTTTTGGTCGATCTTGGTAAACCACCTTCCACGACCTCTCCCATGATCACACGGCTACATGAGGTAGGGACCTCTTACCGATCTGCATGGAAATGGGTTCGGTTTAGCTTTGCCCGTGCTCTAATCGTCGCGATCTGTCGCACGACGCGGGTACGGCTTCGCCTCGGCCCGTAAGGGTTTAGCACCTTCAAGTGCTACACAAATATAAGCTACGCACCTAATCCCTTCACAAGGATCTAGGCTTCACAAATACTCAAAAAGGGGAGGTATAATACGCTCCGCATCAATTTCGCGGTGAAGGTTTGCCTTCATCCAATCTCAAAGCATGGGGCTTTCGTTAGGATCTTCACAAGACGCCTACACTTAAATCCCGCACTACTATAGATGATTTCACGGAGTCATTCTCCGACACGCATTCTAGGCTTAACCTAAATGCAACGTCGCAACCCAAGCATCACCGATTCGGGCTCACGGCCACGAATAGGCTTCACACAAAATGCCTAAATCCGCACGACTACCGGATTTTCTACATGCAATATGCCGGGGACGGACACAATCGACCCGGATTTCCGGAGAAAATGAGGGAATCCTACACTTCACCCATTTGGTGAAAGGGATCCCTCATGCAAGCATAGAGAAACGAAGGAGAGGACAAAAGACAAGTCCAAACAATGGGAGAAGAAATCGTTACCCTAGGAGCGTTCTTTTTCGCCATGGATCCGAGATTCTAGACGGAGGGAAATGACCGCACCGGGCTGCACTTTCCAGATCTGGAAACGGTTCGCGAAACGGAGCTCCAGAGCTCCGACAATGGCGGAATCTCCCTTCTTCTTCCTTGGCTCCTCCTTCTTTCTCTAGGGTTTGGAGAGAGAATGGCTTAGAGAATATGAGGTTTAACCCCCTCTCATCAGCCTTAAAGGTCTCCCGCAACTAAACCTAGCCGTTGGATCAAATCCCAAAAGATTTGGACGGTCTGATCTTCTTCTCCGCTCAAAATCGCGGAACAGAATAAACAGGGCGCACGATCGCTGGCGCACGATCACTGGTCGTGCGCGAAGAGGGAAATGGTCGTGCGCACTGTCCGAGACAGAACTCGATTCTCTTCTGAATTAACGCACGATCGCTGGCGCACGATCACTGGTCGTGCGTGAAGAGGACAATGGTCGTGTGCATAAGCCGAGACAGAACTCCGATTCTTTGCGGGTTACGCACGATCATTGGCGCACGCTCACTGGTCATGCGCGAAGAGGACAATGGTCGTGCGCATTGACCTGATCTGGAATCTTGAGCCTATCCCGAGCGCAACACTACCATTCCCCCTACCTCGCTGAACCATGATCTTTGGGGTGTTACAACTCCACCCCCCTTAAAAGAATTTCGTCCCGAAATTTTGAAAACAGTAATAGCAGGAAATTACAGTTTTTAAAGAAAATTTACCTGAGAGAAATAGCTCGGGGTACTCCGCAAGCATCGCTTGCTCTCTCTCCCAAGTTAGCTCCTCTCGGCCGCAATTATCCCACCGGACCTTTACCATCCGAATGGACTTGTTCCGCAACTGCTTTACCTCGGTATCCTCGATGCGTAAGGGTTTGACTTTCGTCGACAACCCACTATCCACCGACACTTTGCCGACCGCAACGATATGAGTAGGCTCTTGCACTGCCTTCCTCAGAACTAAAATGTGAAACACGTCGTGCAGACCGCTCAGCTCCGCAGATAGTGCAAGCCGATAAGCCGCATCACCAACACGTTCCACAATCTCAAACGGTCCTAAGTACCTTGGACTGAGCTTTTTCAAGCGTCGGATCCTTGATACCCCTTTGAACGGTTTGATCTTCAAGTAAACCCGGTCACCGACGGCGAACTCTAGGTTCCTATGCTTGGCGTTGTAATACTTTGCTTGCCTATCCTGGGCAATCAATAGCCTTTCTCGAATAGTTCAGATCGTCGAAGTTGCTTCCTCAACATCCTTTCGCTTTAATAGCTTAGTATCGCCCGTTTCTGCCCAAGACAACGGCGTACGACACTTCTTACCATAGAGGGCCTCGAAAGGAGCCATCTTTATACTGGCTTGGTAGCTATTATTGTAGGCGAATTTGATCATATAGAGATGATCTTCCCACTTCTTTCCAAAATCTAGAGCGCACATTCGGAGCATATCCTCCGTAGTCCTGTTGGTCCTCTCAGTCTGTCCATCCGTTTGCGGGTGGAAGGCCGTGCCGAATTTCAATTTAGTGCCCAACAGTTCATGGATAAGCCTCCAATCTTTCGATGTGAAACGCCCGTCATGATCGCTGACGATGCTACGAGGGATACCGTGCAGTCTCACAATACTATCAACATAGAGCTTTGCTAGCTTCTCTACAGAATCATCCTTCCGGTTCGGAATGAAGTGTGATACCTTTGTCAGTCTGTCCACGATCACCCAGACGGCGTCGTTTCCATGTTGCAATCTCGGCAATCCGTGCACGAAATCCATCGAAATATCATCAAACTTCCATTCCGGAATCGGCAGGGACTTCAGAAATCCACCGGGACGTTGACATTCCACCTTCACCAACGCGCAAGTGTTGCACTTGGCCACGTAGAGGGCAATGTCCTTCTTCATACCCGGCCACCAGAAAAGTTTCTTCATGTCCATGTACATTTTCGTGCTCCCCGGGTGGATAGAGTACTTGGTATGATGAGCCTCGTACATCAATTCCTCCCGTAGAGTACCAACATTTGGGACGCACAATCTGTCAATCTTCCACATAAGGCCATCTTCGAAAGAGAAGTCAGCGTTCAACCCGTCAGCGGTTTCCGCTTTGTAGCGTTTCATGCTCTCATCCAGCTCCAATGCCTGTCGAACTCGGTCGGCAAGGTGGTATTGAACCTCCGCCCAGTTCAAGCATGCTGAAGTAGACGCTCTTCGATCAACGCAAATGATCTCCATTTCTTCCAGCTCACGGATTAGACGCTCACCGTGCATCAAAATCCAATTTGCTTGAGCGGGAGCCCGACGACTCAACGCGTCCGCAACTACATTTCCCTTTCCAGGAGTATATTTGATGTCGAAGGTGTAGTCCCCAAGGAACTCCAACCACCTCCTCTGTCGCATATTCAACTCCCTTTGATCTAGCAAGTACTTGAGGCTCTTGTGGTCGGTAAAGATGTCGATCTTCACGCCATACAAATAATGCCTCCAAATCTTAAGAGCAAATACCACGGCCGCTAGCTCCAAATCATGGACCGGGTAATTCCTCTCATGAACCTTCAACTGCCGGGAGCCGTAGGCAATTACCTTACCGAACTGCACTAGGACACAACCCAAACCACTCCCCGAGGCGTCGCTATAGATTTCGTAGCCTTCCGTACCACATGGCGAGCATAGAATGGGCGCCGTGGTCAGACGGCTCTTCAGTTCTTCAAAAGCTCGTGCGCACTCGGGCGACCAGATGAACTTATGATCTTTCCTAGTCAATTTAGTGAGAGGAAGTGCAATCCTCGAGAAGTTTTCCACAAAGCGCCTATAATAGCCGGCAAGTCCTAAGAAACTTCGGACTTCCGCTACGTTTTTCAACAAAGGCCAGGCTCGGATCGCTTCTATCTTCGACGGATCAACCGCAATTCCATCTCCACTAACGACGTGACCAAGGAATGCTACTGACGGTAGCCAAAACTCGCACTTGGAGAACTTGGCATATAGCTGACTCTTCCTCAAGGTGCTCAGAACGGCGTGCAGATGCCCTACATGCTCCTCTTCCGATTGAGAGTATACCAAAATGTCGTCGATAAAGACGATCACAAATTGATCCAAATACTCACGGAACGTCCTGTTCATTAAGTCCATGAATACCGACGGTGCATTGGACAGACCGAACGGCATCACCGTGAACTCATAGTGCCCAAAGCGGGTACTGAACGCTGTTTTTGGAATGTCACATTCCCTTATCCGCAGTTGGTAATAGCTGGACTTTAGGTCCAGTTTGGAGTATACCGTCGACCCAACCAGCTGGTCGAAGAGATCATCGATTCTTGGAATCGGATATCGGTTCTTCTCGGTCAACTTGTTTAGCTCTCGATAATCGATACATAGACGCAAGCTCCCGTCCTTCTTTTTCACAAAGAGGACCGGTGCACTCCAAGGCGAAGAACTTGGACGTACGTAGCCTTGCTCTAGCAGCTCTTGCAATTGAACCTTCAGCTCTGCCAATTCCTTTGGCGCTATCCGGTACGGTGAGCGGGCCACAGGTTTGGCACCTGGCACCAACTCGATACAGAAATCGATCTCTCGCTGAGGCGGAGCCCCAGGGAGTTCGTTAGGAAACACGTCGGCGTACTACGCTACAACTGGGACATCACATAACCTGGGCTTTGGCTCCGAAGCCTCCAACAAGGTGAAGAACAACTCGGTGCCTTTTCTCACCGCCTTAACCACTTGGAGAGCAGACATCAGCGTCTTGCTCGCTCCTCGCATACCGGCAAACGTGGTTTCTCCATCGGCGTTCCTTCCCAGAGTGATCTCCTTAGAATTGCAATCTATGCATGCACGCTGCTCCGAGAGCCAGTCCATGCCGAAGATCACATCGAATTCAGCTAACGGCAACAACGATGCTTCCAAATCGAAATCTTGATTTCCGATCCGCACCTTCACACGGCTCTTCCTATCCGCAGACATGCGAGATCCATTGGGTAGCACTACTTCTAATCTATCCTCTACGAAGGTAGATGGCACTCCGATTCGCACCACGAAGTCCTCAGACAGAAAAGAGTGCGATGCACCCGTATCAAATAGAGCTCTCGCCGGATAGTTGAGAATTAGGACAAAGCCTAATTGCACACAAAAAAAGAAACATACAGTTGCACAACGGTATAATCACAAATAGCTATGTAAAAGCTAATTTTTAATTCATACCTGTGACAACATCAGCTTGTCGTATGGCTTCCTGCTGGCCAAGCGAGTAGACTCTCGGCTGAGTCGGAGTAATGTGCTGGGAAGCCGAAGACTCCGCAGCTTTACCCTTTTCCGCAGCTCGAGCATAGTCCAAAGCTCGATTCTCTGTCTTCGGGGGACCACTTCGACACACTGCGGCCTTGTGTCCCACCTTCCCACAGGTGAAACACGTGATAGGGCTCCGCACTGTCGTTGCTCCCGAAACATTTGAGCGGGTTTGCTCCGCCGGTTTGAACTTCCTTTTGTTCTTTTTGAATTCTGACTTAGACTGAGAGACCGGCACATGAAACTCAGGTTTCTTTGCCACGGCTTTTGCTTGTACCCTCTTCATGTCCAACTCTAGGGATCTGGCAGTTTGGACCATCACCTGGAAACCTAACGTCATTGGGCCTGCAAGGAGCCGCCTCAACTCGTCCCGAAGACCTTCATAGAACTTGTTCGTCTTTGTCTCTTCGTCTTCCATCATAGGCCCCGCATAACGACCCAGTTTATTGAACTCGTGCAAGTACTCATCCACTGAGCTGTCTCCTTGAGTTAACTTCAGAAACTGGTTCTGCAACGCAATGCGTTGGGCAGAAGGAATATACCTTTGAAGAAAAGACTTTGAGAACTCCGCTATCGTGATCTCGGTAATCTCCCTGCCTCCGAACTTGTGCACTTCCTGTTCAGCCCACCAACGCTCTGCCTCTCCATTAAGGAGGAAGGTGGCTAAAGTGACCATCATAACTTCTTCTGTTGCTGTCGCCCTTAGAATTTTCCTAACCGTTGACAGCCAGTCCTCCGCCTCCGTTGGGGATCCGGTCCCCGAGAAAGTTGGAGGATGGAAGCTTAGAAAGTGTTGCAGCTGTTGATCACGTGCTCGCGCAACAACTACACGCTCTACCGGACGCTCCACCCTTTGCACCGCCGCAGGTTCCACTGCAGGTTCGATCACCGGGGCCGCATCTGTATTAGGCGTAGCAGGCTGTGCAAGCCTTTGCGGTTGAGCATTGATCATCGCGAAGACAGCTTCTGCGATTAACCTGATCATCTCAGCAGGAGGAGTGGTCGCTGGCACTTCAGCCGACCCACTACTTTCAGCGGTGTTACGGGGTTGGGACGGCCCCGCACCACTTCTAGTCGCCTATAATCGTGTAAGAGACAATTTAGTGACTGAAAACATAGCAAACAACAATCATGGAACGCTCAGGTTCCGCAAACAAGTGTGTTTTCCCATTCCTAAGTGGACATTCTTATTAGTTTTTGTCGTTTTAGGTGAATGCACATCCCGTGCACACCACCCCTTAAAAGGAATTCGTCCCGAATTCGCTAAACTACGGATCGACGCCTTAAGTCTGATACCAAATTGTAACACCCTGCCAGTACGAATAATATAACAGTAGGTCCGGCCGGGACCCCACGCCATACTAACCACACTAGCTAGGAGTTAAAAGGTGATAAACAGAAAGAAACTACAACAGAGTATACTAAACACTAGCGGAAGCATAAAGATTTAACATTTCCATTAGAATTGTCCACTATCATAGGAATGAAACCAAGAAAGAGAGTTATGGCCTTAAGGCCTTACATTTAGCAAGTGTACCAAAAACTCCAAAACATACATCGGCACGCAGGCCGGCAATACATGAGAAAGCTAAAAAGGAGGCTGGCCTTCAAGGGCCAACTCAGCAAAAGGGGCCACCGCCCGCTATTTCCCGCTAGGCTCACCTGCACCTGCATAAGAACATTCCACCAAGCGGTGGCAAACAAGGTAACGGTCAGCACAGCTGACCAAATTATAACGACCCCACCCCTTTCCCGGGGTGGCGGAGATTCTACCCTGCAAGCAAGCCATACTAGCACAAGTACTAAAATAAAGAAAGTGCAACTACACAAGGTGAGGTTTCAAGCACATTCAATCTTCTAGGTTGAGCATCAAAAAGGAGGGAACCTAGGTATGCACATGATGTTGGTTGGGTTCACCCGAAGGTTCCCCGCAACTGCCTAAACAATCGCATGAGGCTAATAACATCAATTCCACAAACACTCCACTGTAAGGGCCATCGCCTTATGTGGGAAAAAGAGCTTTTGGTCGGTCTAGGTAAACCACCTTCCACGACCTCTCCCATGATCACACGGCTACATGAGGTAGGGACCTCTTACCGATCTGCATGGAAATGGGTTCGGTTTAGCTTTGCCCGTGCTCTAATCATCGCGATCTGTCGCACGACGCGGGTACGGCTTCGCCTCGGCCCGTAAGGGTTTAGCACCTTCAAGTTCTACACAAATATAAGCTACGCACCTAATCCCTTCACAAGGATCTAGGCTTCACAAATACTCAAAAAGGGGAGGTATAATACGCTCCGCATCAATTTCGCGGTGAAGGTTTGCCTTCATCCAATCTCAAAGCATGGGGCTTTCGTTAGGATCTTCACAAGACGCCTACACTTAAATCCCGCACTACTATAGATGATTTCACGGAGTCATTCTCCGGCACGCATTCTAGGCTTAACCTAAATGCAACGTCGCAATCCAAGCATCACCGATTCGGGCTCACGGCCACGAATAGGCTTCACACAAAATGCCTAAATCCGCACGACTACCGGATTTTCTACATGCAATATGCCGGGGACGGACACAATCGACCCGGAGTTCCGGAGAACTTGAGGGAATCCTACACTTCACCCATTTGGTGAAAGGGATCCCTCATGCAAGCATAGAGAAACGAAGGAGAGGACAAAAGACAAGTCCAAACAACGGGAGAAGAAATCGTTACCCTAGGAGCGTTCTTTTTCACCATGGATCCGAGATTCTAGACGGAGGGAAATGACCGCACCGGGCTGCACTTTCCAGATCTGGAAACGGTTCGCGAAACGGAGCTCCGGAGCTCCGTCAATGGCGGAATCTCCCTTCTTCTTCCTTGGCTCCTCCTTCTTTCTCTAGGGTTTGGAGAGAGAATGGCTTAGAGAATATGAGGTTTAACCCCCTCTCATCAGCCTTAAAGGTCTCCCGCAACTAAACCTAGCCGTTGGATCAAATCCCAAAAGATTTGGACGGTCCGATCTTCTTCTCCGCTCAAAATCGCGGAACAGAATAAACAGGGCGCACGATCGCTGGCGCACGATCACTGGTCGTGCGCGAAGAGGGAAATGGTCGTGCGCACTGTCCGAGATAGAACTCGATTCTCTTCTGAATTAACGCACGATCGCTGGCGCACGATCACTGGTCGTGCGCGAAGAGGACAATGGTCGTGCGCTTAAGCCGAGACAGAACTCCGATTCTTTGCGGGTTGCGCACAATCGTTGGCGCACGATCACTGGTCGTGCGCGAAGAGGACAATGGTCGTGCGCATTGACCTGATCTGGAATATTGAGCCTATCCCGAGCGCAACACTACCATTTCGCCTACCTCGCTGAACCACGATCTTTGGGGTGTTACAGGAGTGATCGTTGAGACCACGTGGTCTCAGCGGGCTCCCTCTAGCGATCTAGTCTCTGTATAGGGTAAGGCTTAAGCAGGATCATCTTGTGATCGCGCGATCACCCCTTGTGCGATCTGGTTGGGGCAGTTACTGTATCTCTCTTGGGGCGGTGACGACATCTGTCTGTCTGCTTATAAATAGAGGTGCAGGGCCCATCATTAATAATGAGAACTATCAGCGGCCAGCAATCAGCGATCGTCTTCCTTGGTGTTTTTCCAAGCTTTGAATACCTGATGGAGACGACGGCCCTCAACATGAAGATGATGGTACTGGCGCGCTTACGGATGATGAAGTCTCTCCAACCAAAGATTTTCGACGCCATAGCCGATACAACCTCCGCCCAAGGCGCAAGAATAATAATAAATAATTATAATTATTCTATTATCATATTTTAATTGATTAATAATTATAATTATTCAATTATAATTATTGATTAATTATTATCATATTTTAATTATTTTATTCACTTGTTTAAATGTTTTATTCTATTGTAATTTCATATTCTAATTTGGGCTACATGTAGCCATAAGTGTTGTAAACCTATAAAAGGCCATGTTGTAGAAGGATTTGGAATGATGATTATAATTTCAAATTAAAGATCCAAAGTTGGAATTTCCCTCCTCCTTTATTCTCTCTTAATTTCTCTAAAAAATTTCTTTCCTCCTCCCTCCCTTGATAATTTCGGCCAACACAAGGAGCAGCCCCCTCCTTGGATTCTCCTCTCCATAGCCGCCCCCTCTTGTTCTCCTCTCCATAGCCGACCACTCTTCTCCTCCCTTGACGAGTGCAAAACAACGCCCTTTTTCCCTTGAAGATTTCGGCCAAGGCAAGGCCCCCGGGGTTCTTGCAAAACCTCGTCTCCGGCGTGAAGCGAAGAAGGCGGACGAGTTTTCTCTCCATCCGACGTAAACCGGGTGGAATCGGTGAAGAGTGATTTGAGGGGTTATATGCTTGAGAAAATCTCATCTCAAGCGGGGTAACGAAATTTCTACCTTGTGGGATTCTCTCTAAATAAATCTTGTGGTGGAATATTTTTGCGTTGATTTCGATAACGTTGATTTTATCGTGGTTTTCTTCTCTCGATCTTGTTGTCTATCTTAATTTCATTTAAGTTCGTGAGGATTGGCGAACCTCATTTTCTTTTTGTTGAGAGAGATCTACCATTTTCCGAAATTGTTATTTTGGGTGGATCTCTTTTGGTACTACACTTGCTCGACCGGATCGGGTGGATCCATTTGGCTACAGAGAATTTTGGCCTATAGTCAAAATTCGATCTCTAAGGGTGTTGCCGACCCGTACGTTAGACTTTGAATGATAAAATTGCAAAGCTTGTTTGCTGCGAATAATTATTTCTGCGAACGTATAAATTGGAGCATAGAGAGAAATTCGTGTTCTTCTATCGTAACAACCGTGTTGAAGAGCGTAGCCTGCATCAATTTGGTATCAGAGCCAGTTCGTGTTAATTTCTTAATTGACGCATTCCTAAAATTTTCTTAGAACGCCGGCACACACAATCTTCACACGATTTCGTCTTCACAATATCAAAAATTTTAATTGGTGGTCTGCGAATAGCGGCCTAAATTTTTATTTTTCTGCGAAAATTAAAAAAAATAAAATTTTTGAAATTCTCCATATTTTTCTCAGTAAGAAAATCAAAAAACAAATTTTAATTACCCTAGTTATTAAGCGGGAATAAAATTATCTTTCGTAAAATTTAGTCTGTTTAAAATTTCTGGTCGGCAAATAGCGGCCTAAAATTCTCATTTTTCTACGAAAATTTTTAAAAAAATTCTGGAAATTCTCTATACGTTTCTCAGTAAGAAAATCTAAAAAAATATTTTACTTACCCTAGTTATTAGGCAGTAACAAATTAATATTTTTTAAATTTTCTGGTGAGAATCGTTTGTTGTTCTAAAATTGTATTATTCCTCACCTACACTCCGAGTATGGCCTCTGACGTTTATGTTTCTCGATTAGATTACTTGGATGCTAAAGTTATGGCTAATCACACCCTAATTTTGCCTACATGTCATAGAAAAATCGTCCATGCACTTTTCCTCACACGAGAAAACAGGCATCCACTTATGATGGTTATGGGAATCCACAATTTTTTCGGGATTGGCTTAAGGAAATAGAATATTATGTTGATTATCACGATTGGGACGATCACCAAAAGGTTGTCGTCGCCCGAGAGAGGTTAGTAGGTCGAGCCCAGGTGTTGTGGCTAAACGAAGAGCGTCGTGTTGGTGATTATCAATATGTTTGGCCTGCAAATGCGTAGTCTTCTCACTTCTCAATATGATCCCAACTACCTCCGTACTACTAGCACAATGTCCGCGAGTGCGTACAACTCCAAGCCCGCATGTGGGTATAGCACCACAACCGTGAGCGAGTATAATTACGGCACTAGTCCCGTATTTGCTTATTGGACTGACCATATGTCTCAGGCTAGATCCTTTCCCCACAAAGGTAGGACTATCCAAAGTGTGCCTACTTCCACCTTTAGGGAAAATAAGCAGTTTAGGCTCCTATGTTTCAGACTCGATAGATGTTACTTCTAGGGATTCCATGGGCCCGAGGGGTGAGAGTATTCCAGTCAGTGAGGGTCGTCACACGGATTTTACATATGATGCTGGGGAAATGTCTGACCCCCATACTGTCGACTGCCCTGCTCAGTCAACGACCTCAGTCTTATTAAAGTCTCCTCCCAAATGTTCTGATCAAGTTGTTGATTTTTCTGATGATTCTGAGTTAGTGCCTTTGATTGAGCCGACCGCTGAGGGCGCTGTCATTATTGAGGAAGAGCTTAGCGGTGTTGAGACGATGGTTATCCCAAGTGTCATGGAAGTGGAACTCCCCTCGGTAGTGCCACTCCTTGGGATTGCCCAACCTGCCGTCGACCTATTTCAAGGTATGTCACCTATGATTGTTGAGGAATCGTCCGATGACCCTGTGTTCGCAGATGTACCTACTATGATGAAAGATTTACATTGCGAGGGTGGGTTAATTTTTGGTGACTTTAATGTTGAGAACCTGGAAGATATTTCTTTGATGTTATCACCTTTGCTTGAAGCTCATTATGAATTAGAAATTGTGTCAGGTTCAATTTTGCCGGTCCTCCCTCCGGATCTGTGGACTCAACCTGCAAAATTTGTAGGACATGAATTTGTTATGCCTCATCCTAGCTAGTTGGTTTTGCCTATGTTACTAGCCCCTCTGTTGGCCATGTCCCGTCGGACATGTTTTGTTGAGTTGTTAGATTTTGTGCTCGGTCGGATTTGCTGGTGGTCGCGAGCGATTATGATTCTGTGGCGACTGTACCCCTGGACTTAGTTTCTTCACGACATACTTACTCATTCGGTCCAGTTGCGCATATTTTTCCTCCAGTTGCTTACCACATTCACCTACACGTGTCTATGATTTTAGCTGACCACATGGGTACTTGGGATTTACTCCTTCCTCATGCTCAGTTAGCATATAATAATTCTAAAAATAGATCAATGGGTTTATCTCCGAATGAAATCATGCACGGTTATAAGGCACCAGTGCCACTTGATTTGATTCTGTTACCTCCATCATATAAGTCAAGTCAATTTGCACAGGAATTTGCCTCTCATGTTCACAATTTACATAAGCACATTAATGAAATGCTAACTACACAATATGTATCTTATCAATCTCATGCTAACTTACATAAGAGAGCGTCTCACTTGAAAGTAGGCAATTTCATTTTAGTGCGTCTCATCCCTGAACGGATGCCTTCGGGCACCATAAAAATGTTGGCGAATCGGCGAGCTGGTCCGTTTCGAATTTTAAAGAAATTAGGAGAAAACGCATATCTTTTGGAGTTACCCACTGATTGTGGAATTTCCCCTATTTTCAATGTTTCAAATTTAACGCCATATGTTTCTCCACCACTTGATTTATCAGTCGGTCCATTTGGTTCCACTAAATTTTCTAATGGGTTGGGGGCTGAGTGTATTCCTGGATCGCTCTCTCCATCGGTCTCCACTGGAGGTACGTTGAATGTTGATGATAAAATTTTTCCTCCTTATTTGCTTAATGCTTTTCCAAGGTTTCCCAGGACCACCTATGTGCCAGACAGGATCCTCCGAGATGAAGTGCTCTCCTCTCCAAGTGGTGACATTCGCCATTTCTTGATACGCTGGCGTGATCGTCCGGCCTCCGATGACTCGTGGCTTCCTGAACCGGAGGTGGCTCTTTTGGATGCTACTCTTCTACACCAGTACATTCATGCCAACTCATCGATGATGAGTACTTTTGAGTGGGGGAGGATTGATGGAGACGACGACCCTCAACATGAAAATGATGGTACCGGAGCGCTTACGGATGATGAAATCTCTCCAACCAAAGATTTCCGACGCCATAGCCGCTACAACCTCCGCCCAAGGCGCAAGAATAATAATAAATAATTATAATTATTCTATTATAATTGTTGATTAATATTTATAATTATTCTATTATAATTATAATTATTCTATTATCATATTTTAATTTATTAATAATTATAATTATTCAATTATAATAATTGATTAATTAGTCATGTTTTAATTGTTTTATTCTCTTGTTTAAATGTTTTATTCTATTGTAATTTTTTATTCTAATTTGGGCTACATGTAGCCATAAGTGTTGTAAGCCTATAAAAGGCCATGTTGTAGAAGGATTTGGAATAATGATGATTATTATTTGAAATTAAAGATCCAAAGTTGGAATTTCGCTCCTCCTATATTCTCTCTTAATTTCTCTAAATTATTTCTTTCCTCCTCCCTCCCTTGATAATTTCGGCCAACACAAGGAGCAGCCCCCTCCTTGGATTCTCCTCTCCATAGCCGCCCTTCTTGTTCTCCTCTCCATAGCCGACCACTCTTCTCCTCCCTTGACGAGTGCAAAACAGCCCCCTCTTTCCCTTGAAGATTTCGGCCAAGGCAAGGTCCCGAGGTTCCGGCAAAACCTCGTCTCCGGCGTGAAGCGAAGAAGGCGGACGCGTTTTCTCTCCATCCGACGTGAATCCGGTGGATCGGTGAAGAGCGATTTGAGCGGTTATATGCTTGAGAAAATCTCATCTCAAGCGGGGTAACGAAATTTCTACCTTGTGTGATTCTCTCTAAATAAATCTTGTGGTGTAATATTTTTGTGTTGATTTTGATAGCATTGATTTTATCGTGGTTTTCTTCTCTCAATCTTTTTGTCTATCTTAATTTCATTTAAGTTCGTGAGGATTGGCGAACCTGGTTTTCTTTTTGTTGGGAGAGATCTACCGTTTTCCGAAATTGTTATTTTCAGATTATCTCTTTTGGTACAACACTTGCTCGACCGGATCGGGTGGATCCATTTGGCTAGAGAGAATTTTGGCCTATAGTCAAAATTCGATCTCTAAGGGTGTTGCTGACCCGTATGTTAGCCTTTCAATGATAAAATTGCAAAGTTTGTTTGCTGTGAATAATTATTTGTGCAAACGTATAAATTGGAGCGTAGAGAGAAATTTGTGTTCTTCTATCGCAACAACCGTGTCGGAGAGCGTAGCCTGCATCAATACCTAGTTTGTCAGCGGTCTTCTTTTGTGCGGACTGTGTCGTAGTTCTTGGTCTGTTCGTAGCAAGCTCAGCGGTCAGGCGACCTTCCGGTCAGGAGATATAGAGTTGCGGTCAGGCGACAGCTTCTACAGTTTTGTTCTCTGTTCGTGGGTAGCTTTTGTGATTGTGCGACGGTGTGGTCAGGTGATCAAGAAGTGTTGACATGTTGTTTTTTCAGCAGTTCAATAAGTCAGTAGTTCGTGCGGTCTGAGGCTGTGGTCTGGTAGATAGCAGGTTGACGGCCTGTGCTGTTCGCGCGGTCTCAGTGGTTGACGTATGGTATGACTATTTTAGCGTTCTCTTGTAGTCTCACTTGTTGCTGTTTGCCAGTTACTTATTTGTCTCTGTTTTCTCTCCATCTTGTATTCTGATAAATCATGTCTAGCCATGTATGTCTCAAATTGTGAAGGAGATAGATTAATACAAGATTCTTGTCTTTCTATTGTGCTGGTTACTTAACTTGGAATGGTTGTAGTGTTCCTGTGCCTTATTCCTGCTTTAAAGAAATTTTAAGTTTGTATCTGTGCTGAAATCTATCACAAGATATCAGTGCAAGAATTTTTAACAATATTTTCTTTCACTATTACATAAACATATAAATAGGAATGCAAAGCAAGCGTTACATCTGGTAATAAAGAGCAATGAAGAGCATTTGACGTTATAGTTATGTTACACCAGTTATTCAAGAAATGGAGGAGCAGTGGTACTCCTTCCCTGCAGGAAAGAGTTAGCAGCATATACAACTATATCTACAATCATCACCAACATAGGCACTCACAGCCTTACGCTTCGTGCTCTCATGGCACACTTTCGGCGTACTCCTTGACTTTCACCACGGATCTAAGTACTTTTTCAACTTAGATAAACTATGAGCTTTACCGTCAAGGTCATCATACCATCCGGTTCCTTTCCCAAAATTCCCTCAGTGAAATGGTGGAGCGACCTCACCACTAACTAGCTAAGGGAAGGGTTCGGTTCAGCTTTGCCCGTGCTCAAAACGTCGGGTTCAACTCTGCCCAATGCGGGTACGGCTTCCCTTTGTGCCCGTTACATGAAGCTATGCTTTCCAGGCCCTTCCTCTTTTGCTGTGCACACACAGTGCTACACAGTCTTTACACTTTGCTCTCTACTATGCTCAGCAATTGCGAGTTCATAGCTTTACGGAATTCTCCAACGGGCAATAAGCAATAATCATCACCAATCTGGACCAACCTATCTAGAAGGGCTTCACACAGTATGCCTATGTTCGTACTTCGATTCTGGACTCTATATGCAATTTATGTGGGGATATCCATATCAACCCACCGGAAGAACCAATCCACTAATTAGTGAAAGTCTTCCTAATAATATGCTATTCTAAGGACAAACATGTCCAAAGATTTAGAAGGAGAGTCGTTACCCTCGAAACTCATTTCGGTGTCATAGTTCTGCAGACAATCCAATAGAGCACTCAAAAGAAGCTCAGAGAAGCTTGATAAGGGTTGGAAGGATCTCCACCCTTACCGATCTCTTCGGTGGAGTTCAAGCGGATGGAAAGAATGGCATTGGGCTGCTCTCCGCGGATCTAGAAACGTCTCGCGATTCAGAGCTTTGGAGCTCCGTCAATGGCAGAAGATACCTTCTTCTTCTTCCTCGAGCTTTCAGTGATCGCACGTTTGGAGAGAGAAAGATGCGGTAGAAATAAACTGATAGTTATATCTCAAGCCTTTTTAAAGGATTTCAAAATAATCCTAGCCATCCGATTCAGTTTTCAGAGCGATTTGGACAGTTGCGATGAAGGATCGGCACCTCCGTTTCCATACAAAATTGAACCAGTTCAAAATCATCGTTCTGTCTAGATTCGTCGAGTGATGATCAAAATTCATCAAGACAATCACATTCGTCGAGTCCTTCCGATGATTCGTCGAGACCACTAGAGACACTTCGATAAATCACTGAAACACAGTGTTCGTCGAGACATGCTGAGACCAATCGACGATTCCTCGAGACCACTCGAGACACTTCGATAAATCGCTGAAACACAGCGTTCGTCGAGACTTGCCAAGAACCTTCAACGATTTGTCGAGATCATTCGACGATTCGTCGAGACACCAAAAATTTGTCGGGTTACCAGAATTCGTCGAGTCATTAGGATGATTCGTCGAAACCTTTTGACGATTCGTCGAGTCCTTTCGATGATTCGTTGAGTCCACTCGAGTCCACTCGCCGAATTATGGCAGAGCTCCTCGAAATTCTTGCACATAAAAACTAGGGTATTACAATTCCCCCACCTCCTTACAAGAATTTTGTCCCGAGCTTCTAACGGTGCAAATAAACAAAAAGATATATAATAGAACTTGTACCTCAATGGAGCAATTCGGGGAACTCGTCACGCATGGTCTGCTCACATTCCCATGAAAGCTTCTCACGACTGCAATTGTCCCAACGGACTTTGATCATCTTGATCATTTTATTCCGCAATTGCTACACCTCAGTTTCTTCGATGCGTATGGGCTTGACCTTTGTCTTCAGCTTAACATCGATTGGCACCTGATTAGCCACAAGCACTTGGCAAGGCTCTGGCACAACCTTTCTTAGCACAGATATTTGAAACACATCGTGCAAGCCACCTAACTCTATCGAAAGATCGAGCTGATAGGCAGCTTCACCAACACGTTCCAGTATCTCAAATGGTCCAAGGTATCTCGGATTCAGCTTTTTCTAGCGTCGAATCCAGGACACACCCTTGAAATGTTTGATCTTGAGATAAACCCATTTGCCCACGGTGAGCTCAACGTTTCTGTGTTTGGCATTGTAGTATTTTGCCTGCCTATCTTGCGTACTTAACAATCTCTCCCGGATTGTTCGAATAGTTGAATTGGCATCTTCGAATTCCTTTCGCTTAAACAACATACTTTTGCCCATCTCCGACGATGCTAAAGCAGTACGACACTTTCTACCATAAAGAGCCTCAAAGGGAACCATTTTTATACTTTCCTGGTAGCTGTTATTATAAGCGAATTCAATCAAAAAGAGATGATCTTCCCACCTATTTCCAAAATCCATGGCGCACATTCGGAGCATATACTCCAATGTCCTGTTGGTCCGTTTAGTCTGCCCATCCATTTGAGGGTGGAAGGCAGTTCTAAATTTCAGCTTGGTACCCAACAGTTGGTGGATTAGCCTCCAATATTTCGATGTGAAGAGCCCATCTAGGTCACTTACGATCCTACGGGCACACCGTGCAATCATACAATGCTATCCACATATAGCTTTGTCAATTTCTCCACAGAATCGTCCCTCTGGTTTGGAATAAAGTGGGCTACATTTGTCAAGAGATCAATGATCACCCAAACAACATCATTCCCACTTTACGACCTCGGCAAACCATGCACAAAATCCATATAAATATCATCGAATTTCCATTCTGGAATAGGCAACGACTTCAGGAACCCACCAAGTTTCTGACATTCTTCACAAGTGCGCAAGTTTTGCATTTTGCCACGTAAAGAGCTATGTCCTTCTTTAAACCTGGCCACCAAAATAACTTTTTCATGTCTTGGTACATTTTTGTGCTCCCCGGGTGGATTGGGCACTTCGTAAAATGTGCCTCACATCAATTCCTCCCGCAACATGCCAACACTTGTGACATACAACCGACTGTATTTCCACAAAAGACCATCGTCCAACACAAACTCGGCAGCAGACCCATCCCCAGTCTCCGCCAAGTAGCGCTTCATGCTTGTATCAAGCTCCAGGGCTTGTCGTATTTGGTCTGCGAGGTCATATTGCACCTCCACCCAGTTCAAGCACGCACTCGCGCTAGCGCTTCTATCCACACAGGAGATATCCAAGGCTTCCAAGTCACTGATCAGACATGGATCATGTATCTGAATCTAGCTGGCTTGTGTAGAAGCCCTACGACTCAAATCATCTGCGACAACCTTTCCCTTCCCGGGTGTATAGTGAATTTCGAAAGCGTAGTCCCCAAGTAAATCAATCCAACTTCGTTGTCGCATATTTTGCTCCTTCTGATTCAACAGATACTTCAGGCTCATATGGACAGTAAAGATGTCAACCTTCACACCATATAAGTAATGTCGCCACAATTTTAGTGTGAATATCACGGCCGCCAACTTCAAGTTGTGGACCGGATAGTTCCTTTCATGCACTTTCAACTAGAGCGAGCCATACAGAATCACCAAACCATTCTGAAGTAGAACGCAACCTAAGACGCTCCCTAAGGCGTCACTGTAAATTTCATAGCCTTCCATACCACATGGAAAACATAAAATTTGTGTCATGGTCAGACGACTCTTTAACACCTCAAAAGCTTGTGCACGAGCTGGTGACCATCCGAACTTCTGATCCTTCCTTGTCAAAGTTGTGAGAGGAAGAGCGATCCGGCAAAGATAAAGGCAATCCAAGATCCGGCAAAGATAAAGGCAAAGATAAAGGCAAAGATAAACGCCACCTTGGAAATATCACATTCATGAATCCGCAACTGGTAATACCAAGATTTCAAATCCAATTTCGAATACACAGTTGACCCAACCAACTGATCGAACTGGTCATCGATTCGTGGAATCAGATACTCGTTCTTTTTTATTAACTTTTTCAGTTCACGGTAGTCGACACACAGACGCAGGCTTCCATCCTTCTTCTTCACGAATAGGACCGGTGCATCCCAATGGGATGAACTTGGGCATATATAGTCGTGCTCTAGCAACTCCTGCAACTGAATCTTTAACTCTACCATCTCCTTTGGCGCTATCCGGTATGGGAGCGTGACACAGGCTTGGCACCTGACACCAGCTCTATCGTAAAGTCAATCTCCCGCTGAGGTGGCGCCCCAGGAAGATCTTTGGGAAACAAATCCGGATACTCTGATATGATAAGAACAACACTCGAACTGGGTTGTGGCGTTGTAGCACCAACTAGCACAAAGCACAACTTTGTTCCCTGCCGAACTGCCTTAACTTATTGGACCGCGGATATCAACATCTTGCTCGATCCACACAAACCAGCAAAAGTAGTCACATGCTCGGTATTACGCCCAGTGTGACCTCCTTCGAAGTGCAATCAATGTACGGTTGCTGCTCTGACGGCTAGTCCAATCCAAACATTTCATCAAACTCCAAAATCGGCAGCATCGATGCTTCCAATTCAAAGTCCTAACTTCCGATCAGCACCTTAACAACACAAACTTGATCCGCACGCATAGAGCATCCATTAGGCAGCACCACATCCTACCTTTCCTTTGCCAAAGACAAAGGCACCCAATTTGTTGTATGAAGGCCTCTGATAGAAAGGAATGTGAGGCTCTAGTATCAAACAGTTCTCTCGCCGGACAGTTAAAGATTAGGACAATGCCTAATACACACCAATTTAACAAGAAATGTGCAAGGTATGACATATAGAAAGCAACAAAAGCTATGTACTAACACATACCTTTCACCACATCACTTTGTTTAATGGCCTCCTGCTGGCCAAGATTGTGTACTCGGGGCTGAGCTAGAGCATGATGGGATGCAGTCGATTCCACCGCCTTCCTTTTCTCTGCCGCATATGACGCAACTACCTTTTTGCTGTTGCGACACTCCTGAGCATAGTGTCCCACTTTGACACAATTGTAACACATGACTGGACCTCGTACAGTAGTCGTTCCAGTTACGAAAGATTGAGCTGGCCCTAAAGGTCAGCTCTCTTTATCCACTTACCCTGACCAGACATTGCAGAGTCCGGTACTTTAAACTCCAGCTTCCTTACAACTAAGTCCTTATTACTTTGGACTCATTTCATGTCCTTTTCCAAGGAACGAGCAGCGTTGACTAAGGTCATAAAACCTTGCATCATCGTCCCAGTCAGCAATAACCACAGGTCATCCTATAGACCCTCAGAAAATTGATTGGTCTTACACTCTTCATCTGCAAACGTGGCACCTGCATAACGCCCCAACCTCGAAAACTCGTGCAGATAGTCATCCACCATACTATCGCCTTGAGTCAATCGATTGAACTGGTTCTCCATCTTAATACGCTGAGCAGAAGGGAGATACCTTGCCAAAAACAATCTCGAAAACTCCTCAAACGAGACATCCGCCAGTTTCCTTCCCGTCAACTGGTGCAACTCCAACTCCTCCCACCAAAGTTGCGCCTCCCCAACCATAAGGAAGGTTACTAAGGTGACTTTCTGTCATTCCTACATTTCAGTGGCTGTCAAGGTTTTTCTAACTCTTGAGAGCCGAAGTCCTCAGCCTGAGCTGGGGTTCCTACTCCCGCAAACGTCGGAGGGTGGAAACTCAAAAAATGCTGCAGTTGTTGGTCCGAATCTCGTCTTGCCCTCACTGGCACTGGTCTTTTGACCACCGGTTCAACATCAACAATCGGCACCGGGCCACCCCAAGTGTAGGAGGTTGTATAGGTACAGTCCTTCTGGGTTGTTCATTGAACATAGTGAATACCACCTCGGCTATCAACCACACTGTCTCAGCAGAAGGAGGAGTAGGGACATCTGTTGGTGCACTACTCGTAGAAGAGCGCGGGGGTCGAGACTGCCCTGCTCCACTCCTAGTCACATATATATGTGCAATAGAACATAATTAGCGACCAACATGTAGCAGGAAACAATAAATGAACACTCAGGTTCAAAGACACTGCTACAAGTACACTAGTAATTCATTCCTAAAGTAGACATTGTCTGGTAATTAAATGATTTAACGGCGATGCACACACGTGATCAACACCCCTTAAAAGAATTCGACCATTAATTCGAACAGAAAGGGAATGAGACCCGTAGATGATACCAATTTGTAACACCCTCCCTGTCTCATAGAATATAACAGTAGGTCCAGCCGGGACCCCACACCATATTAAATGAACAGTAAAGAGAGTTACATAATTAGCAGTAAATAGTTTCAAAGAAAACAATCTCAGCAAAACACAGAGTCATACACAACGGAAGCAATTATTTAAAGTTAAACAAGATTACACTTTGTCCACTTGTTCACTAGGAACGAATATACATAACGATAATTATATATGAAATGTTTACATCAATGATGGCTTCCAAACATCGGCACGCAGGTCGGTCACACATGAAAAATAGTAAACAAAATACTTTGGCCTTCGAGGAACTGCACATCGCAGCAGCTGGGGTTCCAACTCGCTAATTCCCGCTTGTCTCGCCAGGACCTGTACAAACAATTCCACAACAATGTGGGAAAATAGGCAACCAGTCAGCTTTAGCTGACCAAAATATATAACGACCCCACCCCATTCCCGAGGCGGTGGTACTCCTTCCCAGCAGGCAAGAGTTAGCAGCATATACTACTATATCTACAATCATCACCAATGTAGGCACTCGCAACCTTATGCTTCGTGCTATCATGGCACACTTTCAGCGTACTTCTTTAGTTACACTACAGGTCTAAGTACTTTTTCAACTTAGATAAACTATGAGCTTTACCATCAAGGTCATCATACCTTCTGGTTCCTTTCCCAAAATTCCCTCATTGAAACGGAGGAGTGACCTCATCACTGACTCACTAAGGGATGGGTTCGGTTCAGCTTGCCTGTGCTCAAAATGTCAGGATCAACTCTGCCCGACATGAGTACGGCTTCCCCTTGGGCCTGTTACATGAAGCTAGGCTCTCCAGGCCCTTCCGCTTTAGATGTGCACTGTTGGGTTTTTCTACAACCATACATCGTATGTAGGCGCAGCAGAAATAAAGAGAAACAACCCAAAAAGGTTTGGATCGGTCATGAATATTGAATCAAGAAGTAAAGAAAACTACTAGGCATAAATTACCTTAGTGGAGTTGGATCGAATCCAACCTAGGTGCTCCAAGAAGAAGAATCCTGTCAGTGGCTATGCGAGAGTCCTCACGTAGAATGATGTCTACGTCTCTACAGTGATCCACACGAGCCGGGAGAAGAACGACTGCACCTTGCACTTCCACGAACTGCTAGGTTCGCTCTAGAAAGAACAATCACGACGACGATCGCCGGAGAGGAGGTCGGCGGAGGCGAATGGGGCGGAGGAACTCTTTCCGTCTAGGGTTCGGGCGAGAGGCGGAACTCCTTCCGTCGGCTGAACTTTTCGTAAGTTAAAAAGAACCCTAAAAGAGGATCTATTTATACCCAAAGCATAAACAGGCTTCTAGAAGAATCGCTATCCGCAGACCACACAGCAGAATTGGGGTTTCTGTAACAATTCGTCGGGATTCCACGGAACAGCATTCGTCGAGTTTTCACGGAACAATCCGACGAATCTGACGAATCATATCAGATGGCAACATTTGCCGAGTTAAGGGTCTGTGTGATAATTCGTCGAGTTTTCACGGAACAATCCGACGAATCCGACGAATCATATCAGACGGCAACATTTGCCGAGTTAAAGGTCTCTGTGATAATTCGTCGAGTTTCCACGGAACGATCCGACGAATTCCGACGAATCCGACGAATCATATCCGACGAATTCCGACAGCAACATTTGCTTTACCTCCCTAATTCTATATGGTGATTGGTAACCTTTACCAACACAGTCAATCTTCCAACTTCTCCACATGCTCTTATGTGCGACCCTGCAGGCTCATATCGCGTTGGCAGTGACATTACATGTTTGACCACTTATAGATCACAATGGTAACTCCAACAGTCTCCCACTTGATCTTGAAAGTATCAAACAAAAACCTCACAAACAATGAGCGGCATCTAGCAATGCATCATTACTCCCCAAGCAATAAGAGTTCATAACTCATAAGCCTTTATGACCAATGTTCCAGCGTTGTCTTTGTCCCTTTGTCCCTTACATCCGGAAAGAACTAGAGGCATGGACCGTGTCACCCTCTTAATAGCTCAATCCAAGTTTCTTGATCTAGAACGGACTTCCGGAGAATGGTGAGCTCAATATCACATATTAACTCAACCAAGCATGGCCATGCATTTCTCAGTCCAATTCCATCAAGGGGCCCATGGATGCTACTCCTGTTATATAGGAGGACAAATCCCATATCTGCTCACACACAAACACCCAAATGATTCGTAACGTACCCAACGACCACCCTTATCATCAACCTTCTTCAAGGAAGACTTTAGATGACATCAAAGCACGCTCTTCCTCACTCGATGAATGATGTGACTTCAGGTCAAAGGACCACAACACCATTGTCAAATGAGACCTACTTGTGACACTTTTAAGTAACAATCCACAAAGTAGTCTCAGGTTGGGTCTGTCCAGTACAACTTGTTCACTAACAAGTACCCACGTGATGACTTGATATCACAATATCATGACCTTTGAGAACCGGTCATCAGTCAACACACATGCTAGTCTTAACGTATCATCATCACCCTTAGCTTCTACGATGATACCTCGACCAGGGACCTTTTAAGAATGAAGCTTCGAAATCATAGGCTCTCACATTCAAGTCACGTACTTGATGTCCTATGGAAGCGAACATTCTAAGGGTATTTATCACGAATTTTATTCTATCATATAGAAACAGTATATCATAATAAAAGAACTTGCCATTAATTATAAAAGGAAATAATTGGTACACTATTCATCATATGAATAATAAACAGCCAACAGAATATATATTTTACATGCAACCCACAAGACTCCCACTAGAGTTGATCACTCAGGTATCGTATACCCATTAATCTAGTATGACCATCATGCTTTCTCTGAGCGAGAGGCTTTGTCAGTGGATCTGCAATATTCTCCTCAGTCGACACTCTGCAAATGTTCACATCTCCTCGTTCGACAATCTCACAAATATGATGGAACCGCCGAAGTATGTGCTTGGAGCGCTGATGGGATCTATGTTCCTTAGATTGTGCAATTGCACCATTGTTATCACAGTAGAGAACTACGGGACCAACAATGCTAGGAACTACATCTAGCTCGCCGATGAATTTCCTAATCCATACAGCCTCCTTCGCTGCATTTGCCGCAGCGATATACTCGGCCTCAGTTGTAGAATCAGCAACTGTCTCTTGCTTGGAACTCTTCCAGCTCACAGCTCCTACATTAAGGCAAAACACAAACCCTGGCTGAGACTTCGAATCATCCCTATCAGTTTGGAAGCTGGCATCCGTGTAACCACTTACAACGAGCTCTTCCTTTCCACCATACACCAAGAATACATCCTTAGTCCTTCTCAAGTACTTCAGGATATTCTTTATGGCTATCCAGTGACATTCACCAGGATCAGACTGATACCTGCTAGTCATGCTCAAAGCAAAAGAGACATCGGGTCGAGTACATAACATTGCATATATGATTGACCCAATTGCCGAAGCATATGAAATCAACTTCATGCGGTCCTTATCTTCACAAGATTTTGGACACTGGTACTTAGAGAGATTCACACCATGAGACATGGGCAAAAATCCTTTCTTGGACTCAAGCATGTTGAACCGCTTCAACACCTTCTCAATGTACGTACTCTGGGTCAAACCCAGCAACTTCTTCGATCTATCTCTATAGATCTTAATACCGAGTATGTAAGTCGCTTCACCCAAGTCCTTCATAGAAAAGCAGTCCCCTAGGTTGTTCTTAACATCTTTTAGGGTAGGTATGTCATTCCCGATCAGCAGTATGTCATCTACATACAATATCAGGAAGACAACAATGCTCCCACTGATTCGCTTGTAAACACACGGTTCATCTTCATTCTTGACAAAACCAAACTCTTTGATTTTCTCATCAAAACGAAGATTCCAACTTCTAGAGGCCTGTTTCAATCCATAGATGGACCTATTCAGCTTGCATATTTTAGTGGCTTCATTTGGGGATACAAAACCCTCGGGTTGTGTCATGTACACTTCCTCAAGGAGGTTTCCATTTAGGAAAGCCGTTTTGACATCCATCTGCCAGATCTCGTAGTCATAATACGCAGCAATAGCAAGCAATATCCTAATGGACTTACCATGGCAACAGGGGAAAAGGTCTCATCATAGTCAACACCATGAATTTGCTTGAAACACTTAGCCACCAGTCACCCTTTGAATGTCTGTACATTCCCATCCATGTCGGTCTTCTTCTTGAAGACCCACTTGCACCCTATGGGTCGTACCCCTTCAGGTGGTTCCACCAAGTTCCAAACTTGGTTTGTATACATGGAGTCCATTTCGGATTTCATAGCCCCAAGCCATTTGTCGGAGTCCGGTCCATTCATAGCCTCTTGGTAGGTCGCTGGTTCATCATCATGATCCATAAGCAACACATTACCTATTTGAGACACAAGAAATCCATATCTCTCAGGCTCAAATCTTGGTCTACCTGATATACGTAGGACTTGTGTCTTTTGAGCAGGTTCTCTAGCTACAACATCTTGTAGTCCTGGCTCAGAATCCAATTCTGGTTCATTCACTACTTGTGGTTCTTGAACTTCTTCAAGTTCTACCTTTTGCGTCTTTCTTGATAAGAACTCTTTCTCCAAGAAGACACCCGTCCTTGCGACAAACACTTTGCCCTCAGATGGTAGGTAAAAGTAATATCCTTTCGTTTCCTTAGGATATCCCACCAGATAACACTTATCTGATTTGGGTTCTAGCTTGTCAGGCATTTGACGTCGTACGTATGCCTCACAACCCCAAATTTTAATGAATGACATTCTAGGACGCTTCCCAGTCCATATCTCTTATGGTGTCTATAGAACCGTTTTCGTCGGAGCGCGATTCAGTGTCAATGCAGCAGTCTCTAAAGCAAAACCCCAAAAGGAAATAGGCAAGTCTGCATGACTCATCATCGACCGTACCATGTCTAACAGAGTACGATTTCTCCTCTCAGACACACCATTGTGCTGCGGTGTCCTAGGTGGAGTGAGCTGTGATACAATACCACACTCTTTCAGATGATTACGGACCTCATGACTCAGGTATTCGCCACCTCGATCAGATCAGAGTGCTTTAACCTTCTTACCCAATTGGTTCTCCACTTCATTCTTAAACTCTTTGAACTTTTCAAAAGTTTCGGATTTGCACTTCATAAGATACACGTATCCGTATCTACTGAAATCATCAGTAAATGTAATGAAGTAGAAATACCCACCTCTAGCCATAGAACTCATGGGTCCGCATACATCACTATGTACTATACCCAAAAGATCCTCAGCCCTCTCAGTATAACCAGTGAAAGGGGCTTTAGTCATCTTGCCTAATAAACAAGACTCGCATCGCTCAAATGATTCATAATCAAATGAGTCTAATAGTCCATCTTTATGGAGCTTAGATATGCGCTTCTCGTTTATATGGCCCAAACGCAATGCCAGAGATATGTAGGATTTGAGTCATTTGTTCTTAGTCTTTTATTATTATCTACATTATAGATCGGATGGTCCAGGTTCAAAACATAAAGACCATTAAACAATTGAGCTACAGCATAACAAACAGCATTCTTAAATATAGAACAACAATTGTTCTTAATTATAAAAGAAAATCCAATCATGTCTAAGCATGAAATGGATATAATGTTTCTAGTTATGGCTGGAACAAAATAACAATTATTAAGTTCTATTACAAGCCCACTGGGTAAAGAAAGACGGTAAACCCCTACGGCTACAGCAACAACTCTTGCTCCATTGCCGACGCGCAGGTCCACCTCTCCTTTACTCAGCAATCTTCTCCTTTTCTGTTCCTGCACATTTGTACAAATGTGAGAACCACATCCGGTATCCAATACCCAAGATGAAGGAGCAGAAAGGTTTATCTCTATAACGTAAATATTCGAAGCGGAAGTCATACCTCACTTCATTTTCCGCAGACCATCAATGTACGAAGGACAATTCCTCCTCCAATGACCAGCCTTGCCACAGTGGTGGCATTTCCCTTCCTTCACGGTGCTCTTCTTTTTCAGCGCAGAAGATTTGGGCTCAAGATGTGACTTAGGTACCACCTTCGTCTTCTTGAAGCCCTTGGCCTTACCCTTGCCTTTATGTACCATCAATATGGGACTAGTAGGCTTGGCCTTCTTCATGTTTATCTCGGCAGTTCACAACATGCCTAGGAGCTCGGGCAGTGTCTTGTCTATTTCATTCATGTTGTAGTTCAAGACGAACTGCTCATAACTATCCGGCAACGATTGCAGGATAAGATTTGTGGCCAACTCTTGACCCAGAGGAAAACCCAGTCTCTCCAGGTTCTCAATATACCCAATCATCTTGAGTACGTGAGTACCAACTGAGTCTCAAACTCCCATTTTGCACTGAAATAAGGCCTTCGTGACATCGAACCTCTCTTGACGAGCTTTCCCTTGAAACATTTTCTTTAGGTCCTCGTTAATCTCCTTGCACCCCATGTTCTCGTGTTGCTTCTGAAGCTCAGAGTTCATGGTGGCAAGCATAAGGCACTCGACGTCTAAGGCGTCATCGGTATACTTTTTATAAGCATCCTTATCAACACGGGACGAGTTCCCGGTCGGCACCTCGGGGGCTTCTTCTTCCAAGAAGTAGAGCTTTCACTCTTGCCTGAGAATAATTCTCAGGTTCCTATACCAGTCCATGTAATTCGTCCCACTTAGCTTGTCCTTCTCAAGGATAGCTCTCAGGGACAAGGTGGAATGTGAACCACTTGCCATGGAATTCTACAAGAATTCAAGCAGAATTTATTCAGTACCTTAATTTCAAAATACAATTTATTTTAATTTGGACTTCAATTAAATACTCCCACTATTTTATTCAAATTGATAGCCCTCACTTTCAATTCGGAGAGTCCATGCGAGCTACTCTCTTAATGGACAAGATCCGTATTTCACCAACACCACCAGTCCGCTTTGGCGTTCCTCTCATAATGCGGTTATTTAGGTAGGCAACGCTTACCAATTGCATCCTCATGCAACTCTTGTATGGTTGGTGAATAACTCCTTATTCGCATCCATCATATGGTGCATGCCAACCCTATGCCTCTAGGCACTCAACCTTTGAGGTCACCTAGTTAAGTTAGACCCGATGTCGACAGTGGGATATCACAATTATCCGCGCGCACCCTTACCAAGATAGATTAATGCACCTTGCTTTGGCAAGCCCACACTTCATCGATCGAGGCAGGAAGAGTGTCATCCATCGGAAGGCATCCGAATACTTAATATTTGATGAAGGGATTTTAATTTTTTAATAATAGGTTAACACTTAACCATGATCAACATTTGATCAAAGTGCACATCCACAGAAAACAAGCTTTCTAAAATCCACATGCATCCCTTATGTGCACAACATAAGACTATCAACCTTTGATAGACGAAAGGGCTAAATCTGGTCATTTAGAACTCTTCCAAATCTTCAGATTTACATGCATTGGACAAAGGCAAAGACAACTCGACTTAAGCAGTAGACAAGCTCGTCTCTCATTGTTGGATTCAAAATCCAAAACAATACAAGGGTTCATTAAGCACTTGAGGGACGGTTACTGCTAAGGAGACAACAATTTCTAACAATTAGAAATTACCACGAAATCCCAGACGTTCCTGGCGGGGTTCCAAGGGGCTGCGCCCCTGGCGGGGGTCTTAGGGGCAGAGCCCCTAACGGGGTCCAAGGGGCAGCGCCCCGACCAAATTTTTGAAATCCCACCACCAGATACCACACAAAATCACATCAAATGTGATATTCCAAGAAGAAATCTTGACATTTAGAACGCTTCAAAATACCTAGATTTGCACGTACTGGAATAACCTAACTTCTGAAACAACATTCATGACCAGAACCTGGCTCTGATACCACTGTTGGGTTTTTCTACAACCATACATCGTATGTAGGCGCAGCGGAAATAAAAAGAAACAACCCAAAAAGATTTGGATCGGGCCATGAACATTGAATCAAGAAGTTAATAAAAAACTACTAGGCATAAATTACCTTAGTGGAGTTGGATCGAATCCAACCTAGGTGCTCCAAGAAGAAGAATCCTGTCAGTGGCTATGCGAGAGTCCTCACGTAGAATGATGTCTACGTCTCTACTGTGATCCACACAAGGCGGGAGAAGAACGACTGCACCTTGCACTTCCACGAACTGCTAGGTTCGCTCCAGGAAGAACAATCACGACGACAATCGCCGGAGAGGAGGACGGCGGAGGCGAACGGGGCGGCGGAACTCTTTCCGTCTAGGGTTCGGGCGAGAGGCGGAACTCCTTCCGTCGGCTGAACTTTTCGTAAGTTAAAAAGAACCCTAAAAGAAGATCTATTTATACCCAAAGCATAAACATGCTTCTAGAAGAATCGCTATCCGCAGACCACTCAGCAGAATTGGGGTTTCTGTAATAATTCTTCGGGATTCCACGGAACAACATTCGTCGAGTTTTCACGGAATAATCCGACGAATCCGACGAATCATATCAGACGGCAACATTTGCCGAGTTAAGGGTCTCTATGATAATTCGTCGAGTTTCCACGGAATAATCCGACGAATCATATCAGACAGCAACATTTGCCGAGTTAAAGGTCTCTGTGATAATTCGTCGAGTTTCCACGGAATGATCCGACGAATTCCGACGAATCCGACGAATCATATCCGACGAATTCCGACAGCAACATTTGCTTTACCTCCCCGATTCTATATGGTGATTGGTAACCTTTACCAACACAGTCAATCTTCCAACTTCTCCACATGCTCTTATGTGCGACCCTGCAGGCTCATATCGCGTTGGCAGTGCCATTACATTTTTGACCACTTCTAGATCACAATGGTAACTCCAACATGCACACCCATTGTTGCATAGTGTTTACACTTTCTCTCTACAATGCTCAGCAATTACGAGTCCATAACATAGCAGAATTTTCTCCGACACGCAAGAAGCAATAATCATCACCAATTCGGACTAACCTGTCCAAAAGGGCTTCTCACAGCATGTTTATGCCCGTACTTTGATTCCGGGCTCTATATGCAATTTCTATGGGGATATCCATATCAACCCACCGTAATAACCAATCCACTAATTAGTGAAAGTCTTCCCAATAATATGCTAATCAAAGGACTAACATGTCCAAAGATTTAGAAGGAGATTCGTTACCCTCGAAGCTCATTTCGGTGTCATAGCTCCGCAGACAATCCAACTGAGCACTCAAAAAAATCTCGGAGAAGCTTATTAATGGTTGGAAGGATTGCTACCCTTCCCGCTCTCTTCAGTGGAGTTCAAGCGGATGGAAAGAACCGCCCCTGGCTGCTCTCCGCGGATCTGGAAATGTCTCGCAATTCGGATCTTTGGAGCTCCGTCAATGGCAGAAGATACCTTCTTCTTCCTCGAGCTTTCAGTGATCAAACATTTGGAGAGAGAAAGAGGCGGTAGAAATACACTGATAGTTATCTCTCAAGCCTTCTTAAAGGATTTCTAAATAATCCTAGCCGTCCGATTCAGTTTTCAGAATGATTTGGACAGTTACGATGAAGGATCGGCACTTCTGTTTCTGTCAAAAATCAAACCATGTCAAAAATCACCGCTCAGTCTGGATTCGTCGAGTGATGATCTAAATTCGTCGAGTCCTTTCGATGATTCTTCGAGACCACTCGAGACACTTCAATAAATCGCTGAAACACAGTGTTCGTCGACACTTGCCGAGACAATTTGACGATTCGTCGAGACCACTCGAGACACTTTGATAAATCGCTGAAACACAGTGTTCGTCTATTCGACGATTCATCGAGATCATTCGACGATTCGTCGAGACACCAAAAATTCATCGGGTTAACAGAATTTGTCGAGTCATGGCGATGATTCGTCGAGAGCTTTCGACGATTAATCGAGTTCTTTCGACGATTCGTCGAGTCCACTCGACGAATTCTTGCAAAACTCCTTGAAATTATTGCACATGAAAACTGGGGTATTACACAATCTTCTTCAACCTCCACCTTCAACTCCTCCTTCAAGTCAGGAAGATCCTCCTTGAAGACATGTGCGTCAGAAGTCTCCTTCCAGTTTTTGCGGGTGTTTGCAAAGGACACTGGAAGACATGCAACCCATAGTATTATTGTCCCTTGTATTTGTAAGGCAGATGATCTCAAACGAATTTTCACTTAAGTAAAAGTATTAACTATTCAAATGAAGGAGAAAGAAAAGAGGAAAAACCTTGTTGGTAGTTACTTACCTTCGATATTGGACACGGACGATGTTAGCAATGGCGATGGAGGAGAAAGCTGGACGAGAAAGGTCGAAATGGAGGTGAGGGAAGTTATCATAGTTGAGCATCTTCTAAGAGTCTATCGCCTTTCATAAAAATAAAGAACAGTGGTGGGAAATGAAATTTCCATAAAATAATTTGGGGGGAAACTTATGGCGGCATTTTTTTTAAAACACACAATGAATAATTTATGCTTTAACGACATTTTTAATATAAAACGTTGTCAAATATTTATATACTATATTAGCGGTGTTTCTCTAGTAAAAGTGTCGCAAAAGAATAAACTTATTATGGCACTTTCAAAAATGCCGCAAAAAAATGTCGATATATCTCCATTTTATTGTAGTGATACATTCTATATAATATATGTTTTTCTTGAAGAAAAACAAACTTGAGCGCATTCAGTAAAACAATCTCTCTGTCCGTGATAAAAACATTTAGAAAAATAATTTCATTAAAAAAGTGCTTAAAACACAGCAAGACCCACTTGTAACTAACCTCCGTCTCATTTGATAAAAATGCTAACGGTGGGAAGAATATCTGATTTATAGAAGTGATACCAACAATACAAAGATGTGGCAATCGGTAGTGGTTGGTCTTGTATGTATAGTCAATCAAGAAAGTATTTGGAAACTCATTATTTAATTTAATTGTGGTTGGATGATCAAAAAATATACTCTCTAACTGATTAGTGATACCATCTACTTCATTATAACAAATATAATCGGCTTCACTAATGCACTTATGCAAATATTGAATCCGACTACTGTCCTCCAATTCATTTATATAGATCTTTGTCTTCTCCTTATAAATAGTTCTCAACGATGTAGTGTTTAACGAATTTCTACTACTAGAAAATTGACTTTTAACCAGGGAAAATTACCGTGGCTAAAAGTCCAAAATCGTGGCAAAAGACTTTTAGCCACGGACTGCCGTGGCAAATGGGCGTGGCCAATACGAGCGTGGCAAAATAGTATTTTCCATGCTTTTTCTGTGGCAAATACCCTTTTTCTATGACTTTTAGCCACGATTTTAGACTTTTAGCCACGATAATTTGACTATTTGCCACGGAAAATGGTCGTGGGCAATACGAGCATGGCTAAAAGTCAATTTTCTACTCTTCAATGTTCACAATATCTTTCATGGTTTCACCCCCGCATTATACATATCTTAAACTATTATTACCTAACTTTGATCTAGTCTCCCAGCACATGCATACACTTAAAGATGTACCCATACATGATTTCACACACCGCACATAACATCAACTTCCCATTCATCAATAGCTTCTCTATGACCTCTAATAGCAAACTGCAACCACACCGCTTTCAACTAGATTTTCTCAAATTTCTTTTAATGAAACCCTAAACCAAGAGTAACTCTAGGTTTACCCTTGCGACGGTTTTGTTAGCCTTCATGATGATCACAACAAAACTAATCTGTACCCAATATTTCGTGCTTGTTCAACATTTTCTTCCTTACTACAAAAGTCCTATTTGTAATTAAATGTGCTCCGACATCAATTGAAGTTTATTCAAAATTAAATAATCTCCATACGTCAATAATTTTGTAAAATAATTTGAATTCATTTTAATTAATATCAAAAAATATATACATATCAATAGTTAATACTCAAATGATGAAAAAGTTAGCTTTTTTCAAGAAAAATTAGTGTTAGTTATGGATGTTGTCAAATCACCTAGAGGGTGTAACATCCATATTCCTTCTAGACCCTTTGGGTTTGGGTTAGGGTTGAAGTTGTGAGTAGAGGTCATGGAATGAACCTATGTCAACTTGGACATAGGAAAATTGTTATAAGCACCCTAAAAGTGCAGAGGTACAACCTTGGCCAATTTACTTCAAATTGGACTCACCAACTCAAACTGAGCTTACCAATAGGTCCCTAACCCAAAGAGAGACCCAAGTGCCCAAAGCCTCATCATATGGTCACCAATTTTGGCCAATTTGACCAAATCAACTCTGGGTCAAAATAGGTTAACATAGGCCAATTCATCTCAAATTGGGTCAATTAGACTTCATATGATCAAATTGAGCCCACAACTCTATTATAAACCCTAATTGGGGTGCAATAAACCTAATAGCCCTATCATGGAGTCACTAACTGGGCAAAATTTAGCAAAGTACCTTTAAGGTCAACATAGGTCAATCCTTCACCAATAGGTCCAATTGACTCCCAAAACATGAAATTGACTTCACCCCTAGTCTTATAGCATCATAGGGAGGAGGCGCGCATCTTTTTATGGAATCAGCCACTACCGCCCTGCGGTAGCCACATTAGGCAATGAAGCACATGGAACGTGGTAGTTTATGTAACATTTTGAGCGCCAAAGACTAACGCGCCGCGGTGGCGCTAACGCCCCACGTTAGCGAGATATCCTTCCTTCAGCCACAATCTTCTTCCAAATCTGCTCTTCAATCAACTCCAGACGGGAAGTTTCCAAAAGCTACCGCCGGGCATTATACCTAACGCGTCGCGATAGTACTTGCCAAAATAGCATCCCGTCGACATTCCTTTTTCTCCACTGTTTCCTTCTTGCAATTGTTTCCATTTATACTAGCGCTAGCGGTAGTGCTAATGCACCGCGGTAGAGCACATCTCTTTTCGTCTGGCGCATTTTCGTCAAACTAGCCTCATATTTCGTCGACTGAATTTTCGTTGAATGGAATTCAACTTTCATCGATCGCAAATTCCTCCAACGCAGTGATAAGCATTTCATCGAGCGCATCCTTCATTTCTTGTGAACAAATACTAGCGTCAACGATAGTTGTAACGCACTGCGGTAGAGCACTTCGTCGGGTGCATCTTTGTCGAACGCCGCCTTCATTTCGTCGACTTCCATTTCGTCGATCGCTAGCGCCAGCGGTAGTTTTAGCGCGCCGCGCTAAAGCATGCATTTTGTCAAGCGTCGTGGTAGAGCATGCAGTTCGTCGAACACAGGTTTCATTTCGTCGAGCGCCAGTTCATCGAACGCAGCATCCATTTCGTCGAACACAGGTTTCCTTCTCAGCGGTTTCTTCTCTACGGTTATTAGCGCGGGGCATTAACAACTAACGCGAGCAGTAGTACTTTTTTCAGATAATCTTTATCAATTAGCATCTGGTTCATAGGGTTATATAATTATAGTTCCTGCACACAATAAACACAAGCAAGATCAAATACAATAGGATTTGTTATTGTCAAACCAAGAGATACGGAAAGCATGTTCCAACAAACTCCCCCTTTTGATAATAACAAATCCCTTTAGAAAGAAATAGTTTGAAAGATAGGAATTGTGTTTATTAAAAAAGATTAGCATGAAATTTAAGACATGTGCATATGCTCCCCCTAAATGAATGCTCCCCCCTAAGTGAATGCTCCCCCTACAACAAACCTTCCTATGGACTTGACTTCCCCAAAGCATGTTAATTTCTTTCAAATTTATTCTCCCCTTTTGGTATTATCAAAAGAGGATGGAGAGGTAGTCCAGCAAAAAATGTGCAATAACTGTGTAGAGAGGGAATGATCATGATAAAGAGTGAAATATGCTTAGGAAACAAATATAGGAGTGAAAAAAGAGAATGTGAAGAAATTGTCATAAAGAAACCACTTGTTGGGAAGACGTATTCATGATCGAGCGTACAAGTAGTAAAGAGGTGGAAAGCATGACGAAATACTTTTTGAAGTGAACATCTATATAGGAATTGTGAAGCATAGTAGATGATTGAGAATTTTAGACATAACAAAATAGATGTTGTAGCATTTTAAGCACACAAAATAATTTCAGTTGTAACATAGCCATATACTAGTTTTGAAAGGTATGCAATACAGAGTTCTCATGGCGTAGCAGAAAAAAAATGTAAGCATGATACAAGATATCAAGTCAAGATGGAAGAATACAATGTCCTAAATTGAGAAAACAAGTACACTTATACATTGTATAGATCATGTAAGGCTATCTATTGCATTTACTTAAGAATTTAGAGAATACATGTAGATATGCAATAGACTCCAATTCTCATGAGTAGAAGGCTTACAAGTGAAAATGATGTGTACAAAATGGTGTTTTTGATAAAAGTATACATATGAGTTAATCAAAACACATGACATGTATAATGGAATAAACATAATAATATTGAACAAGCATTTTTAGAGTTATCTTGTCCCACAAAGCTATATAAAATTTTCAATGCACATAGAAAAATAGTACAACTACCAAGGTGCTCTGCACACATAATGCTTATTAAGACTTATCAAGGTGCAAAGTAGTGTTTGGGGAATCACAATTATTATTTTGAATTTTAGTTTTTTTGTGTGATTCGGTGTACAAGAAGAAGTAGTGTAAAAGGAAAAATGTTTGCAACAAGGCACTTTACAATTCTCTCCAAGGTGCTCAACCTCACAATGCTCATTAAGACTTATCAGGAGGGTGAGTAGTGCTTGGTGGAGTTATCTTTGTCAATTATTCAGTTGAATTTTTTTTTCTTAATGACAAAGGTCTCCGAATTCACTTGTATGTGCAAACAAAAGATTTTTGGAAAGACATACTTCTTCAAAAAATAGTTGCATGAAAAAGATTTTTACATGTGGTGTAGGTAAAACTAAGCATGCCTAACAATAAAATTAAGTAGTTACACTACACAATCATGAAGGAGAAGATTAAATTCATATGTAGTATATCATAAAGTGTGAGTGAAAAAATCATTTGCAAATATAAGCCATTTACTCATACAAAGAGGCATGCTATGCAATACTACACATGATTTCTATTATCAATTTCAAAGCACACAAGAGATAATGATCAAGGCATGATACAAAAAAAAATGTTATTAAGATACTTGAAATAGAGAATGAAACATTGTATGCTAAACTTGGCAAGATAAATCATATCATCCTTGAAGCATAGAAAATTACATCAGTTTTTATAAATTTTAAGTTTTTCAAAAACAAAAATAAAACAAATAAAAAGCATGTTTTTTGTTGTTTTGATTGGTTTTTCAAATTTTGTAGTTGGTTTTGATATAAAAAAATACAACAAATTTTATTTTAAAGAAATAAAACAAAGCATGTTTATGGTTGGATTTTGATTTGTTTTATAGTTTTTTGTTTTTAGAATTTTAAAAGAAAATAACAGAAAAAAATGAAAGAGAAAGACAGGAAATTCAGAAATGACCCACTAATGCCAGCGGTACCCAGCTATCGCCTGGCGGTAGTGACAAAACTAGAATTTTGGGGAAAACGTGAAATTTTTCAAAAAATTTCTTTTGAATATATTTGTGCAGATTTGTGACAATGAAGTTCAGCACTGAAATCAGACATGCATACACAAAAATGTGGATTTTCCAAGTTTAAGCTAATATGTCCAAAACCCCAAATTCTAACTTAAGGTGTCACAATACACTTTCAAAATACTTGTGTTTTTCACATGCATGAGAGTTCAGAAATAGATAATATGAAAAACATAAGATAACATATTTGAGCACAAATATGCATGAGTGATATGATCGTAAATAAGTGAAATAATATTCATACAATGTATACGACATATGTATGTCTGAGATCAAGATACCCTAACAACATGTCTACACTCTAGCCTCATACAAAGTGACGGATGGGCATGAGGAGTTGCACACATGCCGTAGGTTGGGGTGTTAATCTCACATGCATACAAAAGACAACACTCACCCTAGCACTCCTTCTCCCCAGTGCCTCGCAAGGCCCCACTGGAACCCTTACCCGTTAAGGACAAGACATGACATAGTGGTTCGGTTTCTAATGCACACAGTCTTACGCCCTCGCTATAGTGAGACACATAGTGTAGTTGAATGATCATGGGCATACTAAGCACTTAATCTTATTGGACCAATTTTTAAACTATGGCTTTTATGCGAGATTAATTTCACATTATATTTGATTTTAAAGCAACATAGTTATTATGAATTTTAAACTTTCAATTGTTTTTCTTTAAGATTGATTTATTTTGGCATCATTAGATAACTAGCATGAAAGATCGTATTGGTTAGTTGATAATGCTAGAAGGAAGAGTTTGATCACAATTTTATGGCGTAAGATTTATTTCATTAATGTTGCATGTATTCAAACCTAGTCATTCAAATTTTGGACATAGAATGACATGATGATTCTAGTTAATTTATTATTTTAGATATAAAGATGACATTATGATCTTCATATAAATGAGATACATGCAAAACATAATTGATTCATATAATGGTCATGATCACAAACTATTTGATGGAATCAATAGGATCTTTTTATAGATTTTTAATATTTGAATTAAGAAGATCTATTGAATTCGCAAGATTGTTATACATGATCATGAATTTTAACACATAGGAATTGTATACTCATAATTCATTGTTCATGATGATATAAATGAGATATTATTAAAGAACATTCATATTCATCCTTTTTGAATTATTAGAGAGAAATATTATAAGGTGAAAATTTAATATAAATATAAAGAGAAATATTTTTGGTTATTTAAACACAAATGATTTTTGCAATTTCAATTTGACATAATTATGATTAAACATACTAGGGGTAATCAAAATGATGCAAATATATTAAATACCTAAGCAAAACTTGCGCATATTATAAATTTAGCCTAATGCCCCTAAAATTCCTTTTGAATCCATTTTGACACTTATTTCATTTAGTCTTAATAATATCATATGACAAATTTAGTTTTTCAAATTTTATAAGACTTTTAGGAAATGGATTTAGAAGGATAAAAATAAAAAGGATAGGCAGATCACTTGAAAAATGACATGATTATTATTCAACTTTATTCAATTTGATTTATTTATGAATTTTGGTTTAATATGTGAAAGTCATATCATAAGTTATATAAAGTGATCATATCATGATGGTTCAATAAAAAGGAAAATAAACAAAAAAATAGGTTAGGCATATCATGAAGTAGATTGATGATATTTCATTTTTTAGTTGATTTCTACTTCATGCAAATGATTGGATACTAATGAATGAGTGATTTAAGTATCCAAAGAGGACCGGGTGTGACGGTTCCTTTGGGTACCCAAATATATCGAGATGATTTTTGGGGAGACAAGGATGAATGGACTCTTTCTTTTGACATTAATGCATCATTCTTAAGTATGGGTCTCCATTCATACCTTGGAAAAATGTTATTTTTATTTTTCAAATTTCCATAGTCATTTTCTTAAATGTTTGGATAACAATGACTTTTGAATTTATTTTTTAGAGGAAATTTGTTTGCGTTTAATTTTAAGTTGGGAGAAGATTGATATTGTAAATGATGATGATGATAGTGTTTTGGAATTTCATTTACAATCTTTTGATGTTTTTTATTTTTATTGTTAGGCTTAGACATATTATGAAAATTTACATTTAACTTGCTTTCGGAATTTGTTTGAAATTGTTGATTTATGTGTTGAGAATTTTTCTTTATAATTTCCTTAAGCAAGTTTACTTTAGTTTCCAATTCATAATTCTTAACTTTAAGATTATGTCAGCTTTATTATAGACTATTGTGCTATTTTTAAGAGTGGATACAATAGTCTCAATATGATTTTGATAATGATTTCTATATTCATCAAATGTTTCATCCATCTCTTTAATTTCAGTTTTATAGTCATTACACTTAGCACAATCATTTTTCAGAGAAGAGTTTTCTAAACATAATTTTTCATTTTGTTCTTTTATGAAAGTAAACTCTTTTTCAAGTTCCTTGAATTTTTCTTTAATATTATTACAATCAAAACAAGATATAGAGTTTTCAAATGAAGAGCATGCAAGAGATACAAACATTTCATTTTTGGATTATACATTCACATTTGCTTTCAAAATTTTATTTTCTAAACGTAGTTTTGCATTAGCCATTTTTAGTTTCTTAATCTTACGTTTAGTACTTTGTAGCAATTGTAGTGTAGAAATAGACGTACAAAAAATAGGAGATTTTGATTTCCTTACAGCGCTCGTGGATGAGGCAAGATTTCAACATATTGTTCATTTGCCTTCTTCATCTTCCTCTTCCAAACAAGAGTTTCCATCATCCTTTACGCTTGATGAGCATTCTATGGATCCATCCTTTGTGTAGCTTTCTTGAATATTTGCGTAGGCTTGCATAATTTTCTAGTTCTTGTGAATGTTCTGTACCTGTAGAAGGAGAATCATAAGTTCTTTCAAGTAAACTCCAAATTTCATATGCGGTAGGTAAAGTATAAATAAGTTTGAAAATATTTTGGTCTAACGCACAAAATATACTATTCATAGATTTTGCATTTAAAATAATTTCGTTTCTAGTTAGTACGCTAGATGGCTTTTCAAGAGTAATATTCCAAACTTTTTCATCTAAGGCCTTAAGAAAAATTTTCATTAATATTTTCCACCCTTTATAATTTTTACCCATAAATAAAGGTGGTGATAATACTTTATCATTTATATTAAAATTTTCCCCACTCGTAGAAGCGAGATCATGATCAAGAGACGCCATTATTCCCGGTTGTTAAGCCGATTTGGAATAACCTCCCTCTGATACCACTTGTTGGATCTGTAGGCGCCCTTAGAGGGGAGGGGGTGAATAAGGGTTTTAAAAACATTAAACTTTAATAGAAAACTTTTGATATTTTGGTCAAGATAAGTTAAATTAAAAGTAAAGAGATAATCAATTTTATTAAACAAGAAAAGACATGATTATCATTTATAAAATTGATTACAAAATCTGATTTCAATGACGCTAGAAATCGAAGCGAATAATATGAAAACCTTTTTTGTTTTCTATACCGACTCGTATCCCCAGAAACCGGTTGGCTTTAGCCGATCTCTCCCCACATACGGCCTCAAGCCCCTCTAGCCTTCCTATCCCCAAAAAGGCCTCGAGCACCCCCTAGTTCTACTCCCTAGACCTAGTCGCCAACACGAGGCGAATTACTCCCTAAGTCCTACCCAGACCTAGTCGCCGTGTGGCGAATTCCCCCTAGTCCCCGCAAGGACCTAGTCATCGTGTGGCAAATTTCTCTACCGAACAAAAAATACAAAGGTTGCAATTAGAAAATAAAACAAGACTCAAACTAAAGACTCCCTCAAAAGTAGAACTTGATGTCGATGTAGATGTGATCGTATTGGTCTACAAGTTCTTTGTGTTCACGAACGTTGACGGAGTTCTTCGGGCTGCTTAGAGAAGGCTCTTACGAGTGCTCTGAAAATATGGCTTCAATTCCTTCTATAACAGCAAGCCACAACGGAGGAGGCATGCAGCTTCTTATGGAATCAGCCACTACCGCCTGCGGTAGTACTACCGCCCTGTGGTAGCCACATTAGGCAATGAAGCACATGTATCGTGGTAGTTTAGGCAACATTTTGAGCGCCAAACACTAGCGCTCTGCGGTAGCTATATATCCTTCCTTCAGCCACAATCTTCTTCCAAATCTGCTCTTCAATCAACTCCAGACGGGAAGTTTCCAAAAGCTACCGTCGGGCGTTAGACCTAACGCGCCACGATAGTACTTGTCAAAATAGCGTCCCGTCGACATTCCTTTTTCTCCATTGTTTCCTTCTTGCAATTGTTTCCATTTATACTAGCGCCAGCGGTAGTGCTAACGCACCATAGTAGAGCACATCTCTTTTCGTCTGGCGCATTTTCGTCAAACTGGCCTCATATTTCGTCTACCGAATTTTCGTCGAAAGGGATTCAACTTTCCTTGATCGCAAATTCGTCGAACGCAGTGATAAGCATTTCGTCGAGCGCAGCCTTCATTTCGTTGAACAAATACTAGCGCCAGCGGTATTTGTAACGCACCACGGTAGAACACTTCGCCGGGCGCATCTTCGTCGAACACCGCCTTCATTTCGCCGACCTCCATTTCGTCGATCGCTAGCGCCAGCGGTAGTTCTAGCGCGCCGCAGTAAAGCATGCATTTCGTCGAGCGCCGTGGTAGAGCATGCATTTCGTTGAACGCAGTTTTCATTTTGTCGAGCGCCAGTTTGTCGAACGCAGCATCCATTTCGTCGAACGCAGGTTTCCTTCTCAGCGGTTTCTTCTCAGCGGTTGTTAGCGCAGGGCATTAACAACTAACGCGAGCGGTAGTTCTTTTTTCAAATAATCTTTATCAATTAGCCTCCGGTTCATAGGGTTATATAATTATAGTTCCTGCACACAATAAAGACAAGCAAGATCAAATACAATAGGATTTGTTATTGTCAAACCAAGAGATGCGGAAAGCATGTTCCAACAATGAGCCCATTTACAAGGACCAATTTTTGATTTCTGAAGTTTGGAGGCATGCAAGGGTTGTTTAGGTTTTCCCCCAATTTTGATTTATGAAGAAAGGGAAATAGAGAATGATCTCCACATGGCATGCCTTCCATTTTCCCAAAGCCATAGCTGAGCATCTCAATCACTCCCCAAACCCAATTTCAGCTGAATTGATGTCACTTGGCATCAAGGAGGAGCAAACAATCCGAAATCCCCAAAATGGCACAGCTATATACAACCCTCCTCAGCCCAAATCAAGGCCACCATTAGCTTTAGGAAGCATCAAGGAGATAGGCTGGAGCTTTACAGAGGAGGATTTGGTGGAGAATAGTGGAATCGGCAAGGTGCTTCAAGAAGGTAGCCGACCATGGAATCCAAGTGCATAGCTTAACCTCAAGCCTATCAAGGTCCAATTTCTCCTCCTCTCCCTATGTGCTAGTCTCTTAGATCATTTTAGGAGAGGTGTCTAGCTCAATAGAGCTCGATTCAAAGTGACAAAATGGAGATTTTTCCATGGATTTGCCCATGTTCGCGATCTCCGGAAACAACCCCTCCGGCTGCCAAACCACCGTCGGCTGATAGCCACCACCTCAACATAGGTGGTGGTGGCACTGGCCGGCGAGGGAGGTGGCTCAGTCTCCAAGAAAAGGAGTTGGAATAAGCACCAGGCGGGAGCAATCGAGACCGTCGGCTGTAGGTAAGAGATGGATGGATGCCGTTGGTTTTGATCAAGGATCAGCTAAACGCAGGCCATATCATCTCTTATATTATATGATTTTTTTGTCACATACATTTAGATATATGCATGCTTATATTAAGGACTCTTAGAGGTAGATTCATGAAAAGTGCTCAACAGGAAAACTATCCCCTTTGGTCTTAACTTCACATGGGCACTGATTTCACTCAATTTGGAGTACTCTGCCTCCCCGAGCATCCATTTTGGTGAGGCATGTACATATGGGTCCCTTGAAATTTAGAAATTAATTTTGGGAGATATATAACTCTAAATAACTTGAAATTTGGGACATGCATGAGTGATGCCCTAAAGCACCCCCTGCCAAAAATCAGGTATTTTTGGAAACAATTTTTCTAAGGTTCTATTCAATATTTCATTTTCCACATAGGGCCTAGATTTAATGTTATGTTAACTCAAATCCATCAAAATATTCTATGGAAGGTTCATTAGGTCATGTTAGGTCCCTGGATAAAATTTGGGGACATTTGAACCCATGCATGTGGAGAGTTATCCACATGCAAGTGAAATCTAGTATAATTAAATTTTAATATGTGACCTAGGGGGAATTTTAAGTCAATTGACCTAGTGCATGTGTGTGTGGTGGGGGGGGGGGGGGGGGGGAGGAATTCACATGCAAGTTCACGAAGTATGGGGAATGGTGTGCTCATAGCACTAAACCACATTTTGAGAATCTAACTCAAATTGACCCAAATCTTGGGTAGCATGTTAATTAGATCAAATATAGTGCATGGTAAAAATTTAAGGTCATTTGGACCTTTGCATGTTGGTGTATTCCATATGCATGTGTAAGGGAAATTGGTGTGCATACAACATTACCATGTAGGTCTATATTTACATGGGTAAATCAACTTATCTTAACCCAAATTTTGGGTGGCATGATAATAAGACCATGAATATGCCCTAATTAAAGGTTGAGCCCAATTGGACTCTTGTATGTGATAAAAGGTGATCAATAAGGTTCTTAAGCAATAATATTTTGAGAATTTAAAGTTTTTCCCTTGGTCAACTTTCATGAAATTTAAAACATGCACTTAGGACCATATGCCAATACTCTATAGAGAAAATTTTCAACCTTTGGGTTAATTTCCCTTGGAAACTTGATTTCATATGATTTGGTCACATAGACCCCAAGTGAGTATTTATAGGATCAAAGCTTACTGGAATGTCTTAGAAAGTTGTACATAGACATTTTACATTAGTAAGAAGCTCTGGAAATTTTATTAGAATTAATCATTGAGTAAAATTCATACTTCCTTCACAAAGTAGAATTTGGGCTTATAAATTGAGAAATTAATTCCTTGAATTAATGATGCTGGATGGCTATCAAATTTTGTATATCGACTTATTATATCAGTATAAAGCTCTAGAAATTTTATTAGAATTAATCATTGAGTAAACTTCATAATTCTTTCATAAAGTAGAATTTGGGCTTATAACTTGAGAAATTAATTCCTTGAATTAATGATGCGAGATGGCTATCAAATTTTGTATACATACTTTTTATATCAGTATGAAGCTCTGAAAATTCTATTAGAATTAATCATTGGGTAAATTTCATATTTCCTTCACAAAGTAGAATTTGGGTTTATAACTTGAGAAAATAATTCCTCTAATTAATGATGCTGGATGGCTATCAAATTTTATATACAGACTTTCTATATCAGTATGAAGCTCTGAAAATTTTATTAGAATTAATCATTGAGTAAACATCATACTTCCTTCACAAAGTAGAACCTTGGATTATAACTTAGAATTATCATATCTTGAATTATTGACACTGGAATACTCTAGGAATCTGGACATAAACTTGTGACAACATTATGAACCTCTGGTAACTTTCCTGGAATTTATGATCATATATATTTGGTACTTCATTCACAATCTGGAATTTGGAGTTATAACTTAGGAAATTCATATCTTGAATTATTAACACTGGAATTCCATAAAATTTGTGCATGGCTCTTGATAGCAATATGAACTTCTACAAATTTGGATGGAAATTTTATTGGCAAGTTTGAAATTACTATATAGAGAATTCTTAGTGTTTTGCGGGTAATTTGTCGAGAGGCTTAGGTAATTCGTCGAGAGGCTTAGGTAAATTCGTCGAGAGGTCCTTCATGTCATTGAGACTTAACTGATGAGAATTAAACATCGAGTGAGTCAAGTGATCTCATCGAGCCCGCCGAGACTTAGAAAAATAGTCAAGTTCGTTGTAAAATTTGTTGAGTGATTCTGGATTCGTTGAGTGATCTCGACGAGCCCGCTGAGACTTAGAAAATTAGTCAAGTTCTTTGTATAATTCTTCGAGTGATTCTGGATACGTCGAGTGATCTCGACGAATTCGGTGAGACTTAGAAATTAGTCGAGTTCTTTATATAATTCATCGTGTGATTCTTGATTCATCGAGTGATCTTGACGAATCCATCGAGACTTAGAAAATTACTTAGTTAACTATATAATTTGTCGAGTGATTCTAGATTCGTCGAGTGAATTGGACTAATCCGCCGAGTCTTAGAAAATTCGTCGAGTTGTCTGTGTAATTCCTCGAGTGATTCTGGATTTCATCGAGTGATTTCAATGAATCTGTCGAGACTTGGAAAATTTGTTGAGTAGAGCATCGTTCAAAAGAGCATTTGCCTAATGGTAGACATAGATTAAGTATCATAATTCATCTAAGTGGTAAGAGGAACAATATGAGTGAGTCTGTGGGAAAGGGGTGGTCACCAATAAAAGTAAATACCTTGAGGAAGGGAAGTTTGGGATGTCACCCCATCATACTTCCTAGTACCCTTGCGAGCCCTTTGTCGGGTAGCCCTCGGGAAGTCCAGGATTCACCCTAAACTTCTAAGTATAACTAAATGGTAGATAAGAGTAGACTAAGTAGGAGAATTTGATAATGTAAACCTCGTCCCAAATTTGGGACAAAATGGTATAAGGCTCGGTATTATCTAAGGAGGACTAGGAAGTCCTGCGAGCGGTAGGCTCGGTATTGTCTAGAAGGACTAGGTAGTCCTGCGAGCGGTAGGCTCAGTATTATAAGGAAGGACTGCTCAAGTCCTCTGAGCTGAGGGATCGGTGTTTCACTTAGAGGCTTTGTTATATCAAGTAGTTTGCATATACCCTGTGTGTTCTTAGGGGCATACATAAAGGTCTAGGCCAGATGTAGTTTCCTATATATGCCTAGGAGTGGAGGACCCAATCCACTGCCACTGTTTGTCTCAACGGGGTGTACCTGAGAAGAGACTCAAAAAGGGAATATAAAGGTGGTGTCAATAGATAGTATGTGGATACCCTGTGTGTTCTTAGGGGCGTACAAGAGGTCTAGGCTGAGAGGTGTGTGGCATAAGCCTAGAAGTGGACATGCCCGATCCACTGCCTTGTTTGTCTCAACCGGTACCTGAGTTGTCATACTCAAATAGAGGGAACTAATAAAAGTACTGTATGTACGGAGTCAGGTGGGTGAGTTGCATCATTTCATTGCACAACATAGCATATCATCATTGCATAAACAAGACCTCATCGTATAAATTAGTATGAGCTCTTTTATACGAAGAGTTTACCTTAGTTTCAGAACCCTTAACTTATATGTTTGAATGGACATTCCCATAAGCTAAGGTTATTTTCGTAGATGACCTTCCTTATAACCATATCTGATCTTTTTTGTGTTGCTTTTATTTAATGCCAAAATACCCTTCTGCTAGCTCAGAATCAGTTTCAATACTTGTTAGTATATATGCCTTGCTAGTTTTGCCACTTGTCACCTGCTTTTTTTACCCCTTGTTATCCTCCGCTTCGTCCTTTCGCACGGTGCCTAGGAGTTGCGGGGGGAGGCGGGGACAAAACTGGCTTAGTCTTTATGATTAACGGTCAGTTGTGACCGTAGGATTCTGAGGAGCTGGATCAGCAGTACGACCAACAGGACGTGATGGCAAGACTCGAGGAGCAGTTTCCGCGCAGCACCACTACTTAACGTCAGATTAACAAAAGTTCGATAGCTTCCGCATAGATGTAGAGTGAGAGAGTTATTTTACTTTATTTTGGACACGTACCAGGCATAAGCCCTTACTCTCTTTCATTTATTGTACTCATTGTTGGACCTGTATTCATTTGGATATATATACAGATTTGTGTGATTGTAAACTTGGTTTATTTTACTTAGTTTTTCTTCTTAACTCTTGTTGGCATGTTTGATCATTCTTGCCAGCAGGATCGGCGTCTTGTGTAGGCGGATTGTTAAACAATTTGAGGCCCAGAGGTGAAGTAAAATGCGGAACACTTCACAAACTTTCCACAAGTATAGCAATACAATGACAATGGGAAGACCGAATAGTGCTTTGGTATTAACTATCTCTTTACAATTCGAGGTATACATGGTGAGACGTGATTCAAAAGAATCACTGAGGAGAGAAGCACAAAACACAAAACTACAAGCTGCCGACGACCTGACAAACTGAGATCGTTAGACCGCACGAACAGACAAGCCGTGCGGTTAACTCCTGAGACCGCGCGAACAGAGCAGACCGCACCTGTCAGCCTGCAACCACAAACCACTCAACCTTCTGCTTATATAAATGATGCAAACATTTGAAGAAGAAACTGCTTCCTGCTGCAGACCGCACTCAAGACTGTTTAGTCTCCTAAGACTGTCTGATCAACTGAGTCTGCTACACAGTCCAAGAACACCTAAACACAGTCCGCCTAGACAGACCGCTGACGGACTGGTTTATTCAAAGCTAGAAGAAGGGAGAATGCTGACTGCGAATTGCAAGCCACTAACCTGCGAACACACAAACCGGTCAGGAAAAACTCAAACCGCGCGACCTCAGAATGAGACCGGCACAATCAAGCCAACTTTGGTTCTTACAGTTCTTGTTATGAATGATGGGCCCTGCACCCATATTTATAGGCAAGAGGACGGATGTCGTCACCGCTGAAAGAGCGACACAATAACCGACCATCAACCCGCATGTGGTCTCATAGAGCAGACCGCCCGAGCTCAGCATAGCTGACAGCTCCCTTATTATGCCATACGGTTATATACAAACCGCTCGGTTACCGCGATCTCCCAAAATAGACCGACATGTCTTTATTGCAAAAGCAAAACACTTCTTCAGTAACCCAGACCGACTAGAACAAGTCGTCAGACCACCCGGTCACTGCAAGAAGGCATACCTACTTAAACATCTGGCCGACTTGAACAAGTCGCCAGAACAACCCGCGCAAGCCGCCCGGACACTTTGCGGTGTCCCAGATCAGACAGCCCAGAACAGATCACTTGAGACAGAACCGGCCAGAGCATCAGCGCAGACCGCACGGTCTCTGCATTCTCCAATCTGCAGACCGCCCAGCACCTTTCCACTTCCACTTCAAAATTTTAACACGACCAACTCGTGTGTTTGTGCCACCGTAAGGTGGCAGTTCTGGTCATAAGATCCGGGAACTCTCCTGGTACGGGATAGAGATCTTACAGAGGGTGGGGATGGGGGTGAATAGTTATTTTAAAATCTCTTTACCCTCTTTCTTTTGAGTCTATTTCCATGAAGGTCCTACTATAAAGATTTAGAAATTCCGAGAACATCACAAAAGACACTCAAAGATTTATAGTGGTTCCTCAAGATAGTGTGTCTTGAGTAGTCCACTACCCCTATGCACCTATCTAGCAGTGTGCTACGATTGGCAAAATCTTCCAAAAACTTAGGCCATCAAGCCCTACAAACTCAGGCCCTGAAGCCCTACATCTTAGGCCCTCAAGCCCTACAAAACTTAGTCCCTCAAGCCCTACAATACATAGGCCCTGAAGCCCTACAACTCAGATATAAAAAAGATCCAACAAACTCAGGCACGCAAGCCCTACAGCTTAGGCCCTCAAGCCCTACAACTCATATCTGAAACAGATCACACAAACTCAGGCTTATTGAAGCCCTACAAAGAAAGAATGAGGAAAACTTCTTTAGCTAGATGAAGATTGCCTTCTTGGACTTGAATAGAATGCTTTTGATGTTTTCTTGGATGACACATATTCCTCTACAGTCCCTTCTTCAATCTGGAACACTTCTTATCAGCCGATGTTGCTTGACTGACTCTTGGAGAACACTTGATGAAGATTGTTTTGTTCTCTGGTTCTTGTTCCTTCTTTACACAGCATTGTTACTGTTCTATTGACTCGTGGGAATTTTTGGCGTTTATTACTTGTGTAAATTAGGACAGACACTTATCTCTTTTATACGACTGAGGAGCTGACTAACGGTCTCCAATGATGCATGTTAAGTGTTAGAGACCCATTGCTTAACCACACGCGCTGATTGGACCATCGGGCGGCGCCATTAAATGCAGTCAGCACGATTTGAAAGTTCTTTTTCTATCTCGACAACATTTGCAATGTCTCGATGGCAGAACTTGCCGTTATGCCGATCTATCTTGGACTTGGACAAATCTTCAAGTCTTCTTCGATCTTCTTTAGAGAAGGATATCTCAGCTGCACTTGTACTTACGACGAAAAAAAGTCATCTTAAAGGTATCGTCGTAATCTTGTTGTCATTTTGCGGTCTTCTCGACGATGTGGTTGAAACCATTTTGTCTTATCGACAATATCGTTGAAACCATACAGTCTTATCGACGATATCGTTGAAACAATACAGTCTTATCGATGATATCGTTGAAACTATTTTTTCTTATCGATGATATCGTTGAAACCATACTGTCATATCGTTGATCTCCTCTTGATCATTCTGACGATATGCGATTCTGCTTCTATAAGTTGTCTTCACGAGTTATCCCTTAGCCTTCTTGATGACTATCCTTCCTTACGACGATGTCGTCGACAAAGTAGAGCATTCATACTTAGGTCTTCAGAGAGCTTCCTTTCTCATCTCGATGACAAGATCTCTTTACGATGATGTCGTCGACATTGCTGAATACTTTGACTTAACTCTTCTTAGAGCTTACATCGATATCGTCATGTGATTTTGGTTGACACGATGATACAGAACTTTGATCGATTCTTCTTGGTCTTACAACTATGTTGTCGTCTATACTTTGATGTCACAACGATATCGTCGAATTGTTCATGTTATCTCGACGATAACTGACATAAACCTTTTGCTTAACTATGCGAGTAATCTCGATGATGTATGCGTGCTTATTCGGCGATATATCCAGTCCTTCTCAATGATTTTAGACTTAGTGAGATTGGATAAGTACTGGACATATAACTTAATCTCTGTAAGTATAAACTAGACACATCATTAAATACAAATTGTACTTATCATTGATCTGAGCACTTCTTCAAATTAGGAACATTGTTGGGCACTGTTCCCAACAATCTCCCCTTATTTGAAGAAGTCATAATTCATTCAATGATAATGTACATCTTAAAGAAAATCAGCATATAATAATGACATTTCAGTTTAGTTCATGTGATCACAGAAAGAAACATTTTGACACATATAATTTCATTGAGAAGTTATAAATATTGACATATGTTTTGAAATTTTCAGCATTTCTACATATGCCCACATTGAGTCGACCATCTATGTCTCTGGTTCCTTTATAGCTATTTCATTCCTTGCTTTCTTGGCAACAACTTCCTGTTTCTTCTCAGATTGCCTGGTGAAGTATTCATATGGCTTGGGATGATATTTGAGTGGTTCTAGAACATCTGATGAGATTCTTCCAGCCAGCTTGTCTCTTCTGTGGCTTCTTCTTGACTCTTTTTGATCTTCATATTTAGTCCACTCTTGGGAGCTATACATCTTATATCATTCAGATTTGTTCACTATCATGAGCTCCCATGCATTTAGTATTATGGCTCTGGATTTGGGACTCCACTTCTCATAGTTATCCTTCTTCTCCATTTCTTCTTTATACCTTTTCTTTCTCAGCTTTACCTCATCTTCCTCTACTATTTCCTTTCCCTTACTTTGATCAGCAGTAGTAACAGGAATATCAGCAGGTTGAACAGCAGGGTAATCATTATTCAGGGGAGGGAGATTCACTGCTTCCCATATAGTATTAGAGGTCCAGATGGCATGCTCACCATTAGACATTATCATTGATCTCTCCCCCTTTAAGACTTCTTCTTATATTTCCCTCTGGATGTTTCCCTGAAGATTCAGAATCTTATCTTTAAGCATATGGATTCCTTTTTCCAATTGATTTTTTGTCTCAAGTAGATGACTATCCAGTTCCTGATCGTGTTGATCTAGTTTTTCTTGGAGATTGGTTTTGTGTTCATTCATCCACCTGTTAGTGTCTATGTAGGCTTTCTCAGCGTTATTGCATATCATGCATTGATTTTCCAGAACTTCAGCAATACCCTAATGAGTAATTGCTAGCTATTTGGCAGTGTCTTCTTGCAGATTCTTCATATCATTTTTTAGACTTACAGTCTCATTAGTTAGGTCCCTTCTTATCTCATTGAAAACATTGTCAATATAGCTTTCAAATTTGAACCTTTGCTCTTCCAAGAGCATCCTTATCTGAGGAACCAATGAGGAGTTTTCTAGCCTTTGTTCTGTTGAAGAGTTGGGCCTGTCAGATTATCCTTCAACCTTCTTCTGCATTATGGGGGAGAGATAGATGTCCATCTTTTCAGCTTCCTCATATATAGAGGATGGAGATCTTTTAAGGCATATTTGACTCTTTAGCAATTGGTAGGTCTCTTCTAGTCTCATCAGCATGGTTATCTTGATTGGCTTCTTGGTTAGCTTCACTTGGATCCTCTTAGACTGCTAGTTCAGAATGGATAACATCCTTAGTCATAGTGAGATTATGGATGACATCTTCCACTTGAGCATGGAGCTCAATGTCCTGTTCCCCCTCAATCTCAGCATTCCTCTGCTCCACATTCACTTTAGAGCTAGACAATTCTAGATTATGGATGGGCTCACTTTCTTCTGAAGAACTTTCTTCTTCACTCACCACATTCACTTCAGCATGTGACCTCTTGGGAAAACTTGTTATGACCTATTCCCACCAATCCAGTACCTTGATATCCATTCTTCTCATATGATGGATTTTCACTCCAAATTGCTTGTTGAAGTTTTCAGGGTAGGATAGCTGCAGATAAAGAGATAGTATTCTTCCCAGATCGGGAACTTGAAAGCTCTCTTGTATTCTCTTGAAAATGATCTGAGCCCAATTAATTTTCTTGCTTAGGATTATCATGGTCATTATCTCAAACATCTATTTGGATATCCTGTCATGAGACCCTAACTTGCAGAGAAGGGCCTTTCCCACTATGTCAGCCAGTAACTTTCCTTGCTGATCAAAGTTCTTCCTTTATAGAGACCCATAGGTCTTCCTGGAATGCTCACAACATGCCAGAACTTTATCTAGCTCTTCCCGGGTGACCTATGTTGAAAATGTTGAAGTGTGAAGTTGGCGGTCTGGGAGGAGACCGTGCAGTCTGGTCTATCTGCGCGGTCTTGCGGTCTCTTCTGCTGTCTGACCTATTCAGTCTAACCGCAGCTTATTCGGCCTGACCGCCCTTCTTTGTCCAAGGCTGCCGAGGTGAGGCCACGCGGTCTAGTTTGAGTGACCGCATGGCGAGCTGTTTTCTGTACTGTGCGGGTTATGATGTTGACCGCACAGGGTTTCTGTTCGGGCGGTCTTCCGGTCTGGTGACTGTCCGGGTTCTTGTTGGTGCGTGCCGACTAAGGTGCTCTTAGTCGCACGGTCTCCTTCTTTGTGTTCGCGGTCTCTGGAGGAGGTCTCGTATATGCGAACACTGGTGGTGGGCATCATCACCGTGCGGGTTGTCATGATCGCGCGGCTTTCTGAAGGAGTGGCGATCTCCTGGTCAGGGTTGAAGTCGGCGAGCTCACAAAGTGCAGAGCGATCTTCTACTGACCGTGCGGGTAGACCGGTCGTGGTCGCGCGGTCAGGGTGGTGACTCTATCTCATAGGGTGGTGACTGGATCAGGTCGCATGCCTATAAATAGGAGTCACTGTAGCAGCAAAATTAGCTGAACTCGTGTCTAGAGCTTGCGGTCTCTTTTTTGTGACCGGCCAGTTTGCTGATTGAATTTCCTTTGTGCAGCTTCTGCGGATAGTGCGGACAGCAGCGATCACCTCTTCTTCTAAAGTGTCCGGGCAGTCTCGCGGCTTGCAGTGTGGGTTGCTGGAGTTTGGGAGAATCAGTGGAGTTCGGGAGGTCGCAGTTTTAGTGGTGTTGATTTAAGTTGCCGGCAGTCAGTTAGCGCGGTCTCGTTTTCTAGTCGCGCGAACACCCAGGCCGCGCAGTTTGGCGATCTCTGTTTTCAGACAGCCAGTTATCTTTCTTCTGCTGTATTTTTCCTTTAGGTTTTGTGTACTGGCGAAATCATGTCTCGCCATGTATACCTCGCTCTGTAATGAAGATTACTGATATTATCAATAAATATTGCTTTGCTTCATATGCTTCTGGTTGTTGGGTGTAACTTTGAGTTGTACAATTCCTGCTCACTCCTAGATCTTCGAAAAATTTCACATGGTATCAGAGCTAGGTTGGAGTGGATAGAGCAGTGAACAACTCAAAGTTGTCATCGCCTTTGTGAAGAAGGAACCAGTGGTAGAGCCATGGAAGCAAGAGGTCTTAGAATTGAGATGCTTACCTCAACTAACTTCAAGAAGTGGAAGTCGTGCATGCAGAGTTATCTTCTGGGCGAGGACCTCTGGGAGGTGGTTGGAGGAGATAGCACGGAGGAAGTTATCCTAGCTGGGGATAATGGTCATGAGGGAGGAATTGGAGGAGGATTAATGTGAAAGCAGAGTTCACTCTAAAAAGGGCAATATCACCTGACCTATTCGATCACATCTTAGGATGTGGATCAGCTGCTGAGATCTGGAGACCCCTAGATGGGCTGTTTAACAAGAAGAATGTATCGAGGCTACAGTTTCTGGAAAATGAGCTGGCTAGGTCGGCTAAGGGAGATCTGTCTATTTCTACGTTCTTCCTGAGGATGAAGAATTTGAGCGCTAAGATTTCAGCACTGGATCCTGATGAGCCAATTTCTGAGGCGAAGCTGAAGAGGCACATCATCTGCGGCTTGTGGAAGGAGTATGTGGCCATTGTAACGTCGGTGCAGGGTTGGGCAAATCAGCCATCTCTGCTGGAGCTAGAGAATCTGCTTGCGTCGCAGGAGAGTCTGGCATGGCAGATGGCGGGGGTGTCAATGTCTGGGGGAGAAGGCGAGGTGCTCTTCACAGGGAAGAAGAAGAAATGGGATAAGAAGCAGAAGACCGCTGGAGGCAATGGGCCTTCAACTTCTGGACAGCAGGAGAGGGGCTATGCTCCCAAGGCCAAAGGGAAGAAGAAGGGAGAAGGACCCAAATGCTTTAGATGCGGAAAGCTTGGTCACATCAGGAAGGATTGCTAGGTGAATCTTCAGCTAGGGCATGCTGCTGCAGGGAAGGAGGATACTGAGACCAGGCAAAATGATGGAGGATAGGGAGGAGCCTTCTCGGCTTCTGTCGGAGCTGTGTCTCCTATCAACTATCAGGAGGATTGGATCGTGGACTTGGGGTGTGGTCATCACCTCACCGGGGACGAGTCGAAGCATTCTTCAGCGCAACCTTACTCAGGTACTGAAGTATCTAGTTGCTAACCTAAATCACCTAGAGGGGGTGAATAGGTGATAACTGCGTCTTTTGCGGAATAAAAATTAATGTAACAAAATAAACACACAGCATGCAAATCATAAACACAGATGGCACAAAGATTTATAGTGGTTCCCCGTTCTTGGGTACTCCACTTGCCGGCCTCGCCAATCTAGCACCACAGCTAGACTTGACTACTTCACTAAATCTCGGATCAAGAAAGACCCTACAACCTCGGAGTCAAAACTCCTACAATCTCGGAGACAAATCTCCTACAATCTTGGAGAGAAAACCTCTCTTACACCTCGGAGAACAAACTCTCCTACAACTCGGAGAAAGCCTTCTCCTACTATTCAAAATAACAAGATAATGATACAAAATAACAACAAAACTTCAGATCTAATTGACTTCCATGAAACCTTCTTCCTTCTTGATATTTGAAGAACCTTGCCTTGAGAAAATTGAGGAAGAACGAAAAGATATCAGATCTGACCTTCCTTTGATCGTATGATCCAATAGAACTTGTTGACGAGGAGATATTGATCAATCGATCCTTCAACTTAGTCGGAGATGAACGATTACGAACACCAAAATTGATCTCCGACACTTGCAGGAGGCGGCACGGCAATATCGTGATTCTTGAAGCGACGATTAGGTTTGATCGCGATTAGAAAGATGAGGAGTTGATTTTTAATCATTAGGAGCAGGGCCTTATATAGGAAGAGGTTAAACGCCCATGAAAAGACAAGAATAACCTTAAAATAATCGAACCAAGACGTCAAACGGAAACAGCGACCCGTCAGAATAGTTAACGGAAAAAATCAGAATAAAACCGATTTCTCGAGAAATAGAAGATGACATCTCGAGAAATGAAATTCAGACAAACATAGCACTTCTCGAGATAAATGACTCTTCTTGAGAAATGATCTGGAACAACCGAGAAAAGAGATTTCTAAAATAGCAGAGAGACTTCTCGAGAAATAATCATTTCTCGAGAAATGACTTCTCGAGAAAAGGAGACTTCTCGAGAGATTGATTTTCCGAGAGAAGGAGTTTCCGAGAAAAAGACTTAGAATAGAAAGTCTTAGAGATAAGAGAAGGTCAAAAGAATTTTTCGAGATATAGAAAGAAGTTCTCGAGAACTGAAACAGAGCTCTCGAGAAAAGACTTGAACTTCTCGAGACATTTAAGAGAGTTCTCGAGAAATCAAGTTAACCTCTCGAGGAAGAGACTTGTATACTCGAAAAAATACTTAGAAAAATTCTTTTCTTCAGCCCATCCAACTGCATCAGCTTCCTCCTAGCTTTTCCTTAGTGTTTGAATCAAAAGTACATCCCAATAGAGAAATTTCAAATGAGTCAACACCGTGGACCATACAATGAGGAATTACATTGCATGGGCCTGTGTTTGGTGACCCATTGAGACCTGACATTGGTTTGTACTTACACATTTGAAAACCTGCATACACCATACTAGAAAGCAATATCAAATACAAACTCAATTCAACTTAGTTTAAAGGGGACTTCTTCAAATCAAGGTAATTGTGGACACAATTCCCAACAATCTCCCTCTATTTGTAGAAGTCAGAACCCTAAAGACTAATATGAATTGTAACAAGATAAACCAGATATGCTACAACATATAAAAGAAAGAAAAGAGAAACAAAATGAACAATAAAATCAAAAACTATATTAAGATTTATATTGTTCAAGGATGACTTAGGCTCCGTTTGGGGGGACTTATTTTCACCGGTCAAGCGGTTACGACCGCATGAACCGGACCTTAATTAAGGTCCGGTTCATGCGGTCATAACCGGTTGACCGGTAAAAATAAGTCCTCCCAAACGGACCCTTAATATCCATACAATCTGAGTTATCAAAATAAGATGATTAAAAAAACTTGCTTCAGAAATTGTCTCTTTTCTTCTGCTCTTGTCTAGTGAAATAGGCATAAGGCTTTGGGTGATACTTAAGAGGACCTTCTGGGGCTGATGGATTGTTATTACCATGGGTCCTGTAATGAATCCTTCTCTTTGTACAACTAGTCACATATCTCTTCCACTCAGTTGCACTGTAAATCTCAGACACTGGCACACCACCATCTTCAACAAGTTTGAGGGAGTCAAGAATAATAACCTTAGAAGTTGGACTCCACAGCTCAGAAAGTACTTCTTCTATAACAGCTTTGCCAGAAGCAGCAGAGCTGGATGCTGGAGTGGATCTTCTAGCTGAGGGACCCTCACCATACTTCCTCTTCCTGGAAGTCTTCTGTGCAGAAGGACCTTCTGAATGATCAGAAGCATGTTGAAGCTGGTCACCTGGCCTTGGAGAAAACTGAGGAGGAAACTGAGAAGGAAACTGAGAAGGAGACTGAGAAGGAGGCTGATTATCTTCAAGGTCTATTCCTGGTAAGATCTCATGATGCAGCCATACTGCAGTTTTGAAAGTGTAAGAATTCACATCTCTAATCTGCCTTTGAACACAGTCATTTAACTGTTCAAGCTGATCACCAACTGCCTTTTGAAGCTGATAAGCTTGAGAATACAAAAGCTCTGTCACTTTATCCTCCCCCTTTCTGACTTCTAAAGATAGGGTTTGGATGACAGATTCTTTAAACTGACCAACTTCATCAATGATTTTGAAGGCAATCTCTTCAGCTTTTTCATCTTGAGCAGCCTGCTTCTTTCTAACTTGAACTACTTCATCCAAAATAGTAACTACACCCTTAATGGTGTGTTCCATTGCCTTTCCACCCTGAATCATCTCTTCTCTGAGCTTATCAGAACTTGACTTAAGCTCAGCAAACATTCTGTTGACGTCCTTTTCAACATCAGTTATTCTGGCATGAACTTCCCTGAAGGAATAATCTATCTTAGCACTCTGCTGAAAAATTAATCTTTCAATCTTTCCCAGAAGAGAGTCATCTGAATACTGAGGAGGAGGAGGAGGCTGAGGTTCCTCAGGAAGTTCTTCAAGAATGACAGAACTTACCTTCATAGGAGAAAATACTTGAGGCTGATTATGAATATCACCAACTAGCTCCGGTTGAGCATTCTTGTCAGTGTCCATTAAGCCTTGCTCCCCCTCAATGTTTGCAGGGGAAGGAGATGAACCATGAACAGAGATGTCATCTTCTTCATTGCAGAAGTCAAAATCTGCTCCAGACCCACCTCCTTGCCCACTAGGGCTGAGTCTTTCACCATCTTGATGCTGTAAATCAGTGAGGACATCATCAATTTCCTTGTTAATATCTTCAGAAGGAGGAGGAGGAACTGCATCCTCTTGATGAGGGGAACTTGCTGGAGGAGGAGGAGATGGAACTGCACATTTTGGGGATTTTGACTGGGGTCTTCTTGTATAAAATCTCTTTGAAGAAGGAATAGTATCTGCCTGAGTGGCTGGATCAACAGGAGAAGAAGTAGGAGATAGAATGGCATCACCTGGAGGAACTGAAGCAACTGGAGGAACTGAGCTAACTGGAGGAACTGAGCTAACTGGAGGAGGAGGAGGTGTAACAACATCATCTTGAGGGTGTGCATCAGAGGGAGGAGCTGGAGGTGAAGTCCTTCTTGGAGAGGGAACAACCCTTGAGAGCACATCAACATGAAGTTGAGGCTCCCCCTGGCCACTTGAACTTTCCTGACCTGACTTCACAATTCTGATACCCCATCTCTGAATTGAGACAACATTAAGCTTCTTCAAATGATGAAGCACAGCTCCTTTAGACATGACAAAAACTTGAGGGTTCAGCTAATTCAGAAATAAAGACAATATCCTTGCATAGTTGGGAGCAAGGATACTAGCTTTGATGGACAAGAAGAGTCGATTTGCCCAATCACACTTCTTTCCACAGACTATTGAGGTGATCAAACAGAAGATATCCTCAGACACATGGCCTTGGCTGCCTGTCTTGCACAGAATTACCTTAGACACAATGTCTACAAGTAATTTCCCAACTAAGTTCATTTTCTGCCTTCTGATAGCACGGCCACCCTTTTCCAAACCACAGAATACCTTTGCTCTGTCCCAGTACACATCTTCTAATTCATCCTCAGAATCAATTACTGGAAGTCTAAGGAACTTGGTTAAAGATTTAGGAGAAATCTTTACCTTCACGTTTTCCACAAACGAGACGAGCATCCTCCCTTCCTTGATAGCCTTGACATTTACAAATAGTTCTTCCACTTCATTGAACAAAATTCTACAAGGGTGCTCAAGAAGGAATGACAACCCTGCGGCATCTAGCAAGTAAAACATATTCTGAACATCGTCTGAAATCGCAATTAACCCAGACCTTTTGACTTCACAGCCAATGCCGATCTTGGCTCTAGGGCAAGGAGCCATTGAAGCTTTGTAGAATCGAGCTGTGACTGCTAGAGGTGAATGCGATAACTCCTGTGCTTGACGAGATCGCGAGAACTGACGGACGAAATCGCGTGAGCTGTCGTGCGAGTGACGAAGGTCGCGAGAGGGAGATGAACAGTGAGAAGGGGTTTCGAGAGGGAGGAGGGTTTTCGCGTGTATTTTAAGTCATCCTCGAGACTGATATATATAGTTTTTCAATTTTATTAAAAGAAATAACAGTAAAATAAGTACCTGGCGGTTCGACTGCTCGAAGAAGGAATTTTAAGAAATTTAAGAAGACAGACCGACTTCTCGAGAAGTTCTTCTGATTTCTCGAGGGATTTCCCATTTCTCGAGAAGTAGAGTTCAGTCTTTGAAGAATGTATTCTTTAGCCTGTTTAAGCTGATATCTCGAGAATCTGATTGTATTTCTCGAGAGCTTACCTGATTTCTCGAGAAGTGGTATTCTGACTTAGAAAATTTTTCTGAATTCTTCATTTCTTCAAGCATTCATCTATTATGACTTAGAAATTTATTTGCCTCCTTTAACATCTGTATAGTTGAATTCTTCTTCTCTTCATGACTTCATTTCTGACTAGATTCTTACTCCATATTTAGCATACCCAGTTCTGTCTTGAAGAAAGAGAACTTGGTCTCATCCAGCGGTTTTCTGAAAATATCCGCTATTTGCTTATCCGTTGGAACATAACTGAGGTTGATGTCCCTATTCTCCACATGCTCCCGGATGAAATGATATCGTAATTCGATATGCTTTGTCCGGCTGTGCGAAACTGGATTATTAGCAATAGCAATAGCACTGGAGGAGTCGCAAAACATCGGAATTTCTTTGAATTTAAGGTTGTAATCTTCTAGCTGATTCTTTATCCATAGTAATTGTGCACAACAACTGCCTGCGGAGATATACTCCGATTCAGCAGTTGATATTGCTACACAATTCTGTTTCTTGCTGCTCCAAGAAATTAGTCTTCTTCCTAGGAACTGACACGTCCCGGAAGTGCTTTTCCTGTCGTCTTTGCTACCTGCAAAGTCAGCATCTGAAAAACCTATTAATTCGCTATCATTACTCCTTGGGTACCATAAGCCAAGATTTGGTGTACCTTTAAGATATCTCAAGATTCGCTTTGCAGCGGTATAATGAGATTCCTTAGAGTTCACCTGATATCTAGCACATACACATGTTGAAAACATTATATCAGGTCTACTAGCAGTAAGGTAGAGCAAAGAACCAATTATGCTTCTGTACTTGGTTTCATCGAAAGGTTTCCCTCTCTCATCCTTGTCCAGAGACATAGCTGAGCTCATTGGAGTCCTCATAGAGGTTGCACTCTCCATTCCAAATTTCTTAATTAACTCTTTAGTGAACTTCGTCTGTGAGATGAAAATTCCATCTTCAGATTGTTTCACTTGAAGTCCTAGGAAATATTTCAGCTCGCACATACTGCTCATTTCAAACTTCCCTTGCATAAGTTTTGAAAACTTCTTGCAAAGGTTGTCATTAGTAGATCCAAAAATAATGTCATCGACATAGATTTGCACTAGCAAAATCTTGCCTTTAACTTCCCTAAGAAATAATGTCTTATCTATCTTTCCTCTTGTGAACTTGTTCTCAAGAAGAAAGTTAGACAATGTCTCATACCAAGCTCGAGGAGCTTGTTTTAAACCATATAAAGCTTTTTGCAGTAAGTAGACATGATTAGGGAGTTCAGAATCTACAAAACCTGGAGGTTGTTCAACGTATACTTCTTCTTTTATATTACCGTTAAGAAAAGCTGACTTGATGTCCATTTGGTATACGGTGAAACCATTGAATGCAGCAAATGCCAAAAATAGCCTGATCGCTTCGAGTCTTGCTACCGGAGCATAAGTTTGATCGAAGTCGATTCCTTCTTCTTGTCTGTACCCTTTTGCTACAAGTCTGGCTTTGTTCTTTATTATCGTTCCATCTCCATCCAACTTGTTTCTGTAGACCCACTTTGTTCCAATAATGTTCTTGTCCTTGGGTTTTGGAACAAGTGTCCACACCTTGCAACGCTTGAATTGATTAAGTTCTTCTTCCATTGCAATTATCCAATGAGGATCTTCATTTGCCTCTTGGAATTTCTTTGGTTCAACCTGCGAGAGAAAGCTTAGGTACAAATTTTCATCGGTAGTACCTCTTCTCGTTCTTATTCCTTCATGAGGATCTCTAATGATTTGATCAATAGGATGATCTCTCAATTTTCTGAGTCCAAGATTCCTAGCATTGATGGGTGCATCAGGGGCTTCTTCTATAACTGGAATGTTTTCTTCCACTTGGATTTGTTCTTCATCAATATTTTCTTCTTCAGTCGAGGTTGGGAGAGGAATCTTGACGAAGATCTGTACATCTTCTTCAACTGGCTTCTCCAAATCCAATTCTTGGAGTCTTGAACCTGTCTCTTCAACAGAAGTACTAGAGGAGCTGTTATTTAGCATGCTCGTTTCATCAAATACTACATTTATAGATTCCTCTACAATCCAGGTTTTCTTATTAAGAACTCTGTAGGCTCTACAATGGCTACTATAGCCTACGAAAATACCTTCAAAGCTCTTTTCACTAAACTTGGTTTTGTAATGCTTTCCATTATTAAGTACAAAGCATTTACTACCAAAGATTCTAAAATAAGAGATGGTTGGTCTCTTGCCTTTTAAGAGCTCATAGGGAGTCTTTTCATGGTTTTTGTTTATGAGTGCTCTGTTTTGCACGTGGCAAGCAGTGTTGACGGCTTCAGCCCAAAGATATTCGGGAAGTGAAGTGTCACTCAACATAGTTCTGCAAGCCTCAATGAGTGTTCTATTCCTTCTCTCAGCTACTCCATTTTGTTGTGGAGTTCGAGGAGAGGAAAACTCATGAAAGATACCAAGACTTTCACAGAAATTCCGCATCGCTCCAGATTCAAATTCTGTTCCATGATCACTTCTGATTTTGACCATCGAACAATTGAATTCATTCTGAATTTGCTTGACGAAGTTAGTGAAAATGTCAAACGTATCTGACTTGTGTTTTAGAAAGAATAACCATGCAAAACGTGAGTAATCATCTACAATAACTAGTGTATAAGATTTATCTCCTAAGCTTCTAATTTGCAAAGGACCAAACAAGTCCATATGAAGTAGATATAAGCATCTACTTGAATCTTTGCCAATTATGCTCTTAAAGGTAGCCCGCGTTTGCTTGCCTTTTACACATGCATGACAGGGTCTATCTTTAATGCACTTAACTTTTGGCGCAACACGCACTAAGTTTTTAGAAAACAATTTGTTTATTGTTTTGAAATTTATATGTGCTAATCTCTTATGACATTGTTCAGCAAGAGATGCACTGTCTTTTGCTAAAAGACACACCGGAGTAGAAGATGATAAACAAATAAAATTTAAACAGAAAATATTCCTATAACGAGTGCCTGATAAAATCGTTTCGGAATTTTCTGCCGACTTTATCAAACACTTGTCTTTACAAAAATCAACTATGTACCCTTTATCACAAAGCTGACTTATGCTTATCAGATTATGTTCTAATCCTTCCACATAAGCAACATCCGAAAAGGATACATTACCATTAGATATCATACCGTATCCTTTTGTAATTCCTCTGTCGGATCCGCCAAAAATAACTTTTGGTCCGTTTACAACTGGAATGAAGTTTTGTAAAAGGCTTCTCATCCCGGTCATATGCCGAGAGCATCCACTGTCCAAATACCATATAGGATTTTTGTTGGCCTTTGGACATTCCTGCAAAAACAAATTATTTTGCCTTAGGAGCCCAAACTAATTTGGGTCCTTGGTCCCTTGTTAGTTGAGCACCACGAAGAGCATTAACATTGCGAGCGGTCTTTCTTGCATTGTTAAGTTGTGGTCTCTTGGAATATGTAGAATTGAACCAACAATCTACGGCAAAGTGACCTATTTTGCCGCAACACCAACAGTTAAATCGGTTGTACCTTAGTTTTGTGTTTTCCTGCTTTACTTTTTGAATGATAGCTTTGGCAGGAGCATTACTCTTGGAAGAGGATGCTTCATGGTTTAACACACACAAGGTGTGAATGTCTCCTTAGGCTTAGGTGCAACAGTTTTCACTATTGGTGCTCTCTTAGCACTTGGACCATGAACATAAGGACCATAATCTTTCAGATTGATCTCTTCATAAGGTGCTTTGAATGCACTTGCGCCAAAGTTTCTAGGAAGAGTCCACCCCTTGTAGTCAATGACAGGTCCAAAGTTAACTGGTCTTGTCAAATGACCATAGGAGCTTTCTAGATCATAAGCATTTGTGGGAAAGATAACTTTCCTAAATGCCACTTGATCTTGATGGGCTTTCCCTTTCTCTTCGGCGGTGGCTTTCATAGAAACCTCATTATTCTTCTTGGCATGGATGCCCTTAGAAGAATCACTAGGTCCAGCCACATGACCTATTCCACTTGCTTTAGCGGAGAATCTATCAATGATTGGAAGAATGGTTTTCGGTTGTGAAAAATTTTCAACTAGCTTCTTCTCACCGGCTAGCTGTTCTTCTAAAACTTTGATGGAGTTCTCTACACGATCAAGGAGCTCATCTGAACTTTTGATCTTGTCTTTCAAGACTTGGTTTTCCTCTTTGAAGGAAGAAAGTTGTTCAACTTCCTTTCTCAAATTAGATTCCACTTCTTTGAGAGACATGATCTCCTTGGCCTGTATTTTGACTACCTTTCGGCATTTGTCAAAACTTTTAAGCATTTCAGTGTATTGGGTCATGAGGTCAGAATCATCATCTGAGAGATTATCCTTTTGCTCATCTGGAGCTTGGTCAGAATCAGATAAGGCGGTGTGAGAATTTACCTTCCCAGTATATGGAGGTTCTTCTCCTTCATCAGTCATAGCCATTAGCCCGTAGTAGGCTTCTTCTTCACTACTTGATTTCTCCGAGTCACTGTCGCTTAAAGTTTTGTTCTTTTTAGCGACTAGACTCTTTTCAGTCTTCCTTTTCAAGTTGGTGGATTTCTTTTCTTCTTTTCTTCCATCCTCTTTCTTTTTATAAGGGCATTCAGCAATCATGTGCCCTGGCTTGTTGCAGCAATAGCAAACTATGTCAGAAGAAATATGTTTACCAGTTTTAGATTTATACCTGTCATTATTGCTAGAACTCTTTTTGTGATGATCACCATCACGTCGAGAATGTCTATTTTCAGAGGAAAACTTATTCTTCATGTGTCTTCTTTTGTTTAGCAGTTTCTTAAACTGACGGGAGATAAGAGAGAATTCCCCATCAGACATTTCTGAGCTGGAGGAGCCGGCCTTAGATTCTTCTTCATCAGTAGATTCTTGTATTCTGATTGGAGACAAGGTTCTGCCTTTTCTAGAACTCTCAGCCTTCATAGCCAAGGTTCTTTCCTTTCTTGAAGCGCTATTCCCATTTTCTTCTGTTTTTCGAATGTTCATTTGTAGCTCGTGGGATAATAGTTTCCCAAACAGATTCTGAGGGTCTAGATTTGGTAACTTCCCAAATTCTCTGATTGCAACAATCTTGCCATCCCAATCTTTCGTTAGGGAACGCAGGAATTTGTCATTCAGTTCACCATTTGAGAATTCCCGACCATAGTTTCTTAGGCCGTTTACAATTTTGAAGAATCTTTCATAGGCATCGGCAATGCACTCCTTTTTATTCTGCTTGAAAGCCTCGTACTCTTGATTCAAAAGAGATCTTCTATCATCTCTTACTTCTTCAGTACCTTCCATAAGAACTATCAAATATGTCCACATTTCTTTGGCAGAATTACAGTGAATCAAGTTTTGCAACATCGAATCATCCACTGCACTTGCAATTATGTTCTTTGCCTTTTTGTCTAAAGCAACGAGAGCGATCTCATCCTTTGTTAAATCCATCATTTTCTTTGGCACTTGAACTGTGGGATTGATTGTTGAGGCAGTCATTGGCACATGAGGTCCTTCTTCCACGACTTGGAAGATTCTCGGGTCTGCGGCTTCCATATAAAATCTGACTCTTTCTTTCCACATAGGAAAATTAGCCTTAGTGCATATTGGCAATTTCAACGAAGACGATTCCTTGCACTTTTCCATGATTTGCAGGCAACTAGAATGGATAGATCCTGTTCAAGGTGTTAACCTAGATACGAACAGCGTCCCTCTGATACCAATTGAAGTATCTAGTTGCTAACCTAAATCACCTAGAGGGGGGTGAATAGGTGATAACTGCGTCTTTTGCGGAATAAAAATTACTGTAACGAAATAAACACACAACATGCAAATCATAAACACAGATGGCACAAAGATTTATAGTGGTTCCCCGTTCTTGGGTACTCCACTTGCCGGCCTTGCCAATCTAGCACCACAGCTAGACTTGACTACTTCACTAAATCTCGGATCAAGAAAGACCCTACAACCTCGGAGTCAAAACTCCTACAATCTCGGAGACAAATCTCCTACAATCTTGGAGAGAAAACCTCTCTTACACCTCGGAGAACAAACTCTCCTACAACTCGGAGAAAGCCTTCTCCTACTATTCAAAATAACAAGATAATGATACAAAATAACAACAAAACTTCAGATTTGATTGACTTCCATGAAACCTTCTTCCTTCTTGATATTTGAAGAACCTTGCCTTGAGAAAATTGAGGAAGAACGAAAAGATATCAGATCTGACCTTCCTTTGATCGTATGATCCAATAGAACTTGTTGACGAGGAGATATTGATCAATCGATCCTTCAACTTAGTCGGAGATGAACGATTACGAACACCAAAATTGATCTCCGACACTTGCAGGAGGCGGCACGGCAATATCGCGATTCTTGAAGCGACGATTAGGTTTGATCGCGATTAGAAAGATGAGGAGTTGATTTTTAATCATTAGGAGCAGGGCATTATATAGGAAGAGGTTAAACGCCCATGAAAAGACAAGAATAACCTTAAAATAATCGAACCAAGTCGTCAAACGGAAACAGCGACCCGTCAGAATAGTTAACGGAAAAAATCAGAATAAAACCGATTTCTCGAGAAATAGAAGATGACATCTCGAGAAATGAAATTCAGACAAACATAGCACTTCTCGAGATAAATGGCTCTTCTCTAGAAATGATCTGGAACAACCGAGAAAAGAGATTTCTGAAATAGCAGGGAGACTTCTCGAGAAATAATCATTTCTCGAGAAATGACTTCTCGAGAAAAGGCGACTTCTCGAGAGATTGATTTTCCGAGAGAAGGAGTTTCCGAGAAAAAGACTTAGAACAGAAAGTCTTGGAGATAAGAGAAGGTCAAAAGAATTTTTTGAGATATAGAAAGAAGTTCTCGAGAACTGAAACAGAGCTCTCGAGAAAAGACTTGAACTTCTCGAGACATTTAAGAGAGTTCTCGAGAAATCAAGTTAACCTCTCGAGGAAGAGACTTGTATACTCGAAAAAATACTTAGAAAAATTCTTTTCTTCAGCCCATCCAACTGCGTCAGCTTCCTCCTAGCTTTTACTTAGTGTTTGAATCAAAAGTACATCCCAATAGAGAGATTTCAAATGAGTCAACTGTTGGAGTTGCCATTGTGATCTAGAAGTGGTCAAACATGTAATCTCACTGCCAACGCGATATGAGCCTGCAGGGTCGCACATAAGAGCATGTGGAGAAGTTGGAAGATTGACTGTGTTGGTAAAGGTTACCAATCACCATATAGAATGGGGAAGTCCAGCAAATGTTGCTGTCTGAATTCGTCGGATATGATTTGTCGGAATTCGTCGGGTTTACACGGATTGGATTCGTCGGATTCGTCGGGATTCGTCGGGTCATTCCGTGGAAACTCGACGAACTGTGACAGATCCTTCACTCGACAAAGTGTTGTCGTCTGTCTGGATTCGTCGGAATTCGTCGGGATTCGTCGGGTCATTCCGTGGAATCTCGACGAATTATCACAGAGAGCCTTGACTAGGCAATTGTTGCCGTCTGTTGTGATTCGTCGGATTTCGTCGGGTTGTCCCGTGAAATCTCGACGAATGATCTTCCGTGAAATTCCGACGAATTGTAACAGAAGCCCTTATTCTGATGTGTGGTCTGCGGATAGCGATTCTTCTAGAAGCTGTTTATCCTTTGGGTATAAATAGGACTTCGTTTTAGGGTTCATAAAAAAAAATACTGACGAAGAGAAAGGCCGACGGAAGTGTTCCGCTCTCGCCCGAACCCTAGACGGAAGGAGTTCCGTCGCTCGTTCGCCTCCGCCGACCTCCTCTCCGTCGATTGTCGTCGGCATTGTTCTTCCTGAAGCGGATCTAGCAATTCGTGGAAGTGCAAGGTGCAGCCTTTCTTCCTTCCGAGTTGCGTGCGACGTGACTTGGCGTTCTCCCGGCTCGTGTGGACTTCTGTAGAGACGTAGACATAATTCTACGTGAGAACTCTTCTTGCCACCGACAGGGATCAACTCTTGGAGCATCTTGGTTGGATTTGATCCAACCCCATTGAGGTAATTTTTACCTAGTATTTTATTAACTTCTTGATTCAACATTCATGGCCGATCCAAGCATTTTTGGGTTGTTTCTGTTTATTTCCGCTGCGCCTACATCTGATGTATGGTTCTAGAAAAACCCAACAGTGGTATCAGAGCTAGGTTCCTGGTCATGAATTTTGTTTCAGAAGTTTGGTTATTCCAGTACGTGCAAATCTAGGTATTTAGAAGTGTTCTAAATGTCAAGATTTCTTTCTGGAACATCAAATGTTGATGATTTTCAAAAGGGGGTCTTGGAACCCCACCAGGAACGTTTGGGATTTCGTGGTAATTTCTAATTGTTAGAAATTATTGTCTCCTTAGCAGTAACCGTCCCTCAAGTGGTTAATGAACCCTTGTTCTGTTTTGGATTTTGAATCCAACAATGAGAGACGAGCTTGTCTACTGCTTTAAGTCGAGTTGTCTTTGCCTTTGTCCAATGCATGTAAATCTGAAGATTTGGAAGAGTTCTAAATGTCCAGATTTAGCCCTTTCATCTATCAAAGGTTGATAGTCTTATGTAGTGCACATAAGGGATGCATGAGGATTTTAGAAAGTTTGTTTTTCTGTGGATGTGCACATTGATCAAATGTTGATCATGGTTAAGTGTTAACCTATCTTTAAAATTCCCTTCACCAAATATTAAGTGTTCGGATGCCTTCCGATGGATGACACTCTTCCTGCCTCGATCGATGAAGTGAGGGCTTGCCAAAGCAAGGTGCATTAATCTATCTTGGTAAGGGTGCGAGCGGATAATTGTGATATCCCACTGTCGACATCGGGTCTAACTTAACTAGGTGACCTCAAAGGTTGAGTGCTTGGAGGCATAGGGTTGGCATGCTCCATATGATGGATGCGAATAAGGAGTTATTCACCAGCCATACAAGAATTGCATGAGGATGCAATTGGCAAGCGTTGCCTACCTAAATAACCGCATTATGAGAGGAACGCCAAAGCGGACTCGTGGTGTTGGTGAAATACGGATCTTGTCCACTAAGAGAGTAGCTCGCATGGACTCTCCGAATTGATAGTGAGGGCTATCATTTTGAATAAAATAGTGGGAGTATTTAATTGAAGTCCAAATTAAAATAAATTGTATTTTGAAATTAAGGTACTAATTAGGTTCTGCATGAATTCTTGTAGAATTCCATGGCAAGTGGTTCACACTCCACCTTGTCCCTAAGAGCTATCCTTGAGAAGGACAAGCTTAGTGGGACGAACTATATGGACTGGTATAGGAACCTGAGAATTGTTCTCAGGCAAGAGCGAAAGCTCTACGTCTTGGAAGAAGAAGCCCCCGAGGTGCCGACCGGGAACTCGTCCCGTGTTGATAAGGATGCTTATAAGAAGTATACCGATGACGCCTTAGACGTCGAGTGCCTTATGCTTGCCACCATGAACTCTGAGCTTCAGAAGCAACACGAGAACATGGGGTGCAAGGAGATTGACGAGCACCTAAAGAAAATGTTTCAAGGGCAAGCTCGTCAAGAGAGGTTCGATGTCACGAAGGCCTTATTTCAGTGCAAAATGGGAGCTCGAGACTCGGTTGGTACTCACGTACTCAAGATGATTGGGTATATAGAGAACCTGGAGAGACTGGGTTTTCCTCTGGGTCAAGAGTTGGCCACAGATCTTATCCTGCAATCGTTGCCGGATAGTTATGAGCAGTTCGTCTTGAACTATAACATGAATGAAATAGACAAGACACTGCCCGAGCTCCTAGGCATGTTGCGAACTGCCGAAATAAACATGAAGAAGGCCAAGCCTGCTAGTCCCATATTGATGGTACATAAAGGCAAGGGTAAGGCCAAGGGCTTCAAGAAGACGAAGGTGGGACCTAAGTCACATCTTGAGCCCAAATCTTCTGCACTGAAAAAGAAGAGCACCGTGAAGGAAGGGAAATGCCACCACTGTGGCAAGGCTGGTCATTGGAGGAGGAATTGTCCTTCGTACATTGAGGGTCTGCATAAAATGAAGGGAGGTATGACTTCCGCTTCGGATATTTACGTTATAGAGATAAACCTTTCTGCTCCTTCATCTTGGGTATTGGATACCGGATGTGGTTCTCACATTTGTACAAATGTGCAGGAACTAGGAAGGAGGAGATTGCTGAGTAAAGGAGAGGTGGACCTACGTGTCGGCAATGGAGCAAGAGTTGCTGCTGTAGCCGTAGGGGTTTACCGTCTTTCTTTGCCCAGTGGGCTTGTAATAGAACTTAATAATTGTTATTTTGTTCCGGCCATAACTAGAAACATTATATCCATTTCATGTTTGGACATGATTGGATTTTCTTTTATAATTAAGAACAATTGTTGTTCTATATTTAAGAATGATGTTTGTTATGCTGTAGCTCAATTGTTTAATGGTCTTTATGTTTTGAACCTGGACCATCCGATCTATAATGTAGATAGTAATAAAAGACTAAGAACAAATGACTCAAATCCTACATATCTCTGGCATTGTCGTTTGGGCCATATAAACGAGAAGCGCATATCCAAGCTCCATAAAGATGGACTATTGGACTCATTTGATTATGAATCATTTGAGCGATGTGAGTCTTGTTTATTAGGCAAGATGACTAAACCCCCTTTCACTGGTTATACTGAGAGGGCTGAGGATCTCTTGGGTGTTGTACATAGTGATGTATGCGGACCCATGAGTTCTATGGCTAGAGGTGGGTATTTCTACTTCGTTACATTTACTGATGATTTCAGTAGATACGGATACGTGTATCTTATGAAGTGCAAATCCGAAACCTTTGAAAAGTTCAAAGAGTTTAAGAATGAAGTGGAGAACCAATTGGGTAAAAAGGTTAAAGCACTCCGATCTGATCGAGGTGGCGAATACCTGAGTCATGAGTTCCGTGATCATCTGAAAGAGTGTGGTATTGTATCACAGCTCACTCCACCTAGGACACCGCAGCATAATGGTGTGTCTGAGAGGAGAAATCGTACTCTGTTAGACATGGTACGGTCGATGATGAGTCATGCAGACTTGCCTGTTTCCTTTTGGGGTTTTGCTTTAGAGACTGCTGCAATGTCACTGAATCGCGCTCCGACGAAAACGGTTCTAAAGACACCATATGAGATATGGACTGGGAAGCGTCCTAGTATGTCGTTCATTAAAATTTGGGGCTGTGAGGCATACGTACGACGTCAAATGCCTGACAAGCTAGAACCCAAATCAGATAAGTGTTATCTGGTGGGATATCCTAAGGAAACGAAGGGATATTACTTTTACCTACCGTCTGAGGGCAAAGTGTTTGTCGCAAGGACGGGTGTCTTCTTGGAGAAAGAGTTCTTATCAAGAAAGACGCAAAAGGTAGAACTTGAAGAAGTTCAAGAACCACAAATAGTGAATGAACCAGAGTTGGATTCTGAGCCAGGACTACAAGATGTTGTAGCTAGAGAACCTGCTCACGAAACACAAGTCCTACGTAGATCTGGTAGACCAAGATTTGAGCCTGAGAGATATGGATTTCTCGTGTCTCAAATAGGTAATGTGTTGCTTATGGATCATGATGATGAACCAGCAACCTACCAAGAGGCTATGTATGGACCGGACTCCGACAAATGGCTTGAGGCTATGAAATCCGAAATGGACTCCATGTATATAAACCAAGTTTGGAACTTGGTGGAACCACCTGAAGGGGTACGACCCATAGGGTGCAAGTGGGTCTTCAAGAAGAAGACCGATATGGATGGGAATGTACAGACATTCAAAGGGTGACTGGTGGCTAAGGGTTTCAAGCAAATTCATGGTGTTGACTATGATGAGACCTTTTCCCCTGTTGCCATGGTAAAGTCCATTAGGATATTGCTTGCTATTGCTGCGTATTATGACTACGAGATCTGGCAGATGGATGTCAAAACGGCTTTCCTAAATGGAAACCTCCTTGAGGAAGTGTACATGACACAACCCGAGGGTTTTGTATCCCCAAATGAAGCCACTAAAATATGCAAGCTGAATAAGTCCATCTATGGATTGAAACAAGCCTCTAGAAGTTGGAATCTTCGTTTTGATGAGAAGATCAAAGAGTTTGGTTTTGTCAAGAACGAGGATGAACCGTGTGTTTACAAGCGAATCAGTGGGAGCATTGTTGTCTTCCTGATATTGTATGTAGATGACATACTGCTGATCGGGAATGACAAACCTACCCTGAAAGTTGTTAAGAACAACCTAGGGAACTGCTTTTCTATGAAGGACTTGGGTGAAGCGACTTACATACTCGGTATTAAGATCTATAGAGATAGATCGAAGAAGTTGCTGGGTTTGACCCAGAGTACGTACATTGACAAGGTGTTGAAGCGGTTCAACATGCTTGAGTCCAAGAAAGGATTTTTGCCCATGTCTCATGGTGTGAATCTCTCTAAGGACCAGTGTCCAAAATCTTGCGAAGATAAGGACCGCATGAAGTTGATTCCATATGCTTCGGCAATTGGGTCAATCATGTATGCAATGTTATGTACTCGACCCGATGTCTCTTTTGCTTTGAGCATGACTAGCAGGTATCAGTCTGATCCCGGTGAATGTCACTGGATAGCCGTAAAGAATATCCTGAAGTACTTGAGAAGGACTAAGGATGTATTCTTGGTGTATGGTGGAAAGGAAGAGCTCGTTGTAAGTGGTTACACGGATGCTAGCTTCCAAACTGATAGGGATGATTCAAAGTCTCAGTCAGGGTTTGTGTTTTGCCTGAATGGAGGAGCTGTGAGCTGGAAGAGTTCCAAGCAAGAGACAGTTGCTGATTCTACAACTGAGGCCGAGTATATCGCTACAGCTAATGCAGCGAAGGAGGCTGTATGGATTAGGAAATTCATCGGCGAGCTAGATGTAGTTCCTAGCATTGTTGGTCCCGTAGTTCTCTACTGTGATAACAATGGTGCAATTGCACAATCTAAGGAACCTAGATCCCATCAGCGCTCCAAGCACATACTTCGGCGGTTCCATCTTATTCGTGAGATTGTCGAACGAGGAGATGTGAGCATTTGCAGAGTGCCGACTGAGGAGAATATTGCAGATCCACTGACAAAGCCTCTCGCGCAGAGAAAGCATGATGGTCATACTAGATCAATGGGTATACGATACCTGAATGATCAACTCTAGTGGGAGTCTTGTGGGTTGCATGTAAAATAAATATTCTGTTGGCTGTTCAAAATTTATTCATATGATGAATTGTGTACCAATTATTTCTTTTTACGATTAATGTCAAGTTCTTTTATTACGATATACTGTTTCTATATGATAGGATAAAATTCGTGATAAATACCCTTAGAATGTTCGCTTCCATAGGACATCAAGTACGAGACTTGAATGTGAGAGCCTATGATTTCGAAGCTTCATTCTTAAAAGGTCCCTGGTCGAGGTATCATCGTAGAAGCTAAGGGTGATGATGATACATTAAGACTAGCATGTGTGTTGACTGATGACCGGTTCTCACAGGTCATGATATTGTGATATCAAGTCATCACATGGGTACTTGTTAGTGAACAAGTTGTACTGGACAGACCCAACCTGAGACTACTTTGTGGATTGTTACTTAAAAGTGTCACAAGTAGGTCTCATTTGACAATGGTGTTGTGGTCCTTTGACCTGAAGTCACAACATTCACCGAGTGAGGAAGAGCGTGCTTTGATGTCATCTAAAGTCTTCCTTGAAGAAGGTTGATGATAAGGGTGGTCGTTGGGTACGTTACGAATCATTTGGGTGTTTGGGTGTGAGCAGATATGGGATTTGTCCTCCTATATAACAGGAGTTGCATCCATGGGCCCCTTGATGGAATTGGACTGAGAAATGCATGGCCATGCTTGGTAGAGTCAATATGTGATATTGAGCTCACCATTCTCTGGAAGTCCGTTCTAGATCAAGAAACTTGGATTGAGCTATTATGAGGGTGACACGGTCCATACCTCTAGTTCTTTCCGGATGTAAGGGACAAAGGGACAAAGACAACGCTGGAACATTGGTCATAAAGGCTTATGAGTTATGAACTCTTATTGCTTGGGGAGCAATGATGCATTGCTAGATGCCGCTCATTGTTTGTGAGGTTTTTGGTTTGATACTTTCAAGATCAAGTGGGAGACTGTTGGAGTTTCCATTGTGATCTAGAAGTGGTCAAACATGTAATCTCACTGCCAACGCGATATGAGCCTGCAGGGTCGCACATAAGAGCATGTGGAGAAGTTGGAAGATTGACTGTGTTGGTAAAGGTTACCAATCACCATATAGAATGGGGAAGTCCAGCAAATGTTGCTGTCTGAATTCGTCGGATATGATTCGTCGGAATTCGTCGGGTTTACACGGATTGGATTCGTCGGATTCGTCGGGATTCGTCGGGTCATTCCATGGAAACTCGACGAACTGTGACAGATCCTTCACTCGACAAAGTGTTGTCGTCTGTCTGGATTCGTCGGAATTCGTCGGGATTCGTCGGGTCATTCCGTGGAATCTCGACGAATTATCACAGAGAGCCTTGACTAGGCAATTGTTGCCGTCTGTTGTGATTCGTCGGATTTCGTCGGGTTGTCCCGTGAAATCTCGACGAATGATCTTCCGTGAAATTCCGACGAATTGTAACAGAAGCCCTTATTCTGATGTGTGGTCTGCGGATAGCGATTCTTCTAGAAGCTGTTTATCCTTTGGGTATAAATAGGACTTCGTTTTAGGGTTCATAAAAAAAAAATACTGACTAAGAGAAAGGCCGACGGAAGTGTTCCGCTCTCGCCCGAACCCTAGACGGAAGGAGTTCCGTCGCTCGTTCGCCTCCGCCGACCTCCTCTCCGTCGATTGTCGCCGGCATTGTTCTTCCTGAAGCGGATCTAGCAATTCGTGGAAGTGCAAGGTGCAGCCTTTCTTCCTTCCGAGTTGCGTGCGACGTGACTTGGCGTTCTCCCGGCTCGTGTGGACTTCTGTAGAGACGTAGACATAATTCTACGTGAGAACTCTTCTTGCCACCGACAGGGATCAACTCTTGGAGCATCTTGGTTGGATTTGATCCAACCCCATTGAGGTAATTTTTACCTAGTATTTTATTAACTTCTTGATTCAACATTCATGGCCGATCCAAGCATTTTTGGGTTGTTTCTGTTTATTTCCGCTGCGCCTACATCTGATGTATGGTTCTAGAAAAACCCAACATCAACACCAGGGACCATACAATGAGGAATTACATTGCATGGGCCTGTGTTTGGTGACCCATTGAGACCTGACATTGGATTGTACTTACACATTTGAAAACCTGCAAACACCATACTAGAAAGCAATATCAAATACAAACTCAATTCAACCTAGTTTAAAGGGAACTTCTTCAAATCAAGGTAATTGTGGACACAATTCCCAACAGGTACTGATGCTATCATATCTGATGATGATACTGTGCATACTATCGAGAAGGTGGGGGTTGTTTCCTTGGGCAGTGATAGGGGGCCACTAACTTTGAAGAGTGTCTATCATGTGCCCGGAAAGGGGAAAAACCTCTTCTCCGTGACCAACTCTGTTGATGCTGGGTATCACATTCTGTTCGTCCCAACAGAAGTGAGGTTTCTTCGAAACGTTGAGGTGGTAAAGGCTGATGTCGTTCATGTCAGGAGAAGGGCAAAAGACTTGTTTGTTTTATCGACAAGTTCTTATGTCGACAAGATGAGGACAAATGATAGTGCTGTTATATGGCACGAGAGGTTGGGGCATGTAGGGATGGATAAGCTGAAGGCTATGGCGATAAATGGTCTAGTCAAGGTCCTGCCTAGTCTATCTTCCTACGGTGACGGTCATGTTTGCACGGGATGTCAGTTCTGCAAGTCTCATCGACTGCTGTTTGATAAGTCGCAGACAAGGAGTAGTGTGCCATTGGAGTGTATCCACGGTGACTTGATGGGACCTACTGCTACCCCCACACCTCGGAGGCAGCAGGTATATGCTAGTGTTGATCGATGATTACACCATATATGTCTGGGTTTATTTCCTGAAGGAGATGGTGGAGGCGATTGCAAAGTTTGTGGAGTTCAAGGAGCTAGTGGAGGGTCTGCTAGGCCAGCGGATTAAGAAGCTGAGAACTTATAATGGGGGGGAGTTCACCTCTGGTGAGTTCTCTAGTTTTTGCAGGGAGGCAGGCATCCGGAGGGAGCTTACTTGTGTGCACACTCCACAACAAAATAGAGTTGCAGAGCGAAAGATCTGTCATCTGACGAAGACCTGCAAGTGTTGGCTGCATGCCAAGAGTATCCCAAAGTCCTTCTGGGCGGAGGGAATGTCTTGTGCTGCCTACGTCATCAACAGGATGCCTCTCAGTCCCATCAACATGTTGACCCCGCATGAGATGATGTTCAAAGAAAAAGCCAAGCGTAGCACACCTTCGGGTGTTTTGTTCCACTGCTATGTGCACGTTCCAGATGCGCTTCGGATGAAGCTAGATGCAAAAGCAAGGAAGCTAGTCTTCATGGGATATGATGATTGGAAGAAGGGCTGGAATTGCGTGGACCCGGAGACACGGAGATTTGTTGTATCTCGCGACATCGTGTTTGACTAGGTGATGTCGTACAAGGGAAGTTCTGGTGTTGAGTTACTAGAAAGCAGGGTGGAGGACAGGAGAGAGCTGTGGAAAATCTTCAGGTGGAGCTGCCTTTGTCACCAGGTGATCCATCCATTTCTAGTTCTGAGACGGAGGCTTCTGGATCAGGAAGTAGGGGGAGCGATGCTCCTAGTATGTCTGGAAGGGGATCTAGGGAAGAAGCAGTTGAAGATAATGCGAGTAAGGGGAAGGTGTTGAGGAGATCAAAGCGAACGATCATTGCCCCTGATCGCTATACAGGAGGAAACATGGTGAGCTTTGTCTCGTGTTTGTTCGCTAGTACCCTGGATGAGCGGGAACCAGTGAGCTTTGAAAAGGCCAAAGGCGTGAAGCAGTGGGACATGGCTATGGAAGAAGAGATGACAGCTCTTGAAAAGAATGAGACTTGGTCTTTGGTGCGCAGGCCCAAGGGCATTACATCTGTGACATGCAAATGGGTCTATAAGCTCAAGAAGAAGGCAGACGATAGTATCGAGCGATATAAGGCTCGCCTTGTGGCTCGTGGATTCTCGCAGCAGTACGGTGAAGATTATGAAGAGACATTTAGTTCGGTGGCGAAGAAGACTTCAGTTTGGTTCGTTATTGCCTTGGCGGCATTTTATGGGTGGGAGATTTGGCAACTCGACGTAAAGAATGCCTTCTTGTACGGCGAGATTGATAAGGATATCTTCATGGTCCTGCCGCCAGGCTTCGTATCTGGAGATTTTCCAGACTATGTCTGTAAGCTGAAAAAGGCCCTGTATGGGTTGAAGCAAGCGCCGAGGGCGTGGCACGGGAAGATTGCAGAATATCTCCTATTCTGTGGATTCGGTGCTTCAGACTCTGACTCGAGCTTGTTTGTCAAGAAGAACGGGGAGCTTCAAGTCATCGTACTGCTTTACGTCGACGATATGATCGTGACGGGGAATTCAAAGGAGGAGGTAGCAAAGCTTCATGCTGAGCTATCTATCAGATTTGAGCTAATCATGCAATAATGAGAACCATGCTAAACTGATTGAACAGCTTAAGATTCTCTTGGTATCTCTTAAAAAGAGCAAGAAACTGGTCAAATCTTAAGCTGAGGAAATCAAAATCCTCAAGCCCTTCAGATCTCAAGTTGGTGAGAAGATCAAGGAGGAGATTAGATTGTATGGTGAGCTTGTCCTACTTTAGAGGAAACATAATGCTCAGGATAGTACAATCAAGTCTCTAGAGATCAAGCTCATAGCAGAGAGAAAGCTTGTGACTAGCTTCTCTAGGCCCAAAACTGTTCTCCTTATTATAGACTGCTTCTCCATTCAAGATAGAGGAGGACTGGGATATAATAAGGAAGTTGGAGAGACATCCCAAGCTAGAACTGTCTTTAAAAAAGTTGTCTCTCTACAAGAACCATCAACCAAACGGAAGGGAAATGCTTTACCTCAAAAACCTACTCCCAAAGAACAATCATTGACTGTGCAACCAATTCAAAAACCAAGGCACAATCACATGATCAGTAGTCATGCATGTTGTGAAGCAGCCTACACTTCTAGTCATCTGTCCTCCACTCAAAAGTTGTCTCAGAAGGTAAAATAGATTTGGGTGCCGGTGCTGTGACAAGGTTGGGTACTTTTCTATAGATTATTGGTTCAACCCAACAGTGTCTAAAGCAAGGTTTGAGAAGCCAGTCAGTGGTGTGTCTGCAAAAGCTGCAGTAAGTAGAGATGTTTCTTACTGTAATAACAAGAATCTAGGACCCAAATTCATTTGGGTTTCTAAGGGATATTAAATCTCTGTCTTGCAGGTTTGTCCCAGAAGCCAACCAAAAACAAATATGGCAATGAACAATAAGTAATCTAGGTATAAATATGGAATAAGAAGAAATTTATCACAAGTAAAGGTATCATGCCTGACATAATTATTGGATCTCACAATTAGTCCAACAACCCACGTATGTGTCCCTTCACAATCTAAAGTAAGAAATATTCAAATAAATCACATGTTTAGAAATAGAGTAAAACACGCATTTTCTCTAAGTCATCACATTAAAAAGAGTGGTTACTGGATGACAGTACATGAAGACTTGTCTGCCAGAAAGAATAGTGCAACATTTGAGGGGGAGACTCATGCTGAGCCCTCAGTACAAGAATCGATGCTGCCAATCAGGGATGGGACTTCTATTGAGGGGAAGTGCTCAACAGAAAGATGGGAATGGGTCTGCACTACTCCAAGTGGCTGGGCTCCAAAATGTTTAGTAGAACAAACAAAGAATGCTGCTAAGGTGGCTGCCTTAGAGGAGGATGAGTCCTCTAATAGCTTTGAGGAAAGAAGAGCCCAATCCCAACAAAATCCTGATCAGATTGAGGGGGAGATATCAATACATCTAGAAATCTCAGAGAATGGAGCTGAACTGACTAATGTGATAGCTGAAAGAAAATGTGGTTGAAATTATATTTTGAAAACATTTAGCTTAACTATAAAATGATAATAAAGTAGTGACACTCTTAAATGTGCACTACTTAAGCATATAAATATGAAGCTAACATGTAACACATTGATGCTACAAAAGAACAAACAAAGATAATATCATTGTGTCTACAAAACAATATCGTCGTAACAACAGTGTGTGTCATCGAAATGATAGTTTGTATCATCGAAATGTCTCTACGAATTTGACGTAACGTCACGACGATACCTAAGTCTCTACTCGAGAAATCAGAATTCTAAAAAAAATCAATCACGATCATTTAATCTAATTTAATTAAACATTTACAAGCGACACATCACCTCCCACACCATAAGTTATAAATAGGGCCAGATGTCTTTATTTAAAAGAACTTGCTACATTTGCCCTACAAAGCCATCGCGTACTCCTTGACTTCGGAGAGTGAACAAGTCGGTATCGGTGAACCCTCCCCTGATTAATCTAGAAATGGCGCCTAAGAAGGAAGGATATCTGTTTGAAGGAAGTGAAGTAGTAAGGAATGCCTTCATGAAGGCTCCAGAAGAAATCCAAAGCACAATAAGACTTCTCGACACCGTCACCTTGGAGTTCGTTCTTTCAGAATCAATAGTAATACTGAAAAGGGAAGTTCTGGAATTCTATTAGAATGCCAAGGGTGGCTCTAAGGGAACATCTAGCAAAAGTCTGGTGAATGGAATAAAAGTTAAGGTAACTCCAAGGAGATTGGCAAAGGTTCTACAGCTGCCAACCTTTGCCAAAGAGGAGGAGAATGAATTGTACAATTTGTGAAATTTTTCGAAGATCTAGGAGTGAGCAGGAATTGTACAACTCAAAGTTACAGCCAACAACCAGAAGCACATGAAGCAAAGCAGTTTTTATTAATAATAGCAAAAATCTTCATTACAGAGCGAGGTATACATAGCGAGACATGATTTCGCCAGTACACAAAACCAAAAGGAAAAATACAGCTGAAGAAAGATAACTGGCGGTCTGAAAACAGAGACCGCCAAACTGCGCGGCCTGGGTGTTCGCGCGACTAGAAAAGGAGACCGCGCGAACTTACTGCCGGAGACTTGAATCAACACCACTGAAACCGCGACCTCCCGAACTCCACTGATTCTCCCGAACTCCAGCAACCCACACTGCAAGTCGCGAGACCGCCCGGACACTTTAGAAGAAGAGGTGACCGCTGCTGTCCGCACTATCCGCAGAAGCTGCACAAAGGAAATTCAATCAGCAAACCGGCCGGTCACAAAAAAGAGACCGCAAGCTCTAGACACGAGTTCAGCTTACACTTGGTGCGATAATTTTGCTGCTACAGTGACTCCTATTTATAGGCGTGCGACCTGATCCAGTCACCACCCTATGAGATAGAGTCACCGCCCTGACCAAGCGACCAAGATCGGTCTACCTGCGCGGTCAGTAGAAGATCGTTATGCGCTTTGTGAGCTCGCCGACTTCAACCCTGACCAGGAGATCGCCACTCCTTCAGAAAGCCGCGCGATCATGACAACCCGCACAGTCATGACGCCCACCACCAGTGTTCACATATACGAGACCTCCTCCAGAGACCGCGAACACAAAGAAGGAGACCGCGCGACTAAGAGCACCTTAGTCGGCACGCAACAACAAGAACCTGGACAGTCACCAGACCGGAAGACCGCCTGAACAGAAACCCTGTGCGGTCAACAACATAACCCGCACAGTACAGAAAACAGCTTGCCACACGGTCACACAAACCAAACCGCGCGGCCTCACCTCGGCATCCTTGGACAAAGAACGGCGGTCAGGCTGAATAAGATGCGTCTAGACCGAATAGGTCACACCGCAGAAGAGACTGCAAGATCGCGCGGATAAACCAGACTGTGGGTCTCCTCCAGGACCGGCAACTTCACACTTCAACATTTTCAACACTCCCCCTTGAATTGGGAAGTTGAAAACAGCCCAAGTAAACTCCTCAGCCGAGTGAATGGCCCCTTCACTAGCGCCTTTATGAATATGTCAGCAACGTTGTCCATACTCCGAACATGCTCGACCGAAAGAGACCCCTCCAGCACCTTCTCACGAATGAAGTGATGCTCGATCTCGATAGGTTTGGTCCTCGCGTGACACACTGGATTAGTAACCAGTTTGAGTGCACTCTCATTGTCACCGCGTAGCAGAGTCGGACCCCGAACCTCCTTATGGATGTCTCCCACCAAACTCCTGAGCCAGATGGCTTCTTGGGCTGCCAAGGCCGAAGCCTTGTATTCCTCTTCCGTGGTAGAGACAGACACGAAATCCTGCTTCTTGCTGCACCATGATATAGTTGTAGGGCCCGCCATGAAGACAAATCCAGACGTCGACTTTAGATCATCTGAATCTCCCCCGTAATCAGCATCCATGTACCCATGCACCTTGAAGCCCGCATCCCTCCTGTATAGGAGACCCATATCTGAAGTCGCCTTGACATACTTCAAAATATTCTTGGCTGCTAGTAGATGAGGCATCCGTGGTTCGGCCATATAATGACTCACCCTGCCAACTGTATACGCAATATCCGGCCTAGTGATCGTCAGATAAATCAAGCTCCCAACCAGAGATCGGAACATAATCGGATCTTCCAGAATCCTCCCCTCATCCTTTCGAAGTTTCATGGCCTTCTCCAGAGGTGTAGAGATGCATTTCCCTTCCTTCATGCCGAATCGCTCCACGATTCGATCCGCATATCCAGCCTGGGACACCAGCACTCCACTTTCCTTCCTCTGCACTTCGAGTCCAAGGAAATGGTGAAGTTCACCCAAGTCCTTCATCCAGTCTTCTGCATCATTTCTAGAAGATGAGCAATCATCTGGTGCAAACTTGGTCTTTTCAAATGAAGCAGGTACTGGAAATCTGTAAGTAGTGCATACCTGAGGAGTATGTGAATCTTCATGACATTCTTCATTTGATGAAGCAACGAACCCATAGAGCTCCATATCCTCAGAGTCACAGTCTGAGAGAGTGAGTGGTGCTCTTATCCCTTCTCTAGCCACAGAGCCTTCTTCATCCTCAGATTCACAGTCTGAGAGAGTTAGTGGTGCTCTGATTCCTTTCTCATTTAGCCCCAAACATCTTTCTTCTTAAGAATAAGAAGTGCAGCAGCTGCTTTCACTTAGAGATCTGAACTTCTTAACATTAGATCTTCTAATTTTCTTCATAAAACTTTAATCTCTTTTATCTGATGGTTTGACACACCCAACGGCAGATTTGTTCAAGCAACAGCTTTATTTGAACAACCTCCCTCTGATACTACTTGTTAGTTATCGATGTTGTCAAATCACCTAGAGGGGGATATGTATTTTAAAATCTCTTTACCCTCTTTCTTTTGAGTATATTTCAATGAAGGTCCAACTATAAGGATTTAGAAATTACGAGCACATCACAGAAGGCACTCATAGATTTATAGTGGTTCCTATAGACAGGGTGTTTTGAGTAGTCCACTGTCCCTCTGCGCCTATCTAGCAGTGTGCTAGGGTTGGCAAACTACTCCAATAACTCAGGCCCTCAAGCCCTACAAGCTCAGGCCCTCAAGCCCTATAGCTTAGGCCCTCAAGCCCTATAATACTCAGGCGCTCAAGCCCTACAACTCAGATCTAAAACAGATCCTACAAACTCAGGCCCGCATGCCCTACAACTCAAGCTCTCAAGCCCTACAACTCAGATCTAAAATAGATCCTACAAACTCTGGCTTATAAAAGCGCTACAAAGAAAGAATGAGGAAAACTTCTTTAGCCGGATAAAGATCAGGTTCTTGGACTTGAAGAGAATGATTTTTGATGTTTTCTTGGATGGCACAGATTCCTCTTCATTCCCTTCTTCAATCTGGAACACTTCTTATCAGTCGATGTTGCTTGACTGAAACTTGGAGAACACTTGATGAAGATTGTTTTGTTCTCTGGTTCATTAATCCTTCTTAACGCAGCCTTGTTACTGTTCTATTGTCTCGTGCATATTTTCTGCGTTTCTTACTTGTGTAAATTAGGGCAGACACTTATCTCTTTTATTTGACTGAGTAGTCGACTAACAGTCTCCTATGATGTCCTTTAAGTTTAAGAGACTCATTCCTCAATGACACACGCTGATTGGACCATCGGGCGGCGATATTAAATGCAGACAGCATGATTTGAAATGTCTTGATCTGTCCCGACGACAGAACTTGCCGTTACGCCGATCCATCTTGGACTTGGACAAATCTTCAAGTCTTCTTCGATCTTCTTTAGAGAAGGATATCTCGACGATATAAGATATCTCAGCTGCACTTGTACTTACGACGACATAAAGTCATCTTAAAGGTATCGCCATAATCTTGTTGTCAACTTGCGATCTTCTCGACGATGTCGTTGAAACCATTTTGTCTTATCGCTGATATCATTGAAATCATATTGTCTTATCGGCGATATCGTTGAAACCATACTGTCTTATCGACGATATCGTTGGAATCATTGTCTTATCAACGATATCGTTGAAACAACACTGTCATATCGACGATCTCCTCTTGATCATTCTGACAACAGACGATTCTTCTTCTATAAGCTGTCTTCACGAGTTCTCCCTTAGCCTTCTCGACGACTAGCCTTCTTTACGATGATGTCGTCATCAAAGCCGAGCATTCTTACTTAGGTCTTCAGAGATCTTCCTTTCTCATCTCGACGACAAGATCTCTTTACGACGATGTCGTCGGCATTGCCGAATACTTTGACTTAACTCTTCATAGACCTTACAGCGATATCGTCGTGTGATTCTGGTTGACACGATGATATAGGACTTTGATCAATTCTTCTTGGTTTTATGACGATATCATCGTGTGTACTTAAATGTCACAACGATATTGTCGAATTGTTCATGTTATCTCGATGATAACTGATATGAACCTTCTGCTTAACTCTGTGAGTAATCTCGAAGATGTATGTGTGCTTATTCGACGATATGTCCGGTCCTTCTCCACGATTTTAGACTTAGTGATATTAGAGAAGTACTTGAGATATAACTTAATCTCTGCAAGTATAAACTAGACACACCATCAAATATAAATTGTACTTATCATTGATCTGAGCACTTCTTCAAATCAGAAACATTACTGGACACTATTCCCAACAATTAGTTAATAATACCTTCAACAATATATCCAACAATATTCCTGTAAATCTGTAAATGCTAGAGAAAAATCAAATTCTTACGTGGAAAAAAAATTATTTAGGAATACTAAATTTGGAGAAACACCAAAATAAAAATATAATCCAACTATTTCATCTCTAAATGTTAGAGAAGATAATAAACGTTCATTAGGAGGTGGTTAGGGAAAAGATGTGAAATCATATCAAAAAATTGAGTACTATGGCATGTTTAGGTAAGCCAAAAGTGGAATGGGCGGCGGCCGGAGTCCTCTCCGGCCTCTAAGGCGGCTTTTCACTGGCGACCTAAGCCGGCCGGTGGCGTGGGCGGGCGGTCGCACAATATCTGCAAGGGGGGATCCGACGGGTCGGGCGGAGCTTCAGGCGTCGGGCAGAAGAAGAGTTGGGGGCTGCGGTTAGAGGGAGAGGGAGTTGGATATGTAGGGATTAATTTAATTTCGAGATGATGTAAATAGCCATTCTTAAGCTGCTTATATAAACACCCTTTTATATACACGGAAAGCTTTTATATACACAGAAAGCTTTTATATACAAGGAGTTAATTCACGGGCAGCGCCAAATACAACATCGTCTCCCGTGAACCCCCACTTGCGCATGATGACAAACTCAGAGCTCACGGGCTTCCAATCTCATATACATCCCCTATTAACACATTTTACCTTCTCATCATTGCTTATGATGCATTATTTTAAATTTAAGAATTTGAACAGGATAAAGTTGGTTAGCACATCTGTTCTCTCCGTATATAATAATCTCAATACGTCTTCTCCTATAATCACTCGCAAGCTGGCAGAGATGGAGAAGAAGAGCATGCGTTGTACTCGTGCTAGTACTCTTGCGCTTCTGGTGATGGCCGCTGTCATACTGTCGGCGGAGGCTGCTGATACGTGGAAGTTATGCAACATGAATAGGGATGGGGTGACGGCATGCCGGCCGGCCATCTCGGGCTCGTCGGCCCAGAAGCCGGCGCCAGACCCAACAGTCGCATGCTGTGTGGCTCTTTCAAATGCAGACCTAAACTGCCTCTGCAGCTACAAGAACTCCGGCCTTCTTCCCTATTTCGGCATCGACCCTGACCTGGCGATGCAGCTTCCGGGCAAGTGTAATGTTCCGGCCCCTGCCAAGTGCTGAGGCCGGCCTAAGCAGCTAAAGAATAAACTAAGATGATGCTGATTGGTGTTACTTGATTTAATATATATGCTTTTATCTCCGTCCAAGTGCTTTCCCGCATGCACGTACGTAATCCATGTCTGTGTTTGAAGAAATGATTTCAGATTGTCTAGTATGTGGTTTGTACTCGATCGTCAACTATTGTATGCTTGTTCGTCAACTGGTATTGGAGTTCTGGCGCGCTAATTTAACTGATCAGATGGATTCTGGAACTATTTTATGGGGGAAAACATTCTAATGTAAATTCTAATGCGTCGATGGCAATGTGCGTGATGTATGATATGTATATAGCCTTGCCCATCTTATATACATATAAGACCTACTTCCACTGCCTGGTATCACAATTTTTTAAAATGTTTCACATTATAAAACAAGAGCCTACAAGTATATTCCCTATTTAGTGGATGGTGTTGATGGGATATAATCCACTCATACTAGAAGAAAAAATTAACATCAATTACACAGAAAAATTATAGCACGACTAGAGAGCAACAAATTTTACATGAAACCCCCTCTCTAAAGCAATGAAGGAAAAATCATCGGGCAGGGCACATGAACAATCCACTATAAAGTTAATAAGGATTACAACAAACCATTTAGGTTTGCCCAACCTAGATGTCCCTTGGATTCACAAATTGAATCCACTCTTAAACCACGGTAAAAAATCTTCTCTTTAAGAAAAAGGAAACAAAATAACTCAAATCTCTCCCCAAGCACCAAAAAGGGTAAACGAAGACAAGACTGAGCAAAAACTCGTTACAGCGAAGACGAAGAATACCAATGGTGAGAAACTTGTTCTTCCGCTTGAAGAACTCCTCCGACAACAATGACAACAAACACCTCTTGCTATCCGACGTTTTTCTCATTGACGACTCTAACTGGAACTTACTCTCTCTGCCAAAGATCCCTTCCTTTTTAGGGTAAATAGGCGAAGTAATCTTGGCCATCCGAAACAATTCCAAATCAATCTGACGACTCCCGATCGCGGATTAACGGAACAGATCTCGCCCGCTACCGCCCGTCGATAACAACTACCGCGTCACGATAGCTATTAAGGCGACATTGTCTCGACGATATCGACGACACATCTCGTCGATATGGCCCTTATCACGTCGACAACACTACCGCCCGCGGTATCCTTACCACCGGGCGCTAGCCCTCAACTCCCAGTAATCTCGACGACATTGCTGGTCTTCTCGTCGATGCATCCTGGCTTCTCGACGATATGTCGATATGCTACCACCGACGGTAGAGTTACCGCCTGACGATAGCTAACAAACCGAGAATCTGTTGTTACACACATCCTCCTTCTTCTCTTGCAGCAACACAACTTCAACCATGATCTGATTTTTTTCTTTTTAGGGGCTCGACCCCAACAAACTCCCCCTCTAGACCATAAAGAGAAGTCCCCCCACCTGACATCTTCAGATGGACTTCATGCCGATCAGCAACTGGCATAACTCGTGCTTCTCCCTTTGCACGACCATCGTCATCATGTCCGAAGGATTTTCATACGTGTGGACTTTCTTCACTTTCAGCAGCTTCTACTCGACAACATCCTGTATCCAATGATACCTCACATCAATATGCTTCGTCTTGAAGTGGTAGGTGGGTTCTTGGCCAAAAAAATAGCGCTCTGACTATCACTGTAGACAGTGAAGACTTCTTGCTGGAGTCCAAGTTCAAACATGACTTTCTTCATCCACAAGATATCCTTTGGCGCTTCCGTCAGCGTAATGTATTTTTCTTCCATCGTCGACAGTGACACGCACTTCTGCAACCTCGACTGCCAAGACACAACTCCCCCTACATATGTAAAATCATATCTTGATGTAAACCTCCAGGAATCAGCATCTCCTGACATATCTAAGTTAGATCACCCAACCATTATCGACGACTCTCCACTGAACTGCAAACATAAACATGTGGTACCTCTGAGATATCGGAGTATCCACTTCATAGCATCCCAATAGATCATCCCTGGATTCGCCAGATAGTTTCTCACTACCCCCACTGCATAAGTTATGTCTGGCCTCGTGCAGAACATAACATACATAGAACTCCCAACTGCAGATGCATAGGGGATCTGGCTCATCTCCTCCAGTTCCTTCTCAGATGAACGACACTGAGAGTTTGATCTCTTGAAGTGTCCACCCAACGGAGTAGCAACCACCTTTGCCTTCTCCATCATGAACCTCTTCAGCACCTTGTCCATGTAATCATCCTGAGATAACCACAACAAACCTGCATTCATATCCCTGGTGATCTTCATCCCAAGGATCTTCTTTGCTGGCCCCAAGTCCTTCATCTCAAAGGACTCACTGAGCTCTTTCTTCAGCTCAACAATGTTGGCCTTGTCATCACCGACAATCAGTATATTATCTGCATACAACAGCAGGATGGTAATGGTCTTCTCAGTCTTCTACATATAGACACAGTGATCAGCCCTGATCCTTTGGAACTTGCTCTTCATCATAAAGGAGTCAAATTTCTTATACTACTGCCTGGGTGCTTGCTTCAACCCATACAGACTCTTCTTGAGTCAGCAGACCAAATACTCATTCCCCTTGGCTTCAAAGACTTCAGACTGCTCCATATACAACTCCTCCTATAAATCTCCATGTATAAATGTCGTCTTGATATCCATCTGCTCAACTTCAAGATTCATGGAGGCAGCCAAACCCAATACCATCCTGATAGAAGACATTTTCACCACTAGTGAAAATATCTCATTAAAATCTACACCATGACTTTGACTGAACCCTTTGACTACCAACTTTGCCTTGTTCCTAGGCCAGGAGAGGCTCTCATCAGTCTTCAGCTTGAAGACTCATTTGTTCTTCAAAGTTTTTCTCCCCTTTTGTAGTCTGACCAAATCATAGGTCTCATTCTTCTAGAGAGAGTCTAGCTCCTCCTCCAAAGCTGCTGCACAATACTCTTTGTCTTCAGCCCTCTGAGCCTCCTCAAAAGACTCAAGCTCACCACCATCAGTTAGCAAAATATAGTCTTGAGTTGGGTACCTGGTGCTGGGTGTAAGACCCCTCTCTCGGAACACAAGACACGGTCGAGGGGAGTCCTATGCCCAGAACAGCCGCCTTGCGGCACCGTCAGCACACAAGCTAACCTGTACCACAAGACATCTATCCTGCCGGCTAAACCAATATTGAAAGTGCACAATGTGCCTCTGAGTATTTACTAGAGGGGGGTGAATAGATATTTAAATCTCTTGTACCCTAGTTATGCACACACAATAAAAACTACTAAGTATTATGCAATCAACAAAGCCAAAACAGAATAAAGTAATTACAATAATAATAAAATAGAAAACAGTAAACCGGGACAGCACAGAAAATTAATCCAGAAGACTCAGAATTTTATAGTAGTTCCCAAAAATGTGGGTGACCCACTCTTCTACCTCCTTGGTAGGATTGCACTAACTGTGCCCGAGTCTTTTGATAAGGAGACTCTCATAATCACTGAGTCTTTTGATAAGGAGACTCTTAGAACCACTGAGTCTTTTGATTAGGAGACTCTTAGAACCACTGAATCCTTTGGAAGAGAGATTCTTAAAACTCTTTTATAGTTAGAGGATGAGAACAGTAGAAATAGAAGAAAGAAGAGAACAAAATTCTTATGTAAGAATTCTTCAGAAGCTTTCTCTTTGAATGTTGTTGCTTCTGTTTATCTCAGGATCCGAATATGATGAACCCTTGCTTATGATAGTGATGATTGCAAGGGTTATGAGCTTGATCCTGTTTCTCTGAGCTTTTGTAGACTTGTTGCTATGTGATGTAGAAGAAGAAGCTGCACTGTTGTTATGTTCTTTTGCTGTGCAGAGGAGTTGTTCTGTTGTTCTGTCTTAGGGTTGAAGGAGGAAGACGCAAAAGCTCTATTTCGACAGTCAGAATAATATTATAAGTTGTATTATTTTTCTTCTCCTCTCAGCATACTTATTCTCTATGATTGGAGTTTGAATTTCTTTCATCTTTTGGACTGTCCTTAAAAGAAATGCCCATTGGACAATTGGTTTTTCCTTCTACTTTTGTTCCTGACCCGTCCATCTGATTTGAATAACTTCGAAGAATGTCTTTGTTGTATCCTGGAATACTCTATTCCATTCTTACCAATAAACGAGTTGTTGGAGAACTGTCTTCAGCTTTAAAAACCTTCTAAAAAGGTACTAAAAAAGATAGCAGAAAAACTTATATTTCTGACTGTACTTGATGCAGCAACGACTTCATCTTTCGTCATATCGACGCACCTCTAAGTTCTTATAGGATTTGTAACGATCCAGGCCCGCCAACACGGGACCCAGCTGGACCGCCAGCACCCTCCCAGCCCAGGCCCGCCAAAACGGGACCCAGCTGGCACCTAAAGGGTTCAGCCTAACCAGATGGTCTGCAGACCATGCACCCCAACCCCTCTCTGTCCCACCACAGGGCACAGTGGGTTGTTGGAGACCGCAGTCCCCCTTTGATGAGAATTGAGCCAGTTAAGCGGCAGCGCGTGGACTTCCCAGGAGGTCACCCATCCCAGAATTGCTCTAGCCCGAGCACGCTTAACTCTGGAGTCAATTTCACAAAATATATAGCACACAATAGACCCAAGGCAGGAGTGGCCGACATGAGTACACGAAAGACAGACATGTAGGACTGGGTTGTATGACAGGAGTACTAACGCATGGTAAGGCAATGTGTTACGGATCCGCCACCAGTTATCTTTGCAGTGGATCCGCCATCAGTTATCTTGCATTATTATTATTATTTAAATGTGGAGTCGGGTTATATCGAGTCGGTTGTATCTAGTCGTGTCGTAGCGTTAAGTGTTACGGATCCGCCACCAGTTATCTTGCAGTGGATCCGCCATCAGTTATCTTGCATTATTATTATTATTATTTAAATGTGGAGTCGGGTTATATCGACTTGGTTGTATCGAGTCGTGTCGTAGCGTTAAGTGTTTTAATATTTGTTTGTGTTATTTACAATTATGCCAACGACGCCTATATATAGGGCCTTTGGGGTCTTGTAATAGGCAATTGGTGATGAGAAGTGAAAGTACTCCATAGTTAAGCGTGCTCGGGCTGGAGCAATTCTGGGATGGGTGACCTCCTGGGAAGTCCACGCGTTGCCGCTTAACTGGCTTAATTCTCATCAAAGGGGGACTGCGGTCTCCAACAACCCACTGTGCCCTGTGGTGGGACAGAGAGGGGTTGGGGTGCATGGTCAACAGACCATCTGGTTAGGTTGAACCCTTCCGGTGTCAGTTGGGTCCCGTATTGGCGGGCCTGGGCTGGGAGGGTGCTGGCGGTCCAGCTGGGTCCTGTGTTGGCGGGCCTGGATCGTTACAAAAAGTCCTATCCTCCAGGATTGCACTTTTTGTAACGATCCAGGCCCGCCAACACGGGACCCAGCTGGATCGCCAGCACCCTCCCGACTCAGGCCCGCCAACACGGGACCCAGCTGGCACCAGAAGGGTTCAGCCTAACCAGATGGTCTGCAGACCATGCACCCCAAACCCTCTTTGTCCCACCACAGGGCACAGTGGGTTGTTGGAGACCACAACCTCCCTTTGGTGAGAAGTGATCCAGTTAAGCGCCTCTACGGGGCCTTCCCAGGTGGTCACCCATCCCAGTACTACTCCAGCCCGAGCACGCTTAACTATAGAGTTCTTTCACTTCTTATCATCAATTGGTGATGAGAAGTGAAAGAACTCTATAGTTAAGCGTGCTCAGGCTGGAGTAGTACTGGGATAGGTGACCTCCTGGGAAGGCTTCGTAGAGGCGCTTAACTGGATCACTTCTCACCAAAGGGAGGTTGTGGTACCCAACAACCCACTATGCCCTGTGGTGGGACAGAGAGGGGTTGGGTTGCATGGTCTGCAGACCATTTGGTTAGGCTGAACCCTTCCGGTGCAAGCTGGGTCCTGTGTTGGCGGGCCTGGGCTGGGAGGGTGCTGGCGGTCCAGCTGGGTCCCGTGTTAGCGGGCCTGGATCGTTATAGGATTAGCTTCGAATTCCTTCTTAGCTCTAGCTGAACTCAGATGTCGACGTTGCGTCGATTACTTCTTGTCGTATCCGTCGAGTTGAAGACTTAGTCTTGAACTTCATCTTCTGCGTCTACTCGAAGTCGAAGTTGCATCGACTTTTGAGATGGCTTCAACATGCTCTTCCTTCCGCGTCGAGTTCATTTCGATGTTGCGTCGACTTTACTTGATACTTTGACAGTCAGTCTGAGTTGCTTCGACTTCTAGTCAGAGTTGCGTCGACTTTTATTCGACGCAAGTTTTAACTCAACTGAATTTGTGCTTATCTTGGCCTGTTCTTGACATTCTAAGGTGAGTGTGACATCCTAGGGCATCTAATGACTAATTTACCCTTTCTATACAACATGGGTAATATAACCTAACTGATGAAATTATTTTAAGTAATTTGTTAGATAAATCACAAGGGTTTTTCCCAACAATCTCCCCTTATTTATCTCAACAAAATTTACAATCTGATTAAGTGATTTCAAACATACTTTGACATAAAATTAAATGCAAACAACTATACAGAGATAATAAAGACATTATTGAATGGGAACCCATACCATATTAAAAATTGTTAAGTAATCATATTGTTCTTAACAGCTGTGTCCTCCTGGTGATATAATGTAAAATGTTCACAATTACTGAATACCTGGACTATACTATTCTTTGTCAGGAGTTTTCCTCTTCCCTGAAAAGACCAGTGGTATCAACTTTCTTGCAGCAAATACAGCAAGCTCATTCTCCTCTTCATCAGTCCTGTCAGCTCCTTAGAGATTATGATCTTCTTTGGAAGGCTCCCCTTGAGATTGTGCATTCTTTTCAACATCCAATGCAGCCTCCTTAGCAATATTTGATACTTGATCCAAGAGTTGATCATCTTTTAGGAGCCCCCCCCCCCCCCTGAATTGATGGAATCTCCCTCTTGGTTACTTCAGGGATTTCTGCAGCTAGCTCCCCCTGAGTTCCTGCATGAAGCTCCCCCTAGATTTGTGCATCTCCTAAGAGGACATCTGGAATTGTGGTTTGAAATACAGTCAGCTTGTTAGGACTGTTATGATCAGAAGCATCAGTAATCTTGTCCTACTCTTGGCCATCTTGTTTTTCTTGAATAATCACTTCCTCCTCATGAAATTTCTCCCCTTCTAAACTTTACTTACTATGGAGGTTAAGAACTCTTTAGATACCATAGAGGAGGACATAAATGCTTTGAGAGCCAGAAGAGATTCTTGTGATTCCTTTAGTTCACTCTCCATTTGTGAGTACTTCCTTTTGAACTTTCTGGCTTTAGTGGCCAGCAAGTCAGCAAATGTGCTAGTAGCCAATCCTACTGCTTTTGAAATCACTTGATCAATGTCAAAGGATGGAGTAGAATATGTGGTAGAGATAGGAGGTGGGGTACGAGTAGGTGAGGATAGGATTGCTGGAGGAATTACTATGAAATCCTCATTGAAGTCTGAAAGATTTTGGTGGATAGAGGAGTGTGTTTTATTATCTTCTAGAGTGATGAGATATTGTGGTAGGAGAGTAGACTAGTTGCCTACTGTGTCTTCAGTAGAAATGATTGTGGATGGTTGTTGTTGTGGTTGGAGAGGAATCTGAGGTGTAGGTTCTGTGGCTGGAGTTGATGGAATGGACTGGTTGTACTGAGCTGGATTAACATCTGGAGTAATGTTTTGCTGGGATGCTGGTGTGTCATGTGTTGGATTATTATCTCTTTGAGGATCTGGAAGAGTTGTCTCTCTATCCTGTGGAGTTGGGGAAGGAGGAGGTGAAGGTGCAGCTTGACCAAGCTTTAGGATCTGCGTGGTCCACTTGGTGAAAATTCCAATGTTTATTCTCTTGCTATGTGGAATTAACACTCTTTTGATTTGCATACCATGGGGTAATGATGGAGCAGCACCCGACTCATCATTCTCATAAATGCATTTTCCTTATGTGCATACTTATGACCAATCATCTTCAGGAGGCACCTCCCCTAGTTGATCTTTTTGTTCAGAACAATAATTCCCATGATATGGAGTTGCTGCTTGGTAATAGCATCATGGGATGAAATCTTGCACAGGAGCACCTTCCCTACTATATTTGCCAAAAATTTGTACTCCTCTGCCACATCATTCTTCTTATGGTTTATGGTTTTTTCCTTTCTGAACTACATTATCTGTAATGCCTTACTGGTCTCTTCCCCTGTCGGTTCATCAGACTCATTGCCTGTTGGTAAATCAAATGTGTGATAACATTTCCTCTATAATATTACTACCAGTTCTTGTGATTCTCCGATTGAGGGATCCATCATCTCTTAGGTGAATGTTGTCCTTCAGCTCTGTTAACTCATTATCATAGATTTTGCACCTTGTTGAGATCAGCTTTGTCAATCCAGCATTATGAAATAAGCCGAGAATGGCTTTGAAGTTATCAGAGGCTGCATTGAAGGAGTCCACATCAACATTGAAGCCAAAGATGATCTTAGGAGGAGCCATTGATTCTGAGGTGGAGTACCTGCAAAGAGAAAAGAGAGAGAGAGAGAGAGAGAGAGAGAAATGCCAGAAAGCTGGAGAGAAAGAAAGCACGAGAGCAAGAGAGAGAGATATGAAAAGCGTAATGAATTCGACGCCTATGTTGCTTAAAAGAAGACAATTTGCCGCAACTTAGGGTTGTTTTTGACGCACCGTCGACAAAGATTAATAGTCAGCGCACCAAAATGTGTCAAAACAGCTTCTAGAAGTGAAACTGTGCACGCTTGTCATGTCGACGTTGCGTTGATTAGAACTCGACGAACCTTCAAATTTGAAGAGCAACAATTAAGTCAACATATGCGTCGATACGAAATTGATGCTGCATTGAATGCTATTCAAAATATCTGTTGTAGATTGCTCTCGAAGCTGGCGTCGATTAGAATAAGATGGTACGTCGAATTCTATTTGATGCAACTCTGAATAAACAGATCTATTTTTTTAGAAAGTTCTTGTTGTTTTTCTCAGCAATGATTTTTATTGAAAATAGTAAGTATACTATTATTTTCATGAAATAAAGAAAATTTTAAGGGAATTCAGGTAATAAATCATTCCCGTTATTGGATTTAGTTCTTTATTAAACCCTTAGTTCTTTTTCCCCCTCCATTATCTCTTAGGAAGAGGATCCTACCTTATCCTGCACAAGTAGCTCAAACATTAGAGGGTACCCAGGTTACCTTTGTTAAAATTTTGAGAGGATTGGAGGTGAAGCAAATTAAGCGAAATGCTTCGCAACTTTCCACAAGTGTAACAATACAATGACAATGGGAAGACGGGATAATGCACTTGAAAATTGACTACAGTTTCCTCTTTACAATGCGAGGTATACATGACGAGACATGATTCATATGAATCACGAAGGAGAGAAGCACAAGACAATAAAAACAACAAGTCCTGGCGAACTGCCAAATAGAAGCCGCCAGAGACCGCACCACCACCAGACCGCACGACAAACTCCTGAGACCGTGCAAACAGAAGCAGGAGAAATGACCTGCGAGATGTCAGACCGCAAACCCAGACCGCACAGACTGCTGCTTTATTCCACTGCTGAAAATTGAACCTGTCCGCACTTCAGACCGCTAAACCAAGAGGTCGCCCGATCACTGAAGCTACCCGCGAACAGAACCAGAAGAATCTTCTCTAGCTGCCGCCTACCCGCAACTCAAGATCACCTGACCGTTGAGGTCACCTGATCGCCAAGCTTGCTGCGAACAGCACAAGAACTTATAACAATTCAGGTCGTAGACGGAGACCGCTGATGAACTGATTATTCAAGCCGCTGGAAGGTCACCAAGGAAACAAACCGCTCGCTGCTGGCCGCAGACCTTCAAACATAACAAAAGGTCAAACCGCTTCCAAGACCGCACGACCTCAAATTGAGACCGGCACAAACAATCCAGGCTCTAGTTCTTACAGTTCTCTGTTAGATATGACGGGCCCTGCACCCCTATTTATAGGCAAGAGGATGGATGTCATCACCGCTGAAAGAGAATGTAATAACCACCCATCAACCCGCACGCAGTCTCGCAACCGATCGCCCGATCTCACAAGCATTTAGAGAAATCGTCTAAGGCAAACCCAGCCAGAAGCATACCCGCAGACAGAGCGGACTCCGCAATCATCTTTCCTCAAATCGCTCAGCGCTAACAACAAGGAGACCGAAATAACTTGAGCATCCTGACCGATCAGAACAGATCTCCAGAACAACCGCGCAGACCGCGCGTTCACTGCGGTTATTAAACCGCAGACCTTTCACTTCAAAATTCAGAACTCCCCTTGAAGTGGGAAGTGGAAGTCAGCCCAAGTAAACTCCTCAACCGAATAAATGGTCCCTTCGATAACGGCTTAGTAAAGATCTCCGCGATATTATTCTTGCTCTGCACATGCTCCACAATCAGAGATCCCTCCAACACCTTCTCACAAAAGAAATGGTGATGAATCTCAATATGATTGGTCCGAGCGTGACACACAGGATTGTTCACCAACTTGAGAGACCTCTCATTGTCACCCTGAAGTAGAGTAGGACCTCGCAACTCTCCATGAATGTCATCTACAAGCCTCCTAAGCCAGATGGCTTCCGTAGCAGCTAAGGCAGATGCTTTGTACTCCGCTTCTGTATTAGAGACAGACACAAAATCCTGCTTCTTACTGCACCACGAGATCGTTGAAGGCCCAGCCATAAAGACATATCCAGAAGTCGACTTTCGATCATCTGAATCTCCCCCATAATCAGCATCCGTGTACCCGTGCAAACAAAAGCCTGAGTTCTTCCCATAGAAGATACCCAGATCAGAGGTAGACATCACATACTTCAAAATGCTCCTTGCTGCCAACAGATGAGGTTTTCGCGGCTCTGCCATATACCGACTCACCCAGCCCACCGCAAAAGCAATATCCGGCCTCGTGATCGTCAAGTATATCAGACTCCCGACCAAAGCCTGAAAAACCAAGGGATCAGGGAAAACCTTCCCCTCATCTCGTCGAAGATGAATCCCAACTTCCAGTGGAGTAAAGCTGCTTGATGCGTGCTCGACAAGTGCACCGGTCGCAAAATAATAAAGTTGGGAGTACGTCCCCGAATATCATCTCTCAAGGAATGCGCGTGGTTAGTTTGACTCTTCGGATTGAGAAAATAATTACAAGAGTTAATTAAAGGAAAAATAGGGGCTTTGATTTTGGGTTTCCTAAACTAGTGCAGAAAAGAGAGATGCGGGTCAAAACTCCGCTTCGCAAGGCGGGATGGATACAACGGCCGCGATGCCATGCTTCGGAAAGCGCATGGACGAGAAGGCACGCGGATGGGAGATCGCAAGGGCGGATGTGTTGAGGGTCGAGAGCACCTCTTCGCAAATGCTAATAGCACTTTTGCTATAACGTGGATTGTGAACGTGAATGAAACCGAACGATTGTCACAACGAGATCATCAACCAATAACATAACGAGACATGATTATATTATCACAACTAATTGTTCAATACACCAAAATCTCAGAAATTACACAACAAGTAATAATATGAAAATGAGAGATAGAGCTTTCGTCACCAAAGGATGAAGACTCGCCGTCGTTCACGGCCGGAATTTCGGGTTGTCAATCCGGATCCGGGCTCGGCTTCGGCTAACGTCCGGGATACTCGAAGGGTTGTCAATCCTCTGCTAACATCGCGTCTTCTTCACTTGAACCTCTAAACTGGCACCGAATCCCTGCATCTTCTTCTTCTTTTCACCTGAATAGTGTTGCGTGGTTGAGAACTCGCCGGAGTGGAGTAAGCGGAGCGTTTGGATGATGAATCGATGCCCGGATCTTGAACGGAGGTTGTATGGACGAAGGGAGGCGAATGGAGGGAGAGAAGCTCCCAAACTCCGTGGATGGGCGGCTACGGGGCGGAATGAATACCCTAAAATCACGGAACAGGGCATTAAATAGGCACTGGCGAAATAGTGCGCACGGCCAGTGGCGCATGACCAGTGGTCGTGTGCACTAGAAGTTAGGCGCTCGTGCGCACTATCCCAGCGGAACCTGTGACATAAACTTTATAAAATATAAAGATCGCACGACCGAATGTACGACCGTGCGTAAAAATGCACGACCAAATTCAGAATGCAACTTTGGGCAGCAAATGATCGCGCACGATTGGCGGCGCACAATCAGTGGTCGTGCGCAGTATAACCAGTGATCGTGCGCAGTGTTCCTATACAAATTTGTTCCGGGAACACCTGCACGACCCCTGTTTCAGCATAAACACAAATCAAAACCACTAAAAGTGGCACATAACACAGCATGAAAGATATTAAGAGTGATAATCAAGAAAATACACCACACGGGCCTAGAAGTGCACTTCATGTGAGAATTGTGACTAAATGAAATATAAGCATTATTACACAAAAAGTGAAGTGCAAGTGCGTGAAAACTAGCCCAGATGAGTCCATAAAAGTGTATATAAATGGGACTCATCACTGCTCTTCCCACCTTCCATGCCAAATCATTTCACGATTCTCTCAGCATAACCCTTCTGGGAAACGAGCACACCGCTCTCTTTCCTCTCCACCTCGAGTCCAAGGAAATGGCGGAGCTCACCCAAATCCTTCATCTCAAATCTGATAGCTAGCTCAGCACGAAGCCTAGCTACCTCTACTTCAGAATTCCCCGTGATGATCATATCGTCAACGAATAACAGGACCAAGACCTGAAGCTCTCCTGCCTTCTTTACGAATAAGCTCGAATCAGAATTAGAAGCAAAGTATCCGCAAAACTTGAGGTATTCTGCAATCTTGACAAAACACGACCGAGGCGCCTGCCTCAAGTCGTAAAGAGCCTTCTTGAGCTTGCAAACATGTCTTGGGTGTTCTTTGGAGACATAACCAGGTGGCTGATCCATGAAGATATCCTTGTCAATCTCGCCGTATAAGAAAGCATTCTTCACGCCAAGTTGCCAAATCTTCCACCCTTGGTAAGCTACCAATGCGATCACCACCCGAACCAAAGTCATCTTGGCTACGGGGCTAAAGGTATCTTCATAATTCTCCCCATATTTTTGAGAGAAACTTCGAGCTACAAGGCGAGCCTTGTACCACTCAATACTTCCATCAGCCTTCTTCTTTAGCTTGAAAACCCACTTGTAAGTCACCGGAGTGACACCCTCAACCTTAGGCACCAAGTCCCAAGTCTCATTCTTTCTGAGGGCAGCTATCTCTTCATCCATGTCTCTTTCCCACTCCTTGACACCAATGGCATTTTCAAAACAAGATGGCTCTCTCTTATCTAGGGGACCTGTGAAGAAACATGAGACGAAGCTCACCAAGTTTCTGCCCGTATACCGATCTGGTGGAATGATAGTCCTCATAGACCTCCTCAGAGCTTTACTCTAATCCACCTCTTCAGCTACCTGTTCTGAACTATCTCTCTTTTCAGGCACACTTCGAGCATCGCTCCCCCTGCTTCCTGAACCAGAAGCACCTGACCCAGAGCTAGAAGAATTCGGAGCACCTGGAGAAATAGGCAACTCCACTAGAACTTCCTCTGTAGCTTGCCTTTGGCCACCATCCAACCTGCTCTCCTGTAGCTCCACAGATGAGCTACCCTGGTATGACGTCAACTTGTCAAATACCAAATCCCTTGAGACCACAGCTCTCCGTGTCTCTGGATCCATGCATCTCCAACCCTTCTTTCGGTCATCATAACCGACGAAGACTAGCTTCCTTGCTTTCGCATCTAGCTTCGTTCTGAGGGCATAAGGAACATGCATATAACAGGTAGATCCGAACACTAAAAAGTGTTCCACAGAAGGCTTTTCCTTAAACATCAGCTCATGTGGAGTCTTCATGTTGATCGGACCAAGGGGCATCTTGTTGATGACAAGCTGCACAAGACATACCCTCCACCCAAAAGGACTTAAGAATATTCTTGGCATGAAGCCAGCACTTCACGGTCTCCGTCAAGTGACGGATCTTCCGCTCAGCAACTCCATTCTGTTGTGGAGTATGAGCACAAGTAAGCTCTCTATGGATGCCATGCTTCCTGCAAAAGTTGAAGAAAGCACTTGAGGTGAACTCCGCTCCATTGTCCATTCTCAACTTCTTGATCCGCAGGTTAAGTCGGCCCTCCACTAGCTCCTTGAACTCCACAAATTTTTCGAATGCTTCCGACTTCTCCTTCAGAAAGTATACCCATGTATACCTAGTGAAATCATCAACCAAGATCAGCATATACCTGCTACCCCCAAGACTGACATTCTTGGATGGTTCACATAGATCACCATGCAGGCACTTCAATGGCACTCTACATCTGCTTTGTGACTTATCAAATGGAAGATAATGAGATTTTCCATATTGACATCCAGCACAAACATGACCATCTCCCATGGATGAAAGACTGGGCAGGCCTCTCACCAGACCTCTCGTCACTATAGCCTTCAGCTTATCCATTCCGACATGCCCAAGTCTTTCATGCCAGATAGCAGCGCTATCATTTGACCGCATCTTATCAACATAGGAACTTGTTGACAAAACAAACAAGTCCTTCACTCTTTTTCCAACATGAGTGACATCGGCCTTCACTTCTGATACGTTCCGAAGGAACTTCACTTCTGTTGGCCCGAACAGAACATGATAACCAGCACCTACAACATTAGTCATCGAGAAGAGGTTTTTCTTCATCCCCGACACATGATAGACACTCCTCAACATGAGTGGACCTCTATCACTACCCAAAGAAACTACACCCTCCTTCTCAACTGTATGTATAGTATCGTCAGCAGTAATGATAGCATCATTACCTGAGTATGCCTACAATGAAGAGAACTTCGACTCATCCCCGGTGAGGTGATGACCACATCCAGAGTCCATGATCCAATCATCCTTGTAGTTAATGGAGGCCATGGCCTGCACAAATGTTCCGGTCATGAAAGCTCCATCTTGCCAACTACAATTAGCATTTGAATCCATCTCTCCCTTTCCTGCAGCATGACCTAGCTGAAGATTAACCATGCAGTCTTTTTTGAAGTGACCTGGCTGATTGCACATGTAGCATCTTGGCCCTTCCTTCTTCATCCCATCACGCTTAGGAGAATTTCTGCTCTCTTGCTGATATGAAGTTGAAGGCCCATCACTATCAGGTGACTTATTCTTCTTGTCCCATCTCTTCTTCTTCCCAGAAAAGAGAACCTCACTATCTCCTCCAGAGACAGTCATCCCAGCCATTTGCTTTGCTAAGCTCTCCTGCGAAGCAAACAAGTTCTCCAGCTCAAGCAACGATGGCTGATTAGCCTAGTCTTGGACAGAAGTAATGAAGGCAACATATTCGCTCCGCAAGCCGCAGATTATGTGCCTCTTCAGCTTCGCTTCTGAGATAGGCTCATTCGGGTCCAATGCTGAACTTTCAGCACATAGGTTCTTCATCTTCAAGAAGAACGAAGAGATAAACCAATCTCCTTGAGTTGCTTTCGCCAACTCATTTTCCAAGAACTATAGCCTTGCTACATTCTTCTTGTTGAACAAGCCATCCAAGGCTGTCCAAATCTCAGCAGCAGACCTACATCCAATGATGTGATCGAACAACTCCAGAATGATAGCTCTCTTGAGAGTGAACTCTTCCTTAGCATTTGTTCTCTTCCAAGCCTTCACAAGCTCAGCATTCCCTTCAGCAGGAACAACAGGTTGTCTTGCTTCTCCTCCAACCACCTCCCAAAGATCCTCGCCAAGAAGATAACTGTTCATGCAAGACTTCCACTTCTTAAAGTTAGCTGCGCCAGGAGTTCAATTCCAAAACCTCTCGCATAACCTCCTTCCATTTTTATCACACTGATTGCTAACCACCTTGAGGAACTTGAGTGATGTAACAACGACTACTGCTCAGCAACCTCCCTCTGATACCATGTTAAAATTTTGAGAGGATTGGAGGTGAAGCAAATTAAGCGGAATGCTTCACAACTTTCCACAAGTGTAGCAACACAATGACAATGGGCAGACAGGATAATGCACTTGAAAATTGACTACAGTTTCCTATTTACAATGCGGGGTATACACGGCGAGACATGATTCATAAGAATCATGAAGGAGAGAAGCACAAGACAATAAAAATAACAAGTCCTAGCGAACAGCCAAATAGAAGCCGCCAGAGACCGCAGTACCACCAGACCGCACGACAAACTCCTGAGACCGCGCGAAGCGATGTAGGAGAGATGACCTGCAAGTTGTCAGACCGCAAACCTAGACCGTACAGACTGCTGCTTTATTCCACAGCTGAAAATAGAACATGTCCGCACTTTAGACCGCCAGACCAAGAGGTCACCCGATCAATGAAGCGACCTGCAAACAGAACCAGAAGAAACTTCTCTAACTGTCGCCTACCAGCAACTCGAGATCACCTGACCGTTGAGGTCGCTTGATCGCCAAGCTTGCTGCGAATAGCACAAGAACTTATAAAATCCAGGTCGCAGACGGAGACCGCTGACGAACTAATTATTCAAGTCGCTGGAAGGACACCAAGGAAACAAACCGCTCGCTGCTGTCCGCAGACCTGCGAACACAACAAAAGGTCAAACCGCTTCCAAGACCACACGACCTCAAATTGAGACCGGCACAAACAATCCAGGCTCTAGTTCTTACAGTTCTCTGTTAGATATGACGGGCCCTGCACCACTATTTATAGGCAAAAGGACAGATGTCGTCACTGCCGAAAGAGAGATGCAATAACCACCAATCAACCCACACGCGCTCTCGCAATAGACCGCCCGGTCTCACAAGCACTTATACAAATCATCTAAGGCAAACCCGCCCTGAAGCATACCCACAGACTGAGCAGACTCCACGATCATCTGTTCTCAGATCGCTCAGCGCTAACAACAAGAAGACCGAAATAACTTGTGCATCCTGACCGATCAGAACAGATCGCCAGAACAACCTCGCAGGCCGCGCGGTCACTGCGGTTATCAAACCGTAGACCGCACGACTTCCCTCTTTCACTTCAAAATTCAACAACCTTGGGCCCTTTGCTTTTACCATTATAAGGAGATATGAAAGAGTAGAATGGTCTTTCATGATATCCTTTTGGATGGCAATGAATGGGTTTATTAAACCTAGATTTATTATCTTGGTGCTGGAAATGTGTATAAAATGTATCTAGATATAATAGATCTGCAGAATGTCTAATTATTCTACTTTTGACTTTAGCCTTTTGATTGCTATTGCTTAATTTCTCTGAATTACTCTTGCCTAGAAATTTCTGTTCATTGTTTGGATTTACTCTATTAATTATAGTTATTTTTTCAGGATTATTAATGTTCTGATCTTTAAATACTACACGACTCTCATTTGTTTGATAGTCACTAGGTCTCACAAATTTAACTGGATTTTTCCAGGCAGGTCTACTAGGGACTTCTGTGTGAGTGCATGGGTCTGCTCCTAGACCTAGGTGCTTAAATCTAATGGTGAGATTTTGTGTAATATCTTTGAGCTTTTGAATCCTCCCATTGAGAGAGTCCTCAAAGGCTTTTGCCTTTGTTAGCTCTTCTTTTAATTTTAGATTTTCATTTCTTATTTCAATCAATTCTATTTCCTTATCCTGAATTTCATTTCTCAAATCCATATTTATTGAATATAACTCATATTTCTTGATGTTTTCTAATTCTTCTCTATATGTTTCTAATTCTTTTTGTATTTTAAGGTAATCATTGCAAAATTCTTTAAAGCACGTTTTAAATTCATCAGAACCAAAATCAAAATTATCAAACAGTGATACATGTTCTTCTTCAACATCCGAGGAGATCCCTAATGCCATTAGGCAGACAGCTTCAGCAGCTTCTTCATCACTTTCTGATGAAGAGGGGCTTAACTCTGCTTCATAGTCACTCAGGGTTTCAGCAATGAAACCTTTACCTTTTTTCTTGTCTTTCTTCTTGAAAGACTTCTTCTTCTGCTCCTCTTTGATGCCGCTCCTATCCCTTTGTTCTTGTGGACACTCAGGAGATATGCGCCCTGGCTTATTACAGGAGAAGCAAATCACTTCCTTCTTTGGAGTCATATCAAATCTGGGTTTTGAGCTCCTCTTTTTTCTTCTTAAGGCTTCTGTCTTGACCCACTTTCTAAAACTCCTTGCTAAGAGACTGAACATCTCATCTTCAGGAGTGGAGGGCACTCCTTCAGCAACCTTTAAGGCAAGACTCCTTTGGATAGGAATTGAGTTTATCTCCTTAGCCTCTGTTTCAGACCTGCTCTTCAGTAGCATCTCATAAGATTTAAGCTTTCCTTGCAAAGCATCAGTAGAGATCTATCTATGGAATCTGAACTCTCTGATGTCCCAGATCCTTGAGTCCCTTGAGCTAGAGAAGCACTTGAGGATATTATCATTGATCTCTATCATGGATATCTCCTTGTCCAGATTTTTTAGCTCATTAATAATAATGTTGAATCTGTCATGCATTTCAGTAATACTTTCATCAGCTTTCTTTTGAAAGTTCTCATATTGGGATATGAGAAGAAACTTCCTGTCCTTTCTTTCATCAGAACTCCCTTCTACAATTGTAAGATCCCCCCCAGAATACAAGACACGGCCGAGGGGAGTCCTATGCCCAAAACAGCCGCCTTGCTATAACATCAGCACACAAGCTAACCTGTACCCCAAGACGTCTATCCTGCCGGCTAAACCAATATCATCATGCGAACCCATCAATAATAGAAAACAACAGAAGCCATAGATTCACTATAAGTAAAAGTGCCCCAACAAATTACATAAAATGAGAGGTAGCTACAAAAGCTCTTGCAAAATATTAGAGTATAGAATTGCCTCAAGGTCTACATCTCAAGCTCTCACTCACATCGGTCACTAACGGAAGGGAAGATATTATCGTCTCAGGCCCTGTCGCCCTAGCCTAGCTGTCTTCCTGCGTTGTATGCTGCTTCTCCACCTATCGCTGGGTCTCCTCCTAAAAATAGTGACGTAGCAAACGTTAGTCATAAAGACTAAGTGGATTCACATCCTCTCTCCCGACGGCTCTTAGGCACCGGGCGAAAAGAAAGAGGGAGAACACTGCAATATAATCAGTAATAGACAATATAGCAAGTGGCAGGAAATAGTTATCACAGTAGATATAACAAGAGTATAAGAGTACATCTACTTTAACAGTATAGTCAGCAATAGAGTATAAGCATAACACTACTCTAGCAGTATATAAAGAACTGAATTGAACTTAACTTATAATGATGCCCATACAAGCTTATAAGTTAAGTGTCTTTTACAATAATAATAACAAGTAACTCATCATATAAAGGTGCCCATACAAGTTTATATGATGAGGATCTTTATGCGGTGCAATGCAATGAATGTATGTATGATGACTCACCCATGATTTATGCACGCACTCTGATTTGCTATGCCGACATAGACTTATACTTCCCACTTTTCGAGGGTAGCTAACTACTTAGGTATCACCCATCATGGCCAGACGGTGATAGTGGATAAGGCTCTCAACTGCAAGGTGGGTATGCACACTACCAGACCTAGGCCTTATGTACGCCTCAGCGCTAAGAATAAAACAGAGGAGCACCTGCGTACTGGACACGGAAGGGGTCTTGGAAAGTGAACACCATGAGCCCAGCCCAATCGGTCAATGACACGGAAGGGGTCCTTGGAAGTAAACACAAAGAGCCCAGCCCAACCAGCCAAGATCTATCTGACAGCTCCCGTCGGTGTGACGACTGGCAAGCCCGTAGATCTGCCATAACCAATCTTCCAATAAGGATCAGTATGCAATCGTGTGAGAACTATACACACCCAAGTAATTTCCATGTTCAATGCATGTTGTCAAGCACCCAAGGACTCCTAACCAAGTCCATAACATAGTTACCATTACATGTTCAATCGATGCTACTTAACATACAAGGACCTACCAACCGGGTCCTTAACGAACACCTTAGGATATAATCTATCTTATAATCAACACCAACCCTCACTGCTCCTTATACAGAGTTTACATAACTCTCGTGCAGTGCATGTGTATATAAGGGAAATACTCTCTTTGATCCTATTGGACTACTTGTGCGTTTAATATCACGTTTCCAAAATCCTTGTCTAAATGAGCAACTTAACATTTCAATTTAGCTTAATAAATTTTAACAGCACATTTAATTAAGGTTTCAATTCAAAGCCAAATCTGCTTAAAATTCTACCATAGATTATAATTAATGCATGAGTCATTCCCACCAAATTTCGACCTCATTGTATTAGGCAATACTTATTTATGGTGTTCTATATTTATATGATACGATAAGCAATTTCATGGTAAATATGTATCCAAAAATTCTGAAACTAAATAGGGGTGATCACAACATCATTAGGCATATTCCTACTAAATGTTTTAAGCATCTGATAAATATTTTGAGAGAAATCGGTAAAACTTGAAAACTCTAAACATATTCATTAATGTGTACTAAAACAGGAATTCTGGGAGCTTCAGGCCACCAAACATAATGTGCCACCCCATTCTAAAAAGGTATCGCCAAGGGCTACAACATTTGTGTTGAGCCCAAGGTCCAGATCTAAGCCTAAGCTATCTAAAATTGGGTTTGAACCCAGTAGAGTAAATCTGGACAGCAAGCTATCCTGTACACAAACCTGATCATTTTCTGTACAACCATTTTTTATTTTACTTTGCCGGAGCTACAAAGCTCCCCTGAAAATGCATAACCACTAGTTGGAAAGGTCTTTCTGAGGGCAACAATGTTCTTGTTGAGCGCAAGACCTGAATTTTGCCGGATCATGCCTAAAAATGGGCTTGAAGTCCGTCGCGTGTAGAAAACAGATTTCTGTCTAAATATTATAAATACTGCACAGATCTTAAGACAGATGAACAACATTTGTTCATCTTCTTCCTCTAGCACATAAATTTATTATTTCGCCTTCTCTCCTCTAATACTCCCTCAACAGACCACCATTCTTGACGAAATCAGTTCCTATAACTTCGTTTGAAGAGAGGACTTGATTGAAGATATTTTCTCGGCGAACGACGCCCTAGAACAAAAGTTCTAGCGTGGTCTCTTCCTAGAAAACTCCATTGAACTCACCAAGGTCAAGCTCTTTTGAGTCGACATCTCTCTTAAATCAGATCTAAAGATTTAGCACCAAGGGAGAGGGTGCAAAAGTCACCTGATTTGCGGCCATGGATCGAGTTTGTCTTCTTGGCGGCATGGTGGCAGGGATCTTCGGTGATCTTGTCCTTAGCTTTATTCTTCTTAGCTTTGTTCTTTGATACGTTTTTGTCTCTCTCTTTGAAAGAGAGAAGAAAGAGAAGAAAGCTCTTTCTTTCTTTTCGATTCAACCTTGGGCGGACGTTTTCGAAGAGTCCCGCGAGTAATTCTACTTTGAGGAATTACCCGTTATCCTATCGAAGGATAGAAGTAACGGACTCTTTCTCTTTCGAAATATCGAGGATTACTCCTCGGCCGCGTCCTCTGAAGGCTAAATGAAAAGATTGAAAAAGGGCTTTATGTTGAAATTAAAATTGAAAGCTTTTTGAAAATATTGTTGCAACAATTTTTTGAGTAGTTGCAACAATTCGTTAAGAGCGTTTTAAAACTTCTTTTACCTTGAGCTAGTTGCAACAACCAAAGAGGTGTTGCAACAAATTTTTTAGTGTTTTTAAAAGAGAGTTTTAAAAAGTGCTTTAGAGAGAAAGCTTTTGGGTTTATGTAATTATCCGGACTAAAATCAATAAAGGCAAGTGGACCTTATCGATAGTAGTATAGGATATTTCTTTTGAAATATCAAGGTCGTATTTTTCCAAGGTCGTATCGATTATTTCTACTTCTTAGGAACGCGCTATTATTTTATCGAAAAGAGTTTGAAATTGATTTTTATGATTTTATAGAAAAGCTAGTGACGAAAATGATAACTATCGCGGGCTTGGTGTGCGTTTAGCAAAAACCAAGAAAAGCGATGAAAAGAAAAAGAACGAAAACGTTAATTTAAAAAGTAGTTTTGCTTAGAATTTTTTAGGGTTTTATAAAACGATAATGATAACTACGGCGATAATAAGCGATTGAGCGGGTAGCGGAATTAAGCAAAAAGCGATTATATTAAAAACAAAAGACGCACTAATTGAAAACGCACACACTCTACAGAATTAAAATGAAAGCTGTAAATTGCAGAAATTAAAGAAATGCGATCCCTACCCAAATAGGTAGAGGGGAAATAAATGCGTGAGCAAGTCCTATCCAAACGGATAGGCGGGAAATAAATGCGTGAGCAAGTCCTATCCAAACGGATAGGCGGGAAATAAATGCGTGACGGAAATGGAAACTATTCGATTACAAAAAAGGCGCAAACTTTATACTCATACACACACCCACTCTACGTTAATGAAATCTAATTAAAATAAAACAAATCTAAGCTCATACACTCACACACACAACAATAATGAAACTAAGTTAAAAAGAAAAGAAAATCTACTCTCATACACACACACGCACTTACAAAAAAGCAAAAAGAAAGTAAAAAGAACAAATGAAAACAAAACAAAACAAAAAACTAATTAACCTCCTACACTCACACACACTAATATGAAATCATCTAAAAATTACAACAAAACTAAAAACGAGAAAATTGCACTCATACACACACACACACACCCAAATTAAAATGACAACTTAACAAAAATTACAAAATTACATAAAACTAAAAATAAAAAGAAAAAGAAAAAAAAGAGAACACACACACACTAAAACAAAGAGAGACAATAATTACAAAACAAGCTTAATTTATTTCCATCAAAAAAGGGGTTACAAAACTAGAGAGAGAAAGTGCAAAATTACAAAAATTACAAAACACCAAAAATCAGCAAAATGGAACAAAACCTTAAGAGAAGCTCCCAAAATTTTGAACCCTTGCACTCAGCTGAATCTGGCAATTTATAGAAATTTTTTTTGGAATTACACGCCCTCGGACACGGGCGTGTCTGAGGGCGTGACATGGCTTGGGGTGCGAATAGCCAGAACAGCTGGATCCAGGCAGGTATCTGGAAGGCTTGACCGGCGACTTGGAAGTACACGGGCGTGTTCTAGGGAACACAGGCATGTTCGATGTCGGCATTGTGCTGCCGGCTGCTGGGCGTGACGGGCGGCGTGTCCTTTGTTCTTCTGGAAGGAGTTGAGGGTCACGGGCGTGTCTGAAATGTCACGGCCGTGACTATGATTTTTTGGATGAAATGCTTCAAGTGGCTGGAATCTGGGATGGATATCCAACACGGGCGTGACCATGGTACACGGCCTCGGTCACGGGCGTGACCGAGGGCGTGACTTGATGTTTGAGTTGGAAAAAGAACAGAGAAGAAAATATTAGGGATTAGTGAACACGCCCTTGGACACGGGCGTGACCAAGGGCGTGACTTAACAAAATTACAGAAACTTTACAAAATAAAAATAAAACTAAGTTAAAAACAAAAATAACAAAAACAAACATTTTATTCATTAATTTACATATATTATTTAGAAATCTAATTAAAATTATACTAAAAATTATATAGAAAAATGCGTATATTTACTATTCATCATTCTTCTAAGGAAAGAGGATGGATAGTTTGGTCAATGGAGGTAGAAGAAGAAGTTTTGAATATTTTCTCCTATTTCTTACGAATGGCTTCTTTTCCAAGATTAATAAAATAATCTGATTAATTAAATATTCTTCCCATGCTCTGGATTGGACAACCCCGCCACGTGTCGCTATCCTATAGGACCACCTTGATTACAAGACATAAAATAGACTTTAAACAGGTCAGAAATCTCTTATCTGGCCGGCACACATCTCGAAACATCAATGAATCGGGAAAATTCTATACAGGGCCCATACTCGACGAATTCTTCGAGACCATCAAGTGGTCTCAACGAAACGTCAAGACCGTCGAGTAGTCTCAACGAATCGTCGAGACAGTCGAGTCCCACTCGACGAATCCATCGATACCGTCGAGTGGTCTCAACGGATCGTCGAGACCGTCGAGTGGTCTCGACAAAACTTTGAGACCGTCGAGACCCACTCGACATATCCATCGAGACCATTGAGTGGTCTCGACGGAAGATCTCGACGAATCTTCGAGTAACGTTAAGACCCACTCGACGTGTCCATCGTGACCATTGAGTGGTCTCGACGGATCGTTGAGACCGTCGAGACCCACTCGACGGATTATCGAGTCCTCTCGACGATCGTCGAGTCCCACTCGACGATCGTCGAGTCCCACTCGATGAATTCGTCGAGTCCTCTCGATGGTTCGTCAAACCTTGTTTTGTGCTGACATATTTCCTCGCTCAAGTGCACTACGAGCCCGAGTCAACTTACGAACACGCGTTCAAGGGGCCTAGCCGGAATCGGGATGTTATAAATCCAATAAACAAAAAAATAATTTTGTCCCCGAAATTTGAGTTTGGTGCTACGAGTGTTGAAATATAAGGTATGATAAACTAGTTTAGGACACACCTTGGGGAAATAACCCTGGGTAACGTTGTTGCATGAGGTTCATAGTCTCCCAAGTGTATTCCTCCTTCCCATGGTTAGACCACAGGACCTTTACCAATGGAACACTCTTTTGTCGCAGCTTTCGGATTTCAGTGTCTAACATAGGCTCTAACAGGATGGATCTATCAATTACAACAGGGACAGATGTAGTTACGACATACTGATAAAGGAGAAGTAATGCTCTTTGCAGTGAGGATACATGGAAAACATCGTGCAAATTCTCCAATTCCGTTGGTAGCTCCAACTGATAAGCTAAGGGGCCGATCCGCTCCAGGATAGTATAAGGCCCCATATAACGAGGGTTGAGCTTCTTCCTTCCCCAGACACGAGATACGCCATGCATCAGTCTGATCTTCAAGAAAACTTGGTATCCTACCTGGAAATCCACCACCTGGTGTCTCGCATCATAGTACTTTGCCTGTCGGCTCTGTTCCTTGAGCATACGATCCCAAATCAACCGGATCATCGCATCTATATCGTCAATATATTCCACCCCCAGTGCCTTTAGATCCTCATCCTGGATCCAAGATAGAGGCATTCTGCACCTCCTTCCGTATAATGCCTCATAAGGAGCCATGTCGATGCTTGCTTGATGACTGTTCTTATAGGAAAACTCCACCGAAGGTAGAACTCTCTCCCACGGTTCTCCGCGATCCAAGACACATAGCCGCAACAGGTCCTCCATTGTCCTAGTAGTCCTCACCGACTGGTCATCGGTCTGAGGATGGAAGGCAGTGCTGAATGGCAAAGGATAGCCCAAATATGTCAGTATTGCCCTACACTCCTTGGAGGTAAAACGACCATCTCGATCTGAAACAATAGTTTTGGGCACCCCATGATATCAGACAAACTGCTCCACAAAGAGGCGCACCAAAACATCGACATATGTATCTTTCCTGATCGAAATGAACCTGGCGACCTTCGTCAACCGATCTATAATCAACCAAACAGAGTCACTCCTAGAGCGGGAGCGAGGTAGACCGTGTACAAAATCCATGGAGATATCTTCAAACTTTCACTCCGGAATAGGCAAAGACTGTAACAAACCACCGGGGCTCTTACACTCCATCTTCACTTTTTGGCATGCCTCATAACACGTGAAGAAATGAGTGACATCCCTCTTCATTCCAGGCCAAAACATCATCTTCCGCAGATCAGTATACATCTTGATGATCCCGAGATGCACTGAATTCTTGGTGCTGTGAGCCTCTCTCTGTATATCTTCCTGGATTCCTCCTCCTGCGGGTATATATATTCTATCGTGGAAGTGAATGAGGTCCTCCTACAATGTGTACTCCTATGTAAAACCAGTCTCCACTACTCAAAATATAGGGTCAAGGCAGCATCCATCCTTTGCTCAGCTCGTATGCGATCACATACTATGCTCATAGTGGACAGGTACTCAGCGTACGCCTTTGGATCGGCCCTAGATACAAGCATAATCTGCATCTACTCGAGCATCATGGCCAACTCCATGGCCATCAATCGAGACTTTGAGCTGGATGTGGGTGCCCTTCGGCTTAATGCATCGACCGCCGAGTTTTCCTTCCCTGAGAGATAGTTCAGTGTATACTCATAATTGTACAAGAACTCAATCCACCGCCGCTACCTCAGATTCAGATCCTTTTTTGTGTTATATATTTGAGGTTCTTATGATCTAAAAATATCTCGCAGTTGTTGCCATATAGATAATGCATCTAGATCATCAAGGAGAAGACCAATGCTCCCAACTCCAGGTCATGCGCCGGATAATTTGCTTCGTGCTTCTTTAGCTACCTTGAAGCATAAGAAATTACATTTCCGGGCTGCATCAGTACAACACCCATCCCCTAGTATGAGGCATCATTATAAATCTGGAATACTTCCATCCCAGATGGAAGGGCAAGGATCGGGGCTGAGGTGAGGCGATCCTTCAATTCCTGGAACGCGGCCTCGCACTTGAATGACCATACAAAAGGAACATCCTTCTTGGTTAGAGTGGTAAGGGGAAGAGCGATCTTTGAGAATCCCTCGACAAACTTGCGATAGTAACCAGCAAGTCCTAAAAAACTGCACGCATCCACTGCCGACTTCAAAGGCGGCCATTCTCTTACTGCTCGTACCTTGGCAGGGTCCACTGCTAAACCTGCTCCACTTATGACATGGCCTAGGAAAGCAACCTCCCAAAGCCAGAAGTCGCACTTACTAAACTTGGCAAATAGCTGGTATTCCCTCAACTTCGCTAATACCAAAGACAAATGCTTCGTATGCTCCTCCTCTGACTCGAATAAACCAAGATTTCATCGACAAACACAATCACAAAGACATCAAGGTAAAGCTCGAACGCCCTGTTCATCAGGCTCATGAACGCAGAGGGGGATTGTGATCCCAAATGGCATGACAGTAAACTCATATAGACCATACCTCGAACTAAAAGCGGTCTTCGGGATATCCTCCTCCTGGATCTGCATCTAATAATAACACGAGCGCAAATCTAGTTTTGAGAACCAGTGCGCTCCTTCATGCTGATCAAAGAGCTCATCAATCCTAGGTAATGGATATGTGTTCCAGATCGTCAATCAATTGAGCTCTCGGTAATCTACACATAGATAGAGACAAGCGTCCTTCTTCTTCACGAATAGAACTAGGGCTCCCTAAGGTGATGAACTGGGGCGGACAAACCCCGAATATACTAGCTCTTGAAGATGCATCCGAAACTCCGCAAGCTTTTTTGGTGCCATCTTTTATGGGGCCCTAGAGACGGGCCTAGCTCCCTATATTAGTTGGATCCGGAAATCCACCTCTCGATGTGGGGATAGTATGGGGAGCTTTTCCGGAAAGACATCAGAAAAGTCCCGAACCACCGATACTTCAGCAATGCTGATCTCTATCTCTTTCATCTCAAAGAAGACTATATAAACCTCATCTCCCTGCTCATGGGTTTTGACAGCCTGAATAGATGATAATAAAAGATGGGAGGTGGGGATAATACCATCGATCACTACTTCAGAATCTTCATGCCTCAGTATAATTTTCTTTGTCGGGCAGTCGATCTTAGCATGGTTCCAATGCAGCCAATTCATGCCCAGGATCAGGTAAAAATCTGTCATCTTCAAAAGCATCGCCGGTGCGTCGGATAGCTTTCCTCCAATCTATACATTCATGTTGCACTTGTTGGAACATGGTCTTCCACATCTCCTAGGTTTGAGAATAACAAATCCTATGCATATTTGATCTTGTGTGTTTAAGTGTGCAAGAAACAACGCCTATGACTAAAGGATAACATATGAAGGTTTCCCCAAGTTTGAAGCCAAAATTCCAACATGTCCACTAGTGTCGGTGGTAGCACCTAGCGCAGGCGCTAGTTCTGATTAGAGCAATTTTGGGAAGCAATTATAGAAGGTGCTAGCACCAGGCGATACCATCTAACGCATGCGGTAGTAGCTAGCACAGGTGGTATCGAGTAGCACATGCAGTACCGTAAAGCACAAGAGGAAGATGGCCGGCTTGCTTAAAATGAAATATTCTCACACAAAGAATATTTCCTAAACCGGGATAGCACCAACGGTAGTGATAACGCAGACGCTAGCTCCAAGGCTATAAAATGGACCCCTTGGATCCGTCTTCTTCATCCTCTTATGATCATAAATTCCAGAGCTTTGTGCCACAACATATAGAGGAAGATTCAGAGAGAGACTCCCACAAATCCACGAAGGCTTAAGGATATCATTGGAGAAGATTTCAACATGCTTCATCGTTGTGACGAAAGACCGCATCGACTACGATCATACTCTGCGAGTCTTCGTCTACTTCTCCAAGAGATCCATATAGGGAGTTTTTATATTGTTGTTATTTGTTTCATCTCTTTTAAATCGTGTAGTAAATTAGCCTCATGTTGGCGACTAGGTCTGGGTAGGACTTAGGGCAAAAATTTGCCTCATGTTGGAGACTAGGTCTAGGGTGTAGATCTAGGGGGTGCTTGAGGCCATATCCGGGGAAGGATTGGCTAGAGCGGCTTGAGGCCGTATCCGGGGAAGGATATGCTAAAGCCACTAGTTTGTGGGGATACGAGTCGGGATAGAAAACAAAAAGGGATTTTTACTTATTCTCCTTTGATTTCTAGCGTCATAGAAATCTAGTTTTGTAATCAAATTTTATCAATATTAATCATGTCTCATTTTGTAATGAAATTGATTTTCTCTTCATTTCTCTAAATTGTTTATTTCTTACTCTTTCATTATAAAACAATTTAGATCTTCATTCTAAACAACTATTTCAATCTCCTAAAATTTCTAGTATTTCAAAATAACATAGAAGTTTTAAATCCCTTATTCACCCCCCCTTCTAAGGGAGCCTACCGATCCAACAACACTGGGTGCATGATACTATCTCTGACCCATATACAAGTCACACCTTCCTATGGATGCCTTCGAAACACTGCACTTGGTCCAGATCATCTACGAATTTCTCTGAGACGAATGAGTGTGAGGCACCCATATCGAACAAGGTGTATGCGGGTTTGCCACAGATAAGTACTATACCTGGGTGATTTTGTTGTTGTTTGGGTCATAAGTAAAACTAAAGATAAGGTTTTGCAAGGTACTAAGTAATCACAAGGAAAATACTAAAGTACCTGTGACGATCTCCTCAGGGTTCCGGGGATTTGCGAGATCCAGTGCATACATCTGATCCGGCATACATCAAGAGGATGAAAATTCATCTATAAAGGAGGAAGGCCTAGAAGATGAAAAAGTAACTTCATGTTCACATCTTTCCTCTTCCTATAGCACTGTAAGAATAATTTTTCTTCTTGTGTGATAACATCTATTTCTACTCTCCATATACAAAAATTGGCTAAACGTAAAATCAAGCAATTTATAATTGCTAATAAAATATTACGTTTAGAAAATAAAACTTTGAAAGCAAATGTGAATGTAGAATCCAAAAATGATGTGTTTGAATCTCCATCATGCTCTTCATTTGAAAACACTATACCTTGTTTTGATTATAATGATATTAAAGAAAAATTCAAGGATTTTGAAAAAGAACTTTTGATTTCAAAAGAGCATAATGAAAAATTGATAAAAGGAAATAATATTTTATCTAATAAACTAGAATCTTTAAAAATAACTCTTTCAAAGAGGATTAAATAATTTTAAATATCTTATCTCTACTTTATCCACAAAATTATGTAAAGCATCTACTAGTTTTTCAAATTTCATAAAACATACATCTAGTAGAATATTTAATAATAAAAACATGATGAATGTTGATCCTTATTTGGTATCTCCCAACTTTAACTTGAATGTTCACAAATTTCCTACTAGTAATACTTTTAAAAATCATCATAGAAATGTGAATTATAATAATATCAAACCAAAATATGAATGGAGACCCACAATTAAAAAGAACACACTACCCTCACTTGTCAGGGCTCATTCAACTTTGTCTTCCAAAAATCATCATGATGTATTTAGGTACCCAAAGGAACCATCTCACGTGGTCAACTTTGGATACATAAATCTCTTATCTACTAGTATCATTCATTTGCATGAATTAGAAATAAATCAAAATGAATTACAAAATACTCTACTTCATGATATGCCTAATGTCCCTTTTTTTGCTTAAGCCATCATGCCATGGTCACCTAATAGAATATTTGAAATGTGACTTTAAAGCCTAAATGAAGTTTACAAATCAAATTAAATCAAAAGTAAGAGTCAGTTTTCTTTCATTTATAAATGACCAATCTTCTATTATTAAAATCATTGCCTATATATATCATATTGTATTCATATAAATTGAACTATAAATTTTCTATAAGATATTTTAATTAAATCACGTAATTAGGCTATTAAGCACTTTAGCCTTCATCAACAAAATTAGAGAAATAATATGATCTATAAAGAAAGTTCAAGATTTAAAAGAAAGTTCAATTTTCAATATGTTCTTTTTCCTTTTCAAAACAAAAATTGTATTGCGTTCACTCCTTGAAGTCAAACATGATCTAAACCATCACTATTGTTCACCTATCAAAAATCACATATATATATATATATATATTCAATAATTAAAAAGAAAATCACTAAAATGTATTGAAAGAATTTACCATCATAATGAATATTGAATTCACATGCACCACCAGGATCTATTGATGTCCTTTGCTAAAATTCTCTAAAATCATATATCATAAGTCATATCAAAAGTCTTCTAAAAACAACTATTTCTATCAAATTTATTTGAATTATATAATTACAATTGATATTATAATTGCATACCATGGTTGGTGTATTATGTGTGTATTGTGATTTTTTTCAATTTTAGACCTTAGGATCATCTTGATATCAATAAGATCAAATCAAATAGAATCTTCACTTCATTCTAGGTCTATAAATTGAAACACTATCATACTTTGGCATATCATTAATCTCAAACTTATCATACTAACATTATCACCTAAAGAATATTAGTATCTATGTACCAGACGAACACCTCACAGGGTAGACCCCGGGAAGTCCAAGATCAACTATAAAAGTTCAAACTTTAAAACAAAAATTATTTTTCAAAATATCAAAAAAAACTATATGGACTTTATTGTTCATATCATGCATGATTTAATCTATCATTTAGAACTCCTACAATGTTGCAATTTTCTTTTCAAACTACTTTGAACATTGTTCTTATCATGCTTTAATATATCTAATCATATGTGCATCAATTGTATTGTAAAAGTTATGTAGAATCAAGCTTAGCATGCCTTTAAGTATGAGTAAATGTTTTATAATTGATAATGATATTTATTCACTCACTTATTTTGACAAAGTCTACATGAGCTTTTCATCTAAAAATGCTTGCTTATGTATTGTAATTATACAACGAATTAAATTTGAACAAGTTTGTTACCTACACTACATTTATTTGCACTCTTAAAAATTAAGAAAAGTGGTTGTCCTTTGAAATTACATTGGTTTACAAAATAAGTGTATTCAGAGATCTTTGTATAAAAAAAAAATCATGAAATAAATTGACAAAGATAACTCCACCAAACACTACTTGAACCTCCTAATAAGTCTTAATAAGCGTTGTGAGGTTGAGCACCTTAGAAAGAATAGTAAAGTGTCTTGTGCAAACCTTCATTTTTTTTAAAAACCACTTATTCTTAAGTACACCGGATCACAAAAAAATCAATATTGAAAAATAAAGTGTGTGATCCCCCAAACACTACTTTGCTCCCTGATAAGTTTTGATGAGCATTGTGTGTGCAAAGCACCTTGGTAGTTGTACATTTTCTTTGTGCATTGAAGTGTGTGGAAGTTAAATTATTTGTGTTTTATTGTGCACATTACTCTACATATGTCTTGTATTTTTGATTAAATCATTTGTTTACTCTATTCAAAATACACTTATGTGCACATCATTAGCTTTTATAACACTTCTTCTCATGAGTATTGGATTCTAATGCTAAATTCTATACTACTCTTTATATATAAGTGCACTAGATAACCTAGCATGCTCTCTACAATGTTTTGCATGTTTTGAATTTGTGAATTAAAATAACATTGTAGTAATCTCTCTATAATAATATTATTTCATGCTTGGTTACTTTATTGTCAAACTTAAAGATTTTAAATGAAAAATGATTTACAAAAACATCTTCTCTTTTTGAATTTAACTCATATTTTCATATGAACAGTTATGACTACAAAAAGATGTTTCTTGTATTTCTATAAGTCTTCCGCATCATCACAATATATTTTTTACCTTGCGCTTTCATGCTTATATCAAAGTCTTAAATCTCAAAATTCCTTTCTCAACAAGTGGTAGACTTGCCTGGTAGAATTTATATTGGTTATTCTGACACGAATATCATTTTATGCTAAAAACTTTGATTCATTAATGGATTTCTAATAACTATGTGAGTTTTTTTTTTCAAAAATTCAAATAAAATTATAAACCCATAAGCTATGAACTTATCATTAGATTTAAATGCTTAATGTCTCCAATGATTATTATCCCATGATTACATATCTCACCATAGAGGGTGTGTAGGGCTGTAGACATTAGATAACCTAACCTCTAAGTCATGTGTTGTCCTTAACCGGGGAGGGTTCCTGTGGGGCCATGCGAGGCACTGGGGGGAAAGAGTGATATGTTGAGTATTTTCCAGTGTTTGCATATGGGACTAACACCCCAACCTACAACATGTATACAGCTCCTCATGACCATCCGTAACTTAGTACGGGGCTAGGGTGTAGACATATTATCTGAGTAGATTGGTTACTTGGAAATCATTACCTTATTATGCTTAAAACTCCTTATCATTTCATTTCCTCTAAGAAGCTCGATCATGCCTTATATTTTTATTAAAAATCCTCTTTTTATGTCACTTGCTTCCTTACCCACTTTTGCTAATAACAAAAGGGGGAGAACTAACATGATAAAAAATAATCGCTATCAAATGGGAAAACTAACATGACTAATGATTAAGATGATATCTTTCATATTAAGGGAGCATTCACATAGGGGGAGCATGTAGTTAGGAAGAGCAATTCTAAATACTAAAATTGATAATTATCCTAAGTCATCTCACACACACACACAAGTAGGTTTCATCATGCTTATATATTAATGCTCTGATTTATCATTAATGGATTTGTTATAATTAAAGGGGGAGTTTGTTGGAACATGGTCTTCCGCATCTCCTAGATTTGAGAATAAATAATCCTATGTATATTTGATCTTGTATGTTTAAGTGTGCAGGAAACAAAGCCATATGACTCAAGGATAACATATGAAGGTTGCCCCCAAGTATAAAGTCAGAATTCCAATATGTCCACTAGAGCTGACGGTAGCACCTAGCGCAGGCGCTAGCTCTGATTAGAGCAATTTCGGGAATCAATTATTGAAGGTGCTAGCGCCAGGCGATAACATCTAACGCAGGTTGTAGCAGCTAGCGCATGCGGTATCGGGTAGCGCAAAGCACAAGAGGAAGGCGACCAGCTTGCTTAAAATAAAAGATTCTCACGCGGAGAATATTTCCTAAACCGGGATAGCGCCAGCGGTAGCGCTAGCGCAGGCGCTAGCTCCAAGGCTATAAAAAGAACCCCTTGGATCCATCTTCTTCATCCTCCTATGATCCTAAATTCCAGGGCTTTGTGCCACAACATATAGAGGAAGATTCGGAGAGAGACTCCCATAAATCCATGAAGGTTTAAGGATATCATTGGAGAAGATTTCAACACGCTTCATTATTATGATGAAATACTTCATCGACTACAATCATACTCTGCGGGTCTTCGTCTACTTCTCCAAGAGATCCATATAGGGAGTTTTAATATTGTTGTAATTTGTTTCATCTCTTTTAAATCGTATAGTAAATTAGCCTCGTGTTGTCGACTAGGTCTGGGTAGGACTTAGGGCAGAAATTCGTCTCATGTTGGCGACTAGGCCTAGGGTGTAGATCTAGGTGGTGCTCGAGGCCATATCCGGGGAAGGATTGGATAGAGTAGCTTGAGGTCGTATCTAGGGAAGGATAAGGTAAAGCCACCGGTTCGTGGGGATACGAGTCAGGATAGAAAACAAAAAGGGATTTTTACTTATTCTCCTTTGATTTCTAGCATCATAGAAATCTATTTTTGTAATCAATTTTTATCAATAATAATCATGTCTCTTTTTCTAATGAAATTGATTTACTCTTCATTTCTATAAATTGTTTATTTCTTACTTTTTCATTATAAAACAATTTAAATCTTCATTCTAAATAACTATTTCAATCTCCTAATATTTCCAGTATTTCAAAATAACATAAACGTTTTACAACCCTTATTCACCCCCTCTAAGGGCTCCTACCGATCCAACAACACTGGGTGCATGATACTATCTCCGACCCATCTGCAAGTCGCACCTTCCTATGGATGCCTTCGAAATACTGCACTTGGTCCAGATCGTCTACAAATTTCTCTGATACGAACGAGTGCGAGGCACCCATATCGAACAAGGTGTATGCGTGTTTGCCGCAGACAAGTACTATACCTGGGCGATTTTTTTGTTGTTTGGTTCATAAGTTAAACTAAAGCTAAGGTTTTGCAAGGTACTAAGTAATCATAAGGAAAATACTAAAGTACATGTGATGACCTCCTTAGAGTTCCGGGGCTGTGCGAGATCCAGTGCATACATCTGATCCGGTAGTCGGCCTCTACTGTGAGGTCCTCGACCCCAACCTCATGCTTAGACATGACCCTACTGTGCTGGAGGGGCTGCTGGGGGAACCAAGGGGTGATTTGGGGCATTCTATTGCAACTGAGGGCAAAAGCGCCGAATGTGGCCCGACTGATGGCAATGGAAACAACCCTCCCTGGAAGGCCCTCTAGGTTGCTGATATGGATGGGCCTACTAAGGGGGGGGGGGGGGGGGGTAATGCTAACTGTTTGGCTGGATGCTCCATCCAGATGTTCTGACAGAGATGCCCACCACCACTTCTCTGATTTCCTCCTCTGCCTCTGGCACTCTGCCTCCTCCTAAAACTGGATCCCGCTTCCATCACTCTCTTTGCAGGTCTCTAAGCACCAGCCTGGACACCCAAGTGGTCTTCCTATAATTTCTTTGCCATTTCTATGGTTTGTTTAAGGCTCAAATCAACGATGAATAGAAGAGCCTGCCTAAGGGGGTCTCGCAGACCTTTGTAGAACCTCTTTGCATATACGCGGTAATCTAAGTTGTAGGAGTCTGTGAATCTGGCAAGGTGTTGAAAATCTAGCTGATATTCCACTACTGATCTAGATCCCTACTTTAGCAGCAGGAACCTCTCCTCGAGCTCATCACGGGCCGTAGAGGAGATAAAGTGCTCCAGGAACGCATTAGAAAACTCACTCCAGCTTATGTTAGTGTAGTGACGTCCCACAAAGGTCGAGCCCAAAAGGGACTTCCACTACCTCTTTGCATAAGAATCTAGGGATGAGACTTCCAATGTAACTGCGATGCTGGCAGGGCATCGAATCCCCGCCAATAACTCCTGTGTAGAGTCTAGCCACTCCTCTGTGAGGACAGCCAACTCCGTCCCATGATAGGTGAGAGGAGAGAGAGTTAATAAATAGTAAAATATATGTATTTTTAATATTGTCTTTATTATAATATTAAGTAATATTGTAAATATTTTATATAAATTAATGAATATATTGCTTGTTTTTACTATTTCTCTACTAACTTAGCATTATTTCTGTTTTTCAGCATTTTGGTATTTTTTGTTAGGTCACGCTTGTGACCAAGGCTGTGTAATCTTAAAATGCCAATTTCCAGCTCTCAGCAGTTTTTAGGTGAAATCTTGACGGATTGATCAAATCATGCCCAAGGTCACACCCGTGACCAAGGGCGTGTCAGCTTAAAGTACCAAATTCCATCCTTCTCAGCGGTTTTCGCCTCAACGTCTCGACGGACAAAGAAGTCACGCCAGTGTACAAAATTGGTCGCGCCCGTGTTCCCCCAATTTGCCAGCAGGACACACCCCAAAGTCAAGACCCAATTTTACATTTTTTTCTTTTTAAAGTAGAGTGCGTGTGTGTATGAGATAGTATTTTCCCTTTTTGTAACTTTGCTTTTAATTCAAAGTAGAGTGCGTGTGTGTATGAGAATATCTTTTTCGCTTTTTTTTTTTCAATTTTTCATTTCAAAGTAGAGTGCGTGTGTGGAATAGCTTTTACACTTTTTTGTAACTTAGTTTTAATTTAAAGTAGAGTGCGTGAGTGTGATTTATTACTTGTCATTTAAATTACTGTAGAGTGTTTGAGTTTTTAATTTAGTGTGTAGAGTGTGAGTTTTTAATTTAGTGTGTTTTTATTTTTTCTTTCTTATAATTATTGCTAAACGCACTTTTATTTCGCTTAAAATATTATCATGTATTTTATAATCACCAATGCCATCCTCATTCCGATGAGTGGCTAATATCATTTAGCGCACGATGTCGAAGAGCATTGGGACAAATAAATGGTTTTCTAAAAATAAAATATCCCTTTCAAAAAACAATTAATGAGCTCAAGGTTTACCCGAGAAAAACATTGAGTGGAACCATATAATCGATGTATGGTTCTCATTTCCATTTCCGTACACTAGTTAGGCGAGAGGCTCATGCGTATGGATTGATTGCTCACGTGTAAAGAGAAATGCGCTCTACCCTCGAGAGAGGATGAGGTAATTCTCCTGAATTGGAAGAAATATCCAATAGCGGGGATTACAACATAAAGCGAGTATTAAGGAGATTCGATTAAAGAACGAGAGTTCGGTCTAATATTCTTAATATCAGGTGGGCATACACTCGAGAGAGGTGTGTTCATACTTATGGAACCTCCATGGCCAAGCTGTTCTAATGTTTTGAAAAATCAGTTCTTTTACTTCTAAAAAAGGATATTTTCATCTCAAGGTAATTCGACATCGGGCGCTATCTTCATCATCGTTTAAAACTGTAGTTATATGTATATTATCACAATCTAAATATTAAAAACCAAATTAAAAACTTTTTTTAATAAAATAATAGTTTGCACCTTATAAGTAATAATAATCAACACGATCCATGGAAATATACGACCTTGATATTTTCTAAAACAAAATATCATGTACTATACTCGATAAGGTATACTTGCCTTTATCGAAGATTAGTTTGGATAAATTAAGCAAAAACTTTAAAAACTAAAAACCAAATCCAAAACTAATCATCAAGTTTTTGGCGCCGTTGCCGGGGAGCCTGTGTTGTTATTTCGAAAAAGGAATCTCTATTAATTTTATTACTTATATATTAAAAAAAATAAAAACTAGAAAAAGCCAAAACCAAAAATCTTTTTAATATTAGTATATGACCCGAGGAAGCTCGTCGGACGATTCGAATAGACCACAAAATTGAGCGCACCCTTCGTGAGCGCCTCCTATCTCGTGATCAAAACTTACTAGAAATTCCCAAAGAGTCTATCAAAGATACTGACGCTGAAGTTATGACCGATCCAAATCCAAATATGGCCCCGCCACGGACCATGGCATAATATGCCCGTCTGAATTTGGAAGATACGGGATCGAGTATTACACGCCCAACACTGGCCAATAATAATTTTGAAATATATTCAAGCATCATTCAAATGGTACAACTATCAGAGTTTGATGGTACTTTTTGGAAATTTTTGACACCTTTAAAATTAATGGCGTTACTGATGACGCTATTCGTTTACACTTATTTCCATTTTCACTGCAAACAAAGACATGGCGTGGTGAAGTTCTCTTCCCAGAGGATCCATAACTACGTGGGCCGAATTGACGGAAAACTTCTTAACAAAATATTTTCCCTCATCTAAAACCGCTAAATTACCCACAAATATTGCCTCTTTCTTTTAATTCGATTCCGAGTATCTCTACGAGACTTGGGAGCATCTTAAAGAGTTCTTACGTAGATATCCTCATCATGCGCTGCCGTCCTGGCTGCAGGTCCAGACATTCTATAATGGCTTAAATTTCTCAACATGACAGATGATCGATGCAGCCGCCGGGGGAACGTTAAACAATAAAACCCCGGAGGCCGCTCAAGCTCTGTTCGAAGAAATGGCCATGAACGCCTATCAATAGAATGTGCCTAGATCGCACCCTAACAAACCGACTGGATATATGAAGTGGATGTCACTTCTCACTCAGCCTCTCAAGTCTAGAGGTTAAGTAAGCAAGTGGCAGAGATGACTGCTTCCTCCTCCACTCCCGCTTGGGCTCCAAATAATAATTTTTTCAAAGAATTTGAAGATTACCTAGGCAACCTCATTCGGCCCCCCTTCAACCCTAACAAAACCCTTATATTAATAATTATAATCCGAGTTGGAGGAACCACCAAACCTTCTCCTGGAGCAATCCAAACAACGCTCTGAGGCCCCCAAATGTGAATCCGCAAGGATTTCCACAAAGATTTCCACACGGATTCCCACCTCCTGCTCCAAAACCTTCTCCGCTCGAAGATTTTTTTGCTAAATACGTCACGTTCACCGAGTCAAATATCTGGAGTATTACCGGATCGATTAAAAACTTGGAAAATCAGGTTGGACAACTTGCGAAGATGGTCTTTGAGCGGCCCTATGGAGCTCTACCAGGGAACACAGAGTCTGTTGGAACCTTAGTTTTTGATTTGAGTCGTGATCCATCTTTATATTTATTCTATGATCGACGAAATCCCATTAAGACAGGAGACAGGAGAAAACTATACAAGTTCTCTGGGTTCGATGAACGCCTTTCTGCGATCGACGAAATATATTCAATCTGCGTTCGACGAATCACTCAATATCTCAGTGGTCGACGAACCATCTCAGCGGTCGACGATCCAACCCATCTCAGCGGTCGATGAAAAGTTGCGTTCAACGAATCTTCAACAGAAGCTCAAGTCGACGAAATTATCCAGGCTCAGCACTCGACCAAATGCTTCGTTCAACGAAATCCCAGCAGCGCTTGACGAAAGTTCATACATCAATAATTGACGAACTAATCAATGATCGGATCGACAAACGTCGAGATCATCCTGACGAACTTCAAGCTCAGATTGACAAATAATTATCTGTTATTATAATATCTCATTTCTTAGATCGACTAATATTTCTATATCTGATAAAGCAATATTTTGATTAAATTCTATTTATATATTGCTGCCCTTTCTTCATTTGTGTAAATTAATAATATAGCCGTTGCAGAGCAATAAATATTATAGCCGTTGCAGAAAAGCTAAAGACGGCAATTTATCTTCTCGAGGAATGTAGGAAATTAAAGAGACGTTATCTCTTTCCTTTTGTCGGGCAAGAATTCAAATAGCTTTGAAAGCCATCTCCAGATTATATATACAAAGAGAAGCACAGAGAAGAAAAAAAGAAGGCAAAACCAGAACAGGAAGAAGTGAAATATACAGAAATACAGAGAAGCAAAAGGAAGGAGCACATATACAGAGTTCTTGATAAGAACAACATATTTTATTTATCTTCTTTTTGCTACCTCTTCTCTGCAGATCATCTTTACCCTGAGACACCTATCTAGATCATTTTCTCAGGGATCTTAACTGCAGAAGAAGAAAAGAGTTACAACGTCCAAAAGAAGAAGCTTCGTCACATGAACATCAACACTAATCAAATAATGGGGAGCTCTTCAACATCATCAAGATCCACTCTCAATAACACCATCTGGATTTCTAGAGTCTGCTCAAGCAAAGAGAAGAACAACATATTTTTTTCCCTTTCCATCTTGTACAGGGTTATAACTCCCTTCAAAAGTTACAGCCATTGGTGGCAGTGCACCTGATCAAAAACCTGTAGTTGGGTTAGAGCACCTGATCAAAAGCTCACTTGGTGTGTTGACACCTGATCAAAACTCCCTTGGTGGCAGGGCACCTGATCAAAAACCTGTAGTGGATTCCTACCAAGTGTGGTAGAAGAGTAGATGTACCCAGGTTGATTGGGGAACTACTATATTTCTTTGTATCTTCTGATTGCGTGGCTTATATTTTATTTCTTGTTGATGTGATGTGGTATCTGTGATAAATATTGTAGTTAAATAACCCACTCTATGTTATACATATTTTTATATATCACTATTTTGAAATAACCCAAAAAGTTTTCATTTATGAACTAACCTCACTTTCAATTGGTATCAGAGGGTAGTTGATTGTTTGTAGGCTAACACCTAAATCATAAAGATCAATTAGTTCTTAAATTTTTTTAAAAACTCATGGCACAAGAAGAATATTCAGTCACAAGACCACCAATCTGTAATTTGGATAGATTTTCTTTATGGCAAGCTAGAATTAGATTATATATGAATGCAATAGATGAAGAAATTTATAATTCCATTTTGACAGGACCTCCAACTTCATCTACAACAACAGATGCTCAAAAGAAGCTGAAGAGTGCTGATGCCAAGGCTATGAAAATACTAGCTCAATCAATGTCAAATTACATTCTTCAAAGAGTTGCTGATTTCACTTCAGCAAGAGGCATCTGGAACTCCCTCACAAGGATGGTAGCTGAACCTTCTTTTACTTTATGAATTTATGATATAGAACCATCATCTAGTCAAAGTGAAGAAGAAGAAGAAGAAGAACAAAAGGCTAGAGATTTCTGCATGATGACCATATATGGGTCAAACCACACTCAGATGCAGAATCTGAATCTGATGAAAATGAGATAATTTCAAGGTTTGATTCTATTTCTGATCAAGTCAAATCAGATTTTAAAATGCCATATACACATCTAATAAAACCTGAGAAAGAAATAAAATCTCTCAGAACAGAGTTAATAGAAATAAATAATTTAACTTCTGAAAATACTAAATCTAAAGAAGATTTGAGAACATCAGAAGAGAAAATTACTTCCTTGAAAAATAAATTAATTAAGGCTGAAAAATTTAAACAATCTTTTATGGAAAAAGAAGTAAAAGACTCTGTAGAATTTACTGAATTTCTTTATGTTAAAATAAAATCTAGAAATCAGTTTAGTTTATCAAATTAATATTTTAATGAGATAAAAAGGCTAATATATCTAACTATAAAGCAATGCTTAATATTTTTGATCTTTTAACTCAAATTATAATTAAACAAGCAGTTATAAGATTCATTTGAATTTTTCTATCTTAAAAACAATGTCAGATAACTTCAATGCTCTTACAGACTTTCTCCAAAATCATGTTGAGCATTCTACTCAGATTGCATAGATCAGAAATGATCAGGGCACTGAGTGTGAGTCTCTTCAGATAAGGAGATTCTTTAGAAGGAAGGTATCAGACAATGTTTTTCTGATCTTAATATTCCTTAGAATCCATTAACAGCTGTAGCAAATTCTTCATATTATTAAAATCCTATTAAGAACAAAATCTAGGATTGTTTAAATGTTTATAAAAGAAGAAGGATTTTAGAATTTAAAAGAAGAAGAAAACAATAATATAATTTATGATTAAACATTTTCAAAAGAACAATAAATTTTTCTATCTGTTTTTATTCTGCACATCTCCTCTAAGCTTTATATTTCGAACTGTTATGCTTGCAGTTATTCTATTTTTTTATGCCTAGTATCCTAAACCAAATAGGGGGAGATTGTTAGAACTTAGTCTTGAATTGGATTAGGATCCCAACTCAAATAGGGGGAGATTGTTGGAACCTTAGTTTTTGATTTGAGTCATGATCCATCTTTATATTTATTCTGTGATCGACGAAATCCCATTAAGACAGGAGACAGGAGAAAACTATACAAGTTCTCTGGGTTCGACGAACGCCTTCCTACGATCAACGAAATATATTCAATCTGCGTTCGACGAACAACTCAATATCTCAGCGGTCGACGAACCATCTCAGCGGTCGGCGATCCAGCCCGTCTCAGTGGTCGACGAAAAGGTGCGTTCAATGAATCTTCAACAGAAGCTCAGGTCGACGAAATTATCCAGGCTCAGCGCTCGACGAAAAGCTGCGTTCAATGAAATCCTAGCAGCGCTCGACGAAAGTTCATACATCAATGATTGACGAACTAATCAATGATCAGATCGACAAACGTCGAGCTCAGCCCGACGAACTTCAAGCTCAGATCTACGGATTATTATCTGCTATTATAATAACTCATTTCTTAGATCGACTAATATTACTATATCTGATAAAGCAATATTTTGATTAAATTCTATTTATATATTGCTGCCCTTTCTTCATTTGTATAAATTAATAATATAGCCATTGCAGAGCAATAAATATTATAGCCGTTATAGAAAAGCTAAAGACGGCAATTTATCTTCTCGAGGAATCTAGGAAATTAAAGAAATGTTATCTCTTTCCTTTTGTCGGGCAAGAATTCAAATAGCTTTGAAAGCCATCTCCAGATTGTATATACAAAGAGAAGTACAGAGAAGAAAAAAAGAAGGCAGAACCAGAACAAGAAGAAGTGAAATATACAGAAATACAGAGAAGGAAAAAGAAGGAGCACATATACAGAGTTCTTGATAAGAACAACATATTTTATTTATCTTCTTTTTGCTAACTCTTCTCTGCAGATCATCATTACCCTAAGACACCTATCTAGATCATTTGCTCAGGGATCTTAACTGCAGAAGAAGAAAAGAGTTACAACTTCCAAAAGAAGAAGCTTTCTCACCTGAACATCACACTAATCAAATCAGGGGGAGCTCTTCAACATCATCAAGATCCACTCTCAACAACACCATCTAGATCTCTAGAATCTTCTCAAGCAAAGAGAAGAACAACATATTTTTCCCTTTCCATCTTGTATAGGGTTATAACTCTCTTCAAAAGTTACAGCCATTGGTGGCAGTGCACCAGATCAAAAACCTGTAGTTGGGTTAAAGCACCTGATCAAAAGCTCACTTGGTGTGTGGACACCTGATCAAAACTCCCTTGGTGGCAGGGCACCTGATCAAAAACCTGTAGTGGATTCCTACCAAGTGTGGTAGAAGAGCAGATGTACCCAGGTTGATTGGGGAACTACTATATTTCTTTATGTCTTCTGATTGCTTAGCTTATATTTTATTTCTTGTTGCTGTGCTGTGATATCTGTGATAAATATTATTGTTAAATAACTCACTTTGTGTTATACATATTTTTATATATCACTATTTTGAAATAACCCAAAAAGTTTTAATTTAAGAACTAACCTCACTTTCAGAGCCAAACCCCAAAGAAAATGCCAACGCCATAAACCTTCACAGCGGCAAGGAGGTAACCTCCCCAAAATGGGTTGAGCCTAAGGTACCTATTTCGACACCAACCCCTTCACCCTCTCCTTTGTTAGATAAATCACCAAGTATTCCGATTGTGCTGAACATTTGTAGCTCGCCACTTCCTTACCCTTTAAAAATAAATAACGAGTGGAAGGACGAGCAATATAAAAAAATCTTACATATTTTAAAACAAATTCAAATAAACATTCCTTTCTACGAGGCACTCTCCCAAATGCCAAAATACGTGAAATACCTTAAAGAGTTACTTTCTAATAAGAAGAAACTCGAGGATGTTTCATGCGTTTCCCTTAACGCGGAATGCTCGGCAGTTTTGCTTAACAAATTGCCGCCAAAACTGAACGACCCGAGATGGTTCTCCATCCCGTACCTTTTCAGCAATTTGTTAGTAAAGTACGATATAGCGGACTTGGGCGCCAACATCAATTTAATGTCGTTCTGTCTTTTCAAAAAACTCGATTTAGGCATTTCGAGCCTGATAAAGATGAGAATCCAACTCGCAGATCACTCGATAAAGTACCTGATAGGTGTGGTGGGGGATGTTCTGGTCAAGGTTGACAAGTTTATCTTCCTGGTAGACTATGTCATCCTGGACATAGAGGAGGACGCTGAAGTACCTATTATACTCGGTTGCCTTTTTGTCGCAACCTCCAGCACATTAATTGATGTAAATAATGGTCGACTCCTCCTTCGGGTCGAAGATGACGAAGTTACTTTGCATATTAATCCCTCAATGCGGAACTCCCTATCGAATGATGATTCCAATTTTAACCTGTAACCCACGTTTGAAGTGGAATTTTCTCCGCTTTCTGAATTTCTCTCCTTATCATTAGATAATTCGGATTTGGAGAATCAATTTTGTTTCGATGAAATGACGAAAGATTTGCCATTCGAACCCTTCGATTCAGAAGCTTTAAAAATTAAACTATCATATGAAGAACCACCAATCCTCGAACTGAAACAACTCCACAATAGTCTGAAAAATGTTTTCCTCGAAAAAGATTTTAAACTTCCAGTTATTATCTCTTCTACCTTATGTGATTAGAAGACTTCCGAATTGTAGAAGTTTTAAACAAGCATCGCCGTGCAATTGCATGGTAGATTTTGGATATCAGCAGAATAAATCCCTCATTCAGTACCCACAAAAATTTTCTAGAAGATAACCCCTGCAAAACCATTCAGCCTCAACGATGACTTAACCCGAACATGCGGGATGTCGTTAAGGCTGAGATTCTAAAACTTCTCGACGCTGGAATTATCTATCCTATATCTGATAATACGTGGGTAAGCCTCGTACAAGTCGTCCCCAAAAAGAAGGTATAATGGTCGTGGCAAACCAGAATAATGAATTGATCCCAACTCGTACTGTTACGAGTTGGAGGGTGTGCATCGACTACCAAAAATTAAATGATGCCACCAGAAAAGACCACTTCCCGCTATCGTTCATCGTTCAAATCCTGGAGCATCTCTCCGGTCATCCTTTTTATTGTTTTCTTAATGGTCTCTCCGGGTTTTTCCAAATCCTTATTTTCCTTGAAGACCTAGAAAAACAACTTTTACTTGCCCTTTCGGCACCTTCGCATATCGAAGGATGCTGTTTGGCCTCTGGAACATGCCAGCTACATTCCAAAGATGTATGTTGGCAATATTTGGCAAGCTCGTAGAAGATATCATGGAAGTCTTTATGGATGACTTCTCCGTTTTCAGAAACTCTTTTAAAAACTATTTGAAAATTTTAGATAGTGTCCTCCAGCGGTGTGAAGAGATGAATTTAGTTTTAAACTGGGAGAAATGCAACTTCATCGTCCGAGAAGGTTTAGTCCACAGCCATAAGATTTCTTCCAAGGGGGCGGAGTTCTATAAGGCCAAAGTCACAATAATTGAACAACTTCCCGCACCCTCAAACATAAAATCTATTCAAAGTTTTCTATGTCCCGCGGGTTTCTACCGGCACTTTATTCAAGATTTTTCCAAAATAACAAAACCGCTAACCCACCTCTTGGAGAAGGATTCTTCATTCATTTTTGATAGCGAATGCGTAGAGGCATTCAATCTTATAAAAAAATAACTTATCAATTCTCCTATTCTGGTGGCGCCAGATTGGTCTCTTCCGTTTGAAATAATGTGCGATGCGAGCGATATCACGGTAGGAGCTGTACTAGGCCAATGCGTTAATAAATATTTTCATCTCATCTATTGTGCTTCTCGCATGCTCACAGTCGCATTGGCTAACTACACTACAATGGAAAAGTAACTTCTCGCCATCGTATTTGCCTTCGATAAGTTCAGACCCTATGTCACGATTTCAAAAGTAATCGTTTTCATTGATCACTCCGCCCTTAAATATCTTTTGGCCGAAGTAGATGCCAAGCCCCGCTTGCTTCGATGGATCCTCCTTTTATAGGAATTTGACTTAAGAGATCCGAGACAAGAAATGGGCTGAAAATTTGGCAGCCGACCACCTCTCACGCTTAGAACACCCCGTCACAGAAGCGCTCGTCGAACCCAAAATAGACGATAAATTTCTTGAGGAGCGCCTCTTAAATGTAAATCATATAGAAACATCTTCCATCCCTTGGTTCGCAGAATATGCCAACTATCTAGTTGTGCTGGTCCTTCCAAAAGATTTTTTGCTCCAGCGAAAGAAGAAATTCTTTTCTGATTTGAAAAACTACTTTAGGGAGGACTCCTTTCTCTTTCACATCTTCACGAACCAAGTGGTATAAAGATGTGTTTCAAGTGAGTAGGGTGCATAAATTTTGCGACACTGCCATTTGGGGCCGGCCGGGGGGCATTATCAAGCCAACCGGACTGTGCAGAAAGCGTTAGAGGTGGGCTTTTCTTGGCCCACTCTCTTTAAAAATGCTCACACTTTTGTGAGTAAATGTGATAGCTGCCAGCTGTCGGGTAACATCTCTCGTCGGGACGAGATGCCCCAAAACCTTTTTCTCGAGTGTGAAATCTTCGATTTATGGCGCATAGATTTTGTAGGCCCCCTACCTTCTTCATTTAATAATCCCTATATTTTAGTGGCGGTCAACTACATATCTAGGTGGGCAGAAGCACAAGCTCTCCACACCAACAATGCGCGAGTCATCGTTCATTTTCTAAAAAAATCATTTTCTTACTTCGACACGCCCCGCACAATAGTTAGTGATAGGGGTACGCACTTCTGCAACACCCAATTTACAAAAAATTTATCTAAATACGGCGTTACGCACAAACTCACCACCGCCCATCACCCCCAAACAAGTGACCAAGTCAAGGCAGTGAATCGCGAGATTAAACGCATTTTGGAAAAAAACGTTTCATTCAATAAGAAAGATTGGTCCATAAAAATCGACGACACACTGTGGGCATATCGTATGACATACAAGACTGCTATCGGTTGTACGCCGTCTCGATTAGTCTACGGCAAGGTGCGCCATTTATCGGTAGAATTTGAGCACTGCGCCTTTCGGGCTCTAAAATTTTTAAACATCGATTCGAACTTAGCCTCTTAGAGTAGAAAATTTCACTTAAATAAACTCGATGAATGTTGTGCAAACGCTTATGAGAGTAATAAATTTTATAAGGAGCGCTCTATATTCTACCTGGATCAAAAAATAAAATTTCCAAAAACTTTTGCGCCGGGCGATCTTGTCCTTCTTTATAACTCACGCCTCAAGCTTTTTCTCGGTAAGTTAAAATCTCGCTGGTCCGGCCCCTTTCAAGTAAATGAGGTTTGGCCATATGGGACCGTTCTTATCTCTCACTCGGAAAAGGGCTTATTTAAAGTCAACAATCACTGTTTAAAACTTTATCTTGCAGGCGATCCAGTGGACAAAAATATCGATTCCTTAACCCTCCCCAACTTATAATCTCAGCACTCCAGACTAGTCACTACACGACAGTAAACAAAGCGCTAATGGGAGGCACCCCATATCTATCTAAATATTGTATTATGCTTCATTTCTTATAGGGTTCATTGCGACCTTGCCACCTTTAATTCAGGGAAGCCCTCTCACTCCCCCTCTTTCTTTTTGTACAAACTGTATTTTCATTTTATTTTGCTAGTTTCTTTCTAATTAAATTACAACATTGGGGACATTGTTGGGTTTTAAGTATAGGGGTGTTTTACCGTTTTCATTAAAATAAACAATTTTTTTTCAAAAAATAATTTATTTCGTAATTTTCAAAATATAATTTCAAAAAATAAAAAAAATTTAAAAAACACCAAAAATACCAAAAACAAGTTTTTTTCGTAGTCGCAAAATTTCAACTTGCTTACTTCTGCATTTTTATCTTTCTTACTTCATGTAAATATAAACTTGAAAAATGTCCAAAAAAATACTTCTGCATTTTATCTTTCTTACTTCATGTAAATATAAACTTGAAAAAAGATCCAAAAAAAATTAATCCAAAACATCCAAATTTCCAAAAACATCTTTATTTCAAGTATGCAAAAATCTAAAATAAAAACCAAAAATTGCAAACTCCCAAAACTTTTCAAAAAAAAAATCTATATAATATATTTAGTAATATAAAAAATAAAATAAATAAAAAATAGTATTTTATCTTTCTTAATTCATGTAAATATAAACTTGATAAAAAATCCAAAAAAAAAAATACAAAACATCAAAATTTCCAAAAACATCTTTATTTCAAGTATGCAAAAATCTAAAATAAAAACCAAAAATTGAAAAAGCCCAAAACTTTTCAAAAAAATATATCTATATAATATATTTAGTGATAGTAAAACAAAAAACAAAAAAAACATAACACTAAAAATATAATAAAACCCTACTTTACATTTATTCTTAAAGCATTTACTTTCGAGAATATCTATTTGTGGATTTTCATAATCGCTAGTTTACTAATCATTTGTTTATCTAAGATTGATAGATTTAAATGTTTGGGGTTAAGTTTTAAGGAATATCTTGTGTTTCTAATTTAAATAGAGACTTTATTTTCAAGCACAGCTTCTAATTTATCAAAAATAGAGGCATGTGTTTTATGTTAGCAAAACAAATTTTTAGTTGAGCCTGACTTGAGGCGGAAGGCGAACCTTTCTCCACTTAACAACCCCTCCTATGAGCCGAGCTCAACTGGAGTGGAGAAAGCTCAACACCTTAGGTCGAACTGAACTTGACCTGAGGTGGAAAAGAACTCAACACCCCTAGTCGAGCCGAGCTCAACCTGAGGTGGAAGACAAACCTTTCTCCACTTAACAACCCTCCGATGAGCCGAGCTCAACTGGAGGGGGAGAAAACTCAACACCTTAGGTCGAACTAAACTTAACCTAAGGTAGAAGGCGGGAACTCCACGCATACCAGGGAGTCGAGCTCACCTGGAGGGGGAGGAAACTCCACACCTACCAGGGAGACGAGCTCACCTGGAGGGGGAGGGAACTCCACACCTACCGGGGAGCCGAACTCACCTGGAGGGGCAGGGAACTCCACACCTACCAGGGAGCTGAGCTCACCTGGAGGGGGAGGGAACTCCACACCTACCGGGGAGCCGAACTCACCTGGAGGGGCACGGAACTCCACACCTACCAGGGAGCCGAGCTCACATGGAGGGGGAGGGAACTCCACACCTACCACGGAGCCGAACTCACCTGGAGGGGGAGGGAACTCCACACCTACCAGGGAGCCCAGCTCACCTAGAGGGGGATGGAACTCCACACCTACCTGGGAGCCGGGATCACCTGGAGGGGGAGGGAACTCCACACCTACTAGGGAGCCGGGCTCACCTGAAGGGGGAGGGAACTCCACACCTACTGGGAGCTCGGCTTACCTGGAGGGGGAGGGAACTCCACACCTACCAGGGAGTCGAGCTCACCTGAAGGGGGAGGGAACTCCACACCTACCAGGGAGCCGTACTCACCTGGAGGGGGATGGAACTCCACACTTACCAGGGAGCCAAGCTCACCTGGAGGGGGAGGGAACTCCACACCTACCTGGGAGCCAACCTCACCTGGAGGGGGAGGGAACTCCACACCTACCAGGAGCCGAGCTCACCTGGAGGGGGACGGAACTCCACACCTACCCAGGAGCGGAACTCACCTGTAGGGGGAGGGAACTCCACACCTAGCAGGGAGCCGAGCTCACCTGGAGGGGGAGGGAACTCCACACCTACCAGGGAGCCGACCTCACCTGGAGGGGGAGGGATCTCCACACCTACCAGGGAGTTGGGCTCACTTGGAGGGGGAGGGAACTCCACACCTACCAGGGAGCCGAACTCACCTGGAGGGAGATGGAACTCCACACCTACCAGGGAGCCAGGCTCACCTGGAGGGGGAGGGAACTCCACACCTACCAGGGAGCCGAACTCACCTAGAGGGGGATGGAACTCCACACCTATCAGGGAGCCGATCTCACCTGAAGGGGGGAGGGAACTCCACACCTACCAGGGAGCAGAACTCACCTAGAGGGGGGAGGGAACTCCACACCTACCAGGGAGCCGAACTCACCTGGAGGGGGAGGGAACTCCACACCTACCAGGGAGCCGAGCTCACCTGGAGGGGGAGGGAACTCCATACCTACTAGGGAGCTGAGCTCACCTGGAGGGGGAGGGAACTCCACACCTACCAGGGAGACTAACTCACCTGGAGGTGGAGGGACCTCCACACCTACCAGGGAGCCGAACTCACCTGGAGGGGGAGGTAACTCCACACCTACCAGGGAGCCTAGTTCACCTGGAGGGGGAGGGAACTCCACACCTACCAGGGAGCCGAACTCACCAAGAGGGGGAGGGAACTCCACACCTACCAGGGAGCCGAGCTCACCTGGAGGGTGAGGTAACTCCACACCTACCTGGGAGCCGAACTCACCTAGAGGAGGAGGTAACTCCACACCTACCAGGGAGCCGAGCTCACCTGGAGGGGAAGGGAACTCCATATCTACCAGGGAGTCGAACTCACCTGGAGGGGGAGGGAACTCCACACCTACCAGGGAGTCGGGTTCACCTGGAGGGGGAGGGAACTCCACACCTACTAGGGAGCCGAACTCACCTGGAGGGGGAGGGAACTCCACACCTACCAGGGAGCCGGGCTCACCTGGAGGGGAAGGGAACTCCACACCTACCAGGGAGCCGACCTCACCTGAAGGGAGAGGGAACTCCACACCTACCAGGGGGTCAAGCTCACCTGGAGGGGGAGGGAACTCCACACCTACCAAGGAGCGGAACTCACCTGGAGTGGGAGGGAACTCCACACCTACCAGGGAACCGAACTCACCTGGAGGGGGAGGGAACTCCACACCTACCAGGGAGCCGAGCTCACCTGGAGGGGGAGGGAACTCCACACCTACCAGGCGACCGAACTCACCTGGAGGGGGGGGGGACTAACAGTTTCCCGAACTATCCGGGGGTGGAGAACCAGTCCATGTCTCAGGTGCTTACCCTCACCGAGGGATGGAGGGATTCAGCCATCTTATTGAGGCAACTGAGGCAGAGATCCAATGCACGTCTTATGTGCTTACCTTCACGCAAAGGCAGAGGAACTCCACCGTCTTATCAAAACAACTGAGGCAGACATCCAATCTACGTCCTAGGTGCTTACCTTCACCTAGAGGCAGAGGAACTCCACCATCTTATCAAAACAACTGAGGTAGAGATCCAATCTGCGTCCTAGGTGCTTACCTTCACCTAGAGGCAGAGGAACTCCACCATCTTATCAAAGCAACTGAGGGAGAGATCCAATCCACGTCTTAGGTGCCTAGCTTACCTAGAGGTAGAGGAATTCAACACCTTTCCGAACCAGTTGGGGGCGGAGTACCCATCCACGTCCTAGTGGCTTAGCCTGCCTAGAGGCAGAGGAACCCAGCTCCTTCCCAAACCAGTTGGGGGTGGGGTACCCGTCCATGTCCTAGGGGCCTAGCTTACTTGGAGGCAGAGGAACTCAGCACTTTTCAAACCAACTAGAGGTAGAATACCCATCCACATCCTAGGGGCCTAGCTTACCTGGAGGCGGAGAAGCTCATCATCTCTCAAAGTTACTTACTCAAGAAGCGAGTCGACCCGATGAGTCTCCCATCTGTAGGCATGACTGAGCCTAGAGAATGGTCTCTAGTCAGGGATTTCACCAATCAGTCAACCCGATGAGTCTCCCATCTACCGGCATGACTGAGGCCGGAGAATGGTCTCTAGTCGTGGATTTTACCAATCAGTTGACCCGATGAGTCTCCCATCTGCCGGCATGACTGAGCCTGGAGAATGGTCTCTAGTCGGGGATTTTACCAATCAGTCGACCCGATGAATCTCCCATCTGCCGACATGACTGAGCCCGGAGAATGGTCTCTAGTCGGGGATTTTACCAATCAGTCGACACAATGAGTCTCCCATCTGCCGGCATGACTGAGCTCGGAGAATGGTCTCTAGTCGGGGATTTTACCAATCAGTCGACCCGATGAGTCTCCCATCTGCCAGCATGACTGAGCCCAGAGAATGGTCTCTAGTTGGGGATTTTACCAATCAGTCTCCCATCTGCCGGCATGAATGAGCCTGGAGAATGGTCTCAAGTCGGGGATCTTATCCAATGGGGGCGGAGTACCCATCCGCGTCCTAGGTGCTTACCTTCACTGGAGGCAGAGGAACCCAACACCTTCCCAAGTCACTTACCATGGGCATTACCTGAAACCTCTTTCCTTCATTATCGAGGAGCTACCTGCTTATTACAACGCGCCTCTCTAGGCCTACTTGGTCACATGCACCCTGACCATCTCCTTCATTACATCCTCCATCTTCTTTGTCTTCTTATTCCTTTTCTTTCTCCTAGTCCTTCCTGCTTCCCTTGTCAACCTGGAGGCAGAGGACTTGTTCCTGAAACCGATCTGCGTAGCTTTCCAGCGTCTCCCCCTGCCTTTGTCGAATCAAGAACAGGTCCTCCGTTCCCTTCCACCTCTTCTTTGAGGTGGAGAATCTCAGCAAGAAGCTTCGGCACAGGTCCTTGAAGTTCTAGATGATACCCAATGGGAGTTGGTGGAACCAGTATTCTGCTCTTCCTTGAAATTAATGGCGAAGAGCCTGCACTTGGAGGAGTCCGGCATCTGCCTGATCGATGCAATGTCTTCGAACCATTGGAGATGCTGGAGAGGGTCGTCCTTCCCTGCATAGTAGGACATGGCAGGCTCGCCAAACCCATATTCTTTCGAGGTCAGTTCCTTCCCTTCTCGACGTGCTATCTCTATCTCCATCAATGATGGCGAGGCGATCACAGGTGTTGGCGATGCCGAGCACTCGCCTTGAGTGGGGAGTGCGACCCGCAAGACTTCCTGGATTGACTTCCTGAACTCCTCGAAGTCACCTTTCGTCACGCATGTAACATCCCCCAAACAGCTAGACCCCTAAGTTGGTTTTGATATGACTAGGTCATGACAAAACCATAGGAAGAGCTCAAGACCATGTGAATTTAGGTGAGAAGGAGAAAACCCAAGTGGTCTGCAAATAGCAATTTTCAGATACCAAGCCTAGGGTTGGACTTTAGGGCCCCACCTTGTTCCTTGACCCCACCATAGCATCCCTAACCCATTAGGGGTCTCCTTGGAACCCTAGGGACCCATTGGGGTCAACCTAAGAGCCCAATTTGACTAAAGTCAACCTTAAACCTAGATTGGTCAAACTAACTCAATTAAGGTCAATTGGCCCTCACCATGCCAAATTGACCCTGCCACTACCCTTGTATGGGTACTAGGATCCTAATGGACCAAAAAGCCCCATCATGAGGCCTCCAATTTGACCAAATTGTCCTAAAACATTAATTTGGTCAAAGTGCCCTAATTAGGGGCAATTCACCCTCACTTTGTCAAATTGACTCCACCTAGACCTTCCTAACCCTTCAGGGAAGCCAATGGTACCCAAGCCACCATTTGGGATCAACCCAATTGGTTAATTTGACCAAAGTCAAAATTGCCTTAATTTAAGTCAAAATAACCTAGTTTGCCCAAATTGGACCCAATCCATTTGGGCTAGGCCCAACTAAAGTGGTCCACCATCTGGTGGACCTGGTAATTACTGAAATTACCTCTTAAAATTCTGTATTTGCTGATTAGGAGAGAGAAAAGGGAAGTTTCCCCAAATTGGAGAGAGAGAGAAAAGTGTATTCAAGGGGAATAAATGTTGTGACCCTTCAATCCCTCCCCAAATTGATGTGCATTCATCTCCCCTCCAGTTACCAACGATTTTCTGGAGTTTTCCATGGCCAAGGGGGATGATTAAGAGAAAATTTAGTGGTAACAGAAACGGGTATTAATGGCCATTAATGGCTTTTAGGAATAAAGCTATCCCAGCCGATTTGAAACCCCCCATTTTTCCTTCAGAGCTGTGAGAGGAAGAGAATCCCCAACCTTTCAGTGAGGATCGTGCAGAGGAAGCCTAGATTGTCATGGCACCGAAAGCTCCAGCACCATCCATGGCCACTCACCGGAATTCGCACAACCAAGCACCTACACAGGTTCGATCCTCTTCTCCTCCCTTGGTGCTAGATCTTTTCTAAATTTGGGGCTTGATCCGTGTTCAAAAGGGACCGGATTGTGCTTCCAAAAGGGTGCGAAACGTACTATTTTTCCCTCCTTTAAAATCCCGATCCGACCACCTCCGGATGGACAACCACCCCTATCGCCAGCCACCACCTAAACGGAGGTGGTGGTGGCATTGGCTGGCTGGAAAGAGCCATAGGTGGCCGGGAAATCACCCCGCAAAGAAGCCCAGGTCGGGCTGTCGCGTGCCATCCATTCCTTGGGGACGATGATAGAGAGTCGTCAGATCTACTTATTAATGTTTACGTTTATTTCATTTCATTTGTCGAACACAATTGTGCGTTCGTCGAACGAAATCCTTGATTCATCGAACGGAAATGGTTCGTCGATCGCATTTTAGACTTCATCGATCTGTTAGTTGAGTTCGACGAACTGATATTAGAGTTCGTCGAACGGAATTCATTTCGTCGAACACTGGTTTTACTTAGTTGAACGCAGATTTAATCTGTTTTCGTCCGGCGTAGTCAGTATTTCGTCGAACGCAGATTGGTTCTGCTTTCGTCGAGCGCTGTTAGATTTCGTCGAACGCAGATTTTAATTTGTCGAATGCAGCTTATATAAGATTTCGTCGAACGCAGAGTTTAATTCGTCGAACGCAGCTTATATAATATTTCATTGAACGTAGAGTTTAATTCGTCGAATGCAGCTTATATAAGATTTCGTCGAACGCTGTTCACAATTCGTCGAGCGCAGTAAACATTTCGTCGAACGCAGAATCCCTTATATAAATAAATGTTTATGTAATTTCTGTCACATATTTTGCTGTACCTAGATTTAAATATTAAAAATACTAGATCACCTCTGATGAGAAGTGGTCAACACAAAAGTTGTAGCCCTTGGAGTCTACTGTGTTTTAAAATTAATTTCACCCTAGAAGGAGTTCTGTAGCTCCCTGTAGAGAATAAATGGTGGACTGGTCCCTAGGGTAGGGAAGTCACTCTTTCCTTCATATCTTTTCATTAGTAGATGATATGGCCTTGATATTTAAAACCTAGACTAGATATATACACCCACACAACATACTAAAAGATGGGATAATTTCATAAATAATATATTAATTAATTATTGGGTCAAAAGACCTCCAATGCCCTCTAAATTTTGGTGGGTGCTCCATAGGATTATGTTATAACCTTCGTAAAAATTTCAACCCAATTGGGACTATCTTGAGTGGGTAATTTGTCAACCCAAGTTAGGTCAAATAGGGTCAAAGTTAGGGCATGGTGTTTATCTTGGGATTTTGTGGTCAAATCTCCTCACCATGAGGTGGAACCTTGTCCACTGATTTAGGATCACCTAAAGCACCCCCATGAGTGGTTTGGGGTGGTTTGGAGGTGGCTAAGCCCTAGAACACTAGTTTTATTCTTAGGTGTGCATTTAGGACCTTGTGAAGGCCATGTGGTCAAAATTCCCTTGATGGTTATGAAACTTGGTGGATAAGTTCATAGGATGTAAATAGGCCTTGGGTAATTTTATAAGAATTTTAGGAACAAGTATTCCCTTTGAATTAGTTCATTATCCCCTTTAGGGAAAATTCTTATAACAATTAGTTACATGCTCAAAATTTCTTGGATGGAGATGAAACCTTTACAGTGCCTTTAAAATCATAGTTTGGACCTCTGGAAATTTTTGTGTATTTTAATAAATGATTTAACTAGTACTCCATTCATATGGCACCTTTCTTGATTTAGACTTAAGAAAAATATTTGAGGGTCCAATACTACTTTATAAATTGTTCAAATTGGTGATAGGACATTTCAGAGTATTAGGAAGCTCTATGAATTTTTATATAATTTTTGGAGACATAAATCATTAGGCTACTTCACAACTTATCTTATTTGGGGTTTTCTTAAAGAATTCATTTAAGTGAGAAAATGATTCCCATAAATTCTACAATTTAGTCAGTAGCCTTTTCTGATAAATACAAAGGTATGGTAATTTTCCCATAATTTTGGTGTAAGTATTTTTTGTGGTTCCTTCATAAATTTACAAATTTGGATAGAAGTTAAATATTAATTATAGAGGACAATTTCTTACTGTAAAAATATGATATGTTGTATTTGCTGTTATTTAGTCATCATAGATTTATCATAATTTTCGGAGAGCCATATCATAAGAATTCCTTATACTTCATGATCATTTTCATACTTGGCAAATGTTTGGAGAAATTAAAATAAATACTAAATAATTAAGGAAAAATATGATTCTCCGGATTTAGTCTTACAACATCATGATAGACCCCCAGTATTTATCTTGAGTCAATTGGATGAATATTTGGAGTACCTTTAATTACAAGCTTCATATAGTTAGTTTGGTCTGCGTTTGGTAAAACTGTGGAACTTGGGTAACTAGTGGCTTACTAAGTGGGAATGACATGTAGTTGGTGTACATGGTCAGGATGAAGAGATTTAGGTCACCAAAAAGGAGTTATATATTAAGAGTGCTTGGCGAGTTAAGGGTAAGGTAGTGCTTGGGATTGACGAAGGATCGTCTTTTCCCTAGCGTGTCATAAAGCACTTAGGTTTAACTCAAGTGAAATGATAAGAGGGGTGTTCTTATAGGTAGATACCAACAACACTAAGTGTCTTGAGAAAGGGAACTTTGGGGTTTCATCCCATTGTGGTTCCTAGTACCGTAGCGAGCCCTTCACAGGGTAATCCTCGGGAAGCCCAAGATTAACCATAAATTATAGGGTTAAGTTGTATACAAGATTAACTTAATAATACACTCACCCACACCCCGTTATCACGGGAACATTAGTGAGTTTGGTCTTAAGAGCGGTAGGCTCGGTGGTTGTAGCAGTAGACTAATTAGTCTGGTGAGCTTGTGACTCAGTAAGGTTTGTTGGTACGGACGGGTTGGTCCAGCGAGCCGGTGGCTCGGAAGGTTATGGTCAAGGGCGGTATAGCGCGGGGAGCTTATGGCTCGGAGATAGATAGTAGAACATGTTTGCATGTGCACGAAGGTGGTAGGTCTTCGGTATTGGACGGTCGTTCACATCGACGTCAATACGTTGACTCGGCAAGTGTGGAATTTACAGTTAGCCATAAAAGTTTGGTGGTCCAGCCAGTTAGAGTACGCAGATGCTCCGCGGTTTTGCGTTGAGGCGTATGATAGGTATAGGTTAGGTAGTGTGAATACCAACCTAGAGGTGGGCGAGGCCCAACCCACCGCTTTTGTTTGCCACTACGGGAGTATCCTGGGAGTCTTGCTAGCTCCAAAAAGGGGGAACTAAAGGTCTGTGCGCATAGAGTCGAAGTGTGTGAGTTGCACTTGTATGAACATAACATAAACTGCATACCTTGCATGTCATAGCATAAACATTGCATTTCAACCCCTACCCCAATCGTATTAGTCGGTTATGGGACTTCTTATACGATAGGCTTTGCTAAACGACCACTTGGTCTATAGGTTTGTATTGGCATTCCTATAAATCAATGGTTACTTTTCTATTATTATTGTCTTTACTTACTGCACTTTACTTACTCTTACCTGCTCTTACTATGCTTTATTAACTGCTTCGATTAAGTATATATATATACTTGAGTAGTGGTAGAACTCTTCCTGTAGATCATGTCCCGTCATCTGCTTTTTGATTATACCCCTTGTTGTCCTCCGCTTCATCCTTCCCGCTCAGTGCCTAGGAGTCACCGGGGGAGGGGTGGGGGATTGGCTTAGTCTTTTTGACTAACGGTCGGTGGACCATATCATTTTAGGGGATCGAGGAGATGCAACAATACCAGAGGCCGGTGCAGACGAAGGCGGACCAGTTTAGTACAAGAGCACCAGTCACAGGATCAGAGAGTGATTAGTAGTTAGCTTCCGCGAGTGATCTTGTAGTGAGGTTATGATGTACTGGGCATGAGCCCTTCTTCTTATTATTGATATTTTTGTATTCAGTTAATATAATGTGGACATTTATATTTATATATAACATGTGATTGTGGACTTGGATTTATATTTGTTCAAGTATTCTTTTCTTCTTTGTGATCGATCTGGCCGGCAGAATCGGCGCTTTGTAGTGGCGCCTTCCCGTACGAGGGTGTCACCACAAAGCGGCGGTTATGGGCATAAGGCCCGTGTTTTTGTAGCAAAAAATGGGGTCTTACAAGTGGTATCAAAGCGAACCTCGATCCGAAGAAAAGAAGTCCACAAACCCTGGGCCACCCCGCGCGAGCTTAGTTTGAGGACAAACTAGCCGCGGAAGCAGTGGTGTGCCCATATGGGGAAATCACATGAAAAAATCCACTTTTAACTGAATCTTTTTAGCCAAATCTCTTTCCGAGTGTCAAGTTTTCTTTTGTAGCCCGCGGCGAACCCTGCCCCCAGCAGGGAATACCTCCGGCTGCAAAGATCTCTTTAGTTAGTCCTTTAGTCAACGAGTTAGACTCAACCACACTAGGACACATGACTTACCATGACAATTTATACCATGACCTAGTCTGAAATAGACCGTAGGTATAACTATTGAGGAAGGTACGAGGATACCCCAAAGAGGCTAGAGAAAGAGAGATTGACACATAAGCAGAATGGTATGTGACTCATAGACTTAACCCTCATACCGGTGACATGTTTATATTGAGACAACCACCATGACAAGCACCGAGGGTCGGAAAAGAATTGAAGTTCAGAAGGGACCCTTTTGGGATTGTGTGACATATTGACCCTGTTAAGGTTGTCGTAGAAGGTACCTAGAGGAGTCTAAGGTGTGGAGTATACCAATGAGTCTTAAGATAGAACCCCAAGTCTAAGGTTGTGTGCCCTAAGAATTGTTTGCATACTTGGGACGAACATAACATGGTGATATTGAAGATACTTCACCCAAAAATAGATAGAGGCTAATCTTTTGTTTATTGGGGCTTGTCTTTTGTTTATTGGGGCTTATCTTTTGTTTATTGGGGCTTACCTTTTTGTTTATTGGGCGAATTGATTACTGACTTGGGTGCTCCTTAGATCTAATTTAGCAATTCCTATGTCGGGAGTAATGACTTTGAAGTTGATCTTATTCAATGTTACTTGGACAAAGATGAGACAGTGTAACAGTATGTTTAGGAATCATGATCTGTAGTATTGCCAGGACAATGGATAGACGTCGTTGATCAAACAAAAACTTGACCTTAGTTGAATCGTTGGAAATGTAAAGTCGCCAGGATTAATCACTCAGGATGCAGATGTCCCATTCTAGAAGTTATGGACAGAAACTAGGTCATACAGGTCAATAGTTATATTTGAGGTTCTTGTGACCTTGGGCATTCAGAAGTGATTAACTCATGACTTGTTAAAAATCACGCCCTTTTCTGGTATAAATTTTTTTAACTACAATAATAGCCCTTATACCTTGGGATTTATGATGATGAATAACCAAAGATCTTAGAAGATGACTATTTGGAATTAGAATATAGTGTTTGAGTTTACTATGACAAGAAAAATCTAAGTTTATCTTACCTTGGACCATTCGAAAGTTATCGAGACTAGCATATGTGGAAGTGATAGGAATTTGGTGAAATAAACGTGAAGCTATTTTCTTGATGAAATTGACTTGTGAAAAATCTTAGGGTTTCAAAAGATTTTACCCGTATACCTTATGAATCAAACTCCACGTAGAAAATGATTGGGAGTCGTCTTACCAACATGGATACTAATTGTGGTTGGTTAACATGTACTCATAAAGGTCCACAAGTGCACCCCCATTGAAGTTTAAGGATGATTAGGATGCTAGTCAATCTGATTAGTTCCAGCAATAGTAAAGAACTGGAAAAGTTGTAGAAAAGAAATGATTGATTACTCGGACGTACCTGAAAGAGTAAGAAATTGAACGTGTGAATAAAACTTTAGAGGCATAAGAATCTGCCCAGGTTAGAGTGGAAGATCGAGGATATAATTATGGATTTCATACACATGTTACCACATCCTCACTCCGGGCACATGTTTATTTGGAACATCGAGGATAGATTGACCAAGGTAGCTAGGTCACCCCAGCCAGGATAGATGATATGACGGCACGAGTCTTGCGGCGCAAGAAGGTTTCGAAGGTTAAGTCATGTGTTAAAATTATGGACCGCAGGAGACCTGGAAGCCACTAGAACTGGTGTGGCAGAGATAGTCGGTGCTCTTCGAGCCAGGAATAACTTCAATTCTTAGGGGATGTTACGTTCAGTCACTCTCGGTGAAAACCCCGCAAGCCTAGCCTGAATTTCGAGGACGAAATTAATATTTTTGTTTATTGGGATTTGTAACATCCCCCAAACAGCTAGACCCCTAAGTTGGTTTTGATATGACTAGGTCATGACAAAACCATAGGAAGAGCTCAAGACCATGTGAATTTAGGTGAGAAGGAGAAAACTGAAGTGGTCTACAAATAGCAATTTTTAGATACCAAGCCTAGGGTTGGACTTTAGCGCCCACCTTGATCCTTGACCCCACCATAGCATCCTTAACCCATTAGGGGTCTCCTTGGAACCCCAGGGACCCATTGGGGTAAACCTAAGAGCCCAATTTGACTAAAGACAACCATAACCCTAAATTCGTCAAACTAACTCAATTAAGGTCAATTGGCCCTCACCATGCCAAATTGACCCTGCCCCTACCCTTGTATGGGTACTAGGATCCTAATGGACCAAAAATCCCTATCATGGGGCCTCCAATTTGACCAAATTGTCCTAAAACCTTAATTTGGTCAAAGTGCCCTAATAAGGGGCAATTCACCCTCACTTTGTCAAATTGACTCCACCTAGACCTTCCTAACCCTTCAGGGAAGCCAATGGAGCCCAAGCCACCATTTGGGATCAACCCAATTGGTTAATTTTGACCAAAGTCAAAATTGCCTTAATTTAAGTCAAAATAACCTAGTTTGCCCAAATTGGACCCAATCCATTTGGGCTAGGCCCAACTAAAGTGGTCCACCATCTGGTGGGCCTGGTAATTACTGAAATTACCTCTTAAAATTTTGTATTTGCTGATTAGGAGAGAGAAAAGGGAAGTTTCCCCCAAATCGGAGAGAGAGAGAAAAGTGTATTCAAGGGGAATAAATGGTGTGACCCTTCAATCCCTCCCCAATTGATGTGCATTCATCTCCCCCTTCAGTTACCAACGATTTTCTGGAGTTTTCCATGGCTAAGGGGGCCGATTAAGAGAAAATTTAGTGGTAACCAAAATGGGTATTAATGGCCATTAATGGCTTTTAGGAATAAAGCTATCCTAGCCGATTTGAAACCCCCCATTTTTCTTTCAGTGCTGAGAGAGGAAGAGAATCCCCAACCTTTCAGTGAGGATCGTGCAGAGGAAGCCTAGATCGTCATGGCACCGAAAGCTCCAGCACCGTCCATGGCCACTCGCCGGAATTCACGCAACCAAGCCCCTACACAGGTCCGATCCGCTTCTCCTCCCTTGGTGCTAGATCTTTTCTAAATTTGGGGCTTGATCCGTGTTCAAAAGGGCCCAGATTGTGCTTCTGAAAGGGTGCGAAACGTACTCTTTTTCCCTCCTCTAAAATCCCGATCCGACCACCTCCGGCCGGCCAACCACCCCTATCGCCGGCCACCACCTCAACGGAGGTGGTTGTGGCATTGACTGGCCGGAAAGAGGCGTAGGTGGACGGGAAATCACCCCGCAAAGAAGCCCAGGCCGGGCTGTCGCGCGCCGTCCATTCCTTGGGGATGATGATAGAGAGTCGTCAGATCTACTTATTAATGTTTACGTTTTTTTCAATTTCATTCGTCGAACGCAATTGTGCGTTTGTCGAACGAAATCCTGGATTCGTCGAACGGAAATGGTTCATCGATCGCATTTTAGACTTCGTCGATCTGTTAGTTGAGTTCGACGAACTGATATTAGAGTTCGTCGAACGGAATTCATTTCGTCGAACACTGGTTTTACTTAGTTGAATGCAGATTTAATCTGTTTTCGTCGGGCGTAGTCAGTATTTCATCGAACGCAGATTGGTTCTGCTTTCGTCGAGCGCTGTTAGATTTCGTCGAACGCAGATTTTAATTTGTCGAACACAGCTTATATAAGATTTCGTCGAACGCAGAGTTTAATTCGTCGAACACAGCTTATATAATATTTCGTTGAACGTAGAGTTTAATTCGTCGAATGCAGCTTATATAAGATTTCGTCGAACGTTGTTCACAATTCGTCGAGCGCAGTAAACATTTCGTCGAACGCAGAATCCCTTATATAAATAAATGTTTATGTAATTTCTGTCACATATTTTGCTGTACCTAGATTTAAATATTAAAAATACTAGATCTCCTCTGATGAGAAAGTGGTCAACACCAAAGTTGTAGCCCTTGGAGTCTACTGTGTTTTAAAATTAATTTCACCCCAGAAAGAGTTCTGTAGCTCCCTGTAGAGCAAAAATGGTGGGACTGGTCCCAAGGGTAGGGCAGTCACTCTTTCCTTCATATCTTTTCATTAGTATATGATATGGCCTTGATATTTAAAACTTAGGCTAGATATATACACCCACACAACATACTAAAAGATGGGATTCTTAGGAGAAACTTTTTTTAAGTTTTTTGGGATAATTTCATAAATAATATATTAATTAATTAGTGTGTCAAAAGACCTCTAATGCCCTCCAAATTTTGGTGGGTGCTCCATAGGATTATGTTATGACCTTGGTAAAAATCTCAGCCCAATTGGGACTGTTTTGAGTGGGTAATTTGTCAACCCAAGTTAGGTCAAATAGGGTCAAAATTAGGGCATGGTGTTTATCTTGGGATTTTGTGGTCAAATCTTCTCACCTTGAGGTGGAACCTTGTCCACTGATTTAGGATCACCTAAAGTACCTCCATGAGTGGTTTGGGGTGGTGCGGAGGTGGTTAAGCCCTAGAACACTAGTTTTATTCCTAGGTGTGCATTTAGGACCTTGTGAATGCCATGCGGTCAAAAGTCCCTTGATGGTTATGAAACTTGGTGGATAAGTTCATAGGATGTAAATAGGCCTTGGGTAATTTTATAAAAATTTTAGGAACAAGTATTCGCTTTGAATTAGGTCATAATCCCCTTTAGGGAAAATTCTTATAACAATTATTTACATGCTCAAAATGTCTTGGATGGAGATGAAACCTTTACGTGCCTTTAAAATCATGTTTTGGACCTCTGGTAATTTTTGTGTATTTTAATAAATGATTTATCCAGTAGTCCATTCACAAGGCACCTTTCTTGGTTTCGACTTAAGAAAAATATTTGAGGGTCCAATACCACTTTATAAATTGTGCAAATTGGTGATAGGACATTTCAGAGTATTAGGAAGCTCTGATAATTTTTATATAATTTTTGGAGACATAAATCAGTAGGCTACTTCACAACTTATCTTATTTGTGGTTTTCTTAAAGAATTCATTTAAGTGAGAAAATGATTCCCATAAATTCTACAATTTAGTCAGTAGCCTTTTCTGATAAATACAAAGGTCTGGTAATTTTCCCATAATTTTGGTGTAAGTATTTTTTGGTGGTTCCTTCATAAATTTACAAATTTGGATAGAAGTTCAATATTAATTATAGAGGACAATTTCTTACTGTAAAAATATGATATGTTGTATTTGCTGTTATTTAGTCATCATAGATTTATCATAATTTTTGGAGAGCCATATCATAAGAATTCCTTATACTTCATGATCATATTCAAACTTGGCAAATGTTTGGAGAAATAAAAATAAATACTAAATAATTAAGGAAAAAATATGAATATCCGGATTTAGTCTTATAACATCATGATAGACCCCCGGTATTTATCTTGAGTCAGTTGGATGAATATTTGGAGTACATCTAATTACAAGATTCATATAGTTAGTTTGGTCTGCGTTTGGTAAAACTGTGGAACTTGGGTAACTAGTGGCCTACTAAGTGGGAATGGCATTTAGTTGGTGTACATGGTCAGGATGAAGAGATTTTGGTCACCAAAAAGGAGTTATATATTAAGAGTGCTTGGTGAGTTAAGGGTAAGGTAGTGCTTGAGATTGACGAAGGATCGTCTTTTCCCTAGCGTGTCATAAAGCACTTAGGTTTAACTCAAGTGAAATGATAAGATGGGTGTTCTTATGGGTAGATACCAATAACACTAAGTGTCTTGAGAAAGGGAACTTTGGGGTTTCATCCCATTGTGGTTCCTAGTACCGTAGCGAGCCCCTCATAGGGTAATCCTCGGGAACTCCATGATTAACCATAAATTATAGGGTTAAGTTGTATACAAGATTAACTTAATAATACTCTCAACCACACCCCGTTATCACAGGAATATTAGTCAGTTTGGTCTTATGAGCAGTAGGCTCGATGGTTGTAGTAGTAGACTAATTAGTCTGGTGAGCTTGTGACTCAATAAGGTTTGTTGGTACGGACAGGTTGGTCCGGCGAGCCGGTGGCTCGGAAGGTTATGGTCACAGGAGGGATAACCCGGGGAGCTTATGGCTCGGAGATAGATAGTAGAACATGTTTGCATGTACACAAAGGTGGTGTGTCTTCGGTATTGGACGGTCGTTCACACCGACGTCAATACGTTGACTCGACAAGTGTGGAATTTGCACTTAGCCATAAAAGTCTAGTGGTCCAGCGAGTAAGAGTACGCAGATGCTCCGCGGTTTTGCGTTGAGGCATACGATAGGTCTAGGTTAGGTAGTGTGAATACCAACCTAGAGGTGGGCGAGCCCCAACCACCGCTTCCGTTTGCCACTACGGGAGTATCCTGGGAGTCATGCTAGCTCCAAAAAGGGGGAACTAAAGGTCTGTGCACACAGAGTCGAATTGTGTGAGTTGCACTTGTATAAATATAGCATAAATTGCATACCTTGCATGTCATAGCATAAACATTGCATTTCAACCCCTACCCCTATCGTATAAGTCGGTTATGGGACTTCTTATATGATAGGCCATGCTAAACGACCCCTTGGTCTATAGGTTTGTATGGGCATTCCTATAAATCAATAGTTACTTTTCTATTATTATTGTCTTTACTTACTGCACTTTACTTACTCCTACCTGCTCTTACTATGCTTATTAACTGCTTCAATTAAGTATATATATACTTGAGTAGTGGTAGAACTCTTCCTGTAGATCATGCCCCGTCATTTGCTTTTTGATTATACCCCTTGTTGTCCTCCGCTTCATCCTTCCCGCTCAGTTCCTAGGAGTCACTAGGGGAGGGGTGGGGGATTGGCTTAGTCTTTTTGACTAACGGTCGGTGGACCATATCATTTTAGGGGATCGAGGAGACGCAGCAACACTAGAGGCCGATGCAGACGAAGGCGGACCAGTCTAGTACAGGAGCACCAGTCACATGATCAGAGAGTGATTAGTAGTTAGCTTCCGCGAGTTATCTTGTAGTGAGGTTATGATGTACTGGGCATGATCACTTCTTCTTATTATTGATATCTTTGTATTCAGTTAAAATAATGTGGACATTTATATTTATATATAGCATGTGATTGTAGACTTGGATTTATATTTGTTCAAGTATTCTTTTCTTCTTTGTAATCGATCTGGCCGGCAGAATCGGCGCTTTGTAGTGGCGACCTTCCCATGCGAGGGTGTCACCGCAAAGCGGCGGTTCTGGGCATAAGACCCGGGTTTTTGTAGCGAAATAAAATGGGGTCTTACAACGTACCTGCTGGCAGGGGAGCGAGTCCCCCAGCTCATCGCTTCCATCCATGATGCCTACTCAGGGCTTTCTGAACTAGCTGCTTCCACGCTCACCGCACCATAATGTTGAAACCAGAGAACTGGTCTCAACGTTCGCAAGGGGGATGAAGCTAACCCTTACTTGACCTGAGCGAGACCCTTGACCAGTCACAAAGAACCAAAGAACCTTGCCCTTGAATAACCACCTAAGTCCACGAAAGGACCCCTTAAGCTACAGCGTGGAGGTCCCACCACATACCCGGAAGCTCTCAAGGAACTTCCCCTCCCAAGCCAATGCTGAGCCTGGGCACCTTGGAGAGCACTAAGGATCACCTCACCATCCACCTTCAATGACAGGTGGAGGGGAGGGGTAGTGCTTGCTCACACGTGAGGGAGGGTGGTACCAACATCCCTTCCCAAGGTGCCCATGGGGGTCTATTTATTGACTTCCCAAAAATTGGGCTGCGGATAGCAAAAAATCTACTATCCGCAGCCCAACAACAAACCCGAACGACCGAAACAGGAGGGGGGCGCGTGGAGCTTGAGACGTCCACTCCCCCCCTTGCCGGGGGTCGAATGAGTGGACCAAGGTCCACCACCCTGACTGGGCGAGTGGACCTTGTGGTCCACTCAACCCACTGGGCGAGTGGACCCTTGGTCCACTCGCCCAGCTACCCGGGCGAGTGGACCTATGGTCCACTCGCCCCCTGGGCGAGTGGACCATAGGTCTACTCGCCCATGGGCTTGGGGCGAGTAGACCCTAGGTCCACTCTGTTGGAGCCTATGTTCCGCATCTCTTGGTTTGAGAATAACAAATACCGTGTTGTATTTGATCTTGTATTCTGTGTGTTTATAATGTGCAGGTTGTACAGGAACTATAGCTACACATCCCTATGAATAGGTTGCTAATTGGAAATGACTCTCTGGAAAGATAGCTAACGCCCCACGTTAGTAGTTAACGCCCAGCGTTAGCAAACCGCTGAGAGGAAACCATTGAGAAGGAAAACATCTGAGATGCAAACTCCGTTCGACGAACTGGAAGCTGCGTTCGACAAACACTGAAGGCGCTTGACGAAATCTGAAGGAACCTGCGGTCGATGAACTCTGAAGGAGCTCGATGAAATCTGAAGGAATCTGCGTTCGACGAACTTGGAGTTCCGTTCGACGAATTTGCCTGTGTTCGACGAAAATTCCGTTCGACGAAATGTGAAGGCCGCTCGATGAATTGGAGTTCGACGAACTGAGCTCCTGCACAACAATATTGTGTTCGATGAACTTGAAGCTCCGTTCGACGAAATTGTTCCGTTCGGCGAAAGTTTGTTCTATCACGTTCCTGGAGATTTGCACGATCCAGGAGGTTGCGATTTTTCCGTTCGATGAAGGGTGCGTTCAACGAAGGCGAGTTCGATGAAATAAGTTCCGTTCGACGAAAATTTGTTCGGCCACGCTCCCGAGTTTATGCACGATCTCAGCAACTGCCTCACTAACGCCGGGCGTTAACCTTAACGCACGCATTAGCTTCCGAGGCTACTTAATGTACAACCCCTCTCATTCCAAATTGAAAATAGATGATTCCAGAATTCTGATACTTTGGAGAGAGGTTCGTGTACAGCAATTGAGAGATCTCCCTTGGGCTAATATGAAGATCTAAATAAGATTTTGAAGGAGAAGGTCTACAACACATATTCCATACGAAGGATGATCGTTTCAAGAATGCCAACATCTACATCGACTTCGTCGTGACCTTCAGAATTTCTTGGGGAGTTTCTCTTTACTTATCTTGTAATCTTTTATTTTTTTCCTTTTGTATTTTGTGTGGAGAAATCATTCAGTGAGAATGTCGGATTCCGGGAAGGATTCTGTGGGTAAATTTGCCTTGTGTTGGCGACTAGGTCCTTGTGCGGCTTAGGGGGTAATTCGCCGCCTTGTGCGTGGCGACTAGGTCAAGGGTAGATCTAGGGGGTGGCTAGAGGACTTATCTGGGGATAGATAGGCTATAGCCAACCGGTCCTTGGGAAAAGGACCGGTGAAACATCAAAAAGTGTTTTTACATATTTTCGCCTTGATTTCTAGCGTTATAGAAATTAAACATTTGTGTATTCAATTTATTATGAAATAAAATCATGTCTCCCAATGTTCTATTCAGTTGATTTTTTTCCCATTTGAGAATGTTTTAATTTCTATTTCTATCAAAGTATTAAATTTAACATTTGTATAATTATCTTTGAAATACAATAATAATTTTCATTATCTCTAATGTTCTGAAATTGTATTTCATTTAAGATTTCTTAAGTAAAATCACTGTGACAATCTTTTTGTTCTGAAGATTATTCCCTGGAGAGCTAACACCCAGCGTTAAGACTTAACGCCAGGCATTAGCAACAGTCAACAAAAAGTTTGTTTCAAATATTTAAAAAGGAATCTTCAATATAATCTTATCTGAAATATTTAAATATATTTTCTTATAAAATATTCTGAAACTTCAGATGCAAACTCTGATAAATATAATTAAGATCTAAATTCCATAAACCCCTTATTCACCCCCACCTCTAAGGGCGCTGTAAGATCCAACACGTGGTATCAGAGGGTAGGTTATTCCAATACGGCTTCACAACCTGGAATAATGACGCTTCATGATCTCGTATCTTCTAGAGGGGATAATATTTATGAAAATGAAAAATCATTATGTCCACCATTATTTATGGGTGAAAATTATAATGGGTGGAAAACACTTATGAAAAAATTTCTTAAATCTTTGGATATTGAAGTTTGGAATATTACAATTAAAATGCCCCCAAATATTTTAAATAAAAATGAAATGTTTTTAAATGTCAAATCAATGAATAGTCTATATTGTGCATTAGATCAAAATATTTTCAAACTTATTTATACACTTCCTAATGCTTATAAAGTTTGGAAATTTCTTGAGAATTCTTATAGTCTTCCTTCCACAGATAATGAATATGAGCAATTCCTTTTGGATCCAAGAGAAGAAGACATCATCACAATATTGGACTCAGTTGATGGCAAAACATCAAGCAAAAGAGAAGACGAAAACTATAGCAAGGTAAGAAAATCTAAATCTTCTCTTTTAATAACAAATTCTATTTCTACATTTCGTGTGCTTAAATTTGCTAAACGTAAAATTTTAAAGTTGAAACATGCTAATTCCAAATTACGTTTAGAAAATAAAACTTTAAAAGCAAATGCTAAAGTAGAATCTTATATTGATGTTTCAAATTCTTTTTCATGCTCTTTAATTGAAAATGCTAAACCTTGTTTTGATTATAATACTTTTAAAGAAGAACTCAAGGTTTTGGAAAAAGGTCTTTTAACTTCAAAAGAGCATAATGAAAAATTGATAAAAGAAAATGATAATTTAAAGGATAAACTAGAATCATTTAAAATGTTTATTCAAAACTTTTCATATAATAAAACATCTTTTATTTCTAGTTTATCAAATTATCAAAAGTCTAAAAGCTTAACTTCATATTATAAGAGTATGTCTATAAGAAAGAGTGGAAATGAAAATCATCAACATAAGAATCAATCTTTTAAAACCTATTGTAACCCACTCTTTCAACAATTACTTCTAAAGAAAGACAATCACTCTTATAAACTTTCAAAGAATCTATGTAATAAAATTCATTATGATTATCAACATCAATCTATTTTGAAAAATAATTCGAATAAACATAAATCACAAATGAATTATTTTTCAAACAAATATAATCATATAAAGATGTCAAATAATCATAATATGAATTTAAAAGATAAACAACCAAAGTATGAATGGAGGCCCAAAATTAAAAATGAAACACTACCTCCTCTTGTAAAGGCCCATTCATCACTATCTCTCCAAAGCCTACATGATGTATTTGGGTCCCCAAAGGAACCATCACACTTGGTCCCCTTTGGATACCTAAATCTCTCATTCAATAGGAATCATTGTATTGCATGAAGTAGAAATAAATTAAAAAAGAAATATCATTACTCTACTTCATGATATGCTTAATTGCTTTTTCTTTTGTTAATTTTTTTATTTTTGAGCCAACACGCTAAGGTCACTTAGATATATTATGAAATATGACTTTTACATTTTAAGCCTAATATTTATCAAATCAAAATTGAATTAAACTAAATATAAAGTCATAAAATTTTCAAGTGATCCATCTTTCCTTTTTCCTATGTTTTATCCTTTTTAAATCCATTGCCTATAAATGTCTTATATTATCATTATAAATTGAATGCTAAATTTGCTAAATGATATTATCAAGACTAATGTAATTACTTCCAAAATTGGATTTAAATGGACTTTTAGGGGTCTTAGGCTAAAATGTTAAATACACAACTAATTGCATATTTGCCTATTTTCTTTGTTGCATATGATAGCCCCTATAATGAAAAATCATAATTGAAAAATTATAAAAATGATGAATATGATTTCACACACTCTATATTGATCTATTAATATCCTATTCTAAAATTCACTATAATCATATATCATAATTCATGATTCATCAAGACCTATCTTAAATCAACTAATTCTATCAACCTTAGGAATTATGAAATATATGATTGCAATTGGTATTATAGATTCATATCTTATTTTGTGTGTGTGATGTGGATCTTTATTGCTTGTATGTATCTCATTATCTTTAGACCTATGAATTAACTTGATATCAACAAGATGAAATCAAATAGAATTATCACTTCATTCTAGGTCTATGAAAATTTAAACTCTATGTTTGAATACATGCAATTTAATTATATAGTTGTCTAATTCTACTTAGCTTTGCACCTTGTTATCGTAATTCATCACACTAGCATTATCACTTACCATAGGAAGAATTCAATGTCCATGCTAGTTATATCTTGCAATGCTAAAGTAAATTATATCACTAAAGTCTAAAAATCATAATTTCTTTTGTAGGTATTTGCATGAATAAAATTTATTCTAAATGGATTTAAAATCAACAATCATCGATATAATTGTAAATCCAAAACTAATCATGCAATTATACCATGGTTTATATATTTAAGGCTTACACGCTTAGTATGTCCATAATCATTAAGCCAATGACATGTGTCTCACAATAGCGAGGGCATAGGATTGTGTGCATTAGAGACCTAACCTCTAAGTCATGTCTTGTCCTTAACCGGGGAGGGTTCCAGTAGGGCCTTGCGAGGCACTGGGGGGAAAGAGTGCTAGGTTGAGCGTCGTCTTTTGTATGCATATGGGATTAACACCCCAACCTATGGCATGTGTGCAGCTCCTCATGCCCATCCGTCACTTAGTACGGGGCTAGAGTGTATTCATGTTGTTGAGGTATCTTAATCTTAGATATACTTATATTATATTCATTGCATGAATGTTATCTCACTCCTTATTCTAAAATCATGCATATTTGTATTTGTTCTAACATTGCATCTTGTGTTTGCATATTTTATTACTTTGAGCTTTAATAATTTTACCAAACACAAGTACTTGCAAAATCACTAAAAACATGCTAAAAGAGCCTTCAAATCTAATCAATATACTCTGAAATTTCAACTGAAGGAAGGTCTCTTTATAATACAAATGAATTTTGAATTTTTTTTTCAAAAAATCAAGAAATGCAGTTCTGTTTTGGCGTTAAGAAGTTAAAGTCTGGTGTTAGCTCCTTTTCTCCAAAATATTTTTTTTTTGTTTTTTGAATTATTTCTGGTATTATTTTAATATTTTGTGTGTGTTTTATTTCTCTGTTTGTAAAAAGTTTTCTATCTTTTTATTTCCTTTAAAACAAAATTTTATTTAAAAAAAAATTTATTATTTGTATTTTCTTATGCATTATTTCTCTGGCTTAGAATATCAATTATGAAAGGGCTATTAAAGACTTCTATGTTTTCCAGAGAATATATATAAAAAAAACAAATACAAAATTACAAAACAATTTCAAAGAACAAAAATATGTTTTTCTTTATATGTGTTTATTGTTTTGTGCATATATAAAAAATTCAAAAAATTTATAAAAACTGATTATTATTCATTGCCATTGTCAAGGATGATTAATTATATCAATTAAAGATTAAATACAATGTTTAATTTAACTTTCAAGTTTCTTAAAAGACATTGTTTTGTATTTATCATGCCTTGAATATTATCTTTTTATGTGCAATGAAATTGATTGTAGATAATCACGTGTAGAAACGCTTAGCATGCCTCTAAGTATGAGTAATGTATTATGTTTGATAATGATTCATTCACTCACTTATTTTTGATAACCTACATGTGTTTACAATCTTATTCTTACATGATTGTGTAGTGTAATAACATAAATAATTAAAATGCTTAAATAGATTACCTACACAACATTGAATTGGTTATTACAATTCTTTGTCTTTCATGCACTTATTCTTTAGAGAAATGTGGTTTAAAAAAAATGCTATGTTTGCAAATCAAGTGAATTCGGAGTCCTTAGTCACTAAACTAAAAAGCAAATAATAAATGACAAGGAAAACTCCACCAAGCACTACTCACCCTCCTGATAAGTCTTAATGAGCATTGCGAGGTTGAGCGCCTTGGCTAAGAATTGTAAAGTGTCTTGTAGCAAACAATTTATACACCACTTCTCTTTAGTACACCGGATCACAATAAAATTGAAAATAAAGCTAAAAAAGTATAAAAGTGATCCCCAAGCACTACTTTGCACCCTGGTAAGTCTTAATAAGCATTGTGTGTGCAGAGCACCTTGGTAGTTGTACTATTTATTCATGTGCATTGAAATAGTGTGGAAGTAATATTATTTGTATATTTTAATGTTGTGTTATTTCATTATATATGTCATGTGTTTTTGATTGATTCATATGTATGTTTTATCAAAACACTAAATGCAAATTTGTACACATCATTATCCTTCATAAAACTTCTACTCATGAGAATTGGATCCTAATGCTCATCTACACTAATCTCTATAAACTTAAGTAAATGCATTAGATAACAAAGCATGACTGCTACAATGTTTATGTTTACTTGAAAATGCAAATTTTATTACATTGTAGTTTGTGTATCTTTTCTTGATATTATGAAACCATGATTGCAATATTATCTTAATGGAATAGCATCTCTTCATTCTTTAACTCAAACATCAACTTTTCAAATTTAAAACTCATTATCCTTTATATGATTTTATCTTCTAAAAATGATGTTTATGTTTAAGAGTGCTTATTTATTCTTACACCGTGTTTTCCTTTCAGCAAGTGGTATCTTAATATAGAATGCTTACTTTATCATGTCTGTTATGTTGCTTACTACTTTATGTTACATCATGCTTATATTTTTCTCAACAAGTAGTATTTAACAAACTTTTGATTGCATCCTATTTTTCTTCTCGACATAGAACATATTACTCCTTATTGCATACTCTCTCCTAAACCCTCTTTTGATTCTACCAAAAGGTTAGATTAAATTGCATAAATCTAATATTTAGGGGGGGGGGGGGTCCATTATAATAATATTAAACAAAAAAGGGGTATATTTGTAGGGGGAGTAATCATATAGGAGGTGCATACACTATCATAAGCTCGATCATGAAAATCCTTCAATAAGTGGTTCCTTATCTATTTTAAAAGATATACACTCATCCCTACCCACTTTTGTTAATAACAAAGGGGAGAAGAAATTGAGAAATCTAGTAAAATAGATATTTAGGGGGAGTAAATTATAAGAGAACACTTATGTAGGGGGAGGACTTCATATAGAAAGAGTATTCATTATCACTATCAAATCTATCTTGCTTTTAACCTGTTATTCATGCATATCTTATTACCGCACTTATCTATAAACACAAATGGTTTTAAGTTCACTAATTTCTCATACACGTATTTGTTATTATCAAAAGGGGGAGATTTTGGGAGCCTATGTTCCGCATCTCTTGGTTTGAGAATAACAAATACCGTGTTGTATTTGATCTTGTATTCTGTGTGTTTATAGTGTGCAGGTTGTACAGGAACTATAGCTACACATACCTATGAATAGGTTGCTGATTGGAATGACTCTCTGGAAAGATAGCTAACGCCCCTTGTTAGTAGTTAACGCCCAGCGTTAGCAAACCGCTGAGAGGAAACCGCTGAGAAGGAAAACCACTGAGATGCAAACTCCGTTCGACGAACTGGAAGCTGCGTTCGACGAACACTGAATGCGCTCGACGAAATTTGAAGGAACCTGTGGTCGACGAACTCTGAAGGCGCTCGACGAAATCTGAAGGAATCTGCGTTCGACGAACTTGGAGTTCCGTTCGACGAATTTGCCTGCGTTCTCCGAAAATTTTGTTCGACGAAAATTCTGTTCAACGAAATGTGAAGGCCGCTCGACGAATTTGAGTTTGACGAACTGAGCTCCTGCACAACAATATTGCGTTCGATGAACTTGAAGCTCCGTTCGACGAAATTGTTCCGTTCGACGAAAGTTTGTTCTGTCACGTTCATGGCGGTTTGCACGATCCAGACGGTTGTGGTTTTTCCGTTCGATGAAGGGTGCGTTCGACGAAGGTGAGTTCGATAAAATCAGTTCCGTTCGACGAAAATTTGTTCAGCCACGCTCCCGAGTTTATGCACGATCTCAGCAACTGCCTCACTAACGCCGGGCGTTAACCTTAACGCACGCATTAGCTTCTGAGGCTACTTAATGTACAACCCCTCTCATTCCAAATTGAAAATAGATGATTTTAGAATTCTGATACTTTGGAGAGAGGTTCGTGTACAACAATTGAGAGATCTCCCTTGGGCTAACATGAAGATCTAAAGAAGATTTTGAAGGAGAAGGTCTACAACGCATATTCCATACGAAGGACAATCGTTTCAAGAACGCCAACATCTAAATCGACTTCGTTGTCACCTTCAGAATTTCTTGGGGAGTTTCTCTTTACTTATCTTGTAATCTTTTATTTTTCCTTTTGTATTTTGTGTGGAGAAATTGTTCAGTGAGAACGTCGGATTCCGGGAAGGATTCTGTGGGTAAATTCGCCTTGTGTTGGCGACTAGGTCCTTGTGCGGCTTAGGGGGTAATTCGCCGCCTTGTGCATGGCGACTAGGTCAAGGGTAGATCTAGGGGGTGGCTAGAGGCCTTATCTGGGGATAGATAGGCTATAGCCAACCGGTCCTTGGGAGAAGGACCGGTGAAACATCAAAAAGTGTTTTTACATATTTTCGCCTTGATTTCTAGCGTTATAGAAATTAAACATTTGTGTATTCAATTTATTATGAAATAAAATCATGTCTCTTAATGTTCTATTCAATTGATTTTTTTTCCTCTTTGAGAATGTTTTAATTTCTATTTCCATCAAAGTATTAAATTTAACATTTGTATAATTATCTTTGAAATACAATAATAATTTTCATTATCTCTAATGTTCTGAAATTGTATTTCATTTAAGATTTATTAAGTAAAATCACTGTGACAATCTTTTTGTTCTGAAGAATATTCCCTGGAGAGCTAACGCCCAGCGTTAAGACTTAACGCCGGGCGTTAGCAACAGTCAACACAAAGTTTGTTTTAATTATTTAAAAAGGAATCTTCAATATAATCTTATCTGGAATATTTAAATATATTTTCTTACAAAATATTCTGAAACTTCAATTGCAAACTCTGATAAATATAATTAAGATCTAAATTCCATAAAACCCTTATTCACCCCCCCCTCTAAGGGCGCTGTAAGATCCAACACACTCGCCCCCACCTTGGGCGAGTGGACCCAAGGTCCACTCGCCACACCCACTCGGGCGAGTGGACCAAGGGTCCACTCGCCCGGGTCCTTGGTCGAGTGGACCAAGGGTCCACTCGCCCGGGGCCTTGGGCGAGTGGACCCAAGGTTCACTCAACCAAGGAGATCTGCCCCCCCCGGGCCTTCTCTTTTTGGTCTTGACGACCTCCGTCGGTTCGGTCCGCTGCGCAACAGTCGTCCTCTCTATCGCGACCTCATCTGCGTCGGGTCACACCAACTCGGAAAATATGAGGGTTGTACATTATAGCTTTCTTCTTTTCTCTTGATGTTTTCTTGCACCCTTTGGGCTGAGGCATTCCTTTCTTATGGATGCCTCAGATTCAGGTCTTTAGCAGCCGCTGGTTTTGGAGCTGAGTGATGAGTCCCATTTACATATATATTTTTGGACTCATTTGGGCTGATATTCTAGTGTTTGCACCACATTTTAGTTACGTTTTCATTTACATATACTATTCCATGCTAGGTGCACCATTAAGCCCATTTCGGTGTGCAATTGCATTCCTCGTTGTTGGGGGTAAGCACATTGTGCTCCCCTTCCCTTCTTTTATTTATCCCTGTGCTGGACGTGTATTCTCATCTAGTATATCTTGTTTCTAGGTGACCTGATCATTCCGTTTTCCCCCAAATGTAGTTTCTGTGCATATCGCACGGCCGTGCATTTCCTTGACGCACGGTCTGCACGGTCGTGCGTTTGTGTCTGGGAAGAAAATGGAGCGTCGGGGTTTACTCGTGCGTTTTAATGCACGGCCGAATCCGAACCGTGCGTGAGTAAAACGCACGGTCGACCTGTATCTTTGTGATCTCAGAGCGTCGGATTTTACCCGTGCGTTTGAACGCACGGGCGGCATTGGTCATGCGTGAACAAATCGCACGGGCGGCGCAGCGTATTCTACAAGCCATATTTCATCCGTTAATATCGCACGGTCTGCGCACGATCATGCGTTCGACCGTGCGTGACCAGTTTTCAGCCAGTTTCCTATAAAAAACAGGAATCGAGGCAATCAGAAAGGAGGACCGGGACAGCACAGTTTAGGCGCGAATTCTTCCGCAAGCCTCCGCTGTTTTCCTCCTCCAAGCTCCATCCATCCATCCCCTTCCTTGGGAAAGCTTCATCCATCGATCCTAAGCTCCATCAAGGGTCCGGCAAGCATTCCCCGCCATCTACAGCAAGCATTTCAAGGTGTGACATCTCCATTGAGCTAGGTGGAAGAGACCCAGCTCTGAGAAGAAGACGGATGATGTTTAGAGGTAGTGACAACCTCTGAACTCCGGAAGCAACCAAGGACTGAGCTCGGAGGAGGCGTGACGACCCCCCATTCCGACCAAGATCTATGGCGAGACTTCTCATCTCGTGGTTTCCTCTACCCTCTTTCTCTCTTTGGAAATGTACTTTTAATTGTTGTAATGAACTTGACTAATCTCTATTTGTCTATGAATAGAAGCTTTTTCTTGTTTCATTATTTATTTGTTGCTTTGTTGTGATGCACTCCGCCTCCACTCCACTCCACTTCCACACACACGTTCTAGCTAGCTCATTCTATCAAAAGCTAGAGGTGAGAGTGAAGAGGTGCTTTCGACCCTCATCAAAACCCCGCACTGTAGCCATTTCACCCACATACCGAAGCACGACATCGCGTCCGCTGCACTCACCCCCACTTTGTGAAGAGGTGTGTGCGACCCTCAATCGTCACAGTTACTTTCCATCCACACGCCTTCCGAAGCACGGCATCGCGACCGTTGCATCCATCCCGCCTTGCGAAGCGGAGTTTTGACCCGCATCTCTTATTTCTGCAATAGTCTTGGTCACCAATCACAACGCCCTTGTTCTTACTTTCTTTCACTCGTCATAACAATCGCCTCACTCTATTTTCTTATCACCACATCCTGCATTCCTTGAGAGATCGATACTTGGGGATAACTTCCCATTTTTATTACTTGAGCTACCGGTGCACTGCCGTTGTATCGCATTTCGTGCCTGCTAATTAGCAGTGCCGAATTTAGCGCATCAAGTTTTTGGCGCCGTTGCCGGGGAATGCAGGCGTGGTGAGATGTTGTTTGTGAGTCGATTATTTTCGAGTGAGTCTTTTATTCTTTTTAATTTATTCCTTTTCATACTATTTTCTTCTTCTATATCATGTGGGCGCATTTGAATATCCGATGTCGTTGGTGTGGGGACACATCCCACGCTAGTGATAGGTGTAACAAGGAGTATGGTGTTGTTCAGAAACCGTACGAAGCCCATAATTCTTTTGGCTACTCTACTGCACCTTCGTTATTGCACCTTTACACGGCTGCCGCACCTTTTGTGCCGGCAAAGCCGGCAAAGCAGTGCCTATTTTGCAAAAGTAGAGAGCACGCCTTGAAGGACTGTGCAGCTTATCTTCGGGAATTGGCGGATGACGATGAGCCGGATATCCGGATCGTCCCATCTTCAAATTCTGCGAGCACAACTTCTTCCTCTGATTACGTGTCACTTCCACATTCACTTTTCGAAGGGTATGGAACCGACACGTACGTTAGTGACCCTCATGACTCGATTTCTGATACGACACCCCATACCTCTTCAGTTCATCTACCACTTTGCGTGGATTTGTGTCCTTGTGTGGAGAGAGAGCCCAAACTCTTAAGAAGCACGTCTTCTCCCACTACACACGAAACTATAACTTTTTTTGATATTATCATTGAGGCCACTTTGCAGGATGTTGCAGACCTGCGCAATGTGGTGCCCACTCTCATGGAGGAGGACAACCTTGATTGTGCTGAAGCAACCGCTTCGGTCCAGTGCGAGGAAGTCCAAGTTATAGAGGAGGCCATTGCGTGCGCTTTGGAGTCTAGCGAAATCTTCGATGATATCATCAGTGTGTCATTGCCGCACCCCATGGGGGATGAAGCCGGGATTGTCCCCTCAGATGAGATTTCTTTTAGTTTTTCTTCCAATTTATTTCCTGACCCCCTTTCTTTATGTACAAGGATGCATGACGCCCCTCCTCCAGTTGATCAGACCTTATGCATGGAGGATCTGAAAGCCTGGCGGGATGAGGAAGGTACAGTGAAGGAACATCGTGTTTCCTCATCATCTTTGGTGCTTCCCCTTGAGGATTGGTTACAAGGGGGCAAGCGTTTTTCTTTGAAGATATAATACTGGAGGTGAAGAAGAGAGCGAAAAAGGAGGAGATTTGGGGTTGGAGGCTGAGCATCTTACTTATTTTCCACCCCTACTACAGAGTCTTCGGACCTTTTTCTTCTATCTGCAGTTACTATTTTAAATCAACGTATAGATGATTTCTCCATATGGTTGTGTAATAATACTATGTAGACGTGGATGATCTCCTCTTTTTAATTCTGCGTGAACAATTCTATAAACTGCTTAATACAGGTATTTGGTCCACCTTTAAGGACGTTAAACAAAAGGGCTTCTTGGGAGACAACCCATGGGAACCACCCGGTTCCATTTGCGTGATTTAATCTCTATCATGTTTTGTTTGCTTTTGCTTTTGTTTTTAGCTATGCAAGTGTGAACCTGATTGGATGAAGAGGAGGAGATCATTGAAGAAGGATTATACCGCTCTTCTGGCATGCTCTTAGGAGCATAGGTACTCTTAACCCAACTCTTAGTTTGCTTCAAAAGATTATATTTTCTTGTGTTTCAATGCAAGTCTGGGGGGGAGCGAGCCTTTGCTTACACCACACGCACATGCATGCTAGAATGTTGTGTTTGGAAATTTATATTTATTGTCTCATTGCATAACACACACCACATGCATTTTATTTTTACTCATGCGCAATTATCGTGTAAGTGCTTGATGTATATGTTTAGAAGTTTGATTGTTAGTTTAGGATTGTGTGGCTGAACAGGATGTGACCCGTGAGGTGCTGCTAGTAGAGTGCTCACGCAGCTTAAAAATTCACGTAGAACAGATTTAATTACAAAGTTATAGTTTTATTTACTTCATTTGTGTAATTACTTAATACTCGACTCAAACGGTGAATTTGGTGAATCTAGCGGTAGCCAATGGTCGAGTGAAGAAGAGTTGTTAGCCTCGTGTTGCTTAAGTTGGAAGGAGAGGAGACCTCGCTCGGTGGTTAAGAACTTGCCCCAAGCTATTTTCAAAACGAGTGTGTTGAATGATCTTGTTGGGAGCATGACGTAGGCCATCATTTGGTCCGGTTGAGCTTTGATTTCCCAACCTAACGTCATCCTTTGCTAGCCCCATTGAACCTTACCCTTCCTATTTGTTAAACTCCACTAATCATTCACCAAGGCCCCATATCCTAACCTAAAATGCACTAGAGTCAAGCTTTGAAACTTATACATATTGATGATGATTGTGCGAAGCAGAGAACAAATATGTGGTTGTGTGATGTGGTGTGTGCGCGCAAAAAAAAAGATGATGATGAGATTGAAAAAAAATTTTGATTGTTCCTAAATTATGTCTCTATGGATCTAAAAAAGGAGTAAGAGATCTCTAAAAAGAATCGAACCACAAGTGTGGTAGTCTCGCGCACACCATAGTGCTTAAATAAAGTCTGGGGGAGTGTGCTTCAAGGTGAAGATGTTAAGGTTGAGTTTTGTTTATTTTCCGGAGGTTGAGTGCGTTTAGCCTACGTTCTTCTACCTCATTACCGTACCTTAACCCAAGCCCAAGTCTAACCTAAAAGTCTTACTGATTCTTGATGAGATCAGCTCATGCAGTGGAGAAGGTGTGAAAGGGCAAGCATATGACCATCGACCTTGATGGATTTCTTGGAGAGCTCTTTCTTGAGATTCAATTTGAACAACGCTCACCTCAGTAGCTCACACTATTTTCCCTAGGGCGTGACTGTACGATTCACCAATAATTCACCTCAGAGTATTAGTATTTTGTATTTTACACTTGTAGAAGTTCTTAAAATATAGTCTTTGTTTTAAAATCTTTTCTACTTTATTTTCACGCTCGTTAGTCTTTACTTCCCATCGTGTTTTGCCTGCACAGTTGCTTCCTTATCGTTCATTTTTCTACCATAGGATCGAGTGTTTGCCCGAGACGTGCAAACGAGTAAGTCTGGGGGTGTGATGAGTCCACTATATATATTTTTTTGGACTCATTTGGGCTGATATTCTAGTGTTTGCACCACATTTTAGTCACGTTTTCATTTACATATACTATTCCATGCTAGGTGCACCATTAAGCCCATTTCGGTGTGCAATTGCATTCCTCGTTGTTGGGGGTAAGCACATTGTGCTCCCCTTCCCTTCTTTTATGTATCCCTGTGCTGGACCTGTATTCCCAGCTAGTATATCTTGTTTGCAGGTGACCTGATCGTTCCGGTTTCCCCCAAATGTAATTTCTATGCATATCGCACGGTCGTGCGTTTTCTTGATGCACGGTCTGCGCGGTCGTGCGTTTGTTTCTGGGAAGAAAATGGAGCGTCGCGGTTTACTCGTGCGTTTTAACGCATGGGCGAATCCGCCCGTGCGTGAGTAAAACGAACGGTCGACCTGTATCTTTGTGATCTCAGAGCGTAAGATTTTACCCGTGCGTTTGAACGCACGGGCGGCGTTGGTCGTGCGTGAACAAATCGCACGGGCGGCGCACCATATTCTACAAGCCATATTTCATCCGTTAATATCGCACGGTCTGCGCACGATCGTGCATTCGACCGTGCGAGACCAATTTTCAGCCTGTTTCCTATAAAAAGCAGGAATCGAGGCAATCAGAAAGGAGGACCGGGAGAGCACAGTTTAGGCGCGAATTCTTCCGTAAGCCTCCGCCGTTTTTCTCCTCCAAGCTCCATCCATCCATCCCCTTCCTTGGGAAAGCTTCATCCATCGATCCTAAGCTCCATCAAGGGTCCGGCAAGCATTCCCCGCCATCTACATCAAGCATTTCAAGGTGTGGCATCTCCATTGAGCTAGGTGGATGAGACCCAGCTCTGAGAAGAAGACGGATGATGTTTAGAGGTAGTGACAACCTCTGAACTCTGGAAGAAACCAAGGACTGAGCTCAGAGGAGGCGTGACGACCCCCCATTCCGACCAAGATCTATGGCGAGACTTCTCATCTCGTGGTTTCCTCTACCCTCTTTCTCTCTTTGGAAATGTTCTTATAATTATTGTAATGAACTTGACTAATCTCTATTTGTCTATGAATAGAAGCTTTTTCTTGTTTCATTATTTATTTGATGCTTTTTTGTGATGCGCTCCGCCTCCACTCCACTCCACTTCCACACACACGTTCTAGCTAGCTCACTCTAGCAAAAGCTAGAGGTGAGAGTGAAGAGGTGCTTTCGACCCTCATCAAAACCCCGCACTGTAGCCATTTCACCCACATACCGAAGCACGACATCGCGGCCGCTGCACTCACCCCTACTTTTCGAAGAGGTGTGTGCGACCCTCAATCGTCACAGTTACTTTCCATCCACGCGCCTTCCGAAGCACGGCATCGCGGCCGTTGCATCCATCCTGCCTTGTGAAGCGGAGTTTTGACCCGCATCTCTTATTTCTGCAATAGTCAAGGTCACCAATCACAACGCCCATGTTCTTACTTTCTTTCACTCGTCATAACAATCGCCTCACTCTATTTTCTTATCACCACATCCTGCATTCCTTGAGAGATCGATACTTGGGGATAACTTCCCATTTTTATTACTTGAGCGACCGGTGCACTGCCGTCGTATCGCATTTCGTGCCTGCTAATTAGCAGTGCCGAATTTAGCGCATCACTGAGTCGTCTAGTTTCACCCACCGAGGCCTCTCCTCCCCTATGGGTAAGGATGCAGATCTTTTGTTTGTGGCTGTGGCCTCCTTTTTTTGGATTGTCTGCTTTCTTTTCTGCGGGTTCTTGTCAGCTATTGGCGCCCGTATGGCAATTTTCTCCGATTACTTGCTTATGTTGCTACTTGTACTTCTTTTCTTATTTTGGCTCTAGTATACATTCACTCTCTGGGAAGATGTATTATTTTTTGATATACATGAAACCCTTTAAACAAGTTAAATTTTCATAGTATGCATTGCTTTACTAGTTATTATGTATCACCTATTTGCAAAGCGTAAAACAAAAATGGTATTTCCTTATGATATACTAAATCTAGTCCTACGTACGCCCTGGAGACATTTCTGGTCTTCAGCGCCTTTAGGAAAAAAAGGAACCTATTTTCTTCCATTGTGTACGCGTATTCTTTTTTTCCATTGGTGGCTATGTAGACCACAGGGCCGAGTGGCACGACCTCCTAACCAAAGAAAGAGATGTTAAAAGATAAATTATTTTTTTCATATGTACCTCTTTCCTCGCAAAATGTTCGTTTGAGTGCTTGCCTGAACGTCTGTAGTTGTCCCTTGCAGGACGTGGCATCACGTCGTGTATTTTTCCTTTACTCTGATATCATAGCATAATTCAGGGAAAACACGGGTTGTGACAACGGGACAGCAGTAGCCGTTTAGACTGGAAGCTGTCTCAGCCTAACTGCTGAGACATTCAAATGTGCTGGCGGGTTTTGCTTTTGGCGCAAGCTGCAAAAAAGCAAGATATGGTACTCCAATTTCCTCCATGCTGTGTCAGAGGCCATCTGATAGCCAATGAAGATTGGAGAAGTATAAAAGAATAACTTAGGGCTTTTTAAGAAGAGAGCTTTTGCAAAAAGAAGAGAGTTCTACTGTTACATTGACGGCTGCTAAGAAGTTCTCTCCTCCTGCTTCTTAAAGCTATACAGGAGAGAAAGATTGCTCTTCCTGTGTTATTGGAGAAGAGCAAGTTGATCCTTATTCATCTACTAAAGAGAAGGATCAGAGAAAGGCCGGATTGAAGCTGTTGTTCTCTTCCCAGTTTCAAGTCAGCAATAGAAGTTCAAGGCTTAAAAGAGTTACTATTTTGTCTTCTGTTGTAAGCATCACTTTCATTACCTTCTGTAGGAACATCTTTTGTTCTGAGTTTGTAGGGCATTTTGCCTGAGGGTATAGGGTAGTTATGCCAGAGTGTAGAGATGAGAGTTCAGCTTGAGTGTAGGATCTCAGTGGGGGATCTGAGATAGCTAGGACTTCTTTTTAGGTCTTAGCTTGTAGGGAACCTGTTCCTGAGGTAAAGCTGTTGAGCCTGAGGCAGGGTTTGAGAAAACTTGAGAGATCCTGAGGGATCTGTGTTGTAAGCTCTTGGAGCTGAGATTGGAGGTGTTGTCCTTGTCTAACTCATTGTTAGAAAGGTAAAGGGGGAAAGAGGACTACTCAAGACACCCTGTCTTGAGAAACCTCTATAAATGCTTGTGTGTTTTTTGTGTGCTTGATTTATTACTAATACTAACTCAGAAAATAGCTAGGCTAAAGCTTAAACTAAAAGAGACCTATTCACCCCCCTCCCTCTAGGTGATTAAGTCTACATCCTTATAAACTATCAAGTGGTATCAGAGCCAGGTTGGTCAAGAAGTACATAATTGTCTGACCAGATCCTATAAAGGAGTAGTCATAACTGAATCCAATGGCCTCCACTGGATTGCAGAAAGAGATGAGGTCTATGAAGTTGCCCATATGCAACAAAGAAAACTTTGGCATATGGAAGCAAAAGGGTTAGGGTGTTTATGGAAGCATCAGACCCAAGGATCTACATCACTGTATAGCAAGGCCCTTTCACTTTTCAAACTGCCTCCACCATAGATCCAACTTGGAGAGTGGCCAAGGCTTTTAATGACTTGACTAAGGATGAACTTGCACTATTCACAATGGACAAAAGAGCCCAAAACATAATTGTTAATGCAATTGATGACTCCGCCTTTCAGAACTTGGTACACTACACAACATCCAAAGAAATGTAGGATACACTAGTGGCATATATGGAAGGGATAGCTGAGGTGAGGGATGATAGAAAATCACTCCTCAATCAAGAATATGATGCTTTCAGGAAGCTGAGCCAGGAAAGCATTTCCATCTGCTATGAAAGGTTCTTTAGGATAGTCAATGAACTAAGAACCTATGAAAGGGTATTTAGTGACTATAAGCTTAATGACAAGTTCCTAAGATCTCTAACTAGAGACTGGGACACAAAGATATGTGCCATCAGGGAAGTGGCCAAGCTAGGTGAAACTCCTACCCATACACTTTTTGGGAAGCTGCTCTCTTATGAGATGCAGTTGTCTGCTAGGAAGGAAAAGGACACTTCCACAAGGGCTCATGTAAGGGAGAGAGCTGTTGCTCTCAAAGATGACAGCTCCAAGAAGAGCAAGGCCAGGGTGGTGTCTCCTCCAAGAAGGAGTGCTGAATCTGATAAGTTTGAGAAAAACACTTCAGACAGCTCCTCATCTGATGAGGAGTTGTTAAAATTTTTTATTTGAATCGTTTAGGAGTGAGCAGGAGTTGCATCAACTGAGTTAAAGCCAAACAACCACAATGCCACATAGCGACACAAGAAACTTTATTGAATCACAAACTTCATTTACAGTGCGAGGTATACATGGAGAGACATGATTCATCAGAATCACAGAGATGAGAAGAACAAAAACACACCAACACAAATCTGGCGGCTAGACAAGCTGAGACAACACAGACCGCTCGACTCCAGAAGTCGTCCGGCTTGACCTAATACCGTGCGAACAGAAACCGGATAGACCGCCAGTACTGCAAGACCGCACCTCAGACCACACGAACTGGAGCTTTCTTAGAATGAAGAACTGAAGCTGTCGCCAGACCGCAACTCAGATCGCCTAACCACTGAAGGTCGCCTGATCGCTGAGCTCGCTACGAACAGCACAAGAACAAACATAAACCAGTTCGCAGACTAACCGCTGCCGAACTGTTTATTCAAGCCGCTGGGAATCACCAAGGAAGGAGACCGCAACCTGCTGACCGCAAACCTGCGAACACAACAAACAGTCAACTCGCTTCCAAACCGCCTGACCTCAAAGTGAGACCGCACGAATTAACCCAGGCTCAGTTCTTACAGTTCTCATTATGAATGACGGGCCATGCACCCCTATTTATAGGCAGGTAGACGGATGTCGTCACCACCCAAACCGGGATACGGTCACCACCCATCAGATCGCCAGCGGTCTCATAAGGCAGACCGCGCGATCAGGCCACTTGGACGACAATCCGACCAAGACCGCAGAACAGCAGGCAGATCACGCACAAGTCGCGCCAACACGAGATCGCTCCTCCCTTAGATCACCAGGAGAAAACAAGAACCATCTGGCCGACTTAGGACAAGTCGCCAGATCGCCAAGCACAAACCGCCCGGACAGGCGGTCACACATAGGAACAGACCGCCCGGTCTTCCAACAAGGAAGACAGGCCAACCAGCACACCAACTCGGGAACAGACCGTAGCTACAAAGAATCAAACCGGTAGAACTAGCAGTCTGCCAGAACAGACCAGCATAGCCAGACTGGCAGAATACAAGCATAAGCCGCGCCGTCTCGGCGGTCTCCCAAAATCAGACCGCCCAGCCTCCTCCACTTAACTTCAAAAAATTCAACACTCCCACTTGAAGTGGGAAGTGGAGACAAGCCCGAGTAAACTCCACAACCGTGTAAACAGTCCCTTCGCCAGCGGCTTTGTGAAGATGTCTGCGACATTGTCCGCACTCTGAACATGCTCGACCATAAGAGATCCTCCCAACACCTTTTCACGAATGAAATGGTGCTCAATATCAATATGCTTGGTCCTAGCGTGACAGACTAGATTGTTAACCAGCTTGAGAGCACTCTCATTGTTCCCGCGTAGCATAGTGAGACCTCGAACCTCCTCATGAACGTACTCCACCAACCTCCTGAGCCAAATGACTTCCTGAGCTGCCAAGCCCGAAGCCTTGTATTCCGCTTCTGTGGTGGATACGGACACCGAGTCCTGCTTTTTGTTGCACCAAGAGATAGTTGTGGGACCCGTCATAAAGACATAACCAGACGTTGATCTCCAATCATCCACGTCTCCCCCGTAGTCAGCATCCATGTATCCATGCAACTCCAAGCTTGACCCTCTCCTAAATAGGAGACCCAAATCAGAGGTCGACTACACATATTTCAAAGTCCCTTTTGCCGCCAGAAGATGAGGCTTCCGTGGCTCCGCCATGTACCGACTCACTTTGCAAACTGCATAAGCAATATCAGGCCTCGTTATGGTCAAGTAAATCAAGCTCCCAACCAGAGCTCGGAACACCAACGGATCAGATAGAACTCTTCCCTCATCCTTCCGAAGTTTATGATGTTGTTCCAAAGGTATAGAGCTGCTCTTCCCTTCTTCCACGCCAAATCGTTGAACGATTCGCTCCGCATATCCTTCCTGAGAAATGAGCACTCCGCTCTCTCGCCTCTGGACCTCGAGTCCAAGGAAATGGTGAAGCTGCCCCAGATCCTTCATCTCGAACCTGATAGCAAGCTCAGCTCTCAGCCTTGCTACCGCCTCCTTCGAGTTCCCGGTGACAATCATGTCATCCACATACAGCAGCACAATAAATCGAAGCGCCCCTTCCTTCTTGACGAACAAGCTGGAACCTGAGTCTGAAGCAAAGAAACCGCAGAATAGAAGATACTACGCGATCTTTCCATACCATGCCCGAGGCGCTTGCTTCAACCCGTATAAGGCCTTCTTCAGTTTGCAGACGTAGTCCGGACGATCCTCCAAGATAAAACTCGGCGGCTGGATCATGAAGATATCCTTGTCAATCTCTCCGTATAAGAAAGCATTCTTAACATCGAGTTGCCAAATCTCCCATCCACAAGATGCCGCCAAAGAAATAACAAATCTGACCGAAGTCATCTTTGCCACTGGACTAAACGTCTCATCATAATCTTCACCATACTGCTGTGAGAACCCGCGAGGTACAAGGTGAGCCTTGTATCGCTCGATCGTGCCGTCAGCTTTCTTCTTGAGTTTATAAACCCATTTGCATGTCACTGGGGTAATGCCCTTGGGCCTGGGCACTAGAGACCAAGTCTCATTCTTCTTGAGAGCATCCATCTCCTCTTGCATAACAATATCCCACTGCTTCACGCCTTTGGCTTTCTCAAAGCTCGACGGCTCCCTTTGATCCAAGGGACCAGCGAAGAAACATGAGACAAAGCTCACCATATTTCCTCCTGTGTATCGATCTGGTGGCTTGATAGTCCTCTTCGACCTCCTAAGAGGTTGCACCTGACTAACCACCTCTTCAGCTGTTTCTTCTGTGCAAGCTCCTCTTCCAGACAAACTTGGAGCATCGCTCCCCCTGCTTCCAAAACCTGAAGCTTCCATCTCAGAGCTTGACACAGCTGGAGCTCCTGGTGAAACAGGCAACTCCACTTGAAGACTTCTCGCAGCTTTCGCTGCTTCATCAACCCTGCTCTCCGGTAGTTCAACTCCTGAACTCCCCTTGTAGGAAGTCACTTCATCGAATACCACATCCCGAGATACCACTGGTCTCCGTGTCTCAGGATCCATGCATCTCCATCCTTTCTTCCGCTCATCATACCCAACAAAGACTAACTTCCTTGCTTTCGCATCTAGCTTTGTCCTAAGAGCATCAGGAATATGCACATAGCAGGTTGACCCGAACACCCGAAGGTGAGCAACACTCGGTTTCTCCTTGAATATCAGTTCGTGAGGGGTCTTCATGTTGATAGGACTTAGAGGCACCCTGTTGATGACGTAAGCTGCACAAGACATTCCCTCCGCCCAAAAGGACTTTGGGATACTCTTGGCATGAAGCCAGCATTTACAAGTTTCCGTCAGATGACGGATCTTCCTCTCCGCAATGCCATTTTGTTGTGGAGTATGGGCACAAGTGAGCTCTCTCCGAATGCCGTGTTTCCTGCAAAAACTTGAGAACTCACCAGAGGTGAACTCCCCACCATTGTTAGTTCTCAATTTTTTCACCGGCAGGCCTAACCGACCTTCCACCAGCTCCTTGAACTCCACGAACTTCGCAAAGGCTTCCGACTTATCTGTCAGAAAATACACCCAGACATATCTGGTGTAATCGTCAATCAACGCCAATATATATCTGTTGCCTCCAAGGCTTGGGGTGGCTGTCGGTCCCATCAAATCACCGTGAATGCACTCCAACGGCGCTTTGCATCTTGTTTGTGATTTATCAAATAGTAGTCGATGAGACTTACCAAACTGACATCCAGCACAAACATGACCGTCTCCAAAAGAGGACAAGCTAGGCAAGCCCTTGACAAGGCCCCTTACCGCCATAGTCTTCAATTTGTCCATGCCAACATGCCCCAGCCTTTCTTGCCAGATAGCCGCGCTATCGTTGGTCTTCATCTTATCAACATATGTACTTGTCGATAACACGAACAAGTCCTTCACCCGCATTCCAACATGGATAACATCTCCCTTTATCTCCGGTTGAGTTTTAAGAAACTTCACTTCTGTTGGGCCAAACAGAACGTGATAACCGGCATCGACCGCATTGGTCACAGAGAAGAGATTCTTCTTCATACCAGGCACGTGATAAACACTCCTCAAAGTTAGTGGACCCTTATCACTGCTCAGGGAGACAACACCTTCTTATTCGACAACATGAACAGAATTATCAGTCGTAATGATAGCATCGTTACCTGAGTAAGGTGCCAAAGAAGAGAACTTTGATTCATCCCCGGTGAGATGATGTCCACACCCTGAATCAACAATCCAATCCTCTTCGAAGTTGATTGCAGGCAAGGCCTTAACGGGCATCGCCGTCATATTGGCCGCAAAGGCTCCTCCCCATCCAGCTTCATCAAACTTTGGCTTATCCTTCTCCGCTACATGTCCTGACTGAAGATTAACCCGACAATCCTTCTTGAAGTGGCCGGTCTTATTACACCTGAAGCACCTTGGTCCATCTCCCTTCTTATTCCCATCAGACTTAGGAGCATAACCCCTATCCTGCTGACCTGAAGTAGAGGGTCCATCATAACCCGGCTTCTTCTTCTCCCACTTCTTCTTCTTCTTCCCAAAGAACAACACATCACTATCTCCCCTAGAGATAGAAGTCCCCGCCATCTGCCTTGCCAAACTTTCTTGCGAAGCAAGTAAGTTCTCCAGCTCCAACAGAGATGGTTGATTTGCCCAACCTTGAACTGAAGTCACAAAAGCAAGATACTCCTTCTGTATCCCGCGGATGATATGCCTCTTCAGTTTTGCCTCTGAGATGGGCTCATCAGGGTCCAATGCAGAAATCTCTGCTGTGAGGTTCTTCATCTTGAGAAAGAAGGTAGAAATAGAAAGATCGCCTTGAGAGGCCTTCGCCAACTCATTTTCAAGAAATTATAGCCGAGCTATATTCTTCTTATTAAACAACCCGTCCAAAGACGTCCAAATTTCAGCAGCAGATTTACATCCAATGATGTGATCAAACAACTCCGGTGAGATAGCCCTTTTGAGAGTGAATTCTGCCTTAGCATTCGTCCTCCTCCAAAGTCTCACCTCTGCCATATTATCTCCTACTAGAAACACCTCTTGTGTGTCTTCTCCTCCAACTATCTCCCATAGATCCTCGCCAAGTAAATAACTCTCCATACACGACCTCCATTTCTTATAGTTAGTCGATGTAAGGAGTTCAATACCAAGCCCTCTTGCGAATTCGCCTTCCATGGCAATCTATGTGGTCTCTTCTTCACAAAGATGATGGCAACTCAAGTTGATCACTGCTTATCCACTCCAACAATCTCGCTCTGATACCATATTAAAATTTTTGATTTGAATCGTTTAGGAGTAAGCAGGACTTGCATCAACTGAGTTAAAGCCAAACAACCACAATGCCACACAGCGACACAAGAAACTTTATTGAATCACAAACTTCATTTACAGTGCGAGGTATACATGGCGAGATATGATTCATCAGAATCACGGAGACGAGAAGAACAAAAACACACCAACACAAATTTGGCGTCTAGACTAGCTGAGACCGCACAGACCGCTCGACTCCAGAAGTCGTCCGGCTTGACCTGAGACAGCGCGAACAGAAACTGGACAGACCGCCAGTACTGCAAGACCGCACCTCAGACCGCACGAACTGGAGCTTTATTGGAACGAAGAACTGAAGCTATCGCCAGACCGCAACTCAGATCGCCTAACCACTGAAGGTCGCCTGATCGCTGAGCTCGCTGCGAACAGCACAAGAACAAACATAAACCAGTTCGCAGACTAACCGCTGCCGAACTGTTTATTCAAGCCACTGGGAATCACCAAGGAAGGAGACAGCAACCTGCTGACCGCAAACCTGCGAACACAACAAACAGTCAACTCGCTTCCAAACCGCCTGACCTCAAAGTGAGACCGCACGAATTAACCCAGGCTCAGTTCTTACAGTTCTCATTATAAATGATGGGCCATGCACCCCTATTTATAGGCGGGTGGACAGATGTCGTCACCGCCCAAACCGGGATACGGTCACCAACCGTCAGATCGCCAGTGGTCTCATAAGGCAGACCGCACGATCAGACCACTTGGACGACAATCCGACCAAGATCGCAGAACAGCAGGCAGATCGCGCACAAGTCGCGCGAACACGAGATCGCTCCTCCCTTAGATCACCAGGAGAAAACAAGAACCATCTGGCCGACTTAGGACAAGTCGCCAGATCGCCAAGCACAAACCGCCCGGACAAGCGATCACACATAGGAACAGACCGCCCGGTCTTCCAACAAGGAAGACAGGCCAACCAGCACACCCACTCGGAAACAGACCGTAGCTACAAAGAATCAAACTGGTAGAACCAGCAGTCCGACAGAACAGACCGGCATAGCCAGACTGGAAGAATACAAGCACAAGCCGCGCGGTCTCGGCGGTCTCCCAAAATCAGACCGCCCAGCCTCCTCCACTTCACTTCAAAAAATTCAACAGGAGTTTGCTGCCTTCTCAAGGCGGTTCAAGATGATGATGAGGAGGAAGAAGTTGAAGAACAAGCTCTCGTCCTCCTCACACTTCGAGAAGGACCACAGCAGAACTGAAAGACAGCACACCAAAGGTGACAGGTATGAATCTAAACCTGGTAAACATGTTTCAAATAATAATATATGGTATTGTTGCAGCAAGCCTGGACATGTCATTGCTGTCTGTCCAGTCAAGAGGAAGGAGAAGGGTGACAAGAAAAACTCATCACCAAAAGGAAAGGTGAAAAATCCTTCCTAGCAAAGAAAGGAAAAAGCTAGAGTGAATCTGAATCCTCAACTTCAGATTCAGATGAAGAAGAGGAAGTCTACATTGGGCTATTTGCAGCAGAAAAGAATGATGATTTTACTGCTGCCAGGATTGGAATCAGGGCCCCTCTATCACATTCAGACAATGATATTGAGGAGGATGAAGAGGACAAAGATTAGCTAGGCCTTATGACCATCACTAATGAGGAAGCAATTCTGACAGTGAACAGGTACTAATTCATTACATCTCTTCTTCTGATTATGAGACAAGCCCATAATCTGAAGCACCTTCATCAATTGGTGGAAGTGATTCAGAATCTGAGGAAGATGTCAATCAATTGATTGATAGGTATGGTGCTCTCTTGGAAGCTCTGAAAAAGAGCAAGAAGCTGGCTAAGAGGCAAGCCCAGGAAATTGCTTCCCTTAAGTTGGCTGAGAAATAATGCACTGAGTCACCCACCATGGTGGCTCAGATTCGTAGAGAAATAAGCCATCTAAAGGGGATAAAAATTGTTCATTTGGGCACCATATCCCACAAGAACAAGGTCATCAAGGACCTTGAGGAGAAGCTTATGAAAGAAAAGAGCCTAGTGGCTCAATTCTCCAAGCAAAACATTTGGGTTACAATTATTGACACCATTTACTCTCAAACCAATAGGAGAGGACTAGGGTTCAATAAAATGGAGGTAGGAGAAGGGAGTGGAGAAAAGAGCAAGGACAAGGCTAAGCCTCATACCACCTTTCAAAAGGTATTACTTCCATCTAACAGGTATGACCATGACAGTATGTATGGTCACTGGAAAAATGGAAGCTCCTATAGGAAGGAAAACACTCCTTCCCATAGTGGAAGAAAGGACATGGGAATGAGTATTATGAAGGCTCCCCATGAAGAAATTCAAATGGCCCAACCTGGACCATTTGTATTTGGTACTTCAGGACCATCATTCAAGAATAAGGAAGCTAGCTCTTCCAAGTTCTTTCCAGCAAAGAACATTACTGCTGTCAAATCTGTCGACAAGCCTTACTTCTTTGTGTCTGATGCCATCCATTATTGCCTTGCCTCAAATCCAAAGCACGCTGATGCCATCAAGACAAAGGCTGCTAAGACTGTCCACAGATTTGCACTCAGCCAAAACATTGCTGAAAGGAACAAGAAAAATGCTGTCCTCTCCTCTCCTGAACACAAGCATATTAATGTTCTTTCCTCAAGACAGGTTTAGAAGAGGAGATACAACATTCATGAATGTTGGTACTATGGCAAGGTGGGACACTTTACCATAGACTGTTGGCACAATCCCAATGTTCCAAGTGCAAAGAAGAGCCTTCCTGCAAAGAGTGCAGCAAGTGTGAGGTCATTTTATCATGCTAACAAGGACCTAGGACCCAAAATCAATTGGGATTATAAAGGTAACTAAATTCCTTCTTGCAGGTGAGTTCAAGTACCAGTCTTACACAAATATGGTACTTGGACAGTGGGTGCTCAAGGCACATGACAGGTACCAGGAGTCTTCTACTGGACTACACAGATGTGAAGAATGGTCCTGAAGTCATCTTTGGTGGATTTGAAAGGGGAATCACCAAAGGATATGGTATGATCTCCAATGGCATAGGTTCAATCACAAGGGTAGCTTATGTTGAAGGGTTGCAACACAACCTAATAAGCATAAGTCAACTATGTGATTTAGGCTATGTCATTGAATTCCACAATGACATGTGCTTGATCAAAAAGTCTAATGACTTAGAGACCATTCTCTCAGGCACTAGGAGTGGGAATGTTTATTGCTTAAATTTTATATGCAGTAATTCTCTCTCATCTGTATGTCTTGTAGCTAATGAAAATGAGTCTCTTTGTGTTCAATGGCACAAGAGACTTGCCCACGTTAACTACAAGACAATGTATAGACTATTCTCTAAAAACCTTGTTAGGAGTAGTCCAAACTTGAAATGTATTGAAAGTGGTCTTTGTCATGCCTGCCAAATGGGTAAGCAAAGAAGGACCACCTTTAAAAGTATTGTCTCCAAAGACACTGAAAGATGTCTATATCTATTGCACATGGACTTGTTTGGTCCTTTGCCAATTCAGAGCCTAGGTGGAAAGTTGTATACTTTGTTGATTGTTGATGATCACTCAAAATATACATGGGTATTCTTCCTTAAGAAGAAACCAGATACCTTAAATGTCTTTACAAACTATGTCAAGGCAATTCAGAATGACTTACAATGTATTTTGGTCAGGACTAGGACTAACCATGACACATAATTTCAATCTGAAGCCATGATAAGGTTTTGTCAAGAATTTGGTATCACCCAAGAGTTTTCCTCCCCAAGGACTCCACAACAAAATGGTGTGGCTGAGAGGAAGAATAGGACCTTGATAAAAGCTGGGAGAACATTGTTTAGTGACTCCTCACTCCCATAATACTTCTGGGCTGAGGCAGCCAATACTGTATGTTATATTCTCAATAGAGCTTCCATCAATAAGGCTCATGGAATTACCCCTTATGAGATTCTGAAATGAAAACAACCAACAATTTCATACTTTAGAATCTTTGGTTCAAAATGCTATATTTTAAACAATGGAAAATCTCAATTAACAAAGTTTGCAGAGAAATGCAATATGGGAGTTCTTGTTGGCTATAGCTCACATAATAGAGCTTATAGAGTTTATAACAAGAAAAATCATGTTGTAGAAGAGTCTATGCTTGTGGTATTTGATGAAATCAGCCTAATCTATAAGGGCTGGTCTAGTTCTTCTGTTTTGACAGGAAGTGAAAAGAAATGGAAAAGATGTCTATGCAAGACATACCCAGCAGTAGCAAAGCCTATACAAATGTTGCAATTCTAGAAGATGAAGAGGTGGAGGGTGCAGAAGATACTGCTGAACCATTAGAAGAAATTCAGCCAATTGAGGACAGATTGCCTGCAACTACAAGACACCTAAGGGATCATCCAAGAGAACAAATCATTGTAGATCAGAACCAAGGTATACTAACCAGAAGTAGAGCTCACAATGAAGCCCTATTCTTAAGCTTCCTATCATAAATGGAGCCCAAAGTTTGAAGAAGCCAACCAAGACATATTTTGGATTCAAGCCATGCAAGAAGAACTTCTTCAATTCAAAATATGCAAGTTGTGGAAGTTGGTGCCAAAACCTCAAGGACACAACATTATTGGCACCAAATGGATTTACAGGAACAAATTGGATGAAAATGGAATAATCATCAAAAACAAGGCTAGATTGGTAGCCTAGGGCTATAGACAAGAAGAGGGAATAGACTTTGATCTAACCTTTGCCCCTGTTGCAAGGTTAGAAGCAATTATGCTATTCCTTGCCTATGCTGCCCACAAGGGGTTTAAAGTATATCAAATGGATTTCAAATCAGCCTTCCTCAATGGTGACTTGAAGGAAGAGGTATATGTTGAACAACCATTAGGTTTTGTGCATCCAACCCTCTCTTCTCATGTGTATTTACTTAGAAAATCTCTATATGGTCTAAAGCAAGCCCCTAGGGCTTTTTATGAGACCTTGTCTAACTTTCTCATCAAGAACAAGTTCTTGAGGGGAAAGATAGATATCACATTGTTTCTTAGGGAAACAAAGGGCATGTGTCTCCAAGTTCAAATATATGATGATAACATAATATTTGGGTCTACTGATGACAACCTCTACAAAAGGTTTGCCAACCTCATGCATGGGGAGTTTGAGATGAGCAGTGTGGGAGAGCTTAAGTACTTTTTAGGACTCCAAGTGAAACACTCTGATAAGGGAATATTCATCTCTCAGACTAAGTACACTAGGGATCTTATCAAGATGTTTGGGATGGAATCAGCTTCCACCATGAAAACTCCCATGGGGTCCAACATTTCACTGGACAAGGATGAGAAGGGCAAGGCCTTTGATGAATCCATGTACATGTGCATTATTGGATCCCTATTATATCTAACTGCTAGTAGACTAGACATTATGTATGCTACATGTGTTTGTGCTTGGTACCAGGCATGCCCTAAGAAATCTCACTATTCAGCTACAAAGAGGATTTTGAGATACCTTAAAGGCTGTCTACATCTTGGTCTTTGGTACCCTAAGAACAATGACTTTGAACTAACTGGATTTTCAGATGCAGATTTTGCAGGATGCAAAGAAGACAGGAAAAGCACAAGTGGTACTTGTCAATTCCTAGGAAGGAAGTTGATATCTTGGATCAACAAAAAGCAGACAAGTGTGGCAATATCTACTGCTGAGTCTGAATATATTGTTGTAGGAAGTTGTTGTGCACAACTATTATGGATACAACATAAGTTAGAGGACTACAACCTCAAGGTAAGTGAGTCTCCCTTATATTGTGAATCATCCAGTGCTATCTCTATTCCTATGAATCCTGTCTCTCACAGCAGGACTAAGCACATAGTGATAAGATATCATTTTATAAGAGAACATGTTGAATGTAAAGACATCTGCTTTGAATTTGTCCCCATTGACAATCGAGTTGTTGATATTTTTACAAATCCATTGGATGAGGGGAAATTTAATACTTTCAAGATTTAACTCGGGATGTTAAATATTGAATAGTGCCAAATATTTCTTTCTTTCAATCATCTATGATATTATGCATGTTTTGTTAGGGTTCAAAATGTTGTCACATCAATACTCCTAGTGACATTATTAAGTCATATCACAATCAGATCTCAAAAGGATTAATGTTTAGGTAGTAAGGTCTGCTAAAACAAAAAAGATTGTTTCAGCTGAGCCACTAAGACAGCTGGGAAAAATCTCAGCTTGACCGCTGAGACTGCTAAACTATCCCAGCGGTTGATAGTGCTCTGTCCCAGCGGTATATGTCGCCATCTCAGCGGTTCCGCTGAGATGGGCTGGTCCCATTACAGTTTGTCTAAATGCAACCCCAGTTGACCTAATTTTCCTTACTATAATAAGTTCACTTAACTCTAGTGATTAGGGCTAATCAAAACACAGATAACGCCTTCTTCTACATCAAAAATGGCACCCAAGAGTTCAAAGGATCTTCTAGAAGGTTATGAAATAGTGAGAAATGGATTTGCCCATGCTCCAGAAGACATAAAGGGAGTGATTCAACTCCTGGAAGCACAAGGACTGGAGTACATTCTTTCTGAAGCCACAGTCATTCTCAGAACTTAAGTTCTGGAATGGTTCAGTAATGCCAAATTGTCCTCTTCCAAGTCCTCTTTGAAGTCTAAAATAGGAGGAGAAAGAGTGAAAATCTCCTCATCAAGAATAAAACAAGCTTTGCACATTCCCTCATGCAGTCAGGATGAGGAGGAAGATATTTCTGACAAGGACAAGAAGAAAACTCTGAAGTGGGCTGAGTACAGTAATGCCAAGATTGGCCCATTAAAAAGAAAATTCTTCAATCAAAGAGGCAAACTTTTGTCAGATATAGTGGGCAAAGAAATCCTATACAAGCCTGGGTATCATGATACAATCTCTCAATCTATGTTTGACATTATGACAAGGATCATTCTGACTAAGAAAACTTCCTGGGGAGCAGTCATATTTCAGAGAATTAAGGAATGTCTGCAAGCACCAAATATGGGTAGAATTCTATCCCTATATCTAATTTAGACCTATCACGAGAAGTTAAAGGGTTAAAAGGATCAAATATCCATTACATAAAAAGGATGGATATAAAGAACTTAGATAGGTTCACCAGGGTACTCCCCATGAGCCAGCCCACTAAGGCAAAGGAGAAAGGGAAAAAGAAATCCAAATCAGTAAAGAAGCCAAGAATGATCATGTCAAGCTCTGAGTCAGACCACTCAGATAAGAATGAAGATGCTGATGCTGATCTTGGATCACACAGTATTCCTGACAAGGATGCAGAACTGGATGACATGCATGTGGACACTGTCGATCCACAGGACTTGGAAATAGCTAGTACACCTGGTAATTAATCCTAAAACTCCACATTACTAATAATGTTATCTAACCATAACCAATCTACTAGTTAATCTCTAATAACTCTTAAATTATATGGACCACAGCTCCTCAAGGCCAAGTGAGTGCTCCATCTGAGGGAGAGTAACAACAAGAACCATCTTCCATGGATGTTACCAGTGATAAAAAATGAGAGTGAAGGAGACAAGATTGATAAGGACAAAGTACTTACTCCTAAGAACATACAAAGTAAGATTGGTACATTTATCCTAGATCTTGAAAGAATAATTTCACTTAATATTGATGACTCCCCAGCTCTCAGGGATATACCACAACAAGACAATCTGATGCCACATCTGAGGGGGAGAAGCTAAAAGAGCCATCAATTGGTAAAGATGATGTACTTGGTAAGACTAACTAACCATCTTTAGTATTGCTAAGTAATTAAATCTAACTACAAATTGTTGGAACACGGTCTTCCGCATCTCCTAGGTTTGAGAATAACAAATCCTATGTGTGTATTTAATCTTGTGTGATCTAAGTGTGCAGGATAACAGGTCAAAATGACTCAAGGTTTACATATGGTGGTTGCCCCCGAAATTGAGCCATCAACTCCAAACTGATCACTAGCGCAGGCGATAGTGGATAGCGCCGTCGCTAGATCGATGCACAGAAGGCATGCTGGAATTGTTGCCTCGGATTTAAGATTCTGCTGTGCAAAAAGTCTCCTAATATGAGATAGCGCAGGCGATAGTGGATAGCGCCGGCGCTAGCTCGATGCACAGAAGGCATGGTGGAATTGTTGCCTCGGATTGAAGATTCTGCCGCGCAAAAAGTCTCCTAATATGAGATAGCGCCGATGGTAGTGGCTAGCGCAGGCGCTAGCGCTAGTCTATAAAAAGGACCCAAGTCCTCTCGTTTGAGACAACACATCAAAGAGATATATTGAGTGCCAGAATTCTAGAGGCTATCTTGGCCGAAAGTTGATGTGCTAGCGAAGCTCTGCAAAACTTCTGAAGGAGAATCTCGTCACGCCGGATCAGATCGAAGTCCGCTTCTACAACGCTTATTCAACGGCAGATCTTCGTCTCCAACTTCAGAAGTCCATCTTGAGGGAGTTCTTATTTCTTTATTGTTATTTCATATTCCTCTTTGTAAACGATTAGTGAAATCGCCTCGTGTTGGCGACTAGGTCTGGGTAGGACTTAGGGGGGAAATCGCCTCGTGTTGGCGACTAGATCTAGGCTAGGTCTAGGGGGGCTCGAGGCCACATCCGGGGAGGGATTGGCTAGAGCGGCTTGAGGCCGAATCCGGGTAGGATAAGGATAGGGCCACCGGTTCGTGGGGAAGCGAGTCGGGATAGAAAACCAAAAGGTTTCTTTTCTATTTAGCTTTGATTTCTAGCTTTCATAAGAGATCAAATTTTGTAATCATGTTTCTCAAGTTAATAAAATCATGTCTCTATTTTTACTTTATTTGATTAGTCTTGATCTTCTTTATTATCATATTCAAAGCTTTCTCTAAAATATTCAAAATAATTATAAAATCTTTAAAACCCTTATTCACCCCCCCCTCTAAGGGCGCCTACCGATCCAACAAGTGGTATCAGAGCGAGCTTTTATTCCAATCGGCTTAACAACCGGGAATAATGGCGTCTCATGATCTCGCTTCTTTTAGTGGGGGAAATTTTTGTGAAGAAGAAAAATCATCTAAACCACCTTTATTCGAAGGGAAAAATTATAAAGGGTGGAAATTATTAATGGAAAAATTTATTAAAAGCTTAGATATCAATGCGTGGGATTTAGCAATAGTTAGACCAGCGGACGAATCAAATAAACAAGAGCGTCACCTAAATGCAAAAGCTATGCATTATATTTTTTGTGCTTTATCTCAAGATATTTTCAAATTAATATATTGTTTTTCTAGTGCATACAAAGTATGACATTTTCTTGAAGAAACATATGATTCTCCTCCTGCAGGTATGGAACAATCACAAGAACCGGAGAATATGCAAGCGTGCACTAGTCTTCAAGAAAGCTTCTCTCATGACGAATCAATGGAGCACACATCGAAGGAAAGAGAAGAAGAAATCGTACTTTTGGAAGAGGAGTGCCAAAAAGAAGACAAAGGAACCTTATGTTCAAATCCTTCCTCATCCAAAAGCAATGTAAGGAAATCAAAATTCATCGCTTGTACTTCTATCTCTTCATTACAATTGCTACAAAATACTAAGCGTAAAATAAAGAAATTAAAAAGGTCCAATAAACTCTTGCGCTTAGAAAATAAAAATTTAAAAGCAAAATTTAATTCTAATGAAAACATAACACCTTGCAAAGATCTTAATAATTTAAATGAAAAATACAAGAAACTTGAAATGGATCTTATTTTTATAAAATAACAAAATGAAAAATTATGGTTAGAAAATTCTTCTTTGAAAAATAATTGTGCTAAGTGTAAAGACTATAAAATTGAAATTAAAGAGATGGACGAAACATTTGATGAATATAGGGATGAATACGAAAAACATATTGAATCAATTGCTACCACTCTTAAAAATAGCACAATCGCTTATAATAAAGCTAGGCATAATCTAATGATGAAGAATTATGAATTAGAATCAAAAATCAACAGTCTTATGAAAATTATAAATACAAATTCACAATATCAAGAAACACCTAAGACCAAGTCAAATATGAATATCATAACTAAGTTTAACTATGAAAAACAGAAGAAATTAGTAAATCTCAAGTATTCACTAAAAAATGTATCTCCCACATTATATTCAAATAGGCAAAGATTTCCTATAAAAATGATCATTATTTTAAGCACAAATCTAATGAGCATAGAAATTTAATGCAAAATTATAATTCTAAACCCATGTATGAATGGAGACCCAAACTTAGAACTGAAACATTAACATCACATGAACAGACTCATTCATCAGTATCTACCCACAAACCTATACGATATATTTGGGTACCCAAAGGAACCACCACTCTTGGTCCCCTTTGGATCCCTAAATCTTCTAATCATTAAGTGTCACCAAACGCATGAAGTAGAAATCAACAAAAATTGGGTTTCAATTATTCTACTTCATGATATAATTTAACCTTTTGTTATTTGTTTTTGGCTAATAATTCTATATATAGTGATGAAAATATAATCCTAAAACCTATGAAGTTTTACAAAATTAAACAAATGATAGTTTAAAACTTCTATTGACCAAGATTCTTCATCCTCCTAAAACTCATTATCTATTTATATCATCCACATAAGTAAAATCCTTGATGCTATTTGAGTTATTTCAAAATTATAAGGTTTATATTTTCAAATCTATCTTTAACATTTTCACTTCATATAACGTTAGATTTAAACATAAACGTGAAACTAAGGTATAAAAATTAGCAAAAATGAATCACAAGAACCAGGTAAAAACTACCAAACTTCCAGAAAACTCATAATCAAAATCATAGATAGCGCCAGCGCTAACTGGTAGCGCCAGCGCTAGCAGACAGTAGCAGATGTCTAAGGTTCACATCCCTGTATTATTACACACATAAAATTCTATCACTACTCATCATCATCCACCTCCTCCACACTTGGACTAGATGATGGTCGTCTTCGTGTCCGTCGGATTGAATGCCTTGGCGGATTTTGCACCGGACTCTCCCATTCCCTTCGCTCTGGTGTTGATGGATTCAAATTTATAGCCTTCATCATGAACTTCATCATTTTCTTCACCCCAGAGACATTCTTCTTGATCCCCGAGACATCCGTCTTTATCACTGAAATGACCTCCTCCACCCGTGTCATCTGATCACTCATCTTCTCTCGAAAGGACCCATATGGAGCATCTCGAGCTCCTCGTGATGACACTCCTCGGCGAAGTGGTGGTTAAACTGATGACGATGGCTCATCCGAGACAAAAGATGCTCGCAATTGTGAAGTACTATAAATCATAGGAAAGAAATCCATCAAGTAAAAACCAAGCTCTACTGAAAGATACATACCCTGAATAACACGCTGAATAATGCCACCCAGGGGCAAGTTATTGTATCTCTGTCGCGATGGATGCCGCAACTTGAACGAATATCGAATCAGAGAAAGTAACAAATCAGCCACATCAAATTTCTCCCCCTCTAGAATCATATAAGTCACATAACTCAGTTGAGCGGTGATTTTCGCCGTATCACCCAACTTCAATAAGATTGTGTGGCGCAGTACTTCCTGGACTACCAAAGCATCTGCTGTAAGTGTCCACACCGTGGAAATGAGACTCCTACATTCCCTATTATGCAGGACCATATTCACTCGTGTCCAGTCTCTATCCGCTCTAAATTTCTCAACAATCTCCAAACGGTGTGGATACTGTGATAGCCCAAACACGTTCCTAAGAATGTCATGGGTAATCGTCACCTCGTGACCTTGTACCATTGTTCGTACTCCTCCATCAAGATCCGACTCCGATGGATCCTCTAGGTGCGTATAAAAATTTCTAACCATCTCCGAGCAGAACCCATCCGGAGAAAACAAGCTAAACACCTCGGAGGCAACAAACAACTGCATGATGTGGTGGTGTCGTGGAAGGGCAAACTCAACAACATACGGGACTCCCACCACTGCCGCCTCCACGACCAAACTTGCCGCCTTCTTACCCCTATTTCCTCGTGCCATCTATCACATTATTAAAAAAAAAAATTAATATAACAATTAAAATTACTATCATCTAAAAACAAACAAAAATTTGTTAAGAATATCTTTAAAATCCAACATGTTTTCAATTATTCTCAATTCAAAAATTTAAGAAACCAACATAATCTCATTAACAAATAAAAATCGAGAAATCCAATATCTTAATAATCATCTTAATAAGTGTTGAAAAATTGTTTTCACAAAAATTCCATAAAACCCTTAACCTCATATATCATGACAATATCAAATACTAATTTCAAGATTTTTTTTGGAACATATCAAAATATTCTCATATCATACCTTGCTCAATCAAAATTTTTATATCCACACAAATTAAAATCAAATATTGTGAAGAAAACCAAACTTTGTGGATCTAGTCTCTAAACAAAAGAAAATGTAAAAATGTTGTCTCAAAAATCAAAACCATTAAGTCTCAAAATCAAAACCAAGAAGAAGATCAAACATTGTGGATCCAATCCCTAAATCAACCTAAAAACCCCAAACATCATCATCTCCATCATCACAATCAAGGATTAAAGCAAAAATCAAAAGAAATGGTGATGATTTACCTCAGGTCTATGCAGGGGAGGACTCGTCTTCTAGGTTTTTTCCTGGGAGAAATTGGGTGGAAATGGCAGATCTGGAGATAGATCTCGGTTTCACCAAAATCCGCGATAGCGCCAGCGCTATCACCAGCACCGGCGATATCGCGCCTTTCTGATTCTTTATTCAAATAAAAATCTACAATCTCCTAAAATTAATCCCCCCTATTTTGAATTATCTGGTAATGCAGGATTTCATCAATTTTTTCTTGTGTTGGGTGTCCACTATTTGCACACCTTTAACACCTAATATTTGCAATGTTTAACCATCCAATACAGCTGCTACAAATCCAAAATTTCAGCATGAAACTACTATTAGAACACCTAATCAGGATCAACATTCAAAAATTTTAAACTCCTCGAAAATCATGTACTGTATTCCGCGCTAGCGCTAGCGCCGGCGCTAGCGTGACTTTCTGATTTTCTGCATTTTTAAAATTTTGAAAAATTCCAAAAATTATGTTACTAGATATGTACTATTTGTTTTTGCACCACTAATTCTATTTAAATTTTGAAAAATCAAAAACAAACCTATGAAAGACAAAATTCCAAAAATATGTTTTGCTCTTGTTTAAAGCCTTTGTCATTTACCAAAATCAAATATAAAATTACAAAAGACAAAAACCAAAAAAATATGTTTTTTTGCTTTTATTTAAAGTTTTTTTTTAAATCAAAATACAAAAACATAAAACTTGAAAACAAATCCAAAATTTTGTATGTTTTTTTTTGAACATCAAGCATGATTTAAATCTATTCTTTAGAGTCTCTATAATGTTACAATTAATTTTTTCAAACTTCTTTAACATTGCTTTTATCATGCTTTGATCTATCTATTAATATGTGCATCAATAATAATTAGAAAAGTTTGTGTAGGACTAAGCTTAGCATGCCTCTAAGTATGAGTAAATGTTTTATGTTTGATAATGATATTATTTCACTCACCTTTTTGCTTAGTCTACTTGTGCTTCTTAATCTAAGAATGCTTGCTAATATATTGTAATTGTACATAAAATTAAAATTGCACAAGTATCTTACCGACACAACATTTATTTGCACTATTAAATATTAAGAAGAGTGGTTAAAATTTCTTCTTTAAAGTGTTTGCAAAGCAAGTGTAATCGGAGAACTTTGTTCAAATCAAAACTCATCATAACCTTGACAAAGTCACCTCCACCAAGCACTACTTGAACCTCCTGATAAGTCTTAATAAGCATTGTGGGGTTGAGCACCTTGGATAGATTAGTAAAGTGTCTTGTGCGAACTCTTCATTTTAAAAATAAAACCACTTCTTCTTAAGTACACAGGATCACAATAAAAAAAAATCAACCTTGATAAATTAACTTGTGTGATCCCCCAAGCACTACTTTGCACCCTGATAAGTCTTCATAAGCATTGTGTATGCAAAGCACCTTGGTTGTTGTACATTTTAATTTGTGCTTAAAAGTGTGTGGAAGTAAAATTATTTGTGTTTTATTGTGCACTTTACTCTATATTTGTCTTGTATTTTTTTTGGTTAACACACTTGTTCACTTTATTCAAAATACACTTGTGCACATCATTATCTTCCATAACACTTCTTCTCATGAGTATTGGATCCTAATGCTAATTCTATACTTACTCATTATTTGTAAAATGCACTAGATAACCTAACATGATTTCTACAATGTTTAGTTTGTTTTTGAAATTATGAATTACCATAACATTGTAGTACTCTCTCTTGTGATAATATTTATTCATGCTTGGTTTCTTCATTGGTGAAATTAAACTCTTGTTTAACTTTGATGTACAAAACATCTTCTTTATGAAATTAAAACTTCAATATTTTTTGAATTATCACTTCTTATACAAGATGTTTTCTTTTAAGTCTTCCGCACCTTTGCATTATGCTACAAAACTCTGATTTATGAAAATACAGATACTCAAACTCTAATATAATTCAATGAAAAGAATTCTACAACTCCTTATCATTTCCTTCTCTCAAAGCTCGATCATGCCTATTAAACTTATTACAACAGCTTGAAGTGGTGTCTCCCTACCTGCTTTTGCTAATAACAAAGGGGGAGAACTAACATGATAAAATGCAAAAGGGGGAGAACTAACATGATAACATATCTAACATGCTTAATTCAGTTAAGAACATATTAGGAGAGCATTCACTTAGGGGGAGCATGTATTTAGGTATTTAGGGGGAGCAATACTAAAATGCTATAATCATTATTTATCCTAAGTCATCCTTGTCACACACACACAAATATGCTTCTTCATGCTTATTTAGATTAATGCTCTGATTTATCATAAATGGATTTGTTATTATCAAAAGGGTGAGTTTGTTGGAACACGGTCTTCCGCATCTCCTAGGTTTGAGAATAACAAATCCTATGTGTGTATTTAATCTTGTGTGATCTAAGTGTGCAGGATAACAGGTCAAAATGACTCAAGGTTTACATATGGTGGTTGCCCCCGAAATTGAGCCATCAACTCCAAACTGATCACTAGCGTAGGCGATAGTGGATAGCGCCGGCGCTAGCTCGATGCACAGGAGGAATGCTGGAATTGTTGCTTCGGATTGAAGATTCTGCCGCGCAAAAAGTCTCCTAATATGAGATAGCGCAGGCGATAGTGGATAGCGCCGGTGCTAGCTCGATGCACAGAAGGCATGGTGGAATTGTTGCCTCGGATTGAAGATTCTGCCGCGCAAAAAGTCTCCTAATATGAGATAGCGCCGGCGGTAGTGGCTAGCGCAGGCGCTAGCGCTAGTCTATAAAAAGGACCCAAGTCCTCTCGTTTGAGACAACACATCAGAGAGATATATTGAGTGCCAGAATTCTAGAGGCTATCTTGGCCGAAAGTTGATGTGCTAGCGAAGCTCTGCAAAACTTCTGAAGGAGAATCTCGTCACGCCGGATCAGATCAAAGTCCGCTTCTACAACGCTTATTCAACGACGGATCTTCGTCTCCAACTTCAGAAGTCCATCTTGAGGGAGTTCTTATTTCTTTATTGTTATTTCATATTCCTCTTTGTAAACGATTAGTGAAATCGCCTCGTGTTGGCGACTAGGTCTGGGTAGGACTTAGGGGGAAAATCGCCTCGTGTTGGCGACTAGATCTAGGCTAGGTCTAGGGGGGCTTGAGGCCACATCCGGGGAGGGATTGGCTAGAGCGGCTTGAGGCCGAATATGGGGAGGATAAGGCTAGGGCCACCGGTTCGTGGGGAAGCGAGTCGGGATAAAAAACCAAAAGGTTTCTTTTCTATTTAGCTTTGATTTCTAGCTTTCATAAGAGATCAAATTTTGTAATCATGTTTCTCAAGTTAATAAAATCATGTCTCTATTTTTACTTTATTTGCTTAGTCTTGATCTTCTTTATTATCATATTCAAAGCTTTCTCTAAAATATTCAAAATAATTATAAAATCTTTAAAACCCTTATTCACCCCCCCCCCCCCCCCCCCCTCTAAGGGCGCCTACCGATCCAACACAAATAATTGTCCCAGATTTCTTGGACTCATCAGATCAAGATGATCTATTTGTGGGGGAGGTGCCAGAAAAATCTAATGATGATAATGCTGCTGCTAATGATGGTGCTGGAGATGATCAGGATAATGATGTAGTCCACTATGATCACACTGATGATCTAGCATCCCATGCTGATCTGATGGATGATCAAGACAAAAGAAATAATGCTCCAGTCATAAATCCAGAACAGCTGATACCTGCAGCACAGGAGCAGATTATACCTCCTAAGGAATTAGTCTCTTCTCTTAGTCCTCCACAAAGACTCCAAGCAGAAATGAATGTTGATCAGCAAACCTCCACTTCCTCATAGTCAAATGAGAGCATTCTAAATGCTATTCAAATCATGTTAGACACTCATCCAACATCTATTTAGACACCCATCCAACATCTATGAAGGACTGTGTAGACAAGTCAGCTTCTACTATTAAAGCATACACAGATGAGTTCATCTTCAATGCGAAATCTGTAGTGATGGTTGAGGTGAAGGAAATCAAGGAAGACACTACCATCCTTAATAGGCAAATGACGAAGTGGTTTGATCTGGCAGAGAAAACAGTGGTGTTTCAGAATACAATTCTCAGATCAATGGACAAACACCTCCAACTTTCTGAACATGATATGCCATATGTCAAGAACTATGTCAGCAAGACAGATGAGGTATTAGAAAAATCCTCAAACCAGATACAAGAATATGTGTACTCCACTGCCATTCAACTGAATGGTGAGGCTAACAGGAACAAGGATGAACTAAAGGCCGATATTTTGAATGTCTTCCAAACAATCTATGGCTCCAAAATTGCTGCTCAGTAGGACATATCTCAGAAGATATTTGAAGAAGCCAGAAAGGGGGAGGATACCAATGCTATCATAAACTCTGACCTAACCCTTAATGTTCTGCAAGGTACAAGGCCTGCCTCAAATCTTCCTCTCCTGGACATAAATAGAGCAGAAGATTGGGACTTCCCCAATTAAGATGCAATTGCTCAAAATGAAAGACTGAAAAACAGAAGAGAAAGAGAAAAGATGATGCTGGCTGAAGAATACATGCCCAAGCAAAGGGATGAGCGGAATAAAGATCCAGATTATGAATATTGGAGTGATGACTCCAAGGAAATAATATTTAATGTCTGGCTAAGCCATGGCTAAGTCTGCAAAGAAATTGACAAAATCTATCCCTCTGAAGAATGGATAAAACACATGGAAAGAAATACAAAAAGGGATAGAATATTCAAAGCTAATCTGGTAAGGAAGGACAATCCAAGGAGAATGCCTTCAAGATACATACCAAAGCCATACCTGTACTTCAAAAGGCAAGAAAACAAGAGAAAAATAGCTGAAATTGAAGCAGCAAATGCAGAGAAGGACACTGCCACCAATGCTGCAGGAAACAAAGATGATGCTGCTGAAGACAATGCTGAAAAAGGAAAAGAAACTGTTGCTGATAATGTTGAATGTTCAACTTCTTCTAAGAAGAGAAAAATTTAAGTGAATGTTTTTCAGTGTTATGGATTTCTAAATGTAAATTGAACAATGCCTCATTACTTAATCTGAAATGAAATTGAATAAATTGTTGAATTGATTACTGTATGTTGTAAGCTAATTTGAGCCATAACTTAATTTTACTCTGTGTCATTGTTTAAGTTAATCAGTGAAGCATTGACATGATTATCTAATCATATTATTAGGTTGATAAACTCTGTTGGTACTATGCCTGTCATAAATATTATCTGTTATGATATTATCTTTGATGCCATAATAATGTTTACATGCGTATGTGATGAGTAGTATTTATGCGAATTTTAATTATAGTATTTAGTTTAGTTTTATTTTAAAATTGCAAATATTATTTATATTTTAGTTTAAAATCACTTCTTTTATAATTTCTATTCTAAATGTAGTTTACTTTTGTTTTGCATATTTTCTGGTGTTTTTGGACAAATTCCATAGTACACGCCCTCAGTCACGCCCGTGACCAAGGGCGTGTAACCTAAAGATCTGTGTTTGACGAAAACCGAGCTGAGTTCGATGAATCCACCGCCGCACCGCATGTCATGCCCCAGGTCATGCCCGTGACCCAAAGTCACGCCCGTGACCAAGGGCGTGTAAACATAGAATCTTCCCAGTAGGCTGCCGTCGAGACGTGGAGATGCTATCGAGGAGTTGACCCAAGTCACGCCTCTGACCAAAAAGTAAACGCCCGTGACTTCCCACGTGATCCCTGCTCCCTGCCGCGCCGAATTCAAGCCCATACCACATTGATGGAGTTGACCCCAGTCACGCCCGTGACCAATAGGTGATAATTAGTTTTTAGTCATCGTTTTTAGGTTAGTTTATTATGTTATTTGCGTTTTTTATTTTTATCTTTTGTTATATTTTATGCATGTTTTTGTTATTTTGTTATTTTGCTATTTTCAAAAACTAATGTTTTCTTTATGTTATGTTTTAGTTTTATATTTTTATATTTCCTTAACTAATGCTAATATTTTATTTTATTTTATTTTGTAGGAATGTTGTCGCCGCCACCTTTGCATGAAGTCGTCGCGTTTGCCGTCGTGTGCCCGTCCATGCCGCCATCGTCACCGCAACGCCATCGTCGCGCCGTCAAAATTCATGCCACGACGCCATGCTCGACGCAACGCCACGTCTGCGCCATTGCCGCCACCTTTGCATGAATGCCGCCATCATCGTCACGTTCAAGCTATACCACACACGTATTTTCATTCAAGCTGAGTTCCGCCAAAATGTCCGAGCCCAAGCTGCTACCAGCCACATGTCCTTTAATACCATGCTAGCTCACGTGCATCTCCATCCATGCAAATGTATTCAATATGCTGCCATATCATTCGACCACATTAAATCACATGCAAAATGCCATCCACGTTGATCCTATATATGGCCACTCTCTCCATAACAAGCTACAGCTCATTCCCTGCCACCTCATGATTTCCATGCAGCCCACTAGTTAATTTTTCCATGCAAATACCCATTTACGTGAACTACAAATGCAGCCCACCTCCTTAAATTAATCCACCGTGAGCCCACTTTCCACTTAATGCATGCACCTCATTCCACCCGCCACCTTGCATGCATTTCCACATCATTGCATAGCTGGCCATCCTCTCTCTTCTCTCCTACTTCTCTCTCTCCTCTTTATACTCATCCATCCCCCCTCTTTTCCATTTTAATTTTATAATTTATTTTATATTTCTTTAAATAATATTCATTGCATTTTCACCCTCTCTCTCCTCCTCATTAAACTCATGCATGCATTCTTCCATTCATGCATGACCCTCCTCTCTCTCCCTCATAAATCTCATTCATGAACCTTTCCCCCATCTAGAACCTTCCCCCTCTTCTATATAAGGAGCACAAGTCTCAAGCTTTTGGAGAAGAATTTGGAGAGTGGATGTAGAAGTAGTGTAGAGTTTTCTTTTCTCATTTAGAGAGCTTCCTTCAAGTATTGTTGTAAGAGTATTTTGCATCTTGTTATGTATTCTCTTTTATAGTTAATGAATATGAATGTTTTTATTTCTATTCTCCTCTTTTCTCTCTTTTTAATGCGTAGCTAATTTCTTTTTGTACTCGAACGCGATGAACTTTGCAATAAAATAATATCTTTCATTCTATGTTTACTTTTGTACTTTTTTATTTTGATCCGACCTTGAATTATTTTGTATCGACTCCGTATTTCTAGTATACGGTAGTAGATTCCGATCTCATATTTGAGTAGCCGAGAGGCTCGTGAATGTGAAAGATCACTCAAGGAAGGAAGGAGTTGCACGCAATCCTAGAGATAGGATGACGTAAATCCTCCGGATTGGAGTCAAATCCAATAGCGCGGTTCACTTCGATAATGCGACTTTAGGCCTTTTGATTTGCAAAGAGATTTCGGTCAAAACTTCTAGAAGTTAGGAGATTTAATGCTCTAGCGAGATTATTTCTTATTTTCGGATCCGCCACGGTCTTAGTAGAATTACGAATGTTAAACTAATTTATTCCGTTATTTTATTTCAAAGTGAATCGTCGATCGAGCACTCTTTTCGTAATAGTTTATTTCTCTTTTAATTAAGCTTAGTTTATTTTTATTTTCAAAAACCCATATCTTTATTCGGTAGAATAATAGAATCGTTGTGAGTAATAGTACTTGTCTGCCCCGATTTTAAATACGACCTTGATATATTTCATATCCTATGCTATATTTCGATAGGTATACTTGCCTTAATCGAGTATAGATTGGAGAACACAAATTTCTCTATCAAGTTTTTGGCGCCGTTGCCGGGGATATTTTTGGCAATATTATGAAAGCATCGAGTTTATTACTTCTACTAAAATTCAAACAAAAAATATTATTATTATTATTATAAATTATAATTAACCCACATCATCATTTTTCTATTCCACCTAAATTCTTGGAAAGGACGCTTTCGGCTTGAATTCTCATCACAGCCTCTAGTACCACTGCAAACCCCTCACAGTGCAGATCTCGGGAAGTCCAGGACTAACATAATCCGCCTAAAAAAAAATCAAAAAAATTAAATTTTCTCTTTTTTTTTTTTGGTAACAGTTTTTTTTATCATGGAATCATCTTCTTTTTGCGCTCTTTGCGGGTCGCCCGACCACTTTAATTTTGCATGCTTTTTGGGAACCCCTCCCTCATATGATTTCAATTTTTCTGGAGTAGGTGAAAGTGGCCAATTTGACCCTTACTCTAATTTTTATCCTACTTGGGAGATGGGGAATCCGTCTTATTTTTCGCATGATTTTGCCCCGCAAAGCGCCGCGCCTCTAATTTTTAGTTCTATCGATAATGACTATTTGGAATTGCAAACGTCTATTGATAATATTAATTCGCATTTCAAAGTCATTTTGGATTGTTTTTCTCATGAGGCCGCATCGTTTTCTTCGTCTTCTTCTCCGTCTCCTCCAATTTCTTCATGTAATGAGTCACCGGATATCCCGGCTTGTCTTATTCCTCTCAAGGAAGATAACTATTCGGATGTTCCGGATTGTTTCCTTCCTCCTTTGGATGACACACATATGGATATTCCGGCGTGCTTCTTACCTCTTGAGGATGACGAGACGTCTCATAATTCTCTTTCTTTTTCCGATGACGTTGGTGATTCCATTTCAGTCTTAAATTCATCTGTTCCAAATTTTTCTATTTTTAGCGAATCATCCTTTTCTTCTTCTTCTATTTTAGATAATTCTCCTTCTTTTATTTTAGATAATCCATCTTTTGTTCTTTCTACCCCTTCTTCTCCCGAAATTTCACAAGATTCTCTTTCTCCTTGTGAAATTTCTGTTGATAAAATTTCTTTTTCACCTTCTTTTATTCCTCTTTCTATTTCTTCTTCTTTTATCTCTTCTTCTTTTGACGACCCCTTCTTCCCCGTTCCGCATACGGCGGAGTTCTTCTATAACTTCGTCCGTACATTTTTGGGCGTCATTCCATTGAAGATTCCACCGCATGTCGGTGCGATTCTTCTTTTCTTCTTTTTTTCTTATTTACTCTCCTAAGCGCATACTTAGGGAGTTACCTCTTCACTTCAGTTTTTATTTTCCATTTAGCTAACCAATAATGTCGGGCTCAGACGACGTTAAACAAAGAGCGCTCTTGGGAGGCACCCCTTGCTTATCCTTTTCTTTCTTTTTGTTTTTGCTTTTTTTATTTTGTTTTGCAGGAATAAAACCCCCAGCGCTTTGTTTGGCTCCATCATTCTTTCTCTCCCTTAGGCCCGAGTCGGTGTCCAGCTTAAGCATGGGGGAGCGACATCAGCATTCGGCCTCACGAATCCGGGGAAGTCATTTTTTTTAATTATTTACTTTATTGCCCCCCCCCCCCTCTTCTTTTCTTCTTTTCTTTTTTTCCTCATACTTACTATTCAACATTGGGGACAATGTTGAACTTTAAGCATGGGGGAGTGTTTTCCCTTTCTTTTCAAGTCTTTAAAAAAAACACAAAAAAAAATTGAAAACAAAAAAAAAATAAAAAAAAATTTATAGTACTATTTTGTTTCTTTAGCCTTATGAAAAAAATCAAAAAAATTAAAAAAAAAAAAATATATATATATATATATATATAATCTATTTGAAAATCAAAGTCAAAAAATTTTTTTCTATCTTTATTTTTATGCATCTTCTAGTGATGAGTATGCCCGAGCGGTTCTTTTGTCCTAGGTAGAAGTCTCTTGAATAGGTTTTCTAAACTTATTAGTTTAACATATTTTAGTTTTACGATTTTCTAATCTCTAAATATAGACATCAGCCTTTAAGGACTATAAGTTAGCAAATTGTAGTTTTTCTTTTTATTCGGTGGTATTGCCTAGGAACGGTTGCTAAATAGCGTTATCACTTTTTCATATAGGAATAATTCTTTCTTGGTGTCTAGAACTTGTCCCTAGCTACTCTCGAAGCATGTGCGTAGTTTTTGATTTTCACGAACTTTAGAAATGATCTAGGCCACCCTTTGACCCGTTTGAGCCTTTTGCCCACCTAAACATTACAGCATTGCAAACTATTTTGGGCCTTTCCCTTTTTCTTTGTCTATGCTCCACTTTTCACTTTTTCACCAAAGCCAAAATGCCTAACCCTTTTTCCACACTAAACCTTGAGCTTTATGTTTACTCATTTTTGTGATGGGGTTTATATTTGAAAAATGAAAAGAAACTTGAAAGCTTACATTTGGAGCTCCCATTTAGAAAAAGTAGTACCAAAAAGAAGAAGATCATCATCAAAAAAAAATTGTGTGAAATCAAAAGAAGAGAAAAAATGAAGTTTATTCGTGGCCAATTATGAAAAGAAAAAAATTACATGGCCTTGCTTTTATTTTTGAAATGAAAAATGTTGTACCTCTCAAGTCTTATTTTTGTGCTCAACTTTGGTTTAGTGTGTTTAGTTTTCCTTTTTATCTTTGAATTATCACTCCTAATCATTTACCTAAAACAAATTATTACGCCTATTAAGTCCTAGTAATGTTTAGAACGTGTTACAAATCTGCGTAGTGGAGAGAGTGTGAACGGACAAGCCTATGGACACCATCATTGATGGATTTCTTTGGAGGTTATTTTGATGTGATTTAGGGGTAGTCGCTATTTTAGCAACCTAGTAATTCGTCTAATGCACCGTTTATTTAGAAACTCTATATTTTTGTTTTTCTTATTTTCCTAAACTTTTGGATGTCTTGTTTTAGGGATTTAGAAATGTGTAATCCTTCTTTATGTTTTAATAATATTTTTAGGTCTCCTCATTTCAAGTTTTCTATTTTGGATATCTCACCTCACTAGTTGCTAGCATAGAAATTAGGATTGTTTAATTTTCCACATTTTGGTTTTCTTAATTATGCAACTTAAAAATTATTTTCCTTTTTGTTTCCCCTCTATTTTGATTTCCATTTGCTTGAGGACAAGCAAAGCCTAAGCATGGGGGAGTTTGATAATTAGTTTTTAGTCATCGTTTTTAGGTTAGTTTATTATGTTATTTGCGTTTTTTATTTTTATCTTTTGTTATATTTTATGCATGTTTTTGTTATTTTGTTATTTTCCTATTTTCAAAAACTAATGTTTTCTTTTATGTTATGTTTTAGTTTTATATTTTTATATTTCCTTAACTAATCCTAATATTTTATTTTATTTTATTTTGTAGGAATGTTGTCGCCGCCACCTTTGCATAAAGTCGTCGCGTTCGCCGTCGTGTGCCCGTCCATGCCGCCATCGTCGCCGCAACGCCATCGTCGCGCCGTCAATATTCATGCCATAACGCCATGCTCGCCGCAACGCCACGTCCGCGCCATTGCCACCACCTTTGCATGAATGCCGCCATCATCGTCACGTTCAAGCTATACCACACACGTATTTTCATTCAAGCTGAGTTCCGCCAAAATGTCCGAGCCCAAGCTGCTACCAGCCACATGTCCTTTAATACCATGCTAGCTCACGTGCATCTCCATCCATGCAAATGTATTCAATATGCTGCCATATCATTCGACCACATTAAATCACATGCAAAATGCCATCCACGTTGATCCTATATATGGCCACTCTCTCCATAACAAGCTACAGCTCATTCCCTGCCACCTCATGATTTCCATGCAGCCCACTAGTTAATTTTTCCATGCAAATACCCATTTACGTGAACTACAAATGCAGCCCACCTCCTTAAATTAATCCACCGTGAGCCCACTTTCCACTTAATGCATGCACCTCATTCCACCCGCCACCTTGCATGCATTTCCACATCATTGCATAGCTGGCCATCCTCTCTCTTCTCTCCTACTTCTCTCTCTCCTCTTTATACTCGTCCATCCCCCCTCTCTTCCATTTTAATTTTATATTTTATTTTATATTTCTTTAAATAATATTCATTGCATTTTCACCCTCTCTCTCCTCCTCATTAAACTCATGCATGCATTCTTCCATTCATGCATGACCCTCCTTTATCTCCCTCATAAATCTCATTCATGAACCTTTCCCCCATCTAGAACCTTCCCCCTCTTCTATATAAGGAGCACAAGTCTCAAGCTTTTGGAGAAGAATTTGGAGAGTGGATGTAGAAGTAGTGTAGAGTTTTCTTTTCTCATTTAGAGAGCTTCCTTCAAGTATTGTTGTAAGAGTATTTTGCATCTTGTTATGTATTCTCTTTTATAGTTAATGAATATGAATGTTTGTATTTCTATTCTCCTCTTTTCTCTCTTTCTAATGCGTAGCTAATTTCTTTTTGTACTCGAACGCGATGAACTTTGCAATAAAATAATATCTTTCATTCTATGTTTACTTTTGTACTTTTTTATTTTGATCCGACCTTGAATTATTTCGTATCGACTCCGTATTTCTAGTATACGGTAGTAGATTCCGATCTCATATTTGAGTAGCCGAGAGGCTCGTGAATGTGAAAGATCACTCAAGGAAGGAAGGAGTTGCACGCAACCCTAGAGATAGGATGACGTAAATCCTCCGGATTGGAGTCAAATCCAATAGCGCGGTTCACTTCGATAATGCGACTTTAGGCCTTTTGATTTGCAAAGAGATTTCGGTCAAAACTTCTAGAAGTTAGGAGATTTAATGCTCTAGCAAGATTATTTCTTATTTTCGGATCCGCCATGGTCTTAATAGAATTACGAATGTTAAACTAATTTATTCCGTTATTTTATTTCAAAGTGAATCGTCGATCGAGCACTCTTTTCGTAATAGTTTATTTCTCTTTTAATTAAGCTTAGTTTATTTTTATTTTCAAAAACCCATATGTTTATTCAGTAGAATAATAGAGTCGTTGTGAGTAATAGTACTTGCCTGACCCGAGTTTAAATACGACCTTGATATATTTCATATCCTATGCTATATTTCGATAGGTACACTTGCCTTAATCGAGTATAGATTGGAGAACACAAATTTCTCTATCAATAGGTCACGCCCGTGACTTTTCACGCGTGATCTCTTTTTGCTGCAGCGCCGCACTCAATCCTGTTGGAGCATGAGTTTCGCACTCCTCCGGTTTGATAATAACAAAGTCCCGTTTGTATTTGATTCTATCTTTATTAATGGTGTGCAGGTAACAGGTATGAGATGTTCACATTTCTGCTGGAGCAAAATTTGAATGTGGGAAAATTGCACTGTCGGAAAATTCCGACAGCCGCTATTGCCCAGGCGACAGCAGAGAAGTTACAACTACTTCCCTCCATGGCAGCTCGACGAAAGTCAGTTTTGCGCTGTCGGAATTCCGACAGCGATGTCGCCCAGGCGACAGCTCGGAGGTTACAACAACTTCCCACGACCACACCCACGATCGGCAGTTTTGCACTGTCGAAAATCCGACATCGATGTCGCCCAGGCGAGAGCTCGACGGTTACAGCAACTTCCCGCACGACGCCACTCCAGCGGCAGTTTAACGCTGTCGGAAAATTCCGACATTCACTGTCGCCCAGGCGACATCGATTTTCTATAAATTGCCTCCTTGTGTTCGTGCATTAAAAAAAGTTTTGTGAATTCCAAGTCCCTTCCTGAGTGATACGAACCAGAGAGCTCCAGAACCTCTTCAACTCCCATTTGTGCAAAGAAGGATTGAAGATTGAAGACGAGATCGGGCGCGCTTCTACATCATCGATCATCTCGAGGCTTCAACAATCCGTTCAGAGATCTGATCTTCTAGGGAGTTGTTCTTTTCATATTGTATTTACATTAATATACATTTTACTTTGTATTGGTAGGGAAAATCGCTTCCTTGTGCGAAGCGTCTAAGTCCTTGCGCGGCTTAGGGGAAAATCGCTTCCTTGTGCGGAGCGTCCAAGTCCTTGCGTGGCTTGGTGGGAAATCATGGCCTTGTGTGCTACGTCTAGATCTTGGGAAGATCTAGAGGATAGGCTTGGGCTTGGTCTTGGGAAAGACAAGCGATAGCCTTCCGATCCTTGGGAGAAGGATTGGTAAACCAAAATTGTAGAATTTTTTATTAACATAATTGTGCCTTGATCTTAAGCATTGTTAAGATCATTTTTATTGTACTCAAATTTCATGATTAATATAATTATGTCTTTTTCTTTAATTACATATTTGGTGGCATAATCTTTATCTTAGAAATTTGTGTTTTACTTTACTAAAAAAATTACTTATAAATACTTTCAAACCAATGCAACTTTAGTATTAAACCAAAACTAACAATCCCGTATTACATTCTAGATCTAAGCATATAGATGTACGACATCATTTTATAAGGGATCATATTAAGAAGGGTAATATAAAAATCAACTTTATAGGCACGGAAAATCAACTAGCGGATATATTCACTAAGCCGTTACCGGATTCCCGTTTTTCTATGCTTAGGCTAGAATTGGGAATTCTAGACATTTCACAATGAATATATCACTATTTAAAGCCTATAAAATAAAAAAAAAAATTTTATCACAAAACCTAAACAATTTAAAAAGCAAAAGCCTAAATTTTAAAAATCAAACAATAGAATTTCAAAAGACTTAAAAAAAATTCAAACATCATTAATATTACATCAATATTGTTCAAATAAAAACAGTTGAAAACAACATAAGGATCAAGTTCATTAAACAGCAATAGATCTGAAGAAGTTCACTGTCGCCCAGGCGACAGTGGATGTCGGAAATTTCCGACATCTCCCAGCAGCAGCAACCTGATGAAACTACTCTGAATCTTCATAACCAGCCCCGCTGCTCTCTGGACAATCTTCTGGAGGTCCTCGTCTCACGGCTTTACCACGGCGAGTCCACCGATTGGCGTGGCGGTTCTTCATCCGGAACTTGCCATTCGGCCTCTTCCTCCGTCGTTGGCTTCAACTTCAGACCTTTGACGAGAAACTTCATAAACTTCTGCATTCGACTATGGTCCTTCTTCACTTCCTTCTTGTGATCCTCTAATGAATCACGTAAATCATCAATGGACTCTCGTAGTGATCCTGCCCTAGGCAATGGCGGCTCTCGAATCTCAATTCCCGGATGAGCCTTTTTCTGCGTCTTCTTCACTTTCATCGAACCCGTATAATATATCTCCGGATAACAATCATCCAAATAAGAACTTTGTTCTATCCATCCATACTTCTTATAGAGTACACGCTGAATTATCGACCCCATTGGCAGCGTATGAACCTTCACCCATCTTGGATGCTTTAATCTATACGCATACCTAATCTGGGAGAGTATGAAGTCCGCCACATCAAAAAGCTCATCCTCCATAATGTAGTATGTAATGAGGGTCAACTGAGCCGTAATACTTCTTGTGTCTCCACTCTTCAACATGACTGAATTCCTTAAGATATCTTGAACTAAGAAAGCATCCGGATTGAGTGACGTAACTTCAGTGGTTAGAGTCTTCTTTTGATTCCCATGTAAACTCATGTTTACAAGGGTCCAATCTCTATCTTTTCTATAGCTCTCCACTATATCCGACACATTTTCACTAATCACTAATCCGAATTCCTCTCTTAGATCAACATGTGTTATTTCCACATGTTGACCCTGAATTCTTGATCTTACTCCTCCATCCAAATCAGTGCAATTTGGATCTTCCAAATGATTATAGAACTCACGAATAAAAAAGGAAGAGAACGGCTCTGGGGTGATTATTGAGAGAATACCTGCATTCGCAAGCCGATCATAGATATGATCATGCTTCGGCGAATCAAATTCCACATACTTCGCAACTCCAACAATAGCTTTCTCCACCCCAGGAAAAACTTGATATGAACTATGTGCCTCTTCCGAAGTACTCCTTCGAGCTTTGGAACTGGAAGCCATTCTGCAAATAACATAAAAATTTTTGATTAAACATGTGCTGTGCACTGGAACACTGTCGCTCAGGCGACAGTGACTGCCGGAAATTTCCGACAGCTCTCCAGTGAACTTCTCTCGAAATTTTTTACATACCCTTCCAGATCTACTCAAATCAAGGTTATTTCAACAACAATTTAAAAAAAAAAATTTTAAATCAAAATCTTCTCCATATCCTTACTATTCATCATCTTCAACCTTCTTTCAAAAGGAAAATCTTCCATTTTTAAAATTAAACTATGAACAAAAGCAAACCTCAAACCACAAGAATCCCCAAATCAAAACATTTTTAACAAAGATCCAACAAGATCCACTTGCTTTAAACTAGATCTACATTTTAAAAAAAAAACACAAAACTTCAAAAGCCTACACCAAATCATCAAAAATCAAGATGAAAACAACATTTTCCTTCTTCTCTACTTTCAAAATCAAAAAATCCCTAACAAATTTGAGTCAAAAACATAAAAATCCAAAATCCATACCTTAGATCTAGAGTTGTCGCCGACTTCCGACAGCCTTCTCTCGTTCTACAGTCCAGACAAATGAAGCACAATAGGGTTTGACTCGGTCCAAAGCCCTATTTATAATTTTGGCTGTCGCCCAGGCGACAGTGACTGTCGGAAATTTCCGACAGCTCCATTTTTGCTAAAAATTCAATTTTGGGTCCCTTTAATGATTTACAATAGTTATATGTCATTATTACTGCTTCATCTCATGACTTTATGACAAACCATGTGCTTTCTATTTTAAAAAAAATCACTCTTACATGATTATATGCTTTCATTTCCAAGCTATCATCGTATTGACACTCCTACTTAGTTGTTTAGACCATTGGAAATTGTTTTTGCATGCCTCTAAGTATGAGAAATTGGTTATCTATCATAATGAACTATCATGTTCACTTCTTTTGGTCCATACATATGACTTTTTATTTAATATATACATGGATCATATTTGCTTTAACATAATAAAATAGCACTTCATAAATACAACTTTCAACCTTGATTTGTTAGCACAACAATAATTTACACCATCTTTTGCGATTCAAGTGAATTCGGAGATCCTTGGTCAATTACAAAAAATATATATATCAAAATCTCAAAAAAAAGGTATCACAACATTTGTGATAAAAAAAAAGTTTAAAATAAAGACAAGGATACTCCACCAAGCACTACTTACCCTCCTGATAAGTCTTAATGAGCATTGTGAGGATAAGCACCTTGGAAAGAATTGTAAAGTGTCTTGTGCAAAAGAAAAATGGTTTTCTATTCCTCTTGTGCTATATCTTCAAAGTCAAAGTTGACTTTAAATGCTTTTATTATGTTCTACATTTCAATGATCATGTAAATTAAATAACTTCATATGTTTGATCTAAGTATCACATGTACACATCATTATGTTATATAAACATTCATCTCATGAGAATTGGACCGAAAATATTCCATAATTCTATACACTATTGTGTCTTTCTATGATACTTTCAAATGACCTTACTCATGTTTAAGTTATTTTCTTTCATTACTTCATATGGCTATACCGTTACTTCATGGGTTTATTCATACTATGGCATATTCCTATTATTTCATGGACTTCAATCATTTCCAAAAAAAAATGCTTCCGCTTACTCTTCATTTCTATATTCTATATCCTTTCCCTTAAGAACTACTCTGTTATCTAATATTAACTTTTGCTAATACCAAAAGGGGAGAATTAACAAGTATAAAAAGAAAAATCAAAAATCTATTACACCTAAATATTCCACCTACACAATACATCATATATTTAGGGGGAGCATATATTTAGGGGGAGCATATATTTAGGGGGAGCATTCATTTAGGGGGAGCTTTCATCTAAAGGGAGATTATTTATTTTAAGAGAAATATATCATGTTATTTTTGTGCACACACCAAATGTTAAAATCAACAATCTAAATAAGACATGATTTCTTTTTATACGGATTTGTTATTATCAAAAGGGGGAGATTGTTGGAGCATGCGTTTCGCACTCCTCCGGTTTGATAATAACAAAGTCCCGTTTGTATTTGATTCTATTTTTATTAATGGTGTGCAGGTAACAGGTATGAGATGTTCACATTTCTGCTGGAGCTAAATTTGAATGTGGGAAAATTGCACTGTCGGAAAATTCCGACAGCCGCTGTCGCCCAGGCGACAGCAGAGAAGTTACAACTACTTCCCTCCACGGCAGCTCGACGAAAGTCAGTTTTGCGCTGTCGGAATTCCGACAGCGATGTCGCCCAGGAGACAGCTCGGAGGTTACAACAACTGCCCACGACACCACCTACGATCGGCAGTTTTGCACTGTCGGAAATCCGACATCGATGTCCCCCAGGCGACAGCTCGACGGTTACAGCAACTGCCCGCACGACAGCACTCCAGCGGCAGTTTAACGCTGTCGGAAAATTCCGACAGTCACTGTCGCCCAGGCGACAGCGATTTTCTATAAATTGCCTCCTTGTGTTCGTGCATTAAAAAAAGTTTTGTGAATTCCAAGTCCCTTTCTGAGTGATACGAACCAGAGAGCTCCAGAACCTCTTCAACTCCCATTTGTGCAAAGAAGGATTGAAGATTGAAGACGAGATCGGGCGCGCTTCTACATCATCGATCATCTCGAGGCTTCAACAATCCGTTCAGAGATCTGATCTTCTAGGGAGTTGTTCTTTTCATATTGTATTTACATTTATATACATTTTACTTTGTATTGGTAGGGAAAATCGCTTGCTTGTGCGGAGCGTCTAAGTCCTTGCGCGGCTTAGGGGAAAATTGCTTCCTTGTGCGGAGCGTCCAAGTCCTTGCGTGGCTTGGTGGGAAATCGTGGCCTTGTGTGCTACGTCTAGATCTTGGGAAGATCTAGAGGATAGGCTTGGGCTTGGTCTTGGGAAAGACAAGCGATAGCCTTCTGATCCTTGGGAGAAGGATTGGTAAACCAAAATTGTAGAATTTTTTATTAACATAATTGTGCCTTGATCTTAAGCATTGTTAAGATAATTTTTATTGTACTCAAATTTCATGATTAATATAATTATGTCTTTTTCTTTAATTACATATTTGGTGGCATAATCTTTATCTTAGAAATTTGTGTTTTGGTTTAATACTAAAGTTGCATTGGTTTGAAAGTATTTATAAGTAATTTTTTTAGTAAAGTAAAATCTCTTAAAAAAAATTACTAAGTAAAAATTAATTTTTTAGACACACCCTTATTCACCCCCCCCCCCCTCTAAGGGCGTCATACGATCCAACAAATCCCATGCCGCATTAATGAAGCCGCCCAAGTACACGCACGTGACCCAAGTTACACGGGCGTGTAATGTCCGAATGTCTCCCGCCGTCATGCAAAGTTTACGCCACTATCGGATCCGATGTCAGTAATATTTACACGCCCTAGGTCACGCCCGTGACCGAGGGCGTGTAACTTGAAATTTTTTGCTATAAATTCAGAGGCTCTCCTTGAGTCCAGGGTTGAGAAATTTGGAGAGGGGGAGGTGCAGTTAGAGCTGTTAGTGAACTTTTTCAATGCTTTTTCATGTCTTTAAATTTCATGTTCTCTTCCTTTTCAATTCATGTAATGTGCTAGTTACTATTTCTATGCAATAGTTAGTTAAAGATTGTAGCCTTAATTTTCCTAGCTTTGTAATCTTGTTTAAAGAGTTGTAATAGCTTTTCAGTTCAATGAAAGTTGGCATAGTTTTCTTCACCTCTCTTTCTTCATAGTGATTTTCCTTCTTACAATTTGTCTTTTTTTTTAGTTAAGTAAAACATCCCTCAAAAAATCGTTCGATAATATAATGGTGATTTTCCTCGAAGTAGAAGTAATCAACATGCCCCGTGGAATACGACCTTGGTATTTCTAAATATCCTATACTATAGACGAAAAGGTACACTTGCCTTAATCAGATATAGTTTTGGAGAAAATCTTCAAACCTTCGCTTAATTTCAAAACACGAAAATTTTATATCAAGTTTTTGGCGCCATTGCCGGGGAACTTGCGTAGATATTTTGAAAAGAGGATAGCTATTAATTTTATCATGCTTCTTTTTATTTTATTTTGCTTTTTCTAAATTTCAAAAAGAATTTTTTTTTTAGTTTTTCCTCTTCCCTTTTTCTTCTTTTTAGTGTATGACCCGAGGTAGCGCTTCGAATATTCATTTTGATCCAGAGATCGAGCGAACCCTTTTTAGGCACCGCCGCTCTCGTGATCAGGAAAATCAAGTAGAATTCGAAGAGTCGATCGGGGACACTAACGCACCGAATATGGATCCTAATCTTGATCCTCCTAATCCTAACGCGCCAAATCCTAATGAGGCCGCGCAACAGACCATGTCCTATTATGCGCGGCCAAATTTGGAAGGCACACAATCGAGTATTATTCGCCCCACGGTGGCAAACAATAATTTTGAGATCAAGTCCAGCATCATACAAATGGTGCAACAATCGGTGACCTTCGATGGTCAACCAGACTAATATCCAAATTCACATATTTCTTACTTTCTTGAAATTTGCGATACTTTTAAAATTAATGACGTCACCGATGATGCCATTCGATTGCGTCTTTTTCCTTTTTCTTTGCGTTCCAAGGCCAAGCAGTGGCTGGGCTCCCTACCTAGGGGATCCATCACTACATGGGCCGAAATGGCGGAAAAATTTCTAAATAAATATTTCCCGCCTTCAAAGGCCGCTAAATTGCGCACAGATATTGCGTCATTCATGCAAATCGACTCGGAGACTCTCTATGACACATGGGAGTGCTTCAAGGAGCTTTTGCGTTGATGCCCTCACTACGCACTTGCCACTTGACAACATGTGTAAATATTTTATAATGGCTTAAATCTCCAAACGAGACAAATGATTTATGCGGCCGTCGGGGGGACGTTAAATAACAAAACCCCGGATGCCGCTCAAGAGCTTTTCGAAGAGATGGCCACAAATGCGTACCAATGGAACATGCCCCGAGCGCAGCCTAATAAGCCAGCCGGAATTTTTGAAATAGACGCAAACGCAAATTTGGCTTTACAAGTTGAGCGCTTAATAAAGCAAGTGGCGCATATGTTTGCTTCCTCCGCCACTCCTCCTCGGGATAATAACATTTTGATTGAAGAGCAGGTTGACTACATGGGAAATCCGCCTCGGCCTTCCTATAACCCGAACTCCGCTCCGTATAATAATACATACAATGCGGGTTATAGGAATCATCCGAATTTCTCGTGGAGCAACCAAGGAAATGCTCAGCGTCCTATGAATCTAAATCAACCCCCCCCCCCCCCCCCCCCTAATCAACTTCTTAACTTAACTCCGCCTCTAAATTTGATTTCTCAAAATATTAATCCTCCCAGTTTTCCACCGCAACAGCACAAGCCCTCTTCGCTTGAAGAGGTCTTTGCAAAATATATTGCTACAAATGAATCGAACATCCGGAACCTCACCGGGTCGATAAAAAATTTAGAGAATCAAGTGGGCCAGCTCGCAAAGATGATTTCTGAGCGTCAGCAAGGAGCACTACCGGGGAATACAGAGCAAAATCCAAAGGAGAGCGCGCACACGATTACACTCCGAAGCGGGAAGGAGGTGGTTTCAAAACAGGATGAACCCAAGGTAACTTCCTCTCCTCCTCCTCCTACTCTTAATTTATCTTCGAATTTGCCCGCTACGTTAGCTCCGTGCGCTTCTACTTCTAATATTCTGTATCCGTCTAAGTTTAAAAGCCAGTGCGCCGAAAAAAATTATAAAAAGTTTTTAGACATTTTAAAGCAAATTCATATTAATGTACCCTTCTGCGAGGCTATCTCTCAAATGCCTAAATATGCGAAATATCTTAAGGGGTTTCTCTCCAATAAGAAAAGATTAGAAGATATTTCGCATATTTCTTTAAACGCAGAATGCTCCGCGGTTGTACTCAACAAACTGCCTCAAAAAGCAAATGACCCGGAATGGTTTTCTATCCCGTGTTTATTTGGCAATTCGTTAGTAAAACACGCCTTAGCAGATCTTGGAGCAAGCATCAATCTCATGCCATTTTCATTATTCAAAAAGATAGGTCTAGAAAATCCTAGCCCCACTCGAATGAGTATTCAATTAGCGGATCATTCTTTAAAATATCCGGTAGGAATAGTGGAGGACGTGCTCGTCAAGGTTGACAAATTCATCATCCCGATGGATTTTGTCATTCTTTACATCAAAGAGGATGCCGAAGTGCCACTCATACTCGGCCGCCCCTTCCTTGCCACCGCCCGCGCTATTATAGACGTAAGTAATGGAAAGCTCCTCCTACAGGTTGGAGACGATGAAGTTACATTCGACATAAATTCCTCGATGCGGAACACATTAGAAAACGACGATACATGTTTTTACCTGGAAGAGTGTTGTGAGTTCTATTCACCCCCCCCCCCCCCCCCCCCCCCCCGAGTTAGTCTCATTGGCAAGTAGTAATCCCGAGCTCATCGAGCTCATTTATCTTGAAGAAGAAGTCTCTCACCCCACACCACCTGAACCACTATGTTTAGAAAAACTGAAAATCAAAACATCTTATGGAGAGCCACCCATATTAGAGATAAAACAACTCCCCCTCACCTCCAATATTTATTTTTAGAAAAAGAGTCTAAGCTACCCATCATCGTTTCATCCGATCTTAGCAGCTCAGAAATTTCTGAGTTGTCTATAGTCTTAAGAAAGCACCGCCACGCAATTGCATGGCAAATATTGGATATTAAGGGTATAAACCCTTCCTTCTTCACTCATAAAATCTTCTCGAAGATAATTCCCGCAACTCAGTACAGCCTCAACAATGACTAAATCTGAATATGAAAGAAGTCGTTAAGGCCGAAGTTATTAAACTTTTAGACGCGGGAATCATCTACCCGATATCGGATAGTACTTGGGTTAGCCCAGTACAAGTCGTACCAAAGAAAGGTGGCGTCATGGTAGTTGTGAATGAACATAATGAATTGATCCCAACCCGTACTGTTACGGGTTGGCGGATGTGCATCGATTATCGAAAACTAAATGATGCCACCTGTAAGGATCACTTTCTTCTACCTTTTATTGATCAAATTTTAGAGCGCCTTTCAGGTCACTCCTACTACTATTTTCTCGATGGTTTGGCGGGATATTTCCAAATCCCAATTTCACCCGACGACCAAGAGAAAACCACTTTCACTTGTCCCTTTGGCACCTTCGCTTATCGAAGGATGCCATTTGGTCTTTGTAACGCGCCAGCTACATTCCAAATGTGTATGCTGGCAATATTTGATGAGTTAGTAGAGGAGGTGATGGAAGTGTTTATGGACGATTTCTCCGTGTTCGGAAACTCATTTAAAAAATGTTTAAAAAATCTAGAGCGCGTGCTGCAGCGATGTGAGGAAACAAATTTAGCGCTTAATTGGGAGAAATGTCATTGTATGGTCAAAGAAGGATTAGTCCTTGGCCATAAAATTTCGGGCAAGGGAATCGAGTTCGATAGGGCCAAGATCGAATTAATTGAAAAGCTCCACCTCCAACAAACGTAAAAGCTAAAAGAAGTTTCCTAGGCCACGCGGGGTTTTATCGGCGCTTTATTCAAAATTTTTCCAAAATCACAAAGCCGTTAACCCATCTTCTCGAAAAAGAATCCTCCTTTATTTTTAACGATGAATGCCATTTGGCCTTTAAACTTATCAAAGAGAAACTTATAAACTCCCCGATTCTAGTCGCGCCAGATTGGTCGCTCCCTTTTGAAATCATGTGCGACGCGAGTGATATTGCGGTTGGTGCCGTTTTAGGCCAACGGGTGAGTAAGTATTTCCACCCGATTTATTATGCAAGCAAAACACTCACGTCGGTACAAGAGAACTACACCACTACCGAGAAGGAACATATAACAATCATTTTCGCTTTTGATAAGTTTAGGTCGTATATCACGCTTTCCAAAGTTATCATCTTCACAGATCACTCTGCCCTTAGGTATCTCTTAAGTAAATCAGATGCCAAGCCTCGTCTTTTGCGATGGATCGTCCTCTTGCAGGAGTTTGATTTAGAGATCCGGGACAAAAGGGGAGCCGAAAACTTGGCGGCCGTTCATCTTTCTCGATTATAAAATCCCTCCTCGGAAGCATTAATAGAAGCCGACATTAACGATAAATTTCCCGAAGAGCGCCTCCTTGCTCTCGAAAATATTAATTCATCTTCTACCCCCTGGTTTGCGGATTTGGCTAACTATTTAGTAGCCCGGGTCCTGCCAAAAGAATTCTCGAGTCAGCAAAAGAAGAAATTCTTTTCTGATTTAAAAAATTATTTTTGGGAGGACCCCTTTTTATTCCGTGTTTGCGCAGACCAGGTGGTGGGAAGATGCGTGTCAAGTGAGGAAGGCCTTAAAATTTTACGTCATTGTCACGAGGGACCAACCGGTGGTCATTATTAAACAAACCGAACCGCGAGGAAGGCGCTGGAGGCGGGCTTTTATTGGCCCACGCTCTTCAAAGATGCTCACACCCTTGTGAGTACTTGCGACAACTACCAGCGGTCAGGGAATATCTCTCGCCGGGATGAGATGCCCCAAAACATTTTCTTAGAATGCAAAATTTTCGATCTTTGGGGTATTGATTTTGTTGGTCCTCTCCCTCCCTCTTATTCAAATAAATATATTCTCGTTGCGGTCGACTACGTGTCAAGGTGGGCGGAAGAGCAAGCTCTCCCCACCAACGATGCGCGAGTCATCGTTAATTTCTTAAAAAAATTATTTTCTCGATTTGGCACACCGCGCGCTATTGTGAGTGATCGGGGAACCCATTTTTGCAATAGTCAATTTACAAAAATCTTAGCAAAATATGGTGTCACACACAAATTATCCACTGCATATCACCCACAAACGAGCGGCCAAGTCGAAGTTGTTAATCGAGAATTAAAGCGGATTTTAGAAAAAAAACGGTTTCTATTAATCGGAAGCATTGGGCAATAAAGCTCGATGACGCGCTATGGGCCTATCGAACGGCGTACAAGACAGCTATCGGTTGTACACTGTATCGAACTAGAACACCGCGCTTTTTGGGCGCTTAAATTTTTAAATCACGATTCCACTTTAGCGAGCGATCAAAGAGAATTTCAAATGAACGAATTGGATGAATGGCGAGTGAATGCGTATGAGAGCAATAAATTATATAAGGAGCGAACAAAGTTTTATCACGATAAACACATAAAATTTCCAAAAACTTTTTCGCCGGGTGATCTCATCCTCCTTTATAATTCTCGCCTTCGCCTTTTTCCGGGAAAACTAAACTCTCGATGGACCGGACCCTTTATTGTTAAAGAGATTTGGTCCTATTGGACAATCCTAATTTCCCACCCGGAAAAAGTTATCTTCAAAGTAAATGGGCACCGCTTTAAGTTATATCTTCCAGGAGAGCAAGCTAACGAGAAGAGTGAATCATTATCTTTTCATCCGATAATATGATCGGCAAGTGGGTCAAGGTACGCGACCTTAAACAAAGCGCTTTTGGGAGGAACACCAAAGTTATCTTTTTATTGTTTTTCTTTTTATTTAACATGTTTTGTAGGTAACCGCCGCTTCCCCCGCATCTCCTTCTTTTCTATTATTATTTTTGTTTTGTCTTGCACTTTATTTTCTTTTACTTTATACATAGTTTTAAACATTGGGGATAATGTTTAACTTTAAGTATGGTGGTGTAAATAGTTCTTTTTAGATAGTTTTTAAATTAAAAAAAATTTATAAAAAAATTCTTATGTTTCCTTCTATTTAAGCACTTGTAAAACCCAAAAACTCAAAAAAATTGAGAAAATTGAAAAATTTAAATCTTGGAAAGGGATGTTTGGGACCTCACCCCATCTCACCTCCTAGTACCGTGAGAACCCTTCACGGGGGTATACCTCGGGAAGTCCAAGAATTAACAAAAAAACTATTTTAAGCTTTTTAATATATGTTTTTTTTTGTTTATTTCTTTTCAAAAATCATAAAAAAGATAATATCAAAAATCCAAAAAAAGATAATATCAAAATTCAAAAAATATGAAAAACTTAAAATACAAAAAAAAAAACTAAAAAATATAAAAATCTTATACCTCTCCTATTTGTTGTTTTTGTGAGTTCTTAGAAATCTAGTTGAGGATGTTTATAAGCATGTTTAGGTTTTTAATTAGCTAAAATTTTGCTTATCATAGTTTGTTAATTTTAAATTTGAGGTAATTTTGCTTTAAGAATCATCTTATGATTTTAACTTGATTAGAGAATTTATTTAGCATGACTTCTCTTTTTATTTTTAAATGGCTTCATTTTGTAGTGAATTTGCTAAACCTCTAAAGATTTCAATTATATTTTCTTCTAACTTTTTAGATCTTAGGAAATTTAATTTTACTAGAATTTGCTCTCAATATAATTTAAAGCTAGCTAGATTTATTTTCCTTCCCTACCCCCTTTGTGGCATAAAAAAATAAATTTTAAAAGATCATATGTCATGGGAATAAGAGGATAAAATTCATTATTCCCTAAACATATGCAATATTTAGTAAGAGGATAAAATTCATTACTTCTAAACATATACATTTTGGGTTTTTATTAGAAGAGAATTTAAAAAAAATATTCATGATGAGGATAAATTCCATTACCTCCATTCATTAAAAAAAAAGAGAAATTCTCTTCTTTTGCCAAATTTTATGAAATCCACCTTAGCCAATTATCATTGTTCTAGATTTAGTTTAAGATTATGGAGAGAGCAATATTTAGTAAGTTACTTTTCCTTAAGTTTCTTTTAAGATAGAGTTCTTAAAATTTAAAATTAATCTTGTTTTATAATGTCAATAATATTGTTAAACTAATTAATTTTCTTGAGAAGTCCTTGCCTAAACATTTTTCCCTCTTTTCAAATCATCATCATAATTTAGGACTTAACTCCTTGAATTTACTCTTAACTTAACTTTTGGTTTAAATGAAATTTTAGTTTAAAATTAAAAATTTTAAGGATGTCTTATAAATTATGTCTCACACTTTTGCTCTGGAATGACAAAAGCTTAAGTATGGGGGTATTTGATGAGTAGTATTTATGCGTATTTTAATTATAGTATTTAATTTAGTTTTAATTTAAAATTGCAAATATTATTCATATTTTTGTTTAAAATCACTTCTTTTATAATTTCTATTCTAAATGTAGTTTACTTTTGTTTTGCAGATTTTCTGGTGTTTTTGGACAAATTCCATAGTACACGCCCTCAGTCACGCCCGTGACCAAGGGCATGTAACCTAAAGATCTGTGTTTGACGAAAACCGAGCTGAGTTCGATGAATCCACCGCCGCACCGCAAGTCACGCCCCAGGTCACGCACATGACCCAAAGTCACGCCCGTGACCAAGGGTGTGTAAACACAGAATCTTCCCAGCGGGCTGCCGTCGAGACGTAGAGATACAATCGAGGAGTTGACCCATGTCATGCCCGTGACCAAAAAGTACACGCCCGTGACTTCCTACGTGATCCCTGCTCTCTGCCGCGCCGAATTCAAGCCCATGCCGCATTGATGGAGTTGACCCCAGTCACGCCCGTGACTTTTCACGTGTGATCTCTTTTTGCTACAGCTCCGCACTCAATCCCATGCCACATTAATGAAGCCGCCCAAGCACACGCCCGTGACCCAAGTTACACGAACGTGTAATGTCTGAATGTCTCCCGCCATCACGCAATGTCCACACCACTGTCGGATCCGATGTCAGTAATATTTACACGCCCTAGGTCATGCCCGTGACCGAGGGAGTGTAACTTGAAATTTTTTGCTATAAATTCAGAGGCTCTTCTTGAGTCCAGGGTTGAGAAATTTGGAGAGGGGGAGGTGTTGTTAGAGCTGTTAGTGAACTTTTTCAATGCTTTTTCATGTCTTTAAATTTCATGTTCTCTTCCTTTTCAATTCATGTCATGTGCTAGTTCCTATTTCTATGCAATAGTTAGTTAAAGCTTGTATCCTTAATTTTCCTAGCTTTGTAATCTTGTTTAAAGAGTTGTAATAGCTTTTCATTTCAATGAAAGTTGGCATAGTTTTCTTCACCTCTCTTTCTTCATAGTGAATTTCCTTCTTGCAATTTGTCTTTTTTTAGTTAAGTAAAACATCCCTCAAAAAATTGTTTGATAAGATAATGGTGATTTTCCTCGAAGTAGAAGTAATCAACGTGCCCCGTGGAATATGACCTTGGTATTTCTAAATATCCTATAATATAGACTGTTGTTTATAGGATGTCTACTTAATCACCTAGAGGGGGGGGGGGGGGGGGGGGTGAATAGGTTTTTCAAATTATATTGTTCCCTTTATGGTGTTCTTTGTCCCTGATTAATAGATCTATGAAATAAAGAGCATGACACAGAAAACACGCAATGATCTATAGAGGTTCCTCAAGGACGGGTGTCTTGAGTAGTCCTCTGTCCCTCTGCGCCTACCCAGCAGTGTGCTAGGCTCAGCAAACTCCGCCAAATCTTCAGGCCCTCAATCCTTACAACACGGACCCATAAGTCCCAACAGCCTAGGCCCGCAAGCCCCTACTACCCCCAAGCCCGCAAGCTCGACACTCAGGCCCTCAATCCCTACAACATGGACCCGCAAGTCCCAACAGCCTAGGCCCGCAAGCCCCTACTACCACCGAGCCCACAAGCTCGACAAATCGCACCCGCAAGTGCACTGCCCTGGCCCTCAAGCCTCACTGCTCTCCAGCCCTCAAGCTAGACAAGTTGGCCTGCAAGCCTTACAAGAAATTACAGTAATAAAACCGTTTCTTCTGCCGGATGAAGATTGGCAACTTTAGCCTGATGAGGATTGGCTTCTTACGATTGAAGAAGATTTTCTGATTCAGATCTTTGACGGCGCAGTTCTTCTTCAATCTCTACTCTTTGCCTGATGAAGATCGGCTTCTCTTTTCAGTCGATGAAGATGACTGATTCTTCTGGGAACTCTTGTATCTTGTTCTCGTTCTTCTTCTCTGCTGAATATACTATTCTATTGAAGAGCGGCGGGATTCTTTCTTTTTCTTTTTCTTTCATTTTAGAACTCCTCTTTTTCTAGGGCATCATTGTTCCCTTTTATAGGACAGATGAGCCGCATAACAGTCATAAGTCGTATCTTTTAATGTCAGATGCCCATATCTTTAGAATACACGTTGATTGGACAATTGGGCGGCGGCATTAAATGCTGACAGCGCGTCTGCAATGTTTGAATTCTATCTCGACGATATTTCCACCTTCAAGCTGATACCCACAGTTTCTCGACGACAAGACTTTGTCGATGCCTTGGTCTTTAGTAGACCTTCAAGTCTTCTTTCTTCTGCCACTGATGGTGGTATCTCGACGATATAAGATATCCTGGCTATTCTGCATATACGACGATAAGCTTTCTTTGACTGTGTTGTTGTAATCATGTTGTTCTCTCGACGACATGAGTGATGTCATGTCGACGCTTCAGCAGCTGCTTGTCTTCAGCTTATCTTTCTTCAGTCGACATGCCTTCTTTACGATGATGTCCGACAACATCAGTCATACTTAGCCTTCTCAGTGATAAGGCTACTTCACGAAGATATTTGTTCTTTCTCGACGTCAAGGCCACATTGATAAAGTCGACGATACAGCGTCTTCTCCGCGTTCGATGATCTTGCCCAGTCTCAGCGGTCGACGATCTTCCTTCTGAGTTCGACGATCTTGCTTCTGCGTTCGATGAACATGCCAAATCTCAGCGGTCGTCGATCTTCCTTCTGAGTTCGACGATCTTTCCGAGTCTCAGCGATCGACGATCTTCCTTCTGAGTTTGACGATCTTCCTTTTTCGTTTGGCGAACACGCCAAGTCTCAGCGGTCGACGATCTTCCTTCTGAGTTCGACGATCTCCATTCTACATTCGACGAACTCCCTTCTGCGTTCGACGAATCTTGTTCTTCTTGACGATATATAGTAATTATAGAAATAGTTAAAGTACTTGACATTTGTCGATCTCTGCAAGCATGAGCTAGATGGAGCATTAAATACAGCTTGCACTTATCATTGAGCTAAGCACTTCTTCAAATCAGGAACATTGCTGGGCACTGTTCCCAACAATCTCCCCCTATTTGAAGAAGCCCTAACTTACCTCAATGATAAAGGCCACACATGAAAAGATATATCATTTCAAGTAGCAACATCACACTTAAAGCAGTAAGAAATGAGATGTTCTTCAAAATAGATTAACTATTTAATAATAAACATTATGAAAGTATCTAGTTGCGGCCTAAATCACCTAGAAGGGGTGAATAGGTGGATTCTATGACTTTTTGCGAAATAAAAATGTAGAAATAAAAGCACACAGAAAACCAAAGAGCACAACACAACACAAGGAATTTATAGTGGTCCCCCGATCTTGGGTAGTCCACTTTGCACCTCACCTATCTAGCACGACCGGCTAGACTAGGCTACTTCACTAACTTGGATTATCAACAATCCTACAAAAACTCGGAGTCACCACTCCTACAAAGAAACTTGGAGCAAACCACTCCTACAAAAACTCGATCCTTCAACAAGGATCTACAAAAGAAACTCGGAGGAAAACCTCCTACAAAGAGAGGGGGGGGGGGGGGGGTTTATAAAAAAAACACAATACAACTTCAGATGAAGTTCTTCTTCTTCAGATCTTGTTAATAATAACACTTCTTCCTGGAAAAATAAGTTCAGTATTTGAATATGGAGGAAGATGAAATCTTGAAAACAATAAGGCCTTGATCTGAAACTTGAGTCGACTGGATCAAGAAAAGAATAAATCTGTTGTAGGCTTAATCTTTGTCGACTGCTCTTGGTGAAGACGAATCACAAAACTCTTCTTGTCGGAGGCGAGAAACTTGCATGAGAAAATATTAGCCGACAGAACAAGACAGAAAAAATCTTGAAAGAACATGATCTGAATACTTTTTAGAATCGGCAAGATCAAATGAAAAATTGAAGAAAAATGAATATGTGGATCTTGTCGAATCTATCCTTTGAATCAGCAATCGCAAAACCTTTCTGATCTTTCTGATCTGCCTCAAATAGGTCGCACAGGAATGAGAGAACGAGCATGAGAATGATGCAGTCGGCCTGCAGAAAAATAGACAGCAGATGTTCTTCCCAATTTGTGATTTTTCAATAGACGATTCTCTGTCTTTGGAAGTAATCAAAGAGGATATAAATAAGATTATTTTACAATGGCTAAAAGCAAGAAATAAGGCAAATAATCTTCTCCAACGGCTGTCTGCAAGATTTAAGGAAGATATTCCGTGAAGCATTAATGAGATTTGACTGCAGTTTGAATTTCGAAACAGCGCAACGCAAATCTGTCATCTGATAAAATTTCGTCGAACGGAACAGCGCTCGACCAACGGCCAACGCTATGCGTTCGACGAACGACCATCTCTCTGCGTTTGACGAACGGCTAATGTTCTGCGTTCGACAAACGACCAATGCTCTGAGTTCGACGAACGGCCATCTCTGCGTTCAACGAACGGCCAGCTATCTCAGCGGTCGACGAAGAACAACAATCTCAGCGGTCGACGATCCCGTCTCAGCGGTTGACGAAAATCTGTGTTCGACGAACGACCAATTCACTGCGTTCGACAAACTCGATGTTGCATTCGACGAACGGCCAGTTCACTGCGTTCGACGAACTGCCAGTACACTGCATTCGATGAACACGATGTTGCGTTCGACAAACAGCCAGTTCACTGCGTTCGACTAACTGTCAGTACACTGCATTCGACAAACACAATGCTGCGTTCGACGAACTACTTACTGCGCTCGACGAAACAGCTTCAACTATCAGCAAACCAGAGAACAATGAAATATATTCACTTCATCGAACTTCGATCGACGAACTCCGATCGACGAACTGCATTCAACGAAATCTTTCCCGTTCGTCGAACTGAGTTCGACGAATTCCAGAAAACATAGAAATTATTATTTCTTCATTACTGCAGCAACTTTCCTTGGCTCTCCCTTTGTGTTTGAATATGAAGTACATCCCAATAGAGAGATTCCACATAAGTCAACACCTTGGTCTACACAATGAAGAATTACATTGCATATACTTGTGTTTTATGACTAATTGAAACCTGACATTGGTTTGTACTTGGTCATTTATAATCTGTAAACACACACTAGAAAACAACATCAAATACAACTCAATTCAACTTAGTTAAAAGGGACACTTCTTCAAATCAAGGTAATTGTGGCTACAATACCCAACAATATCCCCTTATTTGAAGAAGTCAAAACCTATGTACTGAGTTGAATTGCACTTAGATAAATATATAGAGAAATGCATAAAGAGATAAGGAGAGTTATAAACTAGCTTTTAAAACTTTCTCTCCCTTTCAACTTTCTCTTTCAATTTCAACTTCAACTTCTCTCCCAATTTCAACTTCTCTCCCCCTTTCTGACTACTTCAGATAGGGAAGGAAAAGCATGAGAGATCAAATCTCCCCCTCAGCAACTGCATAGGAGTTCACATTTGGGAGTATATTTTGAATATGTTGAATCAGCTCCCCCTTTAGTCTTATCTCCCCCTTAGAATTTCAGTGCCTGGACTGATTTCCTAAGCTTTTCAGCAACCTTACTATATACTTCTTTGTTCTGGTCAAGAACCATGAACATCCACCGTCCAAATGCATGATTAGAGTTTTGGTTGGCCTTTGGACATACCTGCAAACACAGATTAATTTCCCTTAGGAACCCAAAAGGATTTGGGTCATAGGTTCCTGGTTAGATCAACACCACTTAGAGTGTTAACATTGCAAGGGGTCATTCTTACATTGTTAACCCGTGAAGTCTTATAATTTCTGGGGTTAAACCAACAATCTATGCCGAAGTGACCAATCTTGCCACAACACCAACAATCAAATTGATTGTATCTTCTCTTGTTCTCCTGTTTTAACTTTTGAACGGGGAGTTTAACAAGAGCAACATCCTTAGAAGTAGAAGCCTCGTGGTTGCAACATACACACGACTCCTTCTTCTCTTCAAGAGATTTAACAACAATAGATTGGATCTTTGGTGCTTTCTTAGCAACTGATCCATGTACAAATGAACCATGATCCTTGAGGATTACTTCTTCATAAGGTGCCTTGAAAGTAGTTGTTTCGAGGCTTCGGGAATAGCCCCATCCTTGGTTCCCCTTACTTGACTCAACATGAGTTGGTCTTGTAAAGTGACCATAGGATGAATCAAAGTCAAAAGGGTTTGTAGGAAAAACCGCCTTCCTGAATGAAGGTTGCAGCTTTGATCAGCCTTTCCTTTTCCTTTCACAGCTCTCTTCTCAGCGGCCTTACTACTTTCAACCTCATGACTAAAGCCACTATCCTTCGCAGGAGCAAAAAATCTATCAATGATTGGAAGAATAGTTTTTGGTTTAGAGAAGCTTTCAATTATCTTCCTTTCCACCACTAACTTTTCTTCTAATTCATTTATAAACTTCTCCTTAAGATTTAATAACTCAGTGGAGCTTTGAATTTCATCTTTCAAGATTTGGACTTCATGTTTGAGAGGAGTTAATTTTTCAATTTCCTTCCTCAAATCTGATTCCACCATCTTGAGAGATGCAATCTCTTTTGACTGAGATTTGACTACCTTGCGGAATTTGTCAAATCCTTCCAAAATGACTTTATACTGAGTCGTTAAATCTAAGTCTTCCTCTGAAGAATAGCCTTCATTTGCATTGGATCCAGTTTCAGATGCAGAAAGAGGAGGGTGCGAGTTTACCTTCCCTTTGTATGTGGAGTCGCTTACTTCCTCATCTGAATGTGCCATACGCACAAAATAGGCTTCTTCATCTGAGCTTGACTTCCCTGAGTCACTATCACTAAGAGTCTTAGTCTTCTTTGCTAAGAAGCTCTTTTCTTCTTTCCTTTTACCTTTGAAGAATTTCTTCTCTTTCTTCTTTTTGTAAGGACATTCCGTACTTATATGTCCTGGCTTATTACAACAATAACAAATGATGTCAGTCAAAATTTGTTTATTCGGTTTAGTTTTATACCTGTCATTGTTGTGTTCCTTCTTGTGATGTTCATCATCACGTCTTGATCTTCTATGATCGGATGAGGACTGACTTTTCCTTTGGCTCCCTTCTTTGAGCAATTTCTTGAATTTCTTAGAGAGTGAAGAGAACTCTCCATCGGACATGTCTGAGCTTGATGAGCAAGCCACAGACTCATCGTCTTCATCTGATGACTGTGTCCTTTCAGATGATCAAGCTTTACCTCTTCTTGCCACTTTGGCCTTCAGTGCCACGGACTTCTCCCTTCAGAGGTCGAGCATCCTTCTTCTTCAGCTTTTCTAATACTCAGCTTTAGCTCATGTGATAGAAGCTTGCCAAACAATATTTGTGGCTCCATCGTAGCCAACTTTCCAAATTCCCGGATAGCAATTGCCTTGGTATCCCATTCTTTTGTCAGGGATCTCAAGAACATGTCATTCAATTCTCCAACGGTGAATTCACGATCATAATTCCTAAGACTATTTACAATCTTAAAGAACTTCTCATAAGTATCAGAAATGGAGTCTCTTGGATCTTGCTTGGATGCTTCATATTCTTGGTTTAACAATGATCGTCGATCATCCCTCACCTCTTCTGTACCTTCCATAAGAATAACTATGGAATCCCACATTTCCTTGGCAGACTTACAATGTATAAGATTTTGTAGCATTGAATTGTCCACTGCACCGACAATAATGTTTTTGGCCTTCTTGTCCAAGGCGACGAGAGCAATTTCATCTTTGTCTAATTCCAACATCTTCTTGGGAAACATGATAGCAGAATTTATTGAAGATGGTTTCATGGGAACATGGGGACCTTCTTCAACAATTTGAAAAATTCTCGGGTCGGTGGCTTCCATGTAGAACTTCACTCTTTCCTTCCACATGAGGAAGTTCTCCTTAGAGCAGAAGGGCAACTTGACAGAATCCATAAATCTATCCATTTCGGACATACTTGCTCTTGCAACAAGATTTTATAGATCTTGTTCAAGGTGTTAACCTTTTATGAACAACCTGCTCTGATACCAATTGAAAGTATCTAGGTGCGGCCTAAATCACCTAGAGGGGGGGGGGGGGGGGGAATAGGTGGATTCTATGGCTTTTTGCGGAATAAAAATGTAGAAATAAAAGCACACAGAAAACCAAAGAGCACATCACAACACAAGGAATTTATAGTGGTTCCCCGATCTTGGGTAGTCCACTTTGCACCTCACCTATCAAGCACGACCGACTAGACTAGGCTAATTCACTAACTCGAATTATCAACAATCCTACAAAAACTCGGAGTCACCACTCCTACAAAGAAACTCGGAGCAAACCACTCCTACAAAAACTCGATCCTTCAACAAGGATCTACAAAACAAACTCGGAGGAAAACCTCCTACAAGGGGGGGGGGGGGGGGGGGGGGGGTTTATAAAAAAACACAATAAAACTTCAGATGAAGTTCTTCTTCTACAGATCTTGTTGAATAATAACACTTCTTCCTGGAAAAATAAGTTCAGTCCTTGAATATGGACGAATATGAAATCTTGAAAACAATAAGGCCTTGATCTGAAACTTGAGTCAACTGGATCAAGAAAAGAATAAATCTATTGTAGGATTGATCTTTGTCGACTGCTCTTGGTGAAGACGAATCGCAAAACTCTTCTTGTCGGAGGCGAGAAACTTGCGTGAGAAAATATTAGCCGACAGAATAAGATAGAAAAAATCTTGAAAGAACTTGATCTGAATACTTTTTAGAATCGACAAGATCAAATGAAAAATTGAAGAAAAATGAATCTGTGGATTTTGTCGAATCTATCCTTTGAATCTGCAATCACAAAACCTTTCTGATCTTTCTGATCTGCAGCAAATAGGTCGCACAGGAATGAGAGAATGAGCACGAGAATGAAGCAGTCGGCCTGCAGAAAAATAGTCAGCAGATGTTCTTCCCGATTTGCGATTTTTCAATAGACGATTCTCTGTCATTGGAAATAATCAAAGAGGATATAAATAAGTTTATTTTCCAACGACTAGAAGCAAGAAATAAGGCAAATAATCTTCTCCAACGGCTGTCTGCAAGATTTAAGGAAGATATTCCGTGAAGCATTAATGAGATTTGACTACAGTTTGAATTTTGAAACAGCGCAACGCAAATCTGTCATCTGATAAAATTTCGTCGAACGGAACAACGCTCGACGAACGGCCAACGCTCTGTGTTCGACGAACGACCATCTCTCTGCGTTCGACGAACGGATAATGTTCTGCGTTCGACGAATGGCCAATGCTCTGAGTTCGACGAACGACCATCTCTGCGTTCAACGAACGACCAGCTATCTCACCGGTCGACGAAGAACAGCAATCTCAGTGGTCGACGATCCCGTATCAGCGGTCGATGAAAATCTGTGTTCGATGAACAACCAATTCACTACGTTCGACGAACTCGATGCTGCGTTTGATGAACGTCCAGTTCATTGCGTTCGACAAACTGCCAGTACACTACGTTTGACGAACACAATGCTGCATTCGATGAACGACCAGTTCACTGCGTTCGACTAACTGCCAGTATACTGCGTTCGACGAACTACTATCAGCAAACCAGAGAACAACAAAATATATTCACTTCGTCGAACTTCGATCGACGAACTCCAATCGACGAACTGCGTTTGACCAAATCTTTCCCGTTCGACGAACTGAGTTCGACGAATTCCAGAAAACATAGAAATTATTATTTCATCATTCCAGCAGCAACTTTCCTTGGCTCTCCTTGGCTCTCCCTTTGTGTTTGAATATGAAGTACATCCCAATAGAGAGATTCCACATAAGTCAACACCTTGGTCTACACATTGAAGAATTATATTGCATATACCTGTGTTTTTTGACTCATTGAAACCTGACATTGGTTTGTACTTGGTCATTTATAATCTGCAAACACACACTAGAAAACAACATCAAATACAACTCAATTCAACTTAGTTCAAAGGGACACTTCTTCAAATCAAGGTAATTGTGGCTACAATACCCAACACATTAGGATTCATTTGCCCCATCAAAACAAATTAAGATTATAATTTGTTGCCCCATCAGCGTCTGCTGCTACTTGCTCCTTTGTTTTTCTGCCTTTGCCTCTGAAGGTAGTTGATGGTCAGGGGAATTCTCTTAGGAGAAGGAGGAGGACCTTGTGGGAATGCTAGCTTGTGGTTCTTCCTCCTTTCCAGCTGCTTCAGATGTTTCTCCCATTCAACTGTTTGATATACTCTTTGATAGTCCTCTTGAGGGTATCCAAACTGGATCCATGATTCTGTTATTATTTCTGTTGATGCTGGACTCCACCTTTCGGATTGTGGATCCAGCTCAACTTCTCTCAGTCTCTTTTGCCGATATTGTCTGCTCTGACTTCTCTTTCTTTTCTTGGAGGTTGCTGATTCTCCAAACTCTATTCCATATTCGACTGAGTCAGTACTTGCAGATGGATTAGCAGCTTCATATCGTGATGGGGGTTACTTCATTGTCTACTTTATCTGATTTGTTATCCACATCGCTTGATGTGAACTGGCATTTATTATTTCCTTCTCCCCCTTTAGGGCTTGTTCAATTACCCTTTCCTCGAGTCCTTCTCTGACTTGATTCAGCTTGTCATGCAAGTTTTGTTCAGTTACATCCAGGTTGTTGTTTACTTGCAGCAGATGTGTATCTAAAGTATGAGCGTTCTCATTAACCTTATTCAGAATTTGATTTCGGTTATTTTCAGCATCTGTCTCTATCTGCTTAACACCATAGTACACATTGTATGAGAATGTGCCTTGCTTTTTCAGGATTTTGTGGGTTTGATGTACCACTTTATTAACCTCCTCACTAATTTTATCGTTTGCGGGAGCTGCCATGGTATAGAAATGAGCGCACTGGGTGTTGAGGTTGTGTATGTCGCTCTTTAATTTCTGAATTTCCCCCTTCATCACTTTCCATAGACTATCCACAGTTTTACTATGAATTGTTCAAGATGTTTTCGCTGAGCAGAAAGTAAGGCTGATAGCAAGTGCAAGAGAGATCCTGCCTGAGTCGAAGATGGCTCAGTAGTTTGCCCATCATGATCTCCTCCTCCCTGTGGATCTGCTTCACTGACAACTTCAGAGGATTCTTCACTGATGTGCGTTGTGACCTTGGATTTCCCCTTAGAACCTTTTGGAAGGGGCTCACTTCGAGCTATGAGCACGACTTTGCTTGCTATAGTTAGCTCTCGGCAGCCTGAGAGAGTGATATCTGTTGTTGGCTCATTTCCTTGATCATCTAGGGCAGAGTACCCCAGTTGGGTCTCCCCCTCAACCTGTGCATTCTCCTAATGTGAGCCTCCAGCTGAGAGCTCTCTATCAAACATCTCTGCATCTTGGGCTGAGATCCCAAGTTGGGACTCCCCCTCAGCAGGAACACTCCCCAAGTTGGGGTTTCCAGCATTTTCAATAACCTCTGTGGGAGCAGGTTCATGGATTGATACAGGAGCATTTTCTTTGGTGGATGTTTCACCTCCGGATGGAGTGGGATGGTGTGGGGGTGGTTCAATGTCATCAGAGCTGCTTGATGACCATTTTTCTTCGGAGGTGTTTATTTGGGTTGCTGGTTTCTTCTGTTTCTTGGGAGCAGGCTGGTCATCAGAGGATGGTTTGGGGATGGACCTATCCCATCGGTCCAGCATCTTTGCATCAAATTTCTTGGAGTAATGAAGAGGTACTCCCATTCTTTTATGCAGTGTATAACCCTGGATGTTTAAAAGAAAAAAGGACAATATTCTTCCATACGAGAGGGTCTTCAGGGTGTTCTTCACACTCAGGATGAGGAATTCACTCCAATTGGTTTTCTTAGAGTGGATTATTCTGGCCATGACAGCAAACATGTCTTTAGCTATGCGGTCGTGGGAACCAGTCTTGCACAATAACACTTTGCCAACAACGTCAGCTAGCAGCTTCCCCTTCTGATTGAATTCAGCTCTCTTGATAGACCCATAGGTCTTCCCTGTGTGTCCGCACCATGTGTAGTTTGCTTACTTATCCTCAGAGGTCAGCTCTTCTTCTTCCTCTTCCCCTTGTATGCTTGGCAGATTCAGTGCTTTTCCAAGGCTCTTTGCGAATATCTTGACCTTCTTCCCTACCACCATGGATCTTATCCGAGTTTCAGTGTGGTCGAGTTTTGCTTCGGCAAAGAACTCGCCCAATTCCCGGTGGAGAAGAACCGAGGGTTCATATAGGACATACTCTAGTCCTGATGCATCCAGCAATCCTATTATTGATCTGATTTCGTTGGAGCAGGCATTGAAGCCTCCTCGCTGAAGTTCACAACCTGAGATCACTTCTTCTTTCTTGAAAGCCATTGATTCATAGTGAGAGAGAAAGCATCACGACAAAGGAGGCGAGGGTTTTTCGACGGAGTGGCTTAGGGCAAATGATAGCGTAATTTTCATTCTCGAGCATTCACTCTATTTATAGTGTCGGTGGATGAAGAGGCGCGTACCTTAAAAATCTGATCAGACGGCTCCGATGGACCCATCCAATCCTGATAAAAATAGCTCGATTATATTTTGCCGACGTGGTTATTGTTGTCGAAATGCTCCTTGGATTCTTATCCTCCCATCTCGAATCTTTGTCGTCGTAACGTCTATTGTGTTGTCGTAACAACCTATTGTATTGACGAGTCAATTCTTCCTTACATGTCTGCCTAAGACATTCTTTCGCTCTGCTTGGGAGTTATCCTTTAGCACCAACCCTATCCAGCTTTTAGCCCTCTTTTAGTAAGATACCCGCATTAGTTTTGTTGGTAAATAAACTTTGCTGTTCTGACAGTGGGTCAGAACAGCCACCTTGTCCAGGGCCCAGATATGCTTCTGGTGGGCACTTGGACTACCTCCAAAATATGATTACACGCCCTTAGGAACCCAAGTGAATTTGGTTCCTAGGAAATTGTTAGCTTTGACGGGCATACTGGATATAACTGCCCTGGGGTATGCAAAATTATTTGCCAGTTTAGCATTTGTTACCCTTGGAGCAGTTGGATTATACCAACAATCAATTGCAAAGTAGCCAGTCTTTCCACAGCACCAACATTCATACCTGTTATATCTTCTTTTTTGTCTGACTGTATGATCAGTAGTTCTTTGTGTGTGAACAAATGAATGAGGCAGAGAAGGGGAACTGTGCTGATGGTAGATATGATGTTTGCTGTTACCATTCACTGTTTTCCATCTGGATTTAGTCTTTTCTGAGAATTTCTTCTCTTCTCTGGGCTTAGCAAGTTTCTGCCTCCTCATGACTTCTTGAGGTACCTTTGTGGTTTTTGGCATGATATTTTTTCCACTTGTGGAGTTCCCAAACTTGAAATACCCAAGATTGGATTGCCCAGAATTCTTGTTGGAGGGTGAGCTTACCTTCCTCAAGTTAGCCTTCTTCCCACAGGGTTTGCCTGATCTGTCTTCCTTAAAGCATACATGCTCCCTTTTCTGAGTGGAGCAGCAACCATTTACCAGTAGAGGAGAGGTCTCTGGTTTGGATGAGCTTGACACAGGCTTTACCATAAAGGGGAGTTTACTCTCCACCCTTCTGATGTTATCATTTTTAGATTTCAGAACTTTGGGATGAAATTTGTCCTTCTTCAGAAGAACTACTACCCTGGTTAGTGAGCAACACAACTCTTTGCTTTCAATCAATGCCTTCAGAGTTTTTACAAATTTGTCTATCAAGTCAAGGTTGGAGCTTGCCTTGAAGTCCTTTTTGAGTTGACAAAACTCTGCATTCTCTAGAGTTAGCCTTTCTGCTTTCTCTGAGAGATCAAGATTTCTTGCTTTAAGAGAGGAGATTTTTGCATCCTGCTCCTTGCACAACAACTTGAGCATCTTGACATCTTCTAAGAGGTCATTGTAAGACTTGGGCCAGTCATCATTACCAGATGAGCTCGTCTCCGATTATGAGTCTGAAGTATATATAGGAGCTCTTATGCATACTTGTTCAGGTGAGACTTCATCCTTGACTTCTTCCTCTGACTCAGATAGGACAGTCAGTCCAAACTGATTTTTCTCTTCTTAGTCTGAACAGCTTGAGTCACTGTCGTTCAGTGTTCTGATTTTCTTCTTAGCTACTTTGCTTCTTTCTTCTTCTGATCCTTCCATAAGGATTGATAGGGAGTCCCACATCTCTTTTGCTGTTATGCAGTGAGCTAGTTTCTGAAATGTTGAGATGTCAATTGCATCAGCAAGAATATCTTTGGCTTCTTTGTCCAGGCTGGCTAGGAGACTCATCTTTTATTATGGAGGGTCCTTCTTGAGTAATTAAAAACATTCTGGGATCCATTGCCTCCACGTAAGTTTTTGCTCTAATTTTCCAAAGGGCAAAATTCTCTCTGGAACAAACAACTATCATTGATTCCATACTTATAATGCTTAGACACCCACTGGCAGATCTGTTCAAGCTGTTAGGCTTTTCTTTGAACAACCTCTCTTTGATACCACTTGTTGTTTATAGGATGTCTACTTAATCACCTAGAGGGGGGGGGGGGGGGGGGGGGGGGCGGGGGTTGAATAGGTTTTTCAAATTATATTGTTCCCTTTATGGTGTTCTTTGTCCCTGATTAATAGATCTATGAAATAAAGAGCATGACACATAAAACACACAACGATCTATAGAGGTTCCTCAAGACTGGGTGTCTTGAGTAGTCCTCTATCCCTCTGCGCCTACCCAGCAGTGTGCTAGGCTCAGCAAACTCCGCTAAATCTTCAGGCCCTCAAGCCTTACAACACGGACCCGCAAGTCCCAACAGCCTAGGCCCACGAGCCCCTACTACCCCCAAGCCCGCAAGCTCGACACTCAGGCTCTCAAGCCCTACAACACGGACCCGCAAGTCCCAACAGCCTAGGCCCGCAAGCCCCTACTGCCCCCGATCCCACAAGCTCAACAAATCGCACCCGCAAGTGCACTGCCCTGGCCCTCAAGCCTCACAGCTCTCCAGCCCTCAAGCTAGACAAGTTGGCCCGCAAGCCTTACAAGAAATTACAGTAATAAAACCGTTTATTCTACCGGATGAAGATTGTCAACTTTAGCCTGATGAGGATTGGCTTCTTACGATTGAAGAAGATTTTCTGATTCAGATCTTTGACGGCGCAGTTCTTCTTCAATCTCTACTCTTTGCCTGATGAAGATCGGCTTCTCTTTTCAGTCGATGAAGATGACTGATTCTTCTGAGAACTCTTGAATCTTATTCTCGTTCTTCTTCTCCGCTGAATATACTGTTCTATTGAAGAGCGGCGAGATTCTTTCTTTTTCTTTTTCTTTCTTTTTAGAACTCCTCTTTTTCTAGGGCATCACTATTCCCTTTTATAGGACAGATGAGCCGCATAACGGTCATAAGTCGTATCTTTTAATGTCAGATGACTATATCTTTAGAATACATGCTGATTGGACAATTGGGCGGCGACATTAAATGCTGACAGCGCATCTGCAATGTTTGAATTCTATCTCGACGATATTTCCACCTTTAAGCTGATACTGATAGTATCTCGACGACAAGACTTTGTCGATGCCTTGGGCTTTAGTAGACCTTCAAGTCTTCTTACTTCTGCCACTGATGGTGGTATCTCGACGATATAAGATATCCTTGCGATTCTGTATACACGACGATAAGCTTTCTCTGATAGTGTCATTGTTATCATGTTGTACTCTCGATGATATGAGTGATGTCATGTCGACGCTTCAACAGCTGCTTGTCTTCAGCTTGTCTTTCTTTAGTCGACATGCCTTCTTTACGATGATATCCAACAACATCAGTCATACTTAGCCTTCTCAGCGACAAGGCTACTTCACGAAGATATATGTTCTTTCTCGACGTCAAGGCCACATTGATGAAGTCGACGATACTGCGTCTTCTCCGCGTTCGACGATCTTGCCCAGTCTCAGCGGTCGACGATCTTCCTTCTGAGTTCGACGATCTTGCTTCTGCATTCGATGAACACGCCAAATCTCAGTGGTCGTCGATCTTCCTTCTAAGTTCGACGATCTTGCTGAGTCTCAGCGATCGACGATCTTCCTTCTGAGTTCGACGATCTTCCTTTTTCGTTCGGCGAACATGTCAAGTCTCAGTAGTCGACGATCTTCCTTCTGAGTTTGACGATCTCCATTCTGCGTTCGACGAGCTCCCTTCTGCGTTCGACGAATCTTGTTCGTCTTGACGATATATATAGTACTTACAGAAATAGTTAAAGTACTTGACATTTGTCGATCTCTGCAAGCATGATCTAGATGGAGCATTAAATACAGCTTGCACTTATCATTGAGCTGAGCACTTCTTCAAATCCGGAACATTGTTGGGCACTGTTCCCAACATAGATGATATGGTACACTTGCCTTAATCAGATATAGTTTTGGAGAAAATCTTCAAACCTTCGCTTAATTTCAAAACACGAAAATTCTATATCAAGTTTTTGGCGTCGTTGCCGGGGAACTTGCGTAGATATTTTGAAAAGAGGATAGCTATTAATTTTATCATGCTTCTTTTTATTTTATTTTGCTTTTTCTAAATTTCAAAAAGAAAAAAAAATAGTTTTTCCTCTTCCCTTTTTCTTCTTTTTAGTGTATGACCCGAGGTAGCGCTTCGAATATTCCTTTTGATCCAGAGATCGAGCGAACCCTTTTTAGGCGCCGCCGTTCTCGTGATCAGGAAAATCAAGTAGAATTTGAAGAGTCGATCGAGGACACTAACGCAGCGAATATGGATCCTAATCTTGATCCACCTAATCCTAACGCGCCAAATCCTAATGAGGTCGCGCAACGGACCATGTCCTATTATGCACGACCAAATTTGGAAGGCACACAATCGAGTATTGTTCTTCCCATGGTGGCGAACAATAATTTTGAGATCAAGTCCAGCATCATACAAATGGTGCAACAATCGGTGACCTTCGATGGTCAACCGGACGAAGATCCAAATTCGCATATTTCTTACTTTCTTGAAATTTGTGATACTTTTAAAATCAATGGCATCACCGATGATGCCATTCGATTGCGTCTTTTTCCTTTTTCTTTGCGGTCTAAGGCCAAGCAGTGGCTGGGGTCCCTACCTAGGGGATCCATCACTACATGGGCCGAAATGGTGGAAAAATTTCTAAATAAATATTTCCCGCCTTCAAAGACCGCTAAATCCAAATCAGTAAAGAAGCCAAGAATGATCATGTCAAGCTCTGAGTCAGACCACTCAGATAAGAATGAAGATGCTGATGCTGATCTTGGATCACACAGTATTCCTGACAAGGATGCTGAACTGGATGACATGCATGTGGACACTGTCCATCCACATGACTTGGAAATATCTAGTACACCTGGTAATTAATCCTTAAACTCCACATTACTAATAATGTTATCTAACCATAACCAATTTACTAGTTAATCTCTAATAACTCTTAAATTATATGGACCACAGCTCCTCAAGGCCAAGTGAGTGATCCATCTGAGGGGGAGTAACAACAAGAACCATCTTCCATGGATGTTACCAGTGATAAAAATGAGAGTGAAGGAGACAAGATTGATAAGGACAAAGTACCTAATCCTAAGGACATACAAAGTAAGATTGATACATTCATCCTAGATCTTGAAATAAGAATTTCACTTAACATTGATGACTCCCCAGCTCTCTGGGATTTACCACCACAAGGACAATCTGATGCCCCATTTGAGGGGGAGATGCTAAAAGAGCCATCAGTTGCTAAAGATGATGTACTTAGTAAGACTAACCATCTTTAGTATTGCTAAGTAATTAAATCTAACTACAAATAATTGTCCCAGATTTCTTGGACTCATCAGATCAAGATGATCTATCTGAGGGGGAGGTGCCAGAAAAATCTAATGATGATAATGCTGATGCTAATGATGGTGCTAGAGATGATCAGGATAATGATGTAGTCCACTATGGTCACACTGATGATCTAGCATCCCTTGCTGATCTGATGGATGATCAAGACAAAAGAAATAATGCTCCAGTCATAAATCCAGTACAGCTGATACATGCAGCACAAGAGCAGATTATACCTCCTATGGAATTAGTCCCTCCTCTTAGTCCTCCACAAAGACTCCAAGCACAAATGATTGTTGATCAGTAAACCTCCACTTCCTCATAGTCAAATGAGAGCATTCTAAATGCTATTCAAATCATGTTAGACACTCATCCAACATCTATGAAGGACTATGTAGACAAGTCAGCTTCCACTATTAAAGCAAACATAGATGAGTTCATCTTCAATGCGAAATTTGTAGTGATGGCTGAGGTGAAGGAAATCAAGGAAGACACTACCATCCTTAATAGCAAATGACTAAGTGGTTTGATCTGGCAGAGAAAAAAGTGGTGTCTCAGAATATAATTCGCAGATCAATTGACAAACACCTCCAACTTTCTGAACAGGATATGACATATGTCAAGAACTATGTCAGCAAGACAGATGAGGTATTAGAAAAATCCTCAAACCAGATACAAGAAAATGTGTAATCCACTGCCATTCAACTGAATGGTGAGGCTGACAGGAACAAGGATGAACTAAAGGCTGATATTGAGAATGTCTTCTAAACAATCTCTGGCTCCATAATTGCTTCTCAGTAGGACATATCTCAGAAGATATTTTAAGAAGCCAGAAAGGGGGAGGATACCAATGCTATCATAAACTCTGACCTAACCCTTAAGGTTCTGCAAGGTACAAGGCCTGCCTTAAATCTTCCTTTCCTGGACATAAATCGAGCAGAAGATTGGGACTTCCCCAATTAAGATGAAATTGCTCAAAATGAAAGACTGAAAAAGAGAAGAGAAAGAGAAAAGATGATGCTGGCTGAAGAATACATGGCCAAGCAAAGGGATGAGCAGAACAAAGATCCAGATTATGAATATTGGAGTGATGACTCCAAGGAAATAATATTGAATGCCTGGCTAAGCCATGGCCAAGTATGCAATGAAATTGACAAAATCTATCCCTCTGAAGAATGGATAAAACACTTGCAAAGAAATACAAAAAGGGATAGAATATTCAAAGATAATTTGGTAAGGAAGGACAATCCAAGGAGAATGCCTTCAAGATACATCCCAAAGCCATACCTGTACTTCAAAAGGCAAGAAAACAAGAGAAAAATAGCTGAAATTGAAGCAGCAAATGCAGAGAAGGGCACTGCCACCAATGCTGCAGGAAACAAAGAAGATGCTGCTGAAGACAATGCTGAAAAAGGAAAAGAAACTGTTGCTGATAATGCTGAATGTTCAACTTCTTCTAAGAAGAGAAAAAATTAAATGAATGTTTTTCAGTGTTATGGATTTCTAAATGTAAATTGAAGAATGTCTCATTACTTAATCTGAGAAAATGAATGAATTGTTGAATTGATTACTGTATGTTGTAAGCTAATCTGAGCCATAGCTTAATTTTACTCTGTGTCATTGCTTAAGTTAATCAGTGAAGCATTGACATGATTATCTAATCATATTATTAGGTTGATAAACTCTGTTGGTACTATGCCTGTCATGAATATTATATGTTATGATATTATCTTTGATACCATAATAATGTTTACATGGGTATGTTATGATGAATGCCATGTAATGAAGTTACATGATAAATAATTATTTTGATATGTATCTTAGCATTGGGGGTGTTCTGTCTTCTTCAAATAGGGGGACATTATTGGAAATATTACCCTCAATGTTTCCTTGATTTGAAGAAGCATCACACTCAATGCTAAGTACAAGTTGTATTTGATGAACCCTATTTAATCTCATGACTATGCAGTGTTAGGTTATTCCAAGATGAGGAGTAAGTGAAGTGGTTTACTGCCAAAACCGCTGAGACAAGTTCTTAGTCTCAGCTGAACCACTGAGACAAGGCAAGGATCCGCTGAGAAGGTCTCTGGGCTAGCTGAGCTGCAGATAGAGGAAAATCGCTGAGATAACTGTCTGTCTCAGCGGATCCACTGGGACGGGATAGAAGTAGCTGTTGAGACTGGAAGTTATCTCAGCCCAACCGCTGAGACAGATTCAAATATACTGGCATTTTTTGCTTTTGCCGCAAGCTGCAGCAAAGCAAGATATGGTACTCCAATCTCCTCCATGCTATGTCAGGGGACAACTGATAGTTGTTGAAGATTGGAGAAGTATAAAAGAATAACTTAGGGATCTTTAAGAAGAGAGCTTTTGCAAAAAGAAAAGAGTTCTACTGTTACATTGACGGCTGCTAAGAAGTTCTCTCCTCCTGCTTCCTGAAGCTATAAAGGAGAGAAAGATTGCTCTTCTTGTGTTATTGGAGATGAGCAAGTTGATCCTTATTCATCTACTGAAAAGAAGGATCAGAGAAAGACAGGATTGAAGATGTTGTTCACTTCCCAGCTTCAAGTCAGCAACAAAAGATCAAGGGTAGCACTAGCAATGTCATCATTATCCAAATAAGTTGATTCTTCCAATCCCATACATCGTTATCCAAATAACGTGTAGCACTAGCAATGTCATCATGCTCGAGATAAGATCAAAGTTTCCCTTTGCGATGAATATTTCTATTACTTTGTGCAGTTAGCGACTTGTAACTTTTCTCAACATGTTCCAGTTCTGTATTTCCATCGCATACGCATAAGTTGTCGATCAGTGCAATCATTTCAATGCATCCAAAATTTAGCATTTAATAAGACTGGCCATAAGGACAAGCGAGTAATCAACTATATAATTCAAGACATCATATCCTTGGGGTCAAAACCACATCTTTCAACACAAACTATCATTATTCATGTTAATAGCAATTGAGTCCAGCAATGTTATCTCGTCTGAGGCAATCACACGTAGCTAGTCATTAAAATCATTTCAATTCCCTAGAGTTCAGGGGAGTTACTCTTTTCAACCCTCTGATCAAGTATTAAATTCTTACCAACAAGAAGAGGGGATATCCATTTAAATTCAAGGTGTACACATGAATTTATTTTTAATTTTTTTTTGTTTGAAAAGTGTTTCTCAAAATCAAGAAACTTTATCGACGATAAAATGACAATGTACTCATGCCTTTCGATTCTCGAAACCATCTTAACCGTATCCAAAGGATCATGCCTACAATACACATCTTCCAAACATAGCATGATGTCTACTAGGTTTTATGTTTTCCAGGGTCCTTATATTTCCAATATCAAGTCATGGTATGATAATTAAATTTGTCAAACATCATGGATGTTTACCGCTAGATTTCTAATTCACATAATTGTCAAGTCCCAAAATCACACCACCTCACTTGCCATGACATTATGCCCTTTCAATCCACCAATTACCAAACATGATGTTACTACCTCAAGGGTTTAAGCTCAGGAAGCTTTTATGTTTCCAAATAGATCCCAAAATTTGTATATGATCATCCATTGATGCTTAAAAATTGGTCCCGGTGATATTACGAAGCATTATTGTAGGTTCATGGCAAGGTTAATCCATGAATCTACACCTCACATAGGTTATAATCACATCATTCCCTTCTAAGAACATGAGACCCGAGTCAAGTGTTACTTTTGTCTAATCCAGGTCATACATAGACTTGCACCAAATTTAGAAATTTGTGCCAATTTTCTCTTGTGATTTAGATCATTTCATTTAAGGGCTCTTCAACCGTGAACATGAACCATATCCAACAATTGGGTTATGACACATAGCAACTAGAAAAAAGCCTTGTCGAGGCAATACTATTACATGTATTCCTACTTTCATAGATATTCTTCCCAAAGTCCAAGGTCGTCCCAAAATTTGACCCTTTGAAGGCAATTTGCTCAACCTCTTAGTGCATTTACAACTGCACCTTACAGATGGGAAGTCATCATGCATTAATACATCACGAGTACTTGTATGTACGTTTATAATTAGTTATGGCCAATACTCTTCATAATTCCAACGCCATTAAAAAATCAACCCTGGAATAGGAGATCAAGTACTCAACTTTTTCGATGATGATCAAGTTCCATCCAATAATATTGAGAGCATATACAAATAACATCCAATTATCATGTATGCATTTCATATGTCTTGAACTTGACCTGAATCAAAGGTAGTTCAAGATGATTTCCTTAGACTACAAAATTTATGGTCGTAATTCACAATATGATAAACTCAATCAAATCAGTTTCAAATGCCCTGCAATCTCTGCCAACGATCATTCATGACATGTTTATTTCATGAAGAAATTTTGAGATTTTAAATCACTAAATGGGTCATATTAATCTTGTTGGCTCCAGCATGTAACACTTATTAATTTCCCAATGTCAAGTAAATATAAAATTGAAGGGAGTGTTCACCAGAATTTCCAAACTTAGGGATAGTTTATCATCATGCCAGCCATGCATACACCAAATTTTATAAACTTCCCAGCTATAATGTTGTCACAAATATATAAACTGGCAAACATAGATGTATATTCAAAAGTGTTAGTTTACTACTCTCCTCGTTTACTTTAACAAATAGTCTTAGAACAGAATAGTGAGAATTATCATCCTTAAAATGCTCTCTTTTCTTTTCTACTAATGAAATTTCTATTGATCAAAGCATGGCATTAGTAGTCCACCTTGCTTAAGGTGAACTAATTTTATCACAAACTTCCAATGTCGAATATTGCAAATATTTTTAATTCCCAGAGAAACCCCAGTCGGTAGGTAACTAGCCCAATAAACGAAGAGATAAGCCCCCTTGGGAATCCTGGGCTGAGTCTCTTCGACTACCAATATGGTACATCCATTCTATATTGTGTACACAATCGTGAGGGCATACCATCCTCGACTCGGAGTATTATCCTGAACTTAATCCATTCTTTAGGTCCTTAAAGCTACCCTGTACGACACACTTTCCAAGGTCAACATGTGGTCAACTAAAAAATTGGACTACTCTAGATTCCAATTCTTATTCGATCTCTGGTGTCCGTCATGGTGATTGCTTTAATACAACAAAATTGGAAGTGTCAAGTTATCGGCAAGAAAATTAGGCTTATGAGTCTCCTATTACTTCAATAGTAGAAAAGCATCAATTTTTTTCTCCAGATGTCCTATTGGTCTGGGTGAGAGGTGATAATATCACTCAATAATCCAAGTTGCACATTATAGTATAAGATTTGAAAACCTACTCTTACCTTAAACTCTTCCCTTGGTCGCTTTGTGCTTCATCATGTATCAACAAAGTCATACCTGAGGTCGATTTTTGACTAGGATATGCCATGAAATGTCTTGGTAAATTAGAATAAGGTGGTGTCCTAGTTAGGTTGGCACGAGTTCTAAGAATTAGTGGGCATAGTTAATATAAATCCCGCATGGGCACACCATTGCTTTCGCTCATTCATTTTGACCACAAACTAAAGGGTCGGGCGAGGGTTGCACCATAGGGAAATGGACTTCTTATCTCAGGATCATTGCAACTTGATACCATTTGTAAGTCACCCCTCGCGAAATATCAGACACGGCCATGGGGAGTCCTATGCCCAGAACAGCTGCCTTGTGGTAGCAACAGCATACGGGCTAACTTGTACCACAAGACGTCTATACTACCGGCTAAACCAATATCATCATGCCAACCCATCAATAATAGAAAAACAACAAAAGCCATAGATTCACATTTAAGTAAAGATGTCCTATTAAGTACAAAAGGACAGGTAGCTATAAAGATCCTGCAATATATTAGAGTACAAAATTTGCTCTAAAGCTACATTTCAAAGCACTCGCTCACATCTGTCACTGATGATAACGAATGTAATACCTCCCCTGCAATGACTATATAATATAGGTCCAACCGGGATCCCACAACATGTAATCGCCACAGCTTCAGTATTAAAAATTGAAATAGATGCTACCCAACTCAAAACACAAAACAAACACATCGGAAACATTTTAAAAAGACACAAAAGTTGTCCACATCTACCTAGGAGTATTAAGGCCTTAAGACATTACAAAACAAATGCTCAAGTCATCAACCATATCACATAAAATAACCAAAAGATAATAGCATTCCTATGCTACCTTGGCATGCAAGCCGGAACAAAGTAAAGATAGTATAAACAAACAGGAAAATAGGAGGGGGTAAACTTCATGAGGTTTAGGCCTTTTTGGCTAGCAAACAGGTCCTAGCCTGCGATCCTTGTCCTGCATCCAAAACACAAAGAGCCGTATAATGAGGGTCAGCTTTGGCTGACCAACAACGATGTAACAACACCCCTCCTCCAGACCGTCCTAGTTGACCCCGGGGAACTACATCACCCTGCAAGTCAGCACTCTATATGCAAATATAATAAACAATACTAACATAAAAACAACAGGTATGAGTGTCACAAGCATCATCCATGTTTCTATGTTGAGCAATTAAAGTAAGGGGCCTAATAATGCAGCATGTATGCAAACATGGGTTTCACCCAAGGCACCCTATAACGTGTATGATTCTAACATAACATCACACAACATAATTTCACAACAAACGAAGGGTACTCATCATTTTCCCAGGGGCGTGCAAGCCCAAGGCCAAGAACTCCATTGAGACCTCACCCTTTACATGACTCACAATGCCATCGGGCGCATGAGTATATATGTTCTCGCCACAAACACCAAGCCAAAAGCCAAGATCTTCACTAAGACCTCACCACTAACATGGCTCACAATGCCATCGGGCAATCATCATACATGTTCTCGATCGTTTGAGAAAAAAGGGGACTTATCTTGCTGGTACACTCTCCACACATGAATCCCAGCATTCACGGGCTAGCCAGCCGACCACAAAGACGAAGCCACACCTTCACATACAAGCGGCATCACAAACCATTCACCACGCACAATATTTCCCTTTCCGAACCAACGTTCATTCTCACACGAAATAATAAAGGGGGAATCACAACGACGTTTTTGCCGCAATCAGATTTCTAACAAAAATCCCTAATGTGCACGTTAAGCAACATCACCGAATCAGACAACCGGTCACGATTTTTGGCTTCACCCAAAATGCCTAATCTGCTAACGGAGCGGATCTCTAATGCAAACTACTGTCGGGGACAGACTCAGTCAAACCAATGGTTCTTCTTGAACTAAGGCGACCCAAACCCCTCTCATTTGAGAGATCCGATGCCACAAATTTCAGAAAAAGAGAAAGGAAAATAAAAGATGCCATGCACGCGTCCTAAAACCAGGAGGAGAGATGTCATTACCCTAAGAACTCTCTTACTCTCCTTGGATCGGTGGAAAGGTATGGATAGAAATGAGCGCCTTTGAGTTCTCTCCATGGATCTGGTTTCAGATCGATGAATGGAGCTCTGATGCTCCTACAATGGCGATTCATGTCGTTCTTCTTCCTCCAAACTCTTCCTCTCACCTTAGCCCCCAAAATCACAAAGGACTTGATAAAAAGAGAAGAGAACTCCTCTGCCCTATTTATGACTTCCGGACGCACTTATCTGAGCCTTTGGATCAAGATCTAAGAAGATTGGATGTCACAAAAATGCTTCTTATGGATCTTCCCCCATAAGTTACCGTGCAGCGGTAGCGCTACCATGTTGCGCTTACGCCTCGACGACCCCCTTTCAAAGATATCCTCTCGACGAACCCTCTCGAAGCTACTACGACATAAAATGAGCCTATCGCCAGTGTTAGAGCTACTACCCGCGCTAGCATTTCAACGAATCCTCTCGACGAAAACATCTTGACGGAACCATAGAGACAGCAAGCATTTTGGATGGGATGGCTACCATCAGCGGTAGCACCTTTCGCCCGGTGCTTGCTTCCAGCTACATAAATCCTACTCTTAGCCTTGGGCATTCCAAACTCCGCACGCAACGAAACTTGTGGTGTTACAACTCCACCACCCTTAATAGAATTTTGTCCTCGAAATTTAAAATGTAATAAAAAACAACAACCTTAACACACATACCTGACACAAACAGTTCCGGAAAGTCATCCCGCATTATTTGCTCGTGCTCCCACGAGAACTCATCTCGTCAGCAATTTTTCCAATGCACCTTCACCATCTTGACCTCTTTATTACACAACCGTCAGACGTCTGAATCCTCCACGCAAATCGGACGAACTATCATCTTCAGATCTTCTGCTACTGGAACTGTCGTAGACCCAAAAACATCTTCTGACTCCACCAGCGCTTTCCTTAGCACCAAAACATGAAAAACATCTTGTAATCCACTTAGCTTGGCGGACAATGCCAACTGATAGGCCGCTTCGCCTACGCTCTCCATAACCTCAAATGGACCGAAATACCTCAGACTCAACTTCTTGAGTCGCCGAATTTGCAAAATGCCTTTGAACTGCTTGATCTTCAAGTAGACCATGTCGCCCACTGCAAAATCCACATTTCAATGGCGCCTGTTAAAATACTTTGCCTGCCGATCCTGGGCAATCATCATGTGCTCCTGGATCATTCGCAGTAACTCACAAGTGTCTTCCACCGCTTCCTATCGTACAAGCTTAGTGTCTCCCGCCTCTATCCAAGACATCTGGGTTTGACACCGCCTCCCATAAAAAACCTCATATGGCGCCATCTTGATACTCGCATGGAAATTATAGTTATAGGCAAACTCCACCATGAAAATGTGGTCTTCCCAACTCTTACCAAAATCGAGAGCGCATATCCTCAACATGTCCTCCAATGTATGATTCGCTCTCTCCGTTTGACCATCGGTCTGCGGATGGAACGCGGTACTAAACTTGAGCTTCGTGCCCAAACATCTCTGCACTAACCTCAAGTCCTTGGATGTGAAACGCCCATTGCGATCACTAACAATGCTCTTTGGAATCCCGTGTATCCGCACAATATTTTGAATATAAAGCTCCACGAGCTTCTCCACGCTATCGTCCTTCCGATTTGGAATGAAGTGGGCTACCTTGGTCAGGAGATCCACAATCACTGAAATCTCATCGTTACCTTGTCGCGACCGAGTTAAACCCTGCACAAAATCCATGGAGATGTCGTCAAATTTCCACTCGGGGATAGGAAGAGGTTTCAAGAACCCACCCTACCTTTGGCACTCGGCCTTCACAAAAGCACAAGTCTGACATCAACTTACGTACAAAGCTACGGCTCGCTTCATCCTAGGCCACCTAAAGGATTTCTTCAAATCCAAGTACATCTTTGTACTTCCTAGATGACTGGAGTACTTCGTGAAGTGAGCCTCAAACATCAACTCTTCACGGAGCTTGCCAAAACACAGAACACAAACCCTTCCGTTTCTCTTTAAAAGTCCACCAACCATCTCCAAAGCACTTCCTTCCCTCTACTGAGCTTCCAACAACACTCACTGACACTCTTCATCTGCACTGGTCTCCTCTCAATTTTGATCTGCTAAATTATACTACATCTTGATCCAGTTCAGCCAAGCTATGCTGGACTCACATCTAGCCACACATGCAATGTCAAGAGACTCGAACACTTGTACCAAATGCTCATCATGCGCTTCAATCCAATTTACTTGCCCAGAATACTTTCTACTCAAGATGTCAGCCACCACATTGGCCTTTCCTAGCGTATACTGAATCGCTACGTCATAGTCCCCAAGGAACTCGACGCAGCTACACTGCCTCATATTGAAATTCTTATGATCCAGGAGATATCTCAGGATTTTGTGGTCCGTGAAGACTTCCACCTTCGCACCAAACACGTAGTGCCGCAACAATTTCAATGCAAAAATCACCCCCTCCAACTCCAAGTCATGGATGGGGTAATTTCTCTCGTGAGGCTTTAGTTGCCTCGACCCATAAGCTATCACGCTGCCATGCTGCACCAGCACGCAACCCAAATTGCAACCTGGCGTGTTTCTGAAAATCTAAAACCCTTTAGTCCCACTAGGATGACATAGAATTGGAGCAGACATCAACTTTTCCTTCAATGTCTCAAACGCATGGGTACACTCCGGCGTCCATGCAAACTTCTGGTCCTTTCGGGTAAGAGAGGTGAAGGGCAAAGCCATCTGCGAAAAGTTTTCAACGAACATTCTGTAATAACCGGCAAGTCCAAGGAAACTCTGAACTTCTGCCACGGTTCTCAGTATAGGCCAATCCCTAATGGCTTCAATATTTGCCGGATCAACTGCCACCCCATCTTCACTGATCACGTGACCCAAGAATGCCACCTTCTCGACCAAGAACTCGCCTTTTTAGAACTTTGCATAAAGTTGGTTCTCCCTCAGAGTCTGCAACTCCAATCTCAACTGAGACACATGTTCTGCCTTTGACTTCGAATAGACTAAAATATTGTCGATGAACACCACCACAAACGAATCTAGGTATTGTTGAAACACTCTGTTCATTAAATCCATGAACACTGATGACACGTTCGTCAAACCGAATGGCATCACCGAGAAATCAAAATAACCATATCTTGTCCCAAAAGTTGTCTTGGGAATATCCTCTTCTCGAATCCTTAACTGATAGTAACCCAAATTCAAATCCAACTTGGTGTACACCATCGAATGATGCGCAGATCTAGCACACTGCATAGAAACAACAATGTACCGATCGTTCAAGTAATATAAAATAAGGTGTGAATCCCCGAGTATCAAATCTCAAAGGAACACAGTAAGGTGGAGTTATCTATCGAGGAGGGACTTGAGATCGAAGTCCTTTAAGTAAGATGGATTGCGGAAGGGATGTATTGGATTGTGGAAAATGAAATTAAATAAACTAAATTAACAATGCGTGTTGTCTGCACTGCTTCATAATGTGGGGGATTACACATGCCCCTATGCACTGCTTCGCTCGGCTGATGGACGAGTAGGCATGCAGAATGGAAGAGTAGTCAAGCGGTATGGATGAGAAGGCTTGCAGAATGGAAGAGTAGGCTCACATAGTGGAAGAGTAGTTAAGCGGAATGGAAGAGTAGGCTTGCGGAATGGGCGAGTAGGCTAGCGGAATGGAGCGGGGATGATGGCAATGGAATGTCGGCACACCTCATACACACATATAAACAAGATGATTTCACATAAATGAAATATGCATTACAACACATGGTTTATAGTGTTCATCATCAAAAGATAGAGAAATCTGCCATAAATAACAAATCAAGAGGAAAAAGTGTAAAGGAATCGACCACGTCCGCAGCCTCGTTAGGATTCACGGTAGGAATCGCTGGGTTGTCAATCCGCGTCCAAACTCGATCCACAACTATGTCTAGGGTAGAGGAGGGCTATCACTTCCTCCCAATGAACCATATTATTCATCTCACGACCCAATATACTCCGTTGCACAATCTCCTTGCTTGATATTGATGATTCTTGGCTAGAATCATCTCCTCAGAAGCCCTTGGATGATGGAGGAGGCCTATAAGGTGAAAACCTACAAAAATTGCTTAAAACCCGGAGGGGTGAGTTCTTGTGATGAATCCGACCTAAAATCATGGAACATATATTTATAGGTCGCACAATAAGTAGTACGCACGATCAGTGGTGCACGACTAGTGGTCAGGAGCGAAGAAATGCCACTGATCGTGCGAGAACAACCTGTAGCAACATCCAGAATGACACAATTGCACACGATCAGTGGTGCACGACCAGTGGTTGTGTGAGAAGAAGGCCAGTGATCATGCGAACCGCTTGGTTAGGAAAAGGGGGAATGCGCATGAGTAGTGGTCGTGCATCTGATCGTGCACGAACAAAAATGCACGACCAGTGGCCATTTGGTGAAAAATGGGCCAAATTCGCCCCAGATCACGACACCACCACTCTACCTGCATGAAAACATGACCAAACCACTGGTAGGGGAAAATACTATCCAATCCAAGCATTCACAGAGAGATATATATATAACTATAAAAATGAGCGGAATACAAGGGTAAGATAAAACCACACCAAAAAAGGCTTAAATGTGCACTTCGTGTACGTAAATGATATTGTGTAATAGAAACAATTATGATCCAAAAGTGAAGTGCAAGTGCATGAAAACTAGCCCAGATGAGTCCGAAAATAGCTATATAAACCAGACTCATCACACCCCCAGACTTACCTATTTACGCATCCCAAGCAAACAAATCTGGCGGAGCAGGAAATTGGAATAGCTAACTTAAAATTACAAAATGGAGTACCATGCGAAGTCACATGCTCACGTGCATAGAAAAATAGTAGAGAAGATTTCCAATTTATAGACATAGTTTATAAATTTCTAATAGTGTAAATAAATATTACTTCTACTCAAAAAAATGAATTACGGTGAATCATCTAGTCACGCATATGGAGAAAGTAAAATAATCACTGAGATGAGCATTGCCAAAGTTGGGATTCAGGACAAACTCCACCAAAATCCATCGGTGTCGGAGACCATAAGCTCGTCCAGTCACATTCTCTCCACGACACTAGATTGGTTCGTAGCGTGAGTCGGTAGGACTTTAGGTTTTAAATGGGGCCTGTGTTTTGGTGAGGTAAACAAAGATAAACACAAAGGCTTAGTACACCTAAACCCAAATGAGCTTTATTAAACTACCAGCACACCAAAATCGAGTGCAAGTGCACCACACCCCCAGACTTGGACTCTTGCAACATGGGTGTGTGCACCACCTATTCCTAATATTTTAAATAATTTTTAGTTTAGTATTTTCTCATTCATTTTATAAAGCAAAAATACTTTCTTTTTCTTCATTTTTTTCTTTTCTTTTTCCTTTAGCAAATTTTTAAATGAGCACATCCCCATAATCACCACAAATTTATCAAAATCACCACCCCAAAAATTAAAAACTCAAGCTCATAATTTGGGCGTGCGATTAGGAATGGCTTTGAGGCTTTGGTGAGGTATAGGTGGAGCTGAATCAAATGGACTGGATAGGCTCAAAGGGGGCTAACAAGGGTAGACGATAGGCATGATATAAAAGCTTAACCGGGCCAAAATAACGGCCTACGTCACTCTCATGCAAAATAACAATCCTATGCCCATGCTTCAAGTATTGCTTGGTGCAAGTTCTTAGCCCCCGAGAAAGATTCTTCCTTTTCCCAACTCAAACAATACTAGTCTAACGATAATTTACACACATCCCTATGCTACCTTTTGATTCACACCGGATTCACCATTTGAGTAGAGTAAATAATATTTACACTAATTGAACTGTATAAAACTAAAACTATAAAAAGAAATCTAATCTACATAAATCTTTATACTCACGTGAGTACTTAACTAGGAACACCGGAGTCAACATTTTACTCCACTACATTATTTAAACGCCAGCACAATTATTTTCCCAATCACACAAAGGAATGAGTTTGACTCGTTACGCGCCAACGGTTAAGTGCGCACTCAAGTGGGTGATGTGGTGTGCAAAGAAAATGAATAAAACATCTTAAATAAAAGCTTCAAGCATGCAATGCAATAGTGCACGTGAGTGGGTACATAAAATGACTCTCCCCCAGATTTAAACTAATCAATCCAATACAATATATGACCAAGAAATTCAAAATAAAGCTAGGGGAAGACATTGCCCAATGCTCAAAAAGTGAGCATACCAAAAGATTGGAGTGTAAACCAAGACAAAGCTGCAGTATCCCCATCTAGAAAATGAACCTGCAGGGGTGAGCTCCTCCAAAACAAAAGAAAATAGACAAACTCAAAAAAAGAAATACAACTAACTAAACAAACTAAATAAAATAAAAATGTAAGAAAAAGTAAGATAACTACTGGGGTTATTGTCCTCCCAGCACGACTTATTCAGAACTTTAAGAGTTCAAGCTGATGGGAGTATGGAAGGAGAAGTAAACAGGTAACTGGCCTAATATCCGTGTCGGTAGCGGGTACCGATACGATAATAATGTTGGATCATGTGTTCCGCATCTCTTAGTTTGAGAGTAACAAATCACACCATCTATTTGATCTTGCTTGTCTTTATAGTGTGCAGATACTATAGATAAATAACGCTATGAACAGGATGTTGATTGATGAAGATTCTCTGAAAAGTGAGCTAACGTCCCACGTTAGAAGTTAACGCCCCGCATTAACAATGGTCGAAAAGGGATGCCTTCTCAATGGATCTTGACGTCGAGATGAAAAATAGTTGTTTACTAAGTGACAACGCCAGCATTGACACTTAACGCACGCATTGAGTCCACAAACTGCCACGTTCTCGACGGTTGCACGATTTCAGTGGTTGCTATACACGATCACTAATGATGGCGTTAACTTCTTAACGCCACGCGTTAGCCCCCGAGCCTATTTAAAGAGCTAATTTTATTTTGGTCAAGGGTTGCACATTCCAAACTTCTGAGAGAGTTCTTCATCCCCAGACTCACAAAGTACTCCCAACACAACCATTGGGGAACAAGTTTGAGAAGGAGATTTCCAACGGCAAATTTGAAGAATGATGCTCGCTTCAACTCTGATGATGGTCATTGCGTGTCTTCAATATCTCCTTCAACGCTCTTCATTGTAGGGAGTCTTTTGTTCTGATTTTAACTTTATCTTTTCATATTTCTTGTAACGGTAGTGAATTCGCCGCCTTGCATGTGGCGACTAGGACGAGTTCAGTTTACGGGAAATTCGTCGCCTTGTGCGTGGCGACTAGCTCTAAGGTAGATCTAGGGGGTGGCTATAGGACTTATCTGGGGATAGATAGGCTATAGCCAACCTATCCTTAGGAGAAGGATCGGTGAAGGAACAAAAATAAAGGTGAATTTTATTTTATCGCCTTAATTTCAAGCGTTATTGAAATTATATGTTTGTAATAATCTTCTTGAAATATATAATATTCATTTTTATTATCTCTGATTGTCTGGAAGTGTATTTCATTTAAGATTTTGCAAGTAAAATCACTTTGGTATATTTCGGTGAAAATTATTTTCTGGAAATCTAACGCCCAACGTTAACTCTTAACGCCTAGCGTTAGCACCAGAACCAAAAAGTTCCAGCTTTCTATAAAATCAGTCAGTCTAGATAAAAATTTGTAAACCCGTTATTCACCCCCTCTAAGGGAGCCATTAGATCCAACACTTGGTATCAGAGCAAGGTTATTCCAAAATGGTTTCACTACCGGGAATAATGGTGCATTATGATCATGCTTTCGCTGAGGGTCAAGGGATTAGTAGACCTCGACTATTTACCGGTGTTGACTATAATTATTGGAAAACAAGAATGCGTTGTTTTATAAATGCTTTAGATAATGATGTGTGGGGTATGGTGGAACAATGATACTCTCCACCAACAATTGTTGTTAGAGAAGTCACTATTGAAAAACCGAGAGACAAATGGGATGATAACGACAAGTTAAGATGCAAGAACAACGCTAAAGCTATGAATGCTTTATTTTGTGCTTTAGATAGAACAGAATTTAATAGAACTTATGCTTGTGAAACTGCATATGATATATGGAAATTTTTAGAAATCACTCATGAAGGTACTTCGCAGGTCAAGGATTCAAAGCTTTTCTAACTTGAATCTGAATATGAGAAATTTCGAATGGAGGCAGATGAAGATATTGATTCGATGTACACAAGATTTACCAAGATCGTCAACTACTCGAAAGTGTTTGGAAAAGTGTTCTCCAACGGAGACTTGGTGAGAAAGATCCTAAGATCTCTCCCTCCAAAGTTCAATCCAAAGGTGACGGCTATCTCGGAGTCACACGACCTAAAATAGCTCCAAATTGAGAGGCTCATTGGGAACCTCAGACCCATGAGGTTGAACTCAACATTCAACAACAAGAATACAATGTGGAGCCAAAGAAGAAGTCTTTGGTCTTAAAATCAAAGAAGTAGATTGATGGAGATGACGATGAAGAGGACGAGGAGAGCCTCTTTGTGAAGAAGTTCAAAAGATTCATGAAGAATCCGGAAAGGGGAAACACCTTCCGGAAATATCTCATGAAGAAGGGATCTTCATCGAAGAAAGGAAATGGTAGCAACGAAGACGATGATGAGAGACCACCACCAGAGTGCTACCATTGTAGAATGACCATACACATCCGGATCTAGTGCCCAAAATATCTAAAAGAGCGTAAAGAAAAGTGGCACAAGGAAAAAGAGAAAAAAGGTCCTAAAAGCGGCTACTTGGGATGATTCCTCCGACGAATCAAGCAGCTCATCCTCCAACAGTGAAGAAGAAGCGAACGTGTGCCTCATGATGAAGAGAAACACCCTATACGATGACGAATGCAGTGTCCAAAGCGACACTGAGGTAACACTTCCTACCACTTATGATGGTTTATATATTGAGTATTTTCAAACATGCAAATTTTTTGATAAAAGTTTAAAGGATATTGATCTTCTAAATTCTGAAAATAAACTATTGTTAAAAGAAAACAAAAAATTATCTAAACAATTGGAGATAGAAAAGGTATCTTGCCAAGAGTGCAATCACTCCTTGGCAAGAGTGAAAGAACTTAAAGAAGCTCTTTCTAAATCCCACTCCAATATCGAAATTCTCACTAAGGAGAAGGGGATTTAGAAAGAACTTTAAAAACCTCTCTTTCTCAAATAGAAGAAGAAAATAAAAGTTTTGTGAATCGGTGCATTATGTTGGTAACGAAAAAACCGCTCTCAAAGCTCGAATTCATGATTTAAATATGGCTATTACGAAATTTGGAGTTGGGCAAAGATCTCTAGACATGATCTTGGCCAACAAATGCCATGGTAATGCCAAATATGTCCTTGGATATGTTACTGGGAGCTATCACTAAGCGTTAACTCCTAACGTTGGAGTTAGCAATAAATCCAGAAATTTTATTTCTGTTAATAAAGAATCTCTTTAAAAGTCAAATGTTGCCTCATCATCCTACAAGAGTTTATCCAAAACTCTGAAAAGGGTTTCATCCCCTTTTATATCATGTTCCAAATGTCATTTATTTGCACACACCTCGGACTCATGTAGGAAAAAGGGTTGTAGTGCTATAAAGCAAATCTAGGTGCCTAAGGTTTCCACCTATTCTATGGGAGGAACCTCTTGGGTATCCAAATTTTTACTCTCTTCTCCTTTTTAGGTATGTTGGCAAGGTAAGGATAAAAAGGACATGTGGTATTTGGACTCGGGATGCTCCAAACACATGACAGGCAACAAAGCAAAGTTCCTTAGCCTTGAGATGAAGAAAGGAGGGATGGTGACATTTGGTGATAATTGAAAAGGAAGGATCATGGGCATCGACACAGTGGGTAACGATTCTTTCTCAATCTCAAATGTTTTATATGTAGATGGTTTAAAACATAATTTAATTTCAATTAGTCAATTATGTGATAAAGTTTTAAATGTATTATTTGAATCATCTACAAATCATTGCAAAATCATAAATTCTAAAACAAATGATGTTATACTCACTGCACCAAGGATGCATAATGTTTAAATGATTACCTTTAATGATCTTTCAAATTCTTCTTTGAAATGTTTTATCTCTAAAAATGAAGAATTAGAATTTTGGCATAGACGTCTTGGTCACTCTAGCACCAAGCTTATTTTGAAATTATCAAAAGATAAATTAAATAAAGGTTTACCTATGCTTAATGGTAATTTATCTTCTCCTTGTACGCCTTGCAAGAAAGGAAAGTTTTCAAAATATTCTTGTAAAAGCAAAAATGTAATTTCTACTTCTATACCACTTCAATTAATTCATATGGATTTATTTGGACCAGTTAGCACTTCTTGTCTAGGAGGTAGAAAATATACTTTTGTAATAATTGATGATTATTCTAGATTTTGTTGGACTTTATTTCTATCTTCCAAATCTGATGCATTTATTGAATTTACTAAACTATGTATTTGTTTCAAAACGAACTTGGTTTAAAAATTAAATGCATACATTCAGATCTTGTAGGAGAATTTGAAAATGATAAATTTTCTTCTTTTCGTGATGATTTAGGAATTAAACATGAATCTTCTGCTCCTCGCACCCACAATAGAATGGTGTAGTGGAGAGGAAAAATAGAACCCTTCAAGAGCTATCACGCACTATGCTTTGTGAATATGTGTTGCCTAAATCATTTTGGGCCGAAGCGGTTAATACTTCATGTTATATTATTAATCATGTCGTGCTTCGTCCTATTTTAAAATTAACACCTTTTGAGCTATATTTTAAAATAAAACCTAATGTATATTATTTTCATGTGTTTGGTTACAAATATTTAATTTTAAACACTAGAGAAGCGCTAGGAAAATTTGATGAAAAATGTGATGAGGGAATTTTCATTGGTACTCTTCAACTAGTAAAGCTTAGAGAATATATAATACAAGAACTAAAGTAGTTGAAGAATCTATTCATGTAAGATTTGATGAGTTTGTTCCATGTGTAGAAACTAATCATACAGGAAACGAAGACGAACCGCTTTCCCCTTTGGAGCATGAGGATGATGAATCGCTTGGAGAAAAAGAAGAGGAGAAAGAAGAAGAACAAGTGGAATATGTTCCTCCAAGTGTGCTACAATTTTCAAAGGATCATCCAAGGGAGCTTGTCATAGGAGAACCATCAAAAGGGGTAAGTACGCATTCTTCTTTACATGAATCTTTTTCCAACCTTTGTTTTGTATCCGAAATAGACCCAAGAAACATTTCAACCGCTTTAAATGATGAATTTTGGTTTTTAGCTATGAATGATGAATTAAATCAATTTGAACGTAATAAGGTTTGGAATTTAGTAGAGAGGTCATCTAATCATCCGGTTATAGGAGTCAAATGGATTTTCAAAAATAAATAAGATGGTGACTCTAGGATAACAAGAAATAAAGCTAGACTAGTTGCATAAGGATGTTCACAAATTGAAGGGGTAGATTTTGATGAAACTTTTGCACCCGTTGCTCGCCTTGAATCAATTAGAATATTTCTTGCATTTGCGTGTTTTAAAATATTTAAATTATTTCAAATGGATGTTAAAAGTGTTTTTTTGAACGGGATTATAAAAGAAGAAGTTTATGTAGAACAACCCCCCGGTTTTTTGAGTAAAAATTTTCCTAATCATGTGTATAAGTTAGAAAAAGTGCTTTATGGATTAAAGCAAGCGCCACGTGCTTGGTATGATAGATTAACATTATTTTTAATAAAGCACGGTTATAAAATGGGAAGTGCGGATAATACACTCTTCATTAAGCATGTAAATAATGATTTGATTATATTGCAAATTTATGTGGATGATATTATTTTTGGAGCCACTAAAGAAGAGTTATGTAATGAAGTAATTTTAGTGATGAAAGATGAATTTGAAATGAGCTTGGTAGGAGAACTCACTTATCTTCTAGGATTTAAAATCTCTCAAAAACTAGATGGTATATTTATTTGTCAAACGAAATATGTTCAAGATATTCTAAAAAGATTTGGATTTGAAAACCTAAAACAAGCTAATACACCAATGAGTGCATCACTAAAGCTAGGAAAAGATGAAGCTGATATTTCAATTGATCAAACATTGTAAAGAGGAATGATAGGCTCATTACTATATTTGAGCGCATCTAGACCCGATATTATGTTTTATGTTTGTTTATGTGCTAGATTTCAAGCCAACCCAAGAGAATCACATTTAAAACTATTAAACGTATTTTTAGATATCTAATCGGAATATCTAGATTAGGCTTATGGTATCCTCATAATGATTATTTTATTTTACACACTTTTTCTGATTTGGACTATGCGGGATGTTCATTAGATCGTAAGAGCACTAGTGGCACGTGCCATTTTATAGGCCCTTCACTCATATCATGGTTGAGTAGGAAACAAATTTCTGTTGCCCTCTCCACCACTGAGGTTGAATATATCGCACTAGGTAGTTGTTGTGCACAAGCTTTATGGATGACCCAAACGTCAGAGGACTTTGGTGTTTATCTAAATAACATAGAATTAAAGTATAACAACAAGAGTGCTATAGATCTCACAAACAATCCCGTACATCATTCTAGATCTAAACATATAGATGTCCGACATCATTCTATTAGAGATCATATTAAGAGGGAACATGTTAAAATTAGCTTTATAGGGACTGAATCACAACTTGCCGACATTTTTTACCAAGCATCTACCCAATGCACGTTTTAAAATGCTTATGTTAGAATTAGGTGTCTTAGAAATGTCACTTTAACCCTTATAAAAATCTATCAAAATTATCTTATATACTTTGTTATTTTTGTTTGCATTTTTTTCAAAAACAATTTCAAAATCAATAAAAATATAAAAAAAAAACACCAAAAACATACTAAAAGAGCCTTCAAATCAATTCCATAATGTCTGAAATTTCAATTATAAGAAGGTCTCTTTATAATACAAATGAATCATGAATTTTTTTTTTAGAAAGTCAAAATACAGTGTCCTGTCTCGGCGTTATGAAGCTAACGCCTGGCTTTAGCCTCTATGCTCCAAAAATTTTTTGTTTTATTGAAAAATTCTTGGTATTATTTTATTCAGTATTTTGTTTTTAAATCTTTTTTTGTTGTTTTCTATTTTTTGTTGTTATTTACTTCCAAAAATTAAAAACAAAAAGAAATTAATATATGCTTAAATGTTTATTTCAAGGATGATTATATATATTGCTTAAAGATTATTTACAATGTTTAATTTAAACCTTCAAGTTTCTTAAAAACATTGTTTTTGCTTTTATCATGCCTTGAATAATATCTTAAAATGTGCAAAGAATTTGATTGTAGATTACATGTGTAGAAATGTTTTTACATGCCTCTAAGTATGAGTAAAGTTTTTATCTTTGATAATGATTTTCTCACTTACACCTTTTTGTTAATATACATGTGTTTTAAAACTTATTGCATAATTGTGTAGTATAAGAACTTATTTTGAATCTCATAAATAGTTTACCTACACAACATTGAATTCTTTCTTGAAATCTTTGTTATTCATGCACTTGTGATTAGAGAAATGTGGTATTTAGAATATAAATTTACATGTTTGCAAAAATAAGTGAATTTGGAGTCCTTGGTCACAAAAATCAAAATCAAGTAAAAAAATATTTGACAAGGAAAACTCCGTCAAAAATTGTAAATGGTCTTGTGCTAACAAAATTTTGTTCACTTCTCTTAAAAAAATGAAAATATTTATGTGCATTGAAATTTGTGGAAGTGAAGTTATTTATGTTCAATTCAAGTTATGTTCTTAAAATTACATACTATCATGTGGTTTAATTTATACACTTGTATATTTTGATGAAACACCTTTATTGAACACATCATTATCATTTATAATACTTCCACTCATGAGAATTGGACTTAAAGCTTACCTATACTATTCTTTACAATCATGAGTAAATGCACTAGATAGCAACGCATGATCTTTACAATGTTTATGTATACTTGAAATGCACATTTATTTACATTGTAAACATATCTTTACTTGATATTTTTATAATCTTGCTTGCTACTTTTTGTTACAAATTACAAATGAACTTGCAACTTTTGTTTCTAACATTCAAAACATCTAATTATTTGATTTAAAACGCTTATTATATTTTGTACTTACAATTTCTAAAAGATGTTACAAATTGCTTTCGTTGTGTTCACTATTTATAATAAAGTTGCTATTTTCTCTACTTAATGCATATTGTTTCATATTGCTATTACTCTATCCCACCTCTTTTTGATTATAACAAAAGGGGGAGAATAAATTGAAGAAATAAAGAAAACTATCATTTAGGGGGAGTAACTTTAGAAAATGCATTCATGTAGGGGGGTATCCACATAGAGGGAGTATGCATGATTATCACGCTTAACATATACTATAAACACAACTCTAATTATGTTTTATTTCTTATAAGTGGATTTGTTATTATCAAAAGGGGAGATTGTTGGAGCTTGTGCTCCACATCTCTTAGTTTGAGAATAACAAATCCCACTATGTATTTGATCTTGCTTGTGTTTATAGTGTGTAGGTACTATAGTTAAATAACTCTATGAACAGGATGCTGATTGATGAAGATTCTCTGAAAAGTGAGCTAACGCCCCGCGTTAAAAAATAATGCACCGCGTTAACATTCATCGAAAATGGATGCCTTCTCAACGGATCTTGATGTCGAGATGAAAAATAGTTGGTTACTATATGACAACGCCAGCGTTGACACTTAACGCATGAGTTGAGTCCATAAACTGCCACATTCTTTCCGGTTGCATGATTTCAGTGGTTGCTATACATGATCACTAATGTTGGCGTTAACTTCTTAATGCCATACGTTAGCCCCCATGCCTATTTAAAGAGCTAATTTTGTTTTGGTCAGGGGTTACACATTCCAAACTTCTGAGAGAGTTTTTCATCCCCGAATTCAGAGAGTACTCCCAACACCACCATTGAGGAACAAAAGTGAGAAGGAGATTTCCAACGACAAATTTGAAGAAGGACGCTCGCATGAACTCTGACGATGGTCATTGCGTGTCTTCAATATCTCCTTCAGCACTCTTCAATCTAGGGAGTCTTTTGTTTTGATTTTCACTTTATCTTTTCATATTTTCTTATAACAGTGGTGAAATCACCATCTTGCGTGTGGCAACTAGGCCGGGTTCGGTTTAGGGGAAATTCGCCGCCTTGTGCATGGTGACTAGGTCTATGGTAGATCTAGGGGATGGCTAGAGGCCTTATTTGGGGATTGATAGGCTATAGACAACTGGTCCTTGGGAGAAGGACCGGTGAAGGAACAAAATAAAAGGTGAATTTTATTTTATCGCCTTAATTTCAAGCGTTATTGAAATTATATGTTTGTAATCATCTTTTTGAAATATATAATATTCATTTTTATTATCTTTGATTGTCTGGAAGTGTATTTTATTTAAGATTTCACAAGTAAAATCACTTTGGTATATTTTTGTGAATATTGTTTTCTGGAGATTTAATGCCCAGCGTTAACTCTAAACACCCGACGTTAGCACCAGAACCAAAAAGTTCCAGATTTCTATAAAATCTATCAGTCAAGATAAAAATTTGTAAACCCCTTATTCACCCCACTCTAAGGGAGCCATTAGATCCAACAAATAGAACATTCACTCCCATACCTCAATCTAAATAATACCTGCTCATCACAGGTAGAGAGAACAGAAAGTTTGAAGTGGAGGAGTCCTCCTCACTATTCTCACCAAAATATTTGTCCTTGCCCAGCAAGGTGTCGTCTTCAGGAAGGTGACAAGAGGAGAAGGCAATGACTGAGGCTTCCTCTATGGAGGAGGGATCAACCTCCTCACATAAGAGGATACATTCTTCTTTGACTTGAGCATAATGCTCCAAGTCCTCCTGAAGTACCTGTGGAGGCTCAATCTGCATAGGATCGGATGAAGAAGGGGGTCAGGAAATAAAGGAGAAGAATGACATAAACAATAAAAAATTAGGGGAGTGGTCCCGGACTCACTCCCAGCAGGATCCAAGGACAGATAACTATCATCATCGTAAATATCATAGCAAGGGGCCCCGTGAAATCAAGGACCTCTGTGCTGAGTTGGACCTCCTCATCCCACGAAGAAGTGCAAACCTCCTCATGGGAAAGATTATGCTAATCATCCCACCTTGGAGCAACCTCAGCATTGGAATCATCACCCTGCTCAATTACTTCGACAAGATCTTCAGAAATTGGTTTAGAAAATTATGCAAAGAAGGTGGAGGAGCAATGGATTCAGAGAATATCTGTGCTTGTTCCTCCACAAGTGAATCATAAAAGGTGAAGAATGTACAATATGAGACAATTCCACATTATCCGAGTATGAATCAGAAGCTATTCTGATGGGTATATCTGCAGCGGTCCCACGAAGAAAGGCGGGTACTGTGAGAAACTCATCAAAAATTGAAGGAGCGTAAGAATTGTAAGAGGATGGCACAATACAAATATCTGGTTCATCATCCTCCTCCATTTGGCATTGAAATGCGACGCAATCCTTTAGAGCGTGATTCGTGCTCCGACAAAACAAACATTTAAGATCAATCCTTGACCTCGAAAGAGGTGGTATACTATATGTGGTTGGTGTTCATGGTGGAGGCACATGGTTATGATAATCAAGCCGATCGTATGTGGAACTACATGATATTGATTTCCCAAAAGCTGAGCCGTAAGAATCATAGCCACAGTTTCCCATATGACATTGTTCAGTATGATGACTGGATGCCCCGCACCATTTGCATTGCAAGTATGCATACATATTATTGCGGGGTTATTCACCAAATAAATATAATCTTTGCAAGAATTAACTACACACAAGCAACTAAATGAGAACCCTACTTTGTAAATTTTGAAATAGAAAAGGAGTAAATAAAATAAAAAAGGGCTAACTAAAATGAAAACAAGAAAAATAGAAAAATACAAACGATGCAATATACAAATGGAGGAACTTCTTTCTTTGGACTCCCTCTCTAATAACTCACACAATTGTGTTCCCCGACAATGGCGCCAAAAACTTCATGCGCAGATCTAGCACACCACTATAGGCGGTAGTAAGACTGCGGCACGAAATGGCAGTGCACTGATCGTTCAAGTAATATAAAACAAGGAGTGAATCCCCGAGTATTGAATCTCAAAGGAATACAGTAAGGTGGAGTTATCTATCGAGGAGGGAGTTGAGATCTATGTCCTTTAAGTCGGATGGATTGCGGAAGGGTTGGATTGGTTTGTGGAAAATGAAATAAAACAAACTAAATTAACAATGCGGATCACCGGCACCGCTTCACAATATGGGGGATTACATAGGCCGCTATGCACTACTTCGCCCGGCGGATGGACGAGTAGGCACGTGGAATGGATAAGTAGTCAAGCGGTATGGAAGAGATGGTTGAGGAATGGAAGAGTAGGCTCACGTAGTGGAAGAGTAGTCAACCGGAATGAAAGAGTAGGCTTACGGAATGGGCGAGTAGGCTAGCAGAATGGAGCAGGGATGATGGCAATGGAATGTCGGCACACCTCATACACACATATAAACAAGATGATTTCATATAAATGAAATACACATTACAACACAAGGTTTATAGTGTTCTTCATCAAAAGTTAGAAAAATCTTGCCCTAAATAACAAATCAAGAGGAAAAAGAGTAAAGGAATTGAACACATCCGAAGCCTCATTGGGATTCACGGTAAGAATTGCTGGGTTGTCAATCCGCATCCAAACTCAGTCCACAACTGCATATGGTGTAGAGGACGGTTGTAACTTCCTCCCGATGACCCATCTTCTTCATCTCACGACCCAATCTACTTTAGTGCACGATCTCCTTGCTTGATATTGATGATCTTTGGCTAGAATCCTCTCCTTGGAAGCCCTTGGATGATGGAGGAGGCCTAAAATGGCATAAAACGGCGGAGGGGGCGGAGTTCGTGTGATGGATCCAACTTAAAATCGCGAAACATTTATTTATAGATCGCAAAATAAACAGCGCAAATGATCAGTGGTGCACAACCAGTGGTCGTGCGCGAAGAAATGCCACTGATCGTGCGAGAACAACCTATAACAACATCCAGATTTGCAAAATAGCGCACGATCAGTGGTGCATGACCAATGGTTGTGCGAGAAGAATTCCAGTGATCGTGCGAACCGCTCGGTTAGGAAAAGGGGGAATGCGCACGACCAGTGGTCATGCGCCTGATCGTGCGCAAACAAAAATGCACGACTAGTGGACATTTGGTGAAAAATGGGCCAAATACGCCCTGGATCACCACTCCACCAATGTACCTACATGAAAACATGACCTGACCACTGGTAGGGGAAAATACTATCCTATCCAAGCATTCGTAGAGAAATATATATATATTTATATATAACTATAAAAATGAGCGGAATACAAGGGTAGGATATAACTACACCAATATTGGCTTAAATGTGCACTTCGTGTACGTAAATGATATTGTGTAATAGTAACAGTTATGATCCAAAAGTGAAGTGCAAGTGCGTGAAAACTAGCCCAGATGAGTCTGAAAATAGCTATATAAACCAGACTCATCATCGACCCCACCAACTGATCGAGCAAATCATCTATTCGCGGAATCAAATTCCTATTCTGGATGGTCAACTTATTCAACTTACAGTAGTCTATGCACAACCGCATACTACCATCCTTTTCCTTTACGAATATCATCGGTGCACTCCACGTCGAAGTGCTGGGCCTACCCCTGCTCGAGCAGCTCTTGCAATCCTAAATGAAGTATGCGACACCGGCCTCGCACCTGGCACCAAATCTATAGAAAAATCATTTTCATGCTGAGGAGGCGCTCCCGAAATTTTCTCGAGGAACACATCCCCGAATTCTTCCACCACTGGCACTTCTCGGATTGCCAACTTTGTGGAGTGAGTCTCCAACAAAGCTATAAACACATCACCTCCTTGATTCACCGGTCGCATCATTTGCACAACAGAAATCAGGGAGCAAGCCACTCTGCCTAGGCCCTCAAACTTGACCTCTGCCCTACCTTCACTCCTTTGGGTCACCACCTTCAATAGGCAGTCAAAACTAGCTCATTGCTCTGCAAGCTAGTCCATCCCCAGGATAATGTCAAATTTGGCTAGTGGTAGAATTGCTGCTAACAACTCGAAGTCACACTCACAAATTCTCAAATCAATGCATCCTTTCCTTCCGGTGGTCATGAAAGACCCATTCGGCATGCACACACTAAGCTCCACCTCCGCCTCGACAATCTCAGCTCTGATTGTCCGGATAAAGCATTATGCGAGAGAAGAATGTGATGCTCCCGTGTCGAACAACACTCTGAATGGATAGCCAGAAATTAGCACGAAACCTAACACGCAGATAACAAATACGAAAGGTTGCAAACAGTTTTAAGCAACCGAATTAAAAATCTAAACTTTTCATACATGTCACCACATCGGGTTGACGAATCATTTCCTGCTTCCCTTAGGTTGGATGCTCTAGGCTGCACTGGAGGGAAATGTGAAGCACTGGACTCCGCAGCTTTCCCTTTCTCCCCAACACTAGGGCCGGAATGCACTGACTGCTCTTGCCTCTGCTCTAGCTCAGCCCCACCCTCGGGACAGATCCAAGCTATGTGTACCACATTGACACACTTATAGCACGTCATGGGTCCCTTGGAACTGAACTCTCCAGAAGCTGCACCACTTCTCTCGCCAGTCCTAAAAGGATGGGGATTTCTCTTCCATCGACTTCCCTCAAACTTCCCCTAAGACTAAGAAGGTTTACCTTCTCCTTACTTTGCCGCAAAGCCCTTACGACGTTGGGTTCGCTCCATATCGCTCTCCGACATTCGAGCAGCATCGACTAGCTCATTGAATCCCACATTCTTCAATGCTATCAGGGGTTGCCTTAAATTTTCTCTCAGACCTTGATGTTAGTTATGGAACGTTCACATAGAGGGGGGTGTTAGGTGATCTTGGTTCTTTTTAATATGTTTGTGTGAGTTATGAGTATTTAAGCACAGTAGTAAAATGTTACACACAAAAAGCACAACAGACGACACAAGATCTATAGAGGTTCCTCAAGATAGGGTGTCTTGAGTAGTCCTCTTTCCCTCTATGCCTACCTAGCAGTGTGCTAGGCTCAGCAAAACTCCGCCAAAAAACTTCAGGCCCTCAAGCCTTACAACACGGACCCGCAAGTCCCAACAGCCTAGAACCGCAAGCCCCTACTGCCCCCGAGCCCACAAGCTCGACAAATCGCACCCGCAAGTGCACTACCCTGGCCCTCAAGCCTCACAGCTCTCCAACCCTCAAGCTAGATGGTGTCGGACCCGCAAGTGCACTGCCCTAGCCCTCAAGCCTCACATCTCTCCAGCCCTCAAGCTAGACGGTGTCAGACCCGCAAGTCCATTGCCCTGGCCCTCAAGCCTCACAGCTCTCCAGCCCTCAAGCTAGACAAATAGGCCCGCAAGCCCTTACAAGAGATTACAGTAATAAGACTGTTACTTCTGCCGGATGAAGATTGGCAACTTTTGTATGTTGAGGATTGGCTTCTTAAGGTTGAATAAGATTTTCTGATTCAGATCTTTGACAGCGCGGTTCTTCTTCAATATCTTGTTAGCCTGATGAAGATCGGCAACTTTACAGTCGATGAAGATGACTGCTTCTTCTTTTTCTTTCTTTCTTGCGCTGCTTGTACTGTTCAATTCGCTATATGTGCAAGTTCTTTTCCTCTGATCGATTGATTGATGTCGTGTTAGGGCAACCTCTTATCTCTTTTATAAGATTGCGAGGTCCCCAACGGTCTTCTGAAAAAGTGCCTTAAGTGTCAGATGCTCCTTACCTCAAGAGCACGTGCTGATTAGACAATCAGGAGGCGGCATTAAATGCTGACAACGCGTCTGCAACATTTGAATCTGTCTCGACGATATTTCCATTGTTATGACATCATGGAAAATATCTCGACGACAGGACTTTGTCGATTCCTTGAACTTGGGTAGACCTTCAGTTCTTCTTGCTTCTGCCTCTGAAGCAGATATCTCGATGATTAGAGACATTCTGCCGCTTCTACATATACAACGATATGTTGTCTCTAACTGTGTTGTCGAGATCTTCTGTCTTGCTGCCTGTCGTCGTAATCATGTTGTTCGCTCGATGACATGATTGATGTTATGTCGACGCTTCTGCAACTGCTAGTCTTCAGCTTGTCTTTCTTCAGACGACATGCCTTCTTTACGACGACGTTTGTTCTTTGTCGACGACAAGGCCACTTTGGTGAAGTCAATGATACCACATCTTCTCTGTGTTCGACGATCTTGCCGAGTCTCAGCGGTCGACGATCTTCCTTCTGATTTCGACGATCTGCCTTTTCTCTGCGTTCGAAGAACGACACTCTGCGTTCGACGAACATGCTATTATCAGCTGCTACTTCTATCTCGTCTCAGCGGTCGACAAACTTTGTTCTGCATTCGATGAATGGCTCTCTGCATTCGACGAACATGCCCTTTGTGCCTTCTCAGCGGCTCCTTCTCTGGTCTCATCTCAGCGATCGACGAACACGCCAAATCTCAGCGGTTGTCGATCTTCCTTCTGCGTTCGACGAATACGCCAATTCTATCTTCCTGAGATTTATAAGCTAGAGAAGCGATCAAATACAAAGTGAAGTTGTCTTGACTTGGCGACTTCTTCAAATCAGGAATCATGGGGGCAAGATTCCCAACAATCTCCTCCTATTTGAAGAAGTCAGAATCTCAATTCAAGACTACTTTCACAAGACAATAAATATTATAATCTTAACTTTGAGCATGCAAGATTGTACTTATCTTTGCTGAACTTTCTGAGTACATCATCAAGCTTGTAGCTCCCCCTAGATTCAATGTCTTTTCTTTTATGGCTCCCCCTACTTCTTTGCTCCCCCTATCTTTGAGGTCATCTTCTAGAGCTCTTTGATGCCCTTTATCCCCCTTTCTGAATTCTTTTCTGGAGCACTTCTTTTAGGAGACAATAGTTCAAGGCTCCACCTTTCTCGGTTATAGTTCATCGAAATCCTGAAAGGTTGTCCAACCAATCATCTAGAAAGGGATTAGTGAAAAATAAGTAGAGAATTATTGTAAGTTCAACATTCCCAGTTGGAATTTGAAGAAGTTGAACTTAGCTTCATCTAGGGTCTTTGTAAATATATAAGCCACTTGTTTGTCTATTGGGACAAACTCAAGGGAGATATCTTCATTTTCCACATGCTCCCTGATGAAGTGATACATGATCTCAATATGCTTAGTCCTGCTATGAGAGACAGGATTCTTAGCAATTGAGATTGCGCTTGAAGAGTCACAAAACAGGGGTGTTTTGGTCATCTTTAGGTTGTAATCTTCAAGTTGATGTTTGATCCATAGCAGTTGGGCACAACAGCTTCTAGCCGAGATATATTCTGATTCTGCTATTGAGATTGCCACACTTGTCAGCTTCTTACTGCTCCAAGAGATCAGTCTTCCACCATGGAATTGACATGTCCCTGATGTACTTTTCCTGTCTTCCTTGCACCCTGCATAATCTGCGTCTGAATATCCAGTTAGTTCACAGCCATTGTTCCTAGGGTACCATAAGCCAAGATTTGATGTACCCTTTAGGTATCTTAAGATTCTCTTGACAGAGACATGATGAGATTCCTTAGTTTCACCTGATATCTAGCGCCGACACAAGTAGAAAACATTATGTCAGGCCTACTTGTAGTTATATAGAGCAAAGATCCAATCATGCATCTGTACTTGGTTTCATCAAAGGGTATGCCCTTCTCATCCTTGTCCAGAGACACATTGGTTCCCATTGGAGTCTTCATTGAAGAAGCACTCTCCAATCCAAATTTCTTCACTAGCTCCCTAGTGAACTTGGTCTGGGAGATGAATATACCATCTTCAGATTGTTTCACTTGGAGACCTAGGAAGTATTTGAGCTCCCCCATACTGCACATCTCAAACTTTCCTTGCATCAAGTTGGCAAACTTTTTGTAGAGATTGTTATCTGTAAAGCCAAAGATGATGTCATCCACATAGATCTGCACTAGCAAGATCTTGCCCTTTACTTCCCTTAGGAACAATGTCTTCTCAATCCTTCCCCTTGAGAACATATTCTCAATTAGAAAGCTTGACAGTGTTTCATACCAGGCTCTGGGTGCCTGTTTTAAGCCATAAAGTGCTTTTCTAAGAAAATAAACATAATCAGGATGAGTAGGATCTACAAAACCTGAGGGCTGCTCTATATATACCTCCTCTTTGAGGTCACCATTTAGGAAGGACGACTTCACATCCATCTAGTATACTTTGAAACCTTGGTATGCCGCATAGGCTAGAAACAGTCTTATTACTTCTAGTCTGGCTACCGGAGCAAACGTCTGATCAAAATCTATCCCTTCCTCTTGTATGTAGCCTTTTTCCACAAGTCTTGCTTTATTCTTGATGATGATTCCTTTTTCATCCAACTTATTTCTGTAGACCCATTTAGTTCTTATGATATTCCATCCTTGGGGTCTTGGAACTAGTTTCCAAACCTTGCATCTCTTAAACTGGTTCAGTTCCTCCTGCATTGCAACAATCCAAAATGGATCCTGATTTGCTTCCTCAAATTTCATGGGTTCAATTTGAGAGAGAAAACTCAGGTACAATGCTTCATTCGCAGCTCTGCTCCTTATCAGCACACCTTGGTTGACATTTCCTATTATCTGCTCTTGGGGATGGTCCCTTACTTGTTTCAAGGCAGTTGGGAGAATTCTGGGTACTTCTACATCAGCAACTTCTCCAGGTTGCACTTCTTCAGCCGTTTCTGAGCTTTCTGCAGGTTCTTCATTGATTTCAACTGTCACTGACTGATTGTCATTTCTGAGTGAAGTATCAGTATTGTCTTTAATGGATAGCTTCCCTATTCTCTCCACTGTACCTGCATTCACTAGAGAACTAGACCAGCCCTTGTGTATAAGGCTTGTCTCATCAAATACCATATGAACAGATTCATTCACTGCTTGGTTATTGATGTTGTACACTCTATAGGCCTTGCTGTGAGAGCTGTAGCCAACAAAAATACACTCACTACTTTTCTCAGCAAACTTGGTTAGCTTGGATTTCCCATTATTAAGGACATAGCATTTACTTCCACAGATCCTAAAGTAGTATAAGGTTGGTTTTCTGCCCTTCATTAACTCATAAGGGGTTTTCTTGTGGGTTTTGATGATGGAAGCCCTGTTTATCACATGACAAGCTGTATTGACAGCCTCTGCCCAGAAGTATTCTAGAAGAGAGGAGGCACTTAGCATTGTCCAACTGGCCTCTATCAAGGTTCTGTTCTTCCTTTCAGCAACCCCATTCTGTTGGGGAGTTCTGGGTGAGGAGAATTCTTGGGAGATACCTATTTCTTGGCAGAATTCTGTCATGGCCCCAGATTGAAATTCTATCCCATGGTCACTTCTGAGTTTGACCACAGTATAGTCCATCTCATTCTGGATCTGCCTGACAAAATTTTTCAAGATGCCTAGGGTATCTGATTTCCTTTTGAGGAAGAATACCCAAGTGAACCTTGAATAATCATCACCTAGTGGACTCTTTGTTAGATATACTTTTAAAACTGGTCCTAGTCTGCTTTCCAAGTTGGCAGGCTTGACATGGACCATCTTTGATGCACTTAATATCAGGTCCATTTCTGACTAGGTTTTGTGAGAATAGCTTGCTTATTGTCTTATAGTTGATGTGTGCAAGTCTCTTGTGTCATTGAACACAGAGAGCCTCTTTACCATCAGCCACAAGACACATGGGCATGGAAGAATTTGTGATGAGAAAATTTAAATAATAAATATTCCCACTCCTAGTGCCAGTTAAGATAGCCTCAGAATTTAAGGATTTCTTAATTAGACACTTATCTTTGTGGAAGGTAATAACAAATCCTAAGTCACAGAGTTGACTTATGCTTATGAGATTGTGTTTCAATCCCTCCACATAAGCCACCCTTGTGATGGTGACTAGCCCATTTGAGATGTTATCATAGCCCCGGGTCACTCCCTTTTCTGAACCTCCAAAAATCACTGTTGGTCCATTCTCCATAGGGGTGAATTCCTTCAAGTACTTTCGGACTCTAGTCATTTTCCTGGAGCAGCCACTGTCCAAATACCAAATTGGAGGTTGGTTGGTATTTGGACCTACCTGCAAGACAAATTACTTCCCCTTAGGTACCCAAAATGGATTGGGTCCTTGGTTTCTGTTAGGTTGATATAAGGGAACACTAAACCACGAGGGGTTCTGCACTCTCATTGCATTGGGCCCTGTTGGGTTGAACCAACAGTCCAAAGCAAAGTGGTCTACTTTCCCACAGCACCAGCATTCATTTCTATTGTATTTCTCTTCTGCTTCACCATCTGGGTGGGGTGGCAGTGCTGATGAGCAGAGGAGAATCCTTCTTGTCTAACAGATCTTGGGTGAACCTCATAGGTGTGAGATTGGGGTGGAATCGGACTCACAACATTTTGATTCACCTTCTTGGGAACAGGCTTTGTAGAAATAACCTTTTTATTACTCTTGATTGCTGTTGCTGCAGGTCTGTGGGCTGAAGGACTTGACACCAGCACCTTCTTGTAGGAAGGTCTAGCTTCAGAATCTTTGCCCTTAACTGTCTCCTGATTAAAACCAATACCAGCTCTTAACTGTCCAGAGAAGGTGTCAATGATAGGCAGGATAGTTTTTGGCATTGAGAAGCTGGATGCCAGTTTCTTCTCAGCCAACAACATTTCTTCAAGGTCCCTAATGACCTTGTTCTTCTGTCCTAACTCAGCATTTTTAAGCCTTATGGCTTCCTTGAATTTGTTCACTTCTTTGCTCATAGCAGCCAGCTTCTCAGTTGTCTCCTGGAGCTCAGATTGAACATGATTCAAGGAATCTAACTCCTTGGTCTGAACTTTGAGAAGTTTCTTTCAGCCCTTGAAGGCTTTCCACAGGGCTTTGTATTGCCTTATCAGTTCAGATTCAACTTCACACTGAGATCTTGAGGCTGTGTTGTTGGCAGAAGACACATCCTCATCATCATGCAAAGAATCTGCCACTGATTTAGAATCAGAGGCAGACAGGGAGGTTTTGTGATTTATCTTTCCAGGAGAGTTGTCATCCTGGTTACCATCATTGATGGCCATCAATCCAATAAGTGCCTCGTCCTCAGTCCCAGAGGAGCTTGAGTCAGAGTCACTCAACGTTCTCGTCTTTTTGGCCACGAACCCTTTTTCAGAGTTCCTCTTGCTCCTCGAGCTTCTTCTTTCTTCATGGTTCCTTGACTCCTTCTTCTTAGAGGGGCAGTCCGCAGCCATGTGACCTGTTTTACTACAAGAATAGCAAACAGTATTATTTAAATAATGTTTACTAGAGTTGGATCTGTACCTGTCCTCCCTGGGAGCTCTGGAGCTTGAAGAGGAACTTCTGTTGTTGTCCCTCCTTCTTCTGTGTAGCAACTTTCTGAACTGTTTTGAGAGGAGTGCCACCTCTCTATCAGTGTCATCAAAATCAGAGGAGCTGGCTTCTGATTCCTCACTGTTCTCAGATCTATTCTGAGATGCAAAGCTCTTGCTCTTGGATCTTTTGGTGCTCTCAGCCTTTACAGCCATAGATCTCTCTATTGTGCTCCCTCTTGAGCTTTCTTCTTCAGCCTTTCTGGTTTTGAGCTGAAGTTCATGAGACAGCAGCTTTCCATACAGATTTTTGGGCTCCATAACGCCCAGCAGACCCATCTCTCTGATGGCACAGATCTTGATGTCCCATTCTTTTGTAAATGATCTGAGAAATTTGTCATTTAGATCAGAGTTGGTGAACTCTCTTTCGTAGTATCTCAGACCATTCACAATCTTGAAAAATCTCTCATAGCAGTTGGAGATTGTTTTACTCTTGCCGTGCTTGAAGGCCTCATACTCTTGGTTGAGGAGGGATTTTCTATCATCCCTTACCTCTTCAGTACCCTCCATATATATGATCAAGGAGTCCCACATCTCCTTGGCCGTTTTGCAGTGAATTAGGTTCTGGAGGGTTGAATCATCTACAACACTTACAATAACATTATGTGCCCTCTTATCCAGGCCTGCCGAGGCTAGCTCGTCCTTGGTCATGTCTTCATATTTCTTTATCACCATCTGCATCGGATCAATGGTGGAAGAGATTGTGGGGATAAAAGGACCCTGTTGGACTGTCAGATTGATTCTTGGATCGGCCGCTTCCATGAACAGCCTAAATCTTTCCTTCCAGATGGGAAAGTTCTCCTTGGTGCAGATCGGATGTTTCATAGATCTCATCTCCCGATTTTGATCTCCACCGGCCATGGTGAATCGTTCCTGATCTAGATCGGATTGTTAAGTCTTCTTTTGATCAACCTCCCTCTGATACCACTTGTTAGGGATGGAACGTTCACCTAGAGGGGGGGGGGGGGGGGGGGGTTAGGTGATCTTGGTTCTTTTTAAATTATTTGCGTGAGTTCCGAATATATAAGCACAGCACAGAAAATATCGCACAGATAAACATATATAAAGCACACCAGACGACACAAGATCTATAGAGGTTCCTCAAGATAGGGTGTCTTGAGTAGTCCTCTGTCCCTCTGCGCCTACCCAGCAGTGTGCTAGGATTGGCAAACTCCGCCAAAAACTTCAGGCCCTCAAGCCTTACAACACGGACTCGCAAGTCCCAACAGCCTAGGCCCTCAAGCCTACCAAGACTAGCTCGTCCTTGGCCATGTCTTCATATTTCTTTATTACCTTCCGCGTTAGATCAATGGTGGAAGGGGTTGTGGGGATAAAGGACACTGTTGGACTGTCAGATAGATTCTTGGATCGGCCGCTTCCATGAATAGCCTAACTCTTTCCTTCCAGATGGGAAAGTTCTCCTTGGTGCAGATCGGAAGTTTCATAGATCTCATCTCCCGATTTTGATCTCCACCGGCCAGGGTGAATTGTTCCTCGATCTAGATCAAACGGTTAAGTCTTCCTTTGATCAACCTCGCTCTAATACCACTTGTTAGTTATGGAACGTTCACCTAGAGGGGGGGTGTTAGGTGATCTTGGTTCTTTTTAATAAGTTTGTGTGAGTTATGAGTACTTAAGCACAGTAGTAAAATGCTACACACAATAAGCACAACAGACGACACAAGATCTATAGAGGTTCCTCAAGACAGGGTGTCATGAGTAGTCCTCTTTCCCTCTACGCCTACCTAGCAGTATGCTAGGCTCAGCAAAACTCTGCCAAAAAGCTTCAGGCCCTCAAGCCTTACAACACGGACCCGCAAGTCCCAACAGCCTAGGCCCGCAAGTCCCTACTGCACCCGAGCCCGCAAGCTCGACAAATTGCACCCGCAATTGCACTGCCCTGGCCCTCAAGCCTCATAGCTCTCCAGCCCTCAAGCTAGATGGTGACGGACCCGCAAGTCCACTGCCCTGGCCCTCAAGCCTCACAGCTCTCCAACCCTCAAGCTAGATGGTGTCGGACCCGCAAGTCCACTGCCCTGGCCCTCAAGCCTCACAACTCTCCAGCCCTCAAGCTAGACAAACAGGCCCGCAAGCCCTTACAAGAGATTACAGTAATAAGACTGTTACTTCTGCCGGATGAAGATTGGCAACTTTAGCCTGTTGAGGCTTGGCTTCTTAAGGTTGAAGAAGATTTTCTGATTCAGATCTTTGACAGCGCAGTTCTTCTTCAATCTCTTCTTAGCCTGATGAAGATCGACAACTTTACAGTCGATGAAGATGACTGCTTCTTCTTTTTCTTTCTTTCTTGCGCCGCTAGTACTGTTCGATTCGCTATATGCGCAAGTTCTTTTCCTCTGATCGATTGATTGATGCTGTGTTAGGGCAACCTCTTATCTCTTTTATAAGACTGCGAGGTCCCCAACGGTCTTCTGAAAAAGTGCCTTAAGTGTCAGACGCTCCTTTCCTTAAGAGCACGCGCTGATTAGACAATCAGGCGGCGGCATTAAATGCTGACAGCGCGTCTGCAACATTTGAATCTGTCTCGACAATATTTCCATTGTTACGACGTCATGGATAATATCTCGACGACAGGACTTTGTCGATGCCTTGAACTTGGGTAGACCTTCAGTTCTTCTTGCTTCTGCCTCTGAAGTAGATATCTCGACGATTCGAGACATTCTGCCGCTTCTGCATATACAACGATATGCTGTCACTGACTGTGTTGTCGAGATCTTCTGTCTTGCTGTCTGTCGTCATAATCATGTTGTTCTCTCGACGACATGAGTGATGTTATGTCGACGCTTCTGCAGCTGTTAGTCTTCAGCATGTCTTTCTTCAGACGACATGTCTTCTTTACGACGACATTTGTTCTTTCTCGACGACAAGGCCACTTTGGTGAAGTCGACGATACCGCGTCTTCTCTGCGTTTGACGATATTGCCGAGTCTCAGCGATCGACGATCTTCCTTCTGAGTTCGACGATCTGCCTTATCTATGCGTTCGACGAAAGGCACTCTGTGTTCGACGAACACGCTATTATCAGCTGTTTCTTCTATCTCATCTCAGCAGTCGACGAACTTTGTTCTGCGTTCGACGAACGGCTCTCTGCGTTCGACGAACACGCCCTTTGTGCCTTCTCAGCGGCTCCTTCTCTGGTATTGTCTCAGCGATCAACGAACACGCCAAATCTCAGCGGTCGTCGATCTTCCTTCTGTGTTCGACGAATACGCCAATTCTATCTTCCTGAGATTTATAAGCTAGAGAAGCGATAAAATACAAAGTGAAGTTTTCTTGACTTGGCGCTTCTTCAAATCAGAAATCATGGGGCAAGATTCCCAACACTTGATTGAAGAGATTATCCCTCTCCTCATCATCTTCCACGGTCGTCCCCACGTAATGACCCAACCGAGTAAAATCCTGCAGGTACTCATCTACTTACTTCCCGCACTGCACCAAGTGCAAGAATTGCCTCCGTTGTGCTAACCTCGTCGAAGAGAGCATATAGAGCTTCAGGAAAGCATTCCCAAACTCTTCCATGGACGGGGTATGTCCAGGGAAATGATGACCGCTATGATTCACCCACCACAACTTGGCGTCACCTTCTAACATAAACGCTGCGAACTGGGATTGCTTGTCCTCTGGAGTCTCTGCCGCTTTCAAGAGTTGCTGAATCCTCGCCACCCAATCCCCAACATCCGTCGGACTGACAACTCCTTTGAATGTCGGAGGATGGAAACTCAGAAAATACTTTATCTGACAATCTCCTTGCCCAACCCCTCTCTCAACTAATGGCTCTACCTGCCTTACTCCCACCTCTGGTGTAACGGTAACCGAGGTAACATGTGTCATAGCCTGAACAACAGGTGTCACAATCCGTGGCATCGCAACACCTTGAACCGCCATCATCGCCTCTGATAGCATATGACAGAAGTCTGCCGGGGACACACCCATATATTGGAATATGGTCTTCCGCATCTCCTAGGGTTGAGAACAACAAATCCTAAGTGTATTTGATCTTGTGTGTTTAAGTGTGTCGGAAACAATACCTTATGACTCAAGGATAACATAAGAAGGTTGCCCCTAAGTTTGAAGCCAAAATTCCAGCATGGTCACTAGCGCCGGCGGTAGCCACTAGCACATGCACTAGGCTTGATTATGCAAGTTCGGGAACCAGTTATAGAAGGAGATAGTGTCGGGCGGTAGCGGCTAGCAAAGGTGGTAACGCGACACACAAGAGGAATTTCAGCAATGTTTCCTTGGAATGAAAGATACGCACATGCAAAATATTGCCTAAACAAGGATAGCACCGACGGTAGCGATAGCACAGGCGCTAGCTCCAAGGCTATAAAAAGGACCCCTTAGCTCTGTCTTCTTCATCCTCTTCCACCCCTAAATTCTAGAGCTTCGTGCCACAGAATATAGAGGAAGTTTTAGAGAGATACTCCCACAAATCCATGAATGCTTAAGAAGATCCGTGGAGAAGATTTCAACACGATTCATCATCGTGATGAAAGACTGCATCGACTACGATCATATTTAGTGGGACTTCATCTACTTCTTCAAGAGATATACATAGGGAGTTTTTATAATGTTGTTGTTTCATTTCTTTACTCTTTCGTACTCTTGTAGTAAAATCTCTACGTGTTGACGAATAGGTCTGGGTAGAACTTAGGGCAGAAATTTGCCTCGTGTTGGCGACTAGGTCTAGTGTGTAGATCTAGGGGGTGCTCGAGGTCGTATCCAGGGAAGGATTGCCTAGAGTGGCTTGAGGCCGTATCTGGGGAAGGATTGACTAGAGTGGATTGAGTCCGTATCCGGGGAAGGATTAACTAGAGTGGCTTGAGGCTGTATCCAAGGAAGGATAGGCTAAAGCCACCGGTTCGTGGAGATACGAGTCGGGATAGAAAATGAAAAAGTGTTTTTACCATTCGCCTTTGATTTTTAGCGTTATAAGAAGTCAAGTTTTGTAATCTTATATGTCATATTAATAAAATCAAGTCTCTATTTTATTTCACTTAATTTGTTTTGGTTTTGCGCTCTTTCGATCTTATTGTTATTTCAAGTATTTCAAAATAAAACGTAAGTTTTGAAAACCTTTATTCACCCCCCCCCCCCTCTAAGGGCGCCTACAGATCCAACAAGTGGTATCAGAGCAGGTTATTCCAAATCGGCTTAACAATCAGGAATTCTAGTGCTTTATAGTCATGATCTCGCTTCTACTAGTAAGAGAAATACTTTTATAGAGGGAAAGTGTTTGGCACCACCTTTATTTGAAGGAAAAAAATTTAAAGGGTGGAAAATATTATTGGAAAAATTCCTTAAGCCATTTGAAATTAAAATATGGAATATTACCCTTAGGATGACACCAAATAAGTTGAGTAGGGAAGAGTGTGTCCTAAATGTTAAATCAATGAATTGCCTATTTTGTGCACTTAATCAAAATATTTCCAAACTCATTTATACTTTTTCTACTGCATATGAGATGTGAAATTTTCTTAAAATAACTTATGATTCTCCATCTATAGGTATGAAACTAACACAAGAATTGGAAAACATATAAGATTGCACAAATGGTCAAGAAAGCTCCTCTCATGATGAATCAATATAATGGAGTGCACATCAATTGGAAGAGAAGATGAAATTTTATGTTTGGAAGAGGAGTGCCAAAAAGATAAAGATAACAAAGGAACTCTATGCTCAAATCTCACCACATCCAAAAGCGTCGTAAGGAAATCAAATTCCATCTTTTGTAATTCTATTTCTACATTACAACTAATACAAACTACTAAGCGTAAAGTTAAGAAATTAAAAAATTTAAATTCAAAATTACATTTAGAAAATAAAAACTTAAAAGCTAAATTTAATGTAGAAACAAAGATTGATGTGTTTGATTATTCTCCACCTTGCACTTTAATTGAAAACATAAAACCTTGTTTTGATTTCAATATTCTTAAAGAAAAACTCAAGGTATATGAAAAGGAGCATCTTAAAGAACATAATGAAAAATTATCTTCAGAAAATTCATCTTTTAAAAGTGATTGTGTTTTGTGTAAAAGTTATAAAATTGAAATTAAAGAGATGGATGAAACATTGAAGAATTTAGAAATAACTATCAAACTCATATTGACTCTATTGTTTCCACTCTTAAAAATAGCACAATTTCTTATAATAAAGCTAGACATAATCTTATGATCAAAATGATGAATTAAACTAAAAACTCAACTTGCTTATGAAAATTATGAATAAAAATTCTCAACACACAAATTCACAATATCAAGCAATATCTAAAAGCAAGTTGAATATAAATATGAATATCATGACTGAGCCTAATAATGGGAGTAAGAAACACAAAGTTTTTACCCCGCTAGCACTAGCATTATAATTTCTAGGTCTAGATACAAATTGTATCTCTATCAAATTTAAGAAACATGCATTATTCTTATGGTATAATATTAATTCGGCATAATAACATTGTCACCTAATGAATATGATTAGTTATCATGCTAATCCCATGCATTGTTAGTTATCATAAATTTTCCAAGATATAAAAATAGAAAATTTGGAACTTAGAATTCATGATAACAATGAGGTTTATATTATCATTCTAAAATTTAAACAAACTCATAGTTTATTAATCATTCATAAATCTAATCGCTTTATATACCCAGGAACATATACCATATTGTATGTCTCATAATAGCGGGGGTGTAGGATTGGATGCATTATAGACCTAACCTCTAAGTCATGTCTTGTCCTTAACCGGGGAGGGTTCTATTGAGGCCTTGCGAGGCATTGGGGGGAATGAGTGCTAGGTTGAGATTTCTCTAGTGTATGCATATTAGAGTAACACCCCAATCTACGACATGTGTGCATCTACTCATACTCATCCATCACTTAGTATGGGGCTAGAGTGTATACATATAGTCTGGGTATTTTTATCTAGGGCATACCTATTTTCATAAACATCATTTCACACTATAATCATTTAAATAATGCTTATTTGGCTTATTCGAACATGATAACTTGTGTTTTCATTTCCTATCTTTTTCAGGTTACATTATTTTGATAAACACAAGCCTTCGAAAAGTCAAAATGAATACCTCAGAAAATATATCTCATGCGATGTTTATTTTGTCATGTAAGAAAATGCTGACATTTCATGCAATTTGCACTATCTAGACATCTCAAAAAATTCTGAAATTTCAGCATGAAACTACTCTTGGGACACTTAATCAAGATAAATAATTAGAATTTTCAAAATCTTACAAAATAGTGTACTGTTTGCCGCGCTAGCACTAGCGCCGACGCTAGCTTTAGTGTTTAATTTTTTGTGTTTTTAAAATTTTGAAAAATCAATAAAAATATGTTCTTTTATATGTACTACCTATTTTTATCTTTACGCCATTATGCGATGTTTGAAAAATCAAATACAAAATTCCAAATTGCAAAAATGCAAAAAATATGCCTTTGCTTATTTTTATTTGTGTATGCAAGGTTTTATTAAAATAACAAAGATTTTTATGTTTCGTTACTTTGGAAAAAATGACACGCATGTTCTTTTAGATTTGGCTAAAAATGTTTCATTTAAAATCTCAAGTTTTCTAAACATTGTTTTGGCTTGTCATGCTTTGATTTTAATCTTGTTATGTGCAATGAAAAAGTCTATAGTGAATTGTGTAGGATTGCGTTTGTATGCCTCTAAGTATGAGTAATGTGTTATGTTTGATAATGATCTCTTCACACTCACACTTTTGGTAGACTACATGTGCCAATAATTCTTAACCCTACATGATTGTATAGTTTAGTAAGTTACAATATTAAGATGTCTATCTTTATTACCTACAAATTATTCAAAACTTTGTTGCACATATAGAAATGAAATTACAAAATTATAAATGTTTGCAAAAACAAGTGAATTCGGATAACTTTGTCTTGCTAAAAAATCAATAATAAAATGACAAAGATAACTCCACCAAGCACTACTTGAACCTCCTAATAATTCTTCATAAGCATTGTGAGGTTGAGCACCTTGGAAAGAATTGTAAAGTGTCTTGTGTAAACTACTTTAATACACTTCTATTTTGCACACCGGATCACAAAAAAAACTCTTATTGAAAATAAAATATGTGACCCCCAAGCACTACTTCGCTCCCTGATAAGTCTTAATGAGCATTGTGTGGGTGAAGCACCTTGGTAATTGTAGATGTAGTTAAATAGATTACATGCTTATTAATGTTTCTACTTCACTATATAAGTCATGTGTTCTGCATTATATCACTTGTATACTTTTATCAAAATACTTTTTATACACATCATTATCTCTCATAAAACTTCTACTCATGAGAATTGGACTCTAATGCTTCCTTACCTAAATTCTCTAGAAAGCTTTAGTAAAAGCACTAGATTGTAATGAATGATCTCTACAATGTTTTCATAACTTGAAATGCAAATTAATAACAATGTAGTTACTATCTTCTAGAATATGTGAAATCATGCTAGCCTTATTAGTATTTGAAAAATAGAACTCATTGCCTATTGTCATGAAAACTTTATTTAAAATCTTACTTGCTTACGAAAAATATTTCTTAAAAATATTGGTTTTATCCTAATAACATCACTTTTACAGCCTAACATCTCTTATTTCTATTATGATCTTTGAAATTCCAAAAAGATGTTTTCTTTGGATAAACAATTTATAGCCTTTCCGCTTATGCTATAACTCTTAAAATTTTGATCTTCAAAAACATCTTCTTATGTTTGGACTTAAACTCATATTTAGTCTTATGATTTTCATGCTTACAAAAAGATGTTTCTTGTATCTCTAGAAGTCTTCCGCAATAATACCTAATAGATTTTACCTTGCGCTTTCATGCTTATTTAAAGTCTTTTCTTTTGGAGTGTATCATCACTTGAATCTCAAAATTCCTTTTTCTTCAACAAGTGGTAGACTTGCTTGGTAAAGGTTACTTTAGGTTGTTCTAACACACATATCATTTTTATGCTAAAAACTCTGATTTATTTCTATGAAAATTTTTATACTAAAAACTCCTTATCGTTTCAATTCCTCTACAAGCTTGATCATGCCTTATCTTTTTTTTATCAAAATCCTCTCTTTATGCTCTTGCGTCCTAGAACTAACATGATAAATAATAAATGCTATCATATAGGAAAACTAACATGATTAATGATTAAAGATTATAGCTTACATATAAAGGCATCATTCACATAGCGGGAGCATGCATTTAGGGGGAGAAATTCTAAATACCAAACTTGACTTTTATCGTAAGTCATCTCACACACACATACTCATGTAGGATTCACCATGCTTTATGTATTAATTCTCTGATTTATAATTAATGGATTTGTTATTATCAAAAGGGGGAGTTTGTTGGAACATGGTCTTCCGCATATCCTAGGTTTGAGAATAACAAATCCTATATGTATTTGATCTTGTGTATTTAAGTGTGCAGGAAACAATGCAATATGACTCAAGGAAAACATAAGAAGGTTGCCCCCAAGTTTGAAGCAAAAATTTCAACATGGTTACTAGCGCCGGTGATAGTCACTATCACAGGTGCTAGGCTTGATTAGGCAAGTTCGGGAACTAGTTATTGAATGAGATTGTACTGGGCGGTAGCAGCTAGCGTAGGCAGTAGCGCGTCGCACAAGAGGAATTTTGGCAAGGTTTTCTTGGAATGAAAGTTACGCACACGCAAAATATTGCCTAAACCGGGATAGCGCCGACGATAGAGCTAGCGCAGGTGCTAGATCCAAGGCTATAAAATGGTCCCCTTGGCTCTGTCTTCTTCATCCTCTCCCACCCCTAAATTCCATTGCTTCGTGCCACATCATATAGAGGAAGATTGAGAGAGATACTCCCACAAATCCATGAATGCTTAAAGAGATCCGTGGAGAAGATTTCAATAGGCTTCATCATCGTGATGAAATACCGCATCGACTACGATTATACTCTACGGTACTTCATCTACTTCTTCAAGAGATCCACAAAGAGAGTTTTTATATTGTTATTTCATTTCTCTACTCTTTCGTACTCGTTTAGTAAATTTGCCTCGTGTTGGCGACTAGGACTGGGTAGGACTTAGGGCAGAAATTCACCTCATGTTATCGACTAGGTCTAGCGTGTAGATCTAGGGGGTGCTCGAGGCCATATCCGTGGAAGGATTGGCTAGAGCGGCTTGAGGCCGTATCCGAGGAAGGATAGGCAAAAGCCACCAGTTTGTGGGGATACGAGTCGGGATAAAAAACCAAAAAGTCATTTTACTATTTGCCTTCGATTTCTAGTGTTATTAGAAGTCAAGTTTTGTAATCTTATATTTCATATTAATAAAATCATGTCTCTATTTTATTTCACTTAATTTATTTTAGTTTTGCACTATTTCGATCTTATTATTATTTCAAGTATTTCAAAATAATACATAAGTTTTTAAAACCCTTATTCACCCCCTCCCCCACTCTTAGGGCGCCTATAGATCAAACACCATATTCATAAGGGCTGGGACAGTATCACTACTTGCAGAAGGCTCCTCTTGTCGCCTCGACATCCCCGCTTTGTCACCACCATCCTAGCATTAGAATAGAAAAAACGAATCAAACTCTATTCGCAAGACATCGAACACAAGGACACTCATGGTCCGGCAACGTACTTCTATGTGGACAACCTCTTAACGCGATCCGATTACACTAAATCTCAACAAGAACACAAACCCCTCTCTGATACCAAATTGTAACACCTCCCCAACAATGACTATATAATATAGGTCTGGTCGGGATCCCACAACATATAATCGCCCAACTTTTGTATTAAAAAGTGATATAGATTCTACCCATCTCAAAACTCAAAACAAACACCGTAAAAACATTTTAAAAAGACAAAGAAGTTATCTACATCTACATTAGAGTATCCTGGTCTTAAGGCCCTACAAAACAAATGCTCAAGTCATCAACCATAGCACATAAAATAATCAAAATATAATCACATTCCTATGCTACCTCGGTATGTAGCCAGAACAAAGTAAAGACAGCATAAATAAACAGGAAAACATGAGGGGGTACACTTCATGAGGCTTAGGACTTTTTGGCAGGCGAACAAGTTCCAGCCTACTATCCTTGTCCTGCATCCTAAACACAAAGAGCAGTACAACCAGGGTCAGCTTTGGCTGACCAACAATGGTGTAACAACACCCCTCCTCCCTGTCGTCCTAGCAGGCCCCGGGGAACTACATCACCCTGCAAGTCAGCACTTCATATGCAAATGTAATAAACAATACAAACATAAAAAACAACAGGTATGAGTGTCACAAGCATTATCTACGTTTCTATGTTGAGCAATTAAAGTAAGAGGCCTAATAATGCAGCATGTATGCAAACCTGGGTTTCACCCAAGGCACCCTATGGCGTGTATGATTCTAACATAACATCACACATCATCACTTCACAACAAATGAAGGGTACTCATCATTTCCCCAGGGGCGTGCAAGCCCAAGGCCAAGAACTCCACTGAGACCTCACCCCTTACATGGCTCACAATGCCATCGGGCGCATTAGCATACATGTTGTCGCCACAAACTCCAAGACAAAAGTCAAGAACTCCAATAAGACCTCACCTCTTACATGGATCACAATGCCATTGGTCGCATCAGCATACATGCTCTCGATCGTTAGTGCAAAAAGAGGACTCATCTTGCCCGGACACTCTCCACACATGAATCCCTGCATTCACGGGCTAGCCAGCCGACAACAAAGACGAGGCCACGCCTTCACATACAAGCGGCATCACAAGCCATTCACCACGCACAATATTTTCCTTTCCAAACAATCGTTCATTCTCACACAAAACAATAAAGCGGGCATCACAATGTCGTTTCACAGCAATCAGATTTCTATCAAAAATTCCTAAAGTGTACATTAAGCAACATCACCGAATCGAATAACCGGTCGCAATTTCGGCTTCACCCACAATGCCTAATCCACTAATGGAGCGGATATCTAATGCAAAATAATGTTGGGGACGGACTCAATCAACCCGATGGTTCTTCTTGAACCAAGGCGACCCAAACCCCTCTCATTTAAGAGATCCAGTGCCACAAATTTCAGAAAAAGAGAAGGCAAAATAAAAGATGCCATGCATGCATCCTAAAAATGGGAGAAGAGATGTCGTTACCCTAAGAGTCTCTTCCTCTCCATGGATCAGTCGAACGGCATGGTTAGAAATGAGCGACTTTGAGTCCTCTCCGTGGATCTGGTTTCAGATCGATGAACGGAGCTCCGATGCTCCAACAATGGCAGATCTAGCCCTTCTTCTTCCTCCAAACTCTTCCTCTCACCATAACCCACAAAATCACAACGGGCTTGATAAAAAGAGAAGAGAACTCTTCTACCCTATTTAAGACTTCCGGATGCACTTATATGATCCTTTGGATCAAGATCTAAGAAGATCGGATGTCCAAAAAATGCTACTTATGGATCTGCTCCCCCAAACTCTTCCTCTCAATGACCCCCTTTCGATGATTTCATCTCGACGAACCCCTATCAATGCTACTATGACATACAATGAACCTACCTCCGGTGTTAGAGCTATCGCCCGCGCTAGCGTTTCAATGAATCCCCCGGACGAAAACATCTCAACGGAATCGTCGAGACAGTAAGCCTTCTCGATGGGATGGCTACTGCCAGTGGTAGCACCTACCGCCCGGCGCTAGCTTCCAGCTATAGAAATCCTGCTCTTAGCCTTGGGCATTCCAACCTCCACACTTAGAGAAACTTCGGGTGTTACAACAAAAGTATCATTATCTCAGGCCCTGTTGCCCTGGCCTGGTTGCCCTTCTACATCGTACGATGCTGCTTCACCTGCTGCTGGGTGTCCTCCTAAAAATAGTGATGTAGAAACCGTTAGTCATAAAGACTAAGTGGCTTCAAATCCTCTCTCCGGACGACTCTCTGGCACCAGGAGGAAGGAAGGAGGGAGAAAGCTGCAATATAATTAGTAATATACAATATAACAAGTGGCAAGGAAAAATAAATCACAGTGAAGAGTCAAAAGTGTAATAGTACATCTACTCTAACAGTATAGTCCACAACAGAATATAATAGTACATGTACTCTAGCAGTATAGTCGGCAATAGAGTATAATAGAGCAAGTATATACAAAGATGAATTAAACCATAACTTATAAGAATTCCCATACAAGCTTATAAGTTAAGGGTCTTTTGCAATAATAAGCAACTCATCATATAAAGGTGCCCGTACAAGTTTATATGATGAGGATCTTTATGTTGTGCAATGCAATAAAATGCAATGAATGTATGTATGAAGACTCACCCATGATTACTCAACACTTTGATTTGCTATGTTGACATAGGCTTGTACTTCTCGCATTTCAAGGGTAGCTAACCACTCAGGCACCTCACGTCGTGGCCAGACGGAGATAGTGGAACGGGCTTCTCCACTACTAGATGGGTATGCACACTACCAGACCTAGGCCTTATGTGTGCCTCAACACTAAGAACACAACAACGGCGACCCTGCGTACTCTTACTCACTAAACAAGCTGAGTCTTGTGATGCAGAAGGGGATTTGGGAAGTAAGCACCAAAGGACCCAGCACAACCGGTCCTAGAGTCTATCTGTCGGCTTCTATCGGTGTGACAATTAGCAAGCCCGTAGACTCGCCACAAGTAATCCCCCAATAAGGATCTTTATGCAACCGTGTGAAGACTATACACACCCAAGTAATTCCCATTCTCAACCCGTGCTACCAAGCACCCACGGACTCCTAACCAAGTCCATAACACATGTTATTATTTACAAGTTCATTCAATGCTAACTAGCAGTCAAGGACCTACAAACCGAGTCCTTAATATCACACCATAGGATATGGAAACATCACTGCTACCCATACCGAGTTGTCATAACTCTTGTGCAGTGGTATGTGTATGTAAGGGAAATACTCTCTTTGATCCTATAGGACTACTTGTGTTCTAAATGCCATGTTCAAGTTTACTACATAAATATGCCCAAACGTATTAACCATACCAATCCCCATGCTGTATTCATAACATGCTTGAACATAATCGAATTCATAAGCACTATTTGATCACGCTTAGTCAATACCAATCACCCCATCCCGTTCTCCTAAAGGGTCATCAATCATAATCTCTACTAAGCGGTTATCGCAAATCTAACTCTCTGATAAATTCTAAAGTGATATAGATACGGATTTATACATGTTTCCAAAATCCTTGTCTAAATGAGCATCTTAATATTTCAATCCAGCATAATAAATTATAACAACACATTTAATTAAGGACTCATTTCAAAGCTAAATCCTCTGAAACTTCTACCATAGTTCATAATTAATGCTTGAATCATTCCCACCAAATTTCAACCTCATTCTATTACACAATACTAATTTATGGTACTTTACATTAATATGATAAGACAAGAAATTTCATGGCAAATATGTATCCAAAGATTCCGAAACAAAATAGGGTTGATCACAATATCAGCAGGTACATCCTTACCAAATTCTGTATGCATCCGATAAAATTTTTGGGAGAAATCAGTAAAACATTAAAACTGTATATATTCATAACAGTTTATAAAAACTGGATTTCTGGGAGCTACAGATCACCAAAAATAATGTGCTACCACATTCCGAAAAGGTATCGCGAAGGGCTACTACTTTCATGTTGATTCCAAGGTCCAGATCTAAGCAAAACCTTTCTAAAATTGGGTTTGAACCCAACAGAGTAAATCTGGACAGCAAGCTGTCCTGTACATAAACCAGATCATTTTCTGCACACCCATTTTCGATTTCACTTTGCTGGAGCTACAGAGCTCCCCTGAGAACGCACAACCACTCGCCGGAAAGGTCTTTCTGAGGGCTACATCTTTCGTTTTGAGCGCAAGATCTGAATGTGGGCAGATCATGCCTAAAAATAGGCTTGAAATCCGCCACGTGCAGAAAACAGATTTTTTCCTAAATATTATAAATTCCGCACGGATCATAAGACAGATGAACATCATCTGTTCATATTCTTCCTCCAGCACACACATAAATTATTTCGCCTTCTCTCCTTCAACGCTCCCTCAATAGACCACCGTTCTTCAAGAAATCAAGTCCTACAACTTCGTATTAAAGAGAGGAATTGATTGAAGATATTTTCTCGGCGAATGACGCCCTGGAATGGAAGTTCTAGCGTGGTCTCTTCCTAGAATACTCCATTGCTCTCGCTGAAATTAAGCTCTCTTGAGCCCAATATCTCTTCTATTTCTGATCTAAAGATCTAGCACCAAGGGAGAGGGGGTGAAAGTCACCTCATTCGTGGCCACGGATTGAATGCTCTTTCTTGGCGGCATGGTAGTCGTCGTATCTGACGAGCTTGCATCAAGCGGAGCTCCTAAGCTCGATTTCCTTCAAGGAGGTGGTTGGTTTCAGTTCTGAAGGTTTCGGTGAGGGTGAGGAGGAAGGTAAAATGAGAAGGAAGTTGAGGATCGGCTTTTCCTTCAATGTTCGGCTGATATGAATGGTTTTCCCATATTTTGGACAAGACACCTAGCCACATGTCATTCTTTCATTGGTTTAGATCACCTTTTACCTTGAAATGCGCAGGATAAGGTATGGGCTTAAAGGATTATTCCACGCCCTCAAAATACGTACCCAAAAAATTGGGAGGAAAAGCTAGGCACGATGAATTCATCGAGTGGACTAGACGAATCATTGAGACCACTCGATGATTCGTCAAGACACTCGATGATTCATGGAGTCCACTTGACGATTCGTCCACTCGATGAACCATCGAGTCCCCTCGATGAACCATCGAGTCCCCTCGATGACATTTTGGAGCGATGTTAAATTTGCTCAATGATCAGGCTATCAGGTTACACCCGCGATTTGGTCCTTCCCTTATTGAAGTTTCCTCAAATTTCCTCCTAAACTCTTGTCGGTCGAGACTCAATCTAAACCACCTCAAGGTTTCGGGCTTCCACCGAGCCCAAGATAACTCTCAGTGACACACACACTCCCGAGGGGTCTAGCTCAAATTTGAATGTTATACTGGGCCTCCGTGCTCTGTCAGATCTCCTGAGGGGCACCTCCACCATCGGTGGAACATCAATAGGCAATGCTCCCCTCCATCTAAAATATCCTCTTGATCTAGAATCTGCACAACTTCTTCTTCAGCACACCCTTCATTAGCGCCAACATTCTCTAGCTCAAGATCAACATCAAAACTTTCCACAACCTGTGGATCCTGTGGCATAGCAACACTCTCCTCACCAACAATCTGGTATTCCACGAAGAAAACATCTCTGCTTCTGATGATCTTCTTCTTTACTAGATCCCAGAGTCTATAGCCAAACTCTTCAAGTGGGAATCCCAGCAAGATACAGTCCCGGGACTTCTCATCAAGCTTCGATCTCTCCTTCTAGGGGATATGAACATGTGCCCTGCAACAAAAAAACCCACAGGTGTCCATATGACACCTCTTTCTCGGACCAAACACGCTCTGGATATCTACATAAAGGTGCAGAGGAGGAAAAATTGATCAAATGCACTGCAGTCTGTACGGCCTCTGCCCAGAACTACTTGCCAATACCTGCTTGAGAGATCCTGCACCAGATCTTCTCCACAATTATCCTATTCATCCTCTTTGTTAACCCATTCTGTTGTGGTGTCCTCGGGACTCTCTTCTCATGCACGATGCCATGCAACTTCCAGTAGGAATCAAAAGCACCAATGTATTCACCCCCATTATCAGATCTTACCCGCTTTGTCTGGTTCCCAGTCATCTGCACTACCTTTGCCCTGAACTCCATGAACTTTGCCAAGACATCGCTCTTATGTTTCAGGACATTAGTCCATACCTTCCTCGAGTGATCATCTATGAGTGTGACAAAGTTAGCAGCTCTACCCTTAGACTTGGGATCTATAGGACCACACACATCCGTGTGTATCAGATTCAGCATCCCTGCCTTCCTTTTTAGTTTATCTTGCGCAAAGGATACTCGTCTCTGCTTGCCAGCCAAGTAGTGATCACAAGTGTTAGGAAGCTCTCCTGATAATTCTAGAAGATCCTTGTTCTTCATCAAGATCTTTAGATTCTTCTCACTGATATGACCAAATCTACGATGTCACACCTTCATAGAGTTGTCTTCAGCTGCTTTCACACTCAAACTGCAGATCATGGCCCTTCCTTAGTACAAACTGCCGCATTTCTATCCCCTAGCCATCACCAAGGAACCCTTCAGCAGCCTCCAGGCACATCCACGTTCAATGCTGGTAAAGCCTCTATCATCTAGCCTTCCAACAGAAATGAGATTCATCCTCAAATCAGGAATATGCCTGACATCTTTGAGGATAACCCTCCCAAGATCATTCTCTAGGTGGACGTCTTCACTGCCATTGATCTTCAACACACCGACATTCGCCATCTGAATAGTGCCAAGATGTCATGCAGTATACGAGTAGAAGTAATCTCTATGAGGAGTGCAGTGGTAGGATGCACCACCATCCACTACTTAGTCTATGTCAACACACTCCTGGCATGCCGACCCACTACAATGTAAGCACAATGACCATCTTCAGCAATCGAGGCCACACCACCACCCTCATTGGATTTTCTTATCTCCTTAGACTTTCCCTTTTGATCTCTCAACATTTTGAAGCAGACTTTTCTGTAATGGCCCTTCTTCTTGCAGTAGAAGCACTCGATCTCCTTCTTGGACTTACTCCTGGACTTGCTCCTGGAGTTGACTCTTTTCACGGCCTGCTCCTTCCCTCCATGAGAAAAACATTCAATATTGAGCTTCCAGAGTCCTACTTTCTCAGCTCATCGTTCAACAGACAGGTCATCACCATCTCCATTGACACGACGCCTTCAGGTGCTGAATTGCTCAGCGACACCCCAAGACTCTCCAACACTCTGGTAAGGAACTAAGGATCATCAAAGCTTGTAACTTATCCTCCAAGGTGTTCTTCATGGCCTCTAACTAATTGATGATGCTTAGGGCAAGGTTCAAATGCTCTGTCATTTGAGAGCCTTCCTTATACTTCAAGTTCACAAGCTTCCTAATAAGGAAATGCTTGTTGGAAGATGTTTTCCTGTCGTACAATGCTTCAACATCTCTCCAAAAAGCCCGAGACAATGACACAATGGATACATGGTGGAAGACAGAATCATCTAGCCACTACCGAATGAATCCCACTGCTTTCCTATCCTTATTCTTCCACTCTGCATTATCTAACATGCTTGCTGGTCTCCCTGACAATGAGTCATGGAGATCTTTGCAATACAAGAGATCCTCCATCCAAGGCTTCCATATATTCTAGTTCTTGCCATTCATGCTAACCATTCTTGTGTTCTGCTCCATCTTCTACAATAGTCCAACAGTCTGAGACAAAAAACTTAATCAGAATTCGGAAGATAGGGAGCGGACCAATGTCGTCACCTACCATTGACCCAAATATAAATCAAAATGTCTAATCAAACACTTAGGAATGAACCTAGCTCTGATACCACTTGTTGGGATATAACCCACTAAAGAATCTGGGCACACTAAAAGAAAAAATTAACAGTAATAACACAAAAAAATTATAACACAACCAGAGAACAACAAATTTCACGTGGAAAAACCTCTCTAAAGCAATGAGGGAAAAACCACGGGGCCGGCCACACAAACAATCCACTATAAAGTTAATAAGGATTACAATAAACAATCCAGATTTGCCAAACCTAGATTCCCCTTGGATTCATAGATTAAATTCCCTCTCAAACCACGGTGAAAATTCTTCTCAGGAAAAAGGAAACAAAAGAACTCAAATCTCTCCCGAAGCACCAAAAAGGGTAAACAGAGACAAGACTGAGCAAAAACTCCTTACCACAAAGACGAAGAATACCAATATTGAGAAACCTGCATTTTGTCCTAAAGAACTCCTCCGGTAACAATGGCAGCAAGCACATCTTGCACTTTAACATTTTTCTCTTTGACGGCTATAACTGGAACTTACTCTCTCTGCCAAAGATCCCTGCCTATTTAGGGTAAATATGCAAACTAATCTTGGCCATCCAAAACAATTCCAAAGCAATCTGACGGCTCTCGATCATGGATTAATATAACAGATCCCGCCCGCTACCGCTCAGCGGTAACAACTACAGCATCGCGATAGCTATTAAGGCGACACTGTCTCGATGATATCAGCGACACATCTCGTCTATATGTCCCTATCACGTCGACAACACTACCGCTCATAGTATCACTACCGCCAGACATTAGCCCTCAACTCTAAGTCATCTCGACAACACAGATTATCTTCTTGTCTATGAAGCCTGGATTCTCAATGATATGTCGATATGATACCGCCGACGATAGACTTACAACCCGACAATAGCTAACTGATTGAGAATCTGTTATTATACACAGCCTCCTTTTCTTGCAAGAACATAGCTCCAACCATGATCCACAAAACTAGCATTGTTCTACTTCCTGATCGAAACTAGGGAGCACGAGGCGTGATCTCCTTCATCAGATCGCTGGGTTTCGGTTTCTCCCTTCAACAAGAACTTCATTGCAATCCATTGAAGTACTGCAGTTAATTGCATATCTGTTGGATGTGCAATGAACCCAACAACAAACACGAACTTGAGCGAAACAAAGAAATTAAATGTGTATTACTCAAAATGAAATGATTCATACATCTGATGTTGTTTCCTTCTAGATGCAGCTATAACACAAGAGAAATAATAATTAATCCTAAGTCCTAACCTGGCTATTTATAAGAAAAATTTTAACCATCATTGCTTGATCGAGGTGTCACGATAGTTATGCCAGCTTTGTCTCAATTGTTGGCGAGATTTTTCTATACTGGCCCTGCTCCCAATTTGGAGATGGGGCCGTAGCGATTGCGTCACGTGGCGGGTCTTCAAGTGAACATGAAGTGATGTATATGCGAATAATACACATGTGACTCCATTTTAATAAAATGAGCAGGCATCTTCTTCTTTCTTCCGCCGGCCCTAGGTCAACTAAAAATGCATTTTCTGCCGGCAACTTCACGGAGACGATGCTCTGGAAAGCTTTATGTGTCATTTTGCCTTCTCCATCTGATTCAAATCTAATGCCAGCAACTTCAATGAGATATTTGATCACGTGAGTTTCTTTGAATCTCTCCTACCTTCATTGTAATTCTTCCTAATTAAACCTAAAGCATGTTCTGAAATTTTAGAGAAAGTTTTCCCTGACGTATATTTTTTTGTTCCTTGTGAATTAATTTGCTCCTTAGCCCGTCCATCGAGAAAATATGTTCTTACTATGAGAAAAATTTGATAATAGTGCACAATTGTTTGTCAGACGAGTATAATTGTTTGTCGGATGTACACATTTGCTCGTTGGGCGGGCGAAGGATCAAAATCTCTTTTCTACTCCCGACGAACATATTTGCTCTCCCGATAAAATGTTCACTGGGCGAACAATGTTGTTTCCCTGTGAACAAATATGTTTACTGGAGATCAAATGTGCTCCTCGAGGGAACATTTTTCTTTGCCCTGTGATCAAATTTTTTTTGCACGGTGAGCACTTTTGTTCATCGGGCGAGCTTGAAGCAAAATGCCATCCCGAGGCTATAGCCATATAGGAATGATAATTGCCCAATGATTAGTTGATATTAATGAGGTTCAGTTTCATAGATGGAGAGAAATACTAAAGTGAGAAGACCACACCTAATGTGTTTAAGATAATTTGTTTCTTATTTCGTTGATTTAGCGATGCCGGTAATCTCCAAATTAGATGAAGAGTGCAAACATGTAATTGAAGGTTACGACACATTGCACACCTTTTTGACTTGCCATGGCAAAGACAGAATGTTCTTATTCTTTATGCCTTTAGGATAAGCTTTAATGTGGATGACTATGCATTTAACATCGGAGGGAAAGTTATTGCATTTACTATAAATGAATTGGAGGCAATTTTGGGCTTGCCAAATAAAGGTGAAGAGTTAATAATCATGCCTAAACCTACTGCTAAAATGACAAGAACAGTGAAAGTCTTGGGATAGTTTAAATCAACTTAGAGGGGGCGGGGGTGAATAGGTGTTTATGAATTCTAAGACTTTAGCATCTAATTTAAAGATTGAGCACAGAAAATAAACACAGCACAGAGGGCACAATAATTTATAGTGGTTCCCCAGTATGCGTACTCCACTTTTCCACTCCACCTATCTTGCAGTATGCTGGCCTAGGTAAACTCCACCAAAACTCAGATCTTACAGATCTTACAATTCAGAGTCCAAGAATCCTACCCCAGGAATACAATCTGATTCCCTACCTCAGATCCCCTTCCTCAGGAACCTACAACTCAGATTCTATCCCAGAATCCTATCTAAGGTTTATAACAAAACCCCACCTCAGGTTTATAACAAAACCCTTTAACAAAATTGATCACAAGATTTATTTATAATAGATCTAGACTCAAGAAGATGTATCTTGTAAAGTATTGAGTCTTCATGGGCTTTGATGAAAACAACCCTCATTAGATCAACAACAGATCTTAATATTATCTTCACTAGAATTGGATCTGACTGAACCTTTTAGTCCAAGGGATTCTTTTCTCTTTTAAATATTGGAAGAGAAGATCTTGAGCAAACTTAAGAGTACTGGTTGATTCATTGTTGAACTCGTCTTCTTCTAAAAGTTGTTCTCTAAAAAGATTGCCTGTCAGATGCACTTAGGTTTTCTGAGAGAATACTATTCGATTGATTATAATTCAAGGATTAGAACTTTCCCTTCACATCTCAGTAGTATTCATATGACTGAGAGCATTAATGGTCAAATCCAAGAATCTATGTCAAAAATTTATTTCCTTAAGGGGCTGATCTGATTAGTGCAATCGGCGGCTGCAGAGATTAGAATATCAATAAATTGAACTGTCTGGATGATATACAAGTTGTCTCGATGATATTTCAACTTATCTCGATGATACTTGAGCTCTTCAAGACGATATCTGGAAATCAACACGATCACTATCTTCAAGCCGATTATATGCGTACCAAGATGATATTTCAGCTTGTCAAGATGATAAGACTTATACTTTATATTAAGCTTTGGACTATCATGATGGGGTCATATATAAACGATATGAACTCAAGTATTCATCATTTCAATATGATTCTTGAAATATCGTAGAGACTTCTTGACAATACTTTAATTGGTCTCGACGATAAATGACATACAACTTTAACTTCAACCAAGGCTTCAAAACTATATTCCTTGAAGCTTAAGGTTATTAAGCCGATATTTCATGATTCTCTGAACCTAATCAAGATGATATTTGTCTTTATAATTTCTTCCAATATCCCTTGGACTTTATTGATTCCATGAGTTATTATGAGTGATTTAACATTATTTAAATATCCATCTTGAAACACCAAAAATAAGCTATGCATCAAATACAAAGTGAGTTTATCTTTATTTTGAGGACTTCTTCAAATCAGGATAATTGTGGACAATTTTTGCAACAATCTCCCCTATTTGAAGAAGTCGGAACCTCAAGTAAATATGAACTTCACATAATAAAAATATCAAAACTAATCATGTGTATCTTCTAAGGTGGTTCTGAAAAATGAAAACTAATACCAATTTTTACATCACATTGTTACCTTCTCCCCCTTTCTGGCTTTTCAATTTCTACTATTCTAGGGGATATGAGTCTCTTGTAATATTCTCCCTCTTTCTGACTTCTTCATAAGTGGATTGAAGAATATTATCCTTGCACTTGATCATCTATGATAGATGACTCTAGATGAATCTCCCCCTCAACAACAAATTACTTTTGAAAGACTTGCCTTTCAAGCTGACATCTATATCCATTGAATCTGGGACTAGCTCCCCCTTACTGTGTAACGACCCCCTCCCTGTAATTGGTCATAGATGAGAGGATCGTTATGCCCAGGGTAGTTGCCAGACGGAATTGTTAGCTAATGCGCTAACCTCCATTGTATGACAACTGTTCTGTTAGGCGAGTTATCATTACATCACCGTATACAAAACTATAACAGAAGACAGATGAAAAAGATGAAGTGCAAATCACATTTTTCATATATAACAAGGGTTTGGATTACAGCGAAAGACTAGGGCTAAGACATGCCCGGATCTCTAGGACTAGCAGGTACCCTTAAGTCAAATTTGGGGCTACTATATGTCGAGATAACTATAACTACTACAAGTTTATCTAGAACATGCTAATATACATAGTGCAGAGGGACAAACTCACTTATGTTGGCACTTCCTCTACTATAGGAGATGAGACTGGTCCATGACAGCGGGCATCTCTATTTCCATCTCTATCTCGAATATCTTCGGTTGGGTCTAGTGCTACAGGAACTACTATGGCTGGGGTTCAAGGAGGGGGTTGTAACAAACCGTTAGTCAATTTAACTAAGCGGATTCCCTTCCTTTCGCCAGATGCATCCTAAAGCATTGGGTGGGGGGGGGGGGGGGGGAGGGGTAAAAGAGCACAAACAGTAATATGAATAAACCGAGTAATGGGGGAAAAGTGAGTGTTGTGTTATGAAACAGGTAGCATGGAAAGCTTAAATAAATCAACTTATTAGAATGCTCATACATCCTTATAACTTGAGGGTCTTGTTCTGACATAGATATTAAATCTAACATGTAATTTGATAAAAATATACAATATGAATGTAGGAGTATGGTATAGAAATAACTTAACTTATAGCAAAAAAAAGAGTGTTGAGGCAAGATTACTTTTGGCCTATGATCAGCAATGATGCTGCCATGTATGCAAAGAAGTGTCAAAAGTGTCAACTCTTCACACCACTACAACTTCTACTAGCGTAAAGACTCAGGATAATAACGACACCATGTCCCTTTGCAATCTGGGGAATGGACCTGGTAAGCCCTTCCCCTAGGCCAGTGGGCAAAGGATGTTCCTCCTGGTCATGATTGACTACTTCTCCATATGGCTAGAGGTCAAGGTGATAGCAAAAACAACCTCGCAGGTAATCAAAAACATCATTTGGGGAGAGATAATCTGTCGGCACAGGATGTCCCTAGCTATCGTCATAGATAACGGGCCGCAGATTGCTAGCAATGAGCTCACCAGCTTCTGCAGTCAGTTGAGCATCGGCCTTTGCTTCGAATGCATCCATTATAACAGGAGCTACGGACAAGTGAAGGCAGTGAACACAACCATTATAAATCTGTTAAAAAAGAACATAGAAAACCTGAAGGGTAACTAGGTGGAGCAGCTCCCCTCAGTTCTATGGGCTTTATGAACTGCTCCCAGCATGGCTACAGGGGAAACTCCTTTTAAACTCTCCCACAGATCTGAGGTCATTTTGCCACTAGAGTTCGAGGTACGATCCACTCGAGTTGTGGCCGCGGGGAAGGAGTTGATGAATGGAGGGTGGAGAACGGAGAAGAATAGTTGCACTCACTTTACCTCGTAGAAGAACTTTGAGATATGACAACCATTCACTGGGAGGAGATCAAGAGCAGGATGGCCAGGTCATTCGATAGACATATTAGAATCAAGTATTTAGCAAAGGGGGATATTGATCTCAAGAAGGTCTACGCATCAGGAAGGTCAGCAATGGTTGGAAAAATTCAACCCAACTTGGAGGGTCCCTTTGTAATTTTTGAAGTGTTAAATTCAGGAGAGTATGGCCTCCAAAATGTAGAAGGAGTCCTTGGCAACAACTGGAGTAGAGATGACCTGAAGCATTTTTATTCCTATTTGATAATAAAATTCTTATCTTTGTTGATTCATTTTGTAATGCGTGAACTTATGCCCTGCCGGGGAATGGGGCTAGGAACCAAAGGTTCCATGCTATTAAGGAGTTAAAATTTCTTGTGTAAAAAGACCCCTGAGACTGTTCTGCTGACCAGGCTCACAAAAGTTGGCAGGGCAGGTTGACAACTTAGGTGGCAGGTTAAGAGGTTATGTTGAAAGACCCCGTAGATGGTTCTACTGACCGGGCACTCAAAAGCCGGCAGAGCGGGTTGACCACTCAGGTGGCAGGTTAAGAGGTTATGTTGATAGACCCCTGACAACGTTTCGCTGACCGGGCTCTCAAAAGCCTGTAGGGCAGGTTGACCACTCAGGTGGCAGGTTAAGAGGTTATGTTGACAGACCCCTGAGCTGGTTTTGCTGACCGGGCTCTCACAAGCCGGCAGGGCAGATTGACCACTCAGGTGGCAGGTTAAGAGGTTATGACGGAAGAGCCCCTATGATGGTTCACTGACCAGGCTTTCACAAGCCAGCAAGGCGGGTTGACCACTCAGGTGGCATGTTAAGAGGTTGTGTCGGAAGAGCCCCTAATATAGTTACGCTGACCGGGCTCTCATAAGCTGGCATGGCAAGTTTACCACTCATGTGGCAGGTTAAGAGGTTATGTCAGAAGATACCCTGAGATGGTTTCGCTGACCGGATCCTTACAAGCCTGTATGGTAGGTTGACCACTCAGGTGGCTTGTTAAGAGGTTATATTAAAAGACCCCTAAGACAGTTCCGCTGACTGGGTTCTCACAAGCCGGCGGGATAGGTTGACCACTCAACTGCCACATTGATGCACAAATCTAGTACGCCGCTATAGGCGGGAGCGAGACAGCGGTATGAAATGACACTTTCAATGATCGTTCAAATAATAGAAAATGGGCTAATTTTCCTAAGCATCGATCTCACAAGGAACACAGTAAGGTGGATTTATCTATAGAGGAAGGACTTGAGATTGAAGTCCTGTAGATTAGATGGGTTGCGGAAGTTTCGTATTGGTTTGTGGAAAACAAAATAAAATAACCTAAATTAACAATGCAGGTCGCCGGCAATGCTTCGTAATATGGGGGATTATGCAAGCCGCTATGCACTTCTTTGCTCGTCCGATGGATGAGTAGGCACACATAATGGATTGGTAGTCGAGCGTAATGGCTTGCAGAATGGTAGAGTAGGCTCACGTAGTGGATGAGTATGCTTGTGTAATGGAAGAGTAGACTCATGTAATGAAATGAAGGGTGTTGGAGGAGTCGACTCACTTCAAGTGACTAATAAACATATAACAACATTTCATAAACATGAATTATCATGAAGAGCAAATTTGTTTATAGCACAACATCATCAATAAAATGAAGAACACAGTCAAATACATCCACACAAGTAGAAAAAAAATGCAGGAGATACAACCGAATCTAGAGGCTTGTTGTAGAGTCACGGTAGGAGTCATCGGGTCGTCAATCCATGTCCAAGCTCGAACAGATGACCGTGCGTGGATCGTGCGATACTTAACGCGCAGAAATTTCCCAGGCTGTCACAGTAGCAGACCGTGCAATTTTGATCTCATACGAGCAAAATAACTCGTGCGAGAACAAAATGGACGGTTCAAGACAGATCACTTGAAAAACCAGGCAAATAGTCATATCGTACGGTTTCTATCGCGCAAAGTTGAATCCAACCGTGCGTAAAGAAAATGCAGGGGAAATAATTCATAAACTTTATAGATAAAAAGCCAGGGTCGTGCAATTTGATCACGCACGGGCAAAACAGCCCGTGCGAGAATAAATTGCATGGCCGGGGCAGATCACCGTTCTTGGCCTCTGTAGGCATGGCACGGTCGAAACAATCATGCGTGAAGAAAACGCATGATCGTGCGATGTCTACTAGAAAGAGTTGGGCAACAAAGAGGGATCTGCCCACCTATACAGCCAATCAAACAGCCTGGAGCACTCCTGAGCACACAAAAAAACATTAATCAGCAAAAAAAGGAAATTGGGAGCACAAGATGCTTACCCCCTACAGAATAGTGCTCAATTGCACACCACAATGGGCCAAAGTGTGCACTTCGCGTGAGAAGAGAGAACCAGTGAAATATAGGCAATAATGAACTAAAAGTGAAGTGCATGTGCTTGAAAACGAGGCTAGATGAGTCCAAAAAACCTTAAATAAATCAGACTCATCACACCCTCAGACTTAACCATTTGCTCGTTTCGAGTAAACCATCTCTTATGCAGACAAGAAAAATGATAGTTGGCATAGTAATTGTAGAGGCAGACTATCATGCGAAGTCGCATACACAAGTGCGTAGGAATACAGTAGAAGGAATTTTGAATTACACATAATAGTTTAAACATATCTAAGAGCGTAACTATATATTATTTCTACGCAAAAGTTGAATCATGGTGAATAAGCCGGTTATGCGTAAGGAGAAAGTAAACTGATTGCTAAGGCGAGCATTGCCGAAGATCGGTGCTCGGAACAACCTCCATTGAAATCCATCTGTGTCGGTGACCATAAGCTCACCCGTTCGCACTCTCTCCAAGAAATTGGTTTGGTTTAATCATTGTGTGAGCCAGTAGGACTTTAGGTTAGAGATTAGGCTTAGGTTATGGTAGGGTGTACAAGAATAAACATGAGGGCTCAAAGCACCTAAACCAAAAGAGATAAGGCAAAACTAAGATATCCAAGCAGCAACAAAACGCGCGGGTGCACCACACCCCTAGACATGAACATGTAAACATGGATGTGTGCACCGCCTACTCCCAATACACATCTCATATAGATTTTCAATTATGCTCTTTTCTCTTTTTTTTTCTTTTCTTTTTTGAATTCTTTTCATTTTCTTATTTCAATTTTTTTTCACACAATTTTTTTCTTTTCAGCAAATATTCAAAAGAGCGCACCCACATATCCACAAGAAATTCATCTCATCAACTCTCCCACAATGAATATAATTGTACTCTAAAGCTCGGGTTTGGGTGTGAGACTAGGATCGGCTTTTGGCTTTGGTGTAATTTACGTGGAGCTGAATCAAAAGGATGGGGTAGGCACAAAGGGGCTTGCGAGGATCAGACGATAGGAATGGCACAAAAGCTCAACCTGGCCAAAATGATGGCCGACATCATGCGCACGCACTGAATTAACTTGTGCCAACTCTTTAAGAGTCGCTTGGGGTATGCTTTTAGCTACCGAGAAAGAAAATCCTTCCTCCCGACTCGAGCAATACAAGGTTAGCAACCGTCTACACACATCCCTACGCTACCGTCAGATTCACACCGAATCACTTTTGAGTAGAATAAACAATATTTACGCAAATAGAAATACTATAAAACTATAATCATTAAGAAAAATTAATTCTACACGGATTCCTACGCGAGATGCGAGTACTAGACTAGAGCACTACATGAGTCAATGTTTTACTCCGTCTCACAATCCTAAGCCACTGTAGAGATTTTGCCCAATTCACGAAAAAGAAATGAATTAAACATGTAACTTGCCTACTTTTAAGCGTGCTCATGTGGGTGTTGTGGTGTGCGGGGAAAAGAAAAGTCAAAATGATATAATCAATCTTCTAGCATGCTCCTAATATAATGTGATTGGTGCACAGCAGGTAACGCCATGAATTCACTCTACCCCAGACTTATGTGAAACTATATATAGAAATGTGATCGTAAAATGAAAATATGCAGGGAGAGGTTTAAAGTGTACCCCTTGCTCAGAAATTGAGCATACCGGATGATGCATGAAAATCATGAAAAATAGCAGCCTCCGACATCCCAAAATAACGCAAGCACTGCAGGAAACACAACTCCAAATGAAAGAAAATATAAATACTAAAAGATTTGCGGATTAGAGAAATAAAAACAACCAAACCTAGGTTGTCTCCCAGTAGTGCTTTTGTTTACCGTCGTTAAGCTGGACTAAATACCTGTATTATGCAGTTTTAATAAGTGTCTAAATATAAAGCAAAATGTAGAAAGTTATAACTATTGCTATTACAAAAACCATTAGAGAAATCAACTATACAATGCTTTAAAATAGTAGCTAGCAATGAACGATATGGATCCGAAGACCAAAAAACAGCAGTCAAGAAGATCAGAAGCATTCCATCTCCAAGTTTCATCTTTCTTCATCCTCTTCATCTCCTCCAATCAGTGGTCATCGATGAAATAACGTTTACCACCTACACCCAATCTTTCAAGTAAAATGCGGGCACTGATGATGAGGTGGAATAGGCGATTAAATTCATCATTGCCATCTATTTTCCCTTCCATGACTGGTGCTCTAAATCACCCAAAAATGGGTCCAAAAATTCATGCACCTACAGGGGAATATACAAAATATCAGAAATTAAAGCAGGAGGGGAAGCATAAAGAATGAACTTATCAAAATCAGCATTATAAGAAGGATGATTAGGAAATAAAATGGACGAAGAAGAAATGTAACATCCCCCAAACAGCTAGACCCCTAAGTTGGTTTTGTTATGACTAGGTCATGACAAAACCATAGGAAGAGCTCAAGACCTTGTGAACATAGGTGAGAAGGAGAAAACCCAAGTGGTCTACAAATAGCAATTTTCAGATACCAACCCTAGGGTTGGACTTTAGGACCCCACCTTGAACCTTGACCCCACAATATCATCCCTAACCCATTAGAGATCTCCTTGAAGCACCAGTGACCCATTGGGGTCAACCTAAGAGGCCAATTAGACTAATGTCAACCTTAACCCTAAATTGGTCAAACTAGCTCAACTAAGGTCAATTGGCCCCCACCATGCCAAATTGACCCTGCCCCTACCCTTATATGGGTACTAGGAGCCTAATGGACCAAAAAGCCCCATCATGGGACTTGCAATTGGACCAATTTACCATTGCCCTAATTTAGGTCAAAATGATCTAATTTGCCCAAATTGGACCCAATCCACTTGGGCTAGACCCAATTAAGGTGGTCCACCACCTAATGGGGATTGAATGCTGCTGAGGTGGCCATTCAATTTGGAGAGAGTCGGCCAGGAGAGAGAAAGCCGATTTTCGAAGAGAGAGAAAGAAGGGGGAGTTAATGGAGGAGAAGGAGAAACCCCTCAATCTGAGCAGTTAATGGCTCCATTCATCTCCCCTTGGGGAGAGGAGAAGTTTTCAACTTCTTCCCGGCCTAATTGATGGCCAATTCATCCCCCCAAGTGTAACTGAAATCTCCACTTATGTCCATTAATGGCAATCCGAGTAACTCCCCACCCTTAGCCTCAATCGACCCTTTTAACATCTTCAGAGGTTGGAAAGGAGTGAAACCCCCCCGAAGAAATCGAGCAACAGGAGCATGGATCGGCATGGCACCAAAATCTCCAGCACCGTCAATGGAAACTCGCCAGAATTCACGCCACCAAGCCCCCACACAGGTCCGATCCTCTTCTCCTCCCTTAATGCTAGATATTTTCATATTTCGGGACTTGATCCGTGCTCAATAGGGCTCGGATTTGGGTTTCCAAAAGAGTACGTTACGTACTCTTTTTCCCTCTTCTAAAAATTAGAACCGACCACCTCCAGCCGGCCAACCACCCCTATCGTCAGCCACCACCTCAACGGAGGTGGTGGTGGCATTGGCCGTCCGGAAAGAGGCGTAGGTGGCCGGGAAATCACCCCGCAAAGAGGCCCAGGACGGGCTGTCGCGAGTCGTCCAACGATTGGGGACGATGATGGAGAGCCGTCGGATCTTAATTTTATTTTTTACGGTTATTTCATTTGTTTCGTCGAGCGCTGTATGAAATTTGTCGAACGAATAATTCGTCGAACGGGAGGTGTTCAACTTTAGTCGAGCGCTGTTATAATAGAAATTAGTCGAGCGCTGTTATTAAAGATATTAGTCGAGCACTGTTATTAGAGAATTTAGTCGAGCACAGCTGCGTTCGGCTTTCCCCGAACGAAGATTTGATCTGCTTTCGTCGAACGCAGATTTGATCTGCTTTCGTCGAATGCAGAGTTTGAATTTGGTCGAACACAGAAACAGTTATATAATTAAATGTTTATAAGATTTCTGTCATTTATTTTGTTGTACTTGGATTTAATTATTAAAAATACTTAGGGCCCTTTACAGAAAAAGTGGTCAACAACAAAGTTGTTGCCCTTGGAGTCTACTTTATTTTAAAATTGATTTCTCCCCAAAAGGAGTTCTGTAATTGCCTGTAGGTCCATTTTGGTGGGGCTGGTCCCTAGTGTAGGACAGCCACCATTTCTTGAATAACATTTGATTGGAAAAAGATATGGACTTGAGATTTGAAACATAGTCTACTTATACCTTCACAAACATCATATCAAAAGATGGGATTTTTAGGAGAAATGTTTTCTAAGGTTTTTGAAATAATTTCATAAATCATCTAATAATAAATTAGTGGGTTAAATGACCTCCAATGCCCTCCAAATTTTGGTGGGTGCTCCTTAGGGTTACTGTATTACCTTGGTAAAATTATCAGCCCAATTGGGACAGTTTTGTTTGAATATTTTGTAAACCCAAGTTAGGACAAATTGGGTCAAAGTTAGGGTATGGTGTTTACCTTGGGGTATGGTTCAAAACTCATCACCATGAAGTGAGACCTTGGTAACTGGTTTAGGATCAGCTAAGACACCTCCTTGAGTGATATGGGGTGGTGTGGAGGTGGTTAAGCCCTAGAACACTAGTTTTATTCCTAGGTGTGCAATTAGAACCTTGTGAAGGCCATGTGGTCAAAAGTCCCTTGATGGTCATGAAACTTGGTGGATAGGTTCATAGGGTGTAAATAGGCACTGGATAATTTTATAAGAATTTTAGGAGTCAATATTACCTTTGAATTAGGACTTAACCCCTTTAGGGAAACTTCATATAAGAAACATTTACATGCTTAAAATGTCTTGGATGATGATGAAACTTTAGTGGTGCCCTTATAATCATGGTTTAGACCTCTGGTAATTTTTGTGGATTTTATTAAATAATTTAATCTGTACTTCATTCTTAAGGCACCTGTTTTGATTTAAACTTAAGAAAAATATTTGAGGGTCGAAAACTCATTGTTAAATTGTGCAAATTGGTGGTAGTACCTTTCAGAACATTATCAAGCTCTGTGAATTTGTATAGAATTTTTAAAGACTTAAATCAGTAGGCTACTTCACAATTCATTTAATTTGAGGTTTTCTTAAAGTATTTAATTTAGTGAGAAAATGATTTCCTTAAATCCTGAAACTTAGTAAGTGGCCTTTTCTGGTGAATACAAGAGCTTTGTAATTTTCCCATAATTTTAGTGTTGATCTTTTTTTGGTTCCTCCATAAAACTATGATTTTGGATAGATGATAAATAATTAAATTAGAGGAGAATTTCTTACTGTAAAAATATGATATGCTGTTTCTGATATTATTTAGTCACCATAGATTTATCATATTTTTTGAAGAGCCATATCATAAGATTTACTTACACTTCATGTTCATTTTCATACTTGGCAAATGTTTGGAGAAATTAAAATAAATATTAATAAATTAGGGAAAAATATGATTCTCTGGAAGTAGTCTTATAACATCATGATAGACCTCCAGTAAATAGCTTGGGTCAGTTGGATGAATATTTGGAGTACCTCTAGTTGTGAGCTTCATATAATTAGTTTGGTCTGCGTTTAATAAAACTATGGAATTTGAGAATCAAGTGGATCCTTAGGAGGGAATGGGAGGTAAGTGGTTTACCTGGTTTAGTTGAGAAGGTATGATGGTCAACAAGAAGGATTATAGATGGTAAAGGTGTGCTTGGTGAGTTATAGGTAAGTTGCACTCAGGGTCGATGAAAGATCGCCTTGGAAGTCATAAGTCACTTAGGGTTAATTCAAGAGTAATGACGAGGAGGGTGTCCTTACGGGTAGATAACAACAACACTAAGTGTCTTGAGAAAGGGAACTTTGGGGTGTCATCCCATTACAGTTCCTAGTACCGTAGCGAGCCTCTTACAGGGTAATCCTCGGGAAGTCTAAGATTAACCATAAGTCGTAGGAGTAAGAAGTTGTTATATAAGATTAACTTAATAACGCACACACGCACACCCCGTAGTTATGGGAGGTTAGTTAGTTTGGTTGTACGAGCGATAGGCTCGGTGGTTGTAGCAGCAGACTAGTTAGTCTAGTGAGCTTGTGACTTAGTAATGTCGTTGGTACGGACGGGTTGGTCCGGCGAGCCGGTGGCTCGGAAGGTTATGGTAATGGGCGAGTTAGTCCGGGGATTTTATGGCTCGGGATATAGTAGATCATGTTGCATGTGCATGAAGGTGGTGGGTCTCCGGTATTTGACGGTCGTTCACACCGACTTCAATACGTTGACTCGGCAAGTGTGGAATTTGCACTTATCCTTGAAAGTCTGGTGGTCCAGCCAGTAAGAGTACGCAGATTCTCCGCGGTTTTCCGTTGAGGCATACGATAGGTCTAGGTAGGGCAGTGTGAATACCAACCTAGAGGTGGGCGAGGCCCAACCCACCGCTTTCGTTTGCCACTACGGGAGTATCCTGGGAGTCTTGCTAGCTCCAAAAAGGGGGAACTAAAGGTCTATGCGCATAGAGTCGAAGTGGGTGAGTTGCACTTGTATGAACATAGCATAACTGCCTACCTTGTCTGTCATAGCATAAACATTGCATTTCAACCCCTACCCCTATCGTATAAGTCGGTTATGGGACTTCTTATACGATAGGCCTTGCTAAACGACCCCTTGGTCTATAGGTTTGTATGGGCATTCCTATAAATCAATGGTTACTTTTCTATTACTATTTCCTTTACTTACTAGACTTTACTTATTCTTTACCTGCTCTTACTATGCCCATTTACTGCTTCAGTTATATAAATACACATGTGTAGTGTAGAAACATTTCCTGTACCACTGTCACCTGCTCTTTGTTATACCCCTTGATGTCCTCCGCTTCATCCTTTCCGCTCGGTGCCTAGGAGTCACCGGGGGAGGGGAGGGGGATTGGCTTAGTATTTTTGACTAACGGTGGTGGACCATATCATTTTAGGAGATCGAGGAGACGCAGCAGCACCAGAGGCCGGTGCAGACGGAGGCGGGCCAGCCTATTACAGGAGCATGGGATTCAGGATCAGTGAGTGATCAGTTAGCTTCCGCGAGTGATCTTGTAGTGAGGATATGATGTACAGGGCATGAGCCCTTTATTATTGTAACCCTTGTTATCTTTTTATTCAGTTATATCATGTGGACATTTTTATATTTTTCATGTTGATTCTGTGGACTTGTCTTCTTTAATGCACTTTTCTTTGTGATCGATTTGGCCGGCAGGATAGGCGTTTTATAGTGACGACCTTTCCGAGTGAAGGTGTCACCGCAAAGCGGCGGTTCTGGCCTAAGACCCGGTTGTTTGAAAAAAAAATGGGGTCTTACAAGAAAAAAATTCAAATACAGGAGGAGTGTCCCCGGTTTCACTGCCGACAAGTTCCCAAGCCTAATCAATGTCAATGTCGTAAGAATCATAATACGGCGCATCTGAAAAATCGAAGGAATCAGTGGTGCGACAGATATCCTTCACCAATGATGAGGTGGACATCTCCTCATCGAAAAGGTCATCCTCGTCATCCCCCTTCGGTGCAACTTGGAGCTCCAGAACATCACTCTACAAACAATCTTCGACAGGATCATCAAAACTATGTGTAGAAAAATCTTGCAAAGAAACTTGAGGAATGTACCTAATTTCATAATCAGAAAATAAAAGATCTAGTTCCTCCACAAAAGGATCCGCAGAGATCTCCCCACTAGAGAGAACACTCTCCTCACCCATCTCTGGCGTATCCCGGAGCTCCCAATCATATCCATGTTGGCCATTAAATGCGTGAGCGTCATTACTAGGAGTAAAGCCATGCACAAGGAGTGAAGAACTGATGCATGAAATAAAGTCAAGGGGTGAGTGCACAATTGCCTCCACGGGTAGAGAATGAGCAATATGGACAATGACATTAAATGGATCAGCAAGAACTCCGATGGGCATTTCTGTGGCAGTTCCTCATAGACAAGGTGGTGCTGCATACATATCATCAGAGAGTGAAGGGTTATATTTGTAAAATGGAGTAGATACGATCCGGATGTCCAGATTATCATCAACCTCCCTTTGTGGCATGAGACAACTAAGGCAGTCCTTCAAGACTAGATCCATACTTTGATAATGCAAACATCGAAGATACCTACACTACTCAGCATTCAAAATACTCAAGGTGTCAATATAATAGTGCAAAGTGTCACAAAAACTAAATTCAACCATTGAGTACAACGTGTGAAAGCTGCGGATAAAAGACAATTTGACATTTTTTGCAAAGAAAGACTACACAATCAATTATAACTAATCTTCGAAAAAAACTTGCCTTCAAATCTAAAATAGGATAAGATAAAATAATACCAACATTATGTAATTAAAAGGCAAACACAAATAACAAAGAGATATACACACTGGAAGAACTTCTATCTCTTGGATTTCTCTCAAGAAACTCACACGACTGTAGGCGGGACTAAGACCACGCAAATCTAGCATGTCGCTATAGGTGGGAGTGAGACAACAGTACAAAACGGCAAGTGCACCGATCGTTCAAGTAATATAAAATGGGCAAATTTTCCTAAGTATCGATCTCACAAGAAATTTAGTAAGGTGGAGTTATCTATAGAGGAAGGACTTGAGATTGAAGTCCTTTAGGTAGGATGGGTTGCAGAAGGATTGAATTGGTTTGTAGAAAATAAAATAAAATAACCTAAATTAACAATTCGGGTTACCGGCATGGCTTTGCAACCTGGTGGATTATGCAGGCCGTTATGTACTTCTTCACTTGGTGGATGGACGAGTAGGCACACGTAATGGATGGGTAGTCAAGCATAATGCAAGAGAAGACTTTCGGAATGGGAGAGTAGGCTCACGTAGTGGACGAGTAGGCTTGCGTAATGGAAGAGTAGGCTCATGTATTGTCATGGAGTGTGACGGCGGAGTCGGCGCACTTCAAGTGACTAATAAACTTACAACAACATTTCCTAAACATGAAATTACATTAAGATCAAATATGTTTGTATCATACCATCATCAAATGAAGAACATAGTCAAATACATCCACACAAGTAGAGAAAAATGCAAGAGATACAACCAAATCCAGAGGCTTGTTGTAGAGACACGGCAGGAGTCATCAAGTCATCAATCCGCGACATAGCTCGGTCCTAACTATCTTTTGGGGTAAAGGAGGGTTGACACTTCCTCCCAATGGACCCGTATTCTCTAGTATATTATAATCCGGCCACGTCCGATGTAAAGAACTTCTTGCTTAGTGATGAAGATGAGTGTAAAATCCTCTCCTTGAAGATCTTGGATGATGTGAAGCGGCCTAAGGAAAAGCCCACGTGGAAGGTGGAATGATGAAGAGCCGGAGCTCCCCCCCCCCCCCCACCTTAGGTTTTGCGGCGGAAGAAATCGCAGAATAAGAAACTCGATCCAGAATAGGGTGAAATTTTTGGCTTAAATAGAAAACAGTTAGAAAAAAGGGCACGCATGGTCGAACGCATGACCGTGCAAGGATCATGTGATACTTAACGCACAGAAATTGCCCAGCGTGGAACAGCAGCAGACCGTGCGATTTTGATCATGAATGGGCAAAACAGCCTGTGCGAGAACAAAATGCACGGTTCAAGACAGATCACTTGAAAAACCATGCAACATTCAGATCGTGCTATTTCCTTCACGCGTGGTTAAATCCAACCTTGCGTGAAGAAAATGCAGGGGAGATAATTCATAAACTCTTTATACAAAAAGGCAAGGTCATATGATTTGATCACGCATAGGCAAAATAACCTGTGCGAGAACAAATCGCACAGCCATGGCAGATCACCGTTCTTGGTCTCTATAGGCATCACACGGTTGAAACGATTGTGCATGAAGAAAGTACACGATCGTGCGATGTCTACAGGAAAATGTTGGGCAACAAAGAGGGATCTACCCACCTGCACAGCCAATCAAACAGCCTGGAGCACTCCTCCAGCACACAAAATAACTTTTATCAGCAAAAAAAGGAAATGTGGGAGCACAAGGTGCTTACCCCCAATAGAATAGTGCGCAATTGCAACCCACAATGGGCCAAATGTGCACTTCGCATGCGAAGAGCGAAACAATGAAATATAAGCAATAATGAACTAAAGTGAAATGCATGTGCATGAAATTGGGCTCAGATGTGCCGAAAAATCTTATATAGATCAGACTCATCACAGGTTAATAAGGTCGTCGGAAGAGCCCCTGAGATGGTTTCGTTGATCGGGCTCTCACAAGTCGGCATGCTAGGTTGGCCACTTAGGTGGAAAATTAAGAGGTTATATTGAAAGACCCCAAAGATGGTTCCGCTGATCGGGCCATCAGAATCCGTCAAGGGAGGTTGACCACTCAGGTGTCAGATGGAAAGTCGTGTTAGCGATCTCCCTAGAATTGATTCCGCTGACTAGACTCTCGCATGCTGGCGTGGCAGGTTGATCATTTATATGGCAAGATAGATTGGATGAGAGGGAGATTCAACCCAGACAAGGGAAGGAGGCGTGCCGAGATGAACTCGCCATGGCCATCCATGTCTCCCACTAGCTCTCTCGTAGGTGACAATGAATAGGCAAGTCATACGGCTCGTGACCATGGTAGAGGTTCGGCGCTCTCAAGAATCTTGGGTGGAGAACTGCTCCTTTTTGTTAAAAGGGTACAAGCACATAGGGACCACAAAGCCTAAGTTTCACAAGTCTCTAGGTCTCATATGTCTTTGGATCTCACAAAGACTGAAGGGGAATTCAACTATTTGGTCCCTAAGGTATGCACTCATCGAGTCTGAAAGGTTAAAGCGAGCCGCCATGAGTACACAAAAATGGAGAATCCATAATTATTTGGAAAATGTTCAGATCATTCATATATAACAAAAATCTTTGGTCTCACCCCTTACATATATAACAAATGTTTGGGGGCTCTCCCCTTTACATATATAACAAAAAAAGAGAAAAGAAGTAAATCTCTAGAAGGTGGTCTTCACTCGCTATCATTTTTATCAATCTGTGAGTAGTTATGCGAGTGGGAGGATGAGCCACTTTTGGGTCGAAGAGGAGGAGCGTGGGGATCAAGTCCTCCACGATGATGTTCTCCCACCCCGCCCTAATGGCGTTGACGTGTCGCATCATGTTGAGCATGGTCTCGGTGGCCTTGATCACCATGAGCCTCTATTGGGTATTGTAGCCACAATAACCTTGATTTTAAGAAGTGACCCTTGAACTAAGATGAATTGATTATGTATTTGATGTAGTTTCTTTGTTGTGTGTTTGCAGGACTCTAACTGCTAAGAACAAACCAATGTCATGTTTTAATAAGTCATAAACACATGGCAATGTAATGTAATCCCTCATTTTGTAGACCAAGGTGTTGACTCAGGTGAAATCTCTCTATTGGGATGTACTTCATAATAAAACACTAGGGAGAAGTCAAGGTGAAGCAGGTGCTGAAATCAGAAGTGGAAGAAAATTTGCCTAATTCTTTTTCGTCGAGTGGTCTCAAAGAATACAAGATAATTTGCCGAGACAACTCGTGAAAGACTGGTTTATTCGTCGATTGTACTTGAGAAGTATCAAAAAATTCTTTTAAGTAATTTTCGTCGAGTGAAAATTAGTTCGCACGAGATCACTCGACAAACTCGTCGAGTGGTCCCATTGATTTCTCGTTAACACTCGATGAATTCGTCGAGTGATCTCGTGAAATCCTCAAGTGAACTTTGTTTATCTTTTCCCATCTTAGCCCTTTATTCCAAGTATTTTTCATCTAGTAATTGTGCATTCGATGAGTCCACTCGATGAACCAAGATAGAGCGCATTTTTTTCTATTTAGACGCGTTTTTCCTTTTAGTTTTTGCGGCCATGTACAGTGCACGTGGACCTTTCTCCTTAAGTAAAGTTTATAGCCATTTGAAGAAAGTCTATACTTAAAGGATGTTTTCTCTAAACCCTAATCATGCAATTTGAAAGAAATACTTTGTAATTTCTGTCAGTATCTCTCTCGTTCTCATTCTCGCAAAAGACGATCTCTAGCCGCTGACAAGTACTTTGCTCGATTCTTCTGCAAGTCTCGATTCACCAAGATCTTAGTGTACAGATTGATTCATGTTTCCTCTAGATCTTGTTGGTTTGATAAGTTTTCAGATCAAAGTTTTCAGGACAAAGGATTTCTTCTCCTTATTTCATATTCAGGATTTCATCTATTTCAAGGAAGAAGAAGACCTATTATTTCATATCTGAAGAAGTAGAATCTCCTTGAGATTTTTAGAGTTTGATTTTCAATACAAAGTTCTTGTAATATCTTGTACACTTGGTTGCAGGAAGTTTTATCTTCCGAGTCTTTGTAGATCCTATTTTATAGGATTGAGTTTGTAGGAGAGTTTTGTTCTCTGAGTTCGTAGGAGAAGGTGTTCTTCGAGTTTGTAGGAGTTTTACTCAGAGTTGTAAGATTATACTTAATCTGAGATTAGTGAAGTAGCCTAGTCTAGCTGGGCATACTAGATAGGTGAGGAGAGAATGTGGAGTACCTATTGGAACATGGTTTTCTGCATCCCTTTGATTTGAGAATAACAAATCCTACTTGTATTTCATCTTGTTTGCCATTGTGTTTTTAGCATGCAGGTTTTAGCAAAGATGACACTAGGTTGCTGTGGTTGGTCTGGATTTGCTCACAAGCTAAAAAGAATGGAAGATAACTAACGCCTGACATTAACTCTTAACGTCGGCGTTGACTTTTGTTCCCACCAAGATGAAAATGGCATGGAGGGAAGCAGCCATGATTGCAGGAGCATTTTGGGAATGATTTGACTCAATGTCAGGCGTTAGACTCAACGCCAGCATTAAGGTTGCCTAAAATGAAAGTTTCCAAAGATGCAAAATCTCCATCCTATTTTGAAGATTTGAGCCATTAAAACATTTCTATACTGGGTCAACGCCAGGCGTTAGCTTCCAGTCCTATAAATAGGTGGATTTTGTCTTCTTCAACAACAAATGCTAAGGAGCCCTATTCTAGCACTCTAAATTATGAGGGCCGCATTTTTAGAACACAAAGATCTCCCACTCAATTTCAAAAGGAGGAATCAAAGGAGGCTTGGATCAACACGCTAACTCATCGCGAAGAATGCACGCTTGGAATTCAATGATCTTCAGCGATTCTTCGTCGTCTCCTTCAGATTATCTCATAGGGAGTTTTTATATTTGTCTTTTATATTTATCTTTGTAACCGGTTCATAAATTTGCCTCGTGTTGGCGACTAGGACTGGGTAGGACTTAGGGAGGAATTCGCCTCGTGTTGGCGACTGGGTCTAGGGAGTAGATCTAGGGGGTGCTCGAGTCCTTTTTGGGGATAAAAGGGCTAGAGCGACATGAGGTCGTATCTGGGGAGAGATCGGCTAAAGCCAACCGGTTCTTAGTGAGAAGAGTCGGTATATAAAATGAAAAGAGTATTTCATATTTCTCCTTCAATTTCTAGCGTCATAGAAATCAGATTTTGTAATCAATTTTATAAATGATAATCATGTCTTTTCTTATTTAATAAAATTGATTTCATTTCTAATTTCTATCTCTTTACTTTTGATTTAACTTACTTCTAAAAAATATCAAAACTTTTCTATAAAATATTAAAGTTTTATAAAACCCTTATTCACCCCCCCCCCTCTAAGGGCGCCTCAAGATCCAACAAGTGGTATCATAGCCAGGTTATTCCAAAATGGTTTCACCACCGGGAATAATGGCGCCACTTGATCATGATCTCGCTTCTACTAGTGGGGAAATTTTAATATAAATGAAAAAGTATTATCACCACCTTTATTTATGGGCAAAAATTATAAAGGGTGGAAAATATTAATGAAAATTTTTCCTAAAGCTTTAGATGAAGAAGTTTGGAATAATACTATTGAAAAGCCACCTAGCGTACTAAGTAGAAACAAAGTTGTTTTAAATGCAAAAATCTATAAATAGTCTATTTTGTGCGTTAGATCAAAATATTTTAAAACTAATTTTTAATTTACCTACCACATATGAAATTTGGATTTTTCTTGAAAGAACTTATGATTCTCCTTCTGTAGGTCTGGAACAAACACAAGACTTAGAGAACATATAAGCTTGCACGGATGTTCAAGAAAGCTCCTCTCATGATGGATCAATGGAGTGCACATCAAGAGGAAGAGGAAAAGAAATATTATCTTTGGAAGAGGAGTGCCAAAAAGATGTCAAATGAACTATTTGTTCAAATCTTGCCTCTTCCGTTGGCAATTTAAGGAAATCAAAATCTTCTCTCTTTGTGACAAATTCCTTTTACACATTACATATGCTACAATTTGCTAAACGTAAAAGGAAGAAATTGAAAATTGCTAATAAGAAATTACGTTTAGAAATTAAAAGGTTAAAAGCTAATGTTAATGTAAAATCAAATTTTGAATTACCTACTTCTCAATCTTGCTCTCAAATTGAAATCTCAAAGCCTTGTTTTAATTATATTAAAGAAAAATTCAAGGATTTTGAAAAAGAACTTTTGATTGCAAAAGAACATAATGAAAAACTGTCCTCAGAAAATTCATCTTTGAAAGGTGATTGTGCTACATGCCAAAGTTATAAAATTGAAATCAAGGAGATGGAAGAAACATTTGAGGAATTTAAAAATAACTATCAAACTCATATTGACTTTATTATTTCCACTCTTAAAAATAGCACAATAGCTTATAATAAAGCTAGGCATAATCTTAAGATCAAGAATAATGAATTGAAATAAAAAATCAACTTGCTTATGAAAATTATGAATAAAAATTCACAACACACAAATTCACAATATCAAGCAGACAAGTTGAATATGAATATCTTAAATAAGCCTAATAATGGGAGTAAAAACATAAAGTTTTTGAAAATCAAAAACCAAATCACCATTATTTACAAAATCATGTTTCTCTCAACATGAAATTAGAATTAGGCAATTTTCCTATGAACAATACTTTCAATAATCATTACAAATATAATCTTCAAAATAAAGATAATCATAATGGAAATTTGATGTATAAGAATAACATTAAACCAAGGTTTGAATGGAGGCTCAAAGCTAAAAATGAAATATTTACTTCACATGAAAGGACCCATTCATCACTATCTCCTCATAAACCAGCACGTTATATTTGGGTAACCAAAGGAACCACCACACTTGGTCCCCTTCGGATACCTAAATCACTTATTCATTAGGTATCACCAATTGCATGAAGTAGAAACAAATCAAAAACAAATTTCATCACTCTACTTCATGATATGCTTACCTTTCTTTTTCTTTGTTTTTTTTTGTTGTTTTTCTTGAACCAACATGTTATGGTCACTCTATATAACTTGTGATATGACTTTTCTCACTTTAAGCCATAAATTCATAAATGAATCAAATTGAATATAAGTCATAACATTTCTCAAGTGACCTATCTATCCTTTTTATCTTCCCTAATTCATTGCCTATAAATATCATATATTATCCATATAAACCAAATTCAAAATTTGCTATGAGATATTTATCAATATTTATGAAATCATGAACATCACTTTTTCTCATTCGGAAATTTTGAGTCTATAAATTTTAAATAGTTTTGTGTAGCAACCAACAACACTTAAATATCTTGAGAAAGTGAGATTTGGGATTTCACCATATCATATTTCTTAGTACCGTTGCGAACCCTCATAGGGTAGACCTCGGGAAGTCTAAAATCCACTCTAAATTGCTAGTCCAACCAAAGTCTAGCAAAGATCAAATTGATTATAGACCCATGCGTACTCTTGCAATGATCGAAAAAGAAAACTATCATTATCTTGCACTTTCAGAAAAATAATATCGGCCTTTGGTAACTTTTTCTAAAAATTAAAAAAAATTTAAATAAAATATGCGAGATTTCAACCCAAACTTCAAACGATCATAACTTTTGATACACTTGTCTAAATTTCGCCCACAATAGCTTTTAGGAACGAGGTCAAGAAGATCTATGCAATGGCAAATGATCTTTCTCGTTTAAGTTCATTTTGACCCTCAAAATTGCCAAAATTCAACTCCGTTTAAAAGTAATCTCAGTTTTTTTCTTTTTCGGCAATTTTTGTGTCTACTCACTTTATGTCACATGCTCCTATGTCCCCTTCCAACAAATTATATGCTTGTAATATTTACATAACAATGCACCTTGTTACCATAACTGTTCATTCTAGAATTATCACATACTATAAGTAGAAATGAAAGTCCATGCTAGTCATATCATGCCATGTTATGTTAAAACAAAGTAGAATAGTAAAATTTGAAAATGATGACTATTCAAAAATCAGAGATCAAAGAGAAAATTTATAAAACCTTTCAAAAATAACCAAAAATATTTTCTCTTTATATTCATTATTCGCCTTACAATTGTTCTCTATAATATTTTGAAAAGGATGAATATGAATTGGTTTACACAATTCACCTACATAATTATGAATAATTAATTATGAGATAAAATTAATGATCATAAGATCTTTTAAATTCAAACACTAAATATAACTACAAAAGATCGTATCGCTTTCAATGTACAGTTTATGACCATGATATGAACATATTATGTTTTGCATGTATCTCATTTATATATATATATCATATAATAAACTTATATCACCAAGGAAAAATCAATTAGAATCATCACTTTATTATATATCTAAAATTGAAATACTATTGTTGATCACATGCAACAGTATATCGATTATTCTTATGGCATAATATTAACTCATCATACTAACAATGTCACCTAATGAATATTATTAGTTATTATGCTAATCTCACGCATTGTTAGTTATCATAGGATTGCCAACTAGATAACTTTGAATTCATGATAACTTTGAACCTAATATCATGCATTGTTAAGTGATATAAAAATAAGAAAATTGAAAGTTAAAATTCATAATAACTATGTGACTTTAAAACCAACCATAAATAGAAATCTATCTCGCATAAAAGCCATAGTTTATCAATTGATTCCATGGGACAAAATGCTTAGGATGTCCATGAACATTCACCCACATTATGTATCTCACAATAGCGAGGGCGTGGGATTGCATGCATTAGAAGACCTAACCTCTAAGTTATGTCTTGTCCTTAACCGGGAAGGGTTCTAGTGGGGCCTTGCGAGGCATTGGGGGGAAAGAGTGCTAGGTTGAGTGTTCTCTAGTGTGTGCGTATGGGATTAACACCCCAACCTACGACATGTGTGCAACTCCTCATGCATATACATCACTTAGTATGGGGCTACTGTGAACGCATATAGTTAGGGTATTATAATCTAGGACATACCTATATCATATGTTTTGCATACACTATTTATGATCATGTTATTCATGCATTCTTGGGTTGATTGAACATACTTCTCTTGTGTTTTGCATATTTTATCATTTTTGAGCTTTAATGATATTGTAAAACACAAATATTTGAAAACAAAATAAAAATATAAAAGCCATTTTTTTAACAAAAAAATATGCTTAAATAGCCTTCTAATCATCTCCAAATTTTCTGAATTTTCTACACTGAGAAGGTCTATATATATACTCCGTATTCCAAAGAATTTTTTTCCAAAATCTCAAAAAATAGTGTTCTGTTTGGGCGTTAAGATGTTAACGCCAAGCGTTAGCCGTTTTTGCCAAATTGAAATTCTGTTTTCTCTAAACTATTTTTGGTATTTTATAATGATTTTTCGTTGTTTCTTTTATCAGTTTTGAAATTATTTTGTTATTAATTTGGTTGTTTTATTCCAAAATGCAAAAAAAATCAAATAATTCAAAATGATCAAAAATATGTTGTTATTTGTTTTGCTTTAAAATTTTACATAACTATGGTTTGACTATATGACTTCACAAGAGCAAACATCTTAGTTATTTAGTTTCAAATGGTCAAAATTGATTAGGCATACACTTAAAGATTGTCTTCAATGTCTAATTTAAATTTCAAATTTCCTAAACATTATTTTATCTTCATGTCTTGACCTTAATCTGATTATGTGCAATGAAATAGTCTATAAAAAATTGTGTACAAGCATGTCTCTAAGTATGTGTAATGTTTTATGCTAATCAATGATTCATTCACTCACTATTTTTGTAATCTACGGGAGCTCATAATCTTAGTCTTGCATGATTGTGTACTGTAATATTTTTAACATATTAAGTTGTATTTCTAAATTACCTACACCATCTTTCAAACAATAAATTTCTTGCATGCATCGAAGTGTTATTTCAATGTTATTCATGTTTGCAACAATAAGTAAATTCAGAGACCATTGGCCCAAACTTAAAAAGATGAAGTAAAATGCCAAAAATAACTCCACCAAGCACTAATCACCCTCCTGATAAGTCTTAATGAGCATTGTGAGGTTGAGCACCTTGGAAAGAATTGTAAAGTGTCTTGTGCAAACACATCCTTTTTATCACTTCTATTTGTACACCGGATCACTAAAAATAAAAAATTGCTTATGTGATCCCCCAAGCAATACTTCACTCCCTTATAAGTCTTAATGAGCATTGTGTGGGTAAAGCACCTTGGTAGTTGTACTCCTTTTATGTGCTTTGAAATTTTATTCTAAAATTGATGTGTGAAAGTAATTATAAGATTACAATCATAATTTTGTTGTTACTATTTCATTACATATGTCATGTGTTTTGATTATTTCACTTGTATACTTTTATTAAAGCACCTTATGCACAATCATTATTTTTCATAAAGATTCTACTCATGAGAAATGGTTCCTAATGCAACGTTATATAATTCTTTAAAAACTCAAGTAAAGCACTAGATTGCAATGCATGACTTCTACAATGTTTTCTTAACTTGAAATACAAATTGGTTACATTGTAGCTATTATCTTTTTCAATATGTTCAAATCATGCTTGCCTACTTATTATGAGAATTTACAAACTTAATGCTCAAAATGTACAATGTCTAGTGTCAAACCAAATCAACAAAAAAATTGTTTTCACAAATATCAAATAACTTTGATTTATCTTTCTGCATTCCTATTTGACTTTGTTGTGTTTACCATGGTTTATCATGCTTACTTCTAAAGTTTGTTTCTTCACTTGTGCTTATCAAACTATATTGCATTTCTTCCAACAAGTTTCTTAAAAATTTTACGTCGAAAAGCAAGTGGTAGAATTCCTTTGTTAAAACAAAAATAAAATGGAATGTTTGTCGTTCATGCTTATCATATCTTTTTCCGCCGTACTACTCTCTCCATCAGCTCGATCATGATTTAATTTATGTCTATACAAAACTCTTAATCCTCTCTTTGATATGCCCCAACTTTTGTCAGCGTACACTAGTTTTGTTTCACTCCACCCACTTTTGCTAATAACAAAATGAGGAGAATTATATGATAAATCGTAATGATTAAAGGAGTAGGATTCACTAGATTAAGGGGGAGCATGAATCTAGTCTATGAGAGCATACACTAAGGGTGAGCATAATCTAACAATCTATAATTCTTATTATTTTCTCCATATTGCTTAGTGCATATATCCTTCTAAAAACACATCTCTAAAATATGAATCTGATTTATCTCTATTCGATTTGTTATTATCAAAAGAGCGAGATTGTTGGAACATGGTTTTTCGCATCCCTTTGATATGAGAATAACAAATCCTACTTGTATTTTATCTTGTTTGCCATTGTGTTTTTAGCATGCAGGTTTGAACAAAGATGACACTAGGTTGCTGTTGTTGGTCTGGATTTGCTCACAAGCTGAAAAGAATGGAAGAGAGCTAACGCCCGGAGTTAACTCTTAATGCCGGCATTGACTTTCATTCCCACCAAGATGAAAATGGCATGGAGGGAAGCTACCATGATTGTAGGAGCATTTTGGGAATGATTTGACTCAACGCCAGGCGTTAGACTCAACGCCATCGTTAAGGTTGCCTAAAATGAATGTTTCCAAAGATGTTGAATCTCCTTCCTATTTTGAAGATCCGAGCCATTAAAACATTTCTATATTGGGTCAACGCCAGGCGTTAGCCCTAACATCGACGTTACCTTCCAGTCCTTTAAATAGGTGGATTTCGTCTTCTTCAACAACCAATGTTAAGGAGCCCTATTCCAGCACTCTGAATTATTTGTGAGGGCCATATTTTCATACCACAAAGATCTCTAAATCAATTTCAAAAGGAGGAATCAAAGGAGGCTTGGATCAACAAGCTAACTCAATGCGAAGAACGCACGCTTGGACTTCAACAAACTTTAACAATTCTTCGTCGTCTCCTTCAGATTACCTCATAAGGAGTTTTTTTATTTGTCTTTTATATTTATCTTTATAATCGGTTCATAAATTTGCCTCGTGTTGGCGACTAGGTCTGCGTAGGACTTAGGGAGGAATTCGCCTAGTGTTGGCAACTTGTTCTAGGGAGTAGATCTAGGGGGTGCTCGAGGCCTTTCTAGGGATAGAAGGGCTAGAACGGCTTGAGGTTGTATCTGGGGAGAGATCGGCTAAAGCCAACCGGTTCTTAGTGAGAAGTGTCAGTATATAAAATGAAAAGAGTATTTCATATTTCGCCTTTGATTTCTAGCATCATAGAAAATAGATTTTATAATCAATTTTATAAATGATAATCATGTTTTTTTCTTGTTTAATAAAATTAATTTCATTTCAATTTCTATCTCTTTACTTTTGATTTAACTTACTTCTAATAAATATCTAAAGTTTTCTATAAAATATTAAAGTTTTCTAACACCCTTATTCACCCCCTCTATGGGTGCCTCAAGATCCAACAGTACCCATACTGGGGAACCACTATAAATCCTTGTGTTTGTGTGTGCTCTTTGTTTTCTGTGCGCATTTATTTCTAGATTTTATTTCCGCTTAAAAAGCCATAGAAGTTACCTATTCACCCCCCTCTATGTGATTTAGATAGCGAATAGAGACTTTCAATTGGTATCAAAGGTATGTTGTTCGTTAAGAGGTTAACACCTTGAACAAACTCCTCCATCTAGTTGTTCAAAGACACTATGTCTAGAATGGATAGAAACAAGGATTCTTCTATGAAGCTGCCAGTCTGCACAAAGGAGAACTTACCCATGTGGAAGGAAAGAGTTAAGTTCTACATGGAAGCCGCCGACCCAAGGATCCTTCAGATAGTTGATGAAGTTCCTTATGTTCCAATGAAGGTATCTACCATCAACCATACTATTCAAGTTCCCAAGAAGATGCTTGATTTGACTAAAGACGAGATCGCTCTTGTCTCCTTGGACAAGAAGGATGAAAGATTATGGGTTGTCTATAAACTACACCTAGAGGGGGGGTGATTAGGTGTTTTCAATTTCTTTGCTACTTTAATGGTTTGTCAATCACATCACACAAGCATCACAGAAAACACACAATGACTTATAGTGGTTCCCAACTAGACAATGTGTCTAGAGGTAGTCCACTGTCGCTCCCATTTATCTAGCAGTGTGCTAGACTATGCAACTTCTCCAAATTAGATCTTTTCACTATAATCAGATCATACAACTCTGGTTCACACAGAACCCTACAAAGCTCGGACTTTACAAGTCCTACCAAACACTCAGATCTGTACAAAGATCCTACCACACTCAGGCTCACACAGAACCCTACCAAGCTCAGGCTCACAAGGAACCCTACCAACTTAGATCTGGTATAAAATCATACCAGCTCAAACTCACAAGGAGTCCTACAAAGCAATATAGAGATGTTATTTGTAGAAGAGAAGACTTCAGAAATAAGAACTTGAATCACAAACCTTCTTCTTCTTCTAGCAATTGTAAGTCCAGTGAACTTGTGGATTACTGAACCTTTCTTTTGAAACTTCCTTGATCTTCACAGCACAGCCAATAAAGTCTTCTTCTCGTTTTCTTTTCTTTCTCCTCTATAATATATATTAGAATGAACTTGAGAAAGAATACTAAGTGTCGTCATTTTTGTAGAAGAAAAATCTTTCTTTTATACTCCTCTGCACATATGTAAAATGTCCCTTATTGATTGCATAATAAATTCCTCGTTTGAAAAAGTTTTGCAGAATTGGAAATTCTGTCATTATTACTGGCTTTTCTTGGAACTTGTAGAGAATAAAAATAATAAATCTCTTTCTTAATTACAGTGTAACGGCCATATTCTGTAGAGAATATTTCATTTATGACTCCTTGATTTGTGTGCAAGATAGGCGGCGTAGATCTTCCCTAGATATCAATTTCCAAGAAAACCGATGCATTAATTGCAGCTCTGCAACTGTCAAGACGATATCATTTTGATCAACAGATATACTTCAGGATGATGTCGTCGATATACTTTCTTCTTTAGTACTTGGCTGGTTATCTCAATGAGACTGCTTCTTCTAGACAATATCGTCGAGATACTTTCTTATATTCAATATGTCCCCGATCTTCCATCTTGTTGTTCAAAGACACTATGTCTAGAATGGATAGAAACAAGGATTCTTCCATGAAGCTGCCAGTCTGCACAAAGGAGAACTTCCCCATGTGGAAGGAAAGAGTTAGTTCTACATGGAAGCCGCCGACCCAAGGATCCTTCAGATAGTTGATGAAGTTCCTCATGTTCCAATGAAGGTATCTACCATCAACCATACTATTCAAGTTCCCAAGAAGATGCTTGATTTGACTAAAGACGAGATCGCTCTTGTCTCCTTGGACAAGAAGGATGAAAGATTATGGGTTGTCTATAAACTACACCTAGAGGGGGGTGATTAGGTGTTTTAAATTTCTTTGCTACTTTAATGGTTTGTTAATCACATCACACAAGCATCACAGAAAACACACAATGATTTATAGTGGTTCCCAACTAGACAATGTGTCTAGAGGTAGTCCACTGTCCCTCCCATTTATCTAGCTGTGTGCTAGACTAGGCAACTTGTCCAAATTAGATCTTTTCACTATAATCAGATCATACAACTCTGGTTCACACAAAACCCTACAAAGCTCGGACTTTACAAGTCCTACCAAACACTCAGATCTGTACAAAGATCCTACCACACTCAGGCTCACACAGAACCCTACCAAGCTCAGGCTCACAAGGAACCCTACCAACTTAGATCTGGTATAAAATCCTACCAGCTCAAACTCACAAGGAGTCCTACAAAGCAATATAGAGATGTTATTGTAGAAGAGAAGACTTCAGAAATAAGAACTTGAATCACAGACCTTCTTCTTCTTCTAGCAATTTTAAGTCCAGTGAACTTGTGGATTACTGAACCTTTCTTTTGAAACTTCTTTGATCTTCACAGCACAGCCATAAAGTCTTCTTCTTATTTTCTTTTCTTTCTCCTCTATAAGTATATATTAGAATGAACTTGAGAAAGAATACTAAGTGTCGTCATTTCTGTAGAAGAAAAATCTTTCTTTTATACTCCTCTGCACTTATGTAAAATGTCCCTTATTGATTGCATAATAAATTCCTCGTTTGAAAATGTTTTGCAGAATTGGAAATTCTGTCATTATTACAGGCTTTTCTTGGAACTTGTAGAGAATAGAAATAATAAATCTCTTTCTTAATTACAGTGTAACGGCCATATTCTGTAGAGAATATTTCATTTATGACTCCTTGATTTGTGTGCAAGATAGGCGGCGTAGATCTTCCCTAGATATCAATTTCCAAGAAAACCGACGCATTAATTGCAATTCTGCAACTGTCAAGACGACATCATTTTGATCAACAGATATATTTCAGGATGATGTCGTCGATATACTTTCTTCTTTAGTACTTGGCTGGTTATCTCAATGAGATTGCTTCTTCTAGACAATATCGTCGAGATACTTTCTTATATTCAATATGTCTCCGATCTTCAAAGTAGTATGCTTCCATTAAGTCGACATACATCCTTCTTCAAGGCTTTATGTAATATCTCAACGATATTACTTCTTCTTGAAGATATCGTTGAGATAATCCTCTTCAGAAGACTTAGACTTTTCTTCAAGCTGATAGCCTTTTGATGAGTCCCAATTATATACACATATATGGACTCATCTGGGCCGATTTTCTAGTCTATGCACTACATTTTAGGCATTTTTTCGCTCATATTTGTTATTCCATGCAATGTGCACTTCTAGGCCCGTTTTGGTGTAATTTCTTGTTTATCTTCGTTATTAGTTTTCATGCATTGTTAAGTGCCACCTTCAGTGGCTAGATTGGTGTTGTATGCTGGAACAGGAGTCGTGCGAGTGTTCCCGGTACAATTCTGTATAGGAACACTGCGCGCGATCACTGTTTCTATTGTGCACGACCACTGATCGTGCGCCGCTGATCGTGTGCACTTAACCCTATTTTTTGAGTTCTGTCTCGGACAGTGCGCACGACTACCAACGATATTGCGCACGACCACCAACGATATTGCGCATGACCACTGGTCGTGCGCCGCTGTTCGTTCGCACTTAACATCAATTTTATGAGTTCTATTTCGACCAGTGCGCACGACCACCTACGATAGTGCGCACGACCACCGGTCGTGCGCCACTGGTCGTGCGTATTTTATAAATTTCTTACATTGCAGGATCCACCCAGGCAGGCGCACGATCACAGGGTTCCAGCGCGCACGACCACTGGTCGTGCGCCAATAACCGTGCGCACTGTCTATTTCAGCGCCTATAAATACTCCTGCTCGCGAATTAGGTCGAATCCTCCGATTTTCTTCCGCCCGAGTCCGCCGTTTCCTGCTCCGTTCCGCCGTATTTCGACCCTCCATCGCCGCCCACCATCGGGAGGTGCTCCGAGCTTGTTCTTCACGCCATTCTTGAGCCGGAGCTTCCTCTCGGCCTCCTTCTTCATCCAAGAGCTTCAAGGAAGGTTTAGCCGCCATCGCCATCAAGCAAGAGGAAGTTTGCAACCTCTACCGGATCGTGACACGAAGAAGACGGGCTCATTGGAGAGTAGTGACAGCTCTCTCTACCCCGGACATAGTTGCGGACCGAGCTTGGACGCGGATTGACAACCCGGCGATTCCAACCGTGAATCTACAACGAGACTTCGGATTTGGTCGATTTCTTGCCTTATTCTTCTCTTATTGATGTGTGTATGTAGTTAGATCTATGTATTAAGATGAAGTTGCACTTAAAATTGCTTGTATTTCTATATATTTCATTTCTATGTGAAATACTTTTGTGGTTTATGTGATTTGAGGAGCGCCCCATTCCATTCTCCATCCCGCCGTCACGTTCGTGTGCCGCACTAGCAATTGCTAGTGGCGTGCTTTGCGAAGAGGTGCTTGCGACCCTCATTCCGCCGTTCTCTCCATTCCATTCGTATGCCTACTCTTCCATCCGCCTAGCGAAGCGTGGCATAGCGGCCCGTGTAATCCATTCGCCCTACGAAGCAGTGCGCTCAAGGCCTGCACAGTTCGATTCCGCTTGCCTACTCGTCCATCCGCCCTTGCGACGCAGCGCGCTCAAGGCCTGCCTAGTCTCCGTCCCGCCAAGCGAAGCATTGCATAGCGACATTGCATAGTAGTAGTTGATAGCTTTTATTTTATTTCCACAAACCAAATCCCTTTCGTCCGCACTCCACCTATCGCTGGACTTCGATCTCAAGTCCTTCCTCGACACCTAACTCCACCTTACTGTGTTCCTTCGAGATTCGATACTCGGGGATTACTCCTCGTTTTATATTACTTGAACGATCCGTACACTGCCGTTTCGTGTCGCAGTCGAGCTACCGCCTATAGCGGTTTGCGAGATTTGCGCCATCAAGTTTTTGGTGCCGTTGCCGGGGAACACAGTCGTGTGAGTTTTCTGGAGAGGGAAAACCTGAGAGAGAAGCCCTTCCTTTTGTAATTGCATTTTTTTTGTTTTATTTCTTTTTATTCCATTTTCCAGTTTTAATTATGTTGCTTTAGTAATTTTAGTTAGGTATGGTATTTCGCACAATAGTGTTCTTCTATTTGAATCGTTTTATCTTCGCACTATGTGGGCACATCTTAATATCCGTTGCCGTTGGTGTGGAGCTACCTCCCACTCTAGTGATGAATGCCCTACGGAGAATGGTTGGCATAATTCTTTTCGCCCAGCATATAGAGCATCGACTTTGTCTGATACTCCATATGGTGTGCGTAAGTCTTATGGCTACTCTGCTGAGCCTTTACCGTCTTACTTCTTTTCGGCTTCAGCACCCGCTGTGCCAAAGAAGCCCGCTAGGCAGTGCAAGTTTTGTCGGAGCACAGATCATGCCCTGAAGGATTGTACTGCTTTTTGTCGCCAATTGGATGAGGATGACGAACTGGATATCCGGATCGTCCCGAATCCTAACTCTGGCGGCGCACCTTCAACATCCGGTTTTGTGTCTTTGCCACCTTCACATCTTGAAGGGTATGGCATTGACACAGTCACTAGATGTGTGGCTGATCTGGGCACCGACATTGCTGAGCCTATTCTCCCAGTGCATCCACCACCCCTAGTGGATTCGATTCTTTGTGAGGAATCGGTGCTCGACTTTTATCTGAGCACTATTCCTCTCCCTATTGTGCATACTACACTCGTCTCTGACGACATTGTTGATGATGTGTCGCAAGAGGAGGCTGGTGACTTTAGTGTCATGCCTGTTCCTATGGAGGAGGACAACCTTCCAGGTGAAGAGGAGTTTTCCTCAGCACCGGTGGAGGAAGTCCAAATCTCTAGCTTGGCCACTGTTGATCCCGCCGAATCTTGTAGCATTGATGACAATGCAAACATTATTTTACTTCCCCAACCTGATGGGAGTGAGACCGGGACCACTCCCCCGATTTTTGATTATTTATGTTCTTCGTCTTGTTTATTTCTCGATCCCCCCTCTTCATCCGAGCCTGTGCAGGTTGATTCTTCACAGGTACCCCAGGAGGATTTGGTGCATATTGCCCAAGTCAATGATGAGAGCATCCTCTTATGTGAGGAGGTTGATTACCCCTCCGTAGAGGAAGCTCCACTCATTGCCTTTTCCTCCCGCCACCTCCCTGTTGACGACACCTTGCTAGGCAAGGATGTTTTTGGTGAGAATAGTGAGGAGGACTCCTCCTCCACTTCTTACTTTCTGCTTCCCCTACCTGTGAAGAGCAGGTATTTTTATTTAGTAGGGGAGTGACTGTTCTATCACCGTATCGGTACCCGCTACCGACACGGATATTAGGCCAGTTACCTGTCCACTTCTCCTTCCATACGCCCATTAGCTAGAACCTTTAGTTTTTGAATAAGTCGTGCTGGGATGACAATAACCCCAGTAGTTATCTTACTTTCTCATGCATTTCATTTTATTCAATCCTGCTTAGTTAGCTGTAGTTTAATTTTTTTTTTTTTTTGTCTTCTATTTTCTTTTGTTTCTGCGGAGCTGACCCCTGCAGGTATCTTTTCTGGATGGCGGACGCTGCGACACATTTTAGCTTACACGCCAATCTTCTGGTGTGCTCATTTTTGAGCACTGGGTACTCTCTTTCCCTAGCCTATGCTGATTTTCATGTCATATATTTTGTGGATTGCTTAGTTTAAGTCTGAGGGAGAGCAGTTTTTGTACCCACTCACGTGCACTCTTGCATAGCATGCTAGAAGTACTTTTATTTTAGCTTATTGGAAATTGTTGTTCATTTTCATTGCACACCACAGCACCCACTTGAGCGCGTACTCGTCTGTATGTGTGCTCTGTAGTGAATTTAATTCTTCTGCTTATGTGGGAAAGTCTAGGTGATGGCTTAGGACTATGTAGCAGAGTAAAATGTTGACTCCAGTAGTGCTCCTAGTCGAGTGCTCGGTTGCATAGAAATTTGTGTAGATTAGACTTCTCTTTATACTTATGGTTTTATATTTTTTTTTCTATTAGTGTAAATGTTGTTTACTCTACTCAAATGGTGAATCCGGTGGAATCAAACGGTAGCATAGGGAAGTGTGCAAATGATCGCTAGACTCGTATTGCTTGAGTCGGGAGAAAGGAGAATCTTTCTCGGTGGCTAGAACTTGCCCCAAGCGATTCTTGAAGCATTGGCATAGGATAGTTCTAGTGCGTGAGAATGACGTAGGCCATTATTTTGGCCCGGTTGAACCTTTATTTCACGCCTTTCGTCTACCCTTGCTAACCCCTTTGTGCCTACCCTTTTCTTGATTCAGCTCCACATATATCTCACCAAAGCCTAAAAGCCTAACCTAGTCGCACACCCAAATCTGAGCTTTAGTTGTAGTTTTATTTACATTGTGGGGGGTGTTGATTGTGGTGTTTATTATGTGAATCTGTGGATATGCTCATTTGAAAATTTTGCTGAAAGAAAAAAGACAAGAAAAAGAAGGTAGAAAGAAAAAAAAAAGAAAAGGAAAAGAGAAAAAAAGAAAATGAGTTTTATTGAAAAATCATGTAGAAAAATTATGTATTGGGAGTAGGCGGTGCACACACCTATGTTGCAAAAGTCCAAGTCTTGGGGTGTGGTGCATTTGTATTCGATTTTGGGGCGCGGGTAGTTACTTTTAAAGCTCATTTGGGTTATGTGTTATAAGCCATTTTGTTTATCATTGTTTACCTCACCGTAACCCAAGCCTCAATTAAAACCTGAAAGTCCTACTGACTCACGCCTTGAACCAATCTAGTGTCGTGGGGAGAATGTGACCGGGCAAGCTTATGGTCACCGACACTGATGGATTTCAGTGGAGTTTGTCCCGCATCCCGATCTTGAGCAATGCTCGTCTCAGCGCTTAGTTTACTTTCTCCGTATGCATGACCAAATGATTCACCGTTGTTCACCATTTTGAGTAGTTGTAATATGCTTTTACTCTTTTAGAAATATATAAACTGTTTATATAACCAGAAATCCTCTCTACTATTTTTCTTATGCACGTGAGCATGCGACTTCGCATGGTACTCTGTATTGTAATTTTAAGCCATCTAGTTTTCTTTCCCCGTTCGCTTAGAATTTGTTTGCTCAGGACGCGCAAATAGGTAAGTCTGGGGGTGTGATGAGTCCCAATTATATACACATATATGGACTCATCTGGGCTGATTTTCTAGTCTATGCACTACATTTTAGGCATGTTTTCGCTCATATTTGTTATTCCATGCTATGTGCACTTCTAGGCCCGTTTTGGTGTTATTTCTTGTTTATCTTCGTTATTAGTTTTCATGCATTGTTAAGTGTCACCTTCAGTGGCTAGATTGGTGTTGTATGCTGGAACAGGAGTCGTGCGGGTGTTCCCGGTACAATTCTGTACAGGAACACTGCGCATGATCACTGTTTCTATTGCGCACGACCACTAGTCGTGCGCCGCTGATCGTGTGCACTTAACCCTATTTTTTGAGTTCTGTCTCGGACAGTGCGCACGACCACCAACGATATTGCGCACGACCACCGGTCGTGCACCGCTGTTCGTGCTCACTTAACATCAATGTTATGAGTTCTGTTTCGACCAGTGCGTGCGACCACCTACGATAGTGCGCACGACCACCGGTCGTGTGCCACTGGTCGTGCGAACATGGTATTTTATAAATTTCTTACATTGCAGGCTCCACCCAGGCAAGCGCACGATCACAGGATTCCAGCGCGCACGACCACTGGTCGTGCGCCAATGACCGTGCGCACTGTTTATTCCAGCGCCTATAAATACTCCTGCTCGCGAATTAGGTCGGATCCTCCGATTTTCTTCCGCCCGAGTCCACCGTTTCCTGCTCCGTTCCGCCGAATTTCGCCCCTCCATCGCCGCCCACCATTGGGAGGTGCTCCGGGCTTGTTCTTCACGCCATTCTTGAGCCGGAGCTTCCTCTCGGCCTCCTCCTTCATCCAAGAGCTTCAAGGAAGGTTTAGCCGCCATCGCCATCAAGCAAGAGGAAGTTTGCAACCTCTACCGGATCGTGACACGAAGAAGACGGGCTCATTGGAGAGTAGTGACAGCTCTCTCTACCCCGGACGTAGTTGCGGACCGAGCTTGGACGCAGATTGAAAACCCGGCGATTCCAACCGTGAATCTACAACGAGACTTCGGATTCGGTCGATTTCTTGCCTTATTCTTCTCTTATTGATGTGTGTATGTAGTTAGATCTATGTATTAAGATGAAGTTGCACTTAAGCTTGCTTGTATTTCTATATATTTCATTTCTATGTGAAATACTTTTGTGGTTTATGTGATTTGAGGAGCGCCCCATTCCATTCTCCATCCCGCCGTCACGTTCGGGTGCCGCACTAGCAATTGCTAGTGGCGTGCTTTGCGAAGAGGTGCTTGCGACCCTCATTCCGCTGTTCTCTCCATTCCATTCGTATGCCTACTCTTCCATCCGCCTAGCGAAGCGTGGCATAGCGGCCTGTGTAATTCATTCGCCCTACGAAGCAGTGCGCTCAAGGCCTGCACAGTTCGATTCCGCTTGCCTACTCGTCCATCCGCCCTTTCGACGCAGCGCGCTCAAGGCCTGCCTAGTCTCCATCCCGCCAAGCGAAGCATTGCATAGCGACATTGCATAGGAGTAGTTGATAGCTTTTATTTTATTTCCACAAACCAAATCCCTTTCGTCCGCACTCCACCTATCGCTGGACTTTGATCTCAAGTCCTTCCTCGACACCTAACTCCACCTTACTGTGTTCCTTTGAGATTCGATACTCGGGGATTACTCCTCGTTTATATTACTTGAACTATCGGTACACTGCTTTTTCGTGTCGCAGTCGAGCTACCGCCTATAGCGATGTGCGAGATTTGCGCCATCACCTTTCCTCAAAATGATGATGTCTTGATCTTCAAGATGATATGAGGTCTTTAAAAAGATGTTTGTCTTCATGATTCCTTCTTCATGACTTAATGAGTCAAGTCATGAATCATCAAGGCTATATCTCTTCTTCACGATGACATCGTCGAAACATCTAGACTTGGTCTTTCTCTGCTGTTAGTTCTCTTCAAGACGATATCGTTAAGATATGTACTTAGCTTTCTCCACGACAGGCGTACTTCAAGACAATTTCATCATCATCTGAACTTGGCTATATCTGCGACAAGCTTTCTACGACCTTCAAGACGACATGTCTTCATCAAAATGATATCGTCGAAACCATTTCGACGATATGATACTTTTCTTCATGATTCTTCTGCTGAGTCTTGAGATAATATTTTACTTAGTCAATTTTCATTACTTTTATCGCCTATACTCTAGTGATATAGCTTTGATGCTTTCTCAATTGTATTTCCAGTCCTAGATGATTTTAGACTTAGAAAATTTCTTGATATATAATTTATCTTCTGTAGTCATGAATAAGCTATAACATCAAATACACAATGCATTTATTATTGATCTGAGCACTTCTTCAAATCAGGAACATTGCTAAGATTGTTTCCAACAATCTCCCCATATTTGAAAAAGTCATAACTCACTTCAATGATAAATGTCAAGGTACAAATAAAATCATATTTTGAATACATTTAGAGAATATTATATAATTCATCTAGCATGATATAAATAGAGAATATTAAAGCAAAATATAACACAATCATTTGCCAACTCATTTTTGGAATAAACATTGTAGTCTTCAGGTCTTGCTGCTGTTTCCTTTTCCTTTTCTCCTCTGCCTCTCATAAAAGCAGATTGGTTTTGGAATCTTCTTTGGGGAAGGAGGAGGACCATGAGGAAATGCAAGTTTGTGGTTTCTCCTTTTCTCCATTTTAATTGAGTGAAGATTCTAATTAGCAGAATATTATATTCTCTCTGACCCATCTTGAGGGTATCCAGACTCCATCCAGGCTTCTGAGATCAAGTTCTTGGAATCAGGACTCCACCTTCCTGACTATGGATCCAGCTCCACTTCCCTTAGCCTCTTTTGCATGTATCTTTTGCTCTGAACCCTTTTTCTCTTCCTGGAGGTAGCAGAATCTCCAACTTCCATGCCATAGATTTCTGATGGAGTGCTTTCAGAGGGTTCTTCCAACTCAAAATCTAAGGGAGGTTTTTGTAGGGCTTGCTTGACCTGATTGACTGTACACATGGCTTGATGTGAGCTAACATTTATCATTGCCTTCTCCCCCTTTAGGAATTCTTCAGTAATGTGATCATCAAGAGTTAGTTCAACTAGATTTATCCTTTCATGTAGATGTTGTTCAGCCTCATCCACATTATTCCTTATTTCTATCAGATGTTCATCTAGGCTCTGTGTGTTCTCATTTATTTTCTGTAGAATTTGATCTCTATCTTAAGTCATAAATCCTGTTATTTGCCTAAAAGCTTGGTCAGAATTCCTTGTCATGGTTCCTAGATTTTGAGTAATCTGATGGGACAGATGTCCAATTTTGTTGATTTCCTGTCCAACATGTTCCATGGCTGGTGTAGCTAAATGAAGGAAGTGGGTGTGTTGAGTGTTGAGGTGATGTATATAATCCTTTACTATTTTTAGATCAGCTTTTATCTCTTGCCTGAGTCCATCAACTATCTGTAGAATGAACCGTTCCAACTTTTCACTTTGAGCTTTGAGCAGTGCTGGCATCAAGTGAAACAGTGATCCTGATTTTGCAGTGGATGTCTCAGCAGCATATTCTTCTGAAGCAACTGTTTCTTCTGGGCATCTTTGGGGGCACTATCAGATGAGTAATTGCTTATTTGAACAGTATACTTCCTGGGAGACACGTCCTTCATCGCCTCACTTTCTACAATTAGTACTATCTTACCACCAAGAGCCAGTTCTAGACCTGTGGATAGATTTGAATTCTCAACTTCTTCTGGATCTTTTTCCTTGCTATTGTTTCTTGCCTTTAGGATGTCCTCCATCTGGACTATCTTTTCAGTTGCAGGTTGCTCAGCTTGACTTTCTAGGGTGGAGCACTCCAGATGGGGCTCCCCCTTCAACCCTCTCAGTATCTTGGGCTGAGCACCCATGTGGTGACTCCCCCTCAATTTTCTCAGTGTCTTGGGTTGAGCTTCCCATCATGAACTCCCCTTCAACTGGATCAATGCCCATAATGGGGCTTCTTCTTTCCTCAAAAACCTCTGTGTGAGCAGGTTCACTCATGATCTCTGGGATCATCTGATTTTGAGCTACCTCCCCCTCTGTCAAAGCAGGGTTTGGTAGAGTTTGTGCTCTTTCTTCTTCAGAATCCATGGACAGGTTTGGGTCTGGAATTGATGATGCTCATTCTCTTTCAGAACTGCTAGAGGATCCTACCTCCTCTGAGTCATTAATAACCACATATTACTTTTTCTTTCCTTTTGGAGCATTTTGGGCATTCTTGAGAGTCTTGGGAATGACTCTCTCCCATCTGTCCAGCATTTTTGAATCTAACCTCTTTGAATAGTGCAGAGGTGCTCCCATACTTTTCTTCCCAATATTTCTAAGGGTATTCAGTAGGAGGATGGATATAATTCTTCCATATGATGGAGTCTTCAGGGAGTTCTTGATTCTCAGGAACAAAAATTTTCTCCAGGATGTCTTTTTCAAAACAATGATCCTGCACATCATTTCAAACATTTCTTTTGAGATTCTGTCATGGGAACCAGGCTTGCACAACATTACTTTCCCTACAATGTCTGCAAGGAGCATTCCTTTCTGATTGCATTCGGCCTTCTTAATAGACCTGTAGGTCTTGCCACTATGCCCACACTAGGCATACACAACTGATAGATCCTCAGTTTTCAGGTCTTCCTCTTCGACTTCTTTTTCTAACCTTGGAATTCTCATAGCTTTTCCTAAGCTTTTGGCAGTTACTTTGATTTTCTCCCCGGCAACAGCCGACTTTAGAATTTCCGCTGAGCTATTAACTCTAGCTCCAACAAAGAACTCCTGGACTACTTTGTTCATAAGGGCACTTGGTTCACAAAGCAGATACTCCAGCCCCGCTGATTCTACCAAGGTGATTACGGAACTTATTTCTACTGAACAAGAACTGAAGCCTCCCCTCATCAGCTCACATCCGGAAATGATTGAGGATTCTTCCTTCTTTTGCGCTCTTGGCACCAAAAATGGCACCTCCAAAATTCACACTAAGAGGGACAGGAGAAAACTGCGAAGTGCAGGTTACTAAGACAGGAAAGGCTGAAAAGGAGGAGAACGATCACAGGATATCGATCACTGAAAAATGTGACCGCTTACACAGGTTGTAAGCTGGACCCTCGGAGCTAAAAGTCCTTTTTCAGGTACCCCTACCCCTCTATTTATAGACGAGGGGGCTACCCAAACGGGCAGAATTGAAAAACTACAGGCTGCCCGGGGTACAGGAGAGCCGGAGCAGTGAAATGGGGTACAAATAGTAAAAAACAGAAAAAAGCTCAGACCGTTCGGACTGACGATCACGAGCGGCTTCGGCTGCTTGGAACATAGAAAACCAGGTCAGGCTGAAGGTTGGCGATCTGGGCGATCACAAATTCTGAAGACCGCTGAGACCGCCATTTTGCATTGTAAAAACTAGATCGCGGGCTTTCCGGGCAAACATAATCCCCGCACATTTTTAAGTTACGCTGGAACTTTGAAAATGTAAGCTTTGATCGCTGAGACCGCGACTGTCATAAATGCGGCTTGGGCTATAAATACCACCTCAGATCTTCAGATTCCAAAGTATTGAGAGATCCCAGTCCTTGAGCGGTCACTGTTTATTGAGATCGCGAAAGAACTTTTCTTTTGAGATGGATGCTTTAGATTTGATGAAAATGTCAGCGCAATCCCGAAAATCACCAGGATCTGCGTCGAAAATAAAGAAAGCTATTTCGAAGAAGACCGTCAGTTCCAGCAAGGAGATATCGATCAAGGGTTCAAAGAAAAAAGATGATCCTGCTTCAAAGGCTCTTGTTGATTTAACGGTCGCAGAAGCTGCTGTTAAGACGACCCCAGAAGTGGTCAATCAACCTGCTGATCGCTCTGGAGAGACCGCTTCTGTAGAATCGATCAAGGCTGCTATGCTGCAGGTGAAGGCTTCAGCTGAGAATCTTAGAAGCCAGATCGCTGATAAAGAAAAAGTTGTTAGAGACTTAAAAAGAAAAGAAGCGAGCTCTCCTGATCGGACTGCTAAGAGGATGAAAACTGGACAAATTGTGACCGCTGGTGACATCGATCTTCAGACTTATCTTTCAGAAGATAACCATGTTGAGAATGTTTCAAGCGTAAGCGATCGAATTTCGAATTTTGTACTTATTTTAAAATTGACTCTTCTATTAATTTTTCTTTGATTATTACAGTCAATGGATCCTTTTGAAGCTGAACGACTTCGAGTGATCGCCGAGGAAGAAGTTGCTGAAGAAAAAAGAAAAGAAGAAGAAAGAAAGAAGAAAGAAGAGGAAGAAGAGAGAAGAAGAAAGGAAGAAGAAAGAAAAGTAAAAGAGGACGAGATCGCCAGGCTTGCGGCGATCACTGAGAGTGTAAAGAAGAGAGAAGAAGAGAAAAGAAAGCAAGAGGAGATCGCCAAAGCATAGAGGGAGAGGAAAGAAAAAGAAGTGACTTCTATGGCCGTGGAGAAAGAAAGGAAAGAAAAAGAGCAAGTTCTAGCTGCTGAGAAGAAGAAGGATAAGGAGAAGAAGAAGAAGAGGAAAGAAGAGAAAAAGAGAATTGCTGGAGAGGCGGTCTCGGCCGAGAAAGGGAAAGAGAAAAATGAGACCGCTGCATCTAGTGATCGCGGCGATGTCTTGTTAGAAGTGGGTGAAGAGCTGGATGTGGAGGCGGCAGACCGCGCAGCTGCGTTAGACTTTATTAAGACTGGTATGGCGAAGATGGTCGCGAGACCGATTGATTCACTTCCCAAACTTGCTTTCCGCCCTGCATCTCCTAGAAAGCGACCTGAGATTGTCATTATTGAAACTGATGACATCCTTGTTAGTAATGCTGAGTTAAAAAGAAGAAGGAAAGAAGGCGAGCGGTCACGAAAAAGACAATTAGAAAAAATCAATTTAGAATGCTTAAGGGGATCTGACCGTCTTTTGTTGACCACTGATACTGCGGCCTCAAAAGATGTTGAAAAGACTTTATTTGATTGCGGTCTCGCTACTCTGTCAAGTACTGCGCATAAAATCTTTCCTTTTCTTTTGAAAAACAAATTCTGAATTTTGACTGTTTTTTATCCTGATCGCAGATGTGAATGCGAATTATGTTTCTGAAGAAGGTGAAATACCAAGGAGGGTCTCAATTCCTCCGGAGTTCGCAGATCTCCTTGGCCCGATGCTCGAAGATGTAAGGGCTATGCGAGATCGCGAACGCGCGCTTGAAGACCGCCTCCGAGTCCAGAATGCAAATTTTGAAGCCAAGGAAAAGCAGATTCGGGGAGGATATGAAGAAAAACTCCGAAAGACCGAGAAAGATGTTGAATACTATCGAGGGAAGGCTGCTGCGTTTTCTATTGAGATCGCTGCCCTTCGGGGTGGCCCTCATTTGTCAATGAAAGCAGGTCCTTCCAGCGGTCACCCTGATAACAGATCGTCGGATATTGTGGTAATCCCTATGGAGCAAGTAGATCGCGAGATGTCTAAAATCCATAAGGCAGCCATGGTGGCCAATCACAGTTTAGCATCTGCATGGACTGCGGTCAACGAAATGCAAGACGTGGCGGCATTCGCTGGAAGAAGAAGAGATCAGAGGAAATGAGATCGCAGTTTTCTTTCTTTTTATATTTAGCGATCTCTTTTGAAAACATATTTAATTCCTGGGTTTGTAAGATATATTTGATTCTGTTTTATGGTATTAACTTTAATGTTGTGATATTCATTTTGCGATCTCTGGCTTTCATGAATGCGATCTTATTAACTTGTGTTTGTATTGTGAAAAAACTGTGTCGCGATCTTTAAGTGAGCCGTTTGTTAATCCTATCTGCAGGGCGATCTAAGAAATTATTGTTTATGTTTCCGGCTCTATTTTTGAGCTTATATAGCTTTTGGCGGTCTGACCCATCTTCAGGGCGATCTTAAGAAGTGTAATCATTGCACAATCATCTTCTTCCTTCTATAAATAGCTGCTCTTCCGGATCATTATTTTATTTTTCTTGAGTTTTCTTCAGTTTATTGACCCCTGCGATCTCATAAAATGGTGTCCGCGCGTTCCAAAGCTGTCGAGGTCTTTTTGAACTCCGATCACAAATACGATCAAATCTCGGAGAAGGAATACTCTTCCTTCATTGAAAAATATGAGATCGATGACGAGATCACGATCAGAATTCCATTCGAAGATGAAGACTTGAACTCTGGGGATGAAAGTAAATATGTCATCCCGATTGATCACTTCGCCTATGGTCTTCAAATTCCCATCCCTTGGGAAATGTTAGAAGTGATGGATTATTACGGTCTCGTTCTAGCCCAGATCCCGCCGAACGCGATCGGTCTGATGAGTGTCTTTATTAATTACTTGAGATCAGTGAAGTTAAAATTCACAATGTCGATCTTCCGAGGCACATTTTCTGTCAAGGTGTTAAAAGAGGGTCAGAATAAAGAAGAGTTCAAAGGATTGTTGTATCTCAGTTGTAATGGAATAAAAGTTCTCAATCTTCCGAACAAAATCCCTCTCTGGACTGAGAGGTATCTGATCTTTGAAGGCGATCTCGGCGGTCTCGCCAGCCGTCCCTCTCCGCGAGCAGAGAAGATATTTAGAAAAGAAAAACTTGTTTCAGAGGAAGATCTTGCAGTCTTGGAATGGCTGGCGGGGAAACGATTCGATCTGAATCATTACCTGGCGATCTGGCCCGATGTTGCTGCGGTCTTGCCGGAAGAAAGTAAGCTACAATTTTTTACGATCCCCAGCGGTCTCCTTACTAGAATTTGGAATTTTCCTCTTAACTGTTTTCCTCTTACAGACGGATTCGCGATCCCAAAAGTCGACCCAGTGACGCCGAGTGGTGAAGTCCTTACACAGCATGAAAAGCGCCTGAAGCAAGATTGCCAGAGAAAAGCGAAGGAGATCGCCGAGGAGGGCGATCTGGAGGAGGGACCATTTCCCCTATTGGGTTTTGGAAAGAAAGTAAAAGATATCAAAGGAAAATCTCTACTGAGATGGGGTGAGACCGGAAAGTCTCTGAAGGTGTCAACCGATCTTCCTTTCTGGGGAGGGAGGTTTTCGAATCAGGCTTTTGCGGCCACTTCTGCCCTTTATGGGAAAAAGAATGCTAATGAAGCGAAGCACGGTGTCAACCGACGATCTCCCTGATGTATGCACTCAGGAGACCGCCCGAAGCACAGTTTTGAATCATCATATGGGGCGATCTCTTCGCGCATCCTTGAAGCACGCAGAGCGTCTGCAGGATCATTTTAATGTAAGTATTCAAAGAATATGCGATCTTTAAATATTATCTTACCTTGACCGCTTCGATTTGATACATTTTCTTTACAGAATTTCAAGAAGACCGCATATGATATTTATAATCCTGACTACCTCAGATCCCTATATACTCATGTCAGAGATGCATCAAACAAAACAATTGCTATTCTTCGCGAAAAAGATGGCCTTACTGCTAATTTCCGGGATACGACTTTTGCCGATCTCTTTCCTGAGGTTGCAGAAATGATCGAGGAGGCGGAAAAGAAAAAAGCTAAGGAATCGAAGACCGCGGAGACCTCCGAAGATGAATCTGTCGAGGTCGTTGGGAGTCCAGACGACTATACTTCTCCTAGTGGAAGTGTTTTTCTGGGCGAAGAAATGAGCTCGGCAGCGGCCTCGGACTCTGGATCAAGGGAGACTGGTAGCGAAAGTGAGTCCTCGGAGAGTTCAACTTCTTCATCGGAGGAGCGATCTCCGCGGAAAAAGAAACAAAAGAAATAGATTTTTACCTTTTCTAGACAGGTGATGTAATTGCCGGTCAATGACCGCGCCTGATATTGTAATTTTTTGAAATGAATGGAAAATTATTTTGTTCGTGGATGACTCTTTTCTGTATTTATTTTTGCTATATTATTCATGTAAATCGATCACGGCTTCTATCGTATGCGATCACAACATAATAGATTTAGCATTTGATCTCAATGCTTTAGGTTTCGTCGTTTTCTAGTTTGTGGAGATTAAAAACTTGACAGAAATCCAAAACTGTATAAAAAGGACAACTCTGCGATCTCGAATAATCGGACCACCTGTAAGAAAATTAGAACTTTTGATAATAAATCTTTATGAATATCATTGCGGCGATCTAACAATACTCAGACCGCCACTTTGAGGAAAAAAAAACCCAACCATCAAGTGATAGGAACTGAAGGATCATGAGCATTTTCATATAATCTTTGAATAAGAAAAATTTAGATCGCGATCTCATTATGATCAGACCGATCGCTATCAAGACAATTTAAGAGATTCCTGAATAACGATTCCAATCATCTTCGGAAAGCCTTGCCCGACGATCACTTCTGCCCAATCCTGGAGAAAATGAAGCCGGCGATCACAAACAACTTAGACTTCTTCCAACAATCTTTGAAAACCAAGGATGGCAATTACTTCCAAGTCCTAGAGAAGATCGAGCAAGCGACCGTAAATAACCAAGATCTCTTCATACAATTTCTGAAAACCAAGCCTCTTTAGAAAATCTCGCGTAACGATCACAAAACACTGATACCGGCGATCACTTTTATTCAAATCCTGGAGAAGATCAAGCCATTAACCATGAATAATGTTGATCACCCTTTGAAGAGAGGAAAATATGCGGTCTCATAAACTCTGACCGCTCGATCTCAATATTATGAAGTAAATGAGACTGTAGAAAAAGGGAGGAGGAAAAAAGGAGAGGAGAATTTCAAAATAATTTGCGGTGCAGGTGTGGTCATGCCGATGAGGCTATACCGACATTGCTTTCCCTGATAGATTATGTTTTGAGGTTCAGGCGACGGTCATAGATGTTTCCGACCTCCCCTTACCTAATCATGTTTTAATGAATATTCGAGAGTTATAGATCAAAATGATCGGTAGGGCAGGTGTGGTCATGCCGATGAGGCTATATCGACATTGCTTTCCCCGTAGATCATTAGGACCATAACAATGTCCTTTTCAATGCATGACAGAGCTGAGCCAGCCACCCAGACCTCCTTGCTAAGGTGTGCCAGATGCCAGCTAGGACTCGGCATCCTAAACTTTCACCGCTCGAGCATGGCGAGCCACTGCTACACAGATTCGAAATCTCCCCGACATCTGTGGTCCTGGCAGAATTACACGTCAAGCTAACAAGCCGAGGGAGAATGAAGTAGGACCCATCGACGTCTTACTTGATGAGTTCTTGGTTTTTATGAGCAACTTGATTCAAAACTTGCCATTCACCATGTATATCATGAATGTTTTGGCCGTATTTGTACAATACTTGAAAGAAAAGGAATGGGAGATTTGAATGGGGAAAAATCGAATACGAACTTTTTTAAGAGAAGAAAAGTTTGAGATCATCTCCACTCCAAGAGTGAGGCAACTCCTCTCCCTCATGGGTTTGGAGATGATAGGCACCATTTCTCAGCACCTTTTTTACCACGAATGGTCCTGCCCAGTTTGGGTTAAGCTTTCCAACCGAACCGGCTCTTGCTGTTGCATCTACTTTCTTCAAAACCAAGTCCCCAACAACAAATTCCTTGGTTCTCACATTTTTATCGAATAATCTTGCCATTCTTCTTTTCACCTCCTCTTGCCTGATGGTTGCTACATCTCTTAATTCTTCAATTAAGTCGAGACTACATCTCAACTCTTCATCATTTTCTTCCATCCAATCAATCTGATTTTGTTGCGCTAACAATACCCTTGGACTTTTTACCTCGAATTCTACCGGAATAAGAGCTTCGGAACCATGCGATAACTTGAAAGGAGTCTCTCCAGTGGCAGAACTTGGAGTTGTTCTTAAGGCCCAGAGAACTGAAGGTAGTTGTTCTGCCCAGTTGCCTCTGAGATTTTCCACTTTCTTTTTCAAGAGATTTATTATAAGCTTGTTAGCGGCCTCTACCTGCCCATTGCTTCTAGGATGATGCACAGAAGCAAAACGTAGCTCAATGCCTATTTGCTTACAGAAATTAATAAGAGTTGAATTATTGAACTGAGAACCATTATCCGTGATGATTGCCATTGGAATTCCGTGCCGACATACTATCTCCCCCCAAATAAAGTTTTTCACGGCTTGAGTAGTAATTCTGGCCAATGCTTTTGCCTCTATCCACTTGCTGAAATAGTCAATCATGACTATAATATATCGGCGCTGCCCACTTGCCATAGGAAAGGGCCCAATCAAATCCATCCCCCAAACTGCAAATGGCCATGGTGTTGCTATTGATTTGAGTTGTTGAGCCGGCTGATTTTGGAGAGGAGCAAATTTCTGGCACTTGACACATTTCCTAGCAAACTTTTCTGCATCCTTCCTCATTTGAGGCCAAAAATATCCTTGTCTTAGGATTCTTTTCTCTAAAGTTCTTGCTCCCGAGTGACTTCCGCATTCTCCCGCATGAATCTCTTGAAGAATTACGTGAATTTCCTCTTCGGAGACGCATCGTGCTAATGGAGAAAGGAAAGTTCTCCTATAAAGTACTCCTGCAACAAGATAATAGTTAGCTACTTTTTGTTTAAACCTTCTCCTATCCTTTACCGCTGAATGGAGCTTTCCAGTCGAAAGATAAAGAACAAATGGATCCACCCAAGACGGACGCTGATCAATTTCCATGATCTCCCCTTCTTCAATTGCCAGACGAAACAACTCTGAGGTTGTTCCTCCTGAGAGAAGGCCAAACTTTGCTAACCCGTCTGCCTCCACGTTCTCTCCCCTTGGAATATGTTCGATGGTAAAACTTTTAAATTTTCCCACCTCAATTTTTACCAAGGTTAGATATTGTTTTAGAATACTATCTCTGGTTTCAAAAGTTCCATTTACTTGGGAAGCCATCACCAAGGAATCCGTGAGAACTCTGACATCATCGATTCCTAGCTCTCTAGCGAATCTGAGACCAGCTATCAAAGCCTCATATTTCGCCTGATTATTGGTTACTTGAAAACAGAATTTCAGCGCCTGATCCAGCCTTACTCCGTTTGGGTTGATTAAAACAAGTCCAGCTCCGGAAGAATTTCTCCCTGAGGCCCCATCTACGAAAATTGTCCAAGCAAGGGGTACTCCGACCCCCTTCTGCGACTCAACTTCTTTGGCATCCACCATGAAGTCTGCTAAAACTTGAGCTTTGATTGCCACCCTTGGGATATAAGATATGTCAAACTCACTGAGCTCTATTGCCCACTTTGCCAACCTGCCTGAATGCTCTTGTTTCTCCAAGACACTCTTCAAAGGAAGATCAGTGACGACTAGAATCGAATGGGATTGAAAGTATGGTCTTAATCTAATTGCCGAAATCACGAGCATTAGGGCCAACTTTTCGAGAATAGGATAGCGAGTCTCTGCATTCTTCAGGATTCAACTTACGTAATAGACTGGAAATTGTTTCTTTTTCTCTTCTCAGACGAAAAAGGAGCTTATAGCATTGGCTCCGACTCCTATATACAGAAATAAATTTTCTCCTTCTCGCGGGCTTTGGAGCAAAGGAGTTGATGTTAATTGCTTTTTAAGCTGAATGAAAGCATCATCACACTCTTTTGTCCACTCGAACCTACTCCCTCCCCGGAGGGTCTTAAAGAAGGGTGCACTTTTATCCCCTGATCGGGAGATGAAGCGACTTAAGCCTGCCAACCTCCCTCCTAGCTGCTGAATTTCTTTGGGGGCCTTGGGAGGTGGCATCTCCAGAATAGCTTTCACATTGTCAGGATTAGGTTCCAGCCCTTCTGGAGTAAGGAGATAACCAAGAAATTTCCCTTTACTTGCCCCGAAAACGCATTTCAATGGATTCAACCTCATATTGAAAGTTCGAAGGGTTGCAAAAGTTTCCGAGAGGTCTCTAAGATGAGAAGTGAATGATTTGCTTTTTACCAAGAGGTCGTCAACATATACCTCAAGGTTTTTCCCTTTTTGGTTTTTGAAAACTGTATCCATCATTTTCTGATGGGTTGCTCCAGCATTCTTTAGCCCAAAAGGCATTACGAGATAACAGAAGCAACCATCATTTGTGATAAATGAAGTATGAGGTATATCTGGTTTATGCATTCTGATTTGATGGTAACCTGAAAAAGCATCTAAAAAACTCATAAAAGAATAACCTACCGCGGAATCTACTAAAGTATCTATCCGAGGCAAGGGGTAGCAATCCTTGGGGCAAGCTTTATTGAGTTTAGTAAAGTCGACACACATCCTCCATTTCCCACCTGACTTCTTTACCATTACAACGTTCGACACCCATTCTGGGTATTGGATTGGTTGAACGAACTTTGCCTTCAGGAGCTTCTCTACCTCTTCACGGATAGGCTGTGCTAGAGTAGTTGCAACGGACCTCTTCTTCTGCTGAATCGGGATGAAGTTTGGGTCAATATTGAGATGGTGGCAAGCAACATCCGGATCCACTCCAGGCATGTCATCTGCCGACCAAGCGAAGATATCAAGATTTTGCAGAAGGCAAGAGATGAGCTGACTCTTGTCAGCTTCAGATAATTCAGCGTTGATGGAGAGGCTCTTGCTCTCATCTTCCTCGCTGATCCGGACCTCTTGAGTTGCTTGGGCAGGTTCCAAGCGAACTTCATCTCTTGCATCCTCCTCAATTTCCTCTGCAGCTTGGATTTGTTCAGGAACTTCAATTGATTCAGCCATCATTACTTCTTCGGGAGAAGAGGACACGATCATGTTGACCGTCTTTACGTAGCATTCCCTAGCTTTCCTTGGGTCGCTCCTGATTCGGTGTTGTTTGCCGTTCAAGGCGAACTTCACCGCTTGATGATAGGTGGAGACAATGGCTTGATATGCATTCAAGAAGGGTCTTCCAAAGATGGCGTTGTAGCTACTGGGAGCATCAACGACAATAAATTTGACCAGCTTCACTATCCCTCCCAAAATTACAGAAAGAGTGACGAGCCCTTCTACTTCTTTCTTCTCTCCTGAAAAACCATAAAGGGGGAATTCAGTTGAAAGGAGGGGTTTACCTGTCTTCAACGCCTCGAAGGCAGGTTTGAAGAGCACGTTGACTGAGCTTCCCGTGTCTATCAGAATCTTCTCTACTGTATAATTTTCAATTACAGCTTTGATGACGACCGCGTCGTCAAAGGGATTCGCGGTCTGAGGAAGGTCTTCATCACCGAAAGTGACCGTTCCCCGGACCGGGGCTGAAGAGGTGGCAGCAACCTCTGATTGATAAACCCTCTTCAGACTTGCCTTCCTTGAAGATTCTGGACCTGCACCTCCGTGGATGCAGAAGAGATTGCCCAAGGCGCCTTCGTCATCTGCATCCACATATTCATTGGGAAAGCCGATATTGCCGAGATGGCCAATATCGTCCACTTCTTCGCATGCCCAATGGACTTCCGCTACTTCCTTAGCCTTGGAGGTTGAGGCTTTGGCAGAATCATTCTTCTGAATGAGATCTCGGAGCTTACCCTCCTTCAGAAGCTTCTCTAAGAACAGGCGGAGAGCTCTACAATCCTCTGTCAAATGTCCCCTATCTCTATGGTACTCACAGTAGAGAGTAGGATTTCTGTTCTTTGGATCCGAGTTTAGCAGAGCTGGCTTCTTGGAAAAGGGCTGCTTTTGAAGGATTTGAAGCACTTCACTCATAGAAACACCAAAGTCTGTGAAGGACTCTTGGGATTCATTGTAGAGTGAAGAAATGGGCAGAAGAGGAGGTTGGGCGTACTGGATCTGGTGGACTGGGGTGACTTGTGGAGCAGGAGTAGCGGGGGTTTGAAGAAATGAACCTTGAGGCGGGAAAGAATGGTTACCTCGATTGAAGCGGTTGTTGCGATAATTCTTACCTCTCGGAGCTGGAGGTGGGAGCTCTTGTCTAGGATTTGAGGAAGACGGAGCCGGATAAAATCCCGCAGAGCCTTTCTGAGTGGCCCTGTTTGTCAAATTGCTCACATAGGTAGGGTTGTTGATCTCCCCTTCAATGTAGCGATTGTCAGTGCTGATCAGCTCCTTGGTTGTGACTTTGAACTTCAGAGGACGCTCTTGCAGGCCACTGATCAAAGCTACCATATAGAGCTCGGGATCCATATCCCTGACTCCCAAGATCTCTTTCTGAAAACGGTCAACGAAATGCGCCGCAGTTTTGTTGTCGCCTTGCTTAATCTTGAAGAGGGTCGCAGGACCACTCTTCCTTTTCTTTGCGGTGGCAAACCTTAGAAGGAGCTCTTTCCTTAGGGGAGCAAAGCTCGAGATCGATTGACAGGGCAGCTTATAGAACCATTCCATGGCCGACCCATCAAAGGAGGTGACCATCAACTTACACCTCACTCCATCTGAAATGGTCCTGAGGGCAACAGCAGACTCGAAGGCTTGAAGATGACACATCGGGTCGGTCTCTCCTGTATACAAAGGGCGACGGGGCTCTCTGAATCCATGAGGAATTGGATCCCGACGAATCTCATCAGTAAAGGGGGAAGGCTCCCCGAAAACAGAAGGTCCTGGAGGAGGAAGAAAAGGAGCAGGAGGATCTTGAGGGTAAGCAAACCCTTCTTCAAAATTCAGGGTCTGAGCCGGAGGCCCCTAGGCTGCAGCTCGGAAAGAATTACGATGGGCGGCAAACTCCTCATGCTGAGATCGCTGAGGAGCTGCGTGCTGGAAAACGGGATGATCGCTCGGGTGACCGCCTGCCATGCGGTCAGGAGTAGCGACCTGAGAGGTTTGAGGAAGGATCTTCTGGGAGATCGCGGCTAGAACCTGGCTCATAGCCTCAATCTGCTTCGCAGACTCCTGCTGAGTCCGGACGACTTCTTGCCGATCTCGAGCGGCCTCTTGCTGAGACCGCGCGATCTCTTGCTGAACAGCAGCGGCATCCTGCCTAGCTCGGGCGGCCTCGCGGAGAGCTTGCTCCACGCGAAGCTCGAAGCGGCGCTCCATCGCTTCTAACGGGTTGTGATCGGAAGGGGGAACACTGGGAGATCGCAAAGGACGACCTCTACGGCGATCAGCCATCTTGAATGTCTATGAATTTCACCTGACACTTCGAATCTGAAGGTCGCGTGTTCGTTCTGTTGGCACCAAAAATGGCACCTCCAAAATTCACACTAAGAGGGACAGGAGAAAACTGCGAAGTGCAGGTTACTAAGACAGGAGAGGCTGAAAAGGAGGAGAACGATCACAGGATATCGATCACTGAAAAATGAGACCGCTTACACAGGTTGTAAGCTGGAGCCTCGGAGCTAAAAGTCCTTTTTTCAGGTACCCCTTCCCCTCTATTTATAGACGAGGGGGCTGCCCAAACGGGCAGAATTGAAAAACTACGGGCTGCCCGGGGTACAGGAGAGTCGGGGCAGTGAAATGGGGTACAAATAGTAAAAAACAGAAAAAAGCTCAGACCGTTCGGACTGACGATCACGAGCGGCTTCGGCTGCTTGGAACATAGAAAACCAGGTCAGGCTGAAGGTTGGCGATCTGGGCGATCACAAATTCCGAAGACTGCTGAGACCGCCATTTTGCATTGTAAAGACTAGATCACGGGCTTTCCGGGCAAACAGGCGCCTTTAGAGCAGAACGTCGAGAATGAGTGATTGTTGGAGATGGAACGCAGGTTTGTCGCGAAAATGACTTGGGGCAAATGAGAGCGTAATTTTTGACCTAAGCATTCACTCTATTTATATTAAAAGTAGATGAAGAGGCACGTACCTTTTTGTCTTTGTTAATAGATTAAAAATCCATCAGACGGCTCAGATTAGAGATCCAATATAGCATGAAGTGTCTGTGATGTATTTCGATGATGCGTGCTTTCATCGTCGATATTGTCGTCGAAATCATTTTAGTGTTGTCGTCAAAATATTACTAATAGCATCGAGACGCAGATTTTGTCGTTGAACCTACTCATCTCATATCGATGGGCAGAGCTTTATTCTTCAAGGCTTTGTTCCTTCTTTACTTTCTACCTTACTCACTTCTCAAACATGGAGATGAGAGAGTAGGAGCTCTGATAATTGTGTATTGTACTCATCTTCTATCTTTGATCCGAGGTCATCATTTTGAATGAAGTTGTGTACTCCCCCTCCATTTTTACAGGGATTTGAGAGATTCTACTTGATGTACTTCATTTTGAAGAACTGAATCATTTCCATCAGTTGTGACTTATCTCAGAGACTTCCCCTCAATAGAAGCAAGGAGGGTTGAGCTTTTAGTCTATTCTCTCTGGATTGAATTTTCTTGAATACTTATTTACTCCAGCCTTGTGCCTGGAGAAATCATTGTCCAAATACCAAAAGGGTTGGCATTTAGACATACCTGCAAAAGGATTACTTATCCTTAGGCACCCAATTGTAATTGGTTCCTAGGTTCATGTTAGGGAAATAACCTGAAGTACTATACGTATGAGTGGTCTGCCCTCTTCTTGCCTTAGGCACTATTGGATTGAACCACCAGTCTAGAGCAAAGTGACCAATCTTTCCACAACACCAACACTAATACCTGTTGTATCTTCTCTTATGCCTTTCCACTTGGAAATGTTGGTGTGTAGGAGTGAAGATAGTTGCCCTGACAGGCCTTGGGTGAACCTCACAATGGTGAGTATGTAGTTGAGCTGGTCTCACCACTTTTTGGTTCACCACCTTGGGGACAGGCTTGACTGCCTTTCCCTTACCTTTAAGTATTTATGTTGCAGATCCATGGACACGAGAACCTAGAATCTTTACATGTGTCTTTTCAAGGGGTGTTTGAGAAACACTTGGCCCAAAGCTTGCTTTTCTATGTGTGTTGGTGAATTTACTGCTTTTTGTAGAGCAAGCCTTGGTCAGGTATTCATGTGAATATTCCTGGTTTGAGAAATTTGATGCCAGTAGTTTCTCTTTATAAGGAGGTTGGGCTTCAGATGTCTTTCCCTCGACTGTTTCCTTGCCAAATCCTACACCACTCCTGAATATGAATGGTGCAGAGAATTGGTGAATGATGGGTAGGACAGTCTTGGGCATTGAGAAGCTAGCAACAATTTTCTTTTCAGCCAATAGCATTTTCTCAAGGTCCTTAATGACCTTGTTCTTCTTTCCCAACTCAGAATTTTGGAGCTTTGTGACATCCTTGAGTTTGTCCATTTCTTTGCTCATAGCAACCAACTTCTCAATTGTCTCTTGGAGCTCGGATTGGATAGATTTTAGGGATGCTAACTCCTTTGATTGAGATCTAAGAAGCTTTTTGCTCCTTTTCAAAGCACTCCACATGGCTTCATTATGCTGAACTAGGTCAGATTCAACCTCATGTGGAGATCTTTAAGACATGTTACTGGAAGCAGATCGACACTCACCCTCATGCACAGAAACTGTCATTGACATAGAATCAGAGATAGATAAGGGGGCCCTATTAAGTACCTTCCCTAGAGAGGTGCAGTCATCCTGGATTTCTTCAGTTATGGACATAAGGCCAATGAGAACTTCCTCCTTATCTTCTAATGAATCTGAGTTAAAATCACTGAGTGTTTTGATTTTCTTAGCAATGTATTCTTTCTCAGATTCCTTCTAGTCCTTTGGACTTCTTCTATCATCACTCTTCTTGGATTCTTTCTCCTTAGAGGGGCAGTCAACAATCGTGTGACCTGTCTCCTTGCAATGACAACATAATAAGTTAGTTAAATCAGATTCAATGAGTTTAGAGTTATACCTTTCCTCCTTTGAAGATTTATGCTGGTCATATTAACTAGATCTTCTGTAGGTTGAGGAGGATGTCTTATGTCTGTTTCTTCTTTTTCTAGACATCATTCTTTTGAGCTGCTTGGTGAGGAGTACTAGCTCTTCAACAATGTCATCAGATTTTGATGAGCTTGCATTAGTAGCTTCTGTGTTCTCAGAGATATTCTGAATTATCAGAATATTATCTTTGATACTCCTCAAGCTTTCCTCCTCAAGAGTCGTAAGCCTTTCACTAGTGTTCCCCTTTAAATTTTCTTCCATAGGTTTATTCATGTAGATTTCCAAGGTATCCCACATATCTTTTGTTGTTTTGCAATGACTTAAGTATTTAGATGTAGAATCATCAATTACATTTTCAAGTATGTGTTTTGATCTTTTATCCACAGTAGTTAGATCTTCATCTTCATAGGTGAACTGTGATAGAGTGTAGGATCCCTCTTCAACAACCATAAATTACCTTGGATCTGATGCTTCCATGAATAACTTGACTCTTAACTTCCATATGGCAAAGTTCTTTTTGGTGCAAATGGGCAGCCTTATTGATCCCATCTCTTGATGATGCTCACAGGCCATTGAAGAGTCACAACCCAATCAAAAACTTGTAGATCTTGTTCTAAGCTGTTAGGCTTTTAAACTCAACCTATCTCTGATACCAACTGAAAGATTATGGGTTGTCTATAAACTACACCTAGAGGGGGGGGAGGGGGTGATTAGATGTTTTCAATTTCTTTGCTACTTTAAGGTTTGTCAATCACATCACACAAGCATCACAGAAAACACACAATGATTTATAGTGGTTCCCAACTAGACAATGTGTCTAGAGGTAGTCCACTGCCCCTCCCACCAATCTAGAAATGTGCTAGACTAGGCAACTTCACCAATATAGGTCTTTTCATAATAATCAGATCTTACAATTCAGGTTCGCACAGAACCCTACAATGCTCAGACTTAACAAGTCCTACCAAACACTCAGATATGTACCAAGATCCTACCACAGTCAGGCTCATACAGAACCCTACCAAGCTCAAGCTCACAAGGAACCCTAGCAACTCAGATCTGGTGCAATATCCTACCAGCTCAGACTCACAAGGAGTCCTACAAAGCAATACAGAGATGTTGTTGTAGAAGAGAAGACTTCAGAAATAAGAACTTGAATCACAGATCTTCTTCTTCTTCTAGCAAATGTAAGTCCAGTAACCTTGTGGATTACTGAACATTTCTTTTGAAACATCTTTGATCTTTACAGAACATCCAATGAAGTGTTCTTCTGATTTTAATTTCTTTCTCCTTTGTAATTATATATCTGAATGAACTTGAGAAAGAATACTAAGTATCGTCATTTCTGTAGAAGAAAAATCTTTCTTTTATACTCCTCTGCACTTATGCAAAACTGCCCTTATTGATTGCATAATCAATTCCTTATTTGAAAACATTTTGCAGAATTGGAAATTCTTTGTCATTATTACTGGCTTTTCTTGGAACTTATAGAGAATAGAAATAATAAATCTCTTTCTTAATTACAGTGTAACGACCAAATTCTGTAGAGAATATTTCATTTATGACTCTTTGACTTGTGCGCAAGATAGGCATCGTACATCATCCCTAGATATCAATTTCCAAGAGAACAGGTGCATTAATTGCAGCTCTGCAACTGTCAAGACGATATTATTACTTCACGACGATATCATTTTGATCAATGGATATACTTCACAACGATGTCGTCGATATACTTTCTTCTTCAGTACTTGGCTGGTTATGTCAATGAGATTGCTTCTTCTAGACAATATCGTCGAGATACATCCTTATATGCAATATGTCTCCGATCTTCAAAGTGGTATGCTTCCATTAAGTCGACATACATCCTTCTTCAAGGCTTTATGTAATATCTCAACGATATTACTTCTTCTTGACGATATCGTCGAGATATTCCTATTCATAAGACTTAGAATTTTCTTCAAGTTGATAGCCTTTCCTCAAAATGATGATGTCTTGATCTTCAAGATGATATGAGGTCTTTAAACAGATGTTTGTCTTCATGATTCCTTCTTCATGACTTAATGAGTCAAGTCATGAATCATTAAGGCTATATCTCTTCTTCATGATGAGGTTGTCAAAACATCTAGACTTGGTCTTTCTCTCTTATTAGTTCTCTTCAAGACGATATCATCGAGATATGAACTTAGCTTTCTCCATGACAAGCATACTTCAAGATGATGTCTTCGTCATCTGAACTTGGCTTTATCTATGACAAGCTTTCTACGACCATCAAGACGATGTGTCTTCATCAAGACAATATCGTCGAAACCATTTCGACAATATGATACTTTTCTTTATGATTCTTCTGCTGAGTCTTGAGACAATATTTTACTTAGTTAATTTTCATTACTTTTGTCGCCTATACTCTAGTGATGTAGCTTTGATGCTTTCTCAACTGTATTTCCAGTCCTAGATGATTTTAGACTTAGAAAATTTCCTGATATATAATTTATCTTCTGAAGTCATGAATAAGCTATAACATCAAATACATAATGCATTTATTATTGATCTGAGCACTTCTTCAAATTAGGAATATTGTTGGCACAGTTCCCAACAAAGGCGAAGAATATAATTGCCAGTGCTATGGATTATTCTATGCTACAGAATCTCTTCCATTGCAAATCTGCTAAACAGATGTAGGATTCTCTAATCGTCTTGATGGAAGGTACAGAAGAAGTAAGAGATGATCGAAGATCTCTGCTCAATCAAGAATACGAAGCATTCAAGCAGGATCCAAAGGACTCTATTTCTAACACGTACGAGAAGTTCTTCAAGATCGTCAATGGACTTAGGAGCTATGATCTGTAATTCACCATTAGTGAATTGAATGACAAGTTTTTGAGATCCCTGATGAAAGAATGGTAGACCAAGGCCATTGCCATCAGAGAACTCGGGAAGCTGGCTACTATGGAGCCACAAATTCTTTTTGGGAAGCTTCTCTCCCATGAGTTGAAGCTCAGCATCCAAAAAGCTGAGGAAGAAGGCAACAAGATTTCTGGAAAGGAGAAGTTCGTAGCTCTGAAGGCAGAAGGGTCAAAGAAAGGCAAGGTCATGGTACCGGTAAGGACACAGTCGTCAGAGGAAGATGACAAGTCTGTGGCTTGCTCCTCAAGCTCAGACATGTCCGATGGAGAGTTCTCCCTACTCTCCAAGAAATTCAAGAGATTGCTGAACAAAGGATAGCAGAGGAGAAGTCAATCCTCCTCATCAGATTACAGAAGATCGAGATGTGATGGTGAACATCACAAGAAGAGTTACAACGATGACAGGTATAAATCTTAACCGAACAAACATTCTTCGAATGATATCATTTGTAATTGATATAATAAGCCAGGGCATGTGATTGTTGAGTGCCCATACAAAAAGAAGGATAGCTCGAGAAAAGGAGATAAGAAATCCTTCAAAAATATGAAGGAGGAAAAGAGCTTTTTGGCTAAGAAGTCAAAAACTCTGAGCGACAGCGACTCCGATGAGTCAAGCTCTAACGAAGAAGCCTACTTTGGTCTAATGGCTCAAACCGATGTTGAAAACTATGACATGAGGGGAAGGTAAATTCTCATACTCCTCTTTCTGAATCTAAGATGGATTCCATTGCGGATGTAGGCTACTCCTTGGAGGAAGACTCTGCTATATTAGTTCAGTACAAAGCCTTATTGAAGGGATTTGACAAGTGCCGAAAGGTAGTCAAATCTCGGACCAAGCAGATTGAGTCTTTCAAGATCGTGGAATCAGATCTGAGAGAAGAAATTGAAATATTACTCCCCTTCAGAGATGAATTCCAAGTCTGGAAGGATGAAATCCTTAGCTCGGCTGAACTAATAAAGCAACAGGAGAAGTCCATAACTTAGCTGCAAGGAAAGCTAGCGGTAGAGAGAAAGCTAGTGGAAAACTTCTCTAAACCAAAGACAATCCTTCCTCTCATTGATGACTTTTCTGCTCCTATGAAGGGTAGTGGTATCGGTCATCAGACTGAGAAAGTAAGGTGGCTAAGAAAAGAGACGTTAAGGGCAAGGGCAAGGCTGGTCAGAGACAACCTTCCTTCAAGAAGGTTGTGTTTTCTACAAACACATATGACTTTGAAACATCATATGGCCACCTCACGAGACCAACTCACGTTGAGTCAAGTAAGGGAAACCAAGGATGGAGCCGTCCCCAAAGCTTCAGAATGACTGCTTTCAAAGCACCTTACGAAGATATAGTCCTCAAGGAATATGGTTCATTCATGCATGGAACAGCAGCAAAGAAAGCACCGAAGGTTTAAGCTTTTGCGACAAAACCACTTGAGAAGGAGCCCTGTGAATGCTGCAATCACGAGGCTTCTACCTCCAAGTCGGTAGCCCCTGATAGACCCCACGTTCAAAAAGTCAAGAAGGAGGGCAAGAGAAGGTACAACAGGTTCGATTGTTTGTTTTGTGGCAAAGTTGGTCATTTTGCCATGGTTTACTTGTTTAATCCAAGGAATGCTAGAATTCCACTTGTTAAAAATGCAAGGACGACCACTCGCATTGTTAATATTCCAAGTGGAAGTTGTCTAACAAAAAGCCAAGGACCCAAATCCCTTTGAGTTCCTAAGGGCAATTGATTCCTGATTGCAGGTATGTCCAAAGGCCAAAAACACGCCTATATGGTATTTGGATAGTGGATGTTCGCGACACATGACCTGAACATGGAGCCTATTACAGAACTTCACCCCAGTCAAAGATGGTCCAAAGGTTATCTTTGGTGGATCTGATCAGGGGATCACAAAAGGCTACGGTATGATTACTAACGGTATAGTTTCTTTCACAGATGTAGCTTATGTTAAGGGATTACAACATAATCTCATTAACATAAGTCAACTTGGGGACAAAGGCTATAAGGTTGAGTTCTACAGGGACAAGTGCTTGATAAAGTCGTCTGATGTACAACCAATTATTTTTTGAGTGGGGCCTCAGGCATAGGATAGGAAAAAAGTGAAGCAAGGAGGGCTCTCAACCAGGTCAGAAGGAGTTCCTAGCGAGTGCGACATCTCTCGCATAGCACTCGCGCGAATGACGTGCCTAAGGTCCATTCGCTCCGCGGATGTAGGTAGACCTGGCACGTGGGAGGTCGGGCGAAAGGTGCCTTCATGGACCACTCGCCCAGGGGGATTTGGGGGTAAAATAACCTAAATACCCTACGTGGCTGCCAATAGCCCTTCAGAACAGCGGAGTTAGGCTGTTAGCCGACCAATTTGGGGTGTGGTTAGTAAAACCAAATGGCGGATTTATGTTATTTGTAGTCTAGCCTAGAGAATTTAGAAATAGACCCTTAAGGGAACCTTGGATGAGACCCGATCTTTTGAGCTCTCTCCTCCTAGGCAAGTTTTGGTTGGCTGCTAGTGCCCTCCAAGGTGCCGGACTGAGCATTGCTTTGGGAGGGGAAGCTCTCTAAGATCATCCGGGTGTGTGGCGGGACCTCCTCGCTACAGCATTGGGTAAGTTCATAGATCTTCGTCCACAGTCAAGAGTAAAAGCTAGGGATAAGTAGGTACGGGCTACACGCCCTGGTGGGTCCGAACTCAAAAGACCGGTTGCCGGTTTCAACACTTTTTGTGCGGGGAGCGTGGACCGTAGCCTGTGCAAGAAAATCTCAATCTAAGCTCCATGGCTGGAGATGGAGGAGAATGATTCGACCAGGGCCAATCGCAGCCACCTGCAAAAGAGGTGACACTGGAAATGTTTGAAGGCCTCAGGCGAGAGATTATGCAGACCTTGCAGCTGGCTTTCGCCGCGATGAGCGAGTGTGAGACACCCACAGTTCTAGTTGTACCGCACTAGCACATAAGAAAGAACACTCCCGGCCAGTGGCCCGGGAAGGACGTGGCGGCGGAAGGAAATGGGCGAGATCTGCCCGGGCGACAGATTCCCCAGCACGGTAAGTGCTGAGAGTGTGAGTGGACTCTGTGAGATCACACAACTCACCGAATGGGAGAGGGAATTCATTTTCGTGATATGCAAGGCTGCTTTGCTCAGGTTTGTTGTTGAAATTTATTTTTCTTTTATGAATGGTTGTTATCAACGTATAAGATGATGCTGCTTAGAATGTGAAAAAGAAGAGCCCCGAGCAGACCTGCTGACCAGGCTCTCACCTAGCTGGCAGGGCTGTAGGCTCACTCGGTGGCAGGCTCCAAAGGCAGTTAGCCCCTAGCAGACCCGCTGACGAGTCTCTCACCTAGATGGCAAGGTCATAGGCTCACTCGGTGACTGCTTCCAAAGGCAGTTAGCACCGAGCAGACCCGCTGACCAGGCTCTCACCTAGCTGGCAGGGCCGTTGGCTCACTCGGTGGCAGGTTCCAAAGGCAGTTAGCCCCGAGAAGACCCGCTAAACATGCTCTCATCTAGCTTGCAGGTCTGTAGGCTCACTCGGTGGAAGGTTCAAAAGAATCAAAGGTTGGTGCCGAGCAGACTCGCTGGTCAGGCTCTTATCTAGCTGGCAGGGCGGAAGGCTCACACGGTGGCAGGTTCGAAAGATTCAAAGGTTGTCCCCAAGCAGACCCGCAAACCAGGCTCTCATCTAGCTGGCAGGTCCATAGGCTCACTTGGTGGAAGGTTTGAAAGGTTCGAAGGTTGGCTCCGAGCAGACCCGCTGATCACACTCTCATCTAGCTGATAGGGTCATAGGCTCACTCGGCGGTAGTTCGAAAGATTCAAAAGTTGGCCCCGAGCAGACACGCTGACCAGGCTCTCATCTAGCTGTTAGGGTCGTAGGCTCACTCAGTGGCAGGTTTGAAAAATTCAAAGGTTGGCCCCGAGCAGACCCGCTGACCAGGCTCTCATCTAGCTGGCAGGGCCGTAGGCTCACCCGGTGGCAGGTTCCAAAGGCAGTTAGCCCCGAGAAGACCTGCTGACCAAGCTCTCACCTAGCTGGCAATGCCATACACTCACTCGATGGCAGGTTCCAAAGGCAGTTAGCCCTGAGCATACTCACTGACCAGGCTCTCAACTAGCTGGTAGGGTCATAGGCTCACTCAGTGCCAGGTTCGAAAGATTCAAAGGTTGGCCATGAGCAGACCCACTGGCCAGACTCTCATCTAGCTGGCAGGGCCATAGGCTTACACGGTGGAAGGTTCAAAAGATTCAAAGGTTGGCCCCAAGCAGACCCGCTGACCAGGCTCTCATCTAGCTGGCAGGGCCGTAGGCTCACTCGGTGGCAGGTTTGAAAGATTCAAAGGTTGGCCCCGAGCAGACCCGCTGACCAGGCTCTAATTTAGCTGGCAGGGCCGTAAGCTCACTCAGTGGCAGGTTTAAAGGTTCAACGGTTGGACCCGAGTAGATCTGCTGACCAGGCGCTCATCTAGCTGGCAGGGCCATAGGCTTACTCGGTGGCAGGTTCGAAAGATTAAAAAGTTGGCCCCGAGCAGACCCCTGACAAGGCTCTCATCTAGCTGGCAGGGCAATAGGCTCACTCGGTGGCAGGTTCTAATGATTCAATGGTTGGCCCCGAGCAGACCCGCTGACCAGGCTCTCATCTAGTAGGCAGGGCCGTAGGCAGGGCCGTAGGCTCACTCGGTGGCAGGTTTGAAAGATTTAATGGTTGGCTCCGAGCAGACCCGCTGACCAGGCTCTCATCTAGCTGGAAGGGCCATAGGCTCACTCGGTGGAAGGTTCGAAAGGTTCAAAGGTTGGCCCCGAGCAGACCCACTAACCAGGCTGTCATTTAGCTGGCAGGGTCGTAGGCTCACTCTATGGCAGGTTCAAAAGATTCAAAGATTGGCCCCGAGTAGACCTGCTGACCAGTCTCTCATCTAGCTGGCAGGGTCGTAGTCTCACTCAGTGGCAGGTTCAAAAGATTCAAATGTTGGACCCGAGCAGACCCGCTGACCAGGCTCACATCTAGCCGGCAGGGACGTAGGCTCACTCGGTGGCAGGTTTGAAAGATTCAAAGGTTGGCCCCGAGCAGACCCGCTGACTGGGCTCTCATCTAGCATGCATGGCCATAGGCTCACTCAGTGTCAGGTTCGAAAGATTCAAAGATTATCCCCGAGCAGTCCCGCTGATCAGGCTCTCACCTAGCTGGCAGGGTCGTAGGCTCACTTAGTGGTGACCCATGAGGAAGGCAAGGTAAGAAAAATCCAATGTGAAAAATTGACACAAGGCAAGTCTCGGTATAAGGTCGGCGAATGGTGCCCACCATAAGGGACACTCGCCGGCGATTGACATCTTTCGAGAAAGACACTCGCCCGACGAGTGCACAGTGGAACGTTGGACAGTCCCATGGGCTGCGAGAATTTAGTAGGATAAGGTAGGTTCTCGGCGCAGTTCTGTTCCCGGCAGAAATCAGCAAAATCGTCTAAGTCTTAAAAGGGCAGTGGCGAGGGCGAAAAAGTTGCAACCGCGTGGCGATTCTTTGCGTCGAGAGTATCTCAGACACAACCTAGACTAGTGGTCGGCGATGCAAAAGGCGAACAAACAGTATACAAGCACGCACGCAAAAGTGCGAGAGCATACAAAATAGCATGCAAACATGCGAGCTATCGGGTGATAATAACAAGATTATCAAAAAGAAAGTACAAGTCAGATTGCGAAAGGCAAACCTGTTTATTTTATTTTAGTATGAAAGAGGAAGTACAGAGGAATTCTCGCATTACATCAAGAAGAAAAAGAGAGAAAGGGTGTCTTCAGGGGTTGTCGGCTTCCTCGCCAGAGTATCCACTGCTCTCAGTTGGAAAAGGAAGGTCGCCGAGTTCCCTCCCATCGCCAGCTTCATCGGCAGGGTCATCCACCCGCACAAAGAGTTCAGGAAGCACATGGTGGGAGATAATCCTCTCGCCCTCTTCCTTCAAGAGTCCATCCCTTCGAAGCACCTCCAGCATGTGCTTCATTGCTCCTTGGGCGGACATTTGCATCAGCCCTTCGAACTCGACATTAGAGTAGAGGTGCCGAGGGTCCCTCTCCGCGGGAGGTGGCCGAGCAGCGACATCTCTCAGCTTTTGGTTCTTGGCCTCCAGCTCCTTGACTAGCTCCTCAAGGATTCGCGCCCGCACGAGCAGGGTATAATAGTTGGCTATATCTTGCAAGAAATAGAAGAAGGTTAGCTCGAGAAAGAAGGGAAACGCGAGAACTTGAGTCACTGCGAGGAGACTTGCTCACCTTTCAGGATGGGCGGCTGGCGAGAAGGGCCTCGGTTGTCGCCAACAACTGCATCACAGCCACGACCATGGCAGAGACGTCGGCACGTGTCTTCTCTACCTCGACCAGGTTCCGCACGAGGGTCATGCTGCGGCGATAGGACAAGTGAGTCCACGCGAGAGAGTGCATCATGGCTTGCGATCCCTCATGGGTGAGAGTCTGGGTGGACTAGGTATCGTAGATGGAGGCATCCTCTCGGCCGCAAAGTGTGTATGAGAAGCCGTAGGCTTGGCCGCTGGTTGTCTTCGGCTCCATACAGGATGGAAGGAGGGAGGAGATCGAGACCCGGTTGGCCCGCCGGTCCCAATGAAGTAGAGGCTCGCCGACCGCATCCGCGTACCTCTCTCTGAGAGGGAAATTTTGTTGCCCTCTCAGCACCGGCCCCGAGGAGGGCTCCAGCGGTGCTACGACGGTCTGGACCGCAGAGTCCTCCGCAGCTGGAGCACTCGAGCCAGGGGTCTCATCCATGTCCGCATTACCCTTGGCAGTTACAAAAGCTTTTGTCCGCATGGCGGGGGGGGGGGGGGGGGGGGGGGGCTGGTGGCCGTGTCGGGCTTACGCTTTTGTCCGCTAAACTTCGCGGGAGGCGGATCCTTGTAGCAGGCCACGACAGTGGACTTGGCGAGGGCAAGGGCATCCTCGGGAGAATGCCCCACGGCCGCATTCGGCAGATGGAGGGGAAGGCTTCGAACTCCTATATCAAGAAAGTCAAGTTAAGATGGTGGAAGCGAGTGAAAAATGAGCGGGAGCTAGAGTTGAAATTGTTTAGCTTACCCTCTCCCGGCAGAACTGGCGGCAGCAAACCGACGTGCTTCCAAAAGTGCATGACGTCCATTCCATGCTTCTGGATGAACGCGTAGAGCTTGGCCTCGTAAACTCCCAGCGTTGAGGCTTGAAGGTTGACTCATCCTCCTACACCGACATGAGGAGAGTGTTGTCGAAACTCCTGGTCACGAAGACGAACCGCGGGTCCAGTCATGGAGCTTATTGGCAGTACTGGTGACCTTGAGCTGTCTTCGGCCAGAGAAGAAGGCCACCATGCTCTTCGCCTGGAAATTGAAGAGCTTGCAGAATACGGGGAGGGAGAACTCAATCCCCCCTCCCACAGGTAGCAGGCAAATGCTACTAGCATCACGATTGAATTTGGGTTTAGCTCAGCATGAACTACGCAGAAATAGGGGAATGACTAGAGCAGTTCGGGCCAGAGGGGGAGCCAGATTCCCACCTCGAAATGGTCCAGGGTGATGGCGAGAGAGTTGGTGGCGGCAGCAAACCGACGTGCTTCCAAAAGTGCATGACGTCCATTCCATGCTTCTGGATGAACGCGTAGAGCTTGGCCTCGTAAACTCCCAGCGTTGAGGCTTGAAGGTTGACTCATCCTCCTACACCGACATGAGGAGAGTGTTGTCGAAACTCCTGGTCACGAAGACGAACCGCGGGGTCCAGTCATGGAGCTCATTGGCAGTACTGGTGACCTTGAGCTGTCTTCAGCCAGAGAAGAAGGCCACCACGCTCTTCGCCTAGAAATTGAAGAGCTTGCAGAATACGGGGAGGGAGAACTCAATCCCCCCTCCCACAGGTAGCAGGCAAATGCTACTAGCATCGCGATTGAATTTGGGTTTAGCTCAGCATGAACTACGCAGAAATAGGGGAATGACTAGAGCAGTTCGGGCCAGAGGGGGAGCCAGATTCCCACCTCGTAATGGTCCAGGGTGATGGCGAGAGAGTTGGGTGAGATTTGGTTGATGCGATCACGGCTTCCAGGGCGGCGCGCAGTGAATCCGGGTGGGATATAGTCGGCAATAGTCACGTTGAAATCTTCTTCAGATAGGTTGCAGGTATCGAAGTGGTGGTTAAGGAACAACTGGGCGCACCTGCTCCTACCATCAGGTTCGGGGGCCATGTCACGCGAAATAAAAGTGGCTGGAAAACTAGAGAGAGGTGTGAGTGCCGGCGCGAGAATAAGGGAAGAAAGAGAAGAAAGCATAATTAAGGCGGTAGGCGGGCTGACTATTTATAGAAAAAAATGGAAAATAAAGTGAATTCTCTATGGGTTGAGTGCGGATAGCGGCCACGCTATCTTGGCATCTCGGAATTCGAGCCAGCCCACCAACACCCTAGTCACCGGCGGATGGCTGAAGCGATGCGCGAGACTCCTCAGGCGAGTGCAAATTAAAAAGTACAGCATGAAAGAAATCACTAACATGGAAGCATTCGCAAAAGCACTGAAAGACAGAATAAATAGCATACAAACTGAAAATTGTTCGCGAGACACAACAGGTCTCGTCTTAGTTCAGTGCAAAAAAGAAAGAGAAATATCAAGGGTGCAGGAGAACACAGGAGGCGAGAGCCTATAGGCTTAGTACTGTACTCACTGCCATTGACCCCAGCCTCGCCTCCCGATCCTCAAAGGCACCCGCGGGTAGTGGAACGCGCTAACTACCATCAGCTCTTGGTTGACCAAGTGCATTTGATCCCTAGCCCGCGCAATGTGCCTCCCAGACGAGGTCACCTCGCCCCCCCGGCACTCCATTTACTCGGTGAGGTGTGTGTAGTCCAGCTCGAGGACGCTTATCTGACGCTCAAAGGCTTCCCGGTGCTCCTCCGTATGGTTGGCCAGATCTTGCTGCATCTAGATCAACTTGCCGAAAAGCTCCGTCATCCGCTGCTTCATGGTCCCAGCATCCTCGTGGTCGCCGAGAATGTCTGAGAGGTCATCGGGAGAGGGAGGCGTCGAGATCATGCCCTCCTCCTCCTCATGAGGGTCCACCGGCGGGACCAGGTGGAAGCCTGCGAGTGCGAATGTTAGCCTTTTCTAGTCATGCAGACTCTGAGTTTGAGGTAAGAAAGGCAGCTAACCAGGTACATATTCTTCGACGGGGGACTGGCGAGAGGTGTCGTCCTGCCCTGCGAATGGTTGGCTGGGGGTGGAGAGATTTCCCCTTCCTAGGGCGATTAACCTGGTCGGCGGTGCTGGAGCGGGGGGCCAAGTCCACAGCGAGAGAGGTGTTCTCAGGGCCTTTGTCCGCTAAACGTTCCCTCTCCGAAGCTGGGGATTTGATGACGGTCTCGGGAGCAGGAGAGTTGCGCGGGGTAGGGGGTTCCTTCATGGTCCCAAAGGTAAGAACTGCGAAGACCCGAGTAAAAAAATGCAAAAAGTAAAAGTCAGGAGAGAAGACAGCAATGTACTTACCAGGCATGGGCCAGCTTCCGCCAGGAGTAGTTGTAAGGGAGGATTCCTGGGCCGACAAAACACCTCCGAGAATAGGCGGGGGAGTGGAGGCATCTTCCTGGTTGATCCTGGGGACACCTTCCGTCTCCTGCAGGTTCTGCGAGTGGTTGAAATTATCAAGGTGTAGCGTCACCATGATTAGCTTCAAAGGCGAGATTGATTATATTACCTCGGCAGTGTTGTCAGGAGGGATGTAGAGTGTGGGGGATTCTCTGGTGCAGACTCCGTGCTGACAGGTCTCGCTGGACCACCCTCACTTTCTTCAACCGGTAGGGCTTGGAAGGTTCTCTCATTGATGAGAGCCAAGGGGCGTATCGGGTGGACTTGGAAGGATCCTTCCCATGCGCAGAAGCAAGGCGATCCATCAACCCTTGCGAGAGCGGTCTGGGCATCGACCTCATGAACGTCATTAGAGCAGTGAGAGTTTTGAGGAGAAAAATGGGAACAGTGATTGGAGCACAGCCATTTTGAAGGCAACAACCTGGGAAGTATTTATAGCAAAGTGGAGGGCCCCACAAAAAGATTCCCTCCAGGTCAGCATGAGCTCAACAAACACAGGGTTGGACTTTATTTCCGAGCGAGTACCTCAATCGCAAAGAGCAGGGATTATGTACAACCACGTATTTTTTGAGTGGGGCCTCAGGCATAGGATAGGCAAAAAGGGAAGCAAGGAGGGCTCTCGCCCAGGTCAGAAGGAGTTCCTAGCGAGTGCGACATCTCTCGCATTACACTCGCACGAATGAGGCTCCTTCAAAGACCATTCCCCCCGCGGATGTCGGGAGACCCGGCACGCGGGAGGTCGGGCAAAAGGTGCCTTCATGGACCGCTCGCCCAGGGGGGTTTTGTGGTAAATTTACCTAGATGCCCTTCGTGGGATGCCAATAGCCCTTCAGAACAGCTGAGTTAGGCTGTTAGCAGACCAATTTGGGGTGCGGTTAGTAAAACCAAAAGGCAGATTCAGGCTTTTTGCAGTCCAGCCTAGAGAATCTATAAATTGACCCTTAAGGGCACCTTGGAGGAGACCCGATCTTTTGAGCTCTCTCCTCCTAGGCAAGTTTTGGTTTGCTGCTAGTGCCCTCCAAGGTGCCCGGCTGAGCATTGGTTTGGGAGGGAAAGCTCTCTAAAATCTTTCGGGTGTGTGGCGGGACGTCCTCGCCACAGCCTTGGGTCAGTTTATAAGTCTTCGTCCACAGTCAAGAGTAAAAGCTAGGGATAAGTAGGTATGGGCTACACCCCCCAGTGGGTCCGAACTCAAGACCGGTTATCGGTTTCATCATATGTTTCATCAGAAACTATTTTAACAGGCACTAGGAGTAGAAATATTTTCTGCTTAAATTTTCTCTATTTAGATTCCTCTACACCAGTATGCTTTTTTACAAAATATAGCGCGTCTCTTTGTGATCAATGACACAAGAGATTAGCACATATAAATTTCAAAACTATAAATATGCTATTTTCTCACAGCTTAGTACATGACACACCTGACGTTAAGTGCATTAAAGAGAGACCATATCATGCATGCCAAATGGGCAAGCAGATTCGGGCTAACTTTAAGAGCATAATTGGCAAAGATTCTACCAGATGCTTATATCTGCTCAATATGGATCTATTTGGTCCCATGCCAATTAGGAGTTTAGGAGGTAAGGTTTATACCTTTGTGATTGTTGATGACTACTCACAATTTGCGTTGGTATTCTTCCTAAAACACAAGTCAGATACTTTTGAATCTTTCACTAACTTTGTCAGGCAAATACAGAATGAATTAAAATGCTTCGTAGTCAAAATCTAAAGTGACCATGGAACAAAATTCAAATCCGTGGCTATGACAGAATTCTGTGAAAGCTTGGGTATCTTTTATGAATTTTTCTCTCCTCGTACTCCACATCAAAATGGAGTTGCCGAGAGAAAGAATTGAACACTCAAAGAGGCAAGCAGGACAATGCTAAATGATTCTTCTCTTCCGGCATATTTTTGGGCAGAAGCCGTCAACACTGCTTGTCACGTGCAAAACAGAGCACTGATCAACAGGAACCATCATAAGACACTGATGCGATATTTTCGGCATGTGCACCGGTCGCGCAAGTAATAAAAATAAGGAAAATCCCCGAGTGTCGGTCTCTTGAGGAACACAGTAAGGTGGAATTTAATATCGAGGAAGGACTTGAGATCGAAGTCCTTGGTCGGTGTTACAATGGATGGTTGGTTTGGTTTGCGAATAATAAAATAAAATACTACGCCTACTCCTATGCAATGCCGCTATGCAATGCTTCGATTGGCGAGATGGAGACTGAGCAGGCCTTGAGCGCACTGCGTCGAAAGGGCGGATGGGCGAGAAGGCAAGCGGAATGAGGGTCGCAAGCACCTCGTCAACAATAAGCACGCCACAAGCAATTGCTAGTGCGGCACCGGTCACGGTGGTGGAGTGGGAGATGGAATAGGGCGCACCTCAATAACACAAATGAACTAGATAATTCCAAAATCATGAAATAAGCAATAATACACATGGTTCATAGCATTCATCATCTAAATAAAGAGATTTCAACAAATATAACCACACAAGTAGAAGAAAAAGGCAAGAAATACGACCGAATCCGGAGTCTCGTTGTAGATTCACGGTAGGAAGCACCGGGTTGTCAATCCGCGTCCTAGCTCGGTCCCAACTGCGTCCGAGGTAGAGGAGGGCTGTCACACCTCCCAATGGACCCGTCTTCTCCAGCGATTTACCATCCGGCCACGTCTAGTGCGAAGAACTTCTTCCTTAGCGATCAAAATGAGTGTAGGATCCCTTCTTGCAAGCCCTTGGATGATGGAGGAGGCCTAGGGGATGAAAAACCCTCTGAAAATGGCGAAAACGGCGGAAGGAACGGAGTCCAAATGCGTTCTTCTGACCTAATTTGCGATCAGGTCATTATATAGGCGCTGAATTAAACAGAGCGCACGGTCATTGGCGCACGACCAGTGGTCGTGGCGCACGACCAGTGGTCGTGCGCACTGGAATTCGGCGATCGTGCGCACTGCCTGGGTGGAACCTGTAAGATACGAAATTATAAAATAAAATGTTCGCACGACCAGTGGCGCACGACCGGTGGTCGTGCGCACTGGAGTTGATGGTCGTACGCATTACCGCAAACAGAACTCAGAAATTAAATGATAAGTGCGCACGAGCAGTGGCGCACGACCGGTGGTCGTGCGCACTGTCGTTGATGGTCGTGCGCACTGCACCAAACAGAACTCGTGAAAAAGGGTTAAGTGCACACGATCAGTGGCGCACGACCAGTGGTCGTGCGCAATAGAACCGGTGATCGTGCGCAGTGTTCCTGTGCAGAATTGCACCGGGAACACTTGCACGACTCCTATTCCCGCACAACCACAGATCTAGCCACTGAAAGTGGCACTTATCAGCACAAGAATATACTAAAGACAATAAACACGAAAATCACACCAAAGTGGGCCAAGATGTGCACCTAGCATGGAATATCAAATATAAACTATAACAAGGCTATAGTCCGTAGAATTGACTAAATAACGGCCCGGATGAGTCCAAAAATGTGTATATGATCAGGACTCATCACACCCCCAGACTTAACTGTTTGCGCGTCCCGAGCAAACGAATCCGGCGGAGCGCGAAAACGATAATTAACATAGAGAATAACACAAGGGAGTACGGTGCGAAGTAACGTACGCATGCGAGTAGAAATTCTAGTAGAAGAAGATTCTAATTATGCTAACTAATTTACATAAGTATTAAAGCGTAAGTAAAGATTTAGTCCTACTCAGTTGGTGAATTATGAAGAATTTGACGATCATGCCCAGTATGAAAGTGACGAGACACTGAGGCGGGTGTTGCAAAAGATCGGGGCTTAGGAATAACTCCGCTGAAATCCATCAACGTCGTGAACCATACGCTCGCCCGGTCACACTCTCTCCACGGCGCTAGCAAACTCGCAAATCAAATCAGTAGGACTTATAGGACTAAAACGAGGCTTAGGTTACGGTGTGATATTCAAAGTTAAACACGGTGGCTACGCAACCCAAGTGAGCTAACGGAACGCCGCACCATACAAGACCAACGAACAATGCTCGTGTGACACACCCCCAGACTTATCATGAAAACCAGGTGTGCACACGGCCTACTTCACAAAAACCAACAGATTTTCCCTTTTTAGCTCGGGAGGATTTTTTTTTTTTTTTCAAAATACTCTTTTTTTTTCTTTTACATATTTCACTTCTTTTATTGAACCCCCGGTTGGTTCAAAATCAGCAGATGGACTTTATTTTCTCTCCATAACACAAAGATTCCACACACCACACAAGTTTAGAATTATGAGCGCAGTTAAAACCAATTTGGTTGCGGGCGTGGGATAGGCTCCAGGCTTTGGTGGATGAAGAGGAGCTGAACAAAGGATTGGTAGGCACAAATTTGGCTTGCAAAGGTGAATGAAATGGACATGGAATAACAAAGCTCAAACTAGCCAAAGGGTGGCCTACATCATGCTTGACTCAACGAGTAGCTCTCACCCATGCTTCGAGAGTCGCTTGGGGCAAGTTCTTAGCCCACGAGAAAGATAAACCTTCCTCCCGACTCGAGCAACACACGACTAGCAACCGCACACACACAACACCGGGTTATCGTCAATTCCATACAAATTCACCACTTGAGTATATTAAATCTAAATTTACGCAGAAATACTAAACATAAATTAAATGCATAAAGAAAATCTAGTTCTACACAAATTCTACCATAGCATGCGAAGTGACTAGAACACTACATGAGTCAACATCGCACTCCAAATAATAATTCCTGCGTTAACAACCTATTTCACATTCCAACCAAACTAGTTTAAACGGAACAACAACAAAAAGACAAGCACGCACTCAAGTGGGAGAAGTGGTGTGAGAAGAATGCAACGATGATAATGAAAATGATAAATAAAAAGCAACCTTCTAGTATGCAATGCAGCATGTGCACATTGGATAACAACAACCGCTCCCCCAGACTTAAGCTAAGCGATATATCTAGAAATTGAAGCAAGAAGAGGGGAGGAAGTGTTACCCAATGCTCATAAGTGAGCATACCAGACGATTGGCGTAAATGATCAAGAATAGTCCGCAGCATCCGCTCTCAAGAGAAACAAAGGCCACCTGAAAGTTATACACTAGAGCAACAAAAATAGTAAAAACTGGACTAAACATGTGAGAGCACAAAAAATCAAGAATTCTAAGTTATCACCCATGGGAGTGAACTTGTTCCTGCAATAAATATTGAGCACTCGCACACAAAATAAGGGAACAGAAAAAGCTGAATAAATAAAACTATGCCCAGAAGGGCATTCCACAAACAAAATGTTATTATTACAAACATCAAAAGAGAAGGAGTTCAAACGACTCAACAAAAGAAACTAAACAGAAAGCACGGCTTAGAATATCTCGCATGCAGGGAGGAAGATCACTCGTCGTCGCTGTCGCTATCTAACACCACAACGGACGGCGACCGTCTGGAAGATGACGCGGCCCGACCCGGAGGTGGGGGAATGTTTAGCCCTCCCCGCAGTGCTTGCTGATAGACGAAATCCGTAAGCCAGTACTGGTTTGCCTCCAAATCGGAGAGGCGCCGATCGAAACTTGGCACCTCCGGCGCTCTTGACGAACTGCCCTCCTCCTTGGCTCTCCGCTCTTGCTGAAATGAATGCCTTCGCGGCTGCAGAAGGGCTACCTCGCGGTGAGTATTTGGCGGCTCAGCCGGCTCTCCGTGCTCCTCGTCGCCTTGCCTCTCCCTAGGCGCATCTCCCGGCATCACGACCACAAAGCGTCTACTACTCTTCTTCCCCACGACCCGTAATAAATGGAAACTCACCATGGTGGCCCGAGTGATGAAGGAGGGCGCAGTCACCTGCACCATCGGAGGCAGATGACTCCAGACCCCCAAGCTTTTGGCAATGCGGGTGATATAGTAGGCACCACCAATGGCGCCTGTGAGACCGTAGGTAGCCTCGTGATGGAAGAAGAAGGCCAACATGCAGCCGAGATGCAAGGGCTGCCGAAATTCCATACTATAGAGGGAGATCAGATCCTGCCACCCCACTACATTCTGACTAAGGGCACGGGCGACAAGAGAGTGGCTAAGGACGTGCTGCAGGTATCGGAGAGCAGGCGCGACGATCCATGTGGATTTGCTTTTTCTGGCCACATATTCTTCATCACGACCCGTGAGGGCACACCACGCGGCACGCGGGGTAACACCATCAGGGAAGGAGACATCCAAATCCAGAAAAGGGATCGTTGTGGCCTCGGCTTCGGTGTAAAATCCAGCGTGCACCGCCAACTCGGATAAGGAGAGAGTGAAAACCTTGCCCAAAATTCGGAAAGAGCACTTTCCCGGACGTTGACCGGAGGGCAACACTTCCCACTCAAACGTAGCAAGAAATTCCAAGGTGAGCTCCCGGTAGCCGAGGTCATTGCACTCGAACACCCCGCTCCAATGATCGAAATAATAACGCTGGCGGACGGCCTCCCCCAACTCCCCATTGTCGCCGATAGAGTTCAACTCGTTCCAATCCACGAGACGCTGTGATAGGAATGGCTTCTCCTTAAGAGAATTGAATCGCCGCGTATGCGAATCCTTGGAAAAAGTCGCCATCCTAGCGAGGATCTGAGCAGGAGAGGCGGAAGAGCGGCCGGAGCGCTGGTAGACCTTTTGACGATCTCTGGAGCTCATGGTGGTAGGAGGGCAAAGGAAGGAAGAGAAATAGGGAAAGGGCTCACCGGAAGGGAAGGAGGCGCACGATCGGCGGCAAGCAGGCAGAAACGATGCACGGACGTCGGCGAACGAAAACCCTAGATCTTGCGCGAAAGGCTCGGGCGGACGGGCTTTTTATAAAAATATGGGCCGATCGCACGACCAGTGGTCGTGCGCGATAAGTAGTGCGCACGACCAGTGATCGTGCGCCTTAGGAATTTTCCAAGCGGCCAAAATTTTAGTAAAAACTCCATCCACCGTGCAATTTATGCATAACCAGGAGTCAGCACACGCAGCGAGGCATTCATAGCCTTAACAAAAACTTAACTAAACCAGAAAAAATAAAATTTCAGGGTAAATAAAGATAACTACTGGGGTTACTGTCATCCCAGCACGACTTATTTGAAAACAAAAAGGTCCTAGCTAATGGGTCTATGAAAAGAGAAGTGCACAGGTAACTGTTCTAATATGCGTGTCGGTAGCGGGTACTGCTACGGCAACAGAATAGTCACGCCTCTACCCGAATATAAATAATACCTGCTCGTCACAGGTAGAGGGAATAAAAAATAAGAAGAGGAGGAATCCTCACTCAACTCACCAAAAATATCCTTGCCCAGCAAGGTATCATCTCCAGGGAGGCAGCAGGAGGAGAAGGAAATGAGTGGAGCTTCCTCTACGAAGGGGGGATCAACCTCCTCACATATGAGGATACACTCATCATTGACTTGAGCAAAAAGCTCCAAGTCCTCCTGAAGTACCTGTGAAGATTCAACCTGCACAGACTCAGATGAAGGAAGGGGATCAGGAAATAAAGAAGGCGAAAAACATAAATAATCGTCAATCGGGGGAGTGATCCCGGTCTCACTCCCAGCAGGATGGGGAAGTAAAATAATGTTGGCATTGTCATCAATGCCGCAAAGTTCAGCGGGATCGACAGTGGCCATGCCCAAGGTTTGGACTTCCTCCACCGGTGTTGAGGAAAACTCCTCTTCACCTAGTAGGTTGTCCTCCTCCATAGGGGCAGGCATAACACATAAATCGCCAGCCTCATCCCGTGACACATCCTCAACAATGTCGTCAGAGACGAAAGTAGTATGCACAACAGGGGGAGGAATAGTGCTCGGATAAAAGTCGAGCACCGATTCCTCACAAAGAATCGAATCCACTAGGGGTGGTGGATGCACTGGGAGAATAGACTCAGCACTATCGGTGCATAGATCGGTCGCACATCCGGTGACCGTATCCATGCCATTCCCTTCAAGATGTGAAGGTGACAAAGACACATAACCGGATGTTGAAGGCGTGCCGCCAGAGTTAGGAGTTGGGACGATCCGGATATCCGGCTCGTCATCCTCATCCAATTGGCGAAGATACTCGGCACAGTCCTTCAAGACATGATCAGTGCTCTGGCAAAACCGGCACTGCCTAGCGGGCTTCTTTGGCACAGCGGGAGCTGGAGCCGAAAAGAAGTACGACGGTAAAGGCTCAGCAGAGTAGCCATAAGACTTACGCGCACCATATGGAGTACCAGACGAAGTCGGTGCTCCATATGCTTGGCTATAAGAATTATGCCTACTATTCTCCGTAGGGCATTCATCACTAGAGTGGGAGGTAGCTCCACACCAACGGCAACGGAAATTGAGATGTGCCCACATAGTGTGAAGATAAAACGATTCAAAAAGAAGAACACTATTGTGCGAAATACTACACCTAACAAAAATTTACTAAAGCAACCTACTATAAAACAAGAAAATAGAAAAAAGAGAACAGAAATAAAATAAAAGATGCGATAGACAAATGGAAGGGCTTCTCTCTCAGATTCTCCCTCTCCAGAAAACTCACACGACTGTGTTCCCCGGCAACGGCGCCAAAAACTTGATGCGATATTTTCGGCAAGTGCACCGGTCGCGCAAGTAATAAAAATGAGGAAAATCCCCGAGTGTCGGTCTCTTGAGGAACACAGTAAGGTGGAATTTAATATCGAGGAAGGACTTGAGATCTAAGTCCTTGGTCGGTGTTACAATGGATGGTTGGTTTGGTTTGCGAATAATAAAATAAAATACTACGCCTACTCCTATGCAATGCCGCTATGCAATGCTTCGATTGGCGAGATGGAGACTGAGCAGGCCTTGAGCGCACTGCGTCGAAAGGGCGGATGGGCGAGAAGGCAAGCGGAATGAGGGTCGCAAGCACCTCGTCAACAATAAGCACGCCACAAGCAATTGCTAGTGCGTCACCGGTCACGGTGGTGGTGTGGGAGATGGAATAGGGCGCACCTCAATAACACAAATGAACTAGATAATTCCAAAATCATGAAATAAGCAATAATACACATGGTTCATAGCATTCATCATCTAAATAAAGAGATTTCAACAAATATAACCACACAAGTAGAAGAAAAAGGCAAGAAATACGACCGAATCCGGAGTCTCGTTGTAGATTCACGGTAGGAAGCACCGGGTTGTCAATCCGCGTCCTAGCTCGGTCCCAACTGCATCCGGGGTAGAGGAGGGCTGTCACACCTCCCAATGGACCCGTCTTCTCCAGCGATTTACCATCCGGCCACGTCTAGTGCGAAGAACTTCTTCCTTAGCGATCAAAATGAGTGTAGGATCCTTTCTTGCAAGCCTTTGGATGATGGAGGAGGCCTAGGGGATGAAAAACCCTCTGAAAATGGTGAAAATGGCGGAAGGAACGGAGTCCAAATGCGTTCTTCTGACCTAATTCGCGATCAGGTCATTATATAGGCGCTGAATTAAACAGCGCGCACGGTCATTGGCGCACGACCAGTGGTCGTGCGCACTGGAATTCGGCGATCGTGCGCACTGCCTGGGTGGAACCTGCAAGATACGAAATTATAAAATAAAATGTTCGCACGACCAGTGGCGCACGACCGGTGGTCGTGCGCACTGGAGTTGATGGTCGTGCGCATTACCGCAAACAGAACTCAGAAATTAAATGATAAGTGCGCACGAGCAGTGGCGCACGACCGGTGGTCGTGCGCACTGTCGTTGATGGTCGTGCGCACTGCACCAAACAGAACTCGTGAAAAAGGGTTAAGTGCACACGATCAGTGGCGCACGACCAGTGGTCGTGCGCAATAGAACCGGTGATCGTGCGCAGTGTTCCTGTGCAGAATTGCACCGGGAACACTTGCACGACTCCTATTCCCGCACAACCACAGATTTAGCCACTGAAAGTGGCACTTATCAGCACAAGAATATACTAAAGACAATAAACACGAAAATCACACCAAAGTGGGCCAAGATGTGCACCTAGCATGGAATATCAAATATAAACTATAACAAGGCTATAGTGCGTAGAATTGACTAAATAACGGCCCGGATGAGTCCAAAAATGTGTATATGATCAGGACTCATCAGACACCTTATGAACTTTTAAAGGGCGGGAAACCAACTATATCTTATTTTAGAATCTTTGGCAGTAAATGCTTCGTGCTTAACAATGTCAAGTATTACAAAACAATGTTTAGTGAAAAGTGTTTTGAAGGTATTTTTGTAGTCTATAGTAGCCATAGTAAGGCATATAGGATCTTTAATAAGAAAACACTGGTCGTAGAAGAATCAATAAACAATGTATTTGATGAGACGAGTATGCTTCACAACAACTCTTCCAGCATTTTTGTTGAAGATGCAGGTGTTAGTTTGAAATTGAAATAACTGAACTTGGAAGAAGTCATCAAGGAGGAAGCTCCAGGGACGGTTTCAGTAAGTGATACAATCACTCCTAAAGAGGAAGAACTTCAAGAAGTTGATGAGGCACCACAAGCAGAAGAACTTGTTATCAGGGATGATACAAGAAATTTGGTGATTAGACATCAGAGAGATCACCCAGCAAATCAAATAATCAGAGATACCAGAGTTGGCATAAGGGAAAGGAGAGGTACAACTAACCAGGTTTTGCGTTTGAGCTTTCTCTCGTAGGTTGAACCAAAGAAATTTGATGAAGCCAAAGAGGACGCTTCATGGATCATTGCAATGTGATGAATAACAAATTATGCATATTTTTAGTATCATTTCTAGCCTAATTTTGGGTAATTTTGTACATATTGCTTTTAAATCATTGAAATAATCACTTCTTTCTTTTTCTTTTGTAAAAATAAGTAATTATACATATAAAAGAATAAAATTTTGAAATATTATTGTATAATAAATTTATTATAAATATAATAAATATGTATATAATATATAATATATAAGTAGAAATATATATATGTAAATAATAAGCATAATAAATAATCATATATTTATATGTAAATATAAATGAAAAATAGTAATAATAATATAAATAATATAAAAATAATATGCATGATAGATAAATAGGATGAACAAATATATATATATATATAATAATATAGTAGTATTGTATATTAATAACATAATAATAATAATGAATAATAAATATATTATAAATATAATAAAATACATATATGTATAATATATGTATATGTATAAATATATATGTATAGTATATAAAATGTAAATATTAATAGTAATATATATATATATATATAATTTAAATATAAACATATAAATAACTATGTAAATTAAATGAAAATAAAATTAAAAAATAAAAATATCTCTATAATTATAATAAATATAATTATTGCTCTTTGTGTGTTGAAGGAGCCGCTTGGCTCACTGGTTCGAGTCTTGGCTTGCTCTGCTGTTGCCCAGGGTTCGAGTCTTGGCGCAGTCATATTTAACTGGATTAAATTGCGGCCGCCCGTTTCCCCCCTTTTTGCAATTAATAAATTATAACGCTAACATTAAATATATAATATACCCCCTTAAATTCTAGATAAGCGCACTTGCTCCGGTGGTGTTGGTCTGGCTAGCCTCCCTTGAGGTTGTGGGTTCGAACCCCAGCACTCCATTTTGCTGGATTAATCCAGCCACCCTGCCCGCGCCCTGCCCGCGCCCCTGCCCGCGCCCCTGCCAGCTAGCCGCCCTGCCCGCTGCCGCCCTGCCCCCTGCCCGCGCCCCTCCAGCTCAACCCGCCAGCTGCTCCTCCAGCCATGCTAACCGCACCCCCTCAACACTCAAATTAATTTTTGCTTCTCTCAATGTCCAGCTGCCCCCTTTTTTTTTACTAAATGCACACCCCAAATCCTCTATAAATAGAGGGGGTGGCTGATGTTAAAATGGTTCAAAATTTTGAGAGTTTATTCTTAAGGTTTTGATCCAACTTTGTTTTCATGTTTTAGATCCTTTTTTGCTCTTTCTCTCTCTTGTTTTGTAATCTAAATGTTATGGAAATGAAATAGATTTGTTGTTTTTTGTAATTTGTCTCTCTTTGTTTTGGTGGAAAAGTGTGTGTGTTCTTCCTTTTTATTTCTCTTTTTTATTTAGTTTTTTTTGTTGTTGTTGTCATCTTAATTAGTTTTGTCTTTTTTAATTAGAGTGTGTTGTGTATGAGTGTAATTTTCTTGTTTTTAGTTTTGTTGTAATTTTTAGATGATTTCATATTAGTGTGTGAGTGTAGGAGGTTAATTAGTTTTTTGTTTTGTTTTGTTTTCATTTGTTCTTTTTACTTTCTTTTTGCCTTTTTTGTAAGTGTGTGTGTGTGTATGAGAGTAAAATGTTGTTATTTTTATTTTCATTTTGTTATTAGTGTGTGTGAGTGTATGAGAATAGATTTTCTTTTCTTTTTAACTTAGTTTCATTATTGTTGTGTGTGTGAGTGTATGAGTTTAGATTTGTTTTATTTAAATTAGATTTCATTAACGTAGAGTGGGTGTGTGTATGAGTATAAAGTTTGCGCCTTTTTTGTAGTCGAATAGTTTCCATTTCCGTCACGCATTTATTTCCCGCCTATCCGTTTGGATAGGACTTGCTCACGCATTTATTTCCCGCCTATCCGTTTGGATAGGACTTGCTCACGCATTTATTTCCCGCCTATCCGTTTGGATAGGACTTGCTCACGCATTTATTTCCCGCCTATCCGTTTGGATTTGACTTGCTCACGCATTTATTTCCCCTCTACCTATTTGGGTAGGGATCGCATTTCTTCAATTTCTGCAATTTACAGCTTTCATTGTAATTCCGTAGAGTGCGTGAGTTTTCAATTAGTGCGTCTTTTATTTTTTATATATTTGCTTTTTGCTTAATTCCGCTACCCGCTCAATCGCTTATTATCGCCGTAGTCATCATTATCGTTTTATAAAACCCAAAAAAATTCTAAGCAAAACTACTTTTTAAATTAACGTTTTCGTTCTTTTTCTTTTCATCGCTTTTCTTGGTTTTTGCTAAACGCACACCAAGCCCGCGATAGTTATCATTTTCGTCACTAGCTTTTCTATAAAATCATAAAAATCAATTTCAAACTCTTCTCGATAAAATAATAGCGCGCTCCTAAGAAGTAGAAATAATCGATACGACCTTGAAAAAATATGACCTTGATATTTCAAAAGAAATATCCTATACTACTATCGATAAGGTCCACTTGCCTTTATTGATTTTAGTCTGGATAATTACATAAACCCAAAAGCTTTCTCTCTAAAGCACTTTTTAAAACTCTCTTTTAAAAACACTAAAAAATTTGTTGCAACACCTCTTTGGTTGTTGCAACACCTCTTTCATTTAGCCTTCAAAGGACGCGGCCGAGGAGTAATCCTCGATATTTCGAAAGAGAAAGAGTCCGTTACTTCTATCCTTCGATAGGATAACGGGTAATTCCTCAAAGTAGAATTACTCGCGGGACTCTTCGAAAACGTCCGCCCAAGGTTGAATCGAAAAGAAAGAAAGAGATTTCTTCTCTTTCTTCTCTCTTTCAAAGAGAGAGAAAAAACGTATCAAGTTTTTGGCGCCGTTGCCGGGGACTTGTGTCGTTATTTTGAAATAGGAAACGCTATTAATTTTATCTTATATTTCATCTCTTTTTCTATCTAAAAAACCAAAAACTAAAAAAAATATACTATCTAAGTAAAGAAAAAAAAATATATACATATATTTTTCAATTTTCCTTTTTTACATATATTTTCGAATATAGCTACATATATTTTCATATAAAAGCCCCACAAAAATCAAACCCAAAAAAATATATATTTATATATTTTACTTAAGTAAAGAAAAACCCAAAAAATATATTATTCACTTTTACTTATTTTCCTTTCTTTTTCATCTTTGTAAAAATATTTCTAAAACAAAAACATCAAAAAAAATCTATAAAAGAAAAAAGAAAAAACTCTTCAAAAAAAAATTAATTAAAGAATAGTGTATGACCCGAGGAGAATCTTCGGATAATCCTACTATACCTTTTGATCCTGAAATCGAGCGCACGTTTCACGAGCGCCGCCGATCTCATAATCAAAATCTACAAATAGATCCCGAAGAATCCGTCGGCGATATACATATAGGCGTGATGGGCGATCCTAATCTAAATGCGGCCCCACAGCGGACCATGGCCTATTATGCTAGGCCAAATTTAGAGGATACAGGATCGAGCGTTACCCGCCCCGCGGTAGCTAATAATAATTTCAAAATCAAATCCAGTATAATTCAAATGGTACAACAGTCGATTCAGTTCGACGGTTTGCCAGATGAGGACCCAAACCAACACCTTAATAATTTTTTAGAAATTTGCGACACCTTCAAGATTAATGGCGTCAGCAATGACGCCATTCGCTTGCGCTTATTTCCCTTTTCCCTGCGGACAAAGGCGAAATCGTGGTTGACTTCTCTTCCGAGAGGGTCCATAACCACGTGGGCCGAATTGACGGAGAATTTTCTAACTAAATATTTTCCTCCGTCAAAAACCGCTAAATTACGCACCGATTTCGCATCCTTCATTCAATTCGATTCTGAGTCTCTCTACGAGACTTGGGAACGTTTTAAAGAATATTTGCGTGGGTGTCCTCATCACGCGCTACCAACTTGGCTTCAGGTACAAACGTTCTATAATGGCTTGAATTTTTCAACGAGACAGATGATCGACGCAGCCGCCGGGGGAACGTTAAACAACAAAACCCCGGAGGCCGCTCAAGCTCTGATCGAAGAAATGGCCATGAACGCGTACCAATGGAACGTGCCAAGGTCGCGTCCTCCTAAACCGGCTGGTATTTTCGAAGTGGATGCCACTACTCACTTAGCCTCGCAGGTAGAGCGGCTAAGTAAGCAAGTGGCCGAGATGACTGCTTCCTCCTCCACTCCCGCTTGGGCTAATAATCCTAATAATAATAATAATTTTAATAATCCTAATAATAATAATAATAATAATAATTTTAATAATCTTAATAATAATAATAATCTTAATAATAATATTAATAATAACAATAATTTAAGCGAGGAATCGGTGGATTACGTGGGCAATCAAGTGCGGGCGCCCTTCAACCCATATAGTAATAACTATAACCTGAGTTGGAGGAGCCACCCGAACTTCTCCTGGAGTAACCCTAATAATGTGCAACGCCCTCCACCTGCGATCCCGCAAGGATTTTCGCATGGATATCCCCAAGGATTTCAGCAGGGTTTTGCGCCTCCTCCTCCAAAACCTTCTCCGCTCGAGGAGATTTTTGCAAAATACATGGCTTCCAACGACGCAAATATCCGGAATATAACCGGATCGCTAAAAAATTTAGAAATGCAGGTTGGACAGCTTGCAAAAATGGTCTCCGAGCGGCCACTTGGAGCACTACCTGGGAACTCGGAGCAGAACCCGCGTGAAAATGCCCACGCCATTACCTTACGCAGCGGCAAGGAGGTCGACTCCCCATTGCGGGTTGAGCATCAGGTAACTGTTTCGCCTCCGACCCCTGCACCCTCGTCTTTTATTTTAGTAGATACGGAAAAAATATTAGCGCCGGGCGTCTCGAGCCCGCAAATTCCGTACCCCGCAAAATTTAATAAAGAGAAGGAGGACGAACATTACAAAAAGTTTTTACAAATATTTAAACAAATTCAAATTAATGTCCCCTTCTGCGAGGCACTCTCTCAGATGCCGAAATACGTGAAATACCTTAAGGAGCTCCTTTCTAATAAAAAGAAGCTCGGGGGTATTTCGCGTGTTTCCTTAAATGCGGAATGCTCGGCGGTCCTACTTAATAAATTGGCGCCAAAACTAAACGACCCGGGAAGGTTTTCCATCCCGTGCCTATTCGGCAATTTATTAATAAAGTACGCCCTAGCGGACCTGGGAGCGAGCATCAATTTGATGCCCTTCTCCCTCTTTAAAAAACTAGATTTGGGTGTTCCCACCCCAACAAAAATGAGCATCCAACTCGCGGATCGCTTGATAAAATATCCTATCGGGGTAGTGGAGGACGTTCTGGTCAAGGTTGACAAGTTTATCTTTCCGGTAGACTTCGTCATCCTCGACATCGAGGAGGACGCCGAGGTGCCAATTATCCTCGGTCGCCCTTTCCTCGCGACCTCCCGCGCATTAATTGATGTGAGTAACGGTCGCCTCCTCCTTCAGGTAGGGGACGACGAAGTTACCCTTCTTATTAATCCCTCGATGTGAAATTCTTTATCGAACGATGATTCCTGCTTTCACTTAGAATCCGCGTTCGAGGATGAATGTTCTTCGCTTGCAGAATTACTCGCTTTAACTTTAGACGATCCGGATTTGGCGTACCTCGCCCCTTTGGACGAGCTACCGCCAGATTCGCCTTTCGAATCTTTTAATTCTAAAAGTTTAAAAATAACAACTTCTTACGAAGAACCCCCGGTCTTGGAGCTTAAGCCACTCCCCGACCATCTAAAATACGCTTTTCTCGCCGCGGACTTAAAACTCCCGGTTATTATTTCGTCTTCTTTAACCGATTCGGAAACTTCCGAATTAGTTAAAGTTTTGTCCGCGCATCGCCATGCAATTGCATGGCAGATTTCCGATATTATGGGGATAAATCCCTCTTTTTGCACGCACAAAATCTTCTTAGAAGATAATTCCCGCAAAACCATCCAGCCTCAGCGACGATTAAACCTAAATATGCGGGAGGTCGTTAAGGCTGAAGTAATAAAATTAATGGATGCGGGGATTATCTACCCTATATCCGACAGCACGTGGGTTAGTCCCATTCATGTCGTGCCTAAAAAGGGCGGTATAACGGTAGTGGCAAATGAACATAACGAATTAATTCCAACTCGTACTGTTACGGGTTGGAGGGTGTGCATCGATTACCGAAAATTAAATGATGCCACCGGCAAAGACCACTTTCCGTTACCGTTTATCGATCAAATTTTGGAGCGACTATCGGGTCATCCTTATTATTGTTTTCTCGATGGTCTATCGGGATTTTTACAAATTCCTATCTCCCCCGAAGACCAGGAGAAAACAACCTTTACGTGCCCCTTCGGTACCTTCGCGTACCGAAGGATGCCATTCGGCCTCTGCAACGCGCCAGCTACATTTCAACGATGTATGATGGCGATCTTTGGAGAGCTCGTAGAGGATATTATGGAAGTCTTTATGGATGACTTCTCGGTTTTTGGAAGCTCCTTTCAAAACTGCCTCCAAAATTTAGATTGAGTCCTCCAACGATGCGAAGACACGAACCTGGTTTTAAACTGAGAAAAGTGTAATTTTATGGTTCGAGAAGGCTTAGTTCTCGGGCACAAAATTTCTGAAAGAGGGATGGAGGTCGACAAGGCCAAGGTTGAAATAATTGAAAAACTCCCCGCGCCCTCAAATATAAAATCAATCCGTAGTTTTCTTGGCCACGCGGGTTTCTATTGGCGGTTTATTCAAAACTTTTCCAAAATAACAAAACCGCTAACCCACCTCCTGGAGAAGGAATCTCCATTTATTTTTAATAACGCGTGCGTAGAGGCATTCAATGCCATAAAAAATAAACTTATCCATTCTCCCATTCTGGTGGCGCCCGATTGGACGCTTCCGTTTGAGATTATGTGCGACGCGAGTGATATAGCGGTAGGGGCCGTATTAGGCCAACGCGTTAATAAATATTTTCATCCTATCGACTATGCGTCCCGCACGCTCACGGCCGCACAGTCTAATTACACGACAACGGAAAAGGAACTCCTTGCCGTCGTCTTCGCCATAGATAAGTTTAGGCCCTACGTCACGCTTTCTAAAATTATAATATTTACCGACCACTCCGCACTTAAATATTTATTAGAAAAAATGGACGCTAAGCCCCGCCTTCTTCGATGGATCCTCCTATTACAAGAATTTGATTTAGAGATCCGCGATAAGAAGGGGGCCGAAAATTTAGCGGCCGACCACCTTTCTCGTTTAGAACACCCAATCGCGGAAGCGCTCTTCGAACTGGAAATCGATGATCGATTTTCCGAGGAGCGTCTTTTAGCTTTAAATAATTTAAAAACTTCTTCCTCGCCTTGGTTCGCAGACTACGCCAACTATTTAGTTGCGCGGGTGCCCCCGAAAGACTTTTCAAAACAGCAAAAGAAGAAATTCTTTTCTGATTTGAAAATTTACTTTTGGGAGGACCCTTTCTTATTTCGCGTCTGCGTGGACCAAGTCGTGCGGAGATGCGTTTCGAACGAGGAGGGTGCGCAAATTTTGCGGCACTGCCACGAAGGGCCGGCCGGGGGGCATTATCAAGCCAACCGGACCGCGCAGAAGGCACTGGAGGCGGGCTTTTATTGGCCCGCTCTCTTCAAAGACGCTCACACTTTTGTGAGCGCATGCGATAGCTGTCAACGGTCGGGTAACATCTCTCGTCGCGACGAGATGCCCCAAAATTTTTATTTAGAATGCGAGATTTTCGATTTATGGGGCATAGATTTCATAGGCCCCCTACCTCCTTCATATACAAATTGCTACATTTTAGTGGCGGTCGACTACGTATCTAGGTGGGCGGAAGCGCAAGCTCTCCCCACCAACGATGCGAGAGTCGTCGTCAAATTTCTTAAAAAATTATTTTCTCGCTTCGGTACGCCCCGTCCGATAGTTAGTGATAGGGGTACGCACTTTTGCAACGCCCAGTTTGCAAAAATATTAACCAAATATGGCGTCACGCATAAGCTCGCCACCGCCTATCACCCCCAAACGAGCGGCCAAGTGGAGGTAGTAAATCGAGAAATCAAACGCATATTAGAAAAAACTGTTTCAACTAATAGGAAGGATTGGGCACTTAAATTAGACGACGCGCTGTGGGCATATCGTACGGCGTACAAGACCGCAATCGGTTGTACGCCTTATCGATTAGTCTACGGCAAGGCGTGCCATTTGCCCGTAGAATTAGAGCACCGCGCTTTTTGGGCGTTAAAACTCTTAAATCTCGATCATAATTTAACCGCCGAAAACCGGAAATTCCAATTAAACGAACTCGATGAATGGCGTGCGAACGCTTACGAGAGTAATAAATTTTATAAGGAACGCTCGAAATTTTACCACGACCGGAAAATAAAATATCCAAAATCATTTGCGCCGGGCGATCTCGTCCTCCTATATAATTCGCGTCTTCGTCTTTTTCCGGGGAAACTAAAATCCCGTTGGTCCGGCCCCTTTCAAGTGAAAGAGGTTTGGCCATACGGGACCGTCCTTATCACCCACCCGGAAAAAGGCGACTTAAAAGTTAACGGTCACCGACTAAAACTCTACCACGCGGGGGATCAACTGGGAGGGAAGTTAAATTCCATACCCCTCCCCCACCTCTAAAAAGATCGTACCCCGCCAACGAGTCAAGCTACGAGACGGTAAACAAAGCGCTCGTGGGAGGCACCCCCATATTTATCCAATTACGCCCTTTTTTCTTATAAAACAAAAAAAAATGATGAAATAAATTTTCATTTCAAAAAAAATAAAAACTTAAACAAAAATAATAATAATAAATAATAATAATAAATAAAAAATAAAAAAACAAAATGAAAAAAATAATAATAATAATAATATTAATAATTATGCATATTTTAAATTATCATTCTTTTTCAAAAAAGAAACATAAAACAAAATAAAATAATGCAAAAACTTTAAAACAAAAATCAAAAAGAATTTTGGGAATTTTAAGATAAGACAATAGGAAGTTTCTCAAAGTAGGATTACTCGACAGACCCGAGAGGGGATTTTTGTCGATATTTCGAAACGAGAAAACCCCGTTGCTTTTACCTTTTTATTTCTCTTCTTTCTTCCTTGGTTTTTATCTTAAAGCCTTTTCTTTATTTTACTTTATTTTATCTTTCTTAAAATTTAGATATATTTTAAAACATGCATATTTTAAAATTAAAACCAAAACAACAAAAAAATACATATAATATAAATAATAACATAAAAAGATGATAAAAATTGATTTTTATCATACCCAAAAACAATATATATGCTTTTAACTTCTTTTATACGTATTTTATTCATGTTTTGTACATTTCGAAAAAACTAAAACAAACCAAAAAAACAATTTTGTATATATTCGTGGAGTTCCTTTTTATTTGTAACTATTCTTGTATATATTTTTTCTATCTTGTAATTTAAAATCTTCATCCTTTTTTTGTAAATATTTTCGTTCCTCACACTTACCTTCAACATTGAGGACAATGTTGGTTTTAAGTTTGGGGGCGTGTTTTCCCTCTTTTTGTAATTATTTTTGTCCCTCCCATATTAGAAAAAATCCAAAAAAATCTTTAATTAATTTAGAAAAAAAATTAAAAAAAACACAAAAACAAAAAATGCGATCAATGTTTTATGTTCATGTCTTTATTTGTATATAAATAAACCTTATTTTTAAAATCAAAATCCAAAAAAAAAAAATGAAAAAAAAACACTTAAAAATTTGTTATAACAAAATTCATTTTGTCATAACACCAAAAATTTTTATTTTCTCTTTTCTTTTCTTTTCTTTTTTTTAATGTACATATTTTTAACAAAATTAAAAAATCAAAAAAATATATGATGAAAAAATTTTTAAGAAGTCTTGCTAAAAATTTAGCTAACTTTAAGAAGTCTCGCTAAAATTTTTTCGCTCTTTTTAAATTACTTTCATAGTTTTGGACTTACCTCTTTAAATACTCTAAATTTATTTCGATCTTACTTTTGATTTAATAAAAACTTTAGTAAATTAGAAATTTTATTAAACGTCTTATAGGTATCCCTTACTTTTGCTCTGGAATAGCAAAAGCTTAAGTATGGGGGTGTTTGATGAATAACAAATTATGCATATTTTTAGTATCATTTCTAGCCTAATTTTGGGTAATTTTGTACATATTGCTTTTAAATCATTGAAATAATCACTTCTTTCTTTTTCTTTTGTAAAAATAAGTAATTATACATATAAAAGAATAAAATTTTGAAATATTATTGTATAATAAATTTATTATAAATATAATAAATATGTATATAATATATAATATATAAGTAGAAATATATATATGTAAATAATAAGTATAATAAATAATCATATATTTATATGTAAATATAAATGAAAAATAGTAATAATAATATAAATAATATAAAAATAATATGCATGATAGATAAATAGGATGAACAAATATATATATATATATAATAATATAGTAGTATTGTATATTAATAACATAATAATAATAATGAATAATAAATATATTATAAATATAATAAAATACATATATGTATAATATATGTATATGTATAAATATATATGTATAGTATATAAAATGTAAATATTAATAGTAATATATATATATAATTTAAATATAAACATATAAATAACTATGTAAATTAAATGAAAATAAAAATAAAAAATAAAAATATCTCTGTAATTATAATAAATATAATTATTGCTCTTTGTGTGTTGAAGGAGCCGCTTGGCTCACTGGTTCGAGTCTTGGCTTGCTCTGCTGCTGCCCAGGGTTCGAGTCTTGGCGCAGTCATATTTAACTGGATTAAATTACGGCCGCCCGTTTCCCCCCTTTTTGCAATTAATAAATTATAACGCTAACATTATATATATAATATACCCCCTTAAATTCTAGATAAGCGCACTTGCTCCGGTGGTGTTGGTCTGGCTAGCCTCCCTTGAGGTTGTGGGTTCGAAACCCAGCACTCCATTTTGCTGGATTAATCCCAGCCACCCTGCCCGCGCCCTGCCCGCGCCCTGCCCGCGCCCCTGCCCGCGCCCCTGCCAGCTAGCCGCCCTGCCCGCTGCCGCCCTGCCCCCTGCCCGCGCCCCTCCAGCTCAACCCTCCAGCTGCTCCTCCAGCCATGCTAACCGCACCCCCTCAACACTCAAATTAATTTTTGCTTCTCTCAATGTCCAGCTGCCCCCTTTTTTTTTTACTAAATGCACACCCCAAATCCTCTATAAATAGAGGGGTGGATGATGTTAAAATGGTTCAAAATTTTGAGAGTTTATTCTTAAGGTTTTGATCCAACTTTGTTTTCATGTTTTAGATCCTTTTTTGCTCTTTTTCTCTCTTGTTTTGTAATCTAAATGTTATGGAAATGAAATAGATTTGTTGTTTTTTGTAATTTGTCTCTCTTTGTTTTGGTGGAAAAGTGTGTGTGTTCTTCCTTTTTATTTCTCTTTTTTATTTAGTTTTTGTTGTTGTTGTTGTCATCTTAATTAGTTTTGTCTTTTTTAATTAGAGTGTGTGTGTGTATGAGTGTAATTTTCTTGTTTTTAGTTTTGTTGTAATTTTTAGATGATTTCATATTAGTGTGTGTGAGTGTAGGAGGTTAATTAGTTTTTTGTTTTGTTTTGTTTTCATTTGTTCTTTTTACTTTCTTTTTGCCTTTTTTGTAAGTGTGTGTGTGTGTATGAGAGTAAAATGTTGTTATTTTTATTTTCATTTTGTTATTAGTGTGTGTGAGTGTATGAGAATAGATTTTCTTTTCTTTTTAACTTAGTTTCATTATTGTTGTGTGTGTGAGTGTATGAGTTTAGATTTGTTTTATTTTAATTAGATTTCATTAACGTAGAGTGGGTGTGTGTATGAGTATAAAGTTTGCGCCTTTTTTGTAGTCGAATAGTTTCCATTTCCGTCACGCATTTATTTCCCGCCTATCCGTTTGGATAGGACTTGCTCACGCATTTATTTCCCGCCTATCCATTTGGATAGGACTTGCTCACGCATTTATTTCCCGCCTATTCGTTTGGATAGGACTTACTCACGCATTTATTTCCCGCCTATCCCTTTGGATAGGACTTGCTCACACATTTATTTCCCCTCTACCTATTTGGGTAGGGATCGCATTTCTTCAATTTCTGCAATTTACAGCTTTCATTTTAATTCCGTAGAGTGCGTGAGTTTTCAATTAGTGCGTCTTTTATTTTTTATATATTTGTTTTTTGCTTAATTCCGCTACCCGCTCAATCGCTTATTATCGCCGTAGTTATCATTATCATTTTATAAAACCCAAAAAAATTCTAAGCAAAACTACTTTTTAAATTAACGTTTTCGTTCTTTTTCTTTTCATCGCTTTTCTTGGTTTTTGCTAAACGCACACCAAGCCCGCGTTAGTTATCATTTTCGTCACTAGCTTTTCTATAAAATCATAAAAATCAATTTCAAACTCTTCTCGATAAAATAATAGCGCGTTCCTAAGAAGTAGAAATAATCGATACGACCTTGGAAAAATACGACCTTGATATTTCAAAAGAAATATCCTATACTACTATCGATAAGGTCCACTTGCCTTTATTGATTTTAGTCCGGATAATTACATAAACCCAAAAGCTTTCTCTCTAAAGCACTTTTTAAAACTCTCTTTTAAAAACACTAAAAAATTTGTTGCAACACCTCTTTGGTTGTTGCAACACCTCTTTCATTTAGCCTTCAAAGGACGCGGCCGAGGAGTAATCCTCGATATTTCGAAAGAGAAAGAGTCCGTTACTTCTATCCTTCGATAGGATAACGGGTAATTCCTCAAAGTAGAATTACTCGCGGGACTCTTCGAAAACGTCCGCCCAAGGTTGAATCAAAAAGAAAGAAAGAGCTTTCTTCTCTTTCTTCTCTCTTTCAAAGAGAGAGAAAAAAACGTATCACAATGCAAGAGGAGCTTAATATGTTTAAAAGATGTAAAGTCTGGAAGCTAGTGCCAAGGCCCAATGGTCAAAATGACATCGGAACAAAATGGGTGTTCAGAAACAAGCTGGATGAAGACGTCGTAATCATCATGAACAAGGCCAAACTTGTTGCCCAAGGTTATCGACAAGAAGAAGGGATCGACTTCAATCAAACCTATGTCCTTGTGGTAAGACTCGAAGCGATCAGGTTGTTTCCAGCGTATGCTACTCACAAAGGATTCTAGGTATATCAAATCGCCGTGAAGTTAGCCTTCCTTAATGGTAATTTGAAGGAAGAAGTATACGTAGAACAACCCCCAGTTTTGTTGATTCCTCTCTCTCTCTGACCAAGTTTACTTCCTACGTAAAGCATTATATGGTCTAAAACAAACACCCTGAGCTTGGTATGAGACCCTCTCTAGCATTCTTCTTGAGAACAAACTCATAAGAGGAAAGATAGATAATACACTATTTCTTAGGGAAGTAGAAGGCAAGATTTTTCTAGTGCAAATCTATGTCGATGACATTATTTTTGGCTCTACGGATGATAACCTTTGCAAAAAGTTCTCTAACTAAATGCAAGGGAAATTTGAAATGAGTAGTATGGGTGAGCTGAAGTATTTCTTAGGACTTCAGGTGAAACAATCTGAAGATGGAATTTTCATCTCTCGGATGAAGTTCACCAAAGAGTTAATTAAGAAATTCGGAATGTAGAACGCAACGTCAATGAGGACTCCAATGGGTTCAAATATGAATCTGGACAAGGATGAGAAAGGGAAACTTTTTGTTGAAACCAAGTACAGAAGCATAATTGGATCCTTGCTCTACCTTACTGCCAGTAGACCAGACATAATGTTTTCCACATGTGTTTGTACAATATTTAAGGTGAACTCTAAGAAATCTCACTATGCCACTACGAAGAGGATTTTGATATATCTTAAAGGCACACCAAATCTTGGCTTATGGTACCCCGGAAGTAATGATTTTGAACGAACAGGATTTTCAGATGCTGATTTTGTAGGTAGCAGGGATGATAGGAAAAGCACTTTCGGGACATGCCAATTTCTTGGAAGGAGATTCGTCTCATGGAGTAGTGAGAAATAGAATTGCGTGGCAATCTCAACCGCTGAATCAGAGTATATCTCCGCAGGCAGTTGTTGTGCACAACTTCTGTGGATCCAGAATCAACTTGAAGATTACAACTTAATGTTGAAGAAGATTATAATGTTCTGTGATTTGTCGAGTGCAATTGCTATTGCCAACAATCCAGTTACTCACAGCCGGACAAAGCACATAGAGATTCGCTATCATTTCATCCGGGAGCATGTGGAGAACAAGGACAACAACCTCAGTTATGTCCCGACGGATAGGCTAGTAGCTGATATTTTTACGAAGCCGCTTGATGAAACCAAGTTCAACTTTTTCAAGTTAGAACTTGGCATGCTGAACAAGGAATCTTGAAGAAAAGGCAATGGACTCAATCTCAAAATCAGAAAATCGGATTCATCAAGAAATCAAGGAAATTACACGAGTCATTTCGACGAATTCGTCGAGTCTACCTGAATAATTTCGATGAAATGTCATATTCATCGAGTACTATCGATGAATTAACTTGAAAAGTCATGTTCGTTGAGTACTATCAATGAATTGCAGGATTTCCTCGTGTTATTTTTACGAATCGTCTACTCTATTTCATTGAATGGATTATTTCCAGAATCTCATAATTTCAATTTTTATTAGTATTGGATCAGACGAATAATATCATTTTCCAGGTACTCGCCTCTATTTCATTTTTAAACATTAATATATATATATATATATAATCTTTTTGAATTTCCCGAGTCACACTCTCCATTTCGCTGAAAGCCTATTCTGTCCATTCGTCTTCCTCGCCAAGACTCTTCGACGGTTCTCCTTCTCCTTCAATTTTCTCCATCGATATCAATCGAGAATGTTGCGCAAGAGTGATGGTCGGCTTTGGTGGGAGGAGAGCTCATCAGAACTAGATTTGTGGATGCCTCAGACGAATTCAAAATTGTGGTTATTTGTATGGAAGAGGTGGGATTGTCTTTCATTCTTCAGCATCCATGCCGAGTTCTTGACAGAGATGTCCTCGATTTCTTCAAGAATGCAACAGTTTGTCACAGTGGAGAAGTGATCAAATCAGTTGTCAGAGAAAATGTTATCAAGATGAAAGCTTCAAGGTTGATGAAATTTCTCAGGTTGCCAGCCGTTACAGAAGAAGATTGCTTATTTGAAGAGGATCACAATCGAGCCTTGCTGTTATGTGGTTTGCCTAGAGGTACAACTTCAGTAAGAAGGAAAAATATGAATGGTGAAGGGAAGCTTTTATCAGACATTCTAGGAAAAGTATTCTTATGTAAGGTAGGGTCTCATGACTACCTATCTAATGAGATGTTTAAATTGGTAGCGGGTGTGATCTGCAGAAAAAGAGTGAACTGGGGACTTATTTTATTTAATAAAATTAAGGCAAGTTTGATGGTTCCAAACTTTGGTAGGATCATCAGTGTTTATCTAATTCAGATGGATGGAGACTTGTTTAACATGAGGTCAGGAAGTCCCATTCATCATCTAAAGAAGATAGATTCATCTATTCTCTCAATATGGGACAAGAAGATATTGAGGCCAGGTCTGAAGAGAGTTGTTGAGGATGAAGAAGAAGAAGAAGAAGAGGAAAGATATGAGCCCTCTCCTTCAAGAGTTGACCCAGATTCAGTGATTTCACCAGTTGAGGGGGAGAGATCCCAATTACTTGTGCTATCATCTGCCCAGGGGAAGTGCTCCATGGCTCCTCCAGCTCAGAGAACCTCCTGAAAGCAGAAAGAACTTGATGCTTTTGTTATAAATATTAATAGAAGATTCAATATAGCTTCTGCAAAGGTGTCGGAAAGGATTTCCATTGAGATTTCTGAGGATGAGGAAGCTCCAATTGCATATACTCCTGCTGCAGAGAAAGATATTGTTGATGATAGGGATGATCAAGGTAGTGATCATGGCAAGGATAATGCCAGTAAAGGTGATGCTGATGTTGATGTCACTGATGATAATGGTAATGATGATGAGGAATTTGATGATGATGGCAATGACAGGCCTAACTCAGAGCCAGTCAAGGCTAGCCATGGTGTTGGGAAGGAATCCATATCTGGTAGAGTTCCTAGGTTTGATGATACTCCTTTGGATCAAGAGCAGACTCCTCCATTTTTTGAGGGGGAGCCTGAGAAAGTCTACAGTCCCTTCTCTGCCACAGAAGTTCTATCTGAAAAGGAAGAAGGAGAGGATGTGCACTTTGCACCTCCTGCTCAAGTATTTGTGCCATCTGTAGGGGAAGCGCAATATCCAAGGATGATGTTTAATGATGAAAATCTTGGAACCACTCTCATTCAAGTTTCCTCTGCTCCAGTTGCATGTATTCAAACTCAGAACTGCTCCAATCCATAGAGGCTATGCTTAAAAGTCTAGCTGAGTATTTTGAATTTTCTTTGAAGCAAGTTTTTGATAGGGTTAAAGAGGTTGAGTGTGATTTTAATAAAGGATTAACAGAAGTGAAGTACACTATTTCTTCAATCAAAGATGATCTAGATACGTACTTCACAAATAGTGTAAAAGCAGTGAGTTTTACAAATGAAGGTCTTAAGAATGTTCATGCCAATTCTAAGGCTTTGCTTGATGGTCAAGGATCTATCTTCCAGCAAGGGCAAAATATAAGAAATCAAGTTTCTGAGGATTTGTCCAACTTCAAGGAAGAGGTCATCCAAACCCTAACTGAAGAAGTCAGAAAGGGGGAGGAGAAAATGATATGTCAAATTCATGACCTGAATAAAGAAGTTGAAAGTAAGTTTTATGAAGCCACTACTTTCAATCATTAAAGCTTCTAATGGCTTTATGACAATTTGATTGGATTTCCCCAAAATCAAGTATTTCCAGAACAACCAGTTTATGAAGATATTGCTCATATTCCTCCTGTTCAATACAATTAGGTGTGGTCAGACCCTGTGGATTTTCCTGAGAGCTTACTAGAAGATGTTCATGATGACAATCATGAGTCTTCTGAGCCTCCTTTCAAGAAATGGAAATTTGGAGATGGATCTTTTGCTTCAAGGTCAGATTCCTTTTTAGAAGAAGCTCAGGCATAGAGTTAAGAGAGCCTGTAGCTGAAAGAAGAGATTTTGATGAGGTCTAGAGTCCTATTTCAAAGTCTATCATCTTGGATACTTACAGGTTAATAAACATTTCAAATGAAGAACCTCAAAATTATTAGAGTCAAGAAGAAATCAATAAGTACAAAGCATCTCAGTTAAAAAAGAAGTTTCATTTCAGAGATTATGGCTACAATAATCCAGAGGCCCCTCCACCTCCTGCCAGATATTATCCCAAGCCCAAGGCCTACTTTGATAGACAATTGAAGAAGAGCAGGCAGGGGAAGGCTAAGATGCCTTGAATGTGTGTTGAAACCGATTTCTCAGCCTCTTGTGGAGCTCGGGGCCCTCACCGAAATGAGGGGCAGCTAGACCTTACTGGTCCCTTGGAGAAGGTAGACTGAAGACTAGAAAGATGACTAAGACCTTAGTCGCAGCGAGGAGGTCCCTCCACTAACCCGGAAGATCGTTGAGCACTTCCCCTCCAAGCCAAAGCTGAGACTCGGGCACCTTGGAGAGCTCTGGGAATACTAACCAAAGAAAGCCTGAGGAGAGAGAAGCTGAAGTCAAGTCCTCTCCAAAGGTGCCCTTGAGGTCTTATTTATAGGCTTCCTAATCTGGCCTGCAAATAGCAGGATTCCACCTTTTGATTTTACTATCCGCACCCCAAATGGGTCTGCTAACAGCCAAACTCCGCTGTTTGGAGAGGCTAAGGGCAGACCACCAAGGGTAAAAGGGTAATTTGTCCTTGTCAACTTATGGGCAAGGAACTGCGAGAACCTGACTGCTGAAGCTCTCGCAGGTCCTTCCCGCGACGCCTCTCCTAGGCGATCGCCCTGTGAGGACCCCGCCGGCCAATTCTGGCGGTATTTGCCGAGGTCCGGTCTCGCGAGCCTTCCTGCGAGACCGCTCTTGACCGTTGAGCTCAACATGCCTTTCGTCGAACGCTGATGATTTCGCCGAACAGGGGTGCGCTCGACGATCATTGGAGAGTTCGTCGAACGCAGTACTCCTTTCGCCGAACTCAGAAATTTTCCTCAAACGGCCTGCGAGCGCTTATCTCGCCGACCCTTCTCGCTCGCCCTTCAGTGAGCTCTCCGAGGGAGACTTCTCCAAGGTCTCCTTCGTGAGGTATTTGGCCCTAAGACCTGGAATCTCTTATTACTTCTTCCATCCTGTTGCCTTCTTAATCTGGGCCTCTTCGCCTGGCGAATATCGGGGTTATACACAATCCCCTCTCTTCGTGAGGATATTTATGCTCATGAATAAACATCCAACCCCTGGTATTCGCCAACCCCTTGATGATCTGTCAAGAATCTTCGGTGGGGCCCACCCCGAGGGCTATAAATATCATCCCGAGTCCTTAATGGCGCGCGCCGCCACTTCCTTTCCTTTTCTTTTTCCCGTATTGTGGCTGCCTGGAGATGCCTCTTTCCGAAGAAGTCGAGGCTCGCCTGAGGGCGGTGAGGGCCGGCGGGCTACCCTCCACGACCAGGGTCCCCGCCTGGATGAACCGACCGCCTCCCGCTCAGTCGCCGTAGACCAAGAAGGCGAAGGCGGTTTGCCGAATCGGGGACGGGTCCGTGCTGCTGGACTCCTCCCCGGATAACCATGCCTATGAGAAGGTCTGAGCTACCCATATAGCTTAAATCAATGAGCCTGTCTGTGATTCACGTCTACTCGCAGGATGCACGACCGAACGAGGACGCTGGCGAGCCTGCTGGTGGCTCTCGCAAAAGTCTGCCGTCGGATACAAATCTTGCTGGGAAAAATGTCGCAAGTACGTCCTTAATCTCGCATGCCAGCTCTCCTTTTGTCAACCATCTGACCTTCATTCCCTGCTTCTTACAGTCTCACCCCAGAAGTCCCCGGCTCACCGGGCATCGTGGCATCCGTCTCCGCCTCCTCCCGGTAAGACTATAGATAAGCCAGGGTTCCGACTCCTGACGAGCGAGGAGACCGACGGCTCTGCGCCGCCAAAGGTCCCTTCGACCAACAGCAAAGCATGCCCTCCTGGTCTGGGAAAATCTCTCTACACCCACTACGGTAACCTCTTCCAGGGCCGCCCTGAGACTTCTCGCCCCCCTCTGGGTAAGCGTTCCGACGGCCCCCTGCCCTGCGCGAGCTCAAGTGCGTTATCTGACCTCTCTGTGATACTTCGCAGAGAATAATGAAATTCCTCCTACCGATTCCGAGTTGGGCGATGACGAGGTGTCCCCCCTTCCTGACCAAGTGGAAGACTTCTTAGGTGATCCGCGAGATCCGGAGATGATGAAGCAACGAGCCGCGGAGTTGCTGAGAAAACATGGTCGGATGCTGATGGACCTTAACATGCAGGCGAGATGGGACAGAGAAGCCGTCGAGGACAGGCATGCCGTTTTGATGGAAGAATGTGCGAGGCTCCGGGCCACGAGACAACGCGATCATGATGAGAACGTCACGACGCCGGAGGCGCATATAGCGAGAATGAGGGATTATGCCTTCCTCATTTACCGGGAGGGCCGCGCGGTCGAGGATTACTATAATTCTAGGGTACCGCCACATTCCGGGTCGCGAGGTGGGGGTAGGTGGAAATGGTTGCCCCACGACTCTCGCTAACTCTTACGTTGACGCAAACTATTATTACCTGTTAATGAGCGTTTTTATTTTAGACAATCTCGCAATGGTCTCCGACTTATACACTAGTTCCATATCGTCTGATAATAATTACTAGCTTTTTATTAGTTCCCGCTCGTTGCTAATGTGTCTATTTCATTTTGACGCTATGTTGTGTTCGCGGGGGTCTCTGACCTCGCTGAGTGTATCTCGCGAAAATGTTGCTTGTACTAACCCTGCAGGTCATTCTCACCCGCGGCTGTGATGTGATGTTTTGGCTAATCGCGCCCACCGGCGCTTGGGCTTCTTCCCACCATTTTACTTTTGCTATAAATAGGCGGCCATAACTGAGTCAACCACAGCATTTACTGTTATCCTTCTTCTTCCTCTGCTTCAGAGCTCTCGCCCCTTCCCGTTCTCGCTCCACTTTCTTTCTCGCAGCCTCGCAGGTTATTGAAATGGGCGGCGACGCTAATGAGTCGGAGGGTCCGCGAAAGATCGCCAAAGCTTTCGCTGAGCACAGCTTCTTCCATTGCAATCTGACGGACGAGGAGTACTTTAGCGCGGTCGCCGATTACGCCACCCCCTCCCCCGTTCGATGCACGCCGTCCAAGCGAGAACGACGTGATCAACGCGCCGCTTGTCGACGAGCTGGCCATCTCCACCGCTCACTTCGCGGTCGGCTTGTGTATCCCCTTGTGGCCGGAAGTCCGCCAGGTACTAACTATTCTCGCTTGTTTTTTATTCTTCGCAGGTTATGTCTCGCTCAACACATGAGATAAGACTGGTTTTCTTGTCGCTCGACAGGTGCACAAGTATTACGGCGTTGTTCCGGGTCAGCTCACCCCCAATGCTATGGCGGTGGTCACCGCTTTCGCCTGCTACCTGCGCGAGGAGCGCATCGAGTTCAGCCTTCCGGTTTTTCGGAAGCTGTTCTCCTTTCGCGCCTACAAGGGCAGGACCGCCTACTTCGTGGGCTCGGGTCCTAAGGTTGACGAGACCGTCAACAAGGCCCACTTCTGGGCCCAGAAGTTTCTCTTCATCAAGGGGAACTTCGGCAATATACCCCTCTCGCCAGTTCAACACGGCGAGACCACCTACCGGCCCGCCGCCCTCGGAGGGCATGACGCCCTCCTCTATCAGTTCTTTTGTAAGAAGAACTTTGAGGTTGTTCACCTTCGCCGCAACCTCGACAAGCTGCTTCCAGTGCTCGCTGGGGAAGGTAAAGATCTCGCTCTATTACTACAATCCCCTATTTGTTTTGTAACTATTTATTGAAATTTCAATCCTTTTTCAAGCGAGCGGGATCTTCCCACCCATCCCCCTTACGCGAGCAATCGGAAGACCGATGCTACCCTGGCTCTCGCGACTATGGGGGCGGAGGCTTGCCGAGATGACGTCGCACCGGGTGAGCCCTCCTCTCGCAAGAGACTGGGGGCTTCTAGCAGCCATGCCCTTCCCCCAAAATCTCCGCCGAAGAAAAAGAGCAAAAAGAGCAGGGTCTCGCTCGCCTCCTCAAAGGGGAAGGTGCCTCACGAGGTCGCTTTCGATGAGTTCGACCTCACCGGCCTCTCCGTGGGGGTTGAGGACGACGAGCCCTGCCAAGAGGTTTCCAGAACCTCCGTCATACCCATCCCCGTCAACCATTACAACTTCGGCCTCGGCCAGAGGCGCCGGGATGAGACCGGCGAGCTCTTGGTAAATTGGAAACCGGAGACGAACCGGGTGGACATCTCCACCATCCTTCCCTCCTGGGTGGAGAAGGAGACCATTAGCGGTCATGCCTTCGACCTCTCATTCGCCCTCTATGGGCGCGAGGACGCGGGGACTTATAAAGACGAGACTGCGAGAACCCTCGCTTTCGAGAGCGCGAGGTCACAGTTGCGCTCTGCCGAGCTCGCCCATATGACGGGGAGGCGCTGCTTACAGATGGAGATTCAGAATGTGGAGCTCGCGAGGGCCTATCAGGAGCTCCTTGCCGAGAACACACAGCTGAAGGAGAAGCTACTCACCGTAGAGGGCAGTCTGGTGAGTTACCTAGACCATGTCACCCTCCTTTCCTTCGGCCATTTCGTTTACTTAACTTGTTTTTCTTGCAGGATGCCGAGGCCGTCGGAAGAGTCGACCATCGCATCAAGGAATTGGAGGGCGAGGTGGCTGGGCTGAAAGCCCTAAACTGCGATCTCACCCATGCCGTCGTTCCCCCTTCCCCCCGCCGTCTGAAGGAAGAGCGGCGAGCGCGAGACGAGGACATTCGCTTGGAGTCCACCGAGTCAGCTCGCTACATCTTCTCGATGATGAAGGCAGACGGCCTCCTAGCTGCCGACGTGGCTGACATGGTTCTGGAGGATATCGTCCCGGAGCTCTTCATCCTGCTTCCACCAGTGAAGAGCAGCGATGACGAGGAAGAGTTCGCGAGCGACTCATGATGCTTATAGATTTTTGATTTTATTTTCTGTTTTGTTTTTGGGCTGGCGAGATCGCCGCCTTCTGTAATTTGTCTATGAAATGCATGGATGCATATTTTTAGCCTTGTATTGTGTTCGCCCTTTCTGATATTTTGTCTTTTTTGTCGGCGTCTCGCTCTCGCTTATCTCGATGTTCATTTTTATGTAGGCTATTCCCACGATGATCGTTCTCGCATCTTACGTTATTGAATAGACAGGCATAGGACCTTTTTGGCGGCTCTGGCCTCTCGTTATTTGCCTTAGGATTATTACACTTTAGGTATGCGTTTTTCTCTAGGTCTCGCGAGGTATTTTTCTTCTCCACGAGAGCTCGCCTCTTACCCTGTGCCGGCGACCTTTCTACCGAGCACCGGATACCCCGGAGCGCATAGGATTGATTCTCATCACTCGCATACTATCATGCGAAATCTTTCTCTTCGCCGAACGAGCAGGCCCGCCGAGCGAGAAGGATCGGGTCAGCGCCGAAGTCTCGCTAACCTGATTCATTTCATCCTGACCTTATAAATAACTCATCTTCTTGCCCGGGAGCGGAATGGACCTGATGCCTTCCAGCATCGAAACTTGTCACCTTGCCAGCCTCTCCAGAGATCAACCTGAAACCCCCCGTCTAGTGAGAGCCCGGGAGCGGAATCGATCTGGGGCATTCCAGCAAAAAAACTTGTCACCTTGCCAGCCTCTCCAGAGATCAACCTGAAACCCCCCGTCTAGTGAGAGCCCGGGAGCGGAATCGATCTGGGGCATTCCAGAATAAAAACTTATCACCTTGCCAGCCTCTCCAGAGATCAACCTGAAACCCCCCGTCTAGTGAGAGCCCGGGAGCGAAATCGATCTGGGGCATTCCAGCATAAAAATCTGTCACCTTGCCAGCCTCTCCAGAGATCAACCTGAAACCCCCCGTCTAGTGAGAGCCCGGGAGCGGAATCCATCTGGGGCATTCCAGCATAAAAACTTGTCACCTTGCCAGCCTCTCCAGAGATCAACCTGAAACCCCCCGTCTAGTGAGAGCCCTGGAGCGGAATCGATATGGGGCATTCCAGCATAAAAATTTGTCACCTTGCCAGCCTCTCCAGAGATCAACCTGAAACCCCCTGATACGCAAAACTATGCTTGCAAACGATAACGGCAAGTGTACCATATCGAATGTAGTATAGGTTATAAAAACCAAGGTCGTATTAGACTCGGGGCGGTTGAGTACTCTTACTTCTAGAAAATCTCTATTATCTTATCAATTAAAACATAGAGTTGGGTTGCAAAAAGAAAATAAAACAATGAAGAAGGAGAAGAATGATAAATAAGTGAATAAGAAAAAAAACTATTTTATTGATAGGAGAAAATGCGAATTGCATAAAGAAAGATGATTGCAAGAACAACTTAAAACATAAAAATAATACAAGAAATGAAAGTTCTAAACCTAAGAATTCGTCTCCCAAAACTTCCTCCTGAACATCTGCTGGAGCTGGCTTTTTATAGCTGATAATTCTGGGTACACGCCCTCGGTCACGCCCGTGACCAAGGGCGTGTAAGGCGCGCGATCATCTCGGAGCGGAAAGGGCGCAGTCTGGAATTAATGCAGGCAATTCGGGCGCGTCACTCCCTAGGTCACGCCCGTGACCTAGGGCGTGTAACCTTCAAAACGTGCTGCTGGCGGGAATCTTCGGCGGGAAGAAGCGGGGAGTAGCGCGGGATGAGTCACGCCCGTGACAATGAGTCACGCCCCTGGTCACGCCCGTGACCTGGGGCGTGTAAATTTAATTGATGTGGCAGGCTGATTTTGGAGGCTTGCGGCGAGTCGTGGCCATGACATTGGGTCACGCCCTTGGTCACGCCCGTGACCTGGGGCGTGTACTTGGCGAATTCTTCACTTAACGCACCCGTGGTGGTGGAAACAGGTCTTGAACACCGCGCAGGTTACACGCCCATGGTCACGCTCGTGACCTTGGGCGTGTACTTGAAGTTTTTGTCCAATGCGTCCAAAAAACCTGAAATATACAGAAAAACTTTAAGTTAGTTTATAAAATTGAAAAGATAATAATTTTAATATGAAAAGCATAAAAACTATATAATTTCATATTTAAAAATATATTAAACTTATATTAAAAGATGAGTACAAAAAGTACTCATCAAACACCCCCATACTTACTCGTTTGCTAGTCCCGAGCAAACAACTTTTCATAGGAGTAGAAAAATTTAAATACTAGAAAAGAATTTTGAACTCAAGGAATAAAAACGCGAAGTCTTACGCCTACGTGTAGAGATCCTAGTTGAAAGATCTATTCAGCATAATGATTAGCTTATAATTTTCAATAATGCGAATTAACAAATTGCTTTTACTTTTAAATTGAAAGTTCGGCAAATTCTAGAATGTTATTCAGGGAGAGGGTAGCGTGTTTTCTAAGATCAATATTACCCAAAATTGAGTTTCGGGATAGCCTCCAAAGAAATCCATCAATGACGATGGCCATAGGCTTGCCCGGTCGCACTCTCTCCACTACACAAGTATAATGTTATAGCTTAAAGATCAAAAGGGCTTTCATTAGGAGTGAAACTTGGCTTAGGTATATGATTTGGATTTGGAAATCAAAAAGATAGAATATGACGGCTAAGAATCACACTAAACCAAGGTGAGAGTTACCCAAAATTATCCAAAATATAAACCTCGCATAAAAGTTATTATGAAGCAAAACTCTCATATTTTTCAAAAATAAGGCCATGAATACATTTTTTATATTTTTTTTTCACAGTTGGCCAATAATTTTTTCATATATATTTTTTATATCCCCTTTTTTTCATAATAGCTCCGAATTAGAAGTTGTAATTTCCTTATTTTCACAATTGAACCCATTGCAGAATTTTAATAAATCTCAATTATTTAGTGTGATCATGGGCTGGATGTTTTGGCTTTGGTGAAAATGAAAGGTGGAGGTAGCAAAGGAAATAAGGTAAGGCCCAAAGTGTTTAAGCAATGAAAAATTTAAAAAGGTGGGCAAACAGGCACAAACGATCACAAGGTGGCCTAAATCACTTCTAAAAACTATGACAAAACTATGTAAATGCTTCGAGAATCGCTAGAGGCAAGTTCTAGACATCGAGAAAGGACACCCTTCCGTTCAAAATGTGTAATATTTCTCTAGTAAGCTTCTACATACTCACTTGAATTATTCTCAAATTCTACCGGATTCAAGGTAAAAGTAAAACAAGAATTATTTTTTTCGCAGTTAGAAACATAAATCTAATTTTATGCTGAATAGTTAATTTGACATAGAATTCTACAAACGCGTGCGTTTAACTAGGAACACTGCATGAGTCAACAATTTATTCCAAAATTCAAAATCTAATGAAGTATAAAAAAATTCCCTACTACACTAAAAGCAAATCTACTAAGGATTTTGCAAATGAGTAAGTATAAAAATTCAGCAAAACATTTTTTTAACTTTTTTTTTATTAGATTAAAAATATTTATATATATATATATATATATTCAACTAAAAAGTAGAAATATAAAGAAAGCAATGCTACACCCCCATACTTAAAATTAAACATTGTCCCCAATGTTTAAAACTAAGCATGAAGAACACTTGAAAGAAAACAAACTTTTTTTTAAAAAAATACATTAAATTAAAGATAAGCAAGGGGTGCCTCCCAAGAGCGCTTTCTTTTTCCCGTCTTTAAGCTAGACGGTTAGTGTTAGGAAAACGGAAATCTAAAAGAGAAGTGGATAGGTAACTCCCTTAATTCACGCGTAGGTGAATGTGCCGGCGTCAGTCGCCCGGCTACTCCTCCGCTTAACATGTGATTCTTCGTTTGTCTTTGATCTTGAAAATGCAAATCCAAATCACCTATACATACCTGAGGTGATTTGGATTTATAAAGATGAGCGGCATATGGATCATCAATTATTTGGGGTAGCAACGGCTCATCTTCTACCTGGAAATTATTGGCATCTAAAGAATCACAAATAAACGATTCAGAAAAATTATCGCAAGGAGGAGGCGCTTGCGAAATTATAAAATTAAGCTTTGGTTGTTCCTTTTCTAAAATAAAATTTTCATTCGAAAAATCTAGTGCATTACCAAGCGGAATAAGATTTTCGGACACTAAAGTTTCATGAATTTCCGGTTGAATTAAAATAGAAGACATTTGCGAAAATTCATGAAAAAGAAAAGAAGATCCGGGTGAAGTAGGGGAAGAAACTTGTTCTTCTTCTAGTTCATCCGGGGTGCCCAAAACATTAAGAATTTCTTGGTAAGAGATTTTTTCTTCATCTTTGGTAAAAGAAGTTATGGGATTACATGAAAGCACATGGTCCTCCATAACTAAATTTTCCAAAGACAAGGAAAAAGCACTAGAAGGAAGAAAATTCTCATCTAAATTCTGGGGCGGAGCATCAAATTGAAAAAGCGGACATTCCCCAAAATTAGAGTACGAAAATTGCGGCGCAAAAGAAGAAAAACAAGAATTCGGATCTAAAGATTTATCTTCATCGCCCCGAAAACTATCCGGGTGACCTTGCCACCAAGAATAATCTACTTCGGGGGTAGAAGAAAAATCATTAGAAGCCGAAAAATTATTCTGGTGAAAATTAGAGAAAACACTAGACGAAAAAAAAATTTCCTCTAAATTTTGGGGGGAAGTATCTATTTGGATCTGCGGAATTTCCCCAAAATTAGAGAAAGAAAATTGTGGCACAAAAGAAGAAGAACAAAAATTCGGATCTGAAGATTTATCTTCATCGCCCCGAAAATTATCCGGGTGACCTTGCCACCAAGAAGAATCTACTTCGGAGCTAGAAGAAAAATTATTAGAATTCGAAAAATGATTCTCATTAAAATTAGAAAAATTATTTTCGTTAAAGTTTGAAAAATTATTTTCATTAAAAGAGGAAAAATTATGATCATAATTATTGTCAAAATTATTTGCATAATATTGAGAAAAATTATTTTCATAATAATTATTTTGAGCATATGAATGTAAATAACATTCCTCACTTTGATGAGGCGCATTACAATAAGAACAGCAATTTTGGCGTTTTTGTGCCGCTTCCAAAAGATATACTTGGCTTTGAAGCTCGGCAACTTTTACGGCTAATTCAAGTGATTGCATAATAAAAATAAAAAGGAAACAACCTTACTCAAATGAATGGAATTATAAAAATATTTTTATTATATAAATTTTTTTCAAAAAACGGGTTAAATTAGTCCCGGACTTCCCAAGGTCAACTCGATGAAGTGCTCGCAAGGTACTAGAGGCTATGATGAGAATTCAAGCCCAAAGCGTCCTTTCCGAGAATTTAGATTACGTTTTTTAAGATTTTTTAAAATTTAAAGAGAAGGGGGAGAAGAAAGAGAACGATAAAATTAATAAATATTTCTTTTTTCGAAATATCAACCGTGTCCCCGGCAACGGCGCCAAAAACTTGATACGCAAAACTATGCTTGCAAACGATAACGGCAAGTGTGCCGTATCGAATGTAGTATAGGTTATAAAAACCAAGGTCGTATTAGACTCGGGGCGGTTGAGTACTCTTACTTCTAGAAAATCTCTATTATCTTATCAATTAAAACTTAGAGTTGGGTTGCAAAAAGAAAATAAAACAATGAAGAAGGAGAAGAATGAGAAATAAGTGAATATGAAAAAAAACTATTTTATTGATAGGAGAAATTACAAACTATGAAAAGGGGAGCTACAAACTATTTAATTGAAAATGCGAATTGCATAAAGAAAGATGATTGCAAGAACTACTTAAAACATAAAAATAATACAAGAAATGAAAGTTCTAAACCTAAGAATTCGTCTCCCAAAACTTCCTCCTGAACATCTGCTGGAGCTGGCTTTTTATAGCTGATAATTCTGGGTACACGCCCTCGGTCACTCCCGTGACCAAGGCTGTGTAAGGCGCGCGATCATCTCGGAGCGGAAAGGGCGCAGTATGGAATTAATGCAGGCAATTCGGGCGCGTCACGCCCTACGTCACGCCCGTGACCTAGGGCGTGTAACCTTCAAAACGTGCTGCTGGCGGGAATCTTCGGCGGGAAGAAGCGGGGAGTGGCGCGGGAAGAGTCACGCCCGTGACAATGAGTCACGCCCGTGACCTGGGGCATGTAAATTTAATTGACGTGGCAAGCTGATTCTGGATGCTTGCGGCGAGTCGCGGCCGTGACATTGGGTCACGCCCTTGGTCACGCCCGTGAACTGGGGTGTGTACTTGTTGAATTCTTCACGGAACGCACCCGTGGTGGCGGAAACAGGTCTGGAACACCACGCAGGTTACACGCACATGGTCACGCCGGTGACCTTGGGCGTGTACTTGAAGTTTTGGTCCAATGCGTCCAAAAAACCTGAAATATATAGAAAAAGCTTAAGTTAGTTTATAAAATTCAAAAGATAATAATTTTAATAAGAAAAGCATAAAAACTATATAATTTCATATTTAAAAATATATTAAACTTATATTAAAAGATGAGTACAAAAAGTACTCATCACCCCCCGTCTAGTGAGAGCCCGGGAGCGGAATCGATCTGGGGCATTCCAGCATAAAAACTTGTCACCTTGACAGCCTCTCCAGAGATCAACATGAAACCCCCCGTCTAGTGAGAGCCCGGGAGCGGAATCGATCTGGGCATTCCAGCATAAAAACTTGTCAACTTGTCAGCCTCTCCAGAGATCAACCTGAAACCCCCCGTCTAGTGAGAACCCGAGAGCGGAATCGATCTGGGGCATTCCAGCATAAAAACTTGTCACATTGCCAGCCTCTCCAGAGATCAACCTGAAATCCCCCGTCTAGTGAGAGCCCAGGAGCGGAATCGATCTGGGGCATTCCAGCATAAAAACTTATCACCTTGCCAGTCTCTCCAGAGATCAACCTGAAACCCCCCGTGTAGTGAGAGCCCGAGAGCGGAATCGATCTGGGGCATTCCAGCATAAAAACTTGTCACCTTGCCAGCCTCTCCAGAGATCAACCTAAAACCCCCCGTCTAGTGAGAGCTCGGGAGCGGAATCGATTTGGGGCATTCCAGCATAAAAACTTGTCACCTTGCCAGCCTCTCCAGAGATCAACCTGAAACCCCCCGTCTAGTGAGAGCCCGGGAGCGGAATCGATCTTGGGCATTCTAGCATAAAAACTTGTCACCTTGCCAGCCTCTCCAGAGATCAACCTAAAAACCCCCGTCTAGTGAGAGCCTGGGAGCGGAATCGATCTGGGGCATTCCAGCATACAAACTTGTCACCTTGCCAGCCTCTCCAGAGATCAACCTGAAACCTAGTGAGAGCCCGGGAGCGGAATCGATCTGGGGCATTCCAGCATAAAAACTTGTCACCTTGCCTGTCCTCGCATAACAGTTATAACTATCAAGTGAAGTAAAATATACAATTAATATTGCCATAAACTTTTAATGGTTGAATCGTTTCAAATCATCTCCACTTCGGGCTCGGCCAAGAGGTACCCCTTCAACATCTTGGAGGTGATACCCCCTGACTTTAGCACCTCGCTTAAGATGTATGGACCCTCCCAGTTGGGGTCGAGCTTACCTACCGCGGCCCCTCTTCCGGCCGCGTCGACCTTCTTTAAGACCAGGTCTCCCTTCTGGAAGTGCTTTATGCGGATGTTTTTGTCAAAGTATCAGGCCATTCGCCGCTTGACTTCCTCCTGCCTGACGGTGGCCTGGTCTTGAAGTTCCTCCACCAGGTCCAAGGATAGCCTTTATTCCTCGTCATTGGCCACTAGCCACTCTTCATTCCCTTCACCTGCGGCGGTCACCCTGGGGGTCTTTACTTCAAATTCTATGGGAAGGACTGCTTCGGACCCATGAGAAAGTTTGAACGGAGTCTCCCCGGTGGCGGTGTTTGGAGTAGTCCTCGGGGCCCAAAGAACGGATGGTAGCTGCTCTACCCAGTTTCCCTGGAGGTTCTCCACCTTTTTCTTTAGCAGGTTGACGATTATTTTGTTTGCCGCCTCCACTTGACCGTTGCTTCTCGGGTGATGAACCGATGCGAACCTGAGGTCGATGCCAAGCTGGGTGCAGAAGCTAACAAATTCTTCGCTAGCAAATTGCGGCCCATTGTCCGTCACAATAGCCAGGGCAAGGCCGTGCCTGCAGATTATTTCTCCACATACAAATTCCTCACAACTTGAGATGTTACCTTGGCGAGAGCCTTCACTTCTACCCATTTGGAGAAATAATCGATCATGACCAGTAAGAAGTTTCTTTGGCCGCTAGTTTGAGGGAAAGGGCCAACTAGGTCCAACCCCCATATGGCGAAGGGCCAGGGAGCAGTGATGGTTCAGAGCCTCTGAGCCGGGAGGAGTTGGAGCGGAGCATAGAGTTGTCACTTTGAACACCTCCTTGCGAACTCCGCCGCATCCTTGCTGAGGGTGGGCCAGAAGGTGCCTTGCCTCAACACTCTCCCTTCCAGAGTTCGGCTCCCGGAGTGACTCCCACACTCCCCGGAGTGAATTTCTTCTAGGACTCTCGGAACCTCCTCCTCTGAAACACATCGGGCTAGGAGTCCCGAGAGAGTCTTCCTGTACAGCCCTCCTGCATGCAAAGAGTAATAAGCCGACTTATACCTGAAGCGTCGCCTGTCTATGTCTCCTTCGGGGAACTTCCCTGATGATAGGAAGGTGATGAAAGGTTCCATCCACAAGGTCCGCTGATCTATCTCCATCAGTTGTCCTTCCTCGATGTTGGGTCGGAAGAGTTCCAAAACTGTTCCCCCTGCTTGGGGACCGAACTTGGCTAGGAGGTCCGCGGGGGTGCTCTCTTCCCTTGGCACGTGTTTGATGGAGAAAGTGTGGAATTGCCCGATGACTCCCTTGACCTTCTCCAAGTACCGCAGGAGGGTAGGGTCTTTTGCCTCAAACTCTCCCTTGACTTGGCATGCTACCACCATGGAGTCTGTTGAGACTTCCACATCTTGCACTCCCAGTTCTCGAGCTAACCGCAGACCCGCTATCACCGCCTCGTACTCCGCTTGGTTGTTGGTAATCGGGAAGTGGATGTTTAAAGCTTGCTCGATCTTGGTCCCCTGGGGGCTTACCAGGATGATTCCCCCTCCATAGGAGTGCTTTCCTGACGCACCATCCACCAACATCTTCCACGCCACTGGGGGAGGCGGTTCATGTTCCCCCACTTTGGATGTGTAGTCTGCCATGAAGTCGGCCACTGCTTGGGCCTTGATTAATGTCCTGGGCACGAATGTAATATCGAACTCGCTCAGCTCCACGGACCACTTCGCCAATCTTCCCGAGTGCTCCACCCCTTCCATGATTTTGCGAAGCGGGTGGTCTGTCACTACTCTGATAGAGTGTGCCCGAAAGTAGGGTCGGAGCCTCCGAGCCGCCACCACCAATGCGAAAGCCAACTTTTCCAAGATTGGGTATCGGAGCTCCGCCTTCTTCAGCACTCGGCTGACATAGTAGATATGGAATTGCTTTCTTCCTTCCTCATGGATCAATACTGAACTTACCGCTTCAAGTCCTACTCCCAGGTATAGGGATAAGTCTTCTCCCGATCTTGGCCCTTGAAGTAGGGGGGTTTGGGCGAGTTGCCCTTTCAAAGCCTGAAAAGCTTCCTCGCACTCCGGGGTCCATTCGAATTTTTTGTTGCCCCTTAGCACCTTAAAGAAGGGCGCACACTTCTCTCCCGCCTTGGAGAGGAACCTGCTGAGTCCGGCCAACTTCCCCGTGAGGCTCTGAACCTCCTTCCGGTTTCTTGGCGACCCCAACTCCATTATTTCCTTGACCTTGTCTGGGTTAGGTTCCACCCCCATAGGGGTGAGCAAATGGCCTAGGAACTTCCCTCGGCTAGCCCCGAAGACACACTTCAAGGGGTTGAGTTTCATCTTATACTTTTGTAGGGTCCCAAAGGTCTCCTCAAGGTCTCGGAGGTGAGACCCAAGGTCCCGGCTCTTTACCATGAGATCATCAACATAAACCTCCAAGTTTCTTCCCCTTTGTTCGCGAAAGACCCGATCCATCATCCTTTGGTACGTGGCACCTGCATTCTTGAGCCCGAAGGGCATCATCTTATAACAGTAACATCCATCCCCCGTGATGAAGGAGACATCTTTGATGTCTGGGGGGTGCATGCGAATTTGGTGGTAACCTAAAAAAGCATCTAAGAAAGACATTACAGAGAAACCAACGGCTGAGTCAACCAGCGCGTCGATTCTAGGCAGGGGGTAGCAATCTTTTAGGCATGATTTATTAAGAAGTGAAAAGTTGATACACATGCGCCACTTACCTCCCCGCTTTTTTACCATGACCACATTGGAGACCCAGCCTGGATACTGGATCTCCGACACAAAACCTGCTTGTATGAGCTTTTTCACCTCCTCGCGGATTGGTCCCTCTAGCTTGTCCTCCGTGGCCCTCTTCTTTTGGCGGATGGGGCGGGTGCCGGGGTCGAGGTTGAGGCGGTGGCAAGCCACATCTGCATCGATCCTGGGCATCTCCGCGGTGCTCCAAGCGAAGACATCCACATTCTTCTGCACGCAGGCTAGGATCTCAGCCCGCTCCTCCGAACTGAGCTCCACGCTGACTCGGACCTTCTCCACCACCCCAAGATGAGTAGTGACCTCAAGCTCCATGACCTCATCCACGGCCTCCAGCCTGGATTGCTCCCCCCAAGCACTTTCCTTCTCTCCGCCGCAAGCGAGCGCTTGGGATCCTTCCTCCATCTATTCCTCCCCTACCATCATCAACTCCTCAATTCCTCCTTCCTGGGTACCCTCTTCTTTCTCCTCTTCTCCTACTCTCTCCACCCTAGGTCCTTCAACGACCCCTTCTTGGGCACGAACTTCCTCTTCCTCCATCCTCTCCTTGACTCCATTCTCTCCTCCGGATTATGCCGCCTCCTCCATCACTTTATCGAACTCCTCCACTTCTCCCATCCAGGTGACGGTGTTAACAGCCGTCACATAGCACTGTCTCGCCATCTTGGGATCTCCTCGGATCCAGACCTGGACTCCACCCGCTTTGAACTTGAGACACTGATGGAAGGTGGAAGGGACGCATCTGAACGCGCTGATGAGAGGCCATCTGAATATGGCACTGTAGCTGCTTGGGGCGTCCACTATCACGAAGCGGCAGTTCCAGGACTGCCCTCCGAGGGTCACATGTAGCCCCACTCCACCCTCTACCTCCTTCCTTTCTCCTGAAAAGCCAAATAGGGGGCCATCCGAGGCCAACACCCTTTTGGCCTCCACCTTCATCTCGTCAAATGCCTTCTTGAAGACGACGTTGACCGAGCTCCCATTATCGACTAGAATCCGTGGGACGGTGAAGTTCTCGATGGCGGTCTGGATGACCAGCGCATCGCAGAACGGGTCTTCATAACTTGGCATGTCCTTCTGGGAGAAAGTAATTCTTTCTGCTGGGGGTGAAGCAGTGGATGTTGAGGCCACACTCCGCTGATAGATGGTATGTAGGCTAGCCTTGTGGGTTGCCTCCACCCCTACCCCCCCCATGGATCACTCTGATCCCTCCTCTACTCCCCACATCAACTTTGTCTTCACACCTTTCTTCCTCCTCCCCTCGAGGCTCGACCTCCCCAATTCTCACCTATTGATGTTGCCTCGGCGCGGGCACTCGGCCCCTTTTTGTTTCTAGGAACTCTGGGCAGTTGGCCGTCGTGTGACCTTCCTCATCATGGAAGTCATAATACGGCAGCATCACCTCCCCTGTTTCGCCTTCCGCCATCCTATTCCTCCTCCTTCTTGCTCCCGCTTCTTCTCTCCCCTCTTCTCTCCTTCCTCTTCCTCCTCGTCCCTGCCTGATCTCTATGGCTTGCTGAGGTGGGGGAGGCAATGGACTCAGACCCTTTCTCCATCCCAGCTGATGGGGTCTTCCTTGACCCCCAAAGATGTTACCCCTTCCCGGGCCGTAACCTCTTCCCTGACCTTGCATTCCTTCGGCAACCTGTCTCCACTCCCCCTCCGGGGCCCTGGGCTCTTACCTTCTCCTTACTTCCTGCTGCCTGACCTCTGGCTCACTGAGCTTTGCTAGCCTCTTGGTAAGCTCCGGGTTGGCCTCTTCACTCTCAATCTCCTCCGCCACCCTCTCCATCAGCTCCTCGTAGGAGACAGGGGCTTTCCTCTTCAAAGCCATCTTAAAGAAACTTTCCCTCAGCCCGACCATGAAGGCGAGCTGGAGTGCAAACCCAGGCATCTCCTGAGTGAGCAGCACTTCTTCTTGGAACCGATCTGCGTAGTGAGCCAACAACTCTTTTGGCTATTTCTTCACTTTGAAGAGGGACTCGGCGTCCTTCTTCCTCTTCATTGAAGTGGAGAATTATAACAAAAAACTCTGGCGCAAATCCTCGAAAGCGTAGATCGACCCTGTAGGGAGTTGATGGAACCAGTCCCTGGCCTTTTCATTAAGGGTGACGGTGAAGAACCGACACTTGAAAGCATCTGACATCGGCCTGATAGAGACCGAGTCCTCAAATGACTGGAGATGTTGGACAGGGTCATCCCTGCCGTTATAGTACACGCTGCTCCACTCTCCGAACCCTGCCAGGACTGTTGCTGAAAGTACCAACTCGCAGAAGGGACTTCCCCCTTCTGCTACCCTTTCTCGCTCCACACGACCCCCAAACTCTCCCGCCAGGCTCGGGCTCGCGGGGAACGCGCTCGCGAGAACGGTATTCGCCTGGACCACTCCCACAACCGCTACATCCTCCGGGCGCACGCTCCCCTGCGCTGCGCTCGCTGGCACAGAGCTCACCGGCACAGTGCTCGTCGGGCTGGCGAACAACACTCGCCCCTCCAAGTCTTGAACTGAACTTCCGGCGATTTCCTTTCCGGCCCTTCCACCCAGGGCATTCTCGCCGACCGCTGCTGGGGGAGGGGTCGCCTGAGATGCTTGGGTCGCGAACTCACTTCGCAACGCCGTGATAGTGAGTCCGAAGGTGTCAAGCACCTCCCTCCTAAAATCCGCGAACATTCTCGGGGTCACTGATGAGTCCTGATCATATACACATATATGGACTCATCTGGGCCGTTTTTCTAGTCTTTCCACTGCACTTTAGCTTTGTTTTAGCTCATATTTGTCATTCTATGCTGGGTGCACTTCTTGGCCTATTTTGGTGTGTTTTGATGTTTATTCTCTTTTGATAGCCTAATCGTATTGTTGAGTGCCACTTTCAGTAGCCTGATTAGCCTTTCTGTAGGAACAGGAGTCGTGGAGGTGTTCCCGGTACAATTCTGTACAGAAACACTACGCACGATCACTGGTTCTATTGCGCACGACCACTGGTCGTGCGACGCTGATCGTGCGCACTTAACCCCCAATTTATGAGTTCTGTCTCGACCAATGCGCACGACCACTTACGATAATGCGCACGACCACTGTTCGTGCGCCACTGGTCGTGCGAACATTATATTTTATAAATTTCTTACATTGCAGGCTCCGCCCAGGCAGGCGCACGATCACAGGATTCTAGTGCGCACGACCACTGGTCGTGCGCCAATGACCGTGTGCACTGTTTATTCCAGCGCCTATAAATATTCCTTCTCGCGATTTAGGTCGGAGCTCCGAATTTCTTCCGCTCCAATCCGCCGTTTTCTTGCTCCAGAGCCCCGATTTCGCCCCTCCATCGCCGCCCACCATCTAGAGGTGCTCCGGGCTTGTTCTTCACGCCAATCTTGAGCCGGAGCTTCCTCTCGGCCTCCTCCTTCATCCTAGAGCTTCAAGGAAGGTTTAGCCGCCATCGCCATCAAGTAAGAGGAAGTTTGCAACCTCTACCAGATCGTGAGACGAAGAAGACGGGCTCATTGGAGAGTAGTGACAGCTCTCTCTACCCCGGAGGTAGTTGCGGACCGAGCTTGGACGCGGATTGACAACCCGGCGATTCCAACCGTGAATCTACAACGAGCCTTCAGATTCGGTCGATTTCTTGCCTTGTTCTTCTCTTATTGATGTGTTTGTAGCTAGATCTCTCATGTATTGATGATGAACACTATGAACCGTGCTTGTAATCTTAATTTCATGTCTATGCGAAGTTATATTTTGTTCATATGTGTACGAGGTGCGCCACCATCCATCCTCCATCCCACCGTCACGTTCGTGTGCCGCACTAGCAATTGCTAGTGGCGTGCTTGTCGATGAGGTGCTTGCGACCCTCATCCGTATGCCTACTCTTCCATCCGCCTAGCGAAGTGATGCGATATTTTCGGCAAGTGCACCGGTCGCTGTCAAGTAATAATTGTGGAGAATAAATTCCCCGGATGTCAGTCTCTTGAGGAATGCAGGATGGGTGAACGAATCGCGCAGTGATGATTGTTACACAAGCGTTCAACAGACACAAAGAGGGGTTTTTGGTTGGTTTTCCTAATCTTAGCAATAACAAAAGAAATGCGGGTCGAAAACACCGCTTCGCAAAGTGAGGTGTATGCAACGGCCGCGATGCCGTGCTTCGTGAGGCGGATGAAGTGAACTCAAGTGCGAGAGGGTGAGGGTCGCAAACACCTCTTCACAACCGCCGTTAGCTCTTGCTAACGCGGGTCAAACACCTTGCGTGCGGGCGCGAGTGAGTGAATGAGAACGGAGTGAATCACAAGCAAACCATGAAGAATAACAAAGAGACATTCATTTAAACAAATAACATCTCAATATTCGAGTTTTACACGGTTCAAAGAGTACAACGAGGAAAGAGGAAAGAAATAACCGATGTTGAAGACTAGCGGCCGTTCACGGCCGGAATGGTAGGTTGTCGGGCTACCTCCGAACTCGGACGGACAATGCTTCCGGCGTAGAGAGCTGTCACGATCTCCCTACGTGTTCCGCCGTCTTCGACTTTAGGTTTCTTCTTCTTCTCACCGAGCGGAATGAAAGAATGCTTGCTTGGAGACTTGCGGACGATGGAGAACTCTCACGGACAATGGAGGAAGTCTTAGAATGGATGGAGGAGGCTTCCCTTTGCGTAGGAGATGAAGTGGAGGCTTCCCACGGTGGAGATCGGTGGCGTATGGAACAGGAATCCCGCTCCCGGCATGAACGAACGCCCTAAAATCGCAACAGGCGTTTAAATAGGCGCTGGATTGAATACTGCGCACGGTCATTGGCGCACGACCAGTGGTCGTGCGCACTGGAATTCTGCGATCGTGCGCACTGCCTGGGTGGAACCTGCAAGATACGAAATTATAAAATAAAATGTTCGCACGACCAGTGGCGCACGACCGGTGGTGGTGCGCACTGGAGTTGATGGTCGTGCGCACTGGAGCAAACAGAACTCAGAAATTAAATGGTAAGTGCGCACGAGCAGTGGCGCACGACCGGTGGTCGTGCGCACTGTCGTTGGTGGTCGTGCGCACTGCACCAAACAGAACTCGTGAAAAAGGGTTAAGTGCACATGATCAGTGGCGCACGACCAGTGGTCGTGCGCAATAGAACCGGTGATCGTGCGTAGTGTTCCTGTGCAGAATTGCACCGGGAACACTTGCACGACTCCTATTCCCGCACAACCACAGATCTAGCCACTGAAAGTGGCACTTAACAGCACAAGAATATACTAAAGACAATAAACACGAAAATCACACCAAAGTGGGCCAAGATGTGCACCTAGCATGGATTATCAAATATAAACTATAACAAGGCTATAGTGCGTAGAATTGACTAAATAACGGCCCGGATGAGTCCAAAAAATGTGTATATGATCAGGACTCATTACACCCCCAGACTTAACTGTTTGCGCGTCCCGAGCAAACGAATCCGGCGGAGCGCGAAAACGATAGTTAACATAGAGAATTACACAAGGGAGTACGGTGCGAAGTAACAACGCATGCGAGTAGAGATTCTAGTAGAAGGAGAGTTTAACTATGCTAACTAATTTACATAAGTATTAAAGCGTAATTAAAGATTTAGTTATACTCAGTTGGTGAATTATGAAGAATTTGACGATCATGCCCAGTATGAAAGTGACGAGACACTAAGGCGGGTGTTGCAAAAGATCGGGGCTTAGGAATAACTCTGCTGAAATCCATCAACGTCGTGAACCATACGCTTGCCCGGTCACACTCTCTCCACGGCGCTAGCAAACTCGCAAATCAAATCAGTAGGACTTATAGGATTAAAACGAGGCTTAGGTTACGGTATGATATTCAAAGTTAAACACGGTGGCTACGCAACCCAAGTGAGCTAACGGAACGCTGCACCATACAAGACCAACAAACAATGCTCGTGTGACACACCCCCAGACTTATCATGAAAACCAGGTGTGCACACGGCCTACTTCACAAATACCAACAGATTTTCTGTTTTTAGCTCGGGAGGATTTTTTTCAAAATACTCTTTTTTCTTTTACAAATTTTACTTCTTTTATGTAACCCCCGGTTGGTTCAAAATCAGCAGATGGACGTTATTTTCCCATCATAACACAACAATTCCACACTCCACACAAGTTTAGAATTATGAGCGCAGTTAAAAACAATTTGGTTGCGGGCGTGGGATAGGCTTCAGGCTTTGGTGGATGAAGAGGAGCTGAACAAAGGATTGGTAGGCACAAAATGGGCTTGCAACGGTGAATGAAATGGACATGGAATAACAAAGCTCAAACTAGCCAAAGGGTGGCCTACATCATGTTTGACTCAACGAGTAGCTCTCATCCATGCTTCGAGAGTCGCTTGGGGCAAGTTCTTAGCCCACGAGAAAGATAAACCTTCCTCCCGACTCGAGCAACACACGACTAGCAATCGCACACACACAACACCGGGTTATCGTCAATTCCATACAAATTCACCACTTGAGTATATTAAATCTAAATTTACGCAGAAATACTAAACATAAATTAGATGCATAAAGAAAATCTAGTTCTACTCACATTCTACCATAGCATGCGAAGTGACTAGAACACTACATGAGTCAACATCGCACTCCAAATAATAATTCCTACGTTAACAATCTATTTCACATTCCGACCAAAATAGTTTAAACGGAACAACACAAAAAGATAAGCGCGCACTCAAGTGGGTGAAGTGGTGTGTGAAGCATGAAAAACAAAAATAATGACTAGGATAAATAAAGATACAACCTTCTAGTATGCGGTGCAACTCGTGCACAGTGGATAACAACAACCGCTCCCCCAGACTTAAGCTAAACGATATATCTAGAAATTTGAAGCTAGAAGAAGGGAGGAAGTGTTACCCAATGCTCAGAAATGAGCATACCAGACGATTGGCGTTTACGATCAAGACTAGTCCGCAGCATCCGCACCATCGAACACAAAACCTGCAGCATAGACTCAAAGCAACAAAAGCAAATACAAAAGCTGAACAAAAAGAAGTTAGAAAAAAAGGAAGTACGAAAACAGGAAATCTGGGTTGTCTCCCAGGAGCGCTTTCATTTAACGTCCTTAAGCTGGACCAAATACCTGCATTAGCATTGTTTATAAAGTGCAGGAATTAAAAAAAAAAAGAAGTTCTCAAGAGTAGGGTTTCACAAAAATAAGAGACAAGAAGGGAAAATCAACTGCCGGTGTTTGTATGATGCCCATCTCCCAATGTCAACAACTGACACTCCTTGTTTATAGTGGCGCCATCGTATAACTTCAGCCGATGTCCATTGACCTTAAACTTGTCCCCCTTATCCCCAGATATTTCTATGGCACCGAAGGGGGAGACATCGGTCACGGAGAAAGGACCACTCCACCGCGATTTTAGCTTCCCTGGGAAGAGGCGGAGACGGGAGTTGTAGAGCAACACTTGGTCCCCAATTTTGAACTCCTTCGGAATGATATGCCGATCGTGCCATTTCTTTGTTTTCTCCTTGTAGATACGAGCGTTTTCATAAGCGAAATGACGGAGCTCCTCTAACTCGTTGAGTTGGGAACGACGCACCTCGGTCGCGACTCCAATGTCCATGTTCAGAAGTTTGGTTGCCCATAATGCTTTATGCTCCAGCTCTACAGGGAGGTGGCATGCCTTGCCGTAGACTAATTGAAACGGAGTCATGCCGATGGGTGTTTTGAACGCAGTCCGGTAAGCCCATAATGCGTCGTCAACCTTTTTAGCCCACTCCTTCCTATTTAAATGTATTGATTTCTCAATTATTCGCTTGAGCTCGCGGTTGGAGACTTCGACTTGCCCGCATGTTTGGGGATGGTATGCCAAAGAAATCTTATGATGGACCCCAAACTTCTTCATGAGCTGCACAAACTGCTTATTGCAAAAATGACTACCGCCGTCACTGATGATAGTTCTCGGCATCCCAAACCTGGAGAAGATATTCTTGTGGATAAAGTGTAGCACTGTGTTTGCATCATTCGTGGCAACCGCCTCAGCTTCCACCCATTTTGAAACATAATCAACTGCCACAATAATGTAATGCTTACCGTGAGACATTGGGAAGGGACCCATGAAGTCTATTCCCCAGACATCAAAGGGTTCGCAGACCAGCATGTTATTAAGGGGCATCTCATCACGCCGGGAAATATTTCCGGTCCTTTGGCACTCGTCGCACTTGGTGACATAGGCATGGGCGTCCCGGAAGAGGGTCGGCCAAAACAATCCACATTGCAGGATTTTTCGTGCTGTTCGAACGGCCCCGAAGTGCCCGCCAGCTTCTCTGTCATGGCAGTGCTGCAATATAGACTGAAACTCAGCTTACGGAATACAACGCCTAATAATCCCGTCGCTGCACGTGTGGAATAAGAGAGGATCTTCCCAAAAATAGTATTTTGAGTCAGAGGCAAGCTTCCGTCTTTGCTGAGGGGACAGATTCGGGGAGAAGGTTTTACAAGCCAAGTAATTAGCGATATCTGCATACCAAGGTGCGGTTGGGGAGGACGTAGTAATTGCGAATAACTTTTCATCCGGGAAATAGTCGTCTGTTTCCTCCTCAACGCTGTTGGGAGTGTCGTACTCCAATCGCGAGAGATGATCCGCAATCACGTTCTCCATCCCTTTCTTATCTTTGATTTCCAGATTGTATTCCTGCAAAAGTAAAATCCAACGAATCAGGCGCGATTTGGATTCTTTCTTACTGAAAAGATACCTGAGAGCGGCGTGGTCCGTATACACGATCACTTCGGAAAGTACCAAGTACGAGTGAAATTTTTCAAAAGCGAAGACCACGGCTAGCATTTCTTTCTCTGTGGTGGTATAATTTGCTTGAGCACTGTTAAGAGTTCGACTGGCATACGCAATAGTGTGAAAAGTCTTGTCTTTCTTTTGACCGAGTACAGCACCTACGGCCACATCACTTGCGTCGCACATGATAATAAAAGGCAAAGTCCAGTCGGGCGCCACCAAAATTGGGGCTGAGATGAGTTGTCCCCGTAAAGTTTCGAAGGCTTGCATGCATGCTTCGTCGAAGTGGAAGGGGACGTCCTTAACCAGCAGGCGAGATAAAGGCTTTGAGATGGAGGAAAAATCCTTGATGAACCTTCGATAGAAGCCCACATGACCAAGAAAACTTCGGATGCCTTTCACTGACATGGGTGGAGGGAGGTTTCTGATAACACTTACCTTCGCTTGATCCACTTCAAGCCCTTTGCAGGAAACTTTATGTCCCAACACAATTCCTTCGCGCACCATAAAGTGGCATTTCTCCCAGTTCAAGACAAGATTGGTGTCTTCACACCGCTTCAAGGTCTTGGCCAAATTCGCGAGGCAAATGTCAAAGCTACTGCCAAATAGAGTAAAATCATCCATGAAAACTTCGAGGAAGTCCCCCACCATGTCAGCAAAAATGGCGAGCATACAACGTTGGAAGGTTGCGGGGGCATTACACAGTCCGAATGGCATTCTTTTGAACGCGAAGGTACCGGAGGGACATGTGAATGTTGTCTTGTCTTGATCAGATGGGTCAATTAGAATCTGATTGTACCCTGAGTACCCATCCAAGAAACAGTAGTAATCCTGCCCCGCTAACTTTTCTAGCATCTGATCAATGAAGGGGAGCGGAAAATGGTCCTTGCACGTCGCATCATTCAGCTTGCGGTAGTCAATGCAGACTCTCCACCCGGTGATCACTCGGGTTGGTAGCAGTTCGTTTTTTTCATTGGCAACGACAGTAATCCCTCCCTTCTTTGGTACCACCTGGACTGGACTGACCCATTTGCTATCGCTGATTGGGTAAATGATGCCAGCGTCTAAAAGCTTTATAACTTCAGCCTTCACTACCTCTTGCATTTTCGGGTTCAGCCGCCTCTGGGGCTGTGCTGTCGGTTTGTACTGATCTTCAAGGAGGATCTTATGCATGCAGACCGTGGGGCTGATTCCCTTAATGTCAGCAAGAGACCGTCCGAATACCATGTGGTACCTTCTCAGCACGCCCATTAATGCAGTTTCGTTGGCGGCGGACAGGGCTGCGGAAATAATCACCGGATGCGTGTTATTTTCTCCAAGAAAAACATACTTTAGAGAATCTGGGAGTTGTTTGAGTGCCGGACAAGGATTTGGATTGGCAGAATCATTGGAGGGTTCTCCGATTGAGTGTGACAAATCGGGCTGGTTTGAGTGTGCACCCCCTTCTTCTTTGTCTTCGTGCTGCCAACACACCTCACTGTCATCCAACTCCACAACGTTCTGACCATCGAATTCTTCAAGCGCCTCTGCTGGTTCGCACTCCGAAATTTCAAAGAGTTGCGACGGGCTGTGGACGTTGAAAGATATAGCATCCTCCCCCAGTCTTAGTATGAGCTCCCCCTGCTCCACATTAATAATAGCACGAGCAGTAGCGAGAAAGGGCCGCCCCAAGATAATGGGTACATTTGAATCGACCTTCATGTCGAGGATGATAAAATCAGCTGGAAAAGCGAGACCGTTTACAACTATTGTAAGGTCCTCGACGATTCCTGACGGCTTCTTGATCGACCGATCAGCAAGCTGCAGCATTACCTGCGTTGGCTTTAAGATCCCAGCACCAAGTTCACGAAAGATAGAGAGCGGCATCAAGTTGATTGATGCCCCCAAATCACAGAGTGCCTGGCTGAAACGGTGATGGCCGATCCTGCAGGGAATCGTAAAGCTGCCCGGATCCTTGCACTTTGTGGGCAAATTGGAAATGATGGCGGAGCACTCCTCGGTGAGGTCGATAGTTTTGAGACCCTCCAACTGCTTCCGCTTCGAGATCAAATCTTTCAAAAACTTGGAGTAACCTGGCATTTGAGAGATAGCTTCAATCAGTGGTATGCTCACTTGCACTCCCTTCATTATTTCCAAGAATCTGCGGAATTGCTTCTCGGATTTCTCGTTTCGCAGCCTGTGGGGGAATGGGGGGTGAACAGCACTTTTTGAGGTTTGTGCCTCGCTCACGGGATGCGGCTCAATATGACTCTGAGTTAGCTTCTCGGAAGTGTCTTCATTATGCTTGTCAGTGGAACACGCAAGTGGTTCCTGTCGAGGAGGATTGTCTACACTTCTCCCACTTCTCAATTGCATGGTGTTCACTGACTCAGGAGGCTGACTTGCAAGCCCAGAAACGACATCGGACAGCGTCCCTATAGTAGATCGAAGCTGTTGGATTGCGGCAGATTGGTCATTCATTTTGTTTAATACCCCGACCACCAAAGTTGCTAACTGTTCTGGTTGCTCTGGCGGCATAAAATCCGCTGCTCCTTTGGATGTCACGACATTAACTGCAGCAGTGCTTGGGGAGCGAATAACATGACTCCAGTGCTGACTGGTGTGAACAATATTCACGACCACTTCCCACGCGTCCTTCCCTGATTTATTAAACAAGGCCCCTCCAACTGCCATATCAAAAAGTAGACGGAATTTATCCAGCACTCCGAAATAAAAAATCTGAATTAAGAAAGCCTCTGAAAGATCTTCACGGTAGCATCCCCTATGCAAGGATTGGAAACGCTCCCAAGCATCAACTAACGTCTCCTCCTTCCCTTGTCCAAAGGTTACGAGTTCCCTGTACTTGTCCAAGGCTTGGGTACGATGTTGAAACTCTTGAAAAAATCTCCCCTCGAGTTGTTTCCATGTGGTCACCTCTCTTTTCCGAATATCCCAATACCAGCTTTTGGCTTTTTTATGCAGGGAGAATGAGAATGCCAAAATCTTTTGTAGGTCGTTTTCAATTCCATTGAATACACATGTGTAATAGATTTCTAAAAAGTCCTGCATGTGTTGCACCGCGTCTTCATGCTCATCCCCGCTGAACTTGCAGTTCCCTGACAAGTACTCAATGACGTCGGCGGAGATCCCGAAGTCATGATTGTTCCTTTCTGCTTGATCCCTTAAATCATCCAAGCTTCCCTGATAGATGCATTCCTGAATGGAGGTCATGCTACGAATACTAGCAAACAAAACGATTAGCGAATGATGGAAAAGGCGAAAGTAATCAGAAGCGCGTATCGAAAAGAAACGGAGATACCAGAGGTGAACAAAAGAAGTGAAAGAAAAGAAAATTCTCGTGCAACAAATCTTCACGCAGACAAATTCATCACGTCTGCATTCCCCGGCAACGGCGCCAAAAACTTGATGCGATATTTTCGGCAAGTGCACCGGTCGCTGTCAAGTAATAATTATGGAGAATAAATTCCCCGGATGTCGGTCTCTTGAGGAATGCAGGATGGGTGAACGAATCGCGCAGTGATGATTGTTACACAAGCGTTCAACAGATACAAAGAGGGGTTTTTGGTTGGTTTTCCTAATCTTAGCAATAACAAAAGAAATGCGGGTCGAAAACACCGCTTCGCAAAGTGAGGTGGATGCAACGGCCGCGATGTCGTGCTTCGTGAGGCGGATGAAGTGAACTCAAGTGCGAGAGGGTGAGGGTCGCAAACACCTCTTCACAACCGCCGTTAGCTCTTACTAACGCGGGTCAAACACCTTGCGTGCGGGCGCGAGTGAGTGAATGAGAACGGAGTGAATCACAAGCAAACAATGAAGAATAACAAAGAGACATTCATTTAAACAAATAACATCTCAATATTCGAGTTTTACACGGTTCAAAGAGTACAACGAGGAAAGAGGAAAGAAATAACCGATGTTGAAGACTAGCGGCCGTTCACGGCCGGAATGGTAGGTTGTCGGGCTACCTCCGGACTCGGACGGACAATGCTTCCGGCGTAGAGAGCTGTCACGATCTCCCTACGTGCTCCGTCGTCTTCGACTTTAGGTTTCTTCTTCTTCTCACCGAGCGGAATGAAAGAATGCTTGCTTGGAGGCTTGCGGACGATGGAGAACTCTCACGGACAATGGAGGAAGTCTTAGAATGGATGGAGGAGGCTTCCCTTTGCGTAGGAGATGAAGTGGAGGCTTCCCACGGTGGAGATCGGCGGCGTACGGAACAGGAATCCCGCTCCCGGCATGAACGAACGCCCTAAAATCGCAACAGGCGTTTAAATAGGCACTGGATTGAATACTGCGCACGGTCATTGGCGCACGACCAGTGGTCGTGCGCACTGGAATTCTGCGATCGTGCGCACTGCCTGAGTGGAACCTGTAAGATACGAAATTATAAAATAAAATGTTCGCACGACCAGTGGCGCACGACCGGTGGTCGTGCGCACTGGAGTTGATGGTCGTGCGCACTGGAGCAAACAAAACTCAGAAATTAAATGGTAAGTGCGCACGAGCAGTGGCGCACGACCGGTGGTCGTGCGCACTGTCGTTGGTGGTCGTGCGCACTGCACCAAACAGAACTCGTGAAAAAGGGTTAAGTGCACACGATCAGTGGCGCACGACCAGTGGTCGTGCGCAATAGAACCGGTGATCGTGCGCAGTGTTCCTGTGCAGAATTGCACCGGGAACACTTGCACGACTCCTATTCCCGCACAACCACAGATCTAGCCACTGAAAGTGGCACTTAACAGCACAAGAATATACTAAAGACAATAAACACGAAAATCACACCAAAGTGGGCCAAGATGTGCACCTAGCATGGATTATCAAATATAAACTATAACAAGGCTATAGTGCGTAGAATTGACTAAATAACGGCCCGGATGAGTCCAAAAAATGTGTATATGATCAGGACTCATCACGAAGCGTGGCATAGCGGCCCGTGTAATCCATTCCGACTCCGCCGGTGCGAACCATTCCATCCGCTTGCCTACTCTTCCATCCGCCTAGCGAAGCATGGCATAGCGGCCCGTGTATTCCATTCGCCCAACGAAGCAGTGTGCTCAAGGCATGCACAGTTCGACTCCGCTTGCCTACTCGTCCATCTGCCCTTGCGACGCAGCGCGCTCAAGGCCTGCCTAGTCTCCATCCTGCCAAGCGAAGCAATGCATAGCGGCATTGCATAGGAGTAGTTGTAGTTGTTTTCTTTTATTTTCCAAAAGCCAAATCACCCCGTTTCCGCATTCCATCCGACCCTTAGGACTTCAATCCCAAGTCCTTCCTCGAACGTTAACTCCACCTTACTGTGTTCCTTGAGAGATTCGATACTCGGGGATTACTCCTCGTTTTATATTACTTGAACGATCGGTACACTGCCGTTTCGTGCCGCAGTCTTGCTACCGCCTATAGCGGTGTGCTAAGATTTGCGCCATCAAGTTTTTGGCGCCGTTGCCGGGGAACACAGACGTGTGAGTTTTCTTGAGAGGGAGAGCTGAGAGAGAGAAGTTTCTTCCAGTGTGTATAGCCTTATTATTTTTGTTTGCTTTTTAATTATTTACTGCTTGTTATTATTTCTTTCCCTCTTATTTTAAAGTTTTAGGCAAGTCTAATCCAAGAATTTTTATTAGTTTGTGTAAATTTTCTTGCAAAGAATTTTAGTCTCGTTATATCTGCTTTAATTGTCAAATATGTCATCATGGGACATTTCTCCTAGCACTTACGACAAGATGGTCTATTATATAGACCAAATGAATGAGTGTTAGGCAGTGTAGGAACGTTGTTTGCTTGTTGTGTCGAGGAGAGGGTCATGAATTGAAGGACTGCCCTAGTCTTTTCAATCCTGACCGCCGCTCCTCCACTCATGACAACATTGTCCCTATCACTCATTCTTTACCCATGGAGGCAATCGTGCCATCTGCCCCCGATCTTATTTCATGCATGGACTCCTCACTCCCTATGTATGGCTTCACTCCTAGTGATGATGATCACTCATCTGTTGGCCAACAAGGAGAGGAATGGGAGCTCCTAGATGCTCCTGAGTGGGATTTGGAAAGTATTCTTTCCATCGGGGAGGCATTAGCAGATCTTTTTGCGGAGGAACCTGATATTCTACATTCTGATTCTGATGTTCCTCCAGTTTCTTTGCATTATTTTTCTACACACATTCTTTATGATCCTATCGAAGTGAAGGAGTGGGGTGATGCTTCTGACTCGGAGGATGCTCCAAAGTGGGATGAGGAGTTTGTTTTCCCCGAAGGGGAGAATGAATACTTTGAACACGATGGTGCACCTCGGTGGGATGAGGAGGATACTCTCTCTGATGAGGAGGTTTGCACTTCTTCATGGGACGAGGAGGTCCAAACCACCACTGAGGCCCTTGAGTTCTTGGGTTCCCCTCGCTATGATACTTACGATGATGATAGCGATCTATCCTTGGATCTTGCCGGGAGTGAGACCGGGATCACTCCCCCGATTGATTTTTATTCATGTTCTTCTTCTTTTTATCTCTTAATCCCCTTTCTCTATCTAAGCCTGTGCAGGTTGAGTCTTCACAGGTACTTCAGGAGGACTTGGAGCATTCTGCTCAAGTCAATGATGAGTGTATCCTCTCACGTGAGGAGGTTGATCCCTCCTCCGTAGAGGAAGCCCCACTCATTGCCTTCTCCTCCTACTGCCTCCCTGGAGATGATACCTTGCTGGGCAAGGATAGTTTTGGTGAGATGAGTGAGGACCAGGCCTCCTCCTCTTCTTACTTTCTTGTCCCTCTACCTGTGAGGAGCAGGTATTTATATTCGGGTAGAGGCGTGACTGTTCTTTCTCCGTATAGGTACCCGCTACCTACACGCATATTAGAACAGTTACCTGTCCACTTTTCTTTCCATGGGCCTATAAGCTAGAACTGTATAAAATCCAAATAAGTCGTGCTGGGATGACAATAACCCCAGTAGTTATCTTACTTTTATTGCATTTTTATTTTCCTAGTTAGAGTAGTTCGTTAATTTATGTTCAGTTTTAGCATTTCTGCTTCCTTTTGTTTTTGTGGAGCTCACCCCTGCAGGTACTCATTGCAAATTTTGAATGGCGGGTTTGCTTCAGATTTTCATGCATCTTCTGGTATGCTCACTTGCTGAGCATTGGGTAACTTCTCCCCCAGCTTTCTATTTTAATTTTCAATGCTCTATCATTATGATGTATTGCGTAGATTAAGTCTGGGGGGGAGAGCCACATGTTGTTACCCGCTCACGTGCACCTTTTATTTGCATACTAGAAGCAATAATTGTGTTATGATGTTCATTTGCACCGCACACCACTACACCCACTCGAGCGTGCACTTAGCTGTTGGCACGTCTTGAGCTGAACTCATTTCTTTTTGTGTGATTTGGAAAATCATTGTGCTGGCTTAGGAGTGTGAGTAGGAGTAAAATGTTGACTTCGATAGTGCTCCTAGTCGAGTGCTCATGTCGCACATAGAAATTCGTGTAGATTCAATTTCTTTTTTTTATGCTTTTAGTTTATATTTTTCTATTAGCGTAAATATTGTTTACTACACTAAAAAATTGGTGAATCTGGTGTGAATCAAATGGTAGCATAAGGATGTGTGTAGACGTTCGTTAGCCTCGTATTGCCAGAGTCGGGAGAAAGGATTATCTTTCTCGGTGGCTAAGAAGTTGCCCCAAGCGATTCTTGAAGCATGGGTATACGGTTAGTCAATTGCGTGAATGTGATATAGGCCATCATTTTAGCCCGGTTGAGCCTTTGTGCCATTCCTATCATCATTTCCTCGCTAGCCCAGTTGTGCCTACCCCATTCTTTTGGTTCAGCTCCACTATTGTTCACCAAAGCCTAAACTCCAATCCTAGTCGCACACCCAAAATGCAAGCATTTTGTTTAAATTTTAAATTGGTGGTGTTGATTGTGGAAGTACAATGTGAAAATGTGGATGTGCATCTTTGAAAATTTGCTGAAATTGCTAAAGAAAGAAAAAGAAAAGAAGAAAAAGATTTGAAAAGAAAAAGAAGAATGAAAAGTTTAATTGAAAAAATCTGTTTAAGAATTATATTTGGGAGTAGGCGGTGCACACACCCATGCGTCTAAGTATAAGTCTGGGGGTGTGGTGCATCCGCGTGTTTTATGGCTACTTGGATAGTGTTATGCATTTGCTCATTTGGGTTTTTGTGTTCTAAGCCTTCATGTTTATATTTGTTTACCTCACCTAAACCCAAGCCTCATCTAAAACCTTAAGTCCTATTGATTCACGCATTTGAGTCAAACCAGTGCCGTGGAGAGAGTGCAAACGGGCAAGCTTATGGTCACCTACATTGATGGATTTCAATGGAGGTTGTCTCGAGCCCCGATCTTTGGCAATGCTCGCCTCAGCGTTCAGTTTACTTTCTTCCTATGTACGACTTTATGATTCACCGTGATTCACCTTTTGAGTAAATGTAATATATAAATACGCCCCTAGAAAAGTATAAACTAATATGTACAATTAGAAATTTTGTCTACTGTATTTCTACGCGCATGAGCATGCGACTTCGCATGATACTCCGCTTTACAATTTCTAGGCCAGCTGTGTATTTTTCTCAGCCGCTTGAGGAATTTGTTTGCTCGGGACGCGCAAACAGGTAAGTCTGGGGGAGTGATGAGTCCTGATCATATACACATATATGGACTCATCTGGGCCATTTTTCTAGTCTTTCCACTGCACTTTAGCGTTGTTTTAGCTCATATTTGTCATTCTATGCTAGGTGCACTTCTTGGCCTATTTTGGTGTGTTTTGATGTTTATTCTCATTTGATAGCCTTATCGTATTGTTGAGTGCCAGTTTCAGTAGCCTGATTAGCATTTCTGTAGGAATAGGAGTCGTGCAGGTGTTCCCGGTACAATTCTGTACAGGAACACTGTGCACGATCACTGGTTCTATTGCGCACGACCACTGGTCGTGCGCCGCTGATCGTGCGCACTTAACCCCCATTTTATGAGTTCTGTCTCGACCAATGCGCACGACCACTGGTCGTGCCCCACTGGTCGTGCGAACATTATATTTTATAAATTTCTTACATTGCAGGCTCCGCCCAGGCAGGCGCACGATCACAGGATTCTAGTGCGCACGACCACTGGTCGTGCGCCAATGACCGTGCGCACTGTTTATTCCAGCGCCTATAAATATTCCTGCTCGCGACTTAGGTCGGAGCTCCGCATTTCTTCCGCTTCAGTCCGCCGTTTTCTCGCTCCAGAGCCCCGATTTCGCCCCTCCATCGCTGCCCACCATCTGGAGGTGCTCCGGGCTTGTTCTTCACGCCAATCTTGAGTCGGAGCTTCCTCTCGGCCTCCTCCTTCATCCTAGAGCTTCAAGGAAGGTTTAGCCGCCATCGCCATCAAGTAAGAGGAAGTTTGCAACCTCTACCGGATCGTGAGACAAAGAAGACGGGCTCATTGGAGAGTAGTGACAGCTCTCTCTACCCCGGACGTAGTTGCGGACCGAGCTTGGACGCGGATTGACAACCCGGCGATTCCAACTGTGAATCTACAACGAGCCTTCGGATTCGGTCGATTTCTTTCCTTGTTCTTCTCTTATTGATGTGTTTGTAGCTAGATCTCTCATGTATTGATGATGAACACTATGAATCGTGCTTGTAATCTTAATTTCATGTCTATGTGAAGTTATATTTTGTTCATATGTGTACGAGGTGCGCCACCATCCATCCTCCATCCCGCCGTCACGTTCGTGTGCCGCACTAGCAATTGCTAGTGGCGTGCTTGTCGACGAGGTGCTTGCGACCCTCATCTGTATGCCTACTCTTCCATCCGCCTAGCGAAGCATGGCATAGCGGCCCGTGTAATCCATTCCGACTCTGCCGGTGCGAACCATTCCATCCGCTTGCCTACTCTTCCATCCGCCTAGCGAAGCGTGGCATAGCGGCCCGTGTAATCCATTCGCCCAACGAAGCAGTGCGCTCAAGGCCTGCACAGTTTGAATATGCTTGCCTACTCGTCCATCCTCCCTTGCGACGCAGCGCGCTCAAGGCCTGCCTAGTCTCCATCCCGCCAAGCGAAGCACTGCATAGCGGCATTGCATAGGAGTAGTTGTAGTTATTTTCTTTTATTTTCCAAAAGCCAAATCACCCTGTTTCCGCATTCCATCCGACCCTTAGGACTTCAATCCCAAGTCCTTCCTCGAACGTTAACTCCACCTTACTGTGTTCCTTGAGAGATTCGATACTCTGGGATTACTCCTCATTTTATATTACTTGAACGATCGATACACTGCCGTTTCGTGCCGCAGTCTTGCTACCGCCTATAGCGGTGTGCTAAGATTTGCGCCATCAGTCACCACCTGCGGTGCCTCGCTGAACTCCTCGCCTCGATCCTTTCCTCCTGTCATATCTGCTCCTTGGGAATTTCTTGAACCAGCCACGCTCCACGCTCACCGCACCAAAATGTTGAAACCGATTTCTCGGCCTCTTGTGGAGCTCGGGGCCCTCACCGAAATGAGGGGCAGCTAGCCCTTACTGGTCCCTTGGAGAAGGTAGACTGAAGACTAGAAAGAAGACTAAGACCTTTGTCGCAGCGAGGAGGTCCCTCCACTAACCCGGAAGATCGTTGAGCGCTTCCCCTCACAAGCCAAAGATGAGACTCGGGCACCTTGGAGAGCTCTGGGAATGCTAACCAAAGAAAGCCTGAGGTCTGCTAACAACCAAACTCTGCTGTTTGGAGAGGCTAAGGGCAGACCACCAAGGGTAAAAGGGTAATTTGGCCTTGTCAACTTATGGGCAAGGAACTGCGAGAACCTGACTGCTGAAGCTCTCGCAGGTCCTCTCGCGGGTCCTGCCCGCGACGCCTCTCCTAGGCGATCGCCCTGCGAGGACCCCGCCGGCCAATTCTGGCGGTTTTTGTCAGGGTCCGGTCTCGCGAGCCTTCCTGCGAGACCGCCTCTTGACCGTCGAGCTCAACACACCTTTCGTCGAACGCTGATGATTTCGCCGAACAGGGGTGGGCTCGACGATCACTGGAGAGTTCGTCGAACGCAGTACTCCTTTCGCCGAACTCAGAAATCTTCCTCAAATGACTTGCGAGCGCTTATCTCGCCGACCCTTCTCGCTCGCCCTTCAGCGAGCTTTCCGAGGGAGACTTCTCCAAGGTCTCCGTCGCGAGGTCTTTGGCCCTAAGGCCTGGAATCTCTTATTTCTTCTTCCATCATGTTGCCTTCTTAATCCGGGCCTCTTCGCCTGGCGAATATCGGGGTTGTACAATGTGGATTGTGACTTGTTTGAAATTTGAAAAACAATTTTATATATTTTGATGCTTTGATATTTCAATTTATATGCTTACTTCTTTATGTCATGCTGTGTTTACATCAATATTTTTTTTATCTGTGCAATTCACCTTAGTAGACAAGGTTCTGACTTCTTCAAATCGGGGGAGATTGTTGGGTATTGTAGCCACAACAAACTTGATTTGAAGAAGTGTCCCTTGAAATAAGATGAATTGATTATGTATTTGATGTAGTTTCTTAGTTATGTGTTTGCAGGGCTCTAATTGCTAAGTACAAACCAATGTCAGGTTTCAATGAGTCATAAACACAGGCCTATACAATGTAATCCCTCATTGTGTAGACCAAGGTGTTGACTCATGTGAAATCTCTCTTTTGGGATGTACTTCAGATTCAAACACTTGGGAGAAGTCAAGGTGAAGCAGGTACTGAAATCAGAAGTGGAAGAAAATTAGCCTAAGTCTTTTTCGTCGAGTGGTCTTGAAGAATACAAGTCTATTCGTCGAGACAACTCGTGAATTACTGGCTATTTTTCGATTATACACAAGAAGTATCAGAAAATTCTTTTAAGTAATTTTCGTCGAGTGTAAGTTAGTTAACACGAGATCAGTCAACGAACTCGTCGAGTGGTCTCGTCGACTTCTCGTGAACACTCGACGAATTAATCGAGTGATCTTGTGAAATCCTCAAGTGAACTTAGTTTATCTTTTTCCCGTCTTAGCCCTTTATTCTAATTCTTTTTCATCGAGTAAATCTTCAATTCGTCGAGTAATTGTGTATTCGACGAGTCCACTCGACGAACCCAGACAGAGCGTGATTACTTCTAATTAGACGTATTTTTCCTTTTAGTGTTTTGTGGCCATGTATAATATACGTGGACCTTTCTCCTTAAGTAAAGTTTATAGCCGTTTGAAGGAAGTCTATAAATACTTAAAGGATGTTTTCTATAAACCCTAATCGTGCAATTTGAAAGAAATACTTTGTAATTTCCGTTGGCATCTCTCTCATTCTCGTTCTCGCAAAAGATGATCTCTAGCCGCCGACAAGTACTGCGCTTGATTCTTCTGCAAGTATCGATTCACCAAGATCCAGTGCATAGATTTATTCAAGTTTCCTCTAGATCTTGTTGGGTTGATAAGTTTTTAGGTCAAAGTTTTCAAGAGAAAGGATTTATTCTCCCTATTTCAAGTTCATGATTTCATCTATTTCAAGGTAGAAGAAGACCTATTATTTCAGATCTGAAAATGTAGAATCTCCTTGAGATTCTTAGAGTTTGGATTTTCAATCCAAAGTTCTTGTAATATCTTTTACACTTGGTGGTAGGAGGTTTTATCTTCGGATTCTTTGTAGATCCTATTTTAGTGGATCGAGTTTGTAGGAGAGTATTGTTCTCCGAGTTCGTAGGAGAAGGTGTTCTTCGAGTTTGTAGGAGTTTTAATCTGAGTTGTAAGATTATTCTTAATCTGAGATTAGCGAAGTAGCCTAGTCTAGCCGGGTGTGCTAGATAGGTGAGGCGGGATAGTGGAGTACCCATTCTAGGGAACCACTATAAATCCTTTTGTTTGTTTATGCCCTTTGTTTTCTGTGCGCTTTTATTTATAGATTGTATTTCCGCTTAAAAAGCCATAGAACTCATCTATTCACCCCCATCTATGTGATTTAGGTAGCAACTATATACTTTCAGCCTCCGAGTTGCCCCGACCTCGCTGGGGGTGAATTGCAGCACCTCCTCATGTTTAGAGGATGATTTGCCACGCCCCGTCGCCAGAGACTCCGTCGGGGCCCAATCGAGTTGCGCCTTGAGGGCCTCCACTTTATCCTCTAGCTCGCCAACTCAAACCGCCATCTGGGCAGCGACCTTGACATCCTGTATTACAGTCGCATGAGTGAATAGAGAAAAATAGAAGGGGAAAGTAATTCTTATTAGGCGAGTCTTCTATCCTACTTTGGGGCCTGTTCATGGAGCCTCTCGGCGACTCCATGCCGCGTTTCGAGATCCTCAACATGCTCCAACGCAAGCTTGAGGGCAACATCGTCTTTGTAGAAGCTCTTCATGAAGGAGAGGCCGCAGAGGGATGCACTATGCATGAGCTCTGTGGCGCGCATTTGGGCCCGCGAACTCTTGTAGGCGAGCTCCCGCAGGGCAGTTCCCTCATAGACAACAACTTCATTTCTCCCATACAGCCCGTAAGTGATGGTGTAGGCGTGCTCGTTGGCGAGGCCATGCTCAATCTATTAGGGGAGGCTAGTGTAAATGGTGACGTTCTCCTCCGCCCCTACCCAAATGAGCATGGGCTTGCCCGTACTATCCTGGGGCTTATCCCCAAAGCAGAAGTGGGGGTGCACATCTAGCATATCTTCCCCACTCGTTCCTACATCGGCACGAGCCACGGGATCCAGCCGTCTCGCCATGGTGGTCTTCCTCTTCGAAGCCACGGTCTTCTTTAATTTCTTTAGTGAGCTGGAAGGGGACGAGGCGTCGTGATCCACCACCGCCCTCTTCGCTTTACTTCTACAAGACTTGGACTTACCCAGGTCACCAGTTTAGGCCTCTGCAACGACCTTCACCACATCAAGAAAGGAGGACAGCTTTGTGCCACCCGCATGATGCGGGTTCACAAGAATTATACGCTCCCCTGCAATGTGTAAACATGTTAAATAAGGTGGGAGAGCAAAGGAAAGGCGGTCTGAAATATGCGAGTAGAAGCATACCTTCCACCTGTGGCACTAGGAGAGCGATTCGAGACCCCACTGCAGGTAGTAGACCTCAAAATTCTTCTAGGGGAAAAACTTGCAGAGTTCTACCTCTCTCCATCCATGCAAGGAGCACGATATACCGACTCACTCCTGTGGACAGGTGCTTATCGAATGTTGCCAAAGTTTCCTTTGATGAAGAGGAACTGGTCATTCTAATGATGGACCTTATTTTGAGTCTCACTGACCCTGATCTGTGAGCCAGTCCGAAAGGCGACTCCATCCAAGACACTCTATAGATGAATAGCTTGCGGAAGGCTGTTACGCTGAATTTAATCCTCTCCTCGCGCACGTAGCATGTGAATGCCATGAGCTTGGCAATCATGTTCGTGTTGACCTACGCTTGCACCATTCCAAAGTATTTGAGAAACAATATCACCTCAAGCCACAAGAGGAGGCAAAGCCCAAGCTCAAAATGGTAGAGGGGGAAGGCAAGCTCATCCTCGTGGAATGAGTTGATGGCCTCGCGCGCTCTTGGGCAACGAACCGAGTACCCTCACGGTAGATAAAAGACCTCAAACCTGAGGTGGACCTCCTCTGAATCCTTTCCCTCAGGGAAGAGGTGGTCGGTAAAGTTCGCCACACAGTTCCCTTGCCTATCAGATGGATCGGTAGTCTTGGAAATTTTTAGAAAGACTGGCGAGTAAAATGAGCGATTTGAAATAGAAATAAAAGCAAGGGGGTAGTTAATGTGGCAGGTGAGTATGGAAAGGAAGGGGGTATTTATGGAAAAATGGGGTCGGAGGGGTCTCACGATTGATGACGTGGCCCGCTCAACCCATACCTCGAGCTCTCGAATTCCCCTCGCTACGACTCATTTGATACCGACAGTGGTCTATGCTTGGATCCTGCTGGGAGTGAGACCGGGAACACTCCCCCGATTTTTGATTATTTATGTCATTCTTCTCTTTTAATTCCTGACCCCCCCCCCCCCCCCCCCCCCCCCCCCCCCCCTCTTCATATGAGCCTGTGCAGGTTGAGTCTTCACAGGTACTTTAGGAGGACTTGGAGAATTTTTGCTCAAGTCAATTGATAGTTATAGGGTTGTAGTCTAATTCACCTAGAGGGGGGGGGGGGGGGGGGGGGGGGGTGAATAGGTCCCTTTGATTTTCCTTTTTGTTGCTAGCAATTGTTAGAGATATTTATGAAAACAAAAGCACAACATAGAAAGCACACAACTATCTAAAGTGGTTCCCCAAGACAGTGTGTTTATGGGTAGTCCACTTTCCCTCTACACCTTTCCAACAGTGAGTGCGTTAGACAAGGCAAACACCTCCAATCTCAGCTCCAAGAGCTTACAACACAGATCCCTCAGGATCCATTTGGTTTACTCCTTGATTTGCTATCTCAGGCCTATCAAGAGACCCTACCTCAGATCTACAAAGAGATCCTACACTCAAGCTTTCAGCTCAACTTCTCAAGCTCAACAGCCCTACAACAACTCAGGCTTAACAACCTTGCAACTTAGGCTTACCAGCCCTACACCTCCGGCTGAATGCCCTACAATCTCAGAACACAAGTGTTCTTATGGGGGTTATATGATTTGCTTACAACAGATAACATCATTATTGTTTCCTTCATCTTAATGTCTTCTCTTGTAGATGCACTGATGGTGCTGTCTTGAAGCGGGGCAGAATCGTAAATCTTCAGACCTTCCTCCTATCTTATCCTCCTCTTCAGTAGATGAGGAAATATCACCCTTCTCTTCTGGATAGAAGATCTATCTTCTCTGCTTGTATCTTCTTGTAGGTTCAGGAAGTAAAAGGAGAGAGCTTTTGGAAGCCGTCAATGGAACAGTAGAAATCTTTCACCTCTTTTCAGTACTTAGCACTAGAACATTTTCTGAATTGCCCTAAGTTCTTCTTTTATACGTCTTCTATATTAAACGGCTCTAAGGAGGTCCCTAACACAATATGGAGAAGGATATAATACTTTATCTTGTTTACAGATATTTGCGCCAAAAGCAAATCTCGCAAGTGTCGTCTTTCAGATTTGAATCTATCTCAGCGGTTGGTTTTGTTGTCTTGGGCTGAGACAGTAGTCTTCAGTCTCAGTGGTTTTGCTGTCTTGGTCTCAGTGGATCTGCTGAGACAGATTGTCTTCTATGCAGATTTTGTCTATTGATGCGCAAATCATACACACCGCTATAAGCGGTAGCAAGACTGCGACACAAAATGGCAGTGTACCGATCATTCAAGTATTACAAAATGTGGGAGTGAATCCCCAAGTATCAAATCTCAAAGGAACACAGTAAGGTGGAGTTATCTATCATGGAAGGACTTGAGATTGAAGTCCATTAGGTCGGATGGAATGCGGAAGGCTTGTATAGGATTATGGAAAATAAAAGAAAAGAAACTAAATGACTCCTATGCAGGCCGCTATGCGCTGCTTCACCGGGCGGATAGAAACTATACAGGCTGTTATGCACTACTTTGCTAGGCAGATGGACGAGAAGGCAAGCGGACTAGGTGAGTGTAATAGCGGAAAGGTTTGAGGGTCGTTAGCACCACTTGGCTAGGTGGATGGATTACACGGACCGCTATGCACCGCATCGCTACGCGGATGGAAGAGTAGGCTAGCAGATGGAATGGTTCGCACCGATGGAGTTGAGGTGGATTACACGGGCCGTTAGCACCGCTTAGCTTTGCAGATTGAAGAGTAGGCATATGGAATGGATGAGAAGGCTAGCAGAATGAAGTTGAGGGTGGAGTGGATTTGGTGGTGCACCTCAAATGCACAAATAAATAAGATAATTTCATAAAAGGATGAAATAAGAATTAACACACAAGTTTGTAGTGCACATCCTCAATAAAATGAAGATTACATTCATAAACATCCACATATGTTAGAGAAAAAGGCAGGAGATACGACCGCATCCGGAGACTTGTTGTAGATTCTCGGTAGGAATCGTCGGGTTGTCAATCCGCGTCCTAGCTCGGTCCCAACTGTCGTCCGGGGTAGAGGAGGGCTGTCACTTCCTCCCAATGGGCCCGTCTTCTCCGGTATACTATAATCCGGTCACGTCCAATGTGAAGAACTCTTTTCTTGGTGATGAAGATAAGGGTGAAATCCTCTCCTTGAAGCACTTGGATGATGGAGGCGGCCGAGAGGATGCTCCAGCTTTGGATTTGCAATGACCCCACCCGCACATGGCCATCAATGCCATCGATCATGTCCATCAGCTCGCCCATTCTTGCCAGAATCACCACACCGAGTACAACCGGTACTAGAAGCACTTTCCTAGACCCCACCCGCACATGGCACACAATGCCATCGAGCTTGTCCTTCAGCACAGATGTTCTCGTCAGCTTCAACACACCCAAAACAGAAGGGGTTATGTCTTGCCGGGACATCCTCCCCGCATGACTTTTAATGTCATGAGTTGGCCAGCCGACCACAAAGACAAATTGTTGGGTATATTGCCCTCAATATCACCTTGATTTGAAGAGGCATCACTCTCAATGCTAAGGACATATTGTATTTAACAAAGCTATACTTGTGTAGGATATACAGGCACAGGTGACTCAAAAGGAAGGGCCAAACATGGCCTTAGATAAGAAGAAATCATCTAAAAGGAGATGAAGATCTGTCTCAGCATAACCGCTGAGACGAAGGGTCAGAACCGCTGAGACGAGGAGCCGTCTCAGCGGATCCACTGAGAAGGAGACTGGAGCAACCGCTGAGAAGGGGACTGGACCTACCGCTGAGACTGGAAGCTGTCTCAGCCCAACCGCTGAGACTGGATGTTTTCTCAGCCCAACCGCTGAGACAGATCCAAATGTGCTGACGGGATCTGCTTTTGGCGCAAACGACAATTGAAAGGGAAAAGCAACTCCAATCTGCCCCGTACCGTGTCAGATGGATCGATATAGCCGTTGAAGCCTTCTGGCGGTATAAAAGAAGATGCTAGGGCACAACAACAAGCACTGTTCCATTGAAAAGTCTTTGTTGTACGCCGCAATCGAGCATTCACGTTTCAGCCAGTTGAAGTTGTTCTCTGCAGCTGAAGTTAATCTTCTAAGGGAGATTAGTTAGCTCTTCCTGTACAAACTCAAGATGGGCAAGTTGATCTTCTGCTTTGCTGAAGGAGAAGATCAAGGTGATACAAATCTGAAGCTGCTGTTTTTCAGATCTGAAGAAAGGATTCAGAAGACCTAAGAGTAAATCTTTTGTCTTCTGTATTTAGTTCAAACTCTTTTATATCTTTGTAAGGCATTGCTGCATGAGTGAAAGGCTGTTGAGCCTGTGTGTAGAGCTGTGTTGACAACTTGAGTGGTAGGACTTCTTGATAGGTCTGAGGTAGAAAATCTGTGTGATTTCTGTGTTGTAGGAGTTACATTACTCTGAGGTGTAGGGCTGCTGAGCCTGAGTGTAGGGCTGCTGAGCCTGAGGTGTAGGGCTGCTGAGCCTGAGGTGTAGGGCTGCTGAGCCTGAGGTGTAGGGCTGCTGAGCCTGAGTGTAGGGCTACTGTGCCTGAGGTAGGATCACTCTTGATCTGAGAAGTTCTGAGGAACTTGTGGTGTAAGCTCAAGGAGCCGAGATTGGAGTTTGTGGCCTTCTCTAACTCACTGTTAGAAAGGTGAAGGGGGAAAGAGGACTACTCAAGAAACCCTATCTTGAGGAACTTCTATACATCCTTGTGTGCTTTCTGTGATTGTGTTTTCTGCAGCTAGAAACATTAGGTTTAAGCAAAGAAAATAAGTAAAACCTATTCACCCCCCCTCTAGGTATTATTTACTACACTTATATAAACTATCAAGTGGTAGCAGAGCGAGGTTGATCAAAAAGACTTAACAGTCTGATCAGATCCTATACAGGAGTAGTCAAATCTGAAATCCAATGGCCAACAGTGGAATGAAGAAGGAGTTGGGGTCAATGAAGTTGCCCATATGCTCCAAAGAAAACTTTGGGATATGGAAGCAAAGGGTAAGGCTATTCATGGAAGCCTCAGACCCAAGGATCTTTTTGACTGTCAAAAATGGTCCTTATACCTTTGAGAAAGTCTCCACTATTGACCCTACTAGAAAAGTACTTAATGTATTTTCTGAGCTGACCAATGATGAGATAGCATTGTACACCATGGACAAGAGAGCTCAAAACATAATAGTAAATGTCATTGATGACACTACTTTTCAAAACTTGGTCCACTGCCAAACTACCAAGGAAATGTGGGACACATTGGTTGTTTATATGGAGGGAACAGCTGAAGTGAGGGATGATAGAAAGTCACTCCTCAATCAAGAGTATGAAGCCTTCAGACAGCTGAGCCAGGAGAATATCTCCATATGCTATGAAAGGTTCTTTAGGATTGTAAATGAACTACGAACCTATGGAAGGGTGTTCACAGATTATGAACTCAATGACAAGTTCCTTAGATCTCTAACTAGAGAATGGGACACTAAAATCTGTGCAATCAGGGAAGGGGCAAGACTTGGAGAAACCCCCACCCATACACTATTTGGGAAACTGCTCTCATATGAGATGAAGCTTTCTGCAAGAAAGGAGGAGGAATCTTCCTCCAGGGCTCACACAAGGGAGAGATCTGTTGCTCTCAAAGCTGAAAGCTCTAAGAGGAACAAGGTTAGAGTGCAGTCACCTCCAAGAAAGGCTGCTGAATCTGAGAAATCTGAGAGCAGCAAATCAGACAGCTCCTCTTCTGATGAGGAATTTGCTGCCTTCACAAGGCAGTTCAAGAAGATGATCAAGAGGAAACAATGGAAGAACAAACCTTCCTCCTCTTCTCATCCCAAGAAGGATCATTATAGATCTGAGAGGCAACATCCCAAAGGGGACAGGTATGACTCTAAATCTAGTAAACATGTTTCAACTAACATAATTTGCTATTGCTGTAGTAAGCCTGGACATGTCATTGCTGACTGTCCAGTCAAGAGAAAGGAAAGAGGTGACAAGAAGCCTCATCACCAGAAGGAGAGGAAGGGAGAAAAATCCTTCCTAGCTAAGAAAAGCAAGAGCTGGAGTGAGTCTGAATCTTCATCTTCAGATTCAAATGGTGAGGAGGAAGCCTACTTGGGGCTGTTTCCTGATCAGGAGGAAGAAGACTATCCTGCCGCCAGGATAGGAATCAGGGCCCCTCTATCACATTCAGATAGTGATGTAGAGGAGGATGAGGTCACTCCAGATGACCATGGGCTGATGGCTATAACTGAAGATGAGGACAACCACAGCAATTCAGAACATGAGCAGGTATTGATACACTGCATTTCTTCTTCTTCTGATTATGAAACAGGTCAAGAATCTGAATCTCCTCCATCTAAAGTTGGAAGTGAATCAGGTCCTGAGGAGGATGTCAATCAATTGATTGATAGGTATGGTGAACTCCTGGAAGCTCTGAAAAAGAGCAAAAAGCTAGCCAAGAGGCAAGCTCAAGAGATTACTTCCCTAAAGCAATCAAACTCTGAGTGCATTGAGCATGCTACCCAGCTAGCTCTAATGAGCAAGGAGATTGGCAATCTAAGGGGAATGTCAATTATCCATGTGGTCACCATAAGCCACAAGAACAAGATTATTAAGGATCTTGAAGAAAAGCTCCTCAAGGAGAGGATGCTAGTGGCTAGTTTCTCCAAGCCCAAGACAGTGCTTCCTATTATTGACACCTTCAACTCCCATGACATGAGAGGTGTTGGTTTCAACAAGGAGGCAGCTACTAGCAACACTAAGGGAAAGGTCAAGGACTCAAAAGAATCTAATACCTCCTTTGTGAAAGTCTTGATGCCCTCAAACAAGTATGATCAAGAAAGTATTCATGGTCACTTATTAAATGGAAGTTCCTATAACTTGAGCAAGAATGCTCACAGCAATGGAAATAGAAAGGAGTTAGGCTTGAGTGCCTTCAAGGCTCTGCATGAGGAAATTAAAATGGCCCATCATGGACCCTTTGTTTTTGGAACCTCAGCCCCTTCACTCAAGATAACTAAGGCTGTCAATTCTAAACATTGTTCAGCAAAGTCCATGACTGTTGACTGTCCTACCACCAAGCCAAAAAGCCCAGTTTCTGCTGCCATCCACACATGTTTAGCTGCCAAGCTAAAGGTTTTTGATGTCAAACAAAAACAGGCTGCCTTGACTGATTATAGGAAGGTAAAAAGCCATGCCTTTACTGATAAGAAAAAGAAAACAGCAGCTGCATCCCCTACTGAACAGAAACAGGAAGCTTCATCTTCCAGGACTGTTCAGAAGAGGAGATATAATATATATGAGTGTTGGTGCTGTGGCAAAGTGGGACACTTTGCAATTGATTGTTGGCATAACCCCAATGTGCCAAAGGCAAAGATTGAGCCTCAAGCCAAACCAGCCCTTTCTAGGAATATGCCTTATGGTGTTAACCAGAACCTAGGACCCAAAATCAGTTGTGGTCCTAAGGTACAGTAAATTCTATGTTGCAGGGTAGTTCAAGTACCAGTCTCAACCAAATATGGTACTTGGACAGTGGGTGCTCAAGGCACATGACAGGAACTAAGGATCTTCTAAAGGATTACCATCCAGTGAAGAATGGACCCAAAGTTATCTTTGGTGGATCTGAAAAGGGAGTCACCAAAGGAGATGGTATGATTTCAAATGGCATAGTTTCAATCACAAGGGTAGCTTATGTTGAAGGGTTGCAACACAACCTTGTAAGCATAAGCCAACTATGTGACTTAGGCTATGTCATTGAATTACGCAATGATAAGTGCTTGATCAATTAGTCTAATGACTTGGAGACCATTCTCTCAGGCACTAAGAGTGGAAATGTTTATTGCTTAGACTTCATTTGCAATTATTCTATCTCTTCTGTGTGTCTTGTAGCTAATGAAAATGAGTCACTTTGTGTCCAATGGCACAAGAGACTTGCCCACATTAACTATAAGACAATGTATAGATTATTTTCTAAAAACCTTGTTAGAAATAGTCCTAAACTAAAATGTGTTAAAAGTGGTCCCTGTCATGCTTGCCAAATGGGTAAGCAAACTAGGACCACCTTTATAAGTACTGGCTCCAAGGATACTGAAAGGTGTTTATACCTATTGCACATGGACTTGTTTGGTCCTTTGCCAATTCAGAGCCTAGGTGGGAAGTTGTATACCTTGGTAATTGTAGATGATCATTCAAAGTATACATGGGTATTCTTCCTTAATAAGAAGTCAGATACCTTACATGCCTTTATAAATTATGTCAAGGCTATTCAGAATGATCTACTATGTACTGTGGTCAGGACATGAACTGACCATGGCACCGAATTTCAATCTGAAGCCATGACAAAATTTTGTCAAGAATTTGGTATCACCCAAGAGTTCTCCTCCCCAAGGACTCCACGACAAAATGGTGTGGCTGAGAGAAGGAATAGGACCTTGATAGAAGCTGGGAGAACATTGCTTAGTGACTCCTCACTCCCAGAATACTTCTGGGCTGAGGCAGTCAATACAGCCTGTTATGTTCTCAGTAGAGCCTCCATCAATAAGGTCCTTGGGAAAACCCCTTATGAGATTCTGAAAGGAAAACAACCTACAATTTCTTACTTTAGAATCTTTGGTTGCAAATGCTACATTCTAAATAATGGAAAATCTCAATTAACAAAGTTTGCAGAAAAATGCAATGTGGGGGTTCTTGTTGGGTATAATTCACATAGTAGAGCTTATAGAGTTTATAACAAGAAAACCCATGTTGTAGAAGAATCTATGCATGTTGTGTTTGATGAGACCAGCCTTCTCTACAAAGAATGGTCTAGTTCTTCTATTTTGACAGGAAATGAAGAAGGGATGCATGAGCTGACTGTCCAAGACAAGCCCAGCAGCATCAAAACACAAACAGCTGCTGCAATTCCTGAAGAAGAAGAGGTACAAGATGGTGAAGTTATAACTGAACCAGTGGAACAAACACAGCCGCCAGACGACCATCTTCCTGCTACTGCAAGGCACCTGAGAGATCATCCAGGAGATCTAATAATTGGAGATCATACCCAAGGCATATTGACAAAACAACAGAGCTCACAATGAAGCACTATTCTTGAGCTTCCTTTCTCAAATGGAGCCCAAGAAGTTTGAAGAGGCCAATCAAGACACCTTCTGGATTGAAGCCATCCAAGAAGAGCTCCTACAATTCAAGAGATGCAAAGTATGGAAGTTGGTGCCAAGACCTCAGGGACACAATGTGATTGGCACCAAACGGGTATACAGGAACAAGCTTGATGAGAATGGTACAATCATCAAGAACAAGGCCAGATTAGTAGCCAAAGGATACATGCAAGAGGAATGTATAGACTTTGATCAAACCTTTGCACCAGTTGCAAGGTTGGAATCAATTAGGCTATTTCTTGCCTATGCTGCCCACAAGGGGTTCAAACTTTACCAAATGGATGTCAAATCAGCCTTCCTCAATGGAGACTTGAAGGAAGAGGTATATGTTGAACAGCCTTCAGGTTTTGTGCATCCAACCCTAACTTCTAATGTTTATCTTCTTAGGAAAGCATTATATGGTCTCAAGCAAGCTCCAAGAGCTTGGTATGAGACTTTGTTCAACTTTCTCCTCAAGAACAAGTTCATGAGGGGAAAGCTTGATAGCACATTGTTTCTTAGGGAAACAAGGGGCAAGTGTCTCTTAGTCCAAATTTATGTTGATGACATAATCTTTGGGTCTACTGATGACAACCTTTGCAAGAGATTTGCAAATCTAATGCAGGGGGAGTTTGAAATGAGCAGTATGGGTGAGCTCAAATATTTCCTTGGGCTCCAAGTGAAACAGTCTGATGATGGAATTTTCATCTCCTAGACCAAGTACACTAAGGAGCTCATCAAGAAATTTGGGATGGAATCAGCCTCCACCATGAGAACACCCATGGGGTCTAATGTATCATTAGACAAGGATGAAAAGGGAAAGGCCTTTGATGAGTCCATGTACAGATGCATCATTGGATCCCTATTGTACTTGACTGCTAGTAGGCCAGACATTATGTATTCTACATGTGTTTGTGCTAGGTATCAAGCCTCTCCTAAGGAATCTCACTACACCTCTGTGAAGATGATTTTGAGATACCTTAAGGGCAGCTTGCATCTTGGCCTGTGGTACCCTAAGAACAATGACTTTGAACTAACAGGCTTTTCAGATGCAGATTTTGCAGGTTGCAAAGAAGACAGGAAGAGTACAAGTGGTACCTGTCAATTCCTAGGGAGAAGATTGATATCTTGGAGCAGCAAGAAACAAACCAGTGTGGCCATATCCACAGCTGAGTCTGAATACATTACTGCAGGTAGCTGTTGTGCACAACTCCTTTGGACACAGCATCAGTTGGGGGATTACAACCTCAAGGTAAGGGAATCTCCTTTGTATTGTGATTCATCCAGTGCAATCTCTATTGCTAAAAATCCTGTCTCTCATAGCAGGACTAATCATATAGAGATTATATATTATTTTATTAGAGAACATGTAAAATGTAAAGATATTTGTCTTGAATTTGTCCCCACTGACAAACAAGTAGCTGATATCTTTACAAAGCCACTGGATGAATCTAAATTCAATACCTTCAAAATTGATCTTGGCATGCTTAGTATGGAGTAGTCCTAAATGTATGAGTAGTAGCTGTCACTATTGTTGATTCTGAATTGTGAATTATAAAGCTTTACATTATTATACATTACAACTTAGTGACATGACTAGGACATTTCTTCTTACAAAATATCTACATTAAGTCTAAACCCTATGATCAGCTAAACTGCAGAAGTATGTTCAGCTGAATCAGCTGAGAAAAATCCCAGCTGAACCGCTGAGATGAGCAAACTGTCCCAGCGGTTGACAGTTCACTGTCCCAGCGAAACCACTGAGACGAGCAAACTGTCCCATCAGTTGACAGTTCACTGTCCTAGCGGCCTAGGTCTCCATCTCAGCTGAACCGCTGAGACGGGGTATATTCAAAATGAAATCTGATAATTAACCCAAAAACTCCTTAACACAAATAAGGTAATTAAGTCTAAAAGACTAGGGTTAATAAAAACGAAACTGAAATTCTATAAATAGATACACTGTAACTTAAAACACACCACAAAGCCAAACTCTTAGCCGACGAGACGATTCATCTACTCTCCCGTCTCAGCGCCTCAATTGTTCTGCTTCCATGGCGCCAAAAAGCTCAAAAGATCTCCTGGTGGGCTATGAAATCGTCAGAGATGGATTCTCTCATGCCTCAGAAGAAATAAGACACGCGATTCATCTAATGGAAGCTCAAGGTCTGGAGCACATGCTGTCTGAACCCTGCTGCATTCTCAGAACTGAAGTTCTGGAATGTTTCAACAATGTCAAATTATCTACTTCCAAAACCATCCTGAAGTCCAAGATAGGAAGTGAGAAGATAAAGATTACAACTAAAAGGTTGGAGAAGGGACTGAAATTAACTCCCTGCAGTAAAACTGAAGAGGAGGAGATATCTGAAAAGGATAAGCAGACTGCCCTAAAGTGGACAGGATACAGTGATACTAAAACCAGTTGTCTAAGGAGTAAGTTCTTCAATCAATAGGTGAAACTGCTGTCTGATATAGAGGGCAAAGCCATCCTATGTAAGCCTGGTTCACATGACACTGTCTCACAGTTCATGCTTGAATTAATGACTAGGATAATTCTGTCCAAGAGAACCTCATGGGGAGAAGTTATTTTTCAAAGGATAAAGGAATCTCTACAAGCCCCCAATATGGGAAGAATACTATCTCTGTACCTACAGAATAGTCATTCAGAGACCTTTGCAAACTCCAAGTGGTCAAATATCCATTATCTCAAAAGAATGGACATTAAGACTCTGGATAGATTCTCCAGAGTGCTCCCTATGAGCCAGCCATCTGTGGCAAAGGAAAAGAAGAAAGAGCCATCCCAGCAGAAATCAGATTCATCCTCAAAGACAGATGGGTCTGAAAATGAGGACATTCATGGGTCTGATCTTAGATCTAACAGCAACCCAATGAACATAGATGATGAAGATGTCCCCAGGACAAGAAGAGATGAGGAGCCCCAAGGAAGAGTTGAGCCCAATCCTGAGCCAACTCAGATGAATGCTGATCCAGCTGTTCCTCAAGCTGAAGATGAATTTCCCAATTCACCTATCCCTGGTAAATTAGGATTTCAGTTAGGCCTCTCTTTTCTATCAATAGTATAGTCTAGGTGTCTAACTCATCAATCATTTTTCAGGTGACCTTAGACAAAATTCTCCTCCTATGGATGCCCCAAGTGAGGGGGAGCATAGCCCAGCCTATGAAGGAGGAGGTGGGTATTCTAGTGGGGTAGAACATCAACAGGAATTGGTATCACCTAATGCCCCATCTAAGGGGGAGCAGATCCCTGATAATGAGAGGGCTAATGCTGAAAGTGGAGCTGAAGAGATGGTTGAAAAGGAATTAGCCCAGGAAAGGCCAGTTGCAGCTCTGGACACATCTGACCTATTAAACTCAATACAAACAATGATTGAGGGTCAGATGTTGTTTATGAAAGAGATTGTTGCTGAAAAGGTCCATGATGTCTCTGCCCAGATAAGGAATGAATTGTATACAACAAGAGCTGCATTGACTCAGGAGGTCCAGGCCGGTGAGCAAAGAATGGAGTCAGGAGTGGCTGAATTGAGAACTAAGCTCAATGCCCAGGTTAATGATGTCAAAACTGCATCAAATCATATCCTTCTGCAGATGACAAGATGGTTTGAAATGGCCAAAAATACTGTTGCTGCCCAGCACACAGTTCTGAAGAATATTGCAGACCATCAAGGGGATTCGACAAAGGACATCACATATGTAAAGAATCAGCTCTACAAAAATGAAAATGTCTGGGAAAAAGCTGTTGCCAGAATGGCACAAGTGGTCAACACATCAAGCAGCCATGTCAAGTCCCACATTGACAAGGCAAAGGAATGCATTTTGGATGATGTGGACAGCACCATTCAAACTCTCTCTCAATCCATATTGGATCAACACTCTGAAATAGAGAAGAAGATAGTGGAACATAGCAAAGAAGGGGAGGAGAAGATTCTCAATCTATATGCTAAGCTGAAAGGAGCTCACATACAAATGTATAACAACATGGAGTCCTCCCACAAACTGATACTCTCCAATAAAGAAGAAGCCAACAAGCAAATGGTGGAAGTGGTCAACAATGCTTCCAGTGCTATTCAAGAAAATATCCTTACCATGGCCAGAAAGGTCACTGATAATCAATGGGACTCAAGCTTAAAGGTGCTGCAAGGAACAAGAATTGCTTTGAATCTGCCAATCTTGAACCCTAGCAGAGTTGAAGACTTTGACTTCCAAAGTCAATCAAATTTGATTACTGATGAGAGAGCAGCAAAGAGGAGAAGGGTAGAGGGTATTCAAACTGCTGAAGAATATATGGCACAGAAAAGAATGGAAAGATTAGAGGATCCACTCCATGAAGATGACAATCTGGAGTTGGACACAATTGTTGTCAATACCTGGGTGAGCCATGGCAATCCAATGAAGGACATTGACCATGTCTATTCAACTGCTGAGTGGATCAAACACCTTGAAAGGGAATCTTTAAGAGAAAGGATTCTCAAAGAAAACATGGTAAGAAGGGAAACTCCTTTAAGGATTCCCACAAGATATCTTCCCAAGCCACTTCTGTACTTCAAAGTAAAGGAGAAGATCAAGGCTGCTGGTGAAGCTAGGAAAAGAAAGTCTATAGATGGAGAAAGCTCTTCCCAGGGTCTATCTTAGAAGAACCAGACTTGAAATTTTTTTTAAGGATTGAATGTACAACTATAAGTTGAATTTTTTTCTCTGTACTGAACATTTACAATGAAATGAAATTTCATATTCTGATCATAATATTGTGTTTGTTACTATTGATAGATGTACTCTGTATTTATTATCTCTAGTATTCAGTAGCTTAAATGGGATGTTCAAATTGAAATGGATCAGCTATTACAGAAAATAGCTCTCCAATTGAGGGGGAGTAAATTTCTTGCTCAGGTTGAGGGGAAGTTGGAAAATGCTAAGAGTGTATAGGTTAGCCTATAGGTTGATCCAAAGGGATCTATAGATGTTGTCCCTCTATCCATAGCAGGTTAAGGATGAAGAAACCAGAAAGGGGGAGATTGGGCCAGTACCAATGCTGGAGAAAGGGGAGAAAGGGCCAGTGCAAATGCCTAGGGTGTTAGGTCCTATGCTTCACAGATTATTTCTCTATAAGATCATTTTTTTTCTGTGATAAGATTTTTATTATTAATGGACCTTAGCATTGGGGATGTTCTGTCTTCTTCAAATAGGGGGAGATTGTTGGGTATATTGCCCTCAATATCACCTTGATTTGAAGAGGCATCACTCTCAATGCTAAGGACATATTGTATTTAACAAAGCTATACTTGTGTAGGATATACATGCATAGGTGACTGAAAAGGAAGGGCCAAACATGGCCTTAGATAAGAAGAAATCATCTAAAAGGAGATGAAGATCTGTCTCAGCATAACCGTTGAGACGAAGGGTCAGAACCGCTGAGACGAGGAGCCGTCTCAGCGGATCCACTGAAAAGGAGACTGGAGCAACCGTTGAGAAGGGGACTGGACCTGCCGCTAAGACTGGAAGCTGTCTCAGCCCAACCGCTGAGACTGGATGCTGTCTCAGCCCAACCGCTAAGATAGATCCAAATGTGCTGACGGGATTTGCTTTTGGCGCAAACGATACTTGAAAGGGAAAAGCAACTCCAATCTGCCCCGTACCGTGTCAGATGGATCGATATAGCCGTTGAAGCCTTCTGGAGGTATAAAAGAAGATGCTAGGGCACAACAACAAGCACTGTTCCATTGAAAAGTCTTTGTTATACGCCGCAATCGAGCATTCACGTTTCAGCCAGTTGAAGTTGTTCTCTACAGCTGAAGTTAATCTTCTAAGGGAGATTAGTTAGCTCTTCCTGTACAAACTCAAGAAGGGCAAGTTGATCTTCTGCTTTGCTGAAGGAGAAGATCAAGGTGATACAAATCTGAAGCTACTGTTTTTCAGATCTGAAGAAAGGATTCAGAAGACCTAAGAGTAAATCTTTTGTCTTCTGTATTTAGTTCAAACTCTTTTATATCTTTGTAAGGCATTATTGCCTGAGTGAAAGGTTGTTGAGCCTGTGTGTAGAGTTGTGTTGACAGCTTGAGTGGTAGGACTTCTTGATGGGTCTGAGGTAGGAAATCTGTGTGATACCTGTGTTGTAGGAGTTACATTACTCTGAGGTGTAGGGCTGCTGAGCCTGAGTGTAGGGTTGCTGAGCCTGAGGTGTAGGGCTGCTGAGCCTGAGGTGTAGGGCTGCCGAGCCTGAGGTGTAGGGCTGCTGAGCCTGCATGTAAGGATGTTGTGCCTGAGGTAGGATCACTCTTGATCTGAGAAGTTCTGAGGAACTTATGGTGTAAGCTCAAGGAGCCGAGATTGGAGTTTGTGGCCTTGTCTAACTCACAGTTAGAAAGGTGAAGGGGGAAAGAGGACTACTCAAGACACCCTGTCTTGAGGAACCTCTATACATCTTTGTGTGCTTTCTGTGATTGTGTTTTCTGCAGCTAGAAACATTAGGTTTAAGCAAAGAAAATAAGTAAAACCTATTCACCCCCCCCCCCCCCCCCCGTCTAGGTATTATTGACTACACCTATATAAATTATCACAAATCCTCGCCTTCTCATACCAACAGGCATCACAAGCCCTTCATCACACGTAAATAATCCTGTTGAAATTTGAAGTGCAAGTGGAGAGTCTGGGCGGTCTGCTTTTAGATACCGCATAGTTTTCACGTGCTCTTGTGTTGGCAATCTGTTTTGGTTTGCCGGTTGTGCCCAAGTATACTTGTTCGGGTAGAGATCGGGTGGTCTGGTACTGGAGGTCGCTTCGGCGGTTTGGTACTGCGGTTTATATGAGTCCGCTCTGGCGATCTGCTGTGGTAGGCCAGATGTGTTTGTGTGGTTTCGATCTTATGAGATACTGGACGGTTTGTATGAGCTCGGTGCTGGCGGTCTGTTCTCGAAATGGTCAGATGCTCATATGGATCATCTCTTATAAGAGACTGGGCGGTCTGTCGGTTTGAAAGAAGCAAACTGTCTTACTTGGACGGTTTTGCTCTAAGTGAAATAATGGTCTTATGAAGACTGCACTGTCTGGTTCTGTAACAGCGCATTATAATAAGGAAGGTGATTGTATCCCTCATGGGTGGTGATGACATCCATTCGTTTGCCTATTAATAGGGGTGCAGGGCCAGCCATTTGTATGCAAGAATAGTAAGAACTAAAGTTTGGATTGATTGTGCCAGTCTCGTTTGTGAGGTCACGTGGGCTGAAGTTTGTTGACCTATTTGTTGTGTTCACATATTAGGCGGCCAGCAGTCTTCGTCAGCATTCTTCCTATCTTTCCAGATTTGAATAACCAGCTCACCATTGGTCTCGTCTGGGTGGTTTGTGATTGTTATTCTTGATCAGTTTGCAATGGATTCAGTTGATCAAGCGACCTTCAGCGGTCTGTCGGTCTTGAGTTGCGGTCTTGCAGCAGTGAGCAGTTCTTCCTCTTCTGTTTGGGAGATACTTCTGTGATCTAGAGACCATTCGGTGTGGGCGATCAAGAAGTGTGGATAGGGTTTTATTTTCAGCAGTTCAATAAGAAGCAGATTGTGCTTTTTGTGATTGGCGGTCTGGCAGATTATAGGTCAGTGACTTACTCTGTTCGTGCGGTCTCAGGGAATCCAGCAATCTTGCTGAGTTTGAGCGGTCTGTGCGGTCTCAGATATCTAGCAGATAGAAGCTTGTTTTTGTTGCTTGTGATACTCATCGATGTTTTCTCTTATAAATCATGTCTCTCCATGTATGCAACGCATTGTAAAAAGATAGTCAATTTGAATAATGATTTTCTTGTCCTTCATTATCACTGGTTTATTGTTTTGAAAGTGATTGAAGTCTTCCGCTGCATCATATTTGATCTTACTCCAATATTTTAACATGGTATCAGAGCTAGGTTCCAAGCAGTGATCAGCCACAAAATCTTACTTGTATCTATGAAAGTTGGGTTAACTAGTGTGATAACAATGGAAGGAGGTTATACAAGAGGTTTTGGAATTGAGCTCCATACATAGACTAACTTCAAGAAGTGGAAGTCGTGCATGGAGAGTTATCTTCTTGGCAAAGATTTATGGGAGGTAGTCGGAGGAGAAGATAGACAAACAGTTGTAGCTGTTGAAGCGAATGCTGAGCAGGTGAAGGCTTGGAAGAGAACAAATGCAAAGGCAGAGTTCACTCTCAAGCGTGCTATCATTCCAGAGTTGTTTGACCACATAATTGGATGTAGGTCAGTTGCAGAGATTTGGACAGCCTTGGATGGCTTGTTCAACAAGAAGAACGTAGCTTGGCTACAGTTTCTTGAAAATGAGTTGGCTAAAGCAACTCAAGGAGATTTGTCCATTTCATCTTTCAACTTGAAAATGAAGAACCTATGCGCGGAGATATCAGCTTTGGATCCGGAGGAACCTATCTCAGAAGCAATGTTGAAGAGGCACATAATTCGTAGCATGTGAAGGGACTATGTGGCCTTTGCCACTTCTATGTAAGGTTGGGACAATCAAACATCGTTGCTAGAGCTAGAAAACTTGCTTTCTTTGCAATAGAGCTTCGTAAAGCAAATGGCTGGGATATCTGTCTCTGGAGTAGAAAGCGAGGTTCTCTATTCTGGCAAGAAGAAGAGATGGGACAATAAGAAAAATACATTTGTTTGCGATGGACCTTCAACTTCATATCAGCAGGAGAGGAGCAATGCTCCAAAGCATGATGGGAAGAAGAAGGAAGGACCAAGGTGCTACAGGTGCAATCAACTTGGTTATTTCAAGAGAGATTGTAGAGTCATTCTTCAGCCAGAGCATGCTGCGGGAAAAGAAGAAGCTGCATCCAATGCAGGATATAGGTGGAGTGATAGAGCTTGTATGACGGGCACTTAAGTTCGGGCTTTAGCTTCTATCAACTATCAAGATGATTGGATCATAGACTCGGGGTGTGGTCATCACCTCACCGGATATGAGTCAAAGTTTTCTTCTGTGTAGGCATACTCAGGTAATGATGTTATCATTACTGCTGATGATAATATACATACAGTTAAGAAGGTGAGTGTAGTTTCTTTGAACTGTGATAGAGCTCCTCTTACGTTGAAGAGTGTCTATCATGTTTCGGGTATGAAGAAAAACCTCTTCTCAGTGACCATTGATGTTGATAATGGCTATCACGTAATGTTTGGTCCAACAGATTGAAGTTTCTTCGAAATGTGTCAGCGGAGAAGGCTGAAGTCACTCATGTTGGAAGAAGGGTGAAGGACTTGTTTGTGTTATCTACAAGTTCCTATGTTGATAAGATGAGGACTAATGATAGCACTTCTATCTGGCATGACAGACTTGGACATGTTGGGATGGATAAGTTGAAAGCTATGGCGGGGAGAGGCCATGTAAGAGGTCGGCCTAGTTTGTCATCTTTCGGAGAAGGTCATGTTTGTGTAGGTTGCCAATATGGTAAGGCTCATCGCCTTCCATTTGACAAATCACAAAGCAGATGTAAAGAACAATTGGAGTGTACTCATGGTGATCAATTTGGACCTACCGTAACTGTAGTCTCGGAGGTAGCAGGTATATGGTGGTCTTGATTGATGACTTCACTAGATATACTTGGGTATATTTTCTGAAGGAGAAGTCGGAAGCCTTTGAAAAGTTTGTGGAGTTCAAGGAGCTAGTGGAAGGTCAGCTTAACCTGCGGATCAAGAAGATCAGAACCGGCAATGGAGGAGAGTTCACCTAAAATGCGTTCTTCAACTTCTGCAGGAAGCGTGACATCCGGAGAGAGCTCTGTTGTGCTCACACTCTACAATAGAACGAAGTTGCAGAGCAGAAGATCTGTAATCTGACGGAGACCTGCAAATGTTGGCTTCATGCCAAGAGTATTCCAAAGTCCTTCTAGGCAGAGGGAATGTCTTGTGCAACTTATGTCATCAATCAGATGCCTCTTAGTCCAATCAAAATGAAGACCCCTCATGTGTTGATGTTCAAGATAAATCTTACAGTGCAACACCTTCGACTGTTCGAATCTACCTGCTATATGCATGTTCCTAATTACCTTAGAATAAAGCTAGATGTGAAAGCATGGAAGCTAGTCTTTGTCAGTTATGATAATCGGAAGAAGGGGTGGAGATGCATGGATCCTAAGACACAGAGAGTTGTGGTCTCAAGGGATGTGGTATTTGATGAGATAATATAATACCTGGGTAGCACTTCTGTGGAGTTACATGGAAGCGGGTCAGATGGAGGATAAGGAGAAGCTACTAAGGATGCTCTGGTGGAGTTACCAGTTTCTCCAGGTGCTCCAGTTGAATCTAGCTCTGGATCAGGTGCTTCTAGTTTTGGAAACAGGGGGAGCAATGATCTAAGTGTGTCTAAAAGGAGAGCTAGTACAGAATAGGTAGCTGAAGAGGTGGATCAGAGTAAAGATCTGAGGAGATCCAAGAGGACTATCATTCCACCAGATCAGTATACAGGGGAGAACTTGGTGAGCCTCATCTCATGTTTCTTCGCAGGTCCCCTAGATGAGAGAGAGCCATCTAGTTTTAAAAATGTCGTTGGAGTCAAGGAGTGGGAAGAGGCCATGGATAAAGAGATGGATGCCCTCAGGAAGAATGAGACTTTGGACTTGGTGCCAAAGGTTGAGGGTGTTATTCCAGTGACTTGCAAGTGGGCTTTCAAGCTGAAGAAGAAGGTTGATGGTAGCATCGAGTGATACAAGGCTCACCTTGTAGCTCGAGGGTTCTCTCAGAAGTATGGGGAGGATTATAAAGAAACCTTCAGCTCTGTTGCCAAGATGACTTCAGTTCGGATGGTGATCGCATTGGCAACTTGCAAAGGGTGGAAAATTTGGCAACTCAATGTGAAGAATGCTTTCCTTTACGATGAAATTGACAAGGACATTTTCATGGATAAACCACCTGGTTATGTTTCTGAAGTTTATCCAAGACATGTGTGCAAGCTCAAGAAGGCTCTTTATGGCTTGAAGCAGGCATCTCGGGCGTGGTATAGCAAGTTATCAGAATACCTCCAGTTCTATTGATACTTTGCTTCTAATTTTGATTCAAGCTTATTTGTAAGAAAGACGGGGGAGCTTCAAGTCTTAGTGTTTGATGAACGAAACTATATCCGCAAACGATAATGGCAAGTGTACCGTATTGAATGTAGTATAGGTTATAAAACCAAGGTCCTATAAAAATCTGGGCGTGTTGATTACTCTTACTCAAGAAGATCTCTATTGTTCTATCAAATAAAACTTTGATTTGGTTGCAAAAAGAAAAGTAACTTAACTTGAATATTATAACTATTGAAGAGAGGGTGGACAAACTTTAGAGAAATGGATGAATAAAACAACACTAAATTTTATTAATTCAAAAGAGGAATTACAACTATTGAAAGGGAAATTACAAGTGCAAGAAAAAGTAAAACTAGATTACCCAAAACAGTAGAAATAATGCAGAAAATGGAGGCTTCGAGTCCAAAAACAAGGTCCCTGATCATCTGGAAGAGCTGCCCTTTTATAGCTGAAAATTTGGTGTTACACGCCCTTGGTCACGCCCGTGACCAAGGGGCGTGTAGGGGGCGTGTAGGGGGCGTGATCGGTGCTGGCGGAGAAGGAGTCGTCTGGCTTCAATACAGGCGTTACGGACGTGTCACACCCTAGGTCACGCTCGTGACCTGGGGCGTGTAATCTTTAAAACTCGCTGCTGGAGGCAAGCTTCGGCGGGAAATTGGCGCGGGAAGAGTCACGCCCGTGTACTGGATGTCACGCCTTAAATGTCATGCCCGTGACTTGATGTCACGCCCATGACCGGGGGGCGTGTAATTTTAATTGACGTGGCAGCTGGTTCTGGATGCTTGTGGCAGGTCGCGGCAGTGACATTGGGTCACGCCCTTGGTCACGCCCATGACCTGGGGCATGTACTTGGCGAACTTTTCACGGAGCTTCCCCGGAGTGGCAGAAATAGGTCTGGAACACTTCGTAGGTTACACGCCCATGGGTCACGCCCGTGACCTGGGGCGTGTAATTGTACCTTTTGCTCCAAATGTCCAGAAAACCTGAAAACACAAAATAAACTTAAGTTAGCTTATGGAATTAAAATATGAAAGATTTATATAATATAATTTAGATAAAAGACATAATTTCATATTAAAATAATAATAAAACTATACTAAAAGATGAGTAAATAAATTACTCATCAAACACCCCCATACTTGCTCATTACTCGTCCTGAGCAAACCACTTCTCATAAGGGTAGGAAAAATTAATGCTAGAAAGAATTATGAAAGCTAGAGAGTAAAATGCACAGTTTTATGCTGACATGTATAGATGTTTTAGTAAAAAGACGTTCTTGGCATAAATACTAATTTATGAAATATTCAACTTGTGTTATAATTATTTATTATCACTTTTAAAATGAGTCGACGGTCAATCAAAAAGTCATGTAAAGGGAGAAAATAGCGTGATTGCTGAGATTTAAATTACTAGACTTGAACGCTCGGGGTGGCCTCCAAGGAAATCCATCAATGTCGACGGCCATAGGCTTGCCCGTGTGCACCTTCTCCACTACACTTCATACTAAATCAACTCTATGGATCTTTAGGACTTAAATAGGGTATATTTTAAGGCTTGGGTTTAAGGGAGAGGCAAACAATGATAAACATGAAGGCGCATTCCACTTAAACAAAAATTCTTGAGCTAAAAGAAAATGATGACTACCGCAAAATTAATAAAGCTTTACCCCCATACACATATTTTTTTCTAAGGGGAAAGACTCTCATTCTTTTTTTAATATAATATTTTTTTCCTTTATATCACGAATCTTCATAATTGGGATCATTCCAGGTATGCATGTGCATACCTAGGCCTCATATTATTATGAGATTATTGCGTTTTGATATAACCCATAATTTTTTTTTCATTCAATCAAACCCAAATAGTTTTTTTTTTCAAAACTTTAGCTCAAAATTTCAAGTGTTCAATTGGGTTTTAGGCTTTTTAGCTTTGGTGCCGAAATGATGAGGGTGGTTCAAATAAAGGTGTAAGGCTCAAATTTGTGTGAACAATGGTAGTAAATCTAGGTTGGGGGCAAAGGCTCAAACTATCCAAAGAAAGGCATAAATCATTTCCATAAAGTTAATTTTGACTAAAGTGCACATGTTTCGAAAATAGCTTGGGGCAAGTTCTAGACATCGAGAAAGGACACCCTTTTGTTCAATTCGAGTAATAGCTTTCTAACAATCTTCTACACACTCACCTAAACTACTTTTGGATAAGACTGGATTCGAATTAAAAGTAAAATAAATTATTACTATGCAAATTAATAAAACATAAATTTAGATTTATGCCAAGAAATTAATTTTACACAAACCCTACTCAAATACAAGCATATGACTAGGAGCACTACATGAGTCAACAATTTTACTCAAAAGTTTGAAAAAAAAACTATTCTTGCACAAACAATTCTTAGTCCAAATGAAAAATGAGTCTACTTTAGAACTACAAATTAGCAAGTTGGGATGTTTTGACAAGCTAAACAAAAAGGACATTTCCTAAATTTTTTTTTTTTATTCTTGGACTTCCCAAGATCTACCCGGTGAAGGGTTTGCAAGGTACTAGAGGCTGTGATGGGAATTCAAGCCCAAAGCGTCCTTTCCAAGAAATTTAATTTCGATTTTCTAATTTTTTATTGTTTTTTGTTGCTTTTTTTTATCAAGTCAAACTACAAAGAAAGCTATGTTACACCCACATACTTAAAATTAAACATTGTCCACAATGTTTAAAACTAAGTAAGGAGATAAAATCAGGAATTACACTTTTTATTTTTTTTTATTTTTGTTAGAAAATGAAATAAATTAAACATCAAAAAGAAAGAAAAATAAATAAGTGGCTAAAGGGTAAAGAGGGCTTCCCTGATTGGTATACGAGGTTGCCGGACAGAAAATGAAACCTGCAAAATTAAGTTAAACAAAACAAACAAAAGATAACGTTGGGTTGCCTCCCAAAAGCGCTTTGTTTACCGTCGCGTAGCTTGACTAAGTGGCGTTCTACAAGTTTGTAAGGTTAAGCGTTTCAATTTTGCCGGGCGCTGGGTCGCCGGAATGATATAATTTCAATCGGTGTCCATTAACTTTCAAAAGGCCTTGATCCGGGTGCTCTATTAGCACGGTCCCATATGGCCAAACCTCTTTTACAATGTTGGTGCCAAAAATGTACCAACTCCACGATCGCTAATACTGAGGGATGGGGGGTGAGACTGTTGGGTGGCCGGTTACTTTGAGCTGGAGAAAAGGGTAATTTTATTGATATAAAGCTTGAGTTACAACTGAGATTACAACAGGAAAGAATGAAAAAACATCATAAGACTTGAAGAAAAAGGTCCTGGAGGGAGACGGGGAGGTCTCCGGAAAGAGTGACGGGTGGTCTCGGCGGTCTCCAAAAACTGAGACCGCTCAAGTCCACGACTAGAGCTGGGAACTCTGTAAAAGATCCTCTAACTAGTACCCCTACCCCTCTATTTATAGGCACGGGGTCTGCCCGAATGGGCAGATCTGGAAGGTAACGGGCTGCCCGGAACTGCTGAGACCGCCTGAGACCGCTGAGATCGTCAGCTGAGACCGCTGAGATCGTCTGGACCTGCTGAGATCGTCTGGACCTGCTGAGATCGTCTGGACCTGCTGAGATCGTCTGGACCTGCTGAGATCGTCTGGACCTGGTAAACCTGAACAGATCACACAAAACAGAATCAGTTCGGGACCGAGAACCTCCGAATTGAGGTCGCCGAGGAGAAGCGATCTCCCCTTTTGAGATCTCCCAGGAGGGGCGATCTCCTCCCTGCGAGGTCGCCCGGGAGGGGCGACCTGCCCTGCTCGAGGTCGCCCGGAAGGGGCGACCTGCTCCTTTTGAGACCGCCCAGGAGGGGCGATCTCCTCCCTGCGAGGTCGCCCGGGAGGGGCGGCCTGCTCTGCTCGAGGTCGCCCGGAAGGGGCAACCTGATCCTTTTGAGATCGCCCAGGAGGGGCGATCTCCTCCCTGCGAGGTCGCCCGGGAGGGGCGGCCTGCTCTGCTCAAGGTCGCCCGGAAGGGGCGACCTGCTACTTCTTGAGGTCGCCCAGGAAGGGGCGACCTCCCTCTGCTTGAGGTCGCCCAGGAAGGGGCGACCTTCCTCTTGCGCGAGACCGCTCGGGCTCGACGAGACCCCCCCCCCCCCCCCCCCCCCCCAGGAGGAGCGAGATCAGCCCGGATCTCCAAACATACCAGGATAGCTAAAAAATGTTAGCTCGGAGGAGATCGCCGATTTCTGGGTAAACATACAACAAAAGGGCCGGATCATCGAGATTTTAATTTTCCCGGAAAAAGTTTTAATCTAGAATTATATAAAAGGACTAAGTCTCCCGGTGAAAAAGATTTTGGAAAATTTATTTTTTTGTCATGGTAAAACTTAGTGCGCTCCTTGTAAAATTTATTATTTTCATAGGCGTTTGCGCGCCATTCGTCTAATTCATTAAGTTGAAATTTTCGTTGAACGGAGGCTAAGTTCAAATCTAAGTTTAAAAATTTTAGCGCCCATAATGCGCGAGGTTCTAATTCTACCGATAAATGGCACGCTTTTCCATAGACTAATCGGTACGGTGTACATCCGATGGAGGTTTTGTACGCTGTCCGATATGCGCATAGTGCGTCGTCTAATTTTAGCGACCAATCCTTCCTATTAACGGATACAATTTTTTCTAAAATTCTTTTTAGTTCGCGATTCACCACTTCCACTTGGCCATTTTCTTGTGGGTGGTAGGCGGTAGATAGCTTGTGGGTAACTCCATACTTTGCTAAAATTTTAGCAAGTTGGTTGTTGCAGAAATGTGTGCCCCGATCACTAATTAGTGCTCGGGGTGTGCCAAATAGCGAAAATAATTTTTTTAAAAAATTTACGACGACTCTCGCGTCGTTAGTGGGGAAAGCTTGTGCTTCCGCCCACCTTGACACGTAATCGACCACAACAAGAATATATTTATTATTTAAAGAAGAGGGTAAAGGACCTACGAAATCAATTCCTCAAAGATCAAAAATCTCGCATTCTATAAAAATATTTTGGGGCATTCATCTCAGTTAGAAATGTTACCTGACCGTTGGCACCGACCATAATTACTCATAAAATTATGAGCATCTTTGAATAAGGTGTCCAATAGAAGCCCGCCTCTAGCGCTTTTCTTGAGGTCCGGTTTGCTTGGTAGTGTCCGCCGGCTGGTCCTTCGTGGCAGTGCTGCAATATTTGGACGCCTTCCTCGCCCGAAATACACATTCTTACCACTTGGTCCGCGCAGACACGAAATAAAAAGGGGTCCTCCCAAAAATAATTTTTTAAATCTGAAAAGAATTTCTTCTTTTGCTGACTTGAAAAATTTTTTGGTAGGACCCGGACCACTAAATAGTTGGCCAAATCCGCGTACCAAGGGGTGGAAGAAGTCGTTACCTTTTCGATTGCGAGGAGGCGCTCTTCAGTGAATTTATCATCTATCTCGGCCTCCACTAGTGCTCCTGCTGCCGGGTTCTCCAGTCTTGAGAGGTGGTCGGCCGCCAAATTCTACGCTCATTTCTTGTCTCGGATCTCCAATTCGAATTCTTGCAAGAGTAGGATCCATCTCAATAGTCGGGGCTTGGCATCCCCTTTATCTAGGAAGTACCGGAGTACGGAGTGATCTGTAAAAACAATAATTTTTTATAGCGTTATGTACGAACGAAATTTATCAAAAGCAAAAACGATCGCTAGAAGTTCTTTTTCCGTCGTAGTATAATTAGCTTGGGCGGATGTAAGCATTTTTCTTGCGTAATAAATTGGGTGAAAGTATTTATTCACCCTTTTGCCCAAGACCGCACCTACGGCAAGATCTCTTGCATCGCACATGATTTCGAACGGAAGAGACCAATCAGGTGAAATTAAAATAGGCGATTTGATAAGTTTGTTTTTAATTTTTATGAATGCCTTAGAACATTTTTCATCAAAGATAAACGTGGTTTCTTTTTCTAAAAGATGCGTTAACGGTTTTGTAATTTTTGAAAAATCTTTAATAAACTGTCCATAGAAACCCGCATGTCCTAAAAAACTCCTAATAGATTTAATATTAGTTGGCGGAGGGAGTTTTTCTATAACTTCGATCTTGGCCCTATCGACCTCGATCCCTTTACTAGAATCCTTATGTCCGAGGACTAATCCCTCACGGACCATAAAACGGCACTTCTCCCAGTTGAGTGCCAGATTCGTGTCTTTGCAGCATTGAAGAACACGATCAAGATTTTTTAGACAATTTTTAAAGGAATCGCCATAAACTGAAAAATCATCCATGAAAACTTCCATGACGTCCTCAATTAATTCATTAAAAATTGCCAGCATACATCTTTGAAATGTAGCTGGCGCGTTGCAAAGCCCAAACGGCATTCTTCGATATGCGAAGGTGTCGAACGGACAAGTGAAGGTGGTTTTCTCTTGGTCTTCGGGCGCAATTGGGATTTGGAAATATCCCGAAAGACCATCAAGAAAACAATAGTGCGAGTGACCGGATAGACGTTCTAAAATTTGGTCAATGAAGGGCAACGGAAAATGATCCTTGCGGGTAGCATCATTTAATTTCTTATAATCGATGCATACCCGCCAACCCGTAACAGTACGGGTTGGGATTAACTCGTTATTTTCATTTTCAACTACTGTGATTCCGCCCTTCTTAGGCACGACTTGCACCGGGCTAACCCAAGTGCTATCAAAAATTAGGTAAATAATTCCCGCGTCTAATAATTTTATAATTTCAGCCTTAACGACGTCCTTCATATTAGGATTCAAGCGTCGTTGAGGCTGAATAGTGCCGCGAGAATTATTTTTAAGATTTATTTTATGCGTGCAGAATGAGGGATTTATACCCTTTATATCAGAAATTTGCAACGCAATTGCGTGACGTTGATTACTTAAAATTTTAATTAATTCGGAAATTTCCGAATCATTAAGCGCGGAAGAAATAATTACGGGTAATTTTGAATTTTTTTCTAAAAATACATATTTTAGATGATCTGGTAGTTGTTTTAATTCTAGACTCGGCGACTCTTCATAAGATGTTTTGATTTTAAAAATATTTAAATTTTTTTGTTCAAAATTTTCCTGTCGGGTTGTTTCTTCAAGACATAATAAAGTTTGTAACTCCGGATTTTCATAAAAAGGGGAATTTATTTCTGCAAAAGTTGATAAGTTTTCTTCAAAATTTGATTCTAAAATAAAACAAGAATCATCGTTAGTAATTGCATTTCTCATTGATTGATTAATATTAAAAATAACTTCCTCTTCTCCAACTCGCAGGAGAATGTTTCCATTACTTACATCTATTATAGCTCGAGTGGTGGCTAGGAAAGGTCGGCCAAGTATTAGGGGTACTTCGGCGTCTTCTTCAATATCGAGGATGACAAAGTCTACCGGAAAGATAAACTTATCAACCTTTACTAGCACATCTTCAATGACCCCTATTGGGTATTTAACTGACCGATCCGCTTGTTGGATGCGTATATTAGTTGGGCTTGGGTTGCCCAAACCAAGTTTTTGAAATAACGCAAAAGGCATTAAATTTATACTAGCCCCTAGATCGGCCAAGGCGTGCTTGATTGATAAATTACCAAACATACACGGGATGGAGAACCATCCCGGGTCATTCAATTTTTGTGGTAATTTATTTATTAAAGCCGCCGAACACTCTGCGTTTAAAGAAATACGCGAAAAATTTTCAAGTTTCTTTTTATTTGAAAGTAATTCTTTTAAAAATTTAGCGTACTTTGGCATTTGAGCAATTGCTTTGCAGAATGGCACATTTATTTGGATTTGTTTTATAATTTCAATAAATTTTTTATATTGCTCCTCATTGCGCCCATCTTTTAATTTCGAAGGATAAGGAATAGAAGGATTTTTAAATATGCGCGGAGCTAAAGCAGCAGACGGTATAGCAGGTGAAGAAATAACTTGCGGGGGGAGAAGATGAAACATTTACCTCGGGCTCGACCAATTTTGAAGAAGTTACCTCCTTTCCGTTGCGGAGTGTGATTGCGTTAGCGCTCTCCCGCGGATTGGGCTCAGTGTTGCCCGGAAGTGCTCCTTGCTGGCATTCGGAGAACATTTTTGTGAGCTGTCCAATTTGATTTTCCAAATTTTTGACCGATCCGGTGAGATTCCGGATATTGGACTCATTGGAGGCAATGTACTTAGTGAAGACCTCTTCAAGCGGAGAGGGCTTGTGTGGTGGTGATGGTGGAGCAAATCCGGGGGGATTCACTTGTGGGGGGCGTTGAGCATTATTGGTGTTGCTCCATGAAAAATTTGGGTGGTTCCTTAAACCCGGATTATAACTATTGTTAAACGGAAGATTATTATTCGGGTTATAAGGAAGGCGATAAGAGTTCCCCATATAATCAACTTGCTCAGGAATGAAATTATTATTAAAATTATTAAAATTATTATTATTAGCCCAATTTGTGGCGGAGGAAGCAGTCATCGCCGCCACATAATGTTTTGTGAGCATTTCTACTTGTTGCGCTAAGTTAGGGGTGGCCTCGACTTCAAAAAGTCTGGTCAGCTTATTAGGGCTCGACCGTGGCGTATTCCACTGATAGGCATTCATGGCCATCTCCTCAAAAAGCTCTTAAGCAGCTTCGGGGGTTTTATTATTAAGAGTTCCCCCTGCGGCCGCATCAATCATCTGCCTCGTTTGGAGATTTAAACCATTGTAGAAAGTTTGAATTTGTTGCCACAAAGGAAGGGCATGATGAGAGCATCTACGCAAAAGTTCCTTGAAGCACTCCCATGTGTCGTAGAGAGACTCCGATTCGATTTGCATGAACGAGAGAATCTCCGTACGTAATTTAGCGAACTTTGCCGGAGGAAAATATTTTGTTAAGAATTTCTCCGTCATCTCGGCCCACGTAGTGATGGAACCTCTAGGAAGAGATCCCAACCATTGCTTGGCCTTAGTCCGCAAAGAAAAAGGAAATAAGCGTAAACGGATGGCATCATCGGTGACACCATTTATCTTAAATGTATCGCAAATTTCCAAAAAATTAAGTAAATGTAAATTAGGATCTTCATCCGGTAAACCATCGAAAATGACGGTTTGTTGTACCATCTGAATGATGCTCGTTTTAATTTCAAAATTATTATTCGCCACAGCCGGTTGAATAATACTAGATTGTGTACCCTCCCAATTTGGTCTCGCATAATATGACATGGTCCGTAGCGGGGCCTCATTATGGATGGGATCACCCATTATTTCCTCGTTAGTTTCTCTGACCGACTCTTCGCGAATTATAGGCAGATCACTAAATCGGAGACGCCGCCACAATGTGCGCTCGATTTCTGGATCAAATCCAAATTCAAAATTAGCTGGAGAGTTGTGTCGGGTGATAAACCAAGAAGAAAAGAAAAGAGAGAAAGAGGTGAGAGAGAAAAACAAAGCAAAAATTTAGATAAATATATTTATCATATAAATTTTTTTTTTGGTGATTTAAAATTAGTCCTGGACTTCCCAAGATCTACCCGGTGAAGGGTTTGCAAGGTACTAGATGCTATGATGGGAATTCAAGCCCAAAGCGTCCTTTCCAGGAATTTAGTTACACCTTGAATGATAAAAAAAATATAAGAGAAGAAAGGAAGCGATAAAACCAATAGATATTCTCTTTCGAAATATCAACTCAGATCCCCGGCAACGGCGCCAAAAACTTGATGAACGAAACTATATCCGCAAACGATAATGGCAAGTGTACCGTATCGAATGTAATATAGGTTATAAAACCAAGGTCATATAAAAATCAGGGCGTGTTGATTACTCTTACTCAAGACGATCTCTATTGTTCTATCAAATAAAACTTTGATTTGGTTGCAAAAATAAAAGTAACTTTACTTGAAAATTATAACAATTGAAGAGAGGGTGGACAAACTTTAGAGAAATGGATGAATAAAACAACACTAAATTTTATTAATTCAAAAGAGGAATTACAACTATTGAAAGGGAAATTACAAGTGCAAGAAAAAGTAAAACTAGATTACCCAAAATAGTAGAAATAATGCAGAAAATGGAGGATTCGACTCCAAAAACAAGGTCCTTGATCATCTGGAGGAGCTGCCCTTTTATAGCTGAAAATTTGGTGTTACACGCCCTTGGTCACGCCCGTGACCAAGGGGCGTGTAGGGGGCGTGATCGGTGCCGGCGGAGAAGGCGCCGTCTGGCTTCAATACAGGCGTTACGGACGTGTCACGCTCTAGGTCACGCCCGTGACCTGGGGCGTGTAATCTTTAAAACTCGCTGCTGGCGGGAAGCTTTGGCGGGAAATTGGCGCGGGAAGAGTCACGCCCGTGTACTGGATGTCACGCCTCAAATGTCACGCCCGTAACTTGATGTCACACCCGTGACCGGGGGGCGTGTAATTTTAATTGACGTGGCAGCTGGCTCTGGATGCTTGTGGCGGGTCGCGGCCGTGACATTAGGTCACGCCCTTGGTCACGCCCGTGACCTAGGGCGTGTACTTGGCAAACTTTTTACGGAGCGTCCCCAGAGTGGCAGAAATAGGTCTGGAACACTTTGTAGGTTACACGCCCGTGACCAGGGGCGTGTAATTGTACTTTTTGCTCCAAATGTCCAGAAAACCTGAAAACACAAAATAAACTTAAGTTAGCTTATGGAATTAAAATAGGAAAGATTTATATAATATAATTTAGATAAAAGACATAATTTCATATTAAAATAATAATAAAACTATACTAAAAGATGAGTAAATAAATACTCATCAGTGTTGTTGTACACTGATGATATGATCATCACAGGAAATTCGGAGATGGAGGTAGCTAGACTTCATGCTGAGTTGGCTATCAGATTTGAGATGAAGGACTTGGGTGAGCGCCACCATTTCCTTGGTCTCGAAGTGGAGAGGAAAGATGGCGGTATGCTTGTATCCCAAAAAGGCTATGCAGAACAAATTGTGAAGCGATTCGGCATGGATGGGGGGAAGAGCAGCTCTACTCCACAAGATGTTTGTGTGATACTTCGACGTGATGAGGGGAAGGTTCTTTCTGATCCTTTGGTGTTTCGAGATATGGTCGGAAGTCTGATATACTTGATGATCACAAGGCCATATATCTCTTATGTAGTTGGTTGTGTGAGTCAGTTTATGGCAGAGACTCGGAAACCTCATCTTATGGCGGCTAGGAGCATTCTGAAGTACGTAAAGTCCACCTCTGATTTCGGTCTCTTCTATAGAAAGGACTCAGGATTTTGCATGCATGGATACATGGATGCTGATTATGGAGGAGATTCTGATGATCATAGATCGGCCTCTGGATATGTCTTTATGAAAGGATCTATAGCTATTTCATGGTGCTGCAAGAAGCAGGATTCTATGTCTGTCTCCACTACATAAGCGGAGTACAAAGCTTCGACTTTGGCAGCTCAGGAAGCCATCTAGCTTAGAAGTCTTGTGGAGGACATTCATAGGGGGGTGCGAGGTCCTACTCTTCTTCGGGGTGACAAGGTGAGTGCCCTCAAACTAGTGAACAATCTAGTTTGTCATGCGCAAACCAAGCACATAGAGACTCAACATCATTTCATTCGGGAGAAGGTGTCGGAGGGATCTCTTATGGTTGAGCTTAAGAAGAGCAAGCATAATGTCGCGGACATCTTTACGAAGCCATTGTCTAAGGGACCGTTTCATCGGTTGAGGAGTTTACTTGGGCTGACTTCCACTTCCCACTTCAAGGGGGAGTGTTGAAATTTGAAGTGCAAGTGGAGATTCTCGGTGGTCTGCTTTTGGAGACTGCAGAGACCGCGCAGTTTGCACGTGCTCTAGTGTTGGCGATCTATTTTAGTTTGCCGGTTATGCCCAAGTATACTTGTTCGAGTAAAGATTGGGCGGTCTGGTACTGTAGGTTGCTTCGGCAGTTTGGTACTACAGTCTGCATGAGTCCGCTCTGGCGATCATCTGTGGTAGGCCAGATGTGTTCGTGTGGTTCCGATATTATGAGAGACTGGACGGTTTGTATGAGCTCGGTTCTTGCGGTTTGTTCTCGAACTAGTCAGATGCTCATATGGATCATCTCTTATAAGAGACCGGGCGGTCTGCCGGTTTGAAATAAGCAAATTGTCTTACTTGGACAGTTTTTCTCTAAGCGAAATAATGGTCTGATGAAGACCGCGCAATCTGGTTCTGTGACGGCACGTTCCAATAAGGAAGGTGATTGTATCCCTCATGGGTGGAGATGACATACGTTAGTTTTCCTATAAATAGAGGTACAGGGCCAGCCATTTGAATGCAAGTACTGTAAGAACTAAAGTTTGGATTGATTGTCCTGGTCTCGCTTTTGAGGTCGTGCGGGCTGAAGTTTGTTGTCCCATTTGTTGTTTTCGCAGGTTAGGCGGCCATCAACCTCCATCAGCATTCTTCCTATATTTCCAGCTTTGAATAACCAGCTCACCAGCGGTCTCGTATGGGCGGTCTGCAGTTGTTGTTCTTGATCTGTTTGCAACAGACTCAGTTGATCAGGCAACCTTTAGCGGTAAGGCGGTCTTGCAGCAGTGAGCAGTTCTTCTTCTTCTATTCGTGGGATACTTCTGTGATCTAGTGAACGTGCAGTCTGGGCGATCAAGAAGTGCGGACATGGTGTTATTTTTAGCTGTTCAATAAGAAGCAGATTCTGCGGTCTGTGATTGGGGGTCTGGCAGATTACAGGTCAGCGACCTACTCTGTTCGTGCGGTCTCAGAGAAGCCGGTGATCTTGCTGAGTTTGAGTGGTCTGTGCGGTCTCAAATACTCTAGCCGACGGAAGTTTTTTTTTTTTGCTTGTGCTTCTCATCCATGTTTTCTCTTATAAATCATGTCTCGCCATGTATGCAACGCATTATAAAAAGATAGTCAATTTTAATATAGATTTTCTTGTCCTTCATTGTCACTAGAAAATTGTTTTGAAAGAGATTGAATTCTTTCGCTGCATCATCTTCGATCCTTCTCCAAAATTTTAACAAATCTCGTCCAAAACCAACGTTCAATCTCACACGAAACACAAAAGGGCATCACAATGACGTTTTTGCCGCAATCGGATGTTGGATCGGTTGGCTCCCATAGTGGGGGGGGGTGAATAAGGGTTTTAAAACTTTTTCTTATATTTTGAATATCTGAAATAATAAGAGATTAAAATAGTGATTTTGAATAAAGATCTAAATTGTTTTATAATGAAAGAGATGATAATAAATAATTTAGATAAATGAAGAACAACATCAATTTTATTACACAAAGAGAGACATGATTACTATTAATAAAATTGAATACAAAACTAGATTTCAATGTCGCTAGAAATCAAGGCGAAATATGAAATACTCTTTTTGTTTTTTATACTGACTCATATCCCCACGAACTGGTTGGTTTTAGTCGATCCTTCCCCGGAGACGGCCTCAAGCCGCTCTAGCCAATCCTTCCCCAGATATGGCCTCGAGCACCCCCTAGATCTACACTCTACACCAAGTCGCCAACACGAGGTGAATTTCTGCCCTAAGTCCTACCCAGACCTAGTCACCAACACGGGGCGAATTCACTAAGCGATTACAAGAATGAGAAGAACAGTAATATTAAAAATTCCCTCTATGTGGAGTGGCATGAAGCTCTGAAATTTGGGAGTGGGAGAGGATGAAGTAGATGGATCCAAGGGGTCCTTTTTATATCCTTTGAACTAGCGCCTGCGCTATCGCTACCACCGACACTATCCCAGATTTGGCAACATTCTTCGCGTTAGAATCCTTCAATTTAAGCAAGTCGCTCTCCTTCCTTTTGTGCTTTGTGCTACCACCTACGCTAGCCGATACCACCTGCGCTACCTGCTACTGCCTGTGTTAGCTGATATCGCCTGGCGCTAGCACCTTCCATAATTGTTTCTGAAATTTTCTCAAATCAGAGCTAGCGCTAGCGCCGGCTCTAGCGGGCATGTTGGAATTTTGGCTTCAAATTTGGGCGCAACCTTCTTATGTTATCCTTGAATCATGTGGACTTGTTTTCCTGCACACTTAAATACACAAGATCAAATACACATAGGATTTTTTATTCTCAAACCTAGGTGAGGCGGAAGACCATGTTCCAACAAACTCCCCCTTTTGATAATAAAAAATTCATTAATGATAAATCAGAGCATTAATATATAAACATGATGAAACCTACTTGTGTGTGTGAAAGTGATGACTTAGGATAACTTTCGTTTTTGGTATTTAGAGTTGCTCCCCCTAAATACATGCTCCCCCTAAGTGAATGCTCTCCTAATATGTAAGCTATCATCTTAATTAATCATGTTATTTTTCCATTTTGATAGCGGTAAATATTTATCATGATAGTTCTCCCCCTTTTGTTATTAGCAAAAGTGGGTAAGGAAGCAAAACACATAAATTTTTTGATAATAAGATAAAGGCATGATCGAGCTTTTAGAGAGAAGGAAATGATAATGAGTTTTAGAATAAATTTCATATAAATAAATCAGAGTTCTTAGCATAAGTATGTTCATAGAAATAAATCAGAGTTTTTAGCTTTAATGATGAACAATATAACATTTGCCAAGTAATCAATATTATCATGTTAGTTCCCCCCTTAAGAGTTTTAAGCATAAAAAGGTAATGATTTCCAAGTAACCAATCTACCCAGACAATATGTCTACACCCTATCCCCGTACTAAGTGACGGATGGTCATGAGGAGCTGCATACATGTCGTAGGTTGGGGTGTTTGTCCCATATGCAAACACTAGAAAATACTCAACCTAGCACACTTTCGCCCCTGTGCCTCGCAAGGCCCCACTAGAACCCTCCCCGGTTAAGGACAAGACATGACTTAGAGGTTAGGTTATCTAATGTCTACAACCCTACGCCCCCACTATGGTGAGATATATAATCATGGATAATAATTATTGGAACATTTAAGCGTTTTAAATCTAATTATAATTTCATAGCCAATGGGTTTATTTTTTTGTTTAATTTTTGAAAAGCTCACATAGCTATTTTGAAATCCATTATTAAATTAGAGTTGTTAGCATAAAAATGATATGCGTGTTTTGAGTAAACAATATAAATTCTACCAAGCAAGTCTACTACTTGTCGAAAAAGGAATTTTGAGATTTAAGACTTTGATATAAGCATGAAAGCGCAAGGTAAAAATATATGGTGATGATGCGGAAGACTTATAGAAATACAAGAAACATCTTTTTGTAATCATGTTTATTCATAAGAAGATATATGAGTTAAATTCCAAAAAGGAAGATTTTTTTTGTAAATCAATTTGTATTTTAAATTTTTCAAAAATCAATTAATGACATAAATGCAAAAATGTGTAGTACATATAAACTAACATATTTTTATTGATTTTTCAGAATTTTAAAATTATTGATCTTGATTAAGTGTCCTAAGAGTAGTTCCATGCACAAATTTCAGAATTTTTGGAGATGTCTAGATAGTGCAAATTTGCATGAAACGTTAGCGATTTCTTATATGACTTGACAACGCATGATATATATTTTCTTATATCTTCATTTTGATTTTTCTAAGGCTTATATTTGTCAATTATGGTGTAGGTTGAAAATGATAGGAGATGTAAGCACAAGATATCATGTTCGAATAAGCCAAATAAGCATAATTTAAATGATTAGTATGATGTTTATGCAAAGAATATCATGGATAAGCCCTAGATAATAGTACCCAGCCTGTATATCTTGGTAAACATATAAAGCCTAACATAGACACAAATATTCTTTAGGTGACAATGTTAATATGATAAGTTTGAGATTAATGTTATGCCAAAGTTTGATAGTGTTTCAACTTATAGACCTAGAATGAAGTGAAGATTCTATTTGATTTGATCTTTTTGATATCAAGATGATTCCAAGGTTTATACTTGAAATAAATAACAATACACACATAATACACCAACCATGCTAAACAATTGTAATACCAATTGTCATCATATAATTCATATACAAGTGATAGAGATAGTTGTTTTAGATGATTTTTGATATGAATTATGATATATGATTTTTAGAGAATTTTATCAAAGGACATCAATAGATCATGGTGGCGCGTGTGGCATCAGTATTAAAGACACTTAATTTTTCAATGTCTTTTGTGATTTTCATTATAATTTAGATAAATATCTCATAACAATTTTGGAATTTGATTTATATGGATATTTATAAGCAATGAATATAAGAAAGATAGATAGGTCATCACAATAAAATATGATTTTGAATTTTGATCAATTTGATTTATAAACTAATTAAGTTTTAAGTAATAAAATCATATTTCCAAATATATAAGATGACCATAACATGATAGATTAAGAAATAAGAGAACAAATAAAAGACATTAAAGCATATCATGAAGTAGAAAATTTGTATATTTCATTTTTGATAATATTATACTTCATGCATTTGGTGATACCTAATGAATAAGAGATTTATGTATCCAAAGGGGACCAAGTGTGGTGGTTCCTTTGGGTACCCAAATATAATGTGTTGACTTTTGGGGAGACAAGGATGGATGGACCCTTTCTTTTGACATTAGTGCGTCATTCTTAAGTATGGGTCTCCATTCATACCTTGGACAAACATTATTTTTAGTTTTCAAATTTCCATAGTCATTTACTTGAATATTTGGATAAAAATGATTTTTGAGTTTATAATTTGAAGGAAAGTTTTTTGCATTTAATTTTAGGTTGGGAGAATAATTATGTTGTAAATGATAATGATGATAAAGTTTTGGAATTTCATTTAGAAGCTTTTGTTGTTTTTCATTTCCTATGTTTTGCTTGGATAAATTATGAAAAATCATATTTAACTTTCCTTTGGATTTTGCTTGATAATTTGAATTTATGTGTTGAGAATCTTTCCTTATAATTTCCTTAAGCAAGTTAATTTTACTTTCTAATTCGTAGTTTTTAACTTTGAGATTGTGTCTAGCTTTATTATAAGCAATTGTGCTATTCTTAAGAGTGGAAACAATAGAGTCAATATGATTTTGATAGTTATTTCTAAATTCTTCAAATGTTTCATCCATCTCTTTAATTTCAATTTTATAACTTGTACACATAGCACAATCATTTTCAAAGTTGAATTTTCTAAAGACAATTTTTCATTGTGTTCTTTTACAATAAGAAGTTCCTTTTCAAGGTCGTATTTTTCTTTTAAATCATTAAATTCTAAACAAGGTGCAATAGTTTCATTCAAAGAGACATGGGTAAAACTAGATGAATTAGCATTTGATTCTACTTTAACTTTTTCTTTTAAACGTTTATTTTCTAAGCGCAATTTTTTATTAGTAATTTTTAATTTCTTCATTTTACGTTTAGCAATTTTTAGTATATGGAAATAAGAAGAAGGTATAGACTTTCTTACAGCGCTATTGGAAGAGGCAAGATGTGAACATGAAGTTCCTTTTTCGACATCTAGGCCTTCCTCTTTTATAGATGAAATTTTATCTTCTTTTTCTCTTGATGTATTGTTCTTTTCGTCTAAGACACTTTCCATGATTTTTCTATGAGAGAGTTCTTCTTGAATAGTGGTGGATGCTTGTATGTCCTTCTCCTCCTGTGTTTGTTACATACCTGTGAGAGAAAGATCATACATTTCTTCAAGAAATTTCCATATCTTATATGCACTAGAAAAACAATATATTAATTTGAAAACTTCATTTGATAAACCACAAAATAAATAGTGTTTGGCTTTTGCATTTAGATGACGTTCCTTTTTATTTGATTCATCTGATGGTCTAACTATTGCTAAATTCCATGCTTCGATATCTATAGTTTTAATAAAATTTTTAATTAAAATTTTCCATCCTTTATAATTTGTTCCTTCAAATAAAGGTGGTTTAAGAGATTTTTCTTCTTCATAAAAATTTACCCACTAGTAGAGGCGAGATCATGAGATGGCACTATTCCCGATTGTTAAGCCGATTGGAATAAAACCTCGCTCTGATACCACTTGTTGGATATGTAGGCGCCCTTAGAGGGGGGGGGGGGGTGAATAAGGGTTTTAAAACTTTTTCTTATATTTTGAATATCTAAAATGATAAGAGATTAAGATAGTGATTATGAATAAAGATCTAAATTGTTTTATGATGAAAGAGATGATAATAAACAATTTAGATAAATGAAAAACAAAATCAATTTTATTACACAAAGAGAGACATGATTACAATTAATAAAATTGATTACAAAACTATATTTCAATGACACTAGAAATCAAGGCGAAATATGAAAGACTCTTTTTGTTTTTTTATACCGACTCGTATCCCCATGAACTGGTTGGCTTTAGCCGATCCATCCCCGGATACGGCCTCAAGCCGCTCTAGCCAATCCTTCCCCGGATATGGCCTCGAGCACCCCCTAGATCTACACCCTAGACCTAGTCGCCAATACGAGGCGAATTTCTGCCCTAAGTCCTACCCAGACCTAGTCGCCAACACAGGGCGAATTCACTAAGCGATTACAAGAATGAGAAGAATAATAATATTGAAAACTCCCTCTATGTGGATCTCTTGGAGAATTAGACGAAGACCCGCAGAGTTTGATCGTAGTCGATGCGGTCTTTCGTCACGATGATGACGCGTGTTGAAATCTTCTCCACGGATCTCCTTAAGCCTTCAAAGAATTGTGGGAGTATCTCTCTAAACCTTCCTCTATATGAAGTGGCACGAAGCTCTAGAATTTGGTAGTGGGAGAGGATGAATAAGATGGATCCAAGGGGTCCTTTTTATAGCCTTGGAGCTAGTGCCTGCACTATCGCTACCGCCGGCGCTATCCCAGATTAGGCAATATTCTCCACGTGAGAATCCTTCATTTTAAGCAAGCCGGTCACCTTCCTTTTGTACTTTGCGCTACCGACTGCGCTAGCTGATACCGTCTGCGTTAGCTACTACCGCCTGCGTTAGCTACTATCGCGTGGTGCAAGCACCTTCCATAATTGTTTCTTTAATTTTCTCAAATCAGAGCTAGCGCTAGTGCTAGATCCGGCTCTAGCGGGCATGTTGGAATTTTGGCTTCAAATTTGGGCGCAACCTTCTTATGTTATCCTTGTGATGAGTACTTTTTGTACGCATCTTTTATTCTAATTTTAATAATATTTTAATATGAATCCATATAAGTTTGGTGAAATTTCTCATTTTATGTGCTTATTTTTATTTCTATGGGCTAACTTAAGCTGATTATGTGTTTTTAGGTTTTCTGGGGATATCTGAGCAAAAATGTCAAGTACATGCCCAAGGTCACGGGCGTGACTAGGGGCGTGATGACCATGATGGTTTCCAGAACTATTTTCGCCTCCCCGGGGCCATTCCGTGAAGATTCGCCAAGTATACGCCCAAGGTTACGGACGTGACCAGGGGCGTGACCCCGTGTCACGGCCGCAACCCGCCGCAAGCATCCAGATCAGCCTGCCATGTCAATTAATGTTACACGCCCCAGGTCACGGGCGTGACCTGGGGGCGTGACACCCAATCATGAGCATGTTCAGCCTCCCGCCGAAAGTCTCCCGCCATAAGCTTCCCGCGTGCAATATTCAAGGTTACATGCCCTAGGTCACTGGCGTGACCCAGGGGCATGACACATACGTAATACCTGCATTTAAGCCAGAAGGCGTCTATTCCGCACAACATCGATCACGCACCTTACACGCCCCTTGGTCACGGGCGTGACCAAGGGCGTGTAACACAAATTTTCAGCTATAAAAATGGTGCTTCTCCAGATGATCAAGGACGAATTTTTTGGAGTTCTAGCTTTAGTTTTTGCACTGTTTTCTTATTCTCAAGCTCTTGTACTCCTCTTTCTTCTTAAGTTGTACTTTCTTTTCAAGCTTGTAACTTTCAATTCCTTAGTTGTAACTTCTTTTGCAATTCAATAAAATAGTTCTTTTTCTCTTATTCTACTCTCTTTTTAATCATGCACCTCTTTATTTTCGTTAATTCCTCCAACTCTATGATTTGCTAAATTTCTATTAGTACTCGGTCGAGATGATCCAAGGAAAATATAATTTATGAATTAATCTTTAGCGTCACTTTCTCTTCCTTAGAATGCTTTAGATTTATCCTTGAACTTTATTGGATTGAGATTATATTTTCGATAAATAATTCTCATTCTTGTTTTCATAGTCTAATAGCCGAGAGGTTTTGAATTCGAATCGATCATTTCAAGGATAAAGAGAGTTGAATGCACTCCTCGAAGGAGGATGACATAATTATCTCGGATTGGAGTCAAATCCAATAGAGGGGTTCACTATGATAAAGCGAGTTTTGAGGGTTTTGATTCTAGAGCGAAAGTTCGATTGATCAACCTAAACTTAGTTGAGCGTATTCTTGAGAGAGATACGTTTATAATGCGGGAACCTCCACGGTCATGTAATTTCTTCAAGAGAATTAGAAGTTTTATTTCCCATATTTATTTTCCGAGGTGATTCAAGGTTGAGTACTAGTCTTTTAATTCATAGCTTTAAAATAAGTTATCTCTTTTTCTTTTGGCAACCAACCCCAAGTTTTATTTGATAAGATAATAGAGATTTTCCAAAGTAAGAGTACTCAACCGCCCCGAGTCTAATACGACCTTGGTTTCTATATGTTGTTTATAGAGTGTATACTTTATCACCTAGAGGAGGGGTGAATAGGTTTTTCAAATTATATTATATCCCCTTTTAGGTGTTCTTGATTTTTGGTTAGTAGATCTGTAAAGTAAAGAGCAAACCACAGAAAGCACACAAAAGATCTATAGAGGTTCCTCAAGACCGGGTGTCTTGATTAGTCCTCTGCGCCTACCCAGCAGTGTGCTAGGATTGGCAAACTCTGCCAAAAACTTCAGGCCCTCAAGCCTTACAACTCGGACCCGCAAGTCCCAACAGCCTAGGCCCGCAAGCCCCTACTGCCCCCGAGCCCGCAAGCTCGACACTCAGGCCCTCAAGCCCTACAATACGGACCCGCAAGTCCCAACATCCTAGGCCCGCAAGCCCCTACTGCCCCCGAGCCCGCAAGCTCGACAAAATCGCACCCGCAAGTGCACTGCCCTGGCCCTCAAGCCTCATTGCTCTCCAGCCCGCAAGCTAGATGGTGTCGGACCCGCAAGTCCACTGCCCTGGCCCTCAAGCCTCACAGCTCTCCAGCCCTCAAGCTAGACAAATAGGCCCGCAAGCCTTTACAATAGATTACAGTAATAAAACTGTTACTTTTGCCAGATGAAGATTGGCAACTTTAGCATGTTGAAGATCGGCTCCTTGAGTTTGAAGAAGATGCTTCTAAATCAGATCTTGAGTGCACGGTTCTTCTTCAAATCTTTTCTTAGCACGATGAGGATTGGCAACTTAACAGTCGATGAAGATGACTGCTTCTTCAGAGAGCACTTGATGCTTGCTCTCTACTTGATCTTCTTCTTCTCGGCCGAGAATACTGTTCTATTGAAGTGTAGCGGCGGGGTTCTTTCTTTTTCTTTCTCTTGTTTTTTGATAGATTGATTGATAACGTGTTAGGGCAACCTCTTATCTCTTTTATAAGACTGCGAGGTCCCCAACGGTCTTCTGAAAAAGTGCCTTAAGTGTCAGACGCTCCTTTCCTTAAGAGCACGCGCTGATTAGACAAACAGGCGGCGGCATTAAATGCTGACAGCGTGTCCGCAACATTTGAATCTGTCTCGATGATATTTCCATTGTTACGACATCATGGACAATATCTCGACGACAGGACTTTGTCGATGCCTTGAACTTGGGTAGACCTTCAGTTCTTCTTTCTTCTGCCACTGAAGCAGATATCTCGACGATTCGAGACATTCTGTCATTTCTGCATATACAACGATATGCAGTCTCTGACTGTGTCATCGAGATCTTCTTTCTTGCTGTCTGTCATCGTAACCATGTTGTTCACTCGACGACATGAGTGATGTTATATCGACGCTTCAGCAGCTGCTAGTCTTCAGCTTATCTTTCTTCAGACGACATGCCTTCTTTACGATGATGTTTGTTCTTTCTCGATGACAAGGCCACTTTGGTGAAGTCGACGATACCGCATCTTCTCTGCGTTCGACGATCTTGCCCAGTCTCAGCGGTCGACGATCTTTCTTCTGAGTTCGACAATCTTGCTTCTGCGTTCGACGAATGCGCCAAGTCTCAGCGGTCGATGATCTTCCTTCTGAGTTCGATGATCTTGCTTCTGTATTTGACGAATACGCCAAATCTCAGCGATTGTCAATCTTCCTTCTGAGTTCGTCGATCTTTCTTCTGCGTTCGACGAATGCGCCTAATCTCAGCGGTCGTCGATCTTCCTTCTGAGTTCGACGATCTTGCCGAGTCTCAGCAGTCGACGAACTTCCTTCTGAGTGTTGAACAACATTCTTCTTTCTTCATTCTGAGTTCGACGAACTTCATTCTTCTATCCCATCTCAGCGTTCGACGAACGGTATTCTGCGTTCGACGAATCTTGTCTTTCTTGATGATATATATAGTACTTACAAAAAAAGTTAAAGTACTTGACATTTGTCGATCTCTGCAAGCATGAGCTAGATGGAGCATTAAATACAGCTTTAACTTATCATTGAGCTGAGCACTTCTTCAAATCAGGAACATTGTTGTGCACTGTTCCCCACAATCTACCCCTATTTGAAGAAGTCATAACTCACTCAATTATAAATGTCATTCACATAAAAAGGTTTAACATTTCAAGCAGATAAGCATGTAGTGATGATATTTCAGCTAAACATGAGTGAGCGCAGAAATTAGGCGAATGTCACTTCATTTATAAATAGTACCAATGTTTTCAAAAGTTTTGACATTTCTACATTTAGCCCCCTTAAAGTTTTAGCCATCTATTTCTCTGGTGCTCTCATATCAGCAGCATCCTTTGCTTTCTTGGCACTGGCTTCCTGCACCTTATCAGCTTGCCTGATAAAGTACTGAAACGGTTTAGGAAGATATTTTAAAGGTTTAGGAGTGTCAGCTGGAATACTTCCTGCTTGTTTATTTCTTCTGTGTTCTCTCCTTACTTCTTCTTGATCTTCATGTTTAGCCCATTCTTGAGGATTGTATACATTATACCTTTCACCTTTGTTAACTTTCACTTGCTCCCAAGCTTTTAGAATGATGGTCCTGGATATAGGACTCCATCTTTCATAGTCATCCTTCTTCTCCATTTCTTCCCTGTACTTTCTCTTCTTCAATTTTATTTTTTCATCCTCCAGTGCTTCCTTTTCTTTACCTTTACCAGTAACAGGTGTATCTTCAGCAGGCTCGTCATAATACATAGGGGAGATTCATTGCTTCCCTGATGGTGTTGGTGGTCCAGATGGCATGAACACTACTGGCCTTTATCATTGATCTCTCCCCCTTTATTACTTCTTCAGATATCCCTCTGTGGAGGTTCTCCTCGGATGCCAGTATTTTATTCTTGAGCATTTGGATACCTGCTTCCAAGTGATTCTTGGTTTCAAGCAGATGACTGTCTAGATCTTTATTGTTTTGATCTAGACTTTCTTTGAGATCAGTTTTATGTTCAGCCATCCTCTTGGTGGATGCAATGTAGGCCTTTTCTATGTTGCCGACAATCATTGACTGATTAGCCCCTAGGTTACATATACCTTTGTGAGTACGGGCAGTAAATTCGTGCAGATATTTCACATCATTACTTAGGGTTACCGTTTCAGCAGACAGTTCTCTTCTTAGATCATTGATAGCAGAGGTGACATAACTTTCAAGTTTTAATCTTTGCTAGTGGGAGCTCCACTGGACTAACCTCTGGAGGTGAACCATCTTGTTCCTCTTCTTCATCCCCTTCAATTATTGGAGATAGAGATTTTCTTATTGGTGAGTGGTTTGGCTCATTCTCCACTTCAGGATTTTGCTGATGTTTGCTAGAACCATCTGCAGGGTTCTCTTGGTTGTACCATGGCATTGCTGATTCAGAATGAATGACAAGTGTCCTCAGCTCCTATGATCTTATTGATCACTTCTTCAACTTGAGCAGGGAGCCCATTTTCCTTCTCCCCCTCAATTTCAGCACTACCTTGATTTGATTTTGTTGTTGTCCTGGATCCCTGACTTAGAGAAGAGCTCTGGAGGACGACGTTCCTTGTCTCAACAGCTGCCTCATAGTCAGATGGAGGTGAGCTGTTGCCTGACTAACTTTCTTCAGAGGAGCTTCCTACCTTCCTTTTCACATCTTCTGCAGTCTTCAACTTCTTGGGAGCCCTAGTCAAAACTTTTTCCCATCTTTCCAGTATTCTGATATCCATCCTTTTCATGTGATGGATTTTTACTCCATACTTTTTGTTAAAATTTTCAGGGTAGGAAAGCAGAAAGTACAGTGATAAAATCCTTCACAGATTTGGAGCTTGGAAGCTTTCTTGTATCCTTTTGAAGATTTGCTGACCCCAGTTGGTCCTTTTACTCAGGATTATCCTTTCCATCATCTCGAACATGGGTATGGATATCCTATCATGAGACCCTACCTTGCAGAGGAGAGCTTTTCCCACAATGTCTGCCAACAGCTTTCCTTGTTTATTTAAGCTTTTCCTTTCGAGAGATCCATAGGTTTTGCTCGAATGGCCGCACCAAGCCAGAGCCTTGACAAGGTCTTCCTGAGTAATATTTTCTTCTTCCTCCCCCTTGGCAAAGGCTGGCAACTGAAGAGCCCTGTTCAATCTTGTAGGATTCACCTTAACCTTTATCCCGTTAATTTCGCTTTTCACAGACATTCCCTTTGAGCCACCCTTGGCTTTTGAGTAGAACTCCAACACTTCTCTTTTTAATATTACTGTTGGCTCAGAGAGGGCGAATTCTAGGCCGATGGTCTCGAGCAGCTTAATGGTGCCCTGGATTTCTTCTGAACCTTCTGAGAATCCGTTCCTCGCAACTTCATTTTCTTTGAATAGAAAATCTTCCTTCTTTCGCGCCATCTTTTGCATGACCTCAGATGATTTCAGCACAGTCGACTCGTTCACTCTTAGAAGGTGTGGAGAACACGACGGCTTTTTAGGGCTAGTGTAGAGAGTGTTTTAACCTTAAGACATTTGACCTTATTTATAGTGTCCAAGTTGGAAGTTGTAGTGTCATTTGTTAAATGTCTGACTAACTCAAATTTAGCTGTAATAATTGAGCTTAGACCTAATTATGAGTCTGCTGACGATTGGATATCGTAGTGATGCAGATCTTTCGACGATACCAATCATCATTCTGACTATATGATTTTTAAAAATTACTTTTACAATATTAGATGAAGATGAGTTTATGTGTTAAACATTAACATGGTTACCTTCACCTTGGCCTCTAAGTCTCCTTGAGCCAATGGCTCCCCCTCGATGGAATGTCCACTTATCTTTACTTCTAGCTCCCCCTAGATTAGTGCACCTTGGTATACGGTAAGTTTTTCTTAGTCCAGAGCTGAGCCTGGAGCCCTTATTTGTCCATTAGCCTTGTTTTCTTTTTAATGGCTAAATGGACTACCCTGCAAGACAGATTTAATATCCCTTAGGAACCCAAGGTGACTTGGGTCCTAGGTTCTTGTTAGCATAATGGGGAATCCCTCTACTCACCGCAGCCCTTCCAGGAGGTCTCTCCTTTGCATTAGGCACACTAGGGTTGTGCCAACAGTCAATGGCAAAGTGTCCCACTTTGCCACAACACCAACACTCGTGCCACAACACCAACACTCATGGATATTGTACCTTCTTTTCTGAACAATTTTTGATGTATGTTCAGTAGAGAAGGCAGCAACATTCTTCCTATCTCTCTCAGCTAATAGATGATTAGCTGCTCTAGTATCATTGTTTCTTCTTGATTTTATCTGTTTGTCAGCAACAGGTGTTAGCTTGGTAGACGACATGGTGTTGATGGCATCAGATATATTCAAGTGAGAATTGATCATACTAGGGCTACTAGTTTGCTCTTTATCTGGAAGAGATTGAATAAATGTTGCACCTTTATCCTTGAGAGTGGGGGCTGGGACACCAAATACAAATGGTACATGATGGTCCATTTGAATTTCCTCATGGGGAGCCTTTAATGCACTCATCCTCTTGCCCTTTTTCTTTCCATAGTCAAGATCATTTTCATGACTAGTGGAGCTTCCATTCATCCAGTGACCATGGACACTATCCTGATCATACCTATTTGAGGGAAGCACTACCTTCTGAAAGATGGTATGAGCCTCTGCTTTAGTTTTGCCCCTTTCTCCATTCCCAGCACCTATTGCCCCTTCATTGTAACCCAATCCCCTCCTATTTCCATAGGAGGAGAAGGTGTCAATGATGGGCAGTACAGTTTTGGGCTTAGAGAATTAAGCCACCAAGCATCTTTCCTTAAGAAGTTCATTCTTAAGTTTCTTGATAAGTTCTTCCCTTCGGCTTCTTTCATCATAAAGCTTGTCTATGATTTTGTTGAGCTCATTTGGATCGGTGTACTTGCTGTAGGACATACCCAGTTTCCTATCCGATTCAACCTTAAAAGGTCTGAGAGATTCTAGCTCCCTAGATTGTTCCTTAATAAGCCTTTTACTCTTTCTCAGAGCCTCTAAAAGATCACCAAACTGCTCTAATAGATCAGTATGATTCTTATTGTTGCAAGATGAGCAGTCTTCTGCATCATCTTCAGATGATGAACAATCACCTGATGCACTCTTGGTCTTCTTAAATGAAAATGAAGCAGGTAGTAAAGATGTGTGAGTGATGCATACCTGATCATGATATGGTTCATCATGATTTTCTTCATCTGATAGAGCCATCAACCCACAGACTTCCTCATCCTCAGAGTCACAGTCTGTGAGAGTCAGGGATGCTCTTATTCTTTCTCCTGCTCCAGAGCATTCTTCATCTTCTGATTCACTGTCTAAAGTGGTCAGTGGTGCTCTGATACATACATCTTCATGAGATGTTTCTTCTTCAAAATCTTCCTCTGACCCTTCCATGAGGACTTCTAAGGAATCCCACATGTCCTTTGCTGTAGTGCAATGAATTAGCTTATGGAGTGTTGGCAGATCTACTGCACTAGCTAGAATGTTTCTGGCTTCCTTGTCCATGCTGCTTAGAAGAACCTCATCTTTTATCATAGCTATTGAGGTACATGGTTCTTCTTGAACAATCAAAAACATTATGGGATCCATTGCCTCCATGTAAATTCTTGCTCTAACTTTCCAAAGAGCAAAGTTCTCTCTAGAACAGGTAGATATTCTTGATTCCATACTTATGATGCTTAGACACCCACTGGCAGATCTGTTCAAACTGTTAAGCTTTATTTGAACAACCTCGCTTTGATACCACTTGTTGTTTATAGGGTGTCTACTTTATCACCTAGAGGGGGGGGGGGGTGAATAGGTTTTTCAAATTATATTATCCCCTTTTAGGTGTTCTTGATTTCTGGTTAGTAGATCTGTAAAGTAAAGAGCAAACCACAGAAAGCACACAAAAGATTTATAGAGGTTCCTCAAGACCGGGTGTCTTGAGTAGTCCTCTGTCCCTCTGCGCCTACCCAGCAGTGTGCTAGGATCGGCAAACTCCACCAAAAACTTCAGGCCCTCTGTAACGCCCCTGATTTTTCCGGTATTTAATTAATTCAGTGGTGGTGTGTTTTTGACGTCGGGGCGTTACTTTTAATGTCGTGTTAGCGGCGCGTCGCCATTTGCACGTTTTCGCATCCGTTTGGGTCAAGTCGACCAATTTTTGAGACGACCCAGAATTGAAAATTTTTATATTAGGAAATTAGATTATTTAATTATAGATTTGCCTGTCAAGTTTCGTCGCGATCCGAGCCATTTTGGAGCCTCGGCGCATTTTAGAAGTTTTGTATGTATTTAAAGTTCGTCGTAACTTCGGCCATTTATATCTCCAGAACGGCACGTCGGATTTTGATTCCGACTTCACCGTTGGATTTGTAGCGCCGTCGTTCACCTTAGGCGAAATTTTCGCTGGGTTCGGCGTTCGTTTAGATTTTAGTGATAATATAATAATAATATTATTATTATTATAAAAATTATATATATATACATGCATGTGCCGTTCGTCGTTCGACGAATGAGATAATAATATTATTATTAATATTATAAAGTTTATATATACATATATATGCATATTCATGCATGCAGCGCTCGACAAATCAGCCCCCTTTCCATTCGTTGATCCCCCCTCCACTCCGCTCGACAAATCAGCCCCCTTTCCATTCGTCGATCCCCCCTCCACTCCGCTCGACAAATCTGCCGCTCAACAAAAGCAGCGCCGCTCGACAAAAATAAGCTCCATTCGACAAATCTGTCGTTCGTCAAATCTCTCCCGTTTGACTTTAGCCCTTCTATTATTAATAATAATAATGATATTATTATTATTATTAAATTATGTTATGCTACATAAAAAAAAGAAAACGAACCCAACCCCTTTCTTCTTCCTCATTCTGTCCGAACCAGAGAGAAAAACGAGCGACGGGGGCGGCGTTTTCTTGAATCTTCCGGTCGCCGCCAACGGAGCTCCGGTGGTCAAAATCGCGAGCCAAGCATAGATTCGGAAAGCTCTCGACGAGAGCTTCGTCCTCGTGGTAATTTCCTTCCATTTCGTGAAACTTTTTCGTTAGGTCTTTTGTGCCCAAACCTCTTTTAGCCCGATCTTTTGTAGATCTTGACTCCTCCCGCCTTCTCTTACCCCGATCTACAATGTGGATCGATTCAGAAAGTTTTTTCCAGGAAAACCTAAGGTAAGTGGTGATCTTGCTCTTTCTCTTTGCTAAAACCCCTTTTTCCCGCATTTGCTTCCAGTTTTTGGTATTATGCAGAGTTATATCATCTGCTTCACTTTTGCCTTTTTCCCTTCTTCTCAATATAATTTTGCTCATCTTGTTAACCAAAAAAAAAGCTACCTTATGTTCTGATGGGCTTCGCCCCCTTTTCCTTTGAAAGAAATATGAAAAATGTGAATCTGTTGGAGGTCGTACACGATGTTGGTGGTGCCACCGGTGCGATGCTCTTTTTAATATAATAATTATGTTGGAGGTCGTACACGATGTTGGCGGTGCCACCGGTGCGATACTCTTTTAAATTAATAAATTCTGTTGGAGGTCGTACACGATGTTGGCGGTGCCACCGGTGCGGTGCTCTAAGGGTCGTGACGATGTGTGATGGAATTATCCCCGCACTGCTTCTCCTTTTTCTGATGAGCTGATCAGTCTCTATAATTCTGAACAAGAGTAACATGATTAATAATTTGAAAGTTGATGGTTATCTGCTTGTGGCGAGTTTTGACCTTGCCTGTTTTCACACCTTCGTTTGGTGAGTGTTTTTCTGCTGAATATCAGTTACTTTTGTTGTTTCTTTTTCCTGTTGATTATCATGTTTACTTTTTCCTGATGATTATTTATGGCTAGTGCTGTCGTCACTAATCCTTGCAGCTTCTGTTTCCCTCCGGTCTCGCAGAGGTTTGCTTACTTTCTTGTTTTCTGCACCACTTGTAACTTGCTTCTGAGGTGTTCTTTCTTTGAATGCCTCAGTTCTGGGCAGTAGCAGGTGTTAGTGCGGAGTTGCTTTAGTTGTCATCTTCTGACTCTCTTGAGGTAGGGTATTCTGTGGACTTGTCGGCCCATGGGTTCGTGTCAGGTGTTGACGCTCGTGGTGCCGTGTGGTTAGACTTTTGTTTCTCTGCTGCTGTTACTTGTTGTTTACTTTTGAACACTTGTTCTGGAATAGTTAGATGTGGGTTGGCTTATAGCCCCTTGCTTAGATATGCTAAGGTAATTGTAGCATTGCATATCATGATTTGAAATGTTAATCTCACTACTTTTTGCGCGTGATAAATCTACTTTTATATATAGTAAATCCACACATTCGATCATGCATGGTGCACCTCACTTGGTCTTCATGTACACTTAGGCCACTAAGTAATTAAATCAAGTATTTTTTCGCTGCGTAAAACTATATTTTAAAAGCGTGGACTAGTTGATCCACCTAGCCAAGGGACGCGACTTGTTAATTTTCTGCATAAATTATATTTGAATCGCCTTGTGTTAATAAAAATAATTGCTTGAACTGCGAAGAAGGATGAGTTGCCTTAACGTCAGTAGGCGTCCCCTACGTGATGTGGCATCACAACGCGTAGCTTTCCCTACTCTGATAGCATTTTAAATGTTGGGAAAATGCGGGTTGTGACAGTTGGTATCAGAGCTAGGTTCTGTGAAAAAGGTAGTTGGGTGGTTTGGAGTGTGAGCCAAACGACCGCTATCCTAAGCAGAACCTTATAAGATCATTTCATTGTATACACACACCGATATGTCATCAGTATGTCTTTACCGAAGCATGGTCACTACACTCATAGCATGATAAGAAGTATACGGGGCATATTATGTAGTATGGGATGCATAATATGTGTTCGTATATGGATCCACCATAGGTGGCAACATGTGACGGTTATGTAGTATGGGATGCATAACCACCATTACATGGATGCCCATTAGCACATTTTCTTTTTTCGTTACATGTAATGTTATGTAGTATGGGATGCATAACATTACATGTGTACTTCGCTCACAACATGCATTAAGGACTCTTTCTAGAATGCATAGCACTGCATGCATTCATATCACCGCATAAGCACGCGTGCCAAGTTAAAGACATACTAGATGGCATATGTGTTGAAACCAGTTTCCCAGTTTCAGCGTTCGAAAGGGGGTTCCGACTAACCCTTACTTGTTCTAAGCCTAGACCCTTGATCGGTCACTAAGAACTGAAAGACTTGGACTTGTTGAACACTCGAATCCACAAATGGACCCCTTAAGCTGCAGCGCGGAGGTCCCACCACATACCCGGAAGATCTTAGAGCGCTTCCCCTCCCAAGCCAATGCTGAGCCTGGGCACCTTGGAGGGCACTAAGAACCACCTCACTGTCAGCTGAAGGATGACAAGGGAGGGGAGGTGCTTGCTCATAAGATCACGCGAGGGAGGGGGTAGTCACCAACCCTTCCCAAGGTGCCCATGGGGGTCTATTTATAGACTTCCCAAAAATGGACTGCGGATAGCAAAAATCCTGCTATTCGCAGTCCAACCATGACCACCACCGATCACGCGTGAAGGGGGCGAGTGGGACTCGAGGTGTCCATCCCCCCCCCCTCACGGGAGGTCACACTGACCTCCCGACCTACACCGGGCGAGTGGGAGGCCCCTCCCACTCGCCCAAAGGGGGCGGCGAGTGGGAGGCCACTCCCACTCGCTCGGCGAGTGGGAGGCCACTCCCACTCGCCCGACGAGTGGGAGGCTCCTCCCACTCGCCGGCCCGGCGAGTGGGAGGGCTGCTCCCACTCGCCCGGCGAGTGGGAGGGCTGCTCCCACTCGCCCGGCTGAGTGAGGGAAAATCTCCCACTCCCTTCGTGACCTCTTCGCGCGATCGTTTTGCTCGCCTCGGCCATTTTCGTTGTCTAGGCTTCGTCCGGGTCGGGTCACACCGATTCGAGAAATATGAGGGTTGTACACAATCCCCGCTCTTTGCGAGCTTGACTCAAGCTCGGAAAGAAAGTCCAACCCACCTATTGAACGAGTTGGTGGGACCCGGAGGGAATCTTTGGAGGGTTCCACCTGATGGCTATATAAGACCCCTCGAAGAGAAGGGTGAGAAGAGCACCCTTCCTGAGTGCTTCCCCCCTCCCCCCCCCCCCCCCCCCCCTCTTCGAACGAGATGGATCCACCTCGAGACTTCAGGGCTCACTTCAAAGACTTTGCTTGGAAGGGTTCGTCTGACGTGACGGAGCTTAAAGCTCTGTTCCATGGCCCTCCGCCTTCTCCTACCCGCCCTGTGGTGCGATCGCTTCGGAAGAAGCCCCGCCCCGAGTTGGTGAAGGAGGCTGCGTCATCATCCTCTCATGGGGTGACCGAGTTTGCCCGCGGACTGGATATGGATATGGTATCGGTTCTCTCCTCCTTCCAGCTTCACACTTGTGGTTATATCTGTCCATGACAACGTGCTTTTTCATTGTTCATAGCTTCTCGCGGATGACCTCGAAGGGATCCGAAGAGTGGTAGAGGGAACGGGTGCAGACGCTCGGGTGAGTCCTATCTCTCTCGTCCGGGAACCTGCCGCCCTCTCGACTGCTCACGATGACTCATCTGCTGGAGGGGGCAAGACTTCGACGGGCCAGTCGAGCCGAAAGGAAGTCTCGTCGCCACCCCACTCTCCTACTGCAATCTCGGAGCCCGTCGGGGACCGTCCGGACGTCTTCGTCCGTCTGAGCTGCTTGGAGACTCTTACCCAGGAGCTGCGGGAGGGGAGGCTATCTTCCGGACCCGACCCCCTCGCCCGTGTTGGCGTGCTGGAGCGTCGGGTGGAGAGGCTGGAGGCTGAACTCAATCTCCTACGAGGGGAGGTCTGGCTCGCATTTGGCGGCATGACGACACCGTTCGAGGATCATTTTCGCCGGGTGGAGGCCTCCGTGCGTACCGTGACCGAGGAGCTCTCCTCAGCCAAGGCATGCTTTGAATCCACGCGTGGGGGGGGGGTCCCCTTCACCCTGGACCAGGGCTTCTGGAAGTGGACGGCGCGTTAGCCACACCTCCCCTTTGGGGATGTACTATTTGTTATGTAATAATGAGGATCGACACGTCGCAGCAGCTCGTCTGTTCCGCGGCCAGACTATTTGTTTTGTCATGTTTATGTCATGTTTGTTTTAATAACTCTGCCGAGTTATATCTCAGTTGAGCTGTCATTATTTGGCTAACTTTCATGCAGGGTGAGCGCAGCAACACTGAGACAGCGGAGTAACAGGCGGGGGATAGGGACCTCGGGTGGACGGTCCGAGGGCGAAGCAGTTGGGTGGTGTGTCAGGGGGGAGACGTAGCGAAGAGACCCTTCGGTCCGCATCGCTACCTCAGGGGAGAGGGCTGCGAGGCCCTCCCTCCTCTGCCGGGCGAGTGGACCATGAGGTCTACTCCCGCACACCGGGCGAGTGGACCTCAAGGTCCACTCGCCTATGCTCGGGGCGAGCGGGCCTTGCGGTCCGCTCGCCCGGGACGAGTGGACCACCTGGTCCACCCCCCCTTCATGCCCTTGGGCGAGTGGATCCCATGATCCACTCGCCTCTCCTTTTACCCCTCCCTTATAAATACGCCCTCCTTCCTCCTTTGGACCTTCACCTTCATTTCCTCCCTTGCCTTGCCTTTCTCCCAGATCCGGCTCTACTCTTTCCTTCCCCTCCTACACGATGGCATCCAACCGTTCAGCTGTCAAGAGGAATGGTCGGGAACAAAATGCGGCCAACTTCTCGGAGAATTCTTTCCCAGTAGGGAAAGTATCCAAGGAGGAGCTCTCCGCCTTTACGACTTCCTACCTCCCCGAAGGGTGGAAATGCAGATGCCCATCAGGGGGTGAGACCTTCAACTCCTTTTACGATAACTGGCTTGCATTTCCTCTCCTTCACTTCGAGGCTGGTCTACGGCTGCCCTTGTGGCCTGAGGTGAAGGAGTTCCTGGATTACTTTGGCGTAGTCCCGGCTCAGGTTAATACAAATGCGATCTCGATGTTAACAGCTTACGCATGCTATTTGCGGGAGGAGAAGGTGATGTTTGACCTGAACGTGTTCCGCAAGATCTTCACCTTCCGAGCGACCGCTGACGGGGTGTGCTTTCTGACCGACACACACATGGAGGTGCACGAGACCTCCAACAAGGTCCACCACTGGAACGAGTCATTTGTGTTTGTTCGGGGTGACCTGGGCGGCATCCCCTTCTCCCCCATACAGAGGCCCGAGAAGGTTTGTAAACCCCCCTCACTACGTGGGGAGGCTGCTGAGCTGCACCGCTTCCTTAAGGGTGCGAGCTTTGAGGTTGATCACCTCCGGAAGAACATCAATCAACTCACCTATGTGGAACCGGGGGCAGGTACTTGGACCTCGACAACTTGTCTTTCTTATGGCTTATTTCCTCCCATTGCTGCTCAACTCGTCCCAACTTGTGCAGGTGTTCAGTCCCTTCCTCGACGCCTTCCCTCCGCAGGAGGGAGTTCCTACTCCGCCCATGGGCTCAACGAGGAGGTTGCGGCTGATTTGGCTTCGGCTCCGAATATACCTGGGTCGAGTCAGAGGAGGGACAAGGAGCGGGTGGTGGAGGAGGAAGCGCCCTCCTCCCCACCGAAGGAGCCGAGGATGCGGCGGGGGAAAGCAGTTTGCCGAAGGGATTCCAGGGTCTTGCCTAGGGAGAGGGGGCAACCGAGTGACCCTAACGCGCTGGCCAATCACCCCAACTTTGAGATGGGGGGGAAGGCCACAGACCCTCTTAGCGATCCTATCGTCCATTGGGATGAGGTGGTAAACCGGGTTTCCCTCACCTCCCAGCGGCCTTCGTGGGTTGAGAGGGATATCACGGATGGCGTGGCGTATAGCTTTACCTATGGCATCTACGGTCGGCAGGACGCTGCATCTTACCGGGAGATGTCCATGCGTGACCTTGCGTATGCGAGCTCCCAGGCCCAGCTCCGCACGACCGAACTCTCCCACATGGCCGCCCGCCGAGGTCTTAGTCTCTCGCAACGGTCGGTGCGGGCGGAAGCGTCGAAGCTGGATGCAGAAGAGAAAGCCACTGACCTTGCGGCTCGCTTGGCCACTGCTGAGAAACTCCTGGAGGAGTCATCCGGGGGAGTGGTTCATGCCCACCTTAATGAATTTTCCTTTTCTCCTTTTAATCCCTTATTATTCGTAGGTTCTAACTTATTTGCCTTGCCGGTCTGCAGGGACCCGGTGCTGCCGACTCGCTCAGGAGACGATGTGAGGAGTCGGACCAGGAAGTGCAGGACCTGAGGGCTCAGCTTGCCGAAGCGCATAGGCAGTTAAGAGAAGGGGGAGGAGAAGGAGGCGCACCTTCGAGAGCGGCGAGGCCAGCCCCATCTCGACCCGCTGAAGTCGAGCGCGCTCGGGGGAAAATCATGGCGTCAACGGCCCGAACCCTGGTGAGTCGCCTCCATGACGTGGACGCTATTCGAGACAGCTGGAGGGGGGTCTCTGCCAGCGACATCCTGCCCGAGTTCTTTCCTTCACCTGGGCGATCCGGCTCGCCCCCTAGCAGCGGCGGCTACTCCCCATTGTCGTGAGGGCGGCCTGTGACTTCTTCTTTTCTCCCGTTCCTCATGGGAACTATGTATTTTTTGTGTTTGTCTTTCTCCTTCAAGCCTACATGTACTAGAAAAGTGAAGTGACAATTCGTGTAGTACATGTTATCAACGAATCAGTAGTTATTTAAACGACTTGTCCCAGCTTAATTTCTTCCTTTACTGCTTGAGGAATTGATACCTTACTTGAATCGATCATCGAGTCGTTGACTGGCCCGATGAGTCTCCCATCTGTCAATATGACTGAGTCTGTGGAGTGGTCTCTTTTAGTCAGGGATCCTACCGATTGGAGGTGGAAGTACCCATCCATGTCCTGGGAGTCTTAGCTCAACCGGGGGTGGAGGAACTCAACGCCTTCCGAATACGACTGGAGGTGGAAGTACGCATCCACGTCCTGGGAGTCTTAGCTCAGCCGGGTGTGGAGGAACTCAACGCCTTCCCAATACGACTGGAGGTGGAAGTACCCATCCACGTCCTGGGAGTCTTAGCTCAACCGGGTGTGGAGGAACTCAACGCCTTCCCAATACGACTGGAGGTGGAAGTACCCATCCACGTCCTGGGAGTCTTAGCTCAACCGGGTGTGGAGGAACTCAATGCCTTCCCAATACGACTGGAGGTGGAAGTACCCATCCACGTCCTGGGAGTCATAGCTCAACCGGGTGTGGAGGAACTCAACGCCTTCACAATACGACTGGAGGTGGAAGTACCCATCCACGTCCTGGGAGTGTTAGCTCAACCGGGTGTGGAGGAACTCAATGCCTTCCCAATACGACTGGAGGTGGAAGTACCCATCCACGTCCTGGGAGTCTTAGCTCAACCGGGTGTGGAGGAACTCCACGCCTTCCCAATACGACTGGAGGTGGAAGTACCCATCCACGTCCTGGGAGTCTTAGCTCAACCGGGTGTGGAGGAACTCAACGCCTTCCCAATACGACTGGAGGTGGAAGTACTCATCCACTTCCTGGTAGTCTTAGCTCAACCGGGTGTGGAGGAACTCAACGCCTTCCCAATCCAATCGCCAAGCAGCGAGTTGACTGATGAGTCCTGATCGTATACACATTTATGGACTCATCTGGGCCGATTTCCTAGTTTATGCACTACACTTTAGGCATGTTTTCGCTCATATTTGTTATTCCATGCTATGTGCACTTCTAGGCCCGTTTTTGGTGTTATATCATGTTTTTCATCTTTAGTAGTTTTCATGCGCTGTTAAGTGCCACTTTCAGTGGCTGGATTTGTGGTTATGCTGGAACAGGAGTCGTGCAGGTGTTCCCGGTACAATTCTGTACAGGAACACTGCGCACGATCACTGGTTCTAGTGCGCACGACCATTGGTCGTGCGCCACTGATCGTGCGCACTTAATGCCTTTTTTATGAGTTCTGTCTGGCTTATCGCACGACCACTTACGACAGTGCGCACGACCACTGGTCGTGCGCCATTGGTCGTGCGAACATGGTATTTTATAATTTCTGACCTTGCAGGCTCCGCCCAGGCAGAGCGCACGATCACCAAATTCTAGTGCGCACGACCACTGGTCGTGCGCCACTGATCGTGCGCACTGTTTATTCCAGCGCCTATAAATAGCCCTGCTCGCGATTTAGGTTAGAGGGCTCGCCGTTTTTCTGCCCGACTCCGCCGTTTCGCCCTTTTCCGCTGGTTCTCCTCCCCCCTAGGCCTCCTCCATCATCCACGAGCTTCAAGGAGGAGATTCCACGCATCTTCATCGCCAAGCAAGGAGTTCTTCGCATTAGACGTGGCCGGATGGTAAAGCGCTGGAGAAGACGTGTCCATTGGGAGGTGTGACAGCCCTCCTCTACCCCGGACGCAGTTGGGACCGAGCTAGGACGTGGATTGACAACCCAACGATTCCTACCGTGAATCTACAATGAGACTCTGGATTCGGTCGTATCTCTTGCCTTTTTCTTCTACTTGTGTGGTTGTAGTTGTTTGTAATCTCTATATTTAGATGATGAATGCTATGAACTATGTGTATTCTTGTTTATTTCATGTTTATGGAATTATTTAGTTCATATGTGTTAATGAGGTGCGCCCCCATCCAATTTCCACCCATCCCGCCGTCACATCCGGTGCCGCACTAGCAATTGCTAGTGGCGTGCTTGTCGACGAGGTGCACGCGACCCTCATCCGTATGCCTACTCTTCCATCCACCTATCGAAGCGTGGCATAGCGGCCCGTGTATTCCATCCCGCCTAACGAAGCAGCGATCTCAAGGCCTTCATAGTTCGATCCGCTTGCCTACTCGTCCATCCGCCCTTGCGACGCAGCGCGCTCAAGGCCTCCCTAGTCCCCATTCCGCCAAACGAAGCACTGCATAACGGCATTGCATAGGAGTAGTTGATAACTTTTACTTTATTTCCACAATCCAAAATCCCCGTTTCGCATCCATCCGCTCGAAAGGACTTCAATCTCAAGTCCTTCCTCGATAATAAACTCCACCTTACTGTGTTCCTTTGAGATCGATACTTGGGAATTCATTCCCATTTTATATTACTTGAACGATCGGTACACTGCCGTTTCGTGCCGCAGTCTTACTACCGCCTATAGCGGAGTGCTAAAATTTGCGCCATCAAGTTTTTGGCGCCGCTGCCGGGGAACACAGTCGTGTGAGTTTTCTGGAGAGGGAGAATCTGAGAGAGAAGCCCTTCCATTTGTTTATCGCATCTTTTATTTTATTTCTGTTCTCTTTATTCCATTTTCTTGTTTTATAGTAGGTTGCTTTAGTAAATTTTTGTTAGGTGTAGTATTTCGCACAATAGTGTTCTTCTTTTTGAATCATTTTATCTTCACACTATGTGGGCACATCTCAATTTCCGTTGTCATTGGTGTGGAGCTACCTCCCACTCTAGTGATGAATGACCTACGGAGAATAGTAGGCATAATTCTTATAGCCCAGCATATGGAGCACCGACTTCGTCTGGTACTCCATATGGTGCGCGTAAGTCTTATGGATACTCTGCTGAGCCTTTACCGTCGTACTTCTTTTCGGCTCCAGCTCCCGCTGTGCCAAAGAAGCCCGCAAGGCAGTGCCGGTTTTGTCAGAGCACTGATCATGTCCTGAAGGACTGTGCCGAGTATCTTCGCCAATTGGATGAGGATGACGAGCCGGATATCCGGATCGTCCCAACTCCTAACTCTGGCGGCACACCTTCAACATCCGGTTATGTGTCTTTGTCACCTTCACATCTTGAAGAGAATGGCATGGATACGGTCACCGGATGTGCGGCCGATCTATGCACCGACATTGCTGAGCCTATTCTCCATGTGCATCCACCACCTCTAGTGGATTCGGTTCTTTGTGAGGAATCGGTGCTCGACTTTTATCCGAGCACTACTCCTCCCCCTATTGTGCATACTATACTCATCTCCGACGACATTGTTGAGGATGTGTCGCAGGATGAGGCTGGCGATCTATGTGTTGTGCCTATTCCTATGAAGGAGGACAACCTTCTAGGTGAAGAGGAGTTTTCCTCAACACCGGTGGAGGAAGTCCAAATCTTGGGCAGGGCCACTGTCGATCCCGCTGAACCTTGCGGCATTGATGACAATGCCAACATAATTTTACTTCCCCAACCTGATGGGAGTGAGACCGGGATCACTCCCCCGATTGATGCTTATTTATGTTCTTCGTCTTCTTTATTTCTTGATCCCCTTCCTTCATCTGAGTCTGTGCAGGTTGAATCTTCACAGGTACTTCAGGAGGACTTGGAGCTTTTTGCTCAAGTCAATGATGAGAGCATCCTCTCATGTGAGGAGGTTTATTCCCCCTCCGTAGAGGAAGCTCCACTCATAGCCTTCGCCTCCTGCTGCATCCCTGTTGACGACTCCTTGCTAGGCAAGGATATTTTTGGTGAGTTGAGCGAGGATATCTCCTCCTCCTCTTCTTACTTTCTTTTCCCTCTACCTGTGACGAGCAGGTATTACTTATATTCGGGTAGAGGCGTGACTGTTCTGTTGCCGTATCGGTACCCGCTACCGACACGCATATTAGAACAGTTACCTGTGCACTTCTCTTTTCATAGACCCATTAGCTAGAACTGTTTTCAATTTGAATAAGTCGTGCTGGGAGGACAATAACCCCAGTAGTTATCTTACTTTTCCTGCATTTTTATTTCTTCTAATCATGTTTAGTTAGCCGTAGTTTATTTTAGTTTGTCTTTTTCTTTTGTTTTTGCGGAGCTGACCCCTGCAGGTATCTTTTCTGGATGGCGGATGCTGTAGCTTCATTTTAGCTTACACGGCAATCTTCTGGTATGCTCATTTCTGAGCATTGGGTACTCTCTTTCCCTAGCCCTATTGTGATTTTCATGTCATATATTATGTGGGTTGTTTAGTTTAAGTCTGGGGGAGAGTAGTTTTGTGTGCCCACGCACGTGCACTATTGCATTGCATGCTAGAAGTATTTCTATTTCATTTATTTAGTATTGTTCATCTTCATTGCACACCACAGCACCCACTTGAGCGCGTACTCATCTGTTTGCCTACTCTGTTGTGAATTTAATTCTCCTGCTTATTTGGGAAAGTCTAGGTGATGGCTTAGGACTATGTAGCAGAGTAAAATGTTGACTCCAGTAGTGCTCCTAGTCGAGTGCTCGGTTGCATAGAAATTTGTGTAGATTAGACTTCTCTTTATACTTATGGTTTTATAATTTTTTTCTATTAGTGTAAATGTTGTTTACTCTACTCAAATGGTGAATCCGGTGGAATCAAACGGTAGCATAGGGATGTGTGTAAACGATCGCTAGACTCGTATTGCTTGAGTCGGGAGAAAGGAGAATCTTTCTCGGTGGCTAGAACTTGCCCCAAGCGATTCTTGAAGCATTGGCATAGGATAATTCTAGTGCGTGAGAATGACGTAGGCCATCATTTTGGCCCGGTTGAGCCTTTGTGCCCACTCCTATCGCTTTATCCTCGTTAGCCCAGTTGTGCCTACCCTTTCTTTGATTCAGCCCCACTGTTGTCTCACCAAAGCCTAAACGCCAATCCTAGTCGCACACCCAAATCTGAGCTTTAGTTGTAGTTTTATTTACATTGTGGGGGGCGTTGATTGTGGTGTTTATTATGTGAATCTGTGGATATGCTCATTTGAAAATTTTGCTGAAAGAAAAAAAAAAGAGACAAGAAAAAGAAGATAGAAAGAAAAAAAAATGAAAAGGAAAAGAGAAAAAAAAAAGAAAAATGAGTTTTATTGAAAAATCATGTAGAAAAATTATGTATTGGGAGTAGGTGGTGCACACACCTATGTTGCAAAAGTCCAAGTCTGGGGGTGTGGTGCACTTGCATTCGATTTTGGTGCGTGGGTAGTTATATTAAAGCTCATTTGGGTTGCGTGTTATAAGCCCTCTTGTTTATCATTGTTTACCTCACCGTAACCCAAGCCTCAATTAAAACCTAAAAGTCCTACCGACTCACGCTATGGACCAATCTAGTGTCGTGGAGAGAATGTGACCGGGTGAGCCTCTGGTCGCTGACACCGATGGATTTCGGTGGAGTTTGTCAGGCACCCCAATCTTGAGCAATGCTCATCTCAGCGCTTAGTTTACTTTCTCCGTATGCATGACCGGATGATTCACCGTAGTTCACCATTTTGAGTGGTTGTAATATGCTTTTACTCTTTTAGAAATATATAAACTGTTTTTATAATCAGAAATCTTTTCTACTATTTTTCTTATGCACGTGAGCATGCGACTTCGCATGGTACTCTGTATTGTAATCTTAAGCCATCTACTTTTCTTTCCTCGTTCGCTTAGAATTTGTTTGCTCGGGACGCGCAAACAGGTAAGTCTGGGGGTGTGATGAGTCCTGATCGTATACACATTTATGGACTCATCTGGGCCGATTTCCTAGTTTATGCACTACACTTTAGGCATGTTTTCGCTCATATTTGTTATTCCATGCTATGTGCACATCTAGGCCCATTTTTGGTGTTATATCATGTTTTTCATCTTTAGTAGTTTTCATGCGCTGTTAAGTGCCACTTTCAGTGGCTGGATTTGTGGATATGCTGGAACAGCAGTCGTGAAGGTGTTCCCGGTACAATTCTGTACAGGAACACTGCGCACGATCACTGGTTCTAGTGCGCACGACCACTGGTCGTGCGCCACTGATCGTGCGCACTTAACGCCTTTTTTATGAGTTCTGTCTGGCTTATCGCACGACCACTTACGACAGTGCGCACGACCACTGGTCGTGCGCCATTGGTCGTGCGAACATTGTATTTTATAATTTCTGACCTTGCAGGCTCCGCCAAGGCAGAGCGCACGATCACCAAATTCTAGTGCGCACGACCACTGGTCATGCGCCACTGATCGTGCGCACTGTTTATTCCAGCGCCTATAAATAGCCCTGCTCGCGATTTAGGTTAGAGGGCTCGCCGTTTTTCTGCCCGACTCCGCCGTTTAGCCCTTTTCCGCTGGTTCTCCTCCCCCCTAGGCCTCCTCCATCATCCACGAGCTTCAAGGAGGAGATTCCACGCATCTTCATCGCCAAGCAAGGAGTTCTTCGCATTAGACGTGGCCGGATGGTAAAGCGCTGGAGAAGACGGGTCCATTGGGAGGTGTGACAGCCCTCCTCTACCCCGGACGCAGTTGGGACCGAGCTAGGACGTGGATTGACAACCCAACGATTCCTACCGTGAATCTACAACGAGACTCCGGATTCGGTCGTATCTCTTGCCTTTTTCTTCTACTTGTGTGGTTGTAGTTGTTTGTAATCTCTATATTTAGATGATGAATGCTATGAACTATGTGTATTCTTGTTTATTTCATGTTTATAGAATTATTTAGTTCATATGTGTTAATGAGGTGCGCCCCCATCCATTTTCCACCCATCCCGCCATCACATCCGGTGCCGCACTAGCAATTGCTAGTGGCGTGCTTGTCGACGAGGTGCACGCGACCCTCATCCGTATGTCTACTCTTCCATCCGCCTATCGAAGCGTGGCATAGCGGCCCGTGTATTCCATCCCGCCTAACGAAGCAGCGCGCTCAAGGCCTTCATAGTTCGATCCGCTTGCCTACTCGTCCATCTGCCCTTGCGACGCAGCGCGCTCAAGGCCTCCCTAGTCCCCATTCCGCCAAGCGAAGCACTGCATAGCGGCATTGCATAGGAGTAGTTGATAGCTTTTGCTTTATTTCCACAATCCAAAATCCCCGTTTCCGCATCCATCCGCTCGAAAGGACTTCAATCTCAAGTCCTTCCTCGATAATAAACTCCACCTTACTGTGTTCCTTTGAGATCGATACTTGGGGATTCATTCCCATTTTATATTACTTGAACGATCGGTACACTGCCGTTTCGTGCCGCAGTCTTACTACCGCCTATAGCGGAGTGCTAAGATTTGCGCCATCATTGACCTGATACGTCCCCCCTCCACCGGCATGACTTAGCCCGGCGGAGGGTCTCTAGTCAGGGATTTTGAACCTGGATATTCTTCCAGAACCCCTTTCCCATTCATAGTTCTTACCTATTACAACTTACCTACGCTATGCCCCTTTGGGCATCCTGTTACACCTCGCCCTTTTCTGGGCCCCTCCTTACATCTCGCCCCTATCCGGGCACTTCACCACACTTCACCCCTATCTGGGCACGCCGTTACATCTCGCCCCTCCCTGGGCATTTCCTTACACCTCGCCCATTCCGGGCTCACTCTGCTGCCTGCTCCTTGGCCATCTTTGTCATCACTTCTTCCACTTCTTCGGCTGCTTGCATCCATCCGATCGTGTTAACTGTAGTAACAAAACACTGATACGCCTCCCGGGGATCTCCCCTGACTCTCACCTGGAGTTCTCCGGAGTTGTACTTCAAGCATTGGTGGTAGGAGGACGGCACGCACTTGTACGCGCTGATTAGGGGACGTCCGAAGATGGCGTTGTAACTGCTCGGCGCATCCATGATGACGAACCGGCAGTTCTTTGAAGTTCCCCCCAGGGTGACGAGGAGTTCGACTGCCCCCTCCACCTCCTTCCTCTCCCCGGAGAATCCGAAAAGTGGCCCATCCGATGCTAGCACTCGCTTTGCGTCAACCTTCATTCCTTCAAAAGCCTTCTTGAAGACCACGTTCACCGAGCTCCCGTTGTCGACTAGGATCCGGGAGACGGTGAAGTTCTCGATCACCGCCTTGATGACCAGCGCGTCGCAGAAGGGGTCCTCATTGGCCGGCAGGTCTTGGGTTGAGAAGGTGATCTTCTCGCTTGAGGACGGGGATCGGGAAGTCGAGGCGATGCTCCGACGGTATATGGCGTGGAGGCTCCCCTTCCGGGTGGCCTCCTTGCCCGCTCCCCCGTGGATGACCCCGATCCCTCCCAGGGCCCCTACATCGGCCCTCTCTTCACATGGATCATCCTCTTCCTTGTCCTTCCCCTTCTCCCCCGCCCGTGGTCCTTCCAGGCACAACTGCTTTCCCCTTGCTGGGGCTCTTCCTCCTTCCCTCATCTCGAGGAACTCCGGGCAAGCTGCGGTTGCGTGACCCTCCTGCTGGTGGAAGTCGCAGTATAGCAGTGCCAGCTCGCCCCTCGGCTTCTCCCAATGCTCCTTAGTCCTTCCGCCTCTCTTCCGGCCGATGGCCATGGCTTGCAGGGGCTGGACTTGCAGCGGCCCCGAGTTCTGTTGCCACCCTGCTGGGTGGAACCGCCCGTGTCTCCCCTGATAACCTCCTCCTTGGAAGTGGCCCCTTCCTTGGCCCTGAGGGGAACCAACCTGTGACCTCCAAGCTGGTCGGGCGGCTGTCGGTTGCGACTTCCAGCCTTGCTCCTGCCCAACGGGAGGTCCCTGTTGTTCTTGACTCCTCACTTCCTCCTTCTTCCCTCCACGCTCTCTCCTTTCCTCCTCAGCTAATCTAGCCACGAACTCTTGATTGGTAGCCTCACACTCGGTCTCACGATCAGCACGCTTCATCAGCTCTTCGAAAGACAGGGGAGGGTCCCGAGTCAGACTCATCCGAAACAGCCCAGGCTGCAGCCCAAGGGTGAAGGCTAGCTGCAGGGTGTGTCCGGGCACCTCGACGACAAGAAGGACTTCCGCCTGGAACCTATCCATGTAACTCGCCAGCGTCTCCCCTGGCTTTTGCCTGACTGCGAACAAGGCCTCCATGCTCTTCCTCCTCTTCTTTGAGGTAGAGAACCTTAACAAGAAACTTCGACGCAGATTTTCGAAGCGGTAGATGGTTCCCGCCAGAAGCGAGTGGAACCAATCCCTCGCCTTTCCTTGGAACGTGACGGCAAAAAGCCTGCACATGAAAGCGTCCGACATTTGCCTGATCGTGGTCATGTCCTCGAACCACTGAAGATGCTGGAGAGGATCGCTATCCCCCTCGTAGTAGGACATGGCAGGGTCGGGAAACCCATCCGGAACGGGGGCTGACATGACCAGCTCGCAGAAAGGGCTCCTCCATTCTTCCTGGCTGGGCGGAGGTGCTCCCATCACTTCCCCGCCGGGGCAGCTGGTCCGGGGCGAACCGTTGAAGAGCACTCGCGCCTGGAGGCTCAAGCCCTCCTCCGAGGCTGGCCCCTTCTCTTGCTGACTGCTTCTCACTTCCACTAGGGGGAGTGAGGGGATCCTAGGTGCAGGTGGTGTTGAGCATTCGTCGCGAGCGGAGGATGCGGCCTGCATGAACTCCAGGATCCTCTTGCTGAATTCGTCGAAGTCGCTCTTCTTCACATACTCGCAAGGTGGAGGCGGGTCTCCCAACTCGTCGCTTCCAGCCATGGGACTTGGCTCAGAGGTTTCCGAACTAGTCACTTCCACGCTTACCGCACCAGAATGTTGAAACCAGTTTCCCGGTTTCAGCGTTCGAAAGGGGGTTGCGACTAACCCTTACTTGTTCTAAGCCTAGACCCTTGACCGGTCACTAAGAACTGAAAGAGTTGGACTTGTTGAACACTCGAATCCACAAATGGACCCCTTAAGCTGCAGCGCGGAGGTCCCACTACATACCCGGAAGATCTTAGAGCGCTTCCCCTCCCAAGCCAATGCTGAGCCTGGGCACCTTAGAGGGCACTAAGAACCACCTCACTGTCAGCTGAAGCATGACAAGGGAGGGGAGGTGCTTGCTCACAAGATCACGCGAGGGAGGGGGTAGTCACCAACCCTTCCCAAGGTGCCCATGGGGTTCTATTTATAGACTTCCCAAAAATGGACTGCGAATAGCAAAAATCCTGCTATTCGCAGTCCAACCATGACCACCACCGATCACGCGTAAAGGGGGCGAGTGGGACTCGAGGTGTCCATCCCCCCCCCCCCCCCCCTCACAGGAGGTCACACTGACCTCCCGACCTACACCGGGCGAGTGGGAGGCCCCTCCAACTCGCCCAAAGGGGGCGGCGAGTGGGAGGCTCCTCCCACTCGCCGGCCCGGCGAGTGGGAGGGCTGCTCCCACTCGTCCGGCGAGTGGGAGGCCCCTCCCACTCGCTCGGCGAGTGGGAGGGCTGCTCCCACTCGCCCGACGAGTGGGAGGGCTGCTCCCACTCGCCCGGATGAGTGAGGGAAAATCTCTCACTCCCTTCGTGACCTCTTCGCGCGATCGTTTTGCTCGCCTCGGCCATTTTCGTTGTCTAGGCTTCGTCCGGGTCGGGTCACACCGATTCGAGAAATATGAGGGTTGTACAATATGTACACACATGATTTGAAAAGAAATTTAAATGTTCATGCACTCATGTCATAGTACAAGAGTCAATAGGATGATGATGCATCATCCTAAATTTAATCATTGCATGCATCATTTATGAAATTCCAGAGCAAGGTAACAACAATAGCAGGCCGTTTTCTTTCCTGTTCCGAATTGATCTGGGATATTTCCGAGTCTGTTTGGCTTAAGCGTCTTAAACCTATTTCTGATTGGATGTCCATCTATCTTGTAGACATGTCTTGTAGGAGAGCGACGCGGTCGAGTTTGCTAGCTTAGGTGTCTTAAGCTAGGTCTTCATGAGTCACTGTTTGTATTTGTAGAAGATGACCCCGAAGAGTTTTGCAATGGGGGCAATTTCCCAGTTTGAGGGTGAGTCTTCGGATTCTCATATCGAAGCGATACTAGATGAACTGCGTCAGAGCATTGAAACAATGTCAAGGCAGGTGTTTGTAATGCAAACGCAGTTGCAGGCATTGCCTACTGCCACCTTGAGGCAGCAGCATGGTGTGCAGTTTCCTGTGTTGGTTGAATACCAGAGTGAGATCGGTAATCGAATAGATTCGCTCCTGAGTTGATAGCTGCTGAGGAGTGCAAGGTCAGAAATTTCTTGGGTGATCCTTAAGGTAACATCCAACAGTTTGCTAACGCCTACCAATCCGAGACTGATGCGAAAGCAGTTGAAGCTGCCTTGAAGTTTGAGGCTATTGGAAATGCCAAAGATCGCGGTATGTCCTCGTTACAGGAAAAGAGAAAGGTTGGGGATGGCGAAAGCCTATGGGCATCTGGCCTCACCCCCAAGGAAAGGACGGGAGAAAGCGTGTAATTTCTGTGGCCGGTCAGGCCATTCCCTCAGAAATTGTTTCAAGAAACTAGAAGCTCAGAGGTAGCAACAGGTAATCATAATTCGAGACGCACCTAAAAGTGATTTGGGTTGCACTGCAAGTAATAAAGAGGGGCTCGATGAGATCTGGTGTCGGATGAAGGGAAGGATAAACTGATCGTGGTGAGCGAGGGAGAAGTTCAGTCTTCAACCCTGGTGATCTTAGGTTAGATTCGGATTCAGTTAATAGTTCCTCGCTATCTCGATTTCTGTTCAGCTGGCTATGCGTGCTATTTTTAGGGAAGTTAAGATAATTAACCGATGAGCACGCGTTCTTTTGATTTTGGTGTTATCCACTTGTTCGTGGCTAGGATCTTTGTAATGGTCATTTCTTGACTCCCGATCGAGTTAGTGATTTGTTTCGTGCTAAGTTTTCGCTCGGGTGACACGGTGGTGTTGAACCATTCCTTGGGTTTGATTTCTATAGTATGTCGATTGAAAGTGCTAGATTTGGAAGATGTTAGTATGATTTCTTGGGCATGGATTGGAGATCTAGTTTGGCGTTGTAGACCGGTGAGAGGATAAGCGCCTGGTCTTCTTGTTGGATATTGACCAACCCTTGAGTGTTGGATTCCCGTATCAAGATTCTCTGGTTATTTCTGCGGTTCGTGCTCGTCAATCCTTAGAGTATGGCAGTGAGTCTTTTCTCGTCTCCGTTTCTGTTCTAGAAAAATGTTCTCATTGTGCCGCGCTTTCTGTTGTGTGAGATCTTCAAATGTTTCTCCGGCTAGTCTTCTCGGTCTTCCCCTTGAGAAAAAAGCGGAGTTTGTTTTTTAAGGTCTTGAGCCAGATACTTGTCTTTTTGCGGGGGCACCTTGTCGCATGGCCCTGCGTGAGCTAGAAGAATGTTTCTAGAAGATTATGAGCAAATTAAGCATAGTTGAATGAGGTGACTATCGAGATAAATGCTCATCACCTCGAATAGATGATTTGCTTAATCAGTTGCGAGATGGATCCGTGTTCTCGGAGATCGGTCTCCGTATAGACTTTTGTCTATAAAGGATTCGTGAGTCGGATGTTCCATGGACTGCCTGTTCGTTCCCGTTATGGGCTTTACTTTGAGATCTTAGTGACGACCTTTGATTTAGCTAATGTCTCCTCTGCCTTCATGAATTCGATGATTAGAATGTTAACAGAATTTTCAGACCATCTTGTGGTCGTCCTTAGAAGTGGTGTTGATACACTCTAAGAGTGCAGAGGATCGTGCTGAGCATTTGTGATTTGGTGCGGCCTACGTTGTGAGAGCGCAAGTTCGTTTGCTAAGATGAGCAAGTACAAGTTTTGGATGTCTTTAGTTACCTATTTGGGTCATGTTATTAATGAGGATGAGTTTTCGACGGACCCAGTATAGATCGTCGAGTGATTGATTGGGAAGAGATTTACAATATCCGAGAGAATAGGGAATTTTGTAGGGTTGGCAGGATGATATAGAAGGCTTGTGTAATGATTCCTGTGATTATTTGCGTCTTTGGTAGGGTTTATGTAGGAGAATCTAATTTTTTGTTCGGGGTGACTAGTGCGAAGGAGCCTTTCAGGAATTGAAGAGAAGATTGAGCACTGCTCTATCTTTGGATCATATCTACCGAAGGAGTGGTGCACTGTTTATGTGGATAAGTTGTACGTTGAGCCCAGGTATGTCTCGAGAAAAAAAAAAAGGTGATCGCATATGGTTTGAGGCAATCGAAGATTCATGAAGCGAATTTTCATGCACGTGATTTGGAATTTACCCCAGTAATCTAGGTATTGTGCCTTGGAGATTATTTTGGTACGAGGTATTGTGTAAGGTTTACGGACCATAAGAATTGAAGCATATCTTCGCTCATAAGGAGTTGATTCTGCGCCAGAGAAAATGAATAAAATATATTGCGAATTCTGGCATTGGCATTCGTTACCACCCAGATTCCACTAGGATGTATAGAAATTTGAAACATATTGTTCGCTGGTATTAGTTTAGTTATCGGTTTGATGAGGTTTTTCCGAAGACACAAATTGTGTGAGCTATCGTGAATAAATAGATAAAATATGTCCTTAAGTTTGGAGTCAGATCGAAACCCCAGGATTTGTTTTTATTATGTCGCGTATCTAGATGAGTTTGGTAGAAGCTTCAAGGTCTGAAAGTTAATCCGATCGTGGAAGATATGATCAGATGTTACACATTGGAGCATGGTGGAGCTTGGGATAAGCGTCTTGGATTGATGTAATTTGCCTACAATAACAGTTATCAGGAAAGTGTTGTTATTGGCAATCTCACTATTCATTGCTTGTTGTTTGGGTTAAGCTCTAGGAAATTTCATCTATTAGCTCCAGGAAATTTCATTCATTAGAAAAATTCATCATTTTGGGGTATGGAGGCTGGTTGGGTTTATGCTCCAGGAATTATATTCGTTAGAAGTATCACCATCTTGGGTTATAGTGGTTGTTTGGAATTTACACACATAAACCTCATCATTTTGGAATGTGTTGGCTGTTGGTGGTGGTTAGTTTACCCTTCTTGAAATTTTATACTTAAAGTTATGCTCAGGGGTTGCTATGATTAATCAATTGGGAGTTTAAGTCTCTATATGGGAGGCGTAGCCGGACCCCTTGTTTTGGGCCGAGGTTGGTGAGAGTCCGTTGTTAGGCCCAGAAGCTTTGGAAGAGATGAGCGTTGCTGTGACTCATATCTGCGAAAAGCTTCGCATTGCTCAGGAGCGGTATGAGAAGTATGCTAATCAGAGAAGGATGGATCTGAAGTTCATTGTTGGGGACTTGGTGTTCTTGAAAGCTTCTCCGATGCCGGGCGTTAAGAGATTTGGAAGGAACCACAAGTTGGACCCCCGGTATGTGGGACCTTTCCAGGTTGTTGAGCGCGTCGGAGTGTCAGCTTTAGATTGGGTTTACCTCCTTCCTTTCCTAATGTTCACGATGTGTTTCATTGAGTCAGTTAAGGAAGTGTGTCCGCAGCAATCGTCAAGTTCTAAAATTCGGTGCCTCAGTTTCAGCCTAATTTGTCTTATGTTGAGGAACCTGTCCGTATTTTAGAGACTCAAGAGCGTGTGTTGCGGAGGAAATCTATTCCAATGGTAAAAGTTCTTTAGCGGAGTCATGACGTCGAGAGCGCAACATGGGAGCTGGAATCAGCTATGCGGGAGTTTCATCCTCACCTCTTCTTTTAATTGGCTCAGGTAAAATCTTTTTTTTTTCTGCACCATTATTTGTCCAAATGTTGTTTCCTGGACCATTTATTTGACCAAATGTTGTTTCCTTCACCATTATTTGTCCAAATGTTGTTTCCTGCACCATTTATTTGTCCAAATGTTGTCTCCTGCACCATTTGTTTTGTCCAAATGTTATTTCCTGCTTATGCGTCAAGTTTCGGGACGAAACTTTCTTTTAGGGGGAGTGACTGTAACGCCCCTGATTTTTCCGATATTTTATTAATTCAGTGGTGGTGTGTTTTTGACGTCGGAGCGTTACTTTTAACATCGAGTTAGCGGCGCGTCGCCGTCTGCGCATTTTCGCATCCGTTTGGGTCAAGTCAACCAATTTTTGAGACGACCCGGAATTGGAAATGTTTACGTTAGAAAATTAGATTATTTAATTTTAGACTTGTCTGTCAAGTTTCGTCGCGATCCGAGCCATATTGGAGCCTCGGCGCATTTAGAAGTTTTGTATGTATTTAAAGTTCGCCATAACTTCGGCCATTTATATCACGAGAACGGCACGTCGGATTTTGATTCCGACTTCACCGTTGGATTCGTAGCGCCGCCGTTCACCTAAGGCGAAATTTTCGCTGGGTTCGGCGTTCGTTTAGATTTTAGTGATAATATAATAATAATAATATTATTATAAAAATTATATATATAAATATATACATGCATGTGCCGTTCATCGTTCGACGAATGAGGTAATAATATTATTATTAATATTATAAAGTTTATATATACATATATATGCATATTCATGCATGCAGCTCTCGACAAATCAGCCCCCTTTCCATTCGTCGATCCCCCCCCCCCCCCCCCCCCCCCCACTCCGCTCGACAAATCAGCCCCCTTTCCATTCGTCGATCCCCCCTCCACTCCGCTCGACAAATTTGCCGCTCGACAAAAGCAGCGCCAATCGACAAAAATAAGCAACGTTCGACAAATCTGTCGTTCGTCAAATCTCTCCCGTTCGACTTTAGCCCTTCTATTATTAATAATAATAATGATATTATTATTATTATTATTAAATTATGTTTTGCTACATAAAAAGAAAACGAACCCTGCCCCTTTCTTCTTCCTCATTCTGTCCGAACCAGAGAAAAAAATGAGTGACGGGGGCGGCGTTTTCTTGAATCTTCCGGTCGCCGCCGACGGAGCTCCGGTGGTCAAAATCGCGAGCCGAGCATAGATTTGGAAAGCTCTCGATGAGAGTTTCGTCCTCGTGGTAATATCCTTCCATTTCGTGAAACTTTTTCGTTAGGTCTTTTGTCCCCTAACCTCTTTTATCCCGATCTCTTGTAGATCTTGACTCCTGCCGCCTTCTCTTACCCCGATCTACAACGTGGAGCGATTCAGAAAGTTTTTCCAGCAAAACCTTAGGCAAGTGGTGATCTTGCTCTTTCTCTTTGCTAAAACCCCTTTTTCCTGCCTTTGCTTCCAGTTTTTGGTATTATGCAGAGTTATATCATCTGCTTCACTTTTGCCTTTTCCCCTTCTTCTCAATATAATTTTGCTCATCTTGTTAACCAAAAAAATGCTACCTTATGTTCTGATGGGCTTCGCCCCCTTTTCCTTTGAAAGAAATATGAAAAATGTGAATCTGTTGGAGGTCATACACGATGTTGGTGGTGCCACCGATGCGATGCTCTTTTTAATATAATAATTCTGTTGGAGGTCGTACACGATGTTGGCGGTGCCACCGGTGCGATGCTCTTTTAAATTAATAAATTCTGTTGGAGGTCGTACACGATGTTGGCGGTGCCACCGGTGCGGTGCTCTAAGGGTCGTGACGATGCGTGATGGAATTATCCTCGCACCGCTTCTCCTTTTTCTGATGAGCTGATCAGTCTCTATAATTCTGAACAAGAGTAACATGATTAATAATTTGAAAGTTGATGGTTATCTGCTTGTGGCGAGTTTTGACCTTGCCTGTTTTCACACCTTTGTTTTGTGAGTGTTTTTCTGCTGAATATCAGTTACTTTTGCTGTTTCTTTTTCCTGTTGATTATCATGTTTCCTTTTTCCTGATGATTATTTATGGCTAGTGTTGTCGTCACTAATCCTTGCAGCTTCTGTTTCCCTCCGGTCTCGCAGAGGTTTGCTTACTTTCTTGTTTTCTGCACCACTTATAACTTGCTTCTGAGGTGTTCTTTCTTTGAATGCCTCAGGTTCTGGGTAGTAGCAGCTGTTAGTGCGGAGTTGCTTTAGTTGCCGTCTTCTGACTCTCTTGAGGTAGGGTATTCTGTGGACTTGTCTGCCCATGGGTTCGCGTCAGGTGTTGACGCCCGTGGTGCCGTGTGGTTAGACTTTTGTTTCTCTGCTGCTGTTACTTGTTATTTACTTTTGAACACTTGTTCTGGAATAGTTAGATGTGGGTTGGCTTATAGCCCCTTGCTTAGATATGCTAAGGTAATTGTAGCATTGCATATCATGATTTGAAATGTTAATCTCACTACTTTCTGCGCGTGATAAATCTACTTTTATATATAGTAAATCCACACATTCGATCATGCAAGGTGCACCTCACTTGGTCTTCATGTACACTTGGGCCACTAAGTAAGTAAATCAAGTATTTTTCCGCTGCGTAAAACTATATTTTAAAAGCGTGGACTAGTTGATCCACCTAGCCGAGGGACGTGACTTGTTAATTTTCTTCATAAATTATATTTGAATCGTCTTGTGTTAATATAAATTATTGCTTGAACTACGAAGAAGGATGAGTTGCCTTAACGTCAGTAGACGTCCCCTACGTGACGTGGCATCGCAATGCGTAGCTTTCCCTACTCTGATAGCATTTTAAATGTTGGGAAAATGCAGGTTGTGACAGTTGGTATCAGAGCTAGGTTCTGTGAAAAAGATAGTTTGGTGGTTTGGAGTGTGAGCCAAACGACCACTATCCTAAGTAGAACCTCATAAGATCATTTCATTGTATACACACACCGATATGTCATCAGTATGTCTTGACCGAAGCATGATCACTACACTCATAGCATGATAAGAAGTATACGGGGCATATTATGTAGTATGGGATGCATAATATGTGTTCATACATGGATCCACCATAACTGGCAACATGTGACGGTTATGTAGTATGGGATGCATAACCACCATTACATGGATGCCCATTAACACGTTTTCTTTTTTTGTTACATGTAATGTTATGTAGTATGGGATGCATAACATTACATGTGTACGCCGCTCATATGCATTAAGGCCTCTTTCTAGAATGCATAACACTGTATGCATTCATATCATCGCATAAGCACGCGTGCCAAGTTAAAGACATACCAGATGACATATGTACACAGGATTTGAAAAGAAATTTAAATGTTCATGCACTCATGTCATAGCACAAGAGTCAATAGGATGATGGTGCATCATCCTAAGTTTAATCATTGCATCATTTCATGAAATTCCAGAGCAAGGTAACAGCAATAGCAGGTCCTTTTCTTTCCTGTTCCGAATTGATCCAGGATATTTCCGAGTCTGTTTGGCTTAAGCGTCTTAAGCCTATTTCTGATTGAATGTCCATCTATCTTGTAGACATGTCTCGTAGGAGAGCGACGCAGTCGAGTTTGCTTGCTTATGTGTCTTAAGCTAGGTCTTGATGAGTCGCTGTTTGTATTTGTAGAAGATGACCCCGAAGAGTTTTGCAATGGGGGCGATTTCCCAATTTGAGGGTGAGTCTTCGGATTCTCATATCGAAGCGATACTAGATGAACTGCGTCAGAGCATTTAAACAATGTCAAGGCAGGTGTTTGTAATGCAAATGTAGTTGTAGGCATTGCTTACTTCCACCTTGAGGCAGCAGCCTGGTGTGCAGTTTCCTGTGTTGGTTGAATACCAGATTGAGATCGGTAAATCGAATAGCTTCGCTCCTGAGTTGATAGCTGCTGAGGAGTGCAAGGTCAGAAATTTCTTGGGTGATCCTCAGGGTAACATCCAACAGTTTTCTAACGCCTACCAATCTGAGACTGATGTGAAAGCAGTTGAAGCTGCCTTGAAGTTTGAGGCTATTGGAAATGCCAAAGATCGCGGTATGTCCTCGTTACAGGAAAAGAGAAAGGTTGGGGATGGCGAAAGCCTATGGGCATCTGGCCCCACCCCCAAGGAAAGGACGGGAGAAAACGTGTAGTTTCTGTGGCTGGTCAGGCCATTCCCTCGGAAAATGTTTCAAGAAACTAGAAGCTCAGAGGCAGCAACGGGTAATCATAATTCAAGACGCACCTAAAAGTGATTTGGGTTGCACTGCAAGTAATAAAGAGGGGCTCGATGAGATCCGGTGTCTGATGAAGGGAAGGATAAACTGATCGTGGTGAGCGAGGGAGAAGCTCAGTCTTCAACCTTGGTGATCTTAGGTTAGATTCGGATTCAGTTAATAGTTCCTCGCTATCTCAATTTCTGTTCAGCTGCCTATGCGTGCGATTTTTAGGGAAGTTAAGATAATTAACCGATGAGCACGCGTTCTTTTGATTTTGGTGTTATCCACTTGTTCGTGGCTAGGATCTTTGTAATGGTCATTTCTTGACTCCCGATCGAGTTAGTGATTTGTTTCGTGCTAAGTTTTCCCTCGGGTGACTCAGTGGTGTTGAACCATTCCTTGGGTTTGATTTCTATAGTATGTCGATTGAAAGTGCCAGATTTGGAAGATGTTAGTATGATTTCTTGGGCATGGATTGGAGATCTAGTTTGGCGTTGTAGACCGATGAGAGGATAAGCGCCTGGACTTCTCGTTGGATATTGACCAACCCTTGAGTGTTGGATTCCCGTATCAAGATTCTCCGGTTATTTCTGTGGTTCGTGCTCGTCAATCCTTAGAGTCTGGCAGCGAGTCTTTTCTCATCTCTGTTTCAGTTCTAGAAAAATGCTCTCATTGTGCCGCACTTTCTGTTGTGTGAGAGCTTCAAATGTTTCTCCGGCTAGTCTTCTCAGTCTTCCCCTTGAGAAAAAAGCGGAGTTTGTTTTAAGGTCTTGAGCCAGATACTTGTCTTTTTGCGAGGTCACCTTGTCGAATGGCCCTGCGTGAGCTAGAAGAATGTTTCTAGAAGATTATGAGCAAATTGAGCATAGTTGAATGAGGTGACTATCGAGATAAATGTTCATCACCTCGAATAGATGATTTGCTTAATCAGTTGCGAGATGGATCCGTGTTCTCGGAGATCAGCCTCAGTATAGACTTTTGTCTGTAAAGGATCTGTGAGTCAGATGTTCCATGGACTGCCTGTTCGTTCCCGTTATGGGCTTTACTTTGAGGTCTTAGTGGCGACCTTTGATTTAGCTAATGTCTCCTCTACCTTCATGAATTCGATGAATAGAATGTTAACAGAATTTTCAGACCATCTTGTGGCCGTCCTTAGAAGTGGTGTTGATAAACTCTAAGAGTGCAGAGGATCGTGCTGAGCATTTGTGATTGGGTGCGGTCTACGTTGTGAGAGCGCAAGTTAATTTGCCAAAGTGAGCAAGTACAAGTTTTGGATGTCTTTAGTTACCTATTTGGGTCATGTTATTAATGAGGATGAGTTTTCGACGGACCCAGTATAGATTGTTGAGTGATTGATTGGGAAGAGATTTACAACATCCGAGAGAATAGGGAATTTTGTAGGGTTGGCAGGATGATATAGAAGGCTTCTGTAATGATTCCTGTGATTATTTGCATCTTTGGTAAGGTTTATGTAGGAGAATCCAATTTTTTGTTCGGGGTGACTAGTGCGAAGGAGCCTTTCAGGAATTGAAGAGAAGATTGAGCACTGCTCCATCTTTGGATCATATCTACCGAAGGAGTGGTGCACTGCTTATGTGGATAAGTTGTACGTTGATCCCAGGTATGTCTCGAGAAAAAAAAGGTGATCGCATATGGTTTGAGGCAATCGAAGATTCATGAAGCGAATTTTCATGCGCGTGATTTGGAATTTACCCCAGTAATTTAGGTATTGAGCCTTGGAGATTATTTTTGTACGAGGTATTGTGTAAGGTTTATGGACCATAAGAATTGAAGCATATCTTCGCTCAGAAGGAGTTGATTCTGTGCCAGAGAAAATGAATAAAATATATTGCGAATTCTGGCATTGGCATTCGTTACCACCCGGATTCCACTAGGATGTATAGAAATTTGAAACATATTGTTCACTGGTATTAGTTTAGTTATCCGTTTGATGAGATTTTTCCGAAGACACAAATTGTGTGAGCTTTCGTGAATAAATGGATAAAATATGTCTTTAAGTTTGGAGTCAGATCGAAACCCCAGGATTTGTTTTTTTTATGTCGCATATGTAGATGAGTTTGGTAGAAGCTTCAGGGTTTGAAAGTTAATCCGATCGTGGAAGATATGATCAGATGTTACACATTGGAGCATGGTGGAGCTTGGGATAAGCGTTTTAGATTGATGGAATTTGCCTACAATAGCAGTTATTAGGAAAGTGTTGTTATTGGCAATCTCACTATTCATTGCTTGTCTTTTGGGTTAAGCTCTAGGAAATTTCATCTATTAGCTCCAGGAAATTTCATTCATTAAAAAAATTCATCATTTTGGGGTATGGAGGCTGGCTTGGTTTATGCTCCAGAAATTATATTCGTTAGAAGTATCACCATCTTGGGTTATAGTGGTTGTTTGGAATTTACACACATAAACCTCAACATTTTGGAATGTGTTGGCTGTTGGTGGTGGTTGGTTTATCCTTCCTGAAATTTTATACTTAATGTTATGCTCAGGGGTTGCTATGCTTAATCAGTTGGGAGTTTAAGTCTCTATATGGGAGGCATAGCCGGACTCCCTTATTTTGGGCTGATGTTGGTGAGAGTCCGTTGTTAGGCCCAGAAGCTTTGGAAGAGATGAGTGTAGTTGTGACTCATATCCGCGAGAAGCTTCGCATTGCTCAGGAGCGGTATGAGAAGTATGCTAATCGAAGAAGGATGGATCTGAAGTTCGTTGTTGGGGACTTGGTGTTCTTGAAAGTTTCTCCGATGCCGGGCGTTAAGAGATTTGGAAGGAACCACAAGTTGGACCCCCGGTATGTGGCACCTTTCCAGGTTGTTGAGTGCGTCAGAGTGTCAGCTTTAGATTGGGTTTACCTGCTTCCTTCCCTAATGTTCACGATGTGTTTCATGTGAGTCAGTTAAGGAAGTGTTTCCGCAGCAATCGTCAAGTTCTCGATTCGGTGCCTAAGTTTTAGTCTAATTTGTCTTATGTTGAGGAAACTGTCCGTATTTTAGAGACTCCAGAGCGTGTATTGCGGGGGAAATCTATTCCCATGGTAAAAGTTCTTTAGCAGAGTCATGACGTCGAGAGTGCAACATGGGAGCTGGAATCAGCTATGCGGGAGTCTTATCCTCACCTCTTCTTTTAATTGGCTCAGGTAAAATCTTTTTTTTTTCCTGCACCATTATTTGTCCAAATGTTGTTTCCTGCACCATTTATTTGACCAAATGTTGTTTCCTGCACCATTATTTGTCCAAATGTTGTTTTCTGCACCATTTATTTGTCCAAATGTTGTCTCCTGCACCATTTGTTTTGTCCAAATGTTATTTTCTGCTTATGCGTCAAGTTTCGGGATGAAATTTTCTTTTAGGGGGAGTAGCTGTAACGCCCCTGATTTTTCCGGTATTTAATTAATTCAGTGGTGGTGTGTTTTTGACGTCGGGGCGTTACTTTTAACGTCGAGTTAGCGGCGCACCGCCGTTTGCGCGTTTTAGCATCCGTTTGGGTCAAGTCGACCAATTTTTGAGACGACCCGGAATTGGAAATTTTTACGTTAGGAAATTAGATTATTTAATTTTAGACTTGCCTGTCAAGTTTCGTCGCGATCCGAGCCATTTTGGAGCCTCGACGCATTTTAGAAGTTTTGTATGTATTTAAAGTTCGCCGTAACTTCGGCCATTTATATCTCGAGAACGGCAGTCGGATTTTGATTCCGACTTCACCGTTGGATTCGTAGCGCCGCCGTTCACCCCATGTAAAATTTTCGCTGGGTTCGGCATTCGTTTAGATTTTAGTGATAATATAATAATAATATTATTATTATAAAAATTATATATCTATATATACATGCATGTTTCGTTCCTCATTCGACGAATGAGATAATAATATTATTATTAATATTCTAAAGTTTATATATACATATATATGCATATTCATGCATGCAGCGCTCGACAAATCAGCCCCTTTTCCATTCGTCGATCCCCCCCCCCCCCCCCCCCCACTCCGCTCGACAAATCAGCCACCTTTCCATTCGTCGATCCCCCCTCCACTCCGCCCGACAAATCTGCCGCTCGACAAAAGCAGCGCCGCTCGACAAAAATAAGCTCTGTTCGACAAATCTGTCGTTCGTCAAATCTCTCCCGTTTGACTTTAGCCCTTATATTATTAATAATAATAATGATATTATTATTATTATTATTAAATTATGTTATGCTACATAAAAAGAAAACGAACCCAGCCCCTTTCTTCTTCCTCATTCTGTCCGGACCAGAGAGAAAAACGAGCGACGAGGGCGGGGGCGGCATTTTCTTGAATCTTTCGGTCGCCGCCGACGGAGCTCCGGTGGTCAAAATCGCGAGCCGAGCATAGATTCGGAAAGCTCTCGACGAGAGCTTCGACCTCATGGTAATTTCCTTCCATTTCGTGAAACTTTTTCGTTAGGTCTTTTGTTCCCTAACCTCTTTTAGCCCGATCTCTTGTAGATCTTGACTCCTCCCGCCTTCTCTTACCCCGATCTACAACGTGGAGCGATTCAGAAAGTTTTTCCAGCAAAACCTAATGCAAGTGGTGATCTTGCTCTTTCATTTTGCAAAAACCCCTTTTTCCCCCCTTTGCTTCCAGTTTTTGGTATTATGCAGAGTTATATCATCTGCTTCACTTTTGCCTTTTTTCCATCTTCTCAATATAATTTTGCTCATCTTGTTAACCAAAAAAAATGCTACCTTATGTTCTAATGGGCTTCGCCCCCTTTTCCTTTGAAAGAAATATGAAAAATGTGAATCTGTTGGAGGTCATACACGATGTTGGCGGTGCCACCGGTGCGATGCTCTTTTTAATATAATAATTCTGTTGGAGGTCATACACGATGTTAGCGGTGCCACCGGTGCGATGCTCTTTTAAATTAATAAATTCTGTTGGAGGTCATACACGATGTTGGCGGTGCCACCGGTGCGGTGCTCTGAGGGTCGTGACGATGTGTGATGGAATTATCCCCACACGGCTTCTCCTTTTTATGATGAGCTGATCAGTCTCTATAATTCTGAACAAGAGTAACATGATTAATAATTTGAAAGTTGATGGTTATCTGCTTGTGGCGAGTTTTGACCTTGCCTGTTTTCACACCTTCATTTGGTGAGTGTTTTTCTGCTGAATATCAGTTACTTTTGCTGTTTCATTTTCCTGTTGATTATCATGTTTCCTTTTTCCTGATGATTATTTATGGCTAGTGCTGTCGTCACTAATCCTTGCAGCTTCTGTTTCCCTCCGGTCTCGCGGAGGTTTGCTTACTTTCTTGTTTTTTGCACCACTTGTAACTTGCTTCTGAGGTGTTCTTTCTTTGAATGCCTCAGGTTCTGGGCAGTAGCAGGTGTTAGTGCGGAGTTGCTTTAGTTGCCGTCTTCTGATTCTCTTGAGGTAGGGTATTTTGTGGACTTATCGGCCCATGGGTTCGTGTCAGGTGTTGACGCCCGGGGTGCCGTGTGGTTAGACTTTTGTTTCTCTGTTGCTGTTACTTGTTGTTTACTTTTGAACACTTGTTCTGGAATAGTTAGATGTGGGTTGGCTTATAGCCCCTTGCTTAGATATGCTAAGGTAATTGTAGCATTGCATATCATGATTTGAAATGTTAATCTCACTACTTTCTGCGCGTGATAAATCTACTTTTATATATAGTAAATCCACACATTCGATCATGCATGGTGCACCTCACTTGGTCTTCATGTACACTTAGGCCACTAAGTAATTAAATCAAGTATTTTTCTGCTGCGTAAAACTATATTTTAAAAGCGTGGACTAGTTGATCCACCAAGCCGAGGGACGTGACTTGTTAATTTTCTGCATAAATTATATTTGAATCGCCTTGTGTTAATAAAAATAATTGTTTGAACTGCGAAGAAGGATGAGTTGCATCAACGTCAGTAGGCATCCCCTACGTGACGTGGCATCACAACACGTATCTTTCCCTACTCTGATAGCATTTTAAATGTTGGGAAAATGCTGGTTGTGACACCCTCAAGCCTTACAACTCGGACCCGCAAGTCCCAACAGCCTAGGCCCGCAAGCCCCTACTGCCCCCGAGCCCGCAAGCTCGACACTCAGGCCCTCAAGCCCTACAATACGGACCCGCAAGTCCCAACAGCCTAAGCCCGCAATCCCCTACTGCCCCTTAGCCCGCAAGCTCGACAAAATCGCACCCGTAAGTGCACTGCCCTGGCCCTCAAGCCTCACAGCTCTCTAGCCAGGAAGCTAGACGGTGTCGGACCCCCATGTCCACTGCCCTGGCCCTCAAGCCTCACAGATCTCCATCCCTCAAGCTAGACAAATAGGCCCGCAATCCTTTACAAGAGATTACAGTAATAAAATTGTTACTTCTGCCAGATGAAGATTGGCAACTTTAGCCTGTTGAAGATCGGCTCCTTGAGTTTGAAGAAGATGCTTCTAAATCAGATCTTGAGCGCACGGTTCTTCTTCAAATCTTTTCTTAGCCTGATGAGGATTGGCAACATAACAGTCGATGAAGATGACTGCTTCTTCAGAGAGTACTTGATGCTTGCTCTCTATTTGATCTTCTTCTTCTCCGCCGAGAATTCTGTTCTATTGAAGTGTAGCAGCGAGATTCTTTCTTTTTCTTTTCCTTTCTCTTGTTTTTTGACCGATTGATTGATATCGTGTTAGGGCAACCTCTTATCTCTTTTATAAGACTGCGAGGTCCCCAACGGTCTTCTAAAAAAGTGCCTTAAGTGTCAGACGCTCCTTTCCTTAAGAGCACGCGCTGATTAGACAATCAGGCGGCGACATTAAATGCTGACAGCGCATCCGCGACATTTGAATCTGTCTCGACAATATTTCCATTGTTATGAAGTCATGGACAATATCTCGATGACAGGACTTTGTCGATGCCTTGAACTTGGGTAGACCTTCAGTTCTTCTTGCTTCTGCCTCTGAAGTAGATATCAAACGATTCGAGACATTCTGCCGCTTCTGCATATACAACGATATGCAGTCTCTGACTGTGTCATCGAGATCTTCTTTCTCGTTGTCTGTCGTCATAACCATGTTGTTCTCTCGACGACATGAGTGTTGTTACATCGACGCTTCAGCAGCTGCTAGTCTTCAGCTTGTCTTTCTTCAGACGACATGCCTTCTTTACGACGATGTTTGTTCTTTCTCGACGACAAGGCCACTTTGGTGAAGTCGATGATACCGCATCTTCTCTGCGTTCGACGATCTTGCCCAGTCTCAGCGGTCGACGATCTTCCTTCTGAGTTCGACGATCTTGCTTTTGCGTTCGACGAACGCGCCAAGTTTCAGCGGTAGACGATCTTCCTTCTGAGTTCGACGATCTTGCTTCTGTGTTCGACGAACGCGCCAAATCTCAGCGATCGTCGATCTTCCTTCTGAGTTTGTCGATCTTGCTTCTGCGTTCGATGAACGTGCCTAATCTCAGCGGTCGTCGATCTTCCTTCTGAGTTCGACGATCTTGCCGAGTCTCAGCGGTCGACGAACTTCCTTCTGAGTGATGAACAATATTCTTCTTTCTTCATTCTGAGTTCGACGAACTTCATTCTTCTATCCCGTCTCAGTGTTCGATGAACGGTATTCTGCGCTCGACGAATCTTGTCCTTCTTGACGATATATATAGTACTTACAGAAATAGTTAAAGTACTTGACATTTGTCGATCTCTGCAAGCATGAGCTAGATGGAGCATTAAATACAGCTTGCACTTATCATTGAGCTGAGCACTTCTTTAAATCAGGAACATTGCTGGGCATTGTTCCCAATACTATAACCTATACTATATTTGATACGTTACACTTGTCGTTATCGTTTGCAGGCATAGTTTTGCGCATCAAGTTTTTGGCACCGTTGCCGGGGAATTCGGTTGATATTTCGAAAAAATAAATATCTATTAATTTTATCTTTTCTTTTCTTATGTTCTTATTAAGGTGTAACTAAATTCTTGGAAATAATGCTTTGGGCTTGAATTCCCATCACAGCCTCTAGTACCTTGCGAGCCCTCCACTGGGTTGACCTTGGGAAGTACAGGACTAATTTTAAATCACCTAATTTAAAAAATCTACATAAAAAAAATAAAAATAAAAATATAATAAAATATAATAAATGTACTTATCTAAAATTTTTATTTTACCTTTTTATTCCTTTTCCACATCTTTTCCTCTTTTCTATTGGTTTATGACCCGAGGAAACTCTTCAATTAATCTTGAATTTTGTTTTGATCCGGAAATCGAGCGCACCTTGCGGTGACGTCTCCGATTTAGTGATCTACCAATAAATCGCGAAGAGTCAATCATAGAGACTAACGAAGATATAATGGACGACCCCGACCATAATGAGGCTCCGCTATGGACTATGTCCTATTATGCGAGGCTGAATTGGGAGGGAACACAATCTAGTATTATTCGCCCGGCGGTGACGAATAATAATTTTGAAATTAAAATGAGCATCATTCAGATGGTACAACAAACCGTCATTTTCGATGGCTTACCAGATAAAGATCCTAATTTACATTTGTTGAATTTTTGGAAATTTGCGATACATTTAAGATAAATGGCGTCACCGATGATGCCATCTGTTTTGGTTTATTTCCTTTTTCTTTGCGGACTAAGGCCAAGCAGTGGTTGGGTTCTCTTCCTAGAGGTTCCATCACTACATAGGCCGAAATGAAGGAGAAATTTTTAACGAAATATTTTCCTCGGACAAAATCCGCTAAATTATGTACGGACATTCTCTCTTTTACGCAAATAGACTCGGAGTCTCTCTATGACACATAGGAGTGCTTCAAGGTATTATTGCGGAGATGTCCTCACCATGCCCTTCCTTTATGGCAACAAGTTCAAACTTTCTACAATGGTTTGAATCTCCAAACAAGGCAGATGATTGATGCGGCCGCGGGGGGGGGGGGGGGGGGGGGGGGGGGGGGGGGACCCTCAATAACAAAACCCCTTAGGCCGCTCAAGAGCTTTTTAAAGAGATGGCCATGAACACATATCAGTGGAATGCGCCACGAACGCGCCCTAACAAGCCGGCCGGACTCTATGAAGTCGAGGCAACCACTAATTTAGCATTACAAGTAGAAAGATTAACTAAGCAAGTGACAGAGATGTCTGCTTCTTCCGCCACTAATTGGGCTAATAATAATAATAACAAAAATAATAATAATTTCATTCAAGAGCAAGTAGATTACATGGGGAACTCTTATTGTCCTCCTTATAACCCGAATAATAACATTCCATTTAATAATTCTTATAACCCGGGTTTAAGGAACCACCCTAATTTTTCATGGAGCAACCCCAATAATTCTCAGCGTCCACCACAAGTGAATCCTCCCGGATTCGCTCCACCACCACCACACAAGCCCTCTTCATTTGAAGATGCCTTCACCAAATACGTTGCCTCCAATGAGTCCAACATCCGGAATCTATCTGGATCTATTAAAAGCCTGGAAAACCAGATTGGACAGCTCGCCAAAATGCTCTCCGAACGCTAGCAAGGAGCTCTGCCAGGCAATACTGAGCCCAATCCATGGGAGAGCGCCAACGCAATCACCCTCCGTAGCGGAAAGGATGTAAAAAACTTCAAAATTGGTCGAGCCTGAGGTAAACGTTTCAACTCCGCCTCCGCATTTAAATTCTTCTGGTTTAGCTTCGCGCATTATTCAAACGCCTTCTATTCCTTTTCCTTCTAAATTATATAATGAGCGCAACGAGGAGCTGTGCAAAAACTTCATAAATATTTTAAAACAAATTCAAATCAACGTACCATTCTGCGTGGCACTCTCTCAAATGCCTAAATACGCAAAATATCTCAAGGATTTATTGTCAAATAAAAAGAAACTTTAAGATATTTCGTGCATTTCTCTTAGCGCAGAATGTTCGGCGATTGTTTTAAATAAATTGTTAGAAAAATTAATTGATCCGGGACGGTTTTCCATCCCGTGTTTGTTCGGTAATTTATTAATTAAACATGCCTTGGCCGATCTAGGAGCTACCATAATTCGTATGCCATTTTCCTTATTTAAGAAGCTTGGTTTGGGCACCCCAACTCCAACCAATATTAGAATCCAACTAGCAGATCGGTCCGTTAAGTACCCGATCGGGGTAATAAAAGATGTGCTAGTGAACGTTGACAAGTTTATCTTTCCGGTAGACTTTGCCATCCTCGATATCGAAGAGGACGCCGAAGTACCCCCCCATACTCGGCCGGCCCTTCCTAGCCATCTCTCGGGCTATCAGTTGGGCCGGCCCTTCCTAGTAACGAAAATCTTCTCCTACGAGTTAAGGAAGAAGAAGTTACTTTTAATATAAATCATTCTATGAGAAATGCGTTTCCAAACGACGACTCTTGCTTTACCTTAGAAACAAATTTTGAAGAGGAAATAACGTCATTTCTGAAATAATTTCCGCTTTATTTGAAAATTCGCAAATTGCAAATTTATTTTGTCTACAAGAAATTACTCAGCCGCTCAAATTTGAAGAAGTAAAATTGAATAACTCTAAAATAAAAACATCTTACGAGGAGCCACCGAGTTTAGAATTAAAACAATTACCGGAACATTTAAAATATATATTTTTAGAAAAAATTCGAAATTGCCCGTAATAATATCTTCCGCGCTTAACGATTCAGAAATTTCTGAATTAATTAAAATTTTAAATAATCACCGCCATGCAATTGCATGGTAAATTTCGGATATCAGGGGAATTAGCCCCTCATTTTGCACGCATAAAATAAACTTAGAAAATAATTCTCACAACACTATTTAGCCTCAACGACACCTTAATCCTAATATGAAGGACGTCGTTAAGGCCGAAATTATAAAATTATTAGACGCAGGAATTATTTATCCAATTTTTCATAGCACTTGGGTTAGCCCAGTTCAAGTCGTGCCTAAAAAGGGCGGGATAACGGTAGTTTCCAATGAAAATAATGAGTTAATCCCAACCCGTACTGTTACGGATTGGCGGTTATGCACAGATTATAGAAAATTAAATGATGCCACCCGTAAGGATCACTTTCCGTTACCCTTCATTGACCAAATCTTAGAACGTCTATCCGGTCACTCACACTATTGTTTTCTTGATGGTCTTTCAGGATACTTTCAAATCCCAATTGTGCCCGAAGACCAAGAGAAAACCACCTTCACTTGTCCGTTCGACACCTTCGCATATCGAAGAATGCCGTTTGGTCTTTGCAACGCGTCGTCTACATTTCAAAGATGTATGCTGGCAATTTTTAATGAATTAGTAGAAGACGTCATGGAAGTTTTATGGACGATTTTTCCGTCTTTGGCGATTCTTTTACAAATTATTTAAATAATCTTGATCGTGTTCTTCAACGATGCGAAGACATGAATTTGGCACTCAACTGGGAGAAGTGCCACTTTATGGTCTGAGTGCGATTAGTCCTCGGGCATAAAGTCTCAAGCAAGGGGATCGAGGTCGATAGGGCCAAGATCGAAGTCATAGAAAAACTTCCCCTCCTACCAATATTAAATCCATTAGGAGTTTTCTAGGACACGCGGTCTTCTATAGACGGTTTATAAAGATTTTTCAAAATTACAAAACTGCCAACGCAACTTTTAGAAAAAGAATCCGCATTTAATTTTGATGAAGAGTGTTTAAAAGCATTTAATAAAATTAAAAACGAACTTATCAATTCTCCTATTTTAATCGCACCAAATTGGTCTCTTCCGTTCAAAATTATGTCCGATCCGAGCGATTTTGCTATAGGTGTAGTTTTAGGCCAACGGGTGAACAAATACTTTCACCTGATTTATTACGCAAGCAAAACACTCACTTCCGCCCAAGTTAATTATACTACAACGGAAAAAGAACTTTTGGCAATTGTTTTTGCATTTGATAAATTTCGTTCCTATCTAACGCTTTCAAAAGTTATTGTTATTTCAGATCATTCTGCCCTCCGATATTTACTATATAAAGGAGACGCTAAGCCCCAACACTTGAGATGGATTCTCCTTCTTCAACAATTCGATTTGGAGATCCAAGACAAAAGGGGAGGGGAAAACATTGCAACTGACCACCTTTCACGGTTGGAGAATCCGGCTGTAGGAGCGCTAGCGGAGGCCAAAATTGATGACAAATACCCTGAAGAGCGCCTCCTCGCCATCGAAAAGGTAACGACTTCTTCCACCCCTTGGTACGCGGGTCCTACCAAATGATTTTTCGAGTCAACAAAAGAAGAAATTCTTTTCGGACTTGAAAAATTATTTTTGGGAGGACCCCTTTTTATTTCGTGTATGCGCGGCCCAAGTGGTAAGAAGGTGTATTTCAGGCGAGGAAGGCGCCCAGATTCTGCGGCACTGCCACGAAGGACCATCCGGTGGCCACTATCAAGCTAACCGAACCGCAAGGAAGGTGCTAAAGGCGGGCTTCTATTGGCCCACATTATTCAAAGACGCTCACAATTTTGTGAGTAATTGTGATCGGTGCCAACGGTCAGGTAACATTTCTAACCAGGACGAAATGCCCCAAAATATTTTTCTAGAATGCGAAATATTTGATCTTTGGGGTATAGATTTCGTAGGTCTTTTACCTTCCTCTTTTAATAATAAATATATCCTTGTTGCAGTCGATTACGTGTTGAGGTGGGCGGAAGCACAAGATTTTCCCACCAACGACGCGAGAGTCATCGTAAAGTTTTTAAAAAATTATTTACGCGATTCAACAGACCCCGAACACTAATTAGTGATCGGGGCACACATTTCTATAACAACCAAGTTGCTAAAATTCTAGCAAAGTATGGAGTTACACACAAGCTGTCTACTGCCTACCACCTACAAGCAAATGGACAAGTGGAGGTGGTGAATCGTGAACTAAAAAGAATATTAGAAAAAACCGTGTCCGTTAATAGGAAGGATTGGTCGCTAAAATTAGACGATGCACTATGGGCCTACCGGACAGCGTACAAAACCGCCATCGGAGGTACACCGTACCGGTTAGTCTATGGTAAAGCTTGTCATTTACCGGTAGAATTAGAACATCGCGCTTTTTGGGCGCTAAATTTTTTGAATTTGGATTTAGACTTAGCCTCCGAACATAGAAAAATGCAAATAAATGAACTAGACGAATGGCTCGCGAACGCCTATGAAAATAATAAATTTTATAAGCAGCGCACTAAGTTTTATCATGATAAGAAAATCAAAAATCAAAAAACTTTTTCACCGGGAGATTCAGTCCTTTTGTATAATACTAAACTTAAGCTTTTTCCAGGCAAATTAAATTCCCGATGGTCTGGTCCCTTCAAAGTAAAATAAGTTTGGCCATACGGGACCGTGCTAATAGAGCACCCAGAAAAAGGCTCTTTCAAGGTTAACAGGCAACGTTTAAAATTATACCACCCCGGGGACCCAGCATCCGGAAACATCGAAACAATTCACTTCCAAAATATTTAACATCACCACCTAGTCAAGCTACGCGACGGTAAACAAAGCTCTTTTGGGAGGCACCCCAACGTTATTTTTTTTTCTTCCCTTGTTTTTTCTATGTTCTTGTCTTTCTAACCTCTTTTATAGGTTTTTAATCCGGCAACCCAATCTACCAACTGGGAAGCCTTCTTCTCCTTTTTTTTATTTTCTGCATTTATTTTTATCGTCTTGATAATTCTTCATACTTGGTTTTAAGCATTGGGGACAATGTTTAATTTTAAGTATGGGGGTGCAGCATAGCGTTCATTATATTTTATTTGAATATATATATATATAAATATAATTTCTTGGAAAGGACGCTTTGGGCTTGAACTCCCATCACATCTCCTAGTACCTTGCGAACCCTTCATCAGGTAGCCCTCGGGAAGTCCAGGAACTAATAAAAAAAAGGGCCGTAAAATAGTAATAATAATAATAAATACGCCTAGCCTTGTGTTTTATCTTTCAAGAAATCTAGTTTGAGGGTTGATTATAAGTATTCTTACATTTTTAATTTGGCTAATATTTTGTTTTATCGGAATTTGTTAAACTTAAATTTGAAGTAATTTAGTTTTAAGAAACATTTTATGTTTTTAATTCAATTAGAGAATTTATTTAGCACTACTTCTCATTTTAATTTTAAATAGCTTCAATTTGTGGTAAATTGGCTAAACATCTCTAGAGATTTATTATATTCTCTTTTAACGTTAAGATCTTAGGAAATTTCATTCCACTAAAAAATTGGTCTCAAAATAGTTTAATTTATTAACTAGAAATATTTCTTTTTCCACTACCCTTTGTTGGCAAAATTAAAAAAAATGTGTAGAAAAAAGATCATATGTCAGGGAAATAAGAGGATAAAATTCATTATTTCCTAAACATATGCACTCAAAAGCATTTAAAAGATTATATGTCATGATGTAAGAGGATAAAATTCATTACATATAAAACATATACATTTTGGGTTTTTGTTTGAAGAGAAATTTTAAAAAAGATTATATGGCATGGAAAATAAGAGGATAAAATTCATTATTTTCCTAAACATATACATTTGCGTATTCAAATAAGGTGAGAGGATAAAATTCATCACCTTTATTTTAGTATCTCTTTATTTTTCCATTTCGTTAAAACCAATCCTTAGCCATCTCTATTGATTCTAGTCCTAAATAAAATTATTTAGAGAGCAATATTTTGGTAGGTGTCTTCTCCTTTAAGTTTCTTTTATGTTAGAGTGTCTATAATTTCAATCTATTCTTGTTTAAAAATTTATATGATTTCGTTGTTAAATAGTTATCTTGAGAAGTACTTAGCTACACATTTTCCTCTTTTTAAATTACTACCATAACTTATGACTTAATTCTTGAATTACTAGAATTTGCTTTTAACTTAGTCTTGGTTTAATGAAATTTTGGTTAATTAGAAATAATATCGATTTCTTGTAATTCTTTCCTCATTCTTTTGTTGTAGAATAGCAAAAGCTCAAGTATGGGGGTGTTTGATGAGTATTTTTTGTACGCATCTTTTATTGTAATTTTAATAATATTTTAATATGAATCCATATAAGTTTGGTGAAATTTCTCATTTTATGTGCTTATTTTAATTTCTATGGGCTAACTTAAGCTGATTCTGTGTTTTTAGGTTTTCTGGGGATATCTGAGCAAAAATGTCAAGTACACGCCCAAGGTCACGGGCGTGACTAGGGGGTGTGACGACCATGATGGTTTCTAGACCTATTTCCGCCTCCCCGGGGCTATTCCATGAAGATTCGCCAAGTACACGCCCAAGGTCACTGATGAGTAGTATTTATGTGTATTTTAATTATAGTATTTAGGTTAGTTTTAATATAATTTTGTAAATATTATTTTATTTTAGTTTAAAATCACTTATTTTATAATTTCTATTCTAAATGTAGTTTTACTTTTGTTTTGCAGATTTTCTGGTGTTTTTGGACAAATTCCATTGTACACGCCCTCAGTCACGCCCGTGACCAAGGGCGTGTAACCTTAAGATTTGCGTTCGACGAAGGTTGAGCTGAGTTCAATGAATCTATCGCAAGTCAAGCCCCAGGTCACGCCCGTGACCCCAAGTCACGCCCGTGACCAAGGGCGTGTAAACATAGAATCTTCCCAGCGGGCTACCGTCGAGACATGGAGATGTTGTCGAGGAGTTGACCCAAAGTCACGACCGTGACCCGAAGTGTCACGCCCGTGACTTCCCGCGTGATCCCTGCTTCCTGCCGCGCCGAATTCAAGCCCACGCTGCATTAATTGAAGCCGCCCAGGCACACGCCCGTGACCCAAAGTCACGCCCGTGACCCGAAATGTCACGCCCGTGACTTTCCCGCGTGATCCCTGCACGTCGCTGAGCCGCAAGCCAGCCCATGCTGCATTTAATGAAGCCATCTAGAGTCACGCCCGTGACCCAAGTTACATGGGCGTGTAATGTCCGAATGTCTCCAGCCCTCACCCAAAGTCCACGCCACTGTCAGATCCGATGTCAGTAAAGTTTACACGCCCTAGGTCACGCCCGTGACCGAGGGCGTGTAACTTGATAATTTTTGCTATAAATTTAGAGGCTCTCTTTGAGTCCAGGGTTCAGGTTTTTGGAGATGGAGAGGTGCTGCTAGAGCTGTTAGTGAGTTTTCTAGTTCATGTTCATGTTTTTATTAAGCTTTCATGTTCTCTCTTTTCCTTTCATGCAATGTTTTAATATAACTTTCATGTACTAGTTTTTCTTAAGCTTGTAATCTTAATTTCCCTTGCTTTGTACTCTTTAATTAAGGTTTGTAATAGTTTTGGTTTTCAATAAATTTAAGTTTGCTCTCTTTCATGTTCTCTTTCTCTTTAGCAATTTCTCTTTCATGCAATGGTAATTTTTCGTTCCTTTCATGCAATGTTTAATCTTTTCATTTAGTTTGCAATTTGTTTGTTTTTAGTTAAGTAAAACAATCTCCAAAAAATCGTTCGATAAGATAATGGTGATTTTCTTCGAAGTAGAAATAATCAACGCGCTCCGTAGAATACGACCTTGATATTCCTAAATATCCTATACTATAGATGATAAGGTACACTTGCCTTAATCGGATATAGTTTTGGAGAAAATCTTCAAACCTTCACTTAATTTCAAAGCACGAAATTTCTAGAGATGAAGGAGAATTCTCAAGAGATGTTAAACCAATTAATTGTTAAAATTTTTGATTTGGATCGTTTAGGAGTAAGCAGGAGTTGCATCAACTGAGTTAATGCCAAACAACCACAATGCCACACAGCAACACAAGAAACTTTATTGAAACACAAACTTTATTTACAGTGCGAGGCATACATGGCGAGACATGATTCATAAGAATCACGGAGGCGAGAAGAACGAAACACACCAAAACAAATCTGGCGGCTAGACAAGCTGAGACCGCACAGACCGCTCGACTCCAGAAGTCGTCTAGCTTGACCTGAGACTGCGCGAATAAAAACCAGACAGACCGCCAGCACTGCAAGACCGCACCTCAGACCGCAGGAACTGGAGCTTTATTGGAACGAAGAACTGAAGCTGTCGCCAGACCGCAACTCAGATCGTCTAACCGCTGAAGGTCGCCTGACCGCTGAGCTCACTGCAAACAGTACAAGAACGAGCATAAACCAGTTCGCAGACAGACCGCTGCCGAACTGTTAATTCAAGCCGCTGGGAATCACCAAGGAAGGAGACTGCAACCTGCTGACCGCAAACCTGCGAACACAACAAACAGTCAACTCGCATCCGAGACCGCCCGACCTCAAAGTGAGACTGCACGACTTAACCCAGGCTCAGTTCTTACAGTTATCGTTATGAATGATGGGCCATGCACCCCTATTTATAGGCAGGTAGACGGATGTCGTCACCGCACAAACCGGGATACAGTCACCACCCGTCAGATCGCCAACGGTCTCACAAGGCAGACTGCGCGATCAGACCACTTGGACAACCTTCCGTCCAAGACCGCAGAACAGCAAGTAGATCGCGCCCAAGTCTCGCGAACACCAGACCACGCACAAGCTGCGCGGACACAAGACCGCTCATTCCTTAGACCACCAGGAGCAAACCATGAACCATCTGACCGACTTCAGACAAGTCGTCAGATCGCCAGAACAAGCCGCCCGGACAGGCGGTCATATAAGAACAGACCGCACAGTCTTCCAACAAAGAAGATAGGCCAACTAGCAGATCAACTTGGGAACAGACCGGCAGAGCCAGACCGGTAGAATATAGACACAGACCGCACGGTCTCGGCAGTCACCCAAAAACAGACTGCCCGACCACCTCCACTTCACTTCAAAATTTCAACACTCCCCCTTGAAGTGGGAAGTGGTGACTAGCCCGAGTAAACTCCGCAACCGTGTAAACGGTCCCTTCGTCAGCGGCTTTGTGAAGATGTCTGCAACATTGTCCGCACTCTGAACATGCTCGACCATAAGAGATCCTCCCAACACCTTTTCATGAATGAAATGGTGCTCAATCTCAATATACTTGGTCCTCGCGTGATGGACTGGATTATTAACCAGCTTGAGAGCACTCTCATTGTCCCCCCATAGTATAGTGGGACCTCGAACCTCCTCATGAACGTCCTCCACCAACCTCCTGATCCAAACGCCTTCCTGAGCTGCCAAGGCCGAAGCCTTGTACTCCGCTTCTGTGGTAGATACGGACACCGAGTCCTGCTTTTTGCTGCACCAAGAAATAGCTGTGGGGCCTGTCATAAAGCATAACCAGACGTTGATCTCCGATCATCCACGTCTCCCCCGTAGTCAGCATCCATGTATCCATGCAACTCCAAGCTAGACCCTCTCCTAAATAGGAGACCCAAATCAGAGGTCGACTTCACATATTTCAGAATTCCTTTTGCCGCCAGAAGATGAGGCTTCCGTGGCTCCGCCATGTACCGACTCACTTTGCCAACTGCATAAGCAATATCAGGCCTCGTGATGGTCAAGTAAATCAAGCTCCCAACTAGAGCTCGGAACACCAACGAATCAGATAGAACTCTTCCCTCATCCTTCCGAAGTTAATGATGCTGTTCCAGAGGTATAGAGCTGCCCTTCCCTTCTTCCATGCCAAATCGTTGAACGATCCACTCCGCATATCCTTCCTGAGAAATGAGCACTCCGCTCTCCCGCCTCTAGACTTCGAGTCCAAGGAAATGGGAAAGCTCCCCCAGATCATTCATCTCAAACCTAATAGCAAGCTCAGCTCTCAGCCTTACTACCGCCTCCTTCGAGTTCCCGGTGACAATCATGTCATCCACATATAGCAGCACAATAACCTGAAGCGCCCCCTCCTTCTTGATGAATAAGCTAGAATTAGAGTCTGAAGCAAAGAACCCACAGAATAGAAGATACTCCGCGATCTTCCCATACCACGCCCGAGGCGCTTGCTTCAACCCATATAAGGACTTCTTCAGCTTGCAGACGTAGTCCGGACGATCCTCCGAGGTGAAACCCGACGGCTGGATCATGAAGATATCCTTGTCAATCTCTCCGTATAAGAAAGCATTCTTGACATCGAGCTGCCAAATCTCCCATCCATAAGATGCTGCCAAAGCAATAACAAATCGGACCGAAGTCATCTTTACCACTGGACTAAACGTCTCATCATAATCTTCATCATACTGCTGTGAGAACCCGCGAGCTATAAGGCGAGCCTTGTATCGCTCGATCGTACCGTCAGCTTTCTTCTTGAGTTTATAAACCCATTTGCATGTCACAGGGGTAATGCCCTTGGACCTAGGCACTAGAGACCAAGTCTCATTCTTCTTGAGAGCATCCATCTCCTCTTGCATAGAAATATCCCACTGCTTCACGCCTTTGGCTTTCTCAAAGCTCGACGGCTCCCTTTCATCCAAGAGACCATCGAAGAAACATGAGATGAAGCTCACCATGTTTCCTCCTGTATAACGATCTGGTGGCTTAATAGTCCTCTTCGACCTCCTAAGAGGTTGCTCTTGACTAACAACCTTGTTGGGTATTGTAGCCACAATTACCTTGATTTGAAGAAGTGTTCCTTTGAACTAAGTTGAATTGAGTTGTATTTGATGTTGTTCTCTAGTTATGTGTTTGCAGGTTCTAAATTGCTAAGTGCACACCAAAGTCAGGTTGCAATGGATCACCAAACACAGTTCTAGACAATGTAATCCCTCATTGTATAGAACAAAGTGTTGGTCCATGTGTAATCTCTCTTTTGGAGTACACTTCATATACTCATAACTGAAGGTTTTCAAGGTTGAGGAGTGAAGTAGGCTTTCAGAAGAAAAGGAAATTTCTGCCAAGTCCATTCGTCGAGATGACTCGGGTCATTCCGACGAATCCCGACGAATGCTGACAGAGGTCTTTTTGGCTGAGTTGTGAAGAAATTTCTGAAGCCAAGTCCATTCGTCGAGATGACTCGGGTCATTCCGACGAATCCCGATGAATGCTGACAGAGGTCTTTTTGGCTGAGTTGTGAAGAATTTTCTGAAGCCAAGTCCATTCGTCGAAATGACTCGGGTCATTCCGACGAATCCCGACGAATGCTGACAGAGATCAATTTTGTCTAGGTTCTCAAGAAAACTCTGCAGCTAAGTCAATTCGTCGGATGCTCTCGTGTTCTCCCGACGAATCCCGACGAATGACGGGCAGACGGATTTCATTTCCTCGTTTCGTTTTTGAAATTTAGGGTTAGCCGACATGTACTGTACACGTGGCAATCCCTCCTTGTTTGTCGCCCTTCTCGTTGCTCTCGTTTATAGCCGTTGGAATGGATAGGCTATATATAGCTAAGGGTTAATTCCGTTTAACGATGAATCGTGAATCCAAGAGGAAAGACGTTGCTCTCTTCGTCCATCGGCCGACCTTTATCGCAAATCAACTGCTCCTTGCCGACAAAGCTTTTCACGATCCCTCTTGAAGAAAGGAGAATACTAGATCTCTGATTTTAGATCTGTCAAGTTCCTTTCAGATCTAGTTTTCTCCTAAGTGCTAAGTTCAAGGTTTTTCAAAGTAAGATCTATTCTTCCTCTTTTAGATCCAGATTTCAGATTTCTATTTTCAAGGAAGAAGAAGATCTTTTGTTTTAGATCTGAAGAAAAGGACTCCTCCAAGAGTTCCTAAGTAGATTGTTTCTCAATCAAAGATTTTGTAAGATTTCTTTACAATATTCTTGTAGGAAGCTTGCTTCCGAGTTGTAGGAGTTATACTCCGAGTTGTAGGAGCGTTGTCTCCGAGTTTGTAGGAAGTTTTCCTTCCGAGTTTGTAGGAGAGTTTGTTCTCCGAGCTTGTAGGAGTTGTATACTCCGAGTAGTAGGATTTGTTTGATCCGAGTTCAGTGAAGTAGCCTAGTCTAGCCGGTCATGCTAGATAGGTGAGGTGGAAAGTGGACTACCCAAGATCGGGGAACCACTATAATTCTCTGTGTTGTGCTGTGCTCTTTTGGATTCTGTGTGCTTTTATTTCTAAGTTTTTTATTCCGCGAAAAGACATAGAATCCACCTATTCACCCCCCTCTAGGTGATTTAGGTCGCAACTAGATACTTTCAATTGGTATCAGAGGGAGGTTGTTCGTTATAAGGTTAACACCTTGAACAAGATCTTTAAATCTAGTTGCAAGAGCAAGTTTGTCTGAAATGGAAAAATCCAAGGATTCTCTCAAGATGCTCGTCTGTTCTAAGGAGAACTTCCCTATGTGGAAGGAAAGAATGAAGTTCTACATGGAAGCCACCGACCCAAGAATTTTTCAGATAGTAGAGGAAGGTCCCCATGTTCCTATGAAGCCATCGTCTATAAATTCAGCTATTATGATTCCCAAGAAAATGTTGGAGCTAGACAAAGATGAGATTGCCCTCGTCATCTTGGACAAGAAGGCAAAGAACATTATTGCTGGTGCAGTGGACGATTCAATGCTACAAAATCTTATACACTGCAAGTCTGCCAAGGAAATGTGGGACTCCATAGTTGTTCTTATGGAAGGAACCGAAGAAGTAAGGGATGATCGAAGATCATTGCTGAATCAAGAATATGAAGCATTCAAGCAAGATCCAAGAGACTCCATTTCTGATACTTATGAGAAGTTCTTTAAGATCGTCAATGGTCTTAAGAACTATGATCGGGAATTCACCGTTGGAGAACTAAATGACAAGTTCTTGAGATCCCTAACGAAAGAATGGGATACCAAGGCTATTGCTATCCGGGAATTCGGAAAGTTGGCTACGATGGAGCCACAAATTCTGTTTGGCAAGCTCTTATCACATGAGCTCAAGCTGAGTATTAGAAAAGCTGAAGAAGAGGGATGCTCCACCTCTGGAAGAGAGAAGACCGTGGCACTGAAGGCCAAAGAATCAAGAAGACATAAGGCCTCGTCTTCTGTCAGAAGAAAATCCTCAGATGAAGATGATGAATCAGATGCTTGCCCCTCAAGCTCTGATATGTCTGATGGAGAGTTCTCTTCTCTCTCCAAGCAATTCAAGAGATTGCTCAGAAAAAGAAGCCAGAGGAAAAGTCAATCCTCATCAGATCATAGAAGATCAAGGGGTGATGATGAACATCACAAGAAGGAACACAACAACGACAGGTATAAATCTAAACCAAATAAATATATTTTGACTGATATTATTTGTTTTTGTTGTAATAAGCCAGGACATTTAAGCACGGAATGTCCATACAAGAAGAAATCCTTCAAGAATAAGAGGAAAGAAGAAAAGAGCTTCTTGGCAAAGGAGTCCAAGACTCTTAGTGACAGTGACTCAGGGAAGTCAAGCTCAGATGAAGAAGCCTATTTTGGGCTTATGGCACATTCAGATGAGGAAGGAAGTGTCTCCTCATACAAAGGGAAGGTAAACTCGCACACTCCTCTTTCTGCATCTGAAACTGATTCCGTTGAAAATGAAGGCTATTCTTCAGAGGAAGACTTAGATCTAATGGTTCAGTATAAAGCTATGTTGGAGGGATTTGACAAATGCCGCAAGGTAGTCAAATCTCAAGCACATGAGATTGCATCTCTCAAGATGGTGGAATCAGCTTTGAGGGAGGAAATTAAACAATTGACTCCTCTCAAAGATGAAATCCAACCCTTGAAAGATAAAATTAAAAGCTCCGCTGAATTATTAAATCTTAAGGAGAAGTTTATCAATGATTTAGAAGAAAAGTTAGTGGTGGAAAGGAAGATAGTTGAAAGCTTCTCCAAACCAAAAACTATCCTTCCAATCATTGAAAGATTTTCTGCTCCTGCGAAGGTTAGTGGTCTTGGTCATAAGGCCGAAAGTAGTAAGGCTGCTAAGAAAAGAGTTGTTAAAGGTAAGGGCAAGGTTGACCAAAATCAAACCCGTCCCCGATGCTTCGAAACAACTGCTTTCAAGGGACCTTATGAAAAAGTAATCCCCAAGGATTATGGTTCATTTGTACATGGATCAGTTATTAAGAAAGCACCAAAGATTAAATCAATTGTTGCTAAATCTCATGAAGAGAAGAAGGAGTCATGTGTGTGTTGCAACCACGAGACTTATACTTCTAAGAATATTGCTCCTGCTAAACTCCCCGTTCAAAAGTTAAAACAGGAAAACAAGAGAAGATACAATCGATTTGATTGTTGGTGTTGTGGCAAGATTGGTCACTTCGCCATAGATTGTTGGTTTAACCCCAGAAATGTCAAGACTCCACGGGTTAACAATGTAAGAATGACCCCTTGCAATGTTAACACTCCGAGTGGTGTTAATCTAACCAGAAACCTAGGACCCAAATCCTTTTGGGTTCCTAAGGGAAATTAATCTGTGATTGCAGGTATGTCCAAAGGCCAACCAAAACTCTAATCAGGCACTTGGACAAGTGGATGTTCATGGTACATGACCAGAACATAGAAGAAATATAGTAAGGTTGTTGAAAAGCTTAGGAAATCAGTCCAGGCACTGAATTTCTAAGGGGGAGATAAGTCTAAGAGGGAGAAAAGATTGAGGGGGAGCTTTGAGCTCTCATGCTTTTTCTTCCCTATCTGAAGTAGTCAGAAAGGGGGAGAGAAGTTGTATTTGCAAGAGAATTTGAAGTTGGGAGGAATTGGCAAAGTTAGATTTGGCAAAGTTGAAAGAGAAAGTTGAAAGGGAGAGAAAGTTGAAAAAGTTAAGTTTTTAACTCTCCTTATCTATTTGATATATATTTATTTAAGTGCAATTCAACTCAGTACATAGGTTCTGACTTCTTCAAATAGGGGGAGATTGTTGGGTATTGTAGCCACAATTACCTTGATTTGAAGAAGTGTTCCTTTGAACTAAGTTGAATTGAGTTGTATTTGATGTTGTTCTCTAGTTATGTGTTTGCAGGTTCTAAATTGCTAAGTGCACACCAAAGTCAGGTTGCAATGGATCACCAAACACAGTTCTAGACAATGTAATCCCTCATTATATAGAACAAAGTGTTGGTCCATGTGTAATCTCTCTTTTGGAGTACACTTCATATACTCATAACTGAAGGTTTTCAAGGTTGAGGAGTGAAGTAGGCTTTCAGAAGAAAAGGAAATTTCTGCCAAGTCCATTCGTCGAGATGACTCGGGTCATTCCGACGAATCCCGACGAATGCTGACAGAGGTCTTTTTGGCTGAGTTGTGAAGAAATTTCTGAAGCCAAGTCCATTCGTCGAGATGACTCGGGTCATTCCGACGAATCCCGACGAATGCTGACAGAGGTCTTTTTGGCTGAGTTGTGAAGAATTTTCTGAAGCCAAGTCCATTCGTCGAAATGACTCGGGTCATTCCGACGAATCCCGACGAATGCTGACAGAGATCAATTTTGTCTAGGTTCTCAAGAAAACTCTGCAGCTAAGTCAATTCGTCGGATGCTCTCGTGTTCTCCCGACGAATCCCGACGAATGACGGGCAGACGGATTTCATTTCCTCGTTTCGTTTTTGAAATTTAGGGTTAGCCGACATGTACTGTACACGTGGCAATCCCTCCTTGTTTGTCGCCCTTCTCGTTGCTCTCGTTTATAGCCGTTGGAATGGATAGGCTATATATAGCTAAGGGTTAATTCCGTTTAACGATGAATCGTGAATCCAAGAGGAAAGACGTTGCTCTCTTCGTCCATCGGCCGACCTTTATCGCAAATCAACTGCTCCTTGCCGACAAAGCTTTTCACGATCCCTCTTGAAGAAAGGAGAATACTAGATCTCTGATTTTAGATCTGTCAAGTTCCTTTCAGATCTAGTTTTCTCCTAAGTGCTAAGTTCAAGGTTTTTCAAAGTAACATCTATTCTTCCTCTTTTAGATCCAGATTTCAGATTTCTATTTTCAAGGAAGAAGAAGATCTTTTGTTTTAGATCTGAAGAAAAGGACTCCTCCAAGAGTTCCTAAGTAGATTGTTTCTCAATCAAAGATTTTGTAAGATTTCTTTACAATATTCTTGTAGGAAGCTTGCTTCCGAGTTGTAGGAGTTATACTCCGAGTTGTAGGAGCGTTGTCTCCGAGTTTGTAGGAAGTTTTCCTTCCGAGTTTGTAGGAGAGTTTGTTCTCCGAGCTTGTAGGAGTTGTATACTCCGAGTAGTAGGATTTGTTTGATCCGAGTTCAGTGAAGTAGCCTAGTCTAGCCGGTCATGCTAGATAGGTGAGGTGGAAAGTGGACTACCCAAGATCGGGGAACCACTATAATTCTCTGTGTTGTGCTGTGCTCTTTTGGATTCTGTGTGCTTTTATTTCTAAGTTTTTTATTCCGCGAAAAGACATAGAATCCACCTATTCACCCCCCTCTAGGTGATTTAGGTCGCAACTAGATACTTTCAAACCTCCTCAGCTGCTTCTTCTGTGCAAGCTCCTCTTCCAGACGAACTTGGAGCATCGCTCCCCCTGCTTCCAGAACCTGAAGCCTCCATCTCAGAGCTTGACACAACTGGAGCTCCTAGTGAAACAGGCAACTCCACTTGAAGACTTCCTGCAACTTTCCCTACTTCATCAACCCTGCTCTTCGGTAGTTCAACTCCTGAACTCCCCTTGTAGGAAGTCACTTCATCGAACACCACATCCCAAGATACCACTGATCTCTGTGTCTCAGGATCCATGCATCTCCATCCTTTCTTCCGCTCATCATACCCAACAAAGACTAGCTTCTTGCTTTCGCATATAGCTTTGTCCGAAGAGCATCAGGAATATGCACATAGCAGGTTGACCCAAACACCTGAAGGTGTGCAACACTCAGCTTCTCCTTGAACATAAGTTCTTGAGGGGTCTTCATGTTGATTGGACTTAGAGGCATTCTGTTGATGACGTAAGCCGCACAAGACATTCCCTCCGCCCAAAAGGACTTTGGGATACTCTTGGCATAAAGCCAGCATTTGCAGGTTTCCGTCAGATGACGGATCTTCCTCTCCGCAACGCCATTCTGCTGTGGAGTATGGGCATAAGTGAGCTCTCTCCGAACGCCGTGCTTCCTGCAAAAACTTGAGAACTCACCAGATGTGAACTCCCCACCATTGTCAGTTCTCAATTTTTTTACCCACAGGCCTAACCGACCTTCCACCAGCTCCTTGAACTCCATAAACTTCGCAAAGGCTTCCGACTTCTCTTTCAGAAAATACACCCAGATATATCTGGTGTAATCGTCAATCAACACCAACATATATCTGTTGCCTCCAAGGCTTGGGGTGGTTGTCGGTCCCGTGGTGCACTCCAACGCCACTTTGCACCTTGTTGGTGATTTATCAAATGGAAGTCGATGAGACTTACCAAACTGACATCCAGCACAAACATGACCGTCTCCATAAGAGGACAAGCTAGGCAAGCCCTTGACAAGGACCCTTACCGCCATAGCCTTCAATTTGTCCATGCCAACATGCCCCAACCTTTCATTCCAGATAGCCGCGCTATCGTTCGTCTTCATCTTATCAACATAGGTACTTGTCGATAACACGAATAAGTCCTTCACCTACTTTCCAACATGGCTAACATCTCCCTTTATCTCCAGTTGAGTTTTAAAAAACTTCACTTCTGTTGGGCCAAACAGAATGTGATAACCGGCATCGACCGCATTGGTCACAGAGAAGAGATTCTTCTTCATACCAGGCACATGATAAACACTCCTCAATGTGAGTGGACCCTAATCACTGCTCAGGGAGACAACACCTTCTTGTTCGACTGCATGAACATAATTATCAGCCGTAATGATAGCATCGTTACCTGAGTAAGGCGCCAAAGAAGAGAATTTTGATTCATCCCCGGTGAGATGATGTCCACACTCTGAATCAACAATCCAATCCTCTTCGAAGTTGATGACAGTCAAGGCCTTAATGGGCATCGCCGTCATGTTAGCCGCAAAGGCTCCTCCCCATCCAGCTTCATCAGACTTTGGCTTCTCCTTCTCCGCTAAATGTCACGACTGAAGATTAACCGGGCAATCCTTCTTGAAGTGGCCGGTCTTATTGCACCTGAAGCACCTTGGTCCCTCTCCCTTCTTCTTCCCATCATACTTAGGAGCATAATCCCTATCCTGCTGACCTGAAGTAGAGGGTCCATCATAACCCGGCTTCTTCTTCTCCCACTTCTTCTTCTTCTTCCCAGAGAACAACACATCACTATCTCCCTCAGAGATAGAAGTCCCCGCCATCTGTCTTGCCAAACTTTCTTGCGAAGCAAGTAAGTTCTCCAGCTCCAACAGAGATGGTTGATTTTCCCAAACTTGAACTGAAGTCACAAAGGCAAGATACTCCTTCCGCAACCCGCGGATGATATGCCTCTTCAGTTTTGCCTCCGAGATGGGCTCATCAGGGTCCAATGTAGAAATCTTTGCTGTGAGGTTCTTCATCTTGAGAAAGAAGGTAGAAATAGAAAAATCGCCTTGAGAGACCTTCGCCAACTCATTTTCAAGAAATTGTTGCCGAGCTACATTCTTCTTATTAAACAACCCATCCAAAGACGTCCAAATCTCAGCAGCAGATTTACATCCAATGATGTGATCAAACAGCTCCGGTGAGATAGCCCTCTTAAGAGTGAACTCTGCCTTAGCATTAGTCCTCCTCCAAAGTCTCACCTCTGCCATATTATCTCCTGCTAGAAACACCTCTTATGTGTCTTCTCCTCCAACTATCTCCCATAGATCCACGCCAAGTAAATAGCTCTCCATACACGACCTCCACTTCTTGTAGTTAGTCGATGTTAGGAGTTCAATACCAAGCCCTCTTGCGTATCCACCTTCCATGGCAATCTATGTGGTCTCTACTTCACAAAGACGATGGCAACTCAAGTTGAGCACTGCTTATCCACTCCAACAACCTAGCTCTGAAACCATGTTAAAATTTTTGATTTGGATCGTTTAGGAGTAAGCAGGAGTTGCATCAACTGAGTTAAAGCCAAACAACCACAATGCCACACAGCAACATAAGAAACTTTATTGAAACACAAACTTCATTTACAGTGCGAGGTATACATGGTGAGACCTGATTCATAAGAATCACGAAAGCGAGAAGAACAAAACACACCAAAACAAATCTGGCGGCTAGACAAGCTGAGACCGCACAGACCGCTCGACTCCAGAAGTCATCCGGCTTGACCTGAGACCGCGCGAACAGAAACCGGATAGACCGCCAGCACTGCAAGACCGCACCACAGACCACGCGAACTGGAGCTTTATTGAAACGAAGAACTGAAGTTGTCGCCAGACCGCAACTCAGATCGCCTAACCGCTGAAGGTCGCCTGACCGCTGAGCTCGCTGCGAATAGCACAAGAATGAACATAAACCAGTTCGCAGACAGACCGCTGCCGAACTGTTAATTCAAGCCGCTGGGAATCACCAAGGAAGGAGACCGCAACCTGCTGACCGCAAACCTGCGAACACAACAAACAGTCAATGCGCTTCCGAGACCGCCCGACCTCAAAGTGAGACCGCACGACTTAACCCAGGCTCAGTTCTTACAGTTTTCGTTATGAATGACGGGCCATGCACCACTATTTATAGGCGGGTAGATGGATGCTGTCACCGCACAAACCGGGATACAGTCACCACCCGTCAGATTGCCAGCAGTCTCACAAGGCAGACCGCGCGATCAGACCACTTGGACAACCTTCCGTCCAAGACCGCAGAACATCATGTAGATCGCGCCCAAGTCTCGCGAACACGAGACCGCGCACAAGCCGTGCGGATACAAGACCGCTCCTTCCTTAGACCACCAGGAGCAAACCACGAACCATCTGACCGACTTCAGACAAGTCGTCAGATCGCCAGAACAAGCCGCCCGGACAGGCGGTTGATGAGTCCTGATCATATACACTTTTTTGGACTCATCTGGGCCGTTATTCAGTCATTTCACCGCACTTTAGCCTTGTTATAGTTTATATTTGTTATTCCTTGCTAGGTGCACTTCTAGGCCAATTTTGGTGTGATTTCATTGCTTTTCTTCATTAGTAGTTTTCATGCGCTGTTAGGTGCCACTTTCAGTGGCTGGATTCGTGGTTGTGCTGGAATTGGAGTCGTGCAGGTGTTCCCGGTGCAATTCTGCACAGGAACACTGCGCACGATCACCGGTTCTATTGCGCACGACCACTGGTCGTGCGCCACTGATCGTGTGCACTTAACCTTTTTTTTCATGAGTTCTATTTGGTGCAGTGCGCACGACCACCTACGATAGTGCGCACGACCACCGGTCGTGCGCCACTGTTCGTGCGCACTTATCATTAATTTTATGAGTTCTGTCTCGACCAGTGCGCACGACCACCGACGATAGTGCGCACGACCACTGGTCGTGCGCCACTGGTCGTGCGAACATTATATTTTATAAATTGCTTTTCTTGCAGGCTCCGTCCAGTCGGACGCACGATCACAGGATTCTAGTGCACACGACCACTGGTCATGCGCCAATGACCGTGCGCACTGTTTAATTCAGCGCCTATATAATGACCTGTTCGCGAATTAGGTCGATATAACACCGGGGAACTCCGTTCAGTCTGCCGTTTTCGCCATTTCCAGAGGTTTTTCACCCCCTAGGGTTCCTTCATCATCCAAGGGCTTAAAGGAAGGGATTCTACACTCATTTTGATCTCTAAGGAAGATGTTCTTCGCATTAGACGTGGCCGGATGGTAAATCGCTGGAGAAGACGGGTCCATTGGGAGGTGTGATAGCCCTCCTTTACCCCGGACGCAGTTGGGACCGAGCTAGGACGCGGATTGACACCCCGGTGCTTCCTACCGTGAATCTACAACGAGACTCCGGAATCGGTCGTATCTCTTGCCCTTTTTCTTCTACTTGTGTGGTTGTATTTGTTGTAATCTCTTTATCTAGATGATGATCGCTATGAACCATGTTTAGTATTGTTTATTTCATGTTTATGGAATCAATTTGTTCATTTGTGTTAATGAGGTGCGCCCCCATTGATTTTCCGCCTCACCACCGTGTCTGGTGCCGCACTAGCAATTGCTAGTGGCGTGCTTGTCGAAGAGGTGCTTGCGGCCCTCACTCCGCTTGCCTACTCGTCCATCCGCCCTTGCGACGCAGCGCGCTCAAGGCCTACCTAGTCTCCATCCCGCCAAGCGAAGCATTGCATAGCGGCACTGCATAGGAGTAGTTATAATATTTTATTTTATTATTCGCAAACCAAACCAACCATCCATTGTAACACCGACCAAGGACTTCGATCTCAAGTCCTTCCTCAAAACCTAACTCCACCGTACTGTATTCCTCAAGAGACCGACACTCGGGGATTTTCCCCATTATTATTACTTGACAGCGACCGGTGCACTTGCCGACACGCACCAGCGGTCATATAAGAACAGACCGCCCGGTCTTCCAACAAAGAAGACAGGCCAACCAGCAGATCAACTCAGGAACAGACCGACAGAGCCAGACCGGTAGAATACAAACACAGACCGTGCGGTCTCGGCAGTCACCCAAAAATTGACCGCCCGGTCACCTCCAGTTCACTTCAAAATTTCAACAGGTCGTGTAACTTGAAAATTTTTTCTATAAATTCAGAGGCTCTCCTTGAGTCCAGGGTTCAGATTTATGGAGATAGAGAGGTGCTGCTAGAGCTGTTAGTGAGTTTTCTAGTTCATGTTCATGTTTTTCTTAAGCTTTCATGTTCTCTCTTTTCCTTTCATGCAATGTTTTAATGTAACTTTCATGTACTAGTTTTTCTTAAGCTTGTAATCTTAATTTCCCTTGCTTTGTACTCTTTAATTAAGGTTTGTAATAGTTTTGGTTTTCAATAAATTTAAGTTTGCTCTCTTTCATGTTCTCTTTCTCTTTAGCAATTTCTCTTTCATGCAATGGTAATTTTTTTGTCCTTTCATGCAATGTTTAATCTTTTCATTTAGCTCGCAATTTGTTTTTTTCTTAGTTAAGTAAAACAACCTCCAAAAAATCGTTCGATAAGATAATGGTGATTTTCCTCGAAGTATAAGTAATCAATGCGCCCCGTGGAATACGACCTTGATATTCCTAAATATCCTATACTATAGATGATAAGGCACACTTGCCTTAATCAGATATAGTTTTGGAGAAAATCTTCAAACCTTCACTTAATTTTAAAGCATGAAATTTCTATATCAGTCACGGGCTTGACCAGGGTGCGTGACCCAGTGTCACATCCACGACATACCGCAAGCATCCAGATCAGCCTGCCATGTCATTTAAAGTTACACGCCCGAGGTCACGGGCGTGACCTGGGGGCGTGACACCTAGTCACGAGCGTGTTCATCCTCCCGCCGAAAGTCTCCCGCCATAAGCTTCCCGCGTGCAATAATCAAGGATACACGCCCTAGGTCATGAGCGTGACCTAGGGGCGTGACACGTATGTAACGCCTGCATTGAAGCCAGAAGGTGATGGAGGCCACCCATTCCTCTCAGTCCTTCTCCATCTACATGTTGATGAAGACCCCCACATGGATCCACACTTTGTGGGGGATGAGGACGTTGCTGATGATGCGGAAGCTGTCCGCCACTTGGAGTTTGATGATTGTGATAGGCGCTGCCGCCAACTTGAGGATTCGGACGTTGCCGCGACAACCACCGTCGACGTCGCGCCGGCATCTCCACTTCTTGGGATACATGCAAATATATGATTATAAATTATTTTCCAACTCTTGGGATAATATTTATAATTATATATTTTTATTAACGCATTTTTATTTTCAGTGTTGAAACCAGTAACCCGGTTTCGACGTTCGCAAGGGGGATGCAGCTAACCCTTACTTGACCTGAGCGAGACCCTTGACCAGTCACTAAGAACTGAAGAACCTTACCCTTGAAGAACACCTAAGTCCACAAATGGACCCCTTAAGCTGCAGCGTGGAGGTCCCACCACATACCCGGAAGATCTAAGAGCGCTTCCCCTCCCAAGCCAATGCTGAGCTTGGGCACCTTGGAGGGCACTAAGGAGCACCTCACCGTCCACCTTCAACGACAGGGGGAGGGGAGGGGTAGTTCTTGCTCACACGCGGGGTAGGGGGTACCAACATCCCTTCCCAAGGTGCCCATGAGGGTCTATTTATTGACTTTCCCAAAAATGGACTGCGGATAGCCAAAATCCTGCTATCCACAGTCCGATCACTATCACGAACGGGCAACGCAGGAGAAGGGGCGAGTGGGACTCGAGGTACCCACTCCCCCTTTTGTCGAAGGTCCAAACGAGTCTACTCGAGACCCCACCTGCCCCCAAGGGGGGAACCTCCCCCCCCCCCCCCCCCCCCCAAGTGGGCGGGCGAGTGGGGGTGGGGGGGGGGGGGGTGGGGGGGGGGGGTGGGGGGGGGGAACCTCCCCCACCCGCCCCAAGGGGGCAGGCGAGTGGGGAGGTTCCCTCCCCACTCGCCACCTCCCCACTCGCCCGCCCCCTTGTGGCGGGTGGGGGAGGTTCCCCCCTCCCCACTCGCCTGCCCCCTTGTGGCGGGTGGGGGAGGTTCCCCCCTCCCCACTCGCCCGCCCCCTTGGGGTGGGTGGGGGAGGTTCCCCTTCCCCACTCGCCTGCCCCCTTGGGCGGGTGGGGGAAGTTCCCCCCCCCCCCCCCCCCCCCACTCGCACGCCCCCTTGGGGGGGGGGGGGGGGGGGGGCGGAGGTTCCCCCCTTGGGGGCAGGTGGGGTCTCGAGTAGACTCGTTTGGACCTCCGGCAAGAGGGGGAGTGGGTACCTCGGGTCCCACTCGCCCCTTCTCCTACGTTGCCCGTTCGTGATCGTGGTCGGACTGTGGATAGCAGGATTTTGGCTATCCGCAGTCCATTTTTGGGAAAGTCTAGTGCCCTCCAAGGTGCCCAGGCTCAGCATTGGCTTGGGAGGGGAAGCGCTCTAAGATCTTTCGGGTATGTAGTGGGACCTCCACGCTGCAGCTTAAGGGATCCGTTTGTGGACTTAGGTGTTCTTCAAGGGTAAGGTTCTTCAGTTCTTAGTGACTGGTCAAGGGTCTCGCTCAGGTCATGTAAGGGTTAGCTGCATCCCCCTTGCGAACGTCGAAACCGGGTTACTGGTTTCAACATTCAGCATTGCTTTTAATTTGAGACTTTAAATTTCAGCCTTTTGTTTTATTTTGATAGACTGCATTTAGCCATCTTAATTTTGGGTTGGATGAATGGTGGTGATGGCGTGGCGATCCTCTTTTGTTCTTGTTGCGGGAGATTTTCCGTTTCCGTGATCTTTACCTTTTTCGGAGGATCTCTCTTTGGTAGACAACAACAACCGCTCGATCGGATTGTGTGGATCCTTTTAGCCGGGAGCAAAGTTGGTTCATAGCCTCCTTCCATTCCCTCGTGGTGTGGCTTCCCGTGCATGTTAAATAACGTAAATAAAAATCATTCCGCGAGTCGGCGGCGCTCGTTCATGCTTGTGTGAGATTAGGAAGCATTGGGAGTAATCAACCGAACATCCTTTCCTACATCAGAAGGCGTCTATTCTGCACAGCATCGATCACGCCCCTTGGTCACTGATGAGCAAAACTATGCTTGCAAACGACAATGGGAATTGTACCGTGTCGAATGTAGTATAGGCTTATAAAAACCAAGGTCGTATAAAAATCCGGGCATGTTGATTACTCTTACTCAAGAAGATCTCTATTATTCTATCAAAAAGTACTTTGATTTGGTTTCAACAAGAAAGGTAACTCAACTTGAAGATTATAACAATTGAAAAGAGGGGTGGACAAACTTAAGAGAATGGATGAACAAAACAACAACAAATTTTATTAATTCAAGAAAAGGAATTACAACTATTGAAAGGGAAATTACAAGTGCAAGAGAAAGTAGAGCTAGAATACTTAAAAACACGGAAATAATGCAAGAAATGGAGGCTTGGACTCCAATACAATGTCCTTGATCATCTGGAGGAGCTGCCTTTTTATAGCTGAAAATTTTGGGTTAAACGCCCTTGGTCACGCCCGTGACCAAGGGGCGTGTAACAGGCGTGATCGAAGCAGCAGCAGAGAGTGCGCCTTCTGGAGTAATTGCTGGTGTTACGTGCGTGTAACGCCCCTAGGTCACGCCCGTGACCTGGGGGCGTGTAACTTTAAAATAGGCTGCTGGCGGAAAGCTTCGGCAGGAAGTGGCGAGGGGCGAGTCACACCCGTGTACTGGATGACACGCCCCCTGGTCACGGGCGTGACTTGGGGCGTGTAACTTTAATTGATGTGGCAGGCTGATTTGGATTCTTGTGGCGGATCGCGGCCGTGACATTAGGTCATGCTCATGACCTGGGGGCGTGTACTTGGCAAAACTCCACGGAATGCCCCCGCGGTGGCAGAAACAGGTCTAGAACACCTCTGGGCTGTCACGCCCCTTGGTCACGCCTATGACCTTGGGCGTGTACTTGAAGTTTTGGCCCAATGTGTGCAGAAAAACCTGAAATCATAAAATAAATTTAAGTTAGCTCATAGAAATGTAAGGAAGCAATTTATGTTGGAAAATACATATAATTTAAATAGATTTATATAAGAATTATAATTAAATTAAACTAAAAGATGAGTGAATAAACTACTCATCAAATACCCCCATACTTACTCCTTTGCTAGTCCCGAGCAAACAACTTTTCATAGCAGTAGAGAAATTTAAATACTTGAAAAAAAAATTTGAACTCAAGGAATTAAAATGCGAAGTCTTACGCCTACGTGTAGAGATCCTAGTTGAAAGACCTATTCAGCATAACGATTAGCTTATAATTTCCAAAAATGCGATTTAACATATTGCTTTTACTTTTAAGTTGAAAGTTCGGTAAATTCTCGAATGCTATTCAGGGAGCGGGTAGCGTGTTTTCTAAGATCAATATTACCCAAAATCGAGTTTCGGGATAGCCTCCAAAGAAATCCATCAATGATGATGGCCATAGGCTTGCCCGATCGCACTCTCTCCACTACACAAGTATAATGTCATAGCTTAAAGATCAAAAGGGCTTTCATTGGGAGTGAAACATGGCTTAGGTATATGATTTGGAATTGGAAATCAAAGAGATCAAACATGACGGCTAAGGATCACACTAAACCAATGTGAGAGTTTCCTAAAATTATCAAAATTTAAACCTCGCATAAGAGTTGTCATGAATCAAAACATACGAAAACTCCCATATTTTTCAAATATAAGGCCATGAATAATTTTCTTTATTTTTCACAATTGGCCAACAAAATAATTTTTCACATTTTTTTATTATAGCTCCAAATAAGAAGTTGCAATTTCCTCATTTTCACAATAGAACACATTGCAAAATTTTAATAAATCTCAAATATTTAGTGTGATCATGGGGTGGATGTTTTGGATTTGGTGAAAATGAAAGGTAGAGGTAACAAAGGAAATAAGGAAAGGCCAAAAGTGTTTAAACAATGATAAATTTTTAAAGGTGGGCAAACAGGCACAAACGGTCAAAAGATGGCCTAAATCACTTCTAAAAACTATGACAAACCTATGCAAATGCTTCGAGAATCGTGATGGCGCAAATCTTAGCACACCGCTATAGGCGGTAGCAAGACTGCGGCACGAAACGGCAGTGTACCGATCGTTCAAGTAATATAAAACTAGGAGTTATCCCCGAGTATCGAATCTCTCAAGGAACACAGTAAGGTGGAGTTAACGTTCGAGGAAGGACTTGGGATTGAAGTCCTAAGGGTCGGATGGAATGCGGAAACGGGGTGATTTGGCTTTTGGAAAATAAAAGAAAACAACTACAACTACTCCTATGCAATGCCGCTATGCAGTGCTTCGCTTGGCGAGATGGAGACTAGGAAGGCCTTAAGCGCGCTGCATCACAAGGGCGGATGGACGAGTAGGCAAGCAGAGTCGAACTGTGCAGGCCTTGAGCGCACTGCTTCGTTGGGCGAATGGATTACACGGGCCGCTATGCCACGCTTCACTAGGCGGATGGAAGAGTAGGCAAGCGGATGGAATGGTTCGCACCGGCGGAGTCGGAATGGATTACACGGGCCTCTATGCCACGCTTCGCTAGGCGGATGGAAGAGTAGGCATATGGATGAGGGTCGCAAGCACCTCGTCGACAAGCACGCCACTAGCAATTGCTAGTGCGGCACACGAACGTGACGGCGGGATGGAGGATGGATGGTGGTGCACCTCGTACACATATGAACAAAATATAACTTCACATAGACATGAAATTAAGATTTCAAGCACGATTTATAGTGTTCATCATCCATACATGAGAGATCTAGCTACAAACACATCAATAAGAGAAGAACAAGGCAAGAAATCGACCGAATCCGAAGGCTCGTTAGAGATTCACGGTTGGAATCGCCGGGTTGTCAATCCGCGTCCAAGCTCGGTCCGCAACTACGTCCGAGGTAGAAAGAGCTGTAAGACTCTCCAATGAACCCGTCTTCTTTGTCTCACAATCCGGTAAAGGTTGCAAACTTCCCCTTGCTTGATGGTGATGGCGGCTAAACCTTCCTTGAAGCTCTAGGATGAAGGAGGAGGCCGAGAGGAAGCTCCGGCTCAAGATTGGCGTGAAGAACAAGCCCGGAGCACCTCCAGATGGTGGGCGGCGATGGAGGGGCAAAATCGGGGCTCTGGAGCGAGAAAACGGCGGACTGAAGCGGAAGAAATGCGGAGCTCCAACCTAAATCGCGAGAAGGAATATTTATAGGCGCTGGAATAAACAAGGCGCACGGTCATTGAATGGTCGTGCGCACTAGAATCCTGTGATCGTGCGCCTGCCTGGGCGGAGCCTGCAATGTAAGAAATTTATAAAATATAATGTTCGCACGACCAGTGGTGCACGACTAGTGGTCGTGCGCATTATCGTAAGTGGTCGTGCGCATTGGTCGAGACAGAACTCATAAAATGGGGGTTAAGTGCGCACGATCAGCGGCGCACGACCAGTGGTCGTGCGCAATAGAACCAGTGATCGTGCGCAGTGTTCCTGTACAGAATTGTACCGGGAACACCTGCACGACTCCTGTTCCTACAGAAATGCTAATCACGCTACTGAAAGTCGCTCTCAACAATACGATAAGGCTATCAAAAGAGAATAGACATCAAAACACACCAAAATAGGCCAAGAAGTGCACCTAGCATAGAATGACAAATATGAGCTAAAACAAGGCTAAAGTGCAGTGGAAAGACTAGAAAAACAGCCCAGATGAGTCCATATATGTGTATATGATCAGGACTCATCAAATCGCTAGAGGCAAGTTTTAGCCATCGAGAAAGAATACCCTTCCATTCAAAATGTGTAATATTTCTCTAGTAAGCTTCTACATACTCAATTGAATTATTCTCAGATTCTACTGGATTCAAGATAAGAGTAAAACAAAGATTGTTTTCTCGCAGTTAGAAAATCATAAATCTAATTCTATGCTGAATAGTTAATTTGACATAGAATTCTACAAACACGTGCGCTTAACAAGGAACACTGCATGAGTCAACAATTTTATTCCAAAATTCAAAATCTAATGAAGTATAAAAATTTCCTACGACAGTATACAAAGGTAAATCTACTAAGGATTTTGCATATGAGTAAGTATAAAAATTTAGCCTAAATTTTTCTTCTTCTTGGACTTCCCAAGGGCAACCCGGTGAAGGGCTCGCAAGATACTAAAGGCTGTGATGAGAATTCAAGCCCAAAGCGTCCTTTCCAAGAAATAAGATTTTTATTATAAAATATTTTATATTTTTTTCATTTCTTTTTTTTTTTTAAAATACAAAGAACGCTATGCTACACCCCCATACTTAAAATTAAACATTGTCCCTAATGTTTAAAACTAAGTAATACACAAATAAGAAAAGAAATGAATTGATTAAAGGGTGAAGAGGGCTTCCCTGTTTAGTAGACGGGGTTGCCGGACAAAAACCTACAAAAAATAAGTTAAACAAGACAAAGAAAACAAAAAGGATAATGGTGGGGTGCCTCCCAAAAGCGCTTTGTTTACCGTCGCGTAGCTTGACTAAGTGGCATTCTTCTTCAAAGTTGGTGAGGTTAAGCGTTTCAATTTTGCTGGGCGCTGGGTTGCCGGAATGATATAATTTTAACTGGTGCCCGTTAAATTTCAAAGGGCCATGATCCGGGTGTTCTATTAGCACGGTCTCATATGGCCAAACCTCTTTTACAACAAAGGGGACGGACCATCAGGATTTTAATTTGCCCGAAAAAAGTTTTAGTCTAGAATTATATATAAGGACTAAGTCTCCCGGTGAAAAAGATTTTGGAAATTTTATTCTCTTATCATGGTAAAACTAAATGCGCTCCTTATCAAATTTATTATTTTCATAGGCGTTTGCACGCCATTCGTCTAATTCATTAAGTTGAAAATTTCGTTGATCGGAGGCTAATTTCAAATCTAAATTTAAAAATTTAAGCGCCCATAATGCGCCATGTTCTAATTCCACCGGTAAATTACACGCTTTTCCACAGACTAATCGGTACGGTGTACATCCGATGGCGGTTTTGTACGCTGTCCGATAAGCCCATAGTGCGTCGTCTAATTTTAATGACCAATCCTTCCTATTAGCAGACATAGGTTTTTCTAAAATTCTTTTTAATTCACGATTTAATACCTCCACTTGTCCATTCGCTTGTGGGTGATAGGCGGTAGAAAGTTTGTGTGTAACTCCATACTTTGCTAAAATTTTAGCAAGCTGGTTATTACAAAAGTGTGTGCCCCTATCACTAATTAGTGCTCGAGGTGTGCCAAATCGTGAAAATAATTTTTTTAAAAAGTTTACGACGACTCTCGCATCATTGGTGGGAAGGGCTTGTGCTTCCGCCCATCTTGACACGTAATCGACCGCAACAAGAATATATTTATTATTATAGGAAGAAGGTAGCGGGCCTACGAAATCTATTCCCCATAAATAAAAAATTTCGCATTCTAGAAATATATTTTGGGGCATTTCATCTCGGTTAGAAATATTACCTGACCTTTGACAATTATCGCATTTACTCACAAAAGGTGTGAGCATCATTGAATAAGGTGGGACAGTAGAAGCCCATCTCTAGCACCTTTCTTGCGGTCCGGTTTGCTTGGTAGTGTCCACCGGTTGGACCTACATGGCAGTGCCGTAGAATTTATTCACCTTCCTCATCCGAAATACACATTCTTACCACTTGGTCCGCGCAGACACGAAATAAAAAGGGATCCTCCCAAAAATAAATTTTCAAGTCTGTAAAAAATTTCTTCTTTTGTTGACTTGAAAAATCTTTTGGAAGGACCCGTGCCACTAAATAGTTGGCAAGATCCGCGTACCAAGGGGTGGAAGAAGTTATTACCTTAGTGATGGCGAGGAGGCGCTCTTCAGGGATTTATCATCTACCTCGGCCTCTACTAGTGCTCCTGCTGTCGGGTTCTCCAATCTTGAGAGGTGGTCGGCCGCCAAGTTCTCCGCTCCTTTCTTGTCTCGGATCTCCAAATCGAATTCTTGCAAGAGTAGGATCCATCTTAATAGTCGGGGCTTAGCGTCCCCTTTATCTAGCAAGTACCGGAGGGCGGAGTGATCTGTAAATACAATTATTTTTGATAGCGTTATGTAAGAACAAAATTTATAAAAGGGGAAAACAATCGCTAGAAGTTCTTTTTCCGTCGTTGTATAATTAGCTTGGGCGGATGTAAGTGTTTTGCTTGCGTAATAAATTGGGTGAAAGTATTTATTCACCCTTTGGCCCAAGACCGCACCTACGGCAAAATCGCTTGCATCGCACATAATTTTGAACGGAAGAGACCAATCTGGCGAAATTAAAATAGGCGATTTCATAAGTTCGTTTTTAATTTTAATGAACGCCTTAGAACATTCTTCATCGAAGATAAACGTGGTTTCTTTTTCTAAAAGATGCGTTAACGGTTTTGTAATTTTCGAAAAATCTTTAATGAACCGTCTATGGAAACCCGCATGTCCTAAAAAACTCATAATAGATTTAATATTAATAGGCGGAGGGAGTTTTTCTATGACTTCGATCTTGTCCCTATCGACCTCGACCCCTTTACTAGAAACCTTATGTCCGAGGACTAATCCCTCACGGACCATAAAGTGGCACTTCTCCCAGTTGAGTGCCAGATTCGTGTCTTCGCAGCGTTGAAGAACACGATAAATTTTTTTAGACAATTTTGAAAGGAAACGCCATAGACTGAAAAATCATCCATGAAAACTTTCATGGCGTCCTCAACTAATTCATTAAAAATTGCGAGCATACACCTTTGAAATGTAGCTGGCGCGTTACAAAGATCAAACGGCATCCTCCGATAGGCGAAGGTGCCGAAGGGGCAAGTGAAGGTGGCTTTCTCTTGGTCTTCGGGTGCGATTGGGATTTGAAAATATCCTGAAAGACCATCAAGGAAACAGTAGTGCGAGTGACCAGATAGACGTTCTAAGATTTGGTCAATGAAGGGTAACGGACAGTGATCCTTGCGGGTGGCATCATTTAATTTTCTATAATCGATGCAGACCCGCCAACCCGTAACAGTATGGGTTGGAATAAACTCATTATTTTTGTTTTCAACTACTGTCATTCCGCCCTTCTTAGGCACGACTTGCACCGGGCTAACTCAAATGCTATCAGAAATTGGGTAAATAATCCCCGCGTCCAATAATTTTATAATTTTGGCCTTAACGACGTCCTTTATATTGGGATTAAGGCGTCGTTGAGGCTGAAGAGTGCAGCGAGGATTATTTTCTAGATTTATTTTATGCGTGCAGAATGAGGGATTTATACCCTTAATATCCAAAATTTGTCATGCAATTGCATGGCGGTGGTTATTTAAAATTTTTATTAATTCGGAAATTTCTGAATCATTAAGCGTAGAAGAAATAATCACAGGTAATTTTAAATTTTCATCTAAAAATACATATTTTAGAATATCCGGCAGTTGTTTTAATTCCAGACTCGGCGGCTCTTCATAAGATGTTTTGATTTTAAAAATATTTAAATTTGTTTGTTCAAAATTTGCCTACCGGGTTGTTTCTTCAAGACATAATAAAGTTTGTAACTCCAAATTTTCATAAAGAGGGGAAATTATTTCCGCAAAAGTTGATAATTCTTCTTCAAATTTTGATTCTAAAATAAAACAAGAATCGTCGTTAGTAAGTGCATTTCTCATCGATTGATTAACATTGAAAATAACTTCTTCCTATCCAACTCGCAGGAGAATTTTTCCGTTACTTACATCTATTATAGCTCGAGCGGTGGCTTGGAAAGGTCGGCCAAGTATTAGGGGTACTTCGGCGTCTTCTTCAATATCGAGGATGACAAAGTCTATAGGGAAGATAAACTTATCAACCATCACTAGCACATCTTTAATGACCCCTATTGGGTACTTAACTGACCGATCCGCTAGTTGGATGTTTATGTAGGTTGGGCTTGGGTTGCCCAAACCAAGCTTTTTAAATAATGCAAAATACATTAAATTTATGCTAGCTCCTAGATCGGCCAAGGCGTGCTTGATTAATAAATTACCAAACATACATGGGATGGAGAACAGTCCCAGGTCATTTAATTTTTGTGGTAATTTATTTAATAAAGCCGCCGAACACCCTACGTTTAAAGAAATACATGAAAAAATTTCAAGTTTCTTTTTATTTGAAAGTAACTCATTTAGACATTTAGCGTACTTGGGCATTTAAACAATTGCTTCGCAGAATGGTACATTTATTTGGATTTGTTTCAAAATTTCAATAAATTTTTTACATTGCTCCTCATTGCGCTCATCTTTAAACTTCGAAGGATAAGGAATAGAAGGATTGTTAATAATGCGCAGAGCTAAAGTAGAAGACGGTAAAGTAGGTGAAGAAAGAAATTGCGGGGGAGAAGATGAAACGTTTACCTCGGGCTCGACCAAATTTGAAGAAGTTACCTCCTTTCCGCTGCGGAGGGTGATTGTGTTGGCGCTCTCCCGCGGATTGGGCTCAGTGTTGCCGGGAAGTGCTCCTTGCTGGCGTTCGGAGAACATTTTGGTGAGCTGTTCAATTTGATTTTCCAAATTTTTGACCGATCCGGTGAGATTCCGGATATTGACCTCATTGGAGGCAATGTACTTAGTAAAGACCACTTCAAGCGGAGAGGGCTTTTGTGGTGGTGGTGGAGGAGCGAATCCGGGAGGATTCACTTGTTGTGGTCGTTGAGCGTTATTGGGGTTGCTCCATGAAAAGTTTGGGTGATTCCTCAAACCCGGATTATAACTATTGTTAAACAGAAGAATATTATTCGGGTTATAAAGAGGGCGATAGGAGTTCCCCGTATAATCTACTTGCTCTTGAATAAAATTATTATTCAAATTATTAAAATTATTATTATTAGCCCAATTTGTGGCGGAGGAAGCAGATATCTCTGATATTTGCCTTGTGAGCATTTCTACCTGATGCGCTAAGTTAGGGGTGGCCTCGATTTCAAAAAGTCTGGTCGGCTTTTTAGGGCGCGACCGTGGCACATTCCACTGATAGGCATTCAAGGCCATCTCCTCAAAAAGCTCTTGAGCAGCTTCGGGGGTTTTGTTATTAAGGGCCCCCCCCCCCCGCGGCTGCATAAATCATCTGCCTCGTTTGGAGATTGAAACCATTTTAGAAAGTCTGAACTTGTTGCCACACGGGAAGGGCATGGTGAGGACATCTCCGCAAAAGTTCCTTGAAGCGCTCCCATGTGTCGTAGAGAGACTCCGATTCTATTTGCATGAACGAGAGAATGTCCATACGTAATTTAGCGGACTTTGCCGGAGGAAAATACTTCATTAAGAATTTCTCTGTCATCTCGGCCCACGTAGTGATGGAACCTCTACAAAGAGAGCCCAACCATTGCTTGGCCTTAGTCCGCAAAGAAAAAGGAAATAAGCATAAACAAATGGCATCATCGGTGATGCCATTAATTTAAATGTGTTGCAAATTTCCAAAAAAATTAAGTAAATGTAAATTAGGATCTTCATTCGGTAAGCCATCGAAAACGACGGTTTGTTGTACCATCTGAATGATGCTCATTTTAATTTCAAAATTATTATTCGCCACTGTCGGGCGAATAATACTAGATTGTGTACCCTCCCAATTTGGTCTCGCATAATAGGACATAGTCCGTAGCGGGGCCTCATTATGGTTGGGATCACCCATTATTTCCTCGTTAGTTTCTCCGACCGACTCTTCGCGAATTATAGGTAGATCGCTAAATCAGAGACTTCGTCGCAATGTGCGCTCGATTTCTGGATCAAAACCAAATTCAAAATTAGTTGGAGAGTTTTGTCGGATCATAAACCAAAAAGAAAAGAAAAGAGAAAAAGAGGCGAAAAAAGGTAAAATTTTAGATGAATATATTTATTATATTTTTTAATAAATATATATTATAAATATTTTTTTTAATTAGGTGATTTAAGATTAGTCCTGGACATCCCAAGGTCAACCCGGTGAAAGGCTCGCAAGGTACTAGAGACTGTGATGGGAATTCAAGCCCAAAGCGTCCTTTCCAGGAATTTGGTTTCACCTAGTAGAAATGAAAAATAAAAACAATAAGAGAAAAAAGGAAACGATAAAACCAATAGATATTCTCTTTCGAAATATCAACTCAGATCCCCGACAACGGCGCTAAAAACTTGACGAGCAAAACTATGCTTGCAAACGACAACGACAAGTGTACCGTGTCGAATGTAGTATAGGCTTATAAAAACCAAGGTCATATAAAAATCCGGGCGTGTTGATTACTCTTACTTAAGAAAATCTCTATTGTTCTATCAAAAAGTACTTTGATTTGGTTGCAACAATGATGTAGGGGTACCGTGACGACGTGGACGTTACACTAACGGAAATATATTCATCACAAAAAGTAAAATAGCATAGGAGGGCTCCGACCAAGAGCGAACGAAAAGGGGTCGGTTGGCTCCCAAATCCGATTGAAAATAAATATACGGGACTCGATACAACGTCCTTAAGACCTACCTCTCCAACAAGCACACAACTCACCGTAAGCCGGACTCGATACAATGTCCTTAAGACCTACCTCTCCAACTAGCACACAACTCACCGCACGTACACAAGCATCTATTCCATCAATCGATTCTTTACAAAATGCAGCGGCAATATTTTGGAGCGGCGGTGAACATTCAAGCGGCAATTAAGCTTTAGTTGAGATTAACTCCCTTGTTAACGCTAAGTGCGCCAATCTTAGAGAGCAAACCTAGGCTAGGCCGAGTTTCGCTCCCGCACCGGATCTACCCGATCCGAACAACAAGAGATTCAATAACAACACTTTAGATTTCAGATTTTTTGCAAGCGAGAAAAAATTAAAGCCACGGATAAAACAATTCGACAAAACCTCCACAAACTAAGCGTAGAATGAATCACTGGCAAGGAGAGAGGTTACCCAACCAAGAAGATTAACACACAAGATAGATGTGGGAGAATCTCTCTCTCCACGATCCCACCGGCGTCGCACCGAATGGAGAAGCACCCTTTCTTCCTCGGAGTCGCACCGCGGAAGTCTCGCCGGAGTCGCACCGAAGAGGATGTAAGGAGGCAGCCTTGGAGTCACACCAAGAGGAGGAGGGGGGCAGCGGCTAGGAGGGAACTCCAAGCATGGCCGAAATCTCACAAGGAGGGTTAGGGTTTTCAATCTTCAATGTCTCCTTTTCTCTCATAAAGCCTCCTTTAAATAGGAGTTACAACAAAATATTAACCATTCAAGATGGAGATGTAATCTCACCCATCCATATGGTTAAATACACACCACAATAATAAAAAGAGTTCAAAATTAAAAATACAACCCACTAATGAATATAAAATTATCATCAAGCATGAAATAATTTTATATTCATTAATATAAAATAAAAGTGCATAAATAAAAGTGCATAAATAAACTTTAATTTTTCACGGCGGCTTTGGCACGCCGCGGGCGGAGATTGTAACGCAGACTTCCTTCAGCATCTTCATGGCACCTCAGATCTTTGTGTCGCAGCGCCTCGGCAACCGGGTCATCATCAAGGAGTGTCGGAGGGGCCGCGCCATCAATCCTCCCCCACTCAAAATCACGTATCACCGATGCGTGGTCCAGGAGATACTAGGGTTTGGAGAAGGGCAGCATCCAATCGTGGAAGCTCCGACTCGAGTACCCATGAGTCGTCGGAAGGGGGTCGATCTCGCCAACGGATGAGAATGCGGCGAGTAGCACCATCGTCAGTAGTAAGTGGCTCAGCGTCAAGTATCCTGTCAGGTATAAGAAAGGTTTTGGGAAACCTTGGAAACATGTCAGCAGTAGGAAAAGAATGCAATTTACCATTCGATGCTAAACCTGTGGAGACCGACAGAGAGAGGTCATCCGTACTACCACTCCCCAACCCATTAGAAGATTTGGTGGAAGGAGAAGACGTCAAAGAATTCAACTCATGTGGAGGCGATACGAACATCGTTAAATCCGAGACGTTAAAAATGGGGGAGATTCCCCATTCGGCAGGCAAATCCAAAACAAAAGCGTTGTCACCTATTTTCTTGATGATCCGAAAAGGGCTGGCGCGCTTAGGTGCTAACTTTTTAACGGTGCCAGATGGCAAACGCTAGGGAACTAATCGTACTAAAACCAAATCGCCAACCTTGAAGTGTGACACTCTCCGATGTATATTGGCGTGCGCCTGATAAGAATCGTACTGAGCAGTCAAGGTAGCTCGTATATGTGCATGAAGGTCGTGAATATGTTGGGCGAAGGATTGTGCAAATTGACTTGCCTTGTATGTTGTGGGTAAGGGAACCAAGTCAAGAGGCACAGGGGCCTTGTACCCGTGGACAATCTCGTTTGGAGATAGATCGGTGGACCGATTTTTGGAATTGTTGTAGACTAACTGAGCGTGGGGAAGAAGAAGATCCCATGTGCCTTTATGATTACTCACGAGGCATCTAAGAAGGTTCCCCAAGGGAGTGGTTTCGGGAGCACAAAGCCTAGGATGATCCCAAAATTTATGGTCAACTAGCATAGGAAGGACAACCCAACGAAACCACTCTTCTCATCCCACGGTGGTAACGGGTTCCAGACCATACTTCAAGGTCGGGACTGAAGTAGGGGACCCAAGCAACCATAAGTGGGTGACGGTTCAACGGGGGAGCTAACACTAGCATAGGGTCCACAAGCGCAGAGAATGTGCCCACACAACTATTACCAACAGATAACGGATTGGACAACTTGTCCTCCCCACTAGAAGACACGGGAAACTCACTAGCCCTAATCTTGCTATCAAGAGTGTGAGAAGCTAATAAGGATCGCCCCATCTCTTCGGCTTTCTCACCAACATCATCAGAATCACTTGGCTCTAGTTCAGAATTTTCAACAACCTCCGGAATGATCTCGGGATGATCAACAAGAGGCTCCCGAAAGCTAATGGGATCATGTAAAGGTTGACTAATCAGGGCAACCTCAGTCTCAGACACTAAGCCAATCGTGGGAGCATCAACAGGGTCAATATGGCCTATGGGCAGGCTAGGACTAATCGGACCAGTATCGGGTTTAACGGTTAGACACAAAGTGTTCGTTTCTGAGTGGCTAATACTTCTCACCGTGCTTAAAGTTTAAACGAAATTGATGTGCCGGATCACGGCTAAACCTTGTCGTTGTAGGTTCATGGGATGGGTCTCTAGTCTCATGACGGAATTTAGTGAACTCCATCGGGTCCAAACCCATATGGGAGTAGTGCGGGGACAGCCCCATTCTTAAAGTTGTGCTCAAGGGCTAGGGGAAGGCAAATCTGACTAAAATTTTATAGAAACGTAATTTTATTCCCGCCAGATAACTAGGGTAAATTAAGATATTTTTTTTAATGCTGAAAATAGAGTGAGGGTTGTCCAGAATTTTTTTTATTGATTTTCGACAAAATTTTTAGATTTCAGACCGCTATTCGCACACCAACTGGACAGAATTACGACGTTCCCAATTTTTAGGCCGACCTAACGAGGACGAATCAAAAATTTTCCTGTTTTAATGTTGCTGGAAATACGTGCAGGAAGCTACAGAAAAAATTTCAGATTTTTTTGACAAGTTGTAAAATTCCGAGGTTTTTACTAAATGCAGACCAATCCGAAAATTTAGATTTTGAATTTTGAATTTTCAAAAATTTGAATTTTGAATTTGAATTTGTAAATTCAAAAATTTGAATTTTGAATTTGAATTTTGAATTTCAAAATTTGAATTTTGAATTTGAATTTTAAAATTTGAATTTTGAATTTGAATTTTGAATTTCGAAATTTTGAATTTTGAATTTCAAAATTTTGAATTTTGAATTTCAAAATTTTGAATTTTGAATTTGAATTTTGAATTTCAAAAATTTGAATTTTGAATTTGAATTTTGAATTTTCAAAAAAATGAATTTTGAATTTCAAAATTTTGAATTTTGAATTTTGAATTTTGAAAATTAGAATTTTGAATTTGAATTTTGAATTTCAAAAATTAGAATTTCGAATTTGAATTTTGAATTTCAAAATTTTGAATTTCGAATTTGAATTTTGAATTCCTAGCTATTCGCAGGCCAGATTTTGAAAATTTTGTGATTTTGGCAACAAATCGTGCAAGATTAATTATATGTCCGCGTCCTATGGTAAGAAATAAATTAGGATGTGATGAGTACTTTTTGTACTCATCTTTTAGTATTATTTTAATATAGTTTTAAATTGAATTTATATAATTTATATGTATTTTCTTATTTAATCTGTTCCTTTTTAATTTCTTCAACTAATTTAAGCTTATTTTATGTTTTGCAGATTTTCTGGGCACTTTGAGTAAAAATCCAAAGTACACGCCCAAGGTCACGGGCGTGACCAAGGGCGTGACAGTCAAAGATGTGTTCCAGACCCAATTCCTCCACCAGGGAGCGTTCCGTGAAGAATTCGCCAAGTACACGCCCCAGGTCACGGGCGTGACCAAGGGCGTGACCCAGTATCACGGCCGCGACTCGCCAGAGCATCCAGAGCACGCCTACAATGTCAATTAAAGTCACATGCCCCAGGTCACGGGTGTGACCTCGGGCGTGACATCAGGTCACGGGCGTGACTCGCCCCGCGCTTCTTCCCGCCAGAGTTTCCCGCCAGCAGCACGATTTCAAGATTACACGCCCCAGGTCACGGGCGTGACCTAGGGCGTGACACGGCTGAAACGCTCGCAATTACTCCAGAAGGCGCCCTCTCCGCTGCTGCTTCGATCACGCCCCTTACACGCCCTTGGTCACGGGCGTGACCAAGGGCGTGTAACCTCATTTTTTCAGCTATAAAAAGCCAGCTTCAGCAGATGTTCAAGGACGAATTTTTGGAGTTCAAATCTCCATTTCTTGTTTTATTTTCGTGTTTTAGTAGTTTTTGTATGTCCTTTTTCTTATTAGCATTTGTAGTTTTCAATTCAATAGTTGTAACTTTCAATTCATGTCTTGTAATTTTTCTTTAGCAATTTAATAAAATAGTTCTTTTCTTCTCTCAATCTATTCTCTCTTTTTTTCATGAACTCTTCTATTTTTCTTTAATTCTTCTATTTCTATGAGTAACTAAAACCCAATTAGTACTTGACCGAGATGATCTGAGGAGAATATAATTTATGGTTTAGCTTCTCTTTCTCTTCTTTAGAATGCTTTTGATTTACTCTTGAACTTTTATTGGATTGAGATTATATTGTCGATATATAACTCTCATCTTGTTTTCGGAATCTAATAATCGAGAGGTTTTGATTTTGAATCGATCATTTCAAGAATAAAAAAGAGTAGAATGCAATCCTCGAGAGAGGACGACGTTACCCTTCCGGATTGGAGTAAAAGCCAATAGCGGGATTCACTTCGATAAGGCGAGTTTTAGGGGTTTCGATCCTAGAACGAGAGTTCGATTGATCAACCTAAACTCAGTTGAGCGCATCCTCGAGAGAGGTGCGTTCATAATTCGAGAATCTCCACGGTCTAAGCTATTTTATTAAGAGAATGCATTTTTATTCTTAATTCTTATTTTTATCTCCAAGGTGATTCAAGATCGAGTGCTAATCGCTCTTTTAATTCTGATTTTAATTTTCTTTTTTTGCAAACCAACCTCAAGTTTTAATTGATAAGATAATAGAGATTTTCTTGAAGTAAGAGTACTCAACCAACCCGAGTCTAATACGACCTTGTTTCAATAACCTATACTACATTCGATACGGTACACTTGCCGTTATCGTTTGCAAGCACAGTTTTGTCCATCAGGATGGTATAAATTAAGATTAAATTTTTTTTTATTTTTTTTTGCTAGAAAATAACAGATTTAGGACGCTAAACGCAGACCAGAACTTCTAAACAGGCTAAAATTTTATTAAAGGTAATTTTTCTCCCGCCAAATAGATAGAATAGTAAAATATATTTTTTGATTTTCTTGCTGAGAAAATAATGGAGAATTACCATAATTTTTTTTTGAATTTCGCAAAAAAATTAGAATTTTAGACCGCTATTCGCAGAACGACGAAATTTTTTTTTTTTTACATTTTGAATGCCAAATCGTGTGAAAATTGTCAGTGTCGTCGTTCTACGAAATTCCCAAGGAATGTATCAATTTAGAAATTGACACGAACCTCGCTTTGATACCAAATTGATGTAGGGGTACCGTGACGACGTGGACGTTACACTAACGGAAACATATTCATCACAAAAAGTAAAACAGCATAGGAGGGCTCCGACCAAGAGCGAACGAAAAGGGGTCGGTTGGCTCCCAAATCCGATTGAAAATAAATATACGGGACTCGATACAACGTCCTTAAGACCTACCTCTTCAATAAGCACACAACTCACCGTAAGCCGGACTCGATACAACGTCCTTAAGACCTACGTCTCCAACTAGCACACAACTCACCGCACCTACACAAGCATCTATTCCATCAATCGATTCTTTACAAAACGCAGCGGCAATATTTTGGAGCGGCGGTGAACATTCAAGCGGCGATTAAGCTTTAGTTGAGATTAACTCCCTTGTTAACGCTAAGTGCGCCAATCTTGGAGAGCAAACCTAGGCTAGGCCGAGTTTCTCTCCCGCACCGGATCTACCTGATCCGTACAACAAGAGATTCAATAACAACACTTTAGATTTCAGATTTTTGCAAGCGAGAAAAAATTAAAGCCACGGATAAAACGATTCGACAAAACCTCCACAAACTAAGCGTAGAATGAATCACTAGCAAGGAGAGAGGTTACCCAACCAAGAAGATGAACACACAAGATAGATGTGGGAGAATCTCTAGGAACCCCACGAGGAAGGTAACTCTACTTGAAGATTATAACTATTGAAAAGAGGGGTGGACAAACTTAAGAGAATGGATGAACAAAACAACAACAAATTTTATTAATTAAAGAAAAGGAATTACAACTATTGAAAGGGAAATTAGAAGTGCAAGAAAAAGTAGAGCTAGAATACTTAAAAACATGGAAATAATGCAAGAAATGGAGGCTTGGACTCCAATACAATGTCTTTGATCATCTGGAGGAGCTGCCTTTTTATAGCTGAAAATTTTGGGTTACAAGCCCTTGGTCACGCCCGTGACCAAGGGGCGTGTAACAGGCATGATCGAAGCAGCAGCGGAGAGGGCGCCTTCTGGAGTAATTGCTGGCGTTACATGCGTGTCACGCCCCTAAGTCACGCTTATGACCTGGGGGCGTGTAACTTTAAAACAGGCTACTGGCGGGAAGCTTCGGCGGGAAGTGGCGTGATGAGTCCCTATTATATATATATATATTTTCGGACTCATTTAGGCTAGTTTTCTTGCTTTTATGCTTCAGTTTTGTTCACATTTCCCTTATTCGTGCTTTTTATTGTAGTATAGAGTATGCATGTTTTTGTGTGCAATTGCGCACTTTGTTGTTGGGGGTAAGCACTGCGTGCTCCCCATTGTATCCTCTTTATCTCTGTGTTGCTGGTAGTACTTTACCAGCCTGTGTCTCTTGTATGCAGGTGACCTAATCGTCCCGTTCTCCCCAAAGTAATTTCTGTGCATATCGCACGGTCGTGCGTTTCCTTGACGCACGGTCGGTGGCGGTCGTGCGTTTGTGTCTGGGCAGAAAACGGAGCGTCGGAGTTTACTCGTGCATTTTGACGCACGAGCAGATTCGCCCTTGTGAGAGTAAAACGCACGGTCGACCTGTGTCTTGATGATTTCAGAGCGTCTGAATTTACCCGTGCGTTTGAACGCACGGGCGGTGTGGGTCATGCGTAAGCAAAATGCACGGGCGCTGGCCTTCTTCCCCTGCACACCTGCTGAGCTTAAGTATCGCACGGTCCATGCACGGTCATGCGTTCGATCGTGCGTGACCAAATTTCTAGCATTTTCCTATAAAAGCTGCAGATTCGACCTAAAATGGGAGAGTTCCGTACGCATTGTACAGCTGCGCCGATTTCGCCATATCCACCAGGGTTTCGTCCCTTTAGCCTCCTCCTTCATCCTAGAGCTTCAAGGGAGATCTAGCCACCATTTCCTTCAAGCAAGAGGAAGTTTGCAACCTCCACCGGATCGTGAGATGAAGAAGACGAGTTCATTGGAGAGTAGTGACAGCTCTCTCTACCCCGGACGCAGTTGCTGACCGGCCTTGGACGCGGACTGACAACCCAGCGATTCCAACCGTGAATCTCCAACGAGCCTTCGGATTCGGTCGATTTCTTGCCTTGTTCTTCTCTTATTGAAGTGTATATGTGTAGATCTTTGTATTTTGATGAAGTAGAGCACTTAAAGTAGTTTGTATTTATATATATTTCATGTCTATGTGAAATGCTTTGTGGTTTATGTTGCTTGAGGTGCGCCCCATTCCATCCTCCATCCCGCCATCATGTTCGTCGCCTCACTAGCAATTGCTAGTGGCGTGCTTGTCGAAGAGGTGCTTACGACCCTCACTCCGTTTGCCTACTCGTCCATCCGCCCTTGCGACGCAGTGCGCTTAAGGCCTGCCTAGTCTCCATCCCGCCAAGCGAAGCATTGCATAACGGCATTGAATAGGAGTAATGTAATATTTTCTCTTTATTTTCCACAAACCAAATCCCCCGTTCCGCATCCATCCGACGTAAAGGACTTCAATCTCAAGTCCTTCTTCGAACGTTAACTCCACCTTACTGTGTTCCTTGAGAGATTCGATACTCGGGGATTACTCCTCGTTTTGTATTACTTGAACGATCGGTACACTGCCGTTTCGTGCCGCAGTCTAGCTACCGCCTATAGCGGTGTGCGAGATTCGCGCAACATGGCGCAGGGCGAGTCACGCCCGTGTACTGGATGACACGCCCCCTGGTCACGAGCGTGACCTGGGGTGTGTAACTTTAATTGACGTGGCAGGCTGATCTAGATGCTTGTGGCGGATCGCGGCCGTGACACTGGGTCACGCCCTTTGGTCACGCCCGTGACCTGGGGGCGTGTACTTGGCGAAACTCCACGGAATGCCTCCGCGGTGGCGGAAACAAGTCTGGAACACCTCTGGACTGTCACGCCCCTTGGTCACTCCCGTGACCTTGGGCGTGTACTTGAAGTTTTGGCCCAATGTGTCAAGAAAAACCTGAAATCATAAGATAAATTTAAGTTAGCTCATAGAAATGTAAGGAAGCAATTTATGTAGGAAAATACATATAACTTAAATAGATTTATATAAGAATTATAATTAAATTAAACTAAAAGATGAGTGAATAAACTACTCATCAGTCACGGGCGTGACCAAGGGCGTGTAACACAAATTTTCAGCTATAAAAGGGTGCTTCTCCAGATGATCAAGGATGAATTTTTTGGAGTTCTAGCTTTAGTTTTTGCACTGTTTTCTTATTCTCAAGCTCTTGTACTCCTCTTTCTTCTTAACTTGTACTTTCTTTTCAAGCTTGTAACTTTCAATTCCTTAGTTGTAACTTCTTTTGCAATTCAATAAAATAGTTCTTTTTCTCTTATTCTACTCTCTTTTTAATCATGCACCTCTTTATTTTCGTTAATTACTCCAACTCTATGAGTAGCTAAATTTCTTTTAGTACTCGGCCGAGATGATCCAAGGAAAATATAATTTATGATTTAATCTTTAGCTTCTCTTTCTCTTCCTTAAAATGCTTCAGATTTATCCTTGAATTTTATTGGATTGAGATTATATTTTCCATATATAATTCTCATTCTTGTTTTCGTAGTCTAATAACCGAGACAATTTGAATTTGAATCGATCATTTCAAGGATAAAGAGAGTTGAATGCACTCCTCGAGAGAGAATGACATAATTCTCCCGGATTTGAGTCAAATCCAATATAGGGGTTCACTACGATAAAGCGAGTTTTAGGGGTTTTGATTCTAGAACAAAAGTTCGATTGATCAACCTAAACTCAGTTGAGTGTATTCTCGAGAGAGATACATTTATAATGCAGGAACCTCCACGGTCAAGTAATTTCTTTAAGAGAATTAGAAGTTTTATTTCCCATATTTATTTTCCGAGGTGATTCAAGGTTGAGTACTAGTCTTTTAACTCATAGCTTTAAAATAAGTTATCTCTTTTTCTTGCGACAACCAACCCCAAGTTTTATTTGATAAAATAGTAGAGATTTTCCAAAGTAAGAGTAATAAACCGCCCCGAGTCTAATACGACCTTGGTTTCTATAAACTATACTACATTCGATACGGTACACTTGCCGTTATCATTTGCAGGCATAGTTTTGCGCATCACCTTGAGTCATGTGGACTTGTTTTCCTGCACACTTAAACACACAAGATCAAATACACATAGGATTTCTTATTCTCAAACCAAGGAGATGCGGAAGACCGTGTTGCAACATCGGATTCCTAGCAAAAATCCCTAAAATGCACGTTAAGCAACATCATCTAATAGGACAACTGGTCGCAATTTCAGCTTCACCAACAATTCCTAATCCGCTAACAGAGCGGATCTCTAATGCAAGATCATGTTGGGTATGGACTCAATTAACTCGATGGTTCTTCTTGAACCAAGGTGACCCAAACCCCTCTCTTTGGAGAGATCCGGTGCCAAAATTTCAGAAAAGGGAAAGGCAAAATAAGAGATGACATGCACACATCCTAAAACCGGAGGAGATATATCGCTACCCTAAGAGTTCTCTTCCTCACAATGGATCGGTTGAAAGGCACAGATAGAAAAGAGCGCCTTCGAGTCCTCTCCACGGATCTGGATTTGGATCGACGAATGGAGATCCGATGCTCCAACAATGGTGGATCTTGCCCGTCTTCTTCCTCCAAACTCTCCCTCTTTCCTTAGCCTACAAAAGAAAAAATGACTTAATGAAAAGAGAGTAGAACTCTTACATATTTATGGCTTTAGGATGCACCTATCTGAGCCTTTGGATCAAGATCTACGAAGATCGGATGTCCAGAAAATGCTACTTATGGATCTGGTTCCATAAGCTACCGCCGGCGCTAGCACTACCGCCCATTCTAGCCCTACCGCCCGCGCTAGCCACTCGATGAAAACACTCTAGACGAAGCCATCTCAACTTCCCAACGGAACTGCAAGCCACGACGAAGTCTAAAACCAGCACTAGTGCTACCCCCCCCCCCCCCCCCCCCCCCCCCCCGTGCTAGCCTCTTGACGAATCCGTCTCGACGAATCCGTCTTGACGAAACCATCGAAACTGCTAGTCTTCTCGACGGGGCAGCTAACGCTAGTATTAGCACCTAGCGCTGGCGCTAGCTCCTAGATACAGAAAAACCACACTTAGCCTTGGGCAATCCAGCCTCCGCGCTCAGCGAAACCTGAGGTGTTACAAGCTCAAATGGTGATAAGAAGTGGAAGAACTCCATAGTTAAGCGTGCTCGGGCTGGAGTAGTACTGGGATGGGTGACCTGCTGGGAAGTCCCCATGCTGCACGCTTAACAATTGAGTTTGCCTCATCAAAGGGTGGATGTGGCCACCAATAACCCTCCTATGGATGGAGAGGGGTTGGGGTGCTTGGGCTGCAGCCCGGTAATGTGCCGGTTTGGTATTTCCTCTGGTTGAACTAGGGTAGGACGGGCCTGGGCAGTGCAACAAAAAGTGCACTTTTTGTAACGTCCCAAGGCCCTGGACTTACCATCGGGACAACGTCGACCGACAGCCTCGCCTGGAGACCGACAGCTCAATTGGGTTGCAACTCAATTGGGTTGCAGCTCGGTAACGATCACCAGGCGAGGATGTTGGTGGACATTGTCCCAATGGTAAGTCCGTGGCCTTGGGACATTACATCATTTCTCGCATAGAAATTAATGTATACTCAATTTCTCTTTATGCTTTCAGTTTACATTTGTCTATTAGCGTAAATATTGTTTACTATACTCAAAAAATGCTGAATCGTGTGTGAATCTTATGGTAGCATAGAAATATGTGTAGACGTTCGTTAGCTTCGTATTGCCCGAGTCGGGAGGAAGGATTATCTTTCTCGATGGCTAAGAACTTGCCCCAAACAATTCTTGTAGCATGGGTATACGGTTAGTTAATTGCATGAATGTGATGCAGGCCATCATTTTTGGCTCGGTTGAGCCTTTGTGCCCATTCTTATCGCTATATCCTCGCTAGCCTAGTTGTGCCTACCCGTTCTTTGATTCAGCCTTACCTTTATCTCACCAAAGCCTTAAAGCCAATCCTAGTCACACACCCAAATTTGAGTTCATGTTTGTATTTTTTTCATGAATGGGGTGTTGATGTTGTGTTAATTTTTTGTGAAAATGTGGTGGTGCTTCACTGCTCAATTTACCGAAAATGATTTGAAAAGAAAAGAAAAGAAAAATAATAATAAGAAGAAAAGAAGTGAGAAGAAAAGAAGTGAGAAAAGAGATTGATTGAAAGAACTATTTGAGATATGTATTGGGAGTAGGCGGTGCACACACCAATGTTTTCAAGTGTAAGTCTTGGGGTGTGTTGCACCCGCATGTTTATTGTGGTGCGTAGATAGTTTATTTGGTGCTAGCTCATTTGGGCTTAGTGCTTGAGCCATCATTTTTATCATTGTATACAATGCCTAAACCCAAGCCCTGTGTAAAACCTAAAGTCCTTTTAATTCATGCGTTTGAGTCAAACCAGTACCGTGGAGAGAGTGCGAACGGGAATGCTTATGGTCACCATCTTTGATGGATTTCAATGGAGGTTGTCCTGAGCCCCCATCTTTGGCAATACTCGCCCTATCGCTCAGTCTACTTTCATCCTATGCATGACCGGATAATCCACCGTGATTTAATTTTTAAGTAAATGTAATATATAAATACGCTCCTAGAAAATTGTAGACTAATATGTATAACTAGAAATTTCGTTTACTGTATTTTTATGGGTGCAAGCATGCGACTTAACATTGTACTCCGCTTTCACAATTTCTAAGCCAACTATCATTTTTCTTGTCTGTTTAAGTCTGGGGGTGTGATGAGTCTGATAATTACACTGTTTAATGGACTCATCAGGGCTAGTTTTCACTTGTGTACACTACATTTTCAAGCCTTAATAACTTGTATTTCACTTGTATACACTTTCACGCTATGTGCACTATTTAGGTAAGTTTTGGTGTGCATTTGCGCTCCATGTTGTAGGGGGTAAGCACGTGGTGCTCCCCAACCCCCTTTTTGTTTTTGGATTAAGATGGAGGGGTGTTCCCAGGTGTGTGATTGCCATTTGGATTGCCATGCAGGTGGGTAGATCATCCAGTTTGCCCAGGATTCATGTCTGCTTGAATCGCACAGACATGTGTTTCCTTGACGCACGATCATTCCGATTGTGAGCGGTCATCTGTGGCACAGAATGGTATTCTGTCCCTACTCATGCAATTTGTTCGCGCACGGCCAATTTGCCCGTGTGTAAGTAAAATCGAACGAGCTCTCTTGTTGTCCAAATTTGTTTGATTCTTATTGCTCGTGTGTTTGCTTCACGCATGATTGGATTCAATCGTGCGTGAAGGAAATGCACGATCTCCTGTTGTGAGCCAGATTTCAAGCTGTCTGGATTTGCCCGTGAATTTTGCGCGCAACGACCGTGCGTGACTATAATCACACGGGCGCTTCTGGGTTGTCTTCCTGGGCTTCCTATAAGATTAATATCGCACGGTCCATGCACGGTCATGCATTCGACCGTGCGTGACCAAATTTCTGAATATTTTGTATAAAAGCTGCTGTTGTCGACCTATTCAGTAGTTCTCCTAATCCATCTACTTGCCCGCGCCAAGGGTTCCAGTTCCTCCGCTCCATCACCGCTCACCTTAAGGAGGAGCTCCGACCACCATATTCCTTGAAAATCCAAAGATGGAGCATCCTCTTGGCCTCCTCCATCGTTTGTGTGCTTCTAAGCTCCGTTTCAAGAGATTTTAGTTGTGCATGTGAAGTTCTCCGGCGAGGTCGTGACCGAAGACTATTGACAGAGAAGATGGGTACAACATTAAAAAAAGGTGACAGCTCTTCCGGACCCTTGATGGCAATTGGATCCAAAGTTCAGACAAGGCTTGACAACCCTAGATTCCGACCGTGATACTCCGATGACTCTCCTCCCCTTTGGTTGTAATTTTACCTCCTTCATATTGTAGCATTTTCTCTCTTGATTCCTTGGTTGTAAGATTATGATTATTAAATCTTGTTATTGATATTTAGTTTATTTCATGTCAATGTGAAATTATCTTCTGGTTTATGAAAATGAGGAGCGCCCCTATTCTATCTTCCATCTGCCATTACCCTCTTCCATTCCGTGAGCCTACTCATCCTTCCACGTTGCGAAGCAGTGCTAACAGCCCGTATAATCCACCTCACTTCCGGCGGTGAGAACCATTTCATTTGCTTGCCTACTCGCCCATCCGCCTAGCGAAGCAGTGGATAGCGGCCTTCATAGGATCCATCCACCTTGTGAAGAAGTGCATAACGGCATACATAGTAGTGTTAATTTAGTTTATTTAATTTTGTTTTCCGCAAACCAATCCAAACCGTCCACAACCCATCCAATCTAAAGGACTTCAATCTCAGGTCCTTCCTCAAAAGTAAACTCCACCTTACTGTGTTCCTTGGAGATCGATACTTGGGGAAATTTGCCCATTTTATATTACTTGTGTGACCTGTACATTGTGATAAGTGCATCAGTGCTCACTTCGGCCGCTTGCCAAAACACGCTAGGAGTAAAATAAAGGAAATTCGAGCTTACTCTTCCGCTCGCCAAGCACTCGCTCGACTCGGCCGCCCGCCAAGGAGCTAGAGTGTATAAACCATAATTCAAATTATAAGTAAAATAGAGGATGCCTCCTCTCCTTGGCCACTCGCCAAAAAATGATAGGGACACATAGGTTGCACCTGGAAGGTGCAAGTACGCGCCTACCCTGGCCACTCACCAAGGAGCAATAATGCTTGAGTCTAAATTTATATTAAGACAAAGTATACCACCTCACCTACCAGGCGAGTGCTTATAGTGGTTCCTAGAAAACACACAAGTGTTTATAGTGGTTCCTCAAGATAGTGTGTCTATGGGTAGTCCACTTTCCCCCTTCACCCTTCTAACAGTGTGTTAGACAGGGACAACTCCTCCAATCTCAGCTATAATAGCTTACTGTTTAGATCCCTCAAGATCTCCCAGGCTTGCTCCAAGCCCTACCTCAGGCTAGTCAGCCTTACAACTCAGGCTTATAGCCCTACAACTCAGGCTAAACAGCCCTACAACTCAGGCTAAACAGCCCTACAAACTCAGGAAAATAGCCCTACAAACTCAGGCAAATAGCCCTACAAACTCAGGCAAATGGCCCTACAGTAAAAGAGTTTTTAAAGCTTACTACAGCAGACAGCAGTGAGAAGAAGTCTCTTGTAGTTCCTGCATAGCTTGTGCTTTCTTGTAGCTGGAGATGATGATGGCAGCTACAAACTTATCTTCCTCTTCAGTTGAAGGATGGAAGATCACCTTGCTCCTTCTTGTAGTGGAGCTATGTTTATCTCTCGGATCCTTCTTGCTTGTTTAGTGAGTAGGAGGAGAATAAGAAGAATGGGGGCCGTCAATGGAACAGTCAATATGTTTTAGCACTCGACCGGCTCTATCAAAAGTGCCATAACTTCTTCTTTTATACATCCCTGATCTTCAACGGCTCTCAGCCGTCCTTCTGACAGATATGGGAGTGATTGGTGGACCCCACAATGCCTTTCTGAAGCTTGCGCCAAGGGCAGAACCCGTCAGGTTACTTTTGAATCTATCTCAGCGGTTGGGCTGAGATGGCTTCCTCTTCTCGGCGGATTCAGTCGATCTGCAGAGAAGTTTCTGCGTTCGACGAACTGCATTCTGCGTTCGACAAACTTCATTCTTCGTTCGATGAACTCAATTCTTTGTTCGACGAACTTGCCAAGTCTCAGCGTTTGCTTCTGTCCCATCTCTGTGTTCGACGAACTTCATTCTTCGTTCGACGAAATCGCCAAGTCTTAGCGTTTGCTTCTGTCCTGTCTCTGTGTTCGACAAACTTCATTCTTCATTTGACGAACTCGCCAAGTCTCAGCGTTTACTTCTGTCCCGTCTCTGCGTTCGACAAACTTCATTCTTCATTCGACGAACTCGCCAAGTCTCAGCGTTTGCTTCTGTCCCGTCTCTGCGTTCGACGAACTTCATTCTTCATTCGATGAACTCGCCAAGTCTCAGCGGATATTTGCTACTTCTTTCCCATCTCAGCGGATCCGCTGGGACAGACAATCGTCTCAGCGATTTCTTCTATCTGCAGCACATCTTGCCCAGATGCCTTCTCAGCGGCTACTGGTCTTGTCTTAGCGGTTCAGCTGAGACAGTGAGACCTTCTCAGCTTATTAAACGTCACACCTTTGAATCTATTCCATTTTATGGAATATCATCTCCCTGTACAATACTTAAGACAAAATAGATTGTATCAAATACAATATGTACTTAGTATTGTGAGTGATGTCTCTTCAAATCAAATGAACATTGAGGGCAATATTCCCAACAATCTCCCCCTATTTGAAGAAGGCAGAATATTCCCAATGCTAAGGTACATTGCCAACAAAAACCTATCATGAAAATGATCTATATAGCATTCATGATAACATTGCTTCTAGAAGATAACATTGTTTAAGTATTCTATCAAAAATCATGACAGATTATATTAAGCTTTGACTAACTCAGAGGGCAATCCTTGTACTCAAAGCTAACTCTGATTTGGTCTTAGCATTGGCCATCTCCCCCTTTCTGGTTTCTTCAACTATTTTTCCCTCTAGGATTGGGAGGCAGCAGCTATAGACCCTGAGAGGGTTTAGAAAGCATTTTCCAAATCCCCATTTAGGTCATCATTCATCTACTCTAACTCTCTTAGCATTGGCCATCTCCCCCTCAAACCTAAGCAGAACTTGCTCCCCCTCAATGTGAGTACAATTATCTTTATTAGCCGTTCTTGTACATTTTGAATAACCCTTTCTAGCTCCCCCTCATTTGGAGCATTTTTATTGTTCTTATGATTGTAAGTGTAAATTACGCTTATATCATAAGGCTGAGTTCGTCGAACTCAAACTCGACGTTCGTCGAACTTAGGAAAGAGTTCGTCGAACCCAGACTTTTCCCTGTTGTTTAAGGGTAACCTGAAGCTCAGCTAAAGCAGATTGTTCTGGTTAAGCAGATCATCCTACTTTAAAATCATTAGAGATAGGATTACTTGAATTCCTTGAGGTTGTAGTCCTCTAGCTGGTGTTGAATCCACAGTAGCTGTGCACTACAGCTCCCCCTTGGCTACCAGCCTTGCCTTGTTCTTTATGATTTTGCCATTTTCATCTAACTTGTTCCTATCATGTCCAAGTACAAAATTTGGGTGAGGCTGGTACTTGAACTATCCTGCAAGATAGAGTTTAGTGATCCTTGGGATCCCAAATAGCTTTGGGTCCTAGGTACTTGTTAGCATGATAAAATGACCTTACACTAGCTGCACCCTTTGCAGGAAGGCTTATCTTTGCACATGACACATTAGGATTGTGCCAACAGTCTATGGCAAAGTTTCCCACTTTACCACAGCACCAATATTCATGAATGTTATATCTCCTCTTCTGAACATTTCTTGAGGAATTAGCATTACTATGCCTGTGTTCAGGAGGGGAGACAGTTGCAGTCTTCCTGTTTCTCTAAGCAATGATTTGACTGAATGTCAATCTATGTGCTGTCTTGATGCTCTTTGTCCTAATGGCATCAGCTTGCTTTAGCTTGGTATCCATACAAGATCTGATGGCTTCTGACACTGAGCAACAAGCCTTGTAAACAGATTTGACAACTGTCATGTTCTTAGCTGAAATAAATTTAGAAGAGCTTGCATTCTTATTCTTGTATGAAGGGGCTGATGTACCAAAAAGAAATGGTCCATGTTGGGCCATTTGAATTTCCTCATGGGGAGCCTTCATAGAACTCAATCCCATTCCCTTTCTTCCACTATGGGAAGGAGTATTTTCATTCTTATAGGTACTTCCATTCTTCCAGTGACCATACATGCTTTCATGGACATACATGTTTGAAGGAAGTAATACCTTTTGAAAGGTGGTTTGAGGCTTAGCCTTACCCCTGCTCTTTTCTCCACTCCCTTCTCCTGCTTCCATTTTATTGAATCCTAGTCCTCTTCTATTGGATTGAGAAGAGAAGGAGTCAATAAAAGGGAGCACAGATTCAGGCTTGGAGAATTGAGCCACTAGGCTTCTTTCTTTCACAAGCTTCTCCTCAAGATCCTTTATTACCTTGTTTTTAAGGGATATGGTGCTCAGATGGGTGATTGTTATCCCCTTCAGATGGCTAATTTCCCTATACATCTGATTCATCTTGGTAGAAGATTATGTTGGATCTGTAAGCGCCCTTAGAGGGGGGGGGGGTGAATAAGGGTTTTAAAAACTTTAAACTTTAATAGAAAACTTTTGATATTTTGGTCGAAGTAAGTTAAATCAAAAGCAAAGAGATAATGAAATTAGAAATGAAATCAATTTTATTAAACAAGAAAAGACATGATTATCATTTATAAAATTGATTACAAAATCTGATTTAAATGACGCTAGAAATCAAAGCGAATAATATGAAAACCCTTTTTGTTTTCTATACCGACTAATATCCCCACAAACCGATTGGCTTTAGCCGATCTCTCCCCAGATACGGCCTCAAGCTGCTCTAGCCAGTTTATTACCAGAAAGGCCTCGAGCACCCCCTAGATCTACTCCCTAGACCCAGTCACCAACACTAGGCGAATTCCTCCCTAAGTCGTACCTAGACCTAGTCGCCAACATGAGGCAAATTCACGAATCGATTACAAAGATGAAATAAAGGACAAATACAAAATACAAATATAAAACTCCCTATGAGGTAATCTGAAGGAGACGCCGAAGAATCGCTGAAGATCGTTGAAGTCCAAGCGTGCGTTCTTCGCGTTGAGTTAGCATGTTGATCCAAGCCTCCTTTGATTCCTCCTTTTGAAATATGAGCGAGAGATGTGTTTGTCTGGAAATACGGCCCTCACAAAGTTTCTGAAGTACTGGAATAGGGCTTTAATTCATCAGTAGTCGGAGAAGACAAAATCCTCTGATTTATAGACTTTGAGCTAACGCTGGCATTGGGTGCCAATGCCGAGCGTTGACCATGTATAGCAATATATTGGTGGCTCGGATATTCAGAAGAGGAAGGAGATTCTGCACTTTAGGAAGTGTTTTATTTTAGGCAATATCAATGCCAGCGTTAAGGGTAATGCCGGCGTTGGGCAAATCATTCCTAAAGTTCCTCCTGCAATCACGGCTGCTTTCTCCTTGCCAAATTCATCGACCGGATATCGCCCAGCATTAACACTAACTCCTGGCGTTGAGTTTCTTTCTTTAATCCGCTGGCCCGCCATTTCGTCGAACAGCATCTTCGTCGAATGCCATTTTCGTTGAACGAATAGCGCCGGCGTTAATCTCTAATGACTGGCGTTGAGTTTCATCTTTAATCAGCTGGCAGGCATTTTGTCGAACGGGCTTCTTCTTTTGTCGACCATAATTTCGTCGAACGGAGTTTTCGTCGAACGCAGCGGTAGAGCAAGCAGATCGTCGAACAGAGTTATCAGTTCGTCGAGCACAGTTTCGTCGAACGCCATTTTCGTCTAGCGCTAACGCCCAGCGTCAAGCTTAACGCCTGGAGTTAAACAGCTTTCAATCCTTCAGCTTGTGGTTAGTGCCAGACCATTGTTGCAGCAACCTGGTGTCATATCTGATCAAACCTGTATGCTAAAAACACAATGGCAAACAAGATCAAATACAAGTAGGATTTGTTATTCTCAAATCAAAGGGATGCGGAAAACCATGTTCCAACAATCTCCCCCTTTTGATAATAACAAATCCAATTAGAGATAAATCAGATTCATAGATAAAGAATTTGTGTTTTTTTAAAGATATTTGACACAGCAATTATAAGATAATGATAAGAATTATAGTTAATTGAACATAGTGCTCCCCTTACAAAGATGCACCCCCTTAGTGTATACTCCCATAAACTAGATACATGCTCCCCTTAATCTAGTGAATCCAACTCCGTTAATCAATTTGATTTAGCATTTTATTCTCCCCCTTTGTTATTAGCAAAAGAGGGTGGAGTGAAACAAAACTAGAATAAAGATGACAAAAGTTGGGACATAACTAAGAGAGGAATAAGAGTTTTGTGAGAACATTAGATAAGTCATGATCGAGCTAAGGAAGAGAGTAGCACAGCGAATATAATATATGATAAGCATGAAAGAACATCATTCAAAGATTATACCAAAGGAATGTAATCACTTGCTTTTAAAATTTATTTTAAGAGTGATTCTACTTGATAAGATAGATGCAAGTTTGTTTGAAAAAGCAGAAGTGAAAACAAAATATAGAAATAAGCATGAGAGCACATGATATAAGGATATATGATTAGATAGAGAAATACAGAAAACAGAAACAAAACAAATAAGAGTAGTATTTTTGTTATAGTTTGACCATTCCAACAATATGTCTAGACTTTTCACGTTTGAGCATTTTAACGTTGAAAATTTTCATAACAAATAGGCAAGCATGAATTAACATATTCAGAAAGATAATAACTACAATGTAACCAATTCGTATTTCAAGTAAAGAAAACATTGTAGAAATCATGCATTGCAATCTAGTGCTTTTACTTGAGTTTTTAGAGAATTATGTAATGTTTGCATTAGGATCCAATTCTCATGAGTAGAAGCTTTATGAAAATCAATGATGTATGCATAAGGTGTTTTGATAAAAGTATACAAGTTAAATAATCAAAACACATGACATATGTAGTGAAATAGTAACAACAACATTAAGATTGTAATCATAGAATTACTTTCACACATCACATCTAGAATAAAATTTCAAAGCACATAACATACGTACAACTACCAAGGTGCTTCGCCCACACAATGCTCTTTAAGACTTATCAGGGAGAGGAGTATTGCTTGGGGGATCACATAAGCATTTTTTTTATAAAATTTTATTTTTAGTGATCCAGTGTACAAATAGAAGTGATAAAAAGAAATATGTTTGCACAAGACACTTTACAATTCTATCCAAGGTGCTCAACCTCACAATGCTCATTAAGACTTATTAGGAGGGTGAGTAGTGCTTGGTGGAGTTATCTTTGGCTTTTTATTTCAGATTTTTATTTTGGGCCGAAGGTCTCCGAATTCACTTGTTGTTGCAAACAGTAATATTATTGAAATAACACTTCTATATTGTGCATGAAATTTATTTTTGAAAGACGATGTAGGTAATTTAGACATACAACTTAATATGTTAAAACTATTATACTACACAATCATGCAAGACTAAGATTATGAGCACATGTAGATTACCAAAATAGTGAGTGTATAATTTATTGATTAACATAAAGAATTACTCATACTTAGAGGCATGCTAGGCAATCATACACAATTATCTATAGACTATTTCATTGCACATAATCAGATTAAGGTCATGGCATGAAGATAAAATAATGTTTAGGAAATTTGAAATTAAAATTAGACATTGAAGGCTATCTTTAAGTTTATGCCAAAAACAATTTTGACCTTTTGAAACAAAAATAACTAAGATGTTTGCTCTTGTGAAATTTTATAGTCAAACTATAATTTTGTAAAAAATAAAGTAAAACAGATAATAAAAACATATTTTTTAGCATTTCGAATTATTTGTTTTTTTTTGTATTTTGGAAGAAAAACAACAAAATTAATAACAAAATAATTTTAAATCAGACACAATAAACAAAAAAAAATTGGAAAAATACCAGAACGAGACTGGTGAACGTAGAATTTTTATCTAGAGAAAAAGGATAACGCCTGGCGTTAAGTAGTTAACGCCGAAACAGTACTCAATTTTTGAGGTTTTTGAAAAAATTTCCTTTGGCATAGATAGTATGTACATAGACCTTCTTAGGGTAGAAATTTCAGAGAAAGTTGATATGTTTAGAAGGCTAAATTAAGCATATTTTGGTGGTTTTAAAATATTTTCATATTTTTTATTATATAATATTTTTTATTTTTCTATTCATGATAGAGTAAATAAGTTGTAGTCATAATGGTACATAGATATATGACCAGCAGAGAAATTTGCAATTATATAATAAAAGAGGATAACGCATGGAGTTAGACCCAACGCTGGCATTGAGTTCGCTTTCTATAAAAAGCCCTAAATCCGAGTTTTTTTCTTTTCTCATCATTTCAGGTCGTGTCTTCTCCAGGTTTCGCCGCCAGCACTCTCAGATCTAAGTAAAATTGATGTTTTTCTTCTCACATTTTTTGATTAAATCATTTCTATACCCCCTAAATTGAAAAACTTTGATGTATTGAAGTGTATTATTATGGTATGTGATAGATTTTAGGATTTTGAGATCTAGGGTTTGCAAGTTTTTTGAGTTGAGAATGAGGTTTTGAGATTCTTCTTAAAGATGAGTCTTTGCTTTTATCTTTTTAGTTAGTTTGATTGTTATTGATGACTTTTCATTTATCCTTTTGTTTTTCAATAATTTTTTTGAGTTACAAGTATTATAGATGGTTGGCATTGTGTACTGGTAGTGATAGAATGTTCCAGAGCATGCGCCCGGTGATAATTCTAACGCCTGACGTTAAAAAAATCATTTTTGTGCTGATTGTTGTTGTGTTGAAAGTTCATGCAGGTTATGGCTTCTTCCAGTATGCATGGTGTCCGTGCCAGAAAGTCCTCGTCACGTCCTCCACAAGAGTCTTATCAATCATTTGTGGGAATTGAAAAGGTGACTGTTGGTGTAGGCATGGTGTTGCACATAGACCTCCCACGTCATGCACATATTCAGAATCTCCTAGCAGCATCAAAAGTGTTGTCAGTGATTTATGATGATTGCTTTTCTACGGATTTTGTTCGGGAGTTTTATAACAATTTGTATGATCCATTAGAAATGGAGCTTCATGGAGGAGTGATGTCAATGATCCAGTCTGAAGTTATTTAAGTCACTCATGACGATCTTTGGAATGAGTTTGGGATAATAGAGAATGATTATCGTTTAGATGTGGTAGAAAAGTATAGATCTGAGCGGGATTGGTCACCAGTAAATCTGGTATTGCACGGGAAGGAGACAAAAGATCAGATTACAGATGTTTCTTCACTTAGGGAGGAAGCATTTATAATTCAGGATATTTTACGACATACAATTTTGTTGAAGTCTGGAGACACAAAGAAGATCATTGCACAATTAAGCATAGTGACATATTATATAATGCAGGAAGTACTTTTTGATGTGGCTGATCTTACCCTTTCTCATATTCGTTATACTTTTAAGTTGAAGGGTCCAAGACGGTCTCGACTCAACACTCTTCCCTTAGGAGGACTTATACAACGGGTGGTGATGGGGAAGTATGAGCATATAAACAAGAGTAACTACATTAATGATCTTGTTCCTGAGGTTTATTCTACTTCAACCCTTCGAGTCCCTCGACCACGAGATATACCATCATCTTCACGGCCACCCCTATGACTAGGTGTTTCACTCCGAGAGACGAATCGGGAAAATCAGGAATCGTTCGAAAAATTCAAAGGGAATGCGACACGAAGAATGTCACGGATCGAGAAAATGATGCGATACATGATCATGGCCCTGAAGTTGAAACCGACACCAGCAGAAGAAAGGGATTGGGAGGTTCTCTTGGAGGATCCGCCACGTCGCTCGACTCGCAGTACTCGAAGGTCAAGGGAAGGAGGCGGTTCAATTACTGGAGAATCAGACTCTCTTAGTGAAAGTAGACAATTTTAAGGTGGTTTTCAGTTCTGTAATAACATTGCTTAGTATTTGGACAATATTATCTAACGCCTGGCGTTACTGCTTGCGCCCAGCGTTAGCTGTTATCATGCTTTTCCTTTTATTTATGTTTTTATCTATTCTGTGAACTGTTTCTGCGGTGTGTTCTAATATTTATCTTATGAAAAACAATTTATAAACTATGGCTTTTATATAAGATTAATTTCTCATTATATTTATTTTGAAAGCACATAGTTATTATGAATTTTAACTTCGAATTTTTAAATTTTGGTTAAGCATGATAGAGGCAAACAAATGACACAAATATATTAAGTAACCTAGCAAAATTGCGCATTTTATAAATTTAGCCTAATTCCCCTAAAATACCTTTTAAATCCATTTTAACAATTATTTCATTTAGTCTTAAAAATATCATATACTGGATTTAGAAGGATAAAAATAAAAAGGACAAGTAGATCACTTGAAAATTGATATGATTTTTTTATTCAACTTTATTCAATTTGATTTATTTATGGATTTTGGTTTAATATGTGAAAGTCATATCACAAGTTATATAAAGTGATCATATCATGATGGCTCAAAGAAATAAAAGCAAAAGAACAAAAAGGAAATTAAGCAAATCATGAAGTAGAGAATTGATATTTTATTTTTAGTTGATTTCTACTTCATGCAAATAATTGGATACTAATGAATGAGAGATTTAGGTATCCAAAGAGGACCGGGTATGACGGTTCCTTTGGGTACCCAAATACATCGTGTTTGTTTTTGGGGAGATATGATTGAATGGGCTCTTTTGATTTGAGTTTGTGTTTCATCTTTAGCTTTGGGTCTCCATTCAAATCTTGGTTTAACATTATTTTTAGTTTTAAAATTTCCGTAATCATTTACTTGAATATTTGGATCAAAATGGTATTTGAATTTATAAATTGAAGGAAATTTGTTTGCATTTAATTTTAGGTTGGGAGAAACATGATTTGGTAAATTATGGTGATTTTGATTTTGATTTACAAATCCTTTATGTTCCTTACTCCCATTTTTAAACTTAGGTAAGATGTTCATATTCATATTCAACTTGTTTTTAGATATAGTTTGATATTGTTAATTTGTATTTACAATTTTCATAAGCAAGTTGATTTTTGATTTTAATTCATCATTCTTGATCATTAAATTTTGTCTAGCTTTATTTTAAGTGATTGTGCTATTTTTAAGAGTGGAAACAATTGAATCAATATGATTTTGATAGTTATTTCTATATTCATCAAATGTTTCATCCAACTCTTTAATTTCAAATTTATAGTCTTCACACTTAGCACAATCATTTTTCAAAGATGAATTTTCTAAACATAATCTTTCATTTTGTTCTTTTATAAAAAGAAGTTCCTTTTCAAGTTCCTTGCAATTTTCTTTTAAATCATCAAATTCCATACAAGGTGTAATGTTTTCAACTAAGGAGCCATAGGTAGAACTAGATAAATTAGAATTTGACTCTTCATTAATTTTTGCCTTTAAATTTTTATTTTCTAAGCGCAGATGTTTATTAGCATTTTTTAATTTCTTAATTATGCTCTTTGTAGTTTGAAGCAATTGTAATGTAGAGATAGAAGTACAAAAAATGGAATTTGATTTCCTTACATTTCTTTCGGGAGAGGCACGATTTGAATATATCGTTTCTTTGACATCTTTTTGGCACTCCTCTTCCGAAGATAGTATTTCTTCTTCTCTTTCACTTGATGTGCACTTCATGGATCCGTCATGAGAGGAGCTTTCTTGAAAATTTGTGCAAGCTTGTATGTTCTCCAATTCTTATGTTTGTTCCATACCTGTAAGAGGAAAATCATACATTTCTTCAAGAAATTTCCATACTTTGTTTGCACTAGAAAAACAATATATTAATTTGAAGATCTTTAGATAAAGCACAGAAAATATAATTCATAGCTTTTGAATTTAGGGGACGCTCTTGTTTATTTGATTCGTCCGCTGGTCTTGTTATTGTTATACCCCAAGCGTTGATATCTAATGTTTTAATAAACCTTTCCATTAACAATTTCCACCCTTTATAATTTCTTCCTTCGAATAAAGGTGGTGCAAGAGATTTTTCTTCTTCTTAAAAATTTTCCCCACTAATAGAAGCGAGATCATGAGACGCCATTATTCCGGGTTTTTAAGCCAATTTGGAATAACCTGGCTCTGATACCACTTGTTGGATCTATAGGCGCCCTTAGGGGGGAGGGGTGAATAAGGGTTTTAAAAACTTTAAACTTTAATAAAAAACTTTTGATATTTTGGTCGAAGTAAGTTAAATCAAAAGTAAAGAGATAATGAAACTAGAAATGATATCAATTTTATTATACAAGAAAAGACATGATTATCATTTATAAAATTGATTACAAAATCTGATTTCAATGACGCTAGAAATCGAAGCGAATAATATGAAAACTCTTTCTGTTTTCTATACCGACTCGTATCCCCACGAACCGGTTGGCTTTTGCCGATCTCTCCCCAGATACAGCCTCAAGCCGCTCTAGCCAATCTATCACCAGAAAGGCCTCGAGCACCCCCTAGATCTACTCCCTAGACCCAGTCGCCAACCCGAGGCGAATTCCTCCCTAAGCCCTACCTAGACCTAGTCGCCAACACGAGGCGAATTCACGAACCAATTACAAAGATGAAATAAAGGACAAATACAAAATACAAATATAAAACTCCCTATGAGGTAATCTGAAGGAGACGTCAAAGAATCATTGAAGATCGTTGAAGTCCAAGCGTGCATTCTTCGTGTTGAGTTAGCGTGTTGATCCAAGCCTCCTTTGATTCCTCTTTTTTAAATATGAGCGGGAGATGTGTTTGTCTGGAAATACGGCCCTCACAATGTTTTTGAAGTGCTGGAATAGGGCTCTTATTCATCAGTAGTCGGAGAAGACAAAATCCTCCGATTTATAGACTTTGAGCTAACGCTGGTATTAGGTGCCAACGCCGGGTGTTGACCATGTATAGCAATATATTGATGACTCAGATCTTCTGAAGAGGAAGGAGATTCTGCACTTTAGCAAGTGTTTTATTTTAGGCAATATCAACTACGACGTTAAGGGTAACGCGGGCATTGGGCAAATCATTCCTAAAGTTCCTCCTTCAATCACGGCTGCTTTCTCCTTGCCAAATTCGTCGACCGGATAACGCCCAGCGTTAACACTAACGCCTGGCGTTAAGTTTCTTTCTTTAATCCGCTGGCCCGCCATTTCGTCGAACAGCATCTTCGTCGAATGCCATTTTCGTCGAATGGATAGCGCCCGAGGTTAAGCTCTAATGCCTGGCGTTGAGTTTCATCTTTAATCAGCTGGCACGACATTTCGTCGAATGGGCTTCTTCTTTCGTCGACCGCAATTTCGTCGAACGGAGTTTTCGTCGAACGCAGCAGTAGAGCATGCAGATCGTCGAACGGAGCTTTCAGTTCGTCGAGCATAGTTTCGTCGAATGCCGTTTTCGTCTAGCGTTAACGCCCAGCGTTAATCTTAACTCCTGGCGTTAAACAGCTTCTAATCCTTCAGCTTGTGATTAGTGCCAGACCATTGTTGCAGCAACCTGGTGTCTCTTGTGAAGCTCAGGCCCTCAACAAGTTGAGGGGCAGCTAGCCCTTACTAGTCCCTCGGAAGGAGCAGACTGGGGACTTAGAAACAGACTAATACCTTAGTCACAGCGAGGAGGTCCCACCACAAACCCGGAAGATCGTTGAGCGCTTCCCCTCCCAAGCCAAAGCTGGGACTTAGGCACCTTGGAGAGCTAGAGAGCTAAACCAAAGTAACCGAGGGAAGAAGAAGAAGCTCAGAGAACTTAGATTGGAATCTCTCCAAGGTTCCCTTCAAGGTCTATTTATAGTTTTTTGCTCGTGGTCTGTTAATAGCGGAATTCCGCCTTTTGGTTTTACTAAATGCACCCCAATTTGGCCTGCTAACAGCCAAACTCCGTTGTTTGGATGGGCTAACGGTAGACCATTGGGGGTAGAGAGGTAATTTCGCCTCCCTAACCTATCTGCAAGTGGCCCGCGAGAGGGCTACTCGCGAGAGCTCCCGCGAGTTTCCTCGCAAGTGTAGCTCGCAAACCCCTCTTAGGCGAGCGCTCTGCGAAGGCCCGCTCGCCCTTCTTCTGATGACATCCGCCGAGGTCGGGTCTCGCACTTCCTCCTGTGAGCTCTCCCGCTGAGACAGGGCCGGGATCCACTGAGAAGGTGCTTGAGCCCGCTGAGATAATTGCTTGTCTCAGTGGGTCCGCTGGGACGGGACAGAAATAGTTGCTGAGACGGCCAACCCTCCCAGCCCAACCGCTGAGATGATTTCGCCGAGGCTGGAGCATGGCGTTCGTCGAACTAATAAGCAAGTTCGTCGAACCGAGAAGCGAATTCGTCGAATGGGAAAGGTATCACGAGTTTGTCGAATTGAGAGGCAAGTTCGTCGAACTGAGAAATGATGTTCGTCGAATGGATTTCATCGAACGCAGAATAGAGTTTGTCGAACACCGAAACTTAGGAAGAAACTGGTTTGCCCAGAACACCACTGTAAGCGGCCCGCGACGATCTGGCTTGCCCATCCTTCTTACCAGCGGTCGGCGGGTGTCCGGCTCGCCTGCCTCCTGGCGGATAGTTGGCGAGTGCCCGGCTCGCCTACCTTCTTGCCGGCGGCCTTTGAGACTCTAGTTCGCCTTCCTTACCACTTACTCCCTGGCGAATATTGCGCTTCGTCGAACACAACCGGGTTCGTCGATCTAAACTAAGGTGTGACATTTGTCGAATACTGAATCTCGGAAATAATCTGGCTTGCCTATGAGACCGCGGGTGTGGCCCGCGAGGATCTGGCTTGCTTGCTTCCCGCGATTACCCATCGAGAGTCCTGCTCGCTCGCCTCCTGCGAGAGGACTTTTGCCCCTGACTCGTTGTTCTCCTCAGTCTTTGTTTACCTCAAGGAGAATATCGAGGGTGTACACAATCCCCGCTCTTCGCGAGGCTACCTAGGCTCACAAAGAACCGTCCAACCCTTGGTATTCGCCGATCCCTTGGTGACGTGGCGAGAATCTTTTGGTGGGGCCCATGCCCACTGCTATAAATATCATTCTTCCTGGTTGGTGCACAATCTTTTCATCCCTCTTTCTTCTCTTGCTGCTCGCTGCTAGATCCCAGTGCGAGGTCTAAAAGGGAAGAAATGTTGGCCCGCCTCAAGGCCTCGCAGACAGGCCGGAAGGCCAAGGCGTCCGCGCTCGCTTCCTGGACCTCGCCGCAGCACGCTTCGCCTCAGCCTCTCCCAAAGACGACAAAAACTATCCGGCGCTTTCCCGGCAAGAATGGGTCTTCCCCTTTGTTTCCTTCTTCTCCCGACGGCCTTGCCTCGCAGGTACTAACACCAAGCTCGCTAATTTAGTGATTTTCTCTTCTGACCTTTCTTCTTTGCTTGCAGAACCCTTCTCCAAGAAAAAATACCATGGAGAAAACAACTATGGAGGCTCGCATTCCCTCCCCTGGGAGGATCGGTCCTGCCTCCCGGGTCGGGGGGACCTATGATATGCAGGTCTCGCCTTCGCGGCCTGGTGAGTAGTTCGCTTCGCCCTTCGCTGTTCGTTTCCTGGCTCGCTAAATCTCCCTTAATCTTCATGCAGTTCCTTCTCTCGCAAACTCGGAGGGGCGCATTCCTGGAGGGACACTGATTGGCGAGTCCGGAGTTACCGTCGAAACCACGGTCCGCCCTGGTCTGGGGAAAGTCGTTACCCCCGTCTTCGTCGAAGCGTTCAAGGGCCGGCCGGGCATATCTCGCCAGCGGCCCAGTACCCAAATTCTCCCACCAGGTTAGATCATCCCTGCTGAATGCAATTTTCTCCTCTCTCTCGCTGATTTCTACCTCACAGGTGATCCTCTGACCCCACCCACTAAGTTGGAACCTAGAGAGTTGGAGGTTTTGCCACCCCCTTCCCGGGTCAGATCACGGATTTTTTGGGGGACCCCAGCGATCCGGAGCAAATGAAGAGGTGGGTCACCGATATATTCCAGAAGCACACTTCCATGCTGCGGTATTTATTCGAACAAAATCGGCTGGATCAGGCCGCCTATGAAGAGAGATTTGCTGCAATGGAGGACGCTAACGCGCGTATTCTTGCCGAGGCGCGGCCGGTGGACCACAACGAGATGACCTCACCCGGGGTATACATTGCGCGGATTGAGGATTACGCGCAGATGATGACTCGCGCGGCCAGTCGGTTCGCGAGTACCACTATCCGTGAGTTCCCCCGCGCTCTAGTGTGTGTGGCCGCGGTCGCTGGAAGTGGCTCCATTATTGAAAAACTTTTCCTTTATAACTCGTTGTTGGATTTTTCTTCCCCTCCTTATGGGGGAGTGAACTAGATTATTTGCTGATTTGTGACTATTAAGACTTTATTGGCTCGCATGCGAGCCCACCTTTTCTGCGTTTACTTCATCCATTGCTATGCCTGCCGTGTTCGCATTTTACAAATTTTATTTTTTCGTAAATTATAACTGTTCGTATTACTTTCACAAGTCGCGCTCGCGGCTCACTCTTGCGGCTTTATACAGGTCTGGCTCGCCCCAAGGCTCGCTGGAGTGATTTTTTTTTTGCGGGGCTCCCACTTGCCAGGAGCGGATAAGGCTTCGGGAGGATTGAAAAATACAGCGCGGATCCGCTATCAGCAGCCCCCGACCCTTCGTATCCTTACCTCCAAATTTATTTCTATAAATAGCCTTCGCTCTTCACCTTTTAAGCCACCGCATTTACTGCCTTCCCTCTGCTCTCCTCGTCTCCTAATCCTCTCGCAGAATCTAGCTCGCGCTCGCATTTCTCGCGATTCGCTGCCTTCTTGCAACATGGTCGCATACGTGGAGGCGGAGGGGCGGGCCAAGTGCGCCAGATCTTTCCTAGAGGGCCCTTTCTTCTGTGCCAACCTCACCGCAGAGGAATTCCTCGCCACCGTGGACCAATATATCCCTCCTGGATACGTGGCTCGCCGTCCTACCAAGCGAGACACCATCAGCGACCCACACCCTGACGAGCTCGCCATCCCCATTTCTCACTTTGAGAATTGGTTGCGACTCCATCTCTGGCCGGAAGTACGCCAGGTGTGTTTATTCCCTGGCCGGTGTATTCCTGGTTCGCCTCACGGAGGGCGTTCTAACTTTTGCCGTCCCTTCTAGGTGCTCAAGTATTTTGGTGTTCTCCTGAGTTAACTGACTCCGAACGCGATCTCTGTGGTGGTCGCATTCGCCAGTTACCTTCGGGCGGAGAGGATCGAGTTTAGTCTACTCATCTTCCGCAAGGTATTCTCCTTCCGTGCCTATAAAGACAGGACAACACACTTCGCGAGCCAGCATGTCACCATCTGCGAGATGGTGAACAAGGCTCACTACTGGATGCAGAAATACGTCATAGTGAAAGGTCCCTTTGGCAACATCTCCTACACTCCCCTTCAGCACGACGACGCCACCTATCGCCCTCCCACCTCGCTGGGGGGATACGACGCGAAGCTGTACCAATACCTGTCTGGGAAGGACTTTGAAGTCGTTTTCCTCCGGCAGAGGGTGGACTCGCTGACACTCGTACCCCAAGGAGAAGGTTTGTCTTGCACTCGCTAACTTCCCCCTTGCTTTTGTTCCTCGCTGGCTAACACCTCCAACTTCTTTGCAGGGGAACGTGATCTTCCGATCAACCCCCCGCACGCGCCTTCTTCGACCCTCGCCTGTGGATCGCTCGTGGACGCAACCGCTGAGGCATGCCGCGACCGCCCGAGCTCGTCGTCTGGGAAGAAACGCCAACCTCTTCCAAGCCGGCCCGCCTCGCAGGTTTCGGCGAAGAAGACCAAGAAGGCCCCTTCCGCTCCTAAGGAGAAGGACGCCGTGGATCTGTCTGAGCCAGAGGTCCTCCCTCCTCCGGCGAATCAGAAACCTGCCAATGAAAGTGGCGAGCCGGGTGGCTCCGCCGTTGCGCCTAAGCCGACGAGCCACAAGGACTTTGGGCTCGGTGCCAAGCTCCCGGACGCAGTCGGCGAGCCCGTGCTCGCGTGGGATCCTGAACAGAATAAGGTTGTCTGTTCCTCCCTCCTCCCCTCCTGGCTGGAGGGAGGCCAAGTTGGGGGCGAGGCATTCTCCCTCGCCTTTGGACTCTACGGTCGCGAGGACGCCCCCCTCTTCAGGGCCTTCATGCACAAAGGGCTCGTATATGAAGCCATGCGATCCCAGTTCCGGGCGAGGGAGCTTACCCACATGGTGGGTCGCCGGTACTTTACCGCGGACAGGGAAATCAAGGAGCTAAATGGTGAGCTCCACAAATCCGCAGATGAGGTCGCGGACCTTAGGGGAAAGGAGGCCTTGTCCGAGGACCTCCTCACCAGCCTCCAAGGCGGGCTGGTGAGTAATGCTTACACATAGTCTTTTCCTATTCCGTTACACTTCCCCTCTTTCTAACTTCCTTCCTGCAGGATGCTGAGTCTATGGACAAGCTTACCACGAGGATCGCTGACCTGAAGATGGAGAACTCTTTACTCAAGGCCCAGGTCCATGATCTAACCCTGGCGGTGCTCCCCCCGCCTCCTCCGCAGGCTGGAGCCCGTGGTCAGTCACGAGAGGAGAAGGAGGCCGATCGCAAAAGGTTGATTGAGATCGCCGAACTCGTTCTCGATACCCTCAAAGGGGCAGACATGATCGCTCCCAACGCCATGGAGATTACTGCGGAAGACGTCATCCCCGACCTATTCGCGCCGATCTCTGAGGCAGAGGGTCGCAAGAGCGAGTGAAAAGGTCTTCAGTGAGCAGCCTCCACCCTTTTAATTTTACAAAGTGTAGAAAATTTTGTTAGGATCGGCGAGTTCGCCATTGATTGTAACACCTTTTGATCAATGATAAAGAAATATTTTGTCTCTTTTGAACACCATTTCCTTTTATTTCATTACTCGTATTCGCCCCTGTGTTTGTACTCGCGTGGATATTTCTTGCCCCGCTTGCACTAATACGTTCGCATGCCCACGATTTTGATTCTGTACTTCTGCATTTATTCAGGCTCGCGCTCGCGCACTTCTTTTTGGTGATGGTTATAAGGTTAGCCCCTTGAGTGTGCTCAAGTATTTTTGCGAGCTATGGCCCGGCCCGGCAGACTTTGCGACACCGTACTTCCCCTGCCCTGCTTTCATTCTCGAACTTAAATGTTTGTCATCCATCGCGGGTGTCTGCCTTCATGCGAGCGAGTCCCAGGGCTCGCCTTGCCTAGACCTTGACAGATTTTTGTGGGCCGAGTTGCTTGGCATGAATAACCTGCTTGCTAGCTGATTCTTGAGACCAACTTATTTCACCGGCTAGCGAGAGCCTGGCAGCAGAATTGGCCTGGGGCATTCCAGCTCCAAAGGACTTGCTACCTTCCAGCCTCTCCAGAGATCAACCTGACCCACCGCCCATGAGTGCCCGGCAGCAGAGTCGATCTGGGGCATTCCAGCGCCAAAAGACTTGTCACTCTCCAACCTCTCCAGAGATCAACCTGACCCACCGTCTATGAGAGCCCGACAACGAAATCGATCTGGGGCATTCCAGCACCAAAGAACTTGCTACTCGCTAGCCTCTCCAGAGTTCAACCTGACCCACCGTCTATGAGAGCCCAACAGCGGAATCAATCTGGGGCATTCCAGTGCAAAAGAACTTGCCACTCGCCAGCCTCTCCAGAGATCAACCTGACCCACCGTCTATGAGAGACCGACAGCGGAATCGATCTGGGGCATTCCAGCGCCAAAGAACTTGTCACTCGCCAGCCTCTCCAGAGATCAACCTGACCCACCTTCTATGATAGCCCGGCAGCGGAATCGATCTGGGGCATTCCAGCGCCAAAGAACTTGTCACTCGCCAGCATCTCCAGAGATCAACCTGACCCACCGTCTATGAGAGCCCGACAGCGGAATCAATCTGGGGTATTCCAGCGACAAAGAACTTGCCACTCGCCAGCCTCTCCAGAGATCAACCTGACCCACCGTCTATGAGAGCCCGGCAGCGGAATCGATCTGGGGCATTCCAGCGCCAAAGAACTTGTCACTCGACAGCCTCTCCAGAGATCAACCTGACCCACCGTCTATGAGAGCCCGGCAACAAAATCGATCTGGGGCATTCCAGCGCCAAAGAACTTGTCACTCGCCAGCCTCTTCAAAGATCAACCTGACCCACCGTCTATGAGAGCCTGGCAGCGGAATCGATCTGGAGCATTACAGCGCCAAAGAACTTGTCACTCGCAAGCCTCTCCAGGGATCAACCTGACCCACCATCTATGAGAGCCCAGCAACGGAATCAATCTGGGGCATTCCAGCGCCAAAGAACTTGTCACCTGCTCGGTAAAGACCTCAAAATATATGCACGAATAATGAAACCCACAATAAGTTGGCTACAAAAGTTTTAAGGATAGAATCTTTTCAAGTCGTCCCCACTCCTGGCTCGGCCGAGAGGTATCCCTTCCACATCTTGGAGGTGGTACCCTCCCAACTTCAGCACTTCACTTACAATGTAAGGCCCCTCCCAGTAGGGCTCTAGTTTACCTATAGCGACTCCTGTCCCTGCCGCATCTACCTTCTTCAGGACCAAGTCCCCCTTTTCGAACTGCTTCATCCGGACGTGGTGATAAAAATACTTGGCCATCCGCCTCTTGACTTCCTCCTGCCAAACAGTAGCGAGGTCTCGGAGCTCTTCTACTAGGTCCAGGGACAACTTTTGTTCCGCGTCGTTTGCCATTAGCCATTCTTCATCCCCTTCGCCCGTGGTGACCACCCTGGGGGTCTGTTGGGAAAATAATTTCTCTTAACCCCTTGAATTAAGTTGAATATGAATTCTAAGAAAGAAAAACAAGGTTAAGTAAATATGCGTCGAATAGTGTTCGACGCAATGTCGAAAGGTAGTCGACGTCTCTTTCAGATTAAGTCGAAGTAACTCTAGGAAGATTTCGACGTATGTGTTGTCGACGCTACTCTGATTTCTAGTCGACGCATATGGAGAAGTCGACGCACCTTAATCGACGCTCCTTCCTTATTCTCCGCTCGACGTCCAGCCAGGATGAATTCGATGCTTACGTCGAATAGGAATCGACGCACGTCGATTTATATGACAGATTTAAATATGCGCCAGATCTCTTTCCTTCTTTCAGTAGATCTGATTTGTATGGAATAAGTATCAATATTTTATAGCCGTTCTGAATCATTCTTTCCTTATATCTGATTCTTGGCTAATTTGATTAAACTTATTTGGACATTATTTGAAATCAGAATTGGTTCTTTCCTTTTACAGAAATAAATATTATGGAAACATTTTCATCTTTCTATTTCTCTGACTACTAATTGATTATCCTCCTATAGTATTATTTTGAATTAACAGAGCTATAAATAAAGAGGAGGTCGGCAGAAAATGTTAGTAGAGTGATCCACCACATACATTTGAAATAGAGGAAAAGCTCCCAAGAGAATAGAGAGAAAAAGCTGAGAAAAGAGATAGTGTGCTGCAGAGAAAAAGCCTTCATCTTCTCCTTCTTCTTCAGAAGCCATTCTACTGCAAACTCTGAAAGCTCTCTCAAAAGAGAGAAAAGTTTTTTTTACAATCTCCTTCTCACTATAGAAGAGAGATTTCATTCACTACTTCTTGTGCTTCCAATCTTCTTGCTAGGAAGAAGATTCATTCTTGTTCTTATTTCTTTCTTCTTTCTTTTTCTTACTTAAACATTGTAAAAGAGTTTTTAGAATCTCTCTTCAAAAAATTCAGTGTACTGGTTCTAAGAGTCTCCTTGTCAAAAGACTCAGTTGGTTCTAAGAGTCTCCTTGTCAAAAGACTCAGGGTGGTTCTAAGAGTCTCCTTATCAAAAGACTCAGTGCAAGATAGTGAATTCCTACCAAGGGGGTAGAAGAGTGGACTACCCAAAGTTTGGGGAACCACTATATTTTCTTGTGTTGTGCTGTGATTTATTTTCTTGCATTTACTTTATTTTCTTGCTTAATTCTTGTTGGTGTATGGGAAGCTCTAATCTGTGATCATACACATATATATTAACTTTGCACAAAATATTTTTTAAATCTCTATTCACCCCCCCCCCCCCCCCCCTCTAGAGAATTCTAGTGAGGTTAATTGTGCACTTTCAATTGGTATTAGAGGGAGGTTGATCTAAAAAGGATAACTCCTTGATCAAAAAGATCCTACCTCTTATATATATATATATATATATATATATATTTTTCTACAAAACTATTTTCATGGCACAAATCAAAGATTATGCTTCCACCAGACCACCAATGTGCAATCTTGAAAAGTTTGCAGTTTGGAAAACAAGAATTAGAATTTATATGAATTCTATTGATGCTGACTTGTTTAATATTACTGTGACAGGTCCCCCAAAGCCTTATAAAAAGGATGCAAGTGGCAATGTCACACAAACACTTGTACCAAGATCTGAGTGGACAGAAGATGAGAAGAAGGCAAGAACACATGATTTAAAGGCCATGAACATACTTGTCTCAACTCTCTCAGATGACATCTTTCAAAGGGTTGTTGATTGTGAATCATCCAAAGAAATTTGGGATGCACTCACAAAGATAGTGGAAGGAAGTGCTGATGAAAAGAAAGATAAGAAGGCCCTATTGATCTCTCAATATGAGAACTTCCAAAAGAAGGATGAAGAAAGCATCTCTGAAATGTATGACAGATTCAATCTGATCATCAGTCAACTAAGAGACTTGGATAGAGAAATCTCTCTCACAGAAATCAATGACAAATTGCTGATGAGTCTCCCAAGCTCATGGGACTCAAGGATATGGGCAATAAGAGACACAAGAGGTCAAAGGGAAATTTCAACAGATGCTCTCCTAGGAAAACTCAGATCCTATGAGCAACTACTGAAAACCAGAGAAGAAAAGAAGAGAAGAGAAAATATCCCAACCTCTTCAAAAGACAGGAACATTGCCTTAAAGGCAACAGAAGAAGGAACCCCTGTCACTGAAGAATAACTATTCAGTTTCCTGGCCAGAAGATTTAAGAAATGGGTCAAGACAGATGGATCAAAAAGGAGGGAGTCAAAATCAAGGTATGACAAAACTCCCACTAAAGAAATTATTTGCTATTCTTGCAGGAAACCTGGACATATTGCCCCGGAATGTCCAGAGAATGCTGAAACAAAGAAAGATCTGAAAAAGAAAGATCTCAAGAAAAAGGGGAAGAAGAAAGAAAGAGGCTTTATTGCAGAAGCCTGGAGTGAAACAGACTCTGAGGACAGTTCATCCTCTAAGAGTGACAATGAAGAATCTAGGCAAGATGACCTATGCTTGATGGCCTTTGAAGGCCCCAAGAATGATGATGGTGCTAAATCTTGGAGTGAGACAGGATCAGAAGATAGCATATCTTCTGGAGATGAAAAATAAAATAGCCTTATCCTCATAGAGGAATCTGAGGATAAGGATGAGGTAAGTATCTTTGATGAAATAGATTTTCAAAGTGATAATTTCAGAAATGATTTTATGGGAATGTGTCTAGATAAATTAAAAGCTAAACAAGAAATCCAAGACCTACAAGAACAAATTGATATGGTTAAAAACCAAAGAAATAAAAAGGATATAAGCTCAATAGATCATGTATTAAGGGCTAACATAAGAGAGAAGGAAATAGAAAGGGCTAAAATAGAAAATCAGCTCCTTAAGGATAAGGTTTCTCAGGCAAAGGCCTTTGAAGATTCAATAAAAATGAGAAGCCAAACTCTTAAAGAAATCACTGAAAAACAAACAATAAGACACAAAAATCTTGGGCTAGGGGATGATCCATCAATCAGCCTAATTCCATCCAACAAGCCTGCTTGGATGAGCCCTGTAAAATTCACTAAACCCATCAAATCAGCAAACCAAGAAAAAGAATCACAACATAGGAAAGAACACCTCTTCAAGGAAATAAAGGAATTTGATGAAACATCATATTATTCAGCTGATGACTCACAAACTTCATCTGAAGAGACAACTAAACCAAAAGAAACAACATATAAAGGAGTAAGAACAGAAAAAGGTAAAATAAAAATTTATGAGGACACAGTTGCGTCGACTTCATATCGATGCATGAATGATTGTGCGTCGACTTCTACTCAACGTAACCTTTCAGATGCCTCGACCTCCACTCGATGCTTGAATAAAGATACGTCGACATTAAATCGACGCAACTTCTTTCATGCGTCGATACCAGATCAACGCAATCTGAGGAATACACCGAATATAAATCGACGCAACTATCAACATACGTCGAATAGATATCGACGCACAAAACTTCAGAGAAACTTAAATACCTTTCTTCCAAAAACCTCTCATCTTAACCCCTATTCAGGACCCATTCATCCTGATCGAAATTTTCATTCTGATCAAAACTTCTGCTCTAATCAAAAATCTTTTAATAACCAAAATTACTATCCTGATCAAAACTTCTATCCTAATCACCTTCTCTACCCCTCTCTAAACTCAAATTTCCTTAGTCAAAGGAAAGTTAGGTGTTATATTTGCAATAAAATTGGCCACACTACCAAACAGTGTTGGCATAATCAATCAAATTGTTCTTAAAATCTGTCCTAGGTTAAACTAGAAACCTTTAGGACTAGGAAGAGATAAAAAGAAATAAAAACCTAAAATTAAAAGTCACGTCGACTTCTAATCGACGCACCGTCGATGACTCAACTCAATAAGTAAATTCGACGCATACGTCGACTCCAATCGACGCATACGTCGACTCCAATCGACGCATACGTCGATAAGAAACTCCTTCATCTCAAAACAGATTATATCGACGCTCACGCCGAATTCCACTCGACGTAACGTCGACTTCATAAAATCGAGCGACAAATGCTAAAATATTTTCGGTCACATCCACTGAAGTACCGAATAAGCCTCGAATTGAGTCCAGTTTCGACGCTTCACCTGACTTAAAAAGACTCTTCAGTTAGAAACCTTCACGACCTCTGCATCTTTCATCCTTCTTGCTCCTCAGTCCAGCCACCTCTTCCTCTCTCTCTCCAACCTAAAATGGCTCCCAAAACTAACTCTGGCTTCGACATTGACCTGGAATCCTTCCAAGCCGCCGCCGACAACTTTAAGAGCATAATAGCTCTGTTCACTGAAGCTGGTCTGGATAAGCTCATTTCAACAAGATGCAAGCTTCTGGAGGCAGAACTAACAGAGCTCATAGCTCATGTTCAGATAACTGAACAAGGAGAAATTTCAGGCACAATCTATGAGACACCTGTATTAATATCTGCAGAACACATAAGGACCACCTTCGATCTTCCATCAGGTATATCCTAATATCATCTTTGTTTAAATGAAATAAGGAAAGAAAATGAGCTTCTAAAAGGAATGACTAAACATGTCTTAATTACTCCCCTACTAGGTGATGAATCCATTGAACTCACACCTGATGAAATCAAGCATTTACTCACCACCATGAAATTCTCAAAAGATAGGCCAATCCATCTGAAAAAGATAGATTTTTCTGATGAGTACAGATTGCTGGCAGATATAGTAGGGAAAGTTCTACTATGCAAAATCTCAGCACATGATGCAGTACCCAAACACCAACTGAACATCATGGGGGTCCTTGTGCTGAAGAAGAAAGTAGAATGGGCCTCATGGCTACTCAAGATAATAGGCTCTAGATATTCTCACAAAGAGAATGCCTACATGAGGATTATGAGTCAAGTACTCTTCCACTCCTTCCCTGACCTCTGTAGGTCAAAAGGAATTCTTATCCCTCCTGGAAAGAGGATGTCCATTGCCCTCTTCTCCAAATGGACCAGGCAAATCCCCAAGCCTGGCTCCATTCCTGAAAGGACTCCCTCTCCTCCTAACTCTCCAGCTCACCCTTCTCCTCCCCCTTCTCCTCAAAGAGACAATTCTTCTCTACCACCATCATCCACTCAAATAGCCTCTACCACCCTCACAACTCCTACTTTACCTACTTCTTCTCAAACACCTGCTCAGACAGCAGTATCTCCTTCTCTCCTTCCTCCTATTTTCCCATATTCTTTACCTCCATTATAATCACCCATACCTCATGTATCAACTCACTTCTCTCCTCCTTCATCACCCCCACCATCATCTCCTACTCCAACACCACTAGACCCATCTCCATCCACTGCCACTCTCATTACAAAGTGTATTCAGTCAGCAGCCCAAATATTTCAGGGAATGCTGGATGAGCACTGCTCCCAACTTCACTCCTCTATCATGCACATGCAAACCCAAATAGAAGGGGTAAATGCCTCTGTGCAGAGCTTGAAGTCCTCTGTCTCTTCCTCCAAAGTGACTAGATCTTTCTTAACCTCCTTGGCTATGAAGGTCAAGAAGGGGGAGAAATTTGATAAAGAGCACCCCTCTAGTCAAAAATCTGTTGAAGTAATACCTCTGCTACATACAACAACATATGTACTCTCTATTGCAAGAGAAGCTGAACAACAAGCAGTTGAAGCAAGTAGAGTAGAGAATGAAGCAGTAAAAGAGGCTGTGGCTGAAAAGGTGACTGAATGTGAGGAAGCAGCTGAGACTCAAGAAGAGCCAGATACTATTATTGAGAGAGAGCCAGAAACTGTGATAGCTGAAGAAGGAGCTCAGGAGGCAGATGTAGTTACAACTGGAGATGGAAGAGCAACTGAAGAAGGAGCAGAAGGCTTAAAGAAAGTTCCATCTCAGGGGGAGCTTACTTCTGTGACTCAGGGGGAGCTGAGTGGACCACCTGTTATAGAAAAGGAGCAACTCACTTCTCCAAAGACCTTAGTATTCAAGAGAAAAAGAAAGACTCCTCCTACCCCTCCTGAATAATATTTGAAAACCATGCTGATATATTTTACCCTGTACTTAAGTACTAATTGGAATGAACATGAGATCTGTTTATATGATTCTGGAAAATTTGTTTATATGATGTTTTCTTCCAAACTTCTCTATTGATTGCATGACATATTTCTTTTCTATACAAATGCTGTGCTGATAGATTTTATGCTACTACAATTTCTCTCTAAGTAGGGTTAAGACAAATAGGGGGAGATTGTTGGGAAAATAATTTCTCTTAACCCCTTGAATTAAGTTGAATATGAATTCTAAGAAAGAAAAACAAGGTTAAGTAAATATGCGTCGAATAGTGTTCGACGCAACGTCGAAATGTAGTCGACGTCGCTTTCAGATTAAGTCGAAGTAACTCTAGGAAGATTTCGACGTATGTGTTGTCCACGCTACTCTGATTTCTAGTCGACGCATATGGAGAAGTCGACGCACCTTAATCGACGCTCCTTCCTTATTCTCCTCTCGACGTCCAGCCAGGATGAATTCGACGCTTACGTCGAATAGGAATTGACGCACGTCGATTTATATGACAGATTTAAATATACGCCAGATCTCTTTCCTTCTTTCAGTAGATCTGATTTGTATGGAATAAGTATCAATATTTTATAGCCGTTCTGAATCATTCTTTCCTTATATCTGATTCTTGGCTAATTTGATTAAACTTATTTGGACATTATTTGAAATCAGAATTGGTTCTTTCCTTCTACAGAAATAAATATTATGGAAACATTTTCATCTTTCTATTTCTCTGACTACTAATTGATTATCCTCCTATAGTATTATTTTGAATTAACAGAGCTATAAATAAAGAGGAGGTCGGCAGAAAATGTTAGTAGAGTGATCCACCACATACATTTGAAATAGAGGAAAAGCTCCCAAGAGAATTGAGAGAAAAAGCTGAGAAAAGAGATAGTATGCTGCAGAGAAAAAGCCTTCATCTTCTCCTTCTTCTTCAGAAGCCATTCTACTGCAAACTCTGAAAGCTCTCTAAAAAGAGAGAAAAGTTTTTTTACAATCTCCTTCTCACTATAGAAGAGAGATTTCATTCACTACTTCTTGTGCTTCCAATCTTCTTGCTAGGAAGAAGATTCATTCTTGTTCTTATTTCTTTCTTCTTTCTTTTTCTTACTTAAACATTGTAAAAGAGTTTTTAGAATCTCTCTTCAAAAAATTCAGTGTACTGGTTCTAACAGTCTCCTTGTCAAAAGACTCAGTTGGTTCTAAGAGTCTCCTTGTCAAAAGACTCAGGGTGGTTCTAAGAGTCTCCTTATCAAAAGACTCAGTGCAAGATAGTGAATTCCTACCAAGGGGGTAGAAGAGTGGACTACCCAAAGTTTGGGGAACCACTATATTTTCTTGTGTTGTGCTGTGATTTATTTTCTTGCATTTACTTTATTTTCTTGCTTAATTCTTGTTGGTGTATGGGAAGCTCTAATCTGTGATCATACACATATATATATTAACTTTGCACAAAATATTTTTTAAATCTCTATTCACCCCCCCCCCCCCCCCCCTCTAAAGAATTCTAGTGAGGTTAATTGTGCACTTTCAGGGCCTTTATCTCGAATTCTATCGGGAGGACGGCCTCGGACCCATGAGACAGTTTGATGGGAGTCTCCCCCGTGGCCATGTTTGGAGTAGTCCTCATGGCCCAGAGGACCGAAGGTAGCTGCTCCACCCAATTCCACCATAGATTCTCCACTTTCTTCTTGGGTAAGTTGATGATGATCTTGTTCGCTGCCTCCACTTTATCATTGCTTCTTGGGTGGTGGACCGATGCGAACCTGAGGTCGATGCCCAGCTGGGTGCAGAAACTAACAATCTCCGCGCTGGCAAATTGTGGCACATTATCTGTCACTATAGCCAGCGGGAGTCCGTGCTTGCAAACTATCTCACCCCATACAAAATTCCTGACTACTTGGGATGTTACCTTGGCTAGCACTTTCAATTCCACCCACTTGGGGAAATAGTCAATCATTACCAGTAGGAACTTCCTTTGGCCACTGGCTTGCGGTAAAGGACCCACCAGATCCAAGCCCCATATAGCGAAGGGCCACGGAGCCGTGATGGTCCGGAGTCTCTGGTTGGAAGGAGTTGGAGTGGAGCATAGAGATGGCACTTCAAACACTTCCTTGCGAATTTTACAGCATCCTTGCTGAGGGTAGGCCAAAAATAGCCTTGCCTCAACACTCTTGCCTCCAGAGTTTCCCTCCCGGAGTGACTGCCACATTCTCCCGAGTGGATTTCCTCAAGTACCCTGGGGATCTCCTCTTCTGATACACAACGGGACAGGAGTCCCGAGAGCATTTTTCTGTATAGTCCTCCTGCATGTAAGGAATAATAAGCCCACTTGTACCTGAAGCGTCGCTTATCCATGAAGTATCTAGTTGCCTACCTAAATCACCTAGAGGGGGGTGAATAGGTGATCTCTACGTCTTTTGCGGAATTAAAAATTAAACGTAAAGCACAGCACACAAAATAAATCACAACCACAGATAACACCAGGAATTTATAGTGGTTCCCCGTACTTGGGTACTCCACTGCCGGCCTCGCCAATCTAGCACCACAGCTAGACTTGACTACACACTAAAACTCGGACCAAGAACGATCATACAGTCTCGGAGTCAAACTCCTACAAACTCAGAGAGAACCTCTCTTACAACTCAGAGAAAATTTCTCCTACAACTCGGAGAAAATTTCTCCTACAACTCGGAGAACAACCTCTCCTACAACTCGGAGATAACAACTCTTACAATAGATGATAAAAGGTTTTGAACAATGAGATACCAGATCTGAATAACAGAGGCGTTTTCTTCCTTCTTCTTGAATAGCTTTTGAGAACGATGAGGAAGAACAACGATCCTTCAAATCTGTCTTTGGCAATCCGAAACGATCCAATAGAGATTGTAGAATCAGAACACGGATCAATCGAATCCTTCTTGATAGAAATCGGCAACTCCAATGAGTAGATCGATCTCCAATCGTAGACGACGGCGAGACGGCGCTTTTCTCGTTCTTTTTGATCGGGAGAGAAATTAGGGTTTGAGAACGATTTGAAAACTTGTTATTAATAACTCAAGAGCGATCCTATATATAGAGGGAAGCAATTAAGGATTAAATCGACCTTAAATGCACTCTATATAGCCGTTAGGATCGGGAAGGAACGTTTACAAACCGACAAGAACCGAGAGAACAAATTAGATAATATTTCGAACAGAATTCTCGAGACATAAGGGTTCTCTCGAGACATAAGAGATCTCTCGAGAACTGAGGATGGAAGAACAAAAGGTTAAAGTATCGAGAACTGACGGATCTCTCGAAAAATGAAGCAAAGAGAGCAGGAAGGAGATGTCTCGAGAACTCGATGATCTCTCGAGACATGCTTGATCTCTCGAGATATCAAGAACAGAAATACCGAGATCCAAAGGAACTTGCTTCTCGAGACATGCCTTAACTCTCGAGACATGCATGATCTCTCGAGACAAATCCTTAGGAAAATTGTTTTCAACAATTTTCTTTTCTTCTCTTGAACACTTGCTGCAACCGCACTCCAAAGTCTTCAATAGTCTTGAAAAAGAAGTGTACCCCAATAGAGAGATCACACATGAGTCATCACCATGTTTCATATAATGAAGAATTACATTGTATGAAACTGTGTTTGCAGACCCATTGTGACCTGACATTGAGTTACACTTAGCAATGATAATCTGCAAGACAATACTGGAAAAGCATATCAAATACAAATGCAATTCAATCTTAGTTTAAGGGTGACTTCTCACAAATCAAGGTAATTGTGATTACAATTTCCAACAATCTTCCCCTATTTGTAGAAGTCAGAACCCTATATACTAAGTTGAATTACAACAATATAGAATAAATATGCTACACTACACAATGATATGAAAATGAATAAGTATAGAACATCAAATCAACAATTATATATATATATATGTCTAAATTGAATTGTTAAGAAGACTTGATGTTCAACAAAATCAGAACCAAAACAGAATATGTCTTGACAGCATCAGCATTATCCTTCAAGATCTTCTTTTCATCTTTTCTTCTTGTCTGGAGAAATAAGCATAAGGCTTGGGATGGTAAAACGGAGGTGGAGCCGGAGCATCAGCATTATTATAACCAAAAGCCCTGAAATGAATCCTTCTCTTCCTTTGAGCTGTCTCATGTTTTTCCCATTCTTGAGAGTTGTAGCATTCAGATCTATTCATTTTACCTTCATGAACTAACTTATTGGTTTCAAGAATTATGTCTTTTGAGACTGGGCTCCAGAGTTCTGGAAAACTCTTCTCAACCTTAGCTTTGCACTGACCTGTAGAGCTAGAACTTGGAACAGATCGACTAGCAGAAGGACCTTCACCAAACATTCTTTTTCTTTTGGTCCCAGCCCTATCTGATTGATCTTTAACAATAGGAGCCTTCCCAAGTAGTTCTTCTGGCCTTGGAGAAAACTGAGGAACAGGAACATCTGGATAAATTGCTAACTCAGGAAAAATCTGATTATGAAGCCACGTTGCTGTTTTGAAGGAATAAGCATTAATATCAGCAACTTGCTTCAGCACCCTGGAAGAGAACTGATCAAACTTAGATTTCCATGAGCTTTGAAGAGCAGATACGGAGCTTTCAATCAAGTCTGTCATTTGAGCTACTATATTTTCCTCCCCCTTTCTGACTTCTACAGATAGGGTTTGGATAGTATCATCTTTGAAGTGACCCACCTCATCAACAATCCTGAAGGTGTTAGTTTCTGCATCATTTACCATAGATTATTGAAGCTTGGTTACTATTACCGTCTGTTCCAACACTGTGCCTACACCTTTAGTTGCATGTTCAATTTGTTTGCTTCCCAGGCACATCAATTCAGAGAGATTTTCATAATTTGATTTGATTTTAGCTAACTCCCTGCCAAGTTCACTTTCAACTGAGGCAATCTTCCTGTGAACAGTTGTCAAAGAGTTCTCAAACTGTTCACTTTGCTTCTTGAGCATAGCTTCAATCTTGCCAAGAAGAGAATCTGCATCATAGATTGGAGGGGAAGAATGAGAGGATGGAAGAGTAGCAGCAGGGGCAGCACCAGGAGCATCATCAAGGATTTCTTCAATCTCAAGAGAAGAAACCTTATTATCTTCTACACAACCTAGCTCATCTGGAGCATTCTTGGTTGTGTCAAACTCTGACTCCCCCTCAACATGTACTAGGGGAGGTGATAATTCATGAACTGACATATCATCATCATCTTCAAAAACATAATCAGCACCAGACCCTGCCTGTTGGCCACTAGGACTGTGCCCTTCAGATATTTCTTGTTGAATATACTTCAGAACAGCTGAAACTATCTCATTTGCTAAAGAAGTTTCTGCTGCAACAACTGATGGAGAAGGAGGTGGTGGAGGAACTGAATCTTGAGTGTGAACATGAGAGGGTGATGGGATAGTATCTAACGGATCTGACTGTGTCACTGATGGAATGAGTTCTGTTGGAGCTGATGAGGGCTGACCTTTTGCTTTTGAACGGATTGGCAGCTTGGCACGACTTGAAGCTTTAGAACGAATCCGAGGAGGAGGAATTTCTGCTTCACTTGCAATTGCAGACTGATGAGTCTCCCCCTCAGAAGTAGCACTAGCCATTCCTGGCTTCTTGATTCGAATGTCCCATCTCTGCATAGAGATAACATCGATCTTCTTGAGATGGTGGATGACTGTACCTTTAGACATGTCAAAGATAGCTGGGTTGAACTGATTCAGGAACAATGAGATGATCCGGGCAAATTTTGGAGAATTAATACAGGCTTTGATATTAGAGAATAAGATTGAGGCCCAATCACTCTTTTTCCCTGACACGATTCCAACCATCAACAGAAAAGTCTCTTCAGACACATGCCCTTGTGTGCCTGTCTTGCAGAATAGAACTTTTAAGATTATGTCCACCAGGAGCTTCCCTGCATCATTCATCTTATGCCTCTTAACTGCAGAAAAATCTGAGTCCAGACCATAGTACCTTGCCGTTCTCAACCAGTCATTGTCATCTAGATCTTCTTCAGCTTCTATTTCAGACATCTGCAAATACTTAGTAAGAGTCTTTGGAGAGACTTTGATTTTGATACCCTTAACAAAAGAGATCAACATTCTTCCTTCCTTAATAGGTTTCACGTTGATAAAGAATTCTTCAATCTCATCAAACAGCACGCGGCAAGGATGTTCCAGAACGAATGAAAGACCAGCGGCATCAAGCATACAGAAAAGATTTTTGAAATCCTCGGATAAACCGGCGATTCCTGAGCGAACGACTTCACTGCCGACGCCGATCTTTGGATGAGAAGAAGGAGCCATTGAAGCAAGAGATGGAGAACTGTCAAATGGAGAAGATGAAGAATCGAGAGCCACCGAGAGCCACCGAAGCACTGAGACCTGTCGCAAACTGTCGCCGCTCGAGAGAAAGTCGAAAGGACGGGGAAGTCTCGGAAATTGATTTCGTGAGCATCAAGGTCTCGATTTCTTATATATATATAATTTTGATTTGACGTTAAAGTGATATTTTGAAGAAAATTAGAAGAGGAAATAGCGCGTACCTGACGTTTGGAATTCTTAAAGAAAACTATGTCTCGAGACATCGGGTATGTCTCGAGAACTCAGGAGTTTCAACAGGTTATTTCCTTCATTGATGTCTCGAGAGATAACCCATATCTCGAGACATCACCATATCTCGAGATCTTGAACTTGTCTCGAGAGAACTAGCTTGTCTCGAGAAATCCCAGAAGTTCTTTGGATTTTGAGACTTAAAGTGATTTAAGTTTCCGAGAAAAGAGAAAGTTCCCGAGACCATGTGGTTCTCGAGTTATATATATCTGATCTTGAGAAAATCATCTGAAAACTTGAACTTCCCTGGAGATTTTCTGGATTTGTAAAGTCTTCAGGTCTTCATGGTTTTGGTTGATGTGATCATTACTCCATGTTGAGCATTCCAAGTTCCGTCTTGAAGAAGGAGAACTTAGTCTCATCTAGTGGCTTCGTGAATATGTCAGCAACTTGCTTATCCGTGGGGACATAACTTAGATTTATATCACCCATCTCCACATGCTCCCGGATAAAGTGATATCGTAGCTCGATGTGCTTTGTCCGACTGTGAGAGACTGCATTATTTGCGATAGCAATTGCACTGGAAGAGTCGCAAAACATGGGAATGTCTTTGATCTTCATGTTGTAGTCTTGAAGTTGATTTCTTATCCATAGAAGTTGTGCGCAACAACTGCCAGCAGAAATGTATTCTGACTCGGCGGTTGATATTGCAACACAATTCTGCTTCTTGCTACTCCAGGAAATAAGTCTCCTTCCGAGGAATTGACACGTCCCAGAAGTGCTTTTCCTGGCGTCTTTGCTACCTGCAAAGTATGCATCTGAAAAACCAATTAGTTCGTTATCATTACTTCTTGGGTACCATAAGCCAAGATTTGGTGTGCCTTTAAGGTATCTCAAAATTCGCTTTGCAGCAGTATAGTGGGATTCCTTAGAGTTCACCTGATATCTAGCACATACACATGTAGAAAACATTATATCAGGTCTACTGGCAGTAAGGTAGAGCAAGGAGCCAATTATGCTTCTGTACTTGGTTTCATCAAAAGGTTTCCCTTTCTCATCCTTGTCTAGAGACGTAGCTGAGCTCATTGGAGTCCTCATAGAGGTTGCACTCTCCATTCCAAATTTCTTAATCAACTCCTTAGTGAACTTCGTCTGAGAAATGAAGATTCCATCTTCAGACTGTTTCACTTGAAGTCCTAAGAAATATTTCAGCTCACCCATACTGCTCATTTCAAATTTCCCTTGCATAAGTTTAGAAAACTTTTTGCAGAGGTTATTGTCCGTAGAGCCAAATATGATGTCATCGACATATATTTGCACTAGCAAAATCTTGCCTTTTACTTCCCTAAGAAATAATGTCTTATCTATCTTTCCTCTTGTGAACTTGTTCTCAAGAAGAAAGTTAGACAGCGTCTCATACCAAGCTCGAGGAGCTTGTTTCAAACCATATAAAGCTTTTTGTAATAAATAAACATGATTGGGATGATCAGGATTAACAAAACCTGGGGGTTGTTCAACGTATACTTCCTCTTTAATGTCTCCGTTTAGGAAAGCGGACTTGACATCCATTTGATATACGGTGAAACCCTTGAAAGCAGCATAAGCAAGGAAGAGTCTGATCGCTTCGAGCCTTGCTACTGGAGCGTACGTCTGATCGAAGTCGATACCTTCCTCTTGTCTGTATCCTTTAGCTACAAGTCTGGCTTTGTTCTTTATGATTGTTCCTTCTTCATCCAGCTTGTTTCTATACACCCACTTTGTTCCAATGACATTTTTGTCCTTGGGTTTTGGAACAAGTGTCCATACCTTACAGCGTTTGAACTGATTTAATTCTTCTTCCATAGCAATTATCCAGGATGGATCTTCATTTGCCTCTTGGAATTTCTTTGGTTCGACCTGCGAAAGAAAACTTAAATGCATATTTTCGTTAATGGTACCTCGTCTTATTCTTATTCCTTCATGAGGATCTCCTATGATCTGATCAACTGGATGATCCCTCATTTGTCGTAGTCCGAGGTTCCTTGCATGATTTGGACCAATAGGAGTTTCTTCTGCTGTTGGATTATCTTCCTCCACTTGGATTGGCTCTTCATCAGGATGATCTTCTTCATAGATAGTTATTGGGGGAATTTTGACGAAGTGTTGAGAATTTTCTTCAACTGGCTGATCCAAGCTTAAGTCCTGCAGCTTTGAACCTGTGTCTACAGAAGAAATGCTGGAGGAGCTGCCTTGTAGCATGCTCGTCTCATCAAATACAGCATTAATAGATTCTTCTACCACCAGGGTTTTCTTATTAAAAACTCTATATGACCTACTATGGCTACTATAACCTATAAAAATACCTTCAAAGCTCTTTTCACTAAACTTAGTTTTGTAATGCTTTCCATTGTTTAGCACAAAGCATTTACTACCAAAGATTCGAAAATAAGAAATGGTCGGTTTCTTGCCTTTTAGAAGTTCATAAGGAGTCTTTTCATGGTTTTTGTTTATGAGTGCTCTGTTTTGCACATGGCATGCAGTATTGACAGCTTCAGCCCAGAAATATTCAGGTAGTGAAGAGTCACTCAACATGGTTCTGCAAGCCTCAATAAGTGTTCTATTCTTTCTCTCAGCTACTCCATTTTGTTGTGGAGTTCGAGGAGAGGAAAACTCATGAAAGATACCGAGGCTTTCACAGAATTCTGTCATGGCTCCAGATTCAAATTCTGTACCATGGTCACTTCTGATTTTGACCACCGAACAGTTAAATTCATTCTGGACTTGCCTGACAAAACTAGTGAAAGTGTCAAAGGTATCTGACTTGTGTTTCAGAAAGAATACCCAGGCAAAACGAGAGTAATCATCCACAATAACTAATGTGTAAGACTTTCCTCCTAAACTCCTAATTTGCAAAGGACCAAACAAATCCATATGGAGCAGGTTCAGACACCTGGTTGAATCTTTGCCAATAATGCTCTTAAAGGTAGCCCTTGTTTGCTTGCCTTTTACACATGCATGACAAGGTCTATCTTTAACGCACTTAACATCTGGTGCATCGCGCACTAAGTTTTGAGAAAACAATTTATTAATAGATTTGAGATTTATATGTGCTAATCTCTTGTGCCATTGGTCAACAAGAGATGCACTATCTTTTGCCAAAAGACATACTGGTGTAGAAGATGATATACAAAGAAAATTTAAACAAAATATGTTTCTACAGCGAATGCCTGATAAAATCGTTTCATGATTTCCAGCCGACTTTATCAAACACTTATCTTTATGAAAATCAACAATGTATCCTTTATCACAAAGTTGACTTATGCTTATCAGATTATGTTGTAATCCTTCCACATAAGCTACATCGGAAAACGATATATTACCATTAGAAATCATACCATAGCCTTTAGTTATTCCTTTGTCTGAACCGCCAAAAATAACTTTTGGACCGTTCTGTACAACCCTGTATTCGCCGAGTGTGCCCCCGAGGCCCAAGATATTTTTAGGCCCAATATTTCCAAATGGCGCGACCCCGGGAGGAGGAGGGGTGAGCATTTGGAGGGAGTCGAGTCTGAGGGGCGCATCCCAGGACTGTTCCCTTGTGAGGGCAAGCCGGGGAGGGCCGGGAGGCCTCCGACTCGCCCAGAGCCTTGTGAGGGCGAGCCGGGGAGGGCCGGGAGGCCTCCGGCTCGCCCAGAGCCTTGTGGGGCAAGCCAGAAGGGCCGGGAGGCCTCCGGCTCGCCCACACACTTGTGGGGGCAAGCCGGGAGGGCCGGGAGGCCTCCGGCTCGCCCACACCCTTGTGGGGGCGAGCCGGGTGGGCCGGGAGGCCTCCGGCATGCCCACACCCTTGTGGGGGCGAGCCGGGAGGGCCGGGAGGCCTCCGGCTCGCCCAGACCCTTGTGGGGGTGAGCCGGAGGGCCGGGAGGCCTCCGGCTTGCCCACACCCTTGTGGGGGCGAGCCGGGAGGGCCGGGAGGCCTCCGGCTCTCCCAGACCCTTGTGGGGGCGAGCCGGGAGGGCCGGGAGGCCTCCGGCTCGCCCAGACCCTTGTGGGGGCGAGCCGGGAGGGCCTGGAGGCCTCCGGCTCGCCCACACCCTTGTGGGGGCGAGCCGGGAGGGCCGGGAGGCCTCCTGCTCGCCCAGACCCTTGTGGGGGCGAGCCGGGAGGGCCGGGAGGCCTCCGGCTCGCCCAGACCCTTGTGGGGGCGAGCCGGGAGGGCCGGGAGGCCTCCGGCTCGCCCACACCCTTGTGGGGGCGAGCCGGGAGGGCCGGGAGGCCTCCGGCTTGCCCAGACCCTTGTTGGGGAGAGCCGGGAGGGCCGGGAGGCCTCTGGCTCGCCCACACCCTTGTGGGGGCGAGCCGGGAGGGCCGGGAGGCCTCTGGCTCGCCTAGACCCTTGTGGGGCCGAGCCGGGAGGGCCGGGAGGCCTCCGGCTTGCCCAGACCCTTGTGGGGGCGAGCCGGGAGGGCCGGGAGGCCTCCGGCTCGCCCACACCCTTGTGGGGGCGAGCCGGGAGGGCCGGGAGGCATCCGGCTCGCCCAGACCCTTGTGGGGGCGAGCCGGGAGGGCCGGAAGGCCTCCGGCTCGCCCACACCCTTGTGGGGGCGAGCCGGGTGGGCCGGGAGGCCTCCGGCTCGCCCACACCCTTGTGGGGGCGAGCCGGGAGGGCCGTGAGGCCTCCGGCTCGCCCACACCCTTGTGGGGGCGAGCCGGGAGGGCCGGGAGGCCTCCGGCTCGCCCACACCCTTGTGGGGGCGAGCCGGGAGGGCCGGGAGGCCTCCGGCTCGCCCACACCCTTGTGGGGGCGAGCCGGGAGGGCCGGGAGGCCTCCGGCTCGCCCACACCCTTGTGGGCTCGAGACGGGAGGGTCGGGAGGCCTCCGGCTCGCCCACACCCTTGTGGGGGCGAGCCGAGAGGGCCGCGAGGTCTCCGGCTCGCCCAGACCCTTGTGGGGGCGAGCCGGGAGGGCCGGGAGGCCTCCGGCTCGCCCACACCCTTGTGGGGGCGAGCCGGGAGGGCCGGGAGGCCTCCGGCTCGCCCACACCCTTGTGGGGGCGAGCCGGGAGGGCCGGGAGGGCCGGGAGGCCTCCGGCTCGCCCAGACCCTTGTGGGGGCGAGCCGGGAGGGCCGGGAGGCCTCCGGCTCGCCCACACCCTTGTGGGGGCGAGCTGGGAGGGCCGGGAGGCCTCCGGCTCGCCCAGACCCTTGTGGGGGCGAGCTGAGAGGGCTGGGAGGCCTCCAGCTCGCCCACACCCTTGTGGGGGCGAGCTGGGAGGGCCGAGAGGCCTCCGGCTCGCCCAGAACCTTGCCGGGTAGGCGGTCTGCGTTTAGCGCCCAAGAGTAGCGGGATTTGGCTATTCGCAGTCCAGTTTTGGTTATTCGCAGTCCAAGAGCAGCGGGATTTGGCTATCTGCAGCCCAGTTCAAGGGTATTTTGGTAATCTGGCAGACCAGTTTTCGGCTATTTGCAGCCCAACTTCAAAAATCCTATAAATAGGACCAAGGGGGCACCATTTGGGGGGATCAAATTCTTGGCTAGCTCTCTCCCTCTCTCTCTCCCTCCCCAAGTCTCTCTAGGGGGGTGAGGAGAGCCTCCAGTGGTGCCCAAGCTTAGTAGTGGCTTGGGAGGGGAAGTTCCTAAGGGGCTTCCGGGTATGTGGCGGGACCTCCCCACTAAGCCCTTGGTCCAGTCCCTAGTTCCAACACCTTCAACCTAGAGCTCTCCCTTGGGAGGAGTAAGGATTGGTCGCCCCTCAGCTAGCTAAGGGCCCCGAACTCCACAGAGACTAACTCTTGTTCGCAAGTCTCGGTTTCAACACATGGTGCGGTGAGCGTGGAGTGTGACCGATTCAAGAAACTCTCAAGATGAGCTCCATGGACGGAGGTGGAGGAAGTTCCGACCCAGGTCACTCGCAACCCCCGATGGCTGAAGTGACGTTGGAGATGTTCGAAAATTTCAAGCAAGAGGTCTTACATACCGTCCAGGTTGCTTTCGCCATAATAGTCGGAGGCAGAAGAGGAGATGGTCCGAAGATCCCACCCCGGTAGGTGGAGGAGGGAACTCTCGGCCAGCAGTCCAAGAAAGAGGTACCAGTGGAGGGGAGGTGGGGAGGTGCTATACCCCCACTCGCCCATCCCCAAGGGGGCGAGCTCAGGAGGGAGGCGCCCTCCCAGCTCGCCCCGCCCCTGCAAGGGGGCGAGCTCAGGAGGGAGGCGCCCTCCCAGCTCGCCCTGCCCCTGCAAGGGGGCGAGCTCAGGAAGGAGGCGCCCTCCCAGCTCGCCCCGCCCCTGCAAGGGGGCGAGCTCAGGAGGGAGGCGCCCTCCCAGCTCGCCCCGCCCCTGCAAGGGGGCGAGCTCAGGAGGGAGGCGCCCTCCCAGCTCGCCCCGCCCCTGCAAGGGGGCGAGCTCAGGAGGGAGGCGCCCTCCCAGCTCGCCCCGCCCCTTCTAGCCCAGCCCCAAAGGGGGGCGAACGGGGAGGCAACCGGCCCCCACTCGCCCCGCCCCAGAAGGAGTCGAGTGAATGTCGATGGGCGAAGCCACCTCGGGTGGCGGGTACCCAATGGCCCGACAAGCGCAGAGGCCAGCAAGTCGACTCCGCGAGAGCAAGGAGGGGGGAACTTCAAGAGGAAAAGATCCAACCTCCCAAGGTGGAGGCAGGGACAAAGGGCACCCCCTCCACCGCCTCCGCAAACTATTGCGATTGGCGGGGGAAGAAGGAGGAGAGCCAGGAAAGCAGAAAGAGGAGGAAGAGGAGGGGGTAGGGTGGAGTTATCCAACTGTGACTTCCATCAGGAAGAAGGTCACGCGACATCCACCTGCCCCGAGTTTTTGGAAATAAGGGAGGCAATGGGTCCGATGCAACAACGACACTGACCGAAGGGGATCGAGGAGGACAGGCCCTAGGATGTTGGAGGCAAAGAAAGGATATCCCAAGCTAAGTGGTGGCGACCAAAAACGCTTGTACCAGTAAATCCACGTAATGCGATGGTTTGTTTTCTTAGTTTCTTTTTCTTGCATGCAATATTATGACTAACAAGGTGTGACACATATTTTGGTGCTGGAATGCCCCAGATCGATTCCGCTCCCGGGCTCTCACCTAGACGGGGGGTTCAGGTTGATCTCTGGAGAGGCTGGCAAGGTTGGATGTTTTGGTGCTGGAATGCCCCAGATCGATTACGCTCCCGGGCTCTCACTAGACGGGGGGTTCAGGTTGATCTTTGGAGAGGCTGGCAAGGTGATATATGTTTGGTGCTGGAATACCCCAGATTGATTCCGCTCCCGGGCTCTCACCTAGACGGGGGGTTCAGGTTGATCTCTGGAGAGGCTGGCAAGGTTTGATATGTTTGGTGTTGGAATGCCCCAGATCGATTCCGCTCCCGGGCTCTCACTAGACGGGGGGTTCAGGTTGATCTCTGGAGAGGCTGGCAAGGTGATATATGTTTGGTGCTGGAATGCCCCAGATCGATTCTGCTCCCGGGCTCTCACCTAGACGGGGGGTTCAGGTTGATCTCTGGAGAGGCTGGCAAGGTGATATATGTTTGGTGCTGGAATTCCCCAGATCGATTCCGCTCCCGGGCTCTCACCTACACAGGGGGTTCAGGTTGATCTCTGGAGAGGCTGACAAGGTTTGATATGTTTGGTGTTGGAATGCCCCAGATCGATTCTGCTCCCGGGCTCTCACTAGACGGGGGGTTCAGGTTGATCTCTGGAGAGGCTGGCAAGGTGATATATGTTTGGTGCTGGAATGCCCCAGATCGATTCCGCTCCCGGGCTCTCACTAGACGGGGGGTTCAGGTTGATCTCTGGAGAGGCTGGCAAGGTGATATATGTTTGGTGCTGGAATGCCCCAGATCGATTCCGCTCCCGGGCTCTCACCTAGATGGGGGGTTCAGGTTGATCTCTGGAGAGGCTGGCAAGGTTTGACATTTTGGTGCTAGAATGCCCCAGATCGATTCCGCTCCCGGGCTCTCACTAGACGGGGGGTTCAGGTTGATCTCTGGAGAGGCTGGCAAGGTGATAAGTCTTTGGTGCTGTAGTTCCCCTCGGATGGTTCCGCTAGCCGGGCTCTCACTAGCCGGCATAGTTAGAAGACCTCTCGGGGAGGCTATGTATTTTTCCCCCGAGATGGTCCCACTAGCCGGGCTCTCACTAGCCGGCATAGTTGGAAGACCTCTCGGGGAGGCTAAGTATTTTTCCCCTGAGGTGGTCTCGCTAGCCGGGCTCTCACTAGCCGGCAGAGTTGGAAGACCTCTCGGGGAGGCTATGTATTTTTCCCCCGAGATGGTCTCGCTAGCCGGGCTCTCACTAGCCGGCAGAGTTGGAAGACCTCTCGGGGAGGCTAAGTACTTTTCCCCCGAGGTGGTCTCGCTAGCCGGGCTCTCACTAGCCAGCAGAGTTGGAAGACCTCTCGGGGAGGCTAAGTATTTTTCCCCCGAGGTGGTCTCGCTAGCCGGGCTCTCACTAGCCGGCAGAGTTGGAAGACCTCTCGGGGAGGCTAAGTATTTTTCCCCCCGAGGTGGTCTCGCTAGCCGGGCTCTCACTAGCCGGCAGAGTTGGAAGACCTCTCGGGGAGGCTAAGTATTTTTCCCCCGAGGTGGTCTCGCTAGCCGGGCTCTCACTAGCCGGCAGAGTTGGAAGACCTCTCGGGGAGGCTAAGTATTTTTCCCCCGAGGTGGTCTCGCTAGCCGGGCTCTCACTAGCCAGCATAGTTAGAAGACCTCTCGGGGAGGCTATGTATTTTTCCCCCGAGATGGTCACGCTAGCCGGGCTCTCACTAGCCGGCATAGTTGGAAGACCTCTCGGGGAGGCTATGTATTTTTCCCCGAGATGGTCTCGCTAGCCGGGCTCTCACTAGCCGGCAGAGTTGGAAGACCTCTCGGGGAGGCTAAGTGTTTTTCCCCCGAGATGGCTCCACTAGCCGGGCTCTCACTAGCCGGCAGGGTAGGAAGGCCTATCGTGGAGGCTGTGTTTTTCCCCGAGGTGGCTCAGCTAGTCGGGCTCTCGCTAGCCGGCAAGGTTGGGGGACCTCTCTGGGAGGCGCTGTGGCTTTTCCAAGATATCACCATAAACCGGATTCCCAGCGACACTCGTCGAATATGCAGGGTTGGACATTTCTTTCCAAGCGTGAGCCACGCTCGAAAAGAGCGGGGATTGTGTACAACCCTGTATTCGCCGAGTGGGCCCCCGAGGCCCAAGATATTTTTAGGCCCAATATTTCCAAATGGCGCGACCCCGGGAGGAGGAGGGGTGAGCATTTGGAGGGAGTCGAGTCTGAGGGGCGCATCCCAGGATTGTTCCCTTGTGAGGGCGAGCCGGGGAGGGCTGGGAGGCCTCCGACTCGCCCAGAGCCTTATGAGGGCGAGCCGGGGAGGGCCGGGAGGCCTCCGGCTCGCCCAGAGCCTTGTGGGGGCGAGCCGGGAGGGCCGGGAGGCCTCCGGCTCGCCCACACCCTTGTGGGGGCGAGCCGGGAGGGCCGGGAGGCCTCCGGCTCTCCCACACCCTTGTGGGGGCGAGCCGGGAGGGCCGGGAGGCCTCCGGCTCGCCCACACCCTTGTGGGGGCGAGCAGGGAGGGCCGGGAGGCCTCTGGCTCGCCCAGACCCTTGTGGGGGCGAGCCGGGAGGGCCGGGAGGCCTCCGGCTCGCCCAGACCCTTGTGGGGGCGAGCCGGGAGGGCCGGGAGGCCTCCGGCTCGCCCACACCCTTGTGGGGGCGAGCCGGGAGTGCCGGGAGGACTCCGGCTCGCCCACACCCTTGTGGGGGCGAGCCGGGAGGGCCGGGAGGCCTCCGGCTCGCCCACACCGTTGCCCGATTTTACTCTGAGGGCCCCGAACTCCACAGAGACTAAGTCTTGTTCGCAAGTCTCGGTTTCAACACGTTCTCCACTGGAATGTAGTTTTGCAAAAGGCTTCTTGTCCCGGTCATATGCCGAGAGCATCCACTGTCCAAGTACCAGATAGGATTTTTATTGGCCTTTGGACATACCTGCAAAAACAAATCATTTCGCCTTAGGAGCCCAAATAGATTTGGGTCCTTGGTCCCGTGTCAGTTGAGCACCACGATGAATGTTAATATTGCGAGTGGTTTGCCTTGCAACATTCACTTGTGGTCTCCTAGTATACGTTGTATTAAACCAACAATCAACGGCAAAGTGACCAATTTTGCCGCAGCACCAACAGTCGAATCTGTTATACCTTCTTTTTACACTCTCCTGCTTAACTTTTTGAATGTTAGCTCTTGCAGGAGCAGTCCTTTTCGATGAGGATGCCTCATGGGGACAACACACACAAGGTGGTATTGTCTTCTTCGGCTTTGGTGCAACAGCATTCACTTTTGGTGCTTTCTTAGCACTCGGGCCATGAACAAATGGACCATACCCTTTCTGATTAATCTCCTGATAGGGTGCTTGAAAGGTACTATCACCAAAGTTTCGGGGAGGAGCCCATTCCTTATGATCATTCACAGGTGAAAAAGGAATTGGTCGTGTGAAATGACCATAGGAACTCTCCATATCATAAGCATTCGTAGGGAATATGACTCTCTTGAATGCTACAGGCTCTTGATGAGCTTTCCCTTTTTCTTTGGTAGTAGCTTTCTTAGCAACCAGACCATTCTTCTTAGCAATTATGTTTTTAGAAGAATTGCTAGTACTAGCTTCATGCCCTATACCACTTCCTTTTGCCTTAGTGGTAAAAGTACCAATAATCGGCAGAACAGTTTTTGGTTGAGAGAATGCTTTAACCAACTTCTTCTCAGCCGCAAGCTGTTCTTCCAATACATTTATCGAATGATCTCTCATGGCAAGAGTCTCTTCCGAGCTTTTGATCTTGTCTTTCAAGGCTTGGACTTCCTCTTTGAGAGAAGAAAGTTCTTCAACTTCTTTTCTCAAGTTAGATTCCACCTCCTTGAGAGCCATGATCTCCTTACCCTGAGTTTTGACAACCTTTCGGCACTTGTCAAAGCTTTGGAGCATTTTGGTATATTGAGACATGAGCTCAGATTCATCGTCTGAGGGGTTATCCTTTTGTTCAGCCGAAGCATAATCAGAATCGGATAGAATAGTGTGATCATTTACCTTTCCGGTGTACGGGAGTGCTTCTTCATCATCAGACATGGCCATCAGGCCGAAGTAAGCTTCTTCTTCATCACTCGACTCATCGGAGTCACTATCGCTCAGAGTTTTGGCTTTCTTAGCGACGAAACTTCTATCTGATTTCTTCTTTCCGTGTGTGGATTTCTTGTCTTCTTTTCTTCCACCTTCTTTCTTCTTGTAGGGACACTCAGCAATTATGTGCCCTGGCTTATTACAACAGTAGCAAATAATGTCAGAAGAAAAATGTTTGTTCTGTTTCAATTTGTACCTGTCATTATTGCTTGAGCCCTTCCTGTGATAGTCGCCATCACGACGAGAATGTTTATGATCCGAGGAAGACGGCTTGTTGTTCATGTGCCTTCGTTTGTTCAGCAGTTTCTTAAACTAATGGGAAATCAAAGAGAACTCCCCATCAGACAGTTCGGAACAGGAGGAGCTGGCTTCCGATTCTTCTTCATTATCAGATTCCTTTTCTCTGATCGGTACCACTGCTTTGCTCTTCTTTGAACTCTCTGCCTTCAAAGCTAAGGTTCTTTCTTTGCTTGAAGCTCGATTGACATCCTCTTCAGACTTTCGGATGTTCATTTGTAATTCATGAGATAGCAGCTTCCCGAACAGATTCTGAGGTTCTAGACTTGGCAGTTTTCCAAACTCTCTAATGGCAACAATTTTGCTATCCCAGTCTTTCGTTAGGGAATGCAAGAATTTGTCATTTAGTTCACCGTTTGTGAACTCCCTGTCGTAGTTCCTCAGACCATTGACTATTTTGAAGAATCGCTCGTACGCATCAGCAATGCACTCCTTCTTATTCTGCTTAAATGCCTCGTACTCTTGATTAAGTAGAGACCTTCTATCTTCTCTTACCTCGTCAGTACCTTCCATTAGAACAATTAAGGATGTCCACATCTCTTTGGCTGATTTGCAGTGGATTAAGTTTTGCAACATGGAGTCGTCCACTGCACTAGCAATTATGTTCTTAGCCTTCTTGTCAAGAGCAACAAGAGCTATCTCATCCTTAGTCAAATCCATCATTTTCTTAGGTATCTGAACAGTAGGATTTGTTGACGAAGCGGTCATTGGCACATGGGGACCTTCTTCCCTGACTTGGAAGATTCTGGGATCTGCAGCTTCCATATAAAAATGGACTCTTTCCTTCCACATAGGAAAGTTGGCCTTAGTGCAGATGGGCAATTTCAGAGAGGATTCCTTGACTCTATCCATGGCTTGCTAGCAACTAGAAGGATGGATCCTGTTCAAGGTGTTAACCTAGCAACGAACAGCGACCCTCTGATACCAATTGAAGTATCTAGTTGCCTACCTAAATCACCTAGAGGGGGGTGAATAGGTGATCTCTACGTCTTTTGCGGAATTAAAAATTAAACGTAAAGCACAGCACACAAAATAAATCACAACCACAGATAACACCAGGAATTTATAGTGGTTCCCCGTACTTGGGTACTCCACTGCCGGCCTCGCCAATCAAGCACCACAGCTAGACTTGACTACACACTAAAACTCAGATCAAGAACGATCCTACAGTCTCGGAGTCAAACTCCTACAAACTCAGAGAGAACCTCTCTTACAACTCGGAGAAAATTTCTCCTACAACTCGGAGAACAACCTCTCCTACAACTCGGAGATAATAACTCTTACAATAGATGATAAAAGGTTTTGAACAATGAGATACCAGATCTGAATAACAGAGGCGTTTTCTTTCTTCTTCTTGAATAGCTCTTGAGAACGATGAGGAAGAACAACGATCCTTCAAATATGTCTTTGGCAATCCGAAACGATCCAATAGAGATTGTAGAATCAGAACACGGATCAATCGAATCCTTCTTGATAGAAATCGGCAACTCCAATGAGTAGATCGATCTCCAATCGTAGACGACGGCGAGGCGGCGCTTTTCTCGTTCTTTTTGATCGGGAGAGAAATTAGGGTTTGAGAATGATTTGAAAACTTGTTATTAATAACTCAAGAGCGATCCTATATATAGAGGGAAGCAATTAAGGATTAAATCGACCTTAAATGCACTCCATATAGCCGTTAGGATCGGGAAGGAGCGTTTACAAACCGACAAGAACCGAGAGAACAAATTAGATAATATTTCGAACAGAATTCTCGAGACATAAGGGTTCTCTCGAGACATAAGAGATCTCTCGAGAACTGAGGATGAAAGAACAAAAGGTTAAAGTATCGAGAACTGACGGATCTCTCGAAAAATGAAGCAAAGAGAGCAGGAAGGAGATGTCTCGAGAACTCGATGATCTCTCGAGACATGCTTGATATCTCGAGATATCAAGAACAGAAATACCGAGATCCAAAGGAACTTGCTTCTCGAGACATGCCTTAACTCTCGAGACATGCATGATCTCTCGAGACAAATCCTTAGGAAAATTGTTTTCAACAATTTTCTTTTCTTCTCTTGAACACTTGCTGCAACCACACTCCAAAGTCTTCAATAGTCTTGAAAAAGAAGTGTACCCCAATAGAGAGATCACACATGAGTCATCACCATGTTTCATATAATGAAGAATTACATTGTATGAAACTGTGTTTGCAGACCCATTGTGACCTGACATTGAGTTACACTTAGCAATGCTAATCTGCAAGACAATACTGGAAAAGCATATCAAACACAAATGCAATTCAATCTTAGTTTAAGGGTGACTTCTCACAAATCAAGGTAATTGTGATTACAATTTCCAACAATCCACGTTCCCTTCAGGGAACTTTCCCGATGTGAGGAAGGTGGCGAAGGGATCCATCCATGATGCTCGCTGATCCACCTCCATCAGCTCCCCTTCCTCGATGGAAGGTCGGAAGAGTTCTGACACCGTCCCCCTAGCTCGGGGACCAAATTTGGCTAAGAGGTCCACCGGGTTGCTCTCCTCCCTCGGCACATGCTTGATGGAGAAAGTGTGAAATTGCCCGATGACCCCCTTGGTCTTCTCCAGGTAGAACGGGAGGGTTGGCTCCTTCGCTTCAAATTCTCCACTGATTTGGCATGCCACTACCATGGAGTCCGTCGATACCTCCATGTCTTGCACTCCTAGCTCCCTAGCTAGTTGCAGGCCTGCTATCACTGCCTCGTACTCGGCCTGATTGTTGGTTATTGGAAAGTGAATGATCAAGGCTTGCTCAATCTTTGTCCCCTCGGGGCTTATTAGGATAATTCCCCCTCCGTAGGAGTGCTTCCCTGACGCACCATCCACCAACATCTTCCATGCCACCGGGGGAGGTGATTCATGATCCCCCACTTCGGTTGCATAGTCCACCATGAAGTCCGCTACCGCTTGTGCCCTGATCGACATCCTAGGCACAAACGTGATGTCGAACTCACTCAGCTCCACGGACAATTTTGCTAGCCTCCCTGAATGCTCCACCCCTTCCATGACTTTTTGGAGCGGATGGTCGGTCACCACCTTGATTTAGTGTGCTTGGAAGTATGGCCTGAGCTTCCGAGCCGATACCACCAAAGCGAAAGCCAACTTTTTTAGAATTGGGTACCGGAGCTCCGCCTTCCTCAACACTCGGCTGACGAAGTAGATGTGAAACTATCTCCTCCCCTCTTCTCAGACCAGCATCGAGCTCACTGCCTCAGTTCCTACCCCTAAGTATAGGGATAGATCTTCCCCTTGCCTTGGCCCTTGAAGGAGAGGGGTCTAGGTGAGTTGCCCTTTCAAAGCCTGGAAAGCTTCTTCACATTCTGAGGTCCATTAAAATTTCTTGTTTCCTCGCAGCACCTTGAAGAAGGGTGCACACTTCCCACCTGCCTTGGAGAGGAACCTGCTATGTCCGGCCAATTTTCCGGTGAGGCCTGGACCTCCTTCAAATTTCTTGGCGACCCCAACTCCATGATCGCCTTAACTTTATCGGGGTTGGGTTCTACCCCTACTGGGGTGAGCAATTGTCCCAGGAACTTTCCTCTGCTAGCTCCGAAGACACACTTCTGGGGGTTGAGCTTCATTTTATACTTCCGCAGGGTCCCGAAGGTCTCCTCAAGGTCTTGGAGGTGAGGCTTGAGGTCCTGGCTCTTTACCATGAGGTCATCAACATAGAGCTCCAGGTTTCTTCCCTTCTGTTCTCAGAAAACCCTATCCATCATTCGTTGGTATGTTGCCCCTGCATTCTTGAGCCTAAAGGGCATCATCTTATAACAATAGCACCCATCCCCCGTGATGAAGGAGACATCCTTGATGTCGGGGGGGGGGGGGGGGGGGGGGGGGGGGGGGGGGGGGTGCATGCGGATCTGGTGATAACGTGAAAAAGCATCTAAAATGGACATTACAGGGAAACCGACGGCTGAATCAACCAGCGCGTCGATTCTAGACAAGGGGTAGCAATCCTTGGGGCATGATTTATTAAGCAAGGAAATATCGATACACATCCTCCACTTACCTCCTCCCTTTTTTACCATGACCACATTGGACACCCAGCATGGATACTGGATCTCCGATACAAAACCTGCCTGTAGGAGCTTACCCACCTCCTCTCGGATGGGTCCTTCCATCTTGTCTACTATGTCCCTCTTCTTTTGGCAGATGGGGTGGGTGCCTGAGTCGAGGTTGAGGTGATGGAAAGCCACATCCGCATCGATCCCGGTCATCTCCGCGGCACTCCAAGCGAAGACATCCACATTTTCCAGGATGCAGGCCAGGATTTCCTTCTGCTCCTCCAAGCCGAGCTCTCCGCTGACGCATACCTTCTCCACCACCCCGGCCTGGGTGGTGACCTCGAGCTCCGCGACCTCCTCCATGGCTTCCAGCCGGGACTGCTCTCCCAAAACCTCTTTATTCTCCTCTCCTTCTCCTTCCTGGACCTTCATCACCTCTTCCGCCCCTTCCCCCTGGGCCTGACTCTCTACCTCTTCCTTCTCCTCCTCCATCGGCTCTTTTGACCCTTCCTCCACTTTCTTCTACTCGCCTTCTTCTCCGAGCCTCGCCGGCTCACCCATCTCCTTGTCCCATTTCTCTGCTTCAGCCATCCAAGAGATGGTGTTGACTGTCGTTACGTAGCACTGCCTCTCTACCTTTGGATCTCCTCAAATCCGGACTTGGATTCCTCCGTCGTTGAATTTAAGGCATTGGTGGAAAGTAGAGGGGACACAATGGAATGAGCTGATGAGCAGCCACCCGAAGATGGCGCTGTAGCTGCTGGGGGCGTCCACTATGACAAAACGGCAGTTCCTGGACTGCCCCCCCAGGGTCACATGGAGTCCCACTCCCCCTTCTACCTCCTTCCTCTCCCCAAAGAATCCAAACAATGGACCGTCCGAGGCCAACACTCTTCGTGCCTCCACCTCCATCCCGTCGAACGCCTTCTTAAAGATGACATTGACCGAGCTCCCGTTATCCACAAGGATTCGAGAAACAGTGAAGTTCTCGATCGCTGTCTGAATGACCAACACATCGCAGAATGGGTCCTCATAACCCGGCATATCCTTCTGGGTGAATGAGATCTTCTCTGCCGGGGGAGGGACCAGGGATGTCGACGCCACACTATGATGGTAGATAATATGGAGGCTCGCCTTCCGGGTCGCCTCCATCCCTACCCCCCCCCCCCCCCCCCATGGATCACCCTGATCCCTCCTCGAGTCCCTAGATCGGCCCGGTCCTCGCACCTCTCGTCCTCCTCTTCCCGAGGCAGAACCTCCTCGATCCTCACCTGCTTCTGTCACGGGGCTGGCACTCTAGCCCTCTTTGTCTCCAAAAATTCTGGGCAAGTGGCCATTGCGTGACCTTCTTCATCATGGAAGTCACAGTATGGCAACGCCACTTCTCCCCTCTCGGTCTCCGCCGCCCTATTTCATCTTCTCCTTCCCGCTCCTGTTTCCACTCCTTCTCTCCTTCCTCTTCCTCCTCTTCCTCGCCTGATCGCCATATCCTGCTGAGGCTGGGGGAGGTGAAAGAATATAGGTATGCTAACTAATTCACCTAGAGGGGCGGGGGTGAATAGGTCTTTTGAGTTTTACTTGATAATTATGGCATGTTAAAACTATTCTAACCAGAGAATCAAGCAACACAGAAAGCACACAAGTATGTATAGAGGTTCCTCAAGACAGGGTGTCTTGAGTAGTCCTCTTTCCCCCTTCACCTTTCTAACAATGTGTTAGACAAGGCCAACTCCTCCAATCTCGGCTCAAAGAGCTTACAACTCAGATCCCTCAGGATCTCTTAGGTTTTCCCAAACCCTACCTCAGGCAAAGCAGCCCTACAACTCAGATTAGCTCCTGATCCTACAGCTCAGACCTCAGCAGGTCCTACAACTTAGGCTCAACAGCCCTACAGCTCAGGCTAAATAGCCCTACCTCAGATCTTCAAAGATCCTACAACTCAAAGCTATCACCAGCTCCTACCTCAGGCACTGCTGCCCTACAAACTCAGAGGAATACACCTCATATAGCTCAGACCACCTCCTGGTCCTACCTCAGGCAACAAGCCTTACAACTCAGAGCTATCACCAGCTCTTACAAGCTCAGGCAAACCAGCCGTACAAGCTCAGGTAAACAAACCCTACACACTCAGGCAAAAAGCCTTACAGAAAAATATGGTTTAGAAATATTCTACAGCAGAAATACTCTCCTGTAGATCCTGCACAGTCTGTGCTTTCCTGTAGCTGAAGATGTTGATAACAGCTACCAATTGATCTTCCTCTTCAATAGAATCTTTCAGAGAGTGGTGGATTGCACCTCAGCTAGAGAGATATGGACCTCTCTCAACAATATGGTTGCAGGCTCTGCTGATGAAAGAAAGGACAGAAGATCTCACTTGTTCTCTCTGTTTGAGAACTTCAAGAAGGGTGAAGAAGAATCAGTTGCAGATATGTACACTAGATTAAGTTTAATCATAAGTGAACTCAAAACACTGGACAAGGAAATCTCATTAACTGAGATCAATGACAAAATCCTAATGTGCTTCCCCAACACTTGGTACTCTAGGATCTGGCCTATCAAGGAAGCCGGCCAGAAGCCTTAATGAGATAACTACTGAGACACTGCTAGGAAAGCTCAAATCCTATGAACAACTCATCAAGACAAGGGAAGCTGAACAAGTGAGCACCTCCTCTTCAACAAAGAAGGATAGGAACATTGCCTTCAAAGCTACAGAAGAAGAAGGAATGACTCCTGACAATGAGGAGTTGATGAGTCTGTTTGCCAAAAGATTCTACAAGATGGCAAGAAAAGATTTCAGGAAAAAGTCATCCAGAAGCTATGAAAAGCCAAGGTATGACAAAAACAATTCTAAAGAAATTATATGTTTTGGTTGCAGGAAACCAGGACATATTGCACCAGACTGTCCAGAAAACCAGAAGAAAGAAAAGAAAAAGGACAAAGAAGAGAAAAGAAACTCCAGCAAGTCTTCCTCTCACAAACACAAAAAGAAGGGAAGAGGATTTGTAGCAGAATCTTGGAGTGAAACTGAATCAGAATCATCGTCCAGCTCATCAGATGATGAAGAAGAAACAAAAGAGAATGATCAGTGCCTGATGGCAATTTATGACTCAAGCAGTGAGTCAGCAGATGCTTCTTCATCCAGTGATGATGAAGATAATGAAGAAGAGAAGAACTTATGCATGATGGCAATCAATGCCTCGGCCAACAGTTTTGATGAAGAAGGATCAGAATCAGAAGCAGAAACTGATGCAGATCAGGTAATATCTACTTTTGATTTTACTTCAGTTGAATTCAAAGCTGAATTCAAAGTCCTTTGCTCAGACTTAATTAAATCTGAGAAAGAAATAATCTCACTTAGACTTAAGCTAGCTGAAATGAATAATATAAGTGAAGAAAATGTAAATCATAAGAAAGATTTGGCTGCCTCCAGCGAACATATTATTCTCATTGAGAGCAAGTTGTCTGAAGCCAAAAAGTTTGAAGAATCCCTAAATGGGAGAAGCATCAAACTGATGGACATTACAAGCACAGTAAATGCTAGACTTAATAGCAAACTGGGCTTGGGTGCTTCATCAAGTGAGCCACATCTAATTAAGAAGAACATACTCTCTACACCTATAAATTTCATCTCTGCTAAGAGCGAAGAGGTTGTAGGTGTAAATAAAAACATTTCAAGTAAGGCTGTCGAGAATAGCAGAATTCAGTAGAATTCGTTGAATGGAGATCGACGAAATGTATCCACTTCGTCGAACGGAGCTCGACGAATTCTGTAGAAAGATTTTCAATATAGTTATTATATGAATGGCGCTCGACGAAATTGCATTTCATCGTCAAATGACGCTCGACGAACTCATCCCAGTTCATCGAACAGAAACTATACAGCAAATCTGAACAATTCCTATTCTTCACACTCTAAGAATCCTTTCACTGAATGGATTATACCTCCAGGGAGATATCATCCACAAGGTTACAAGGACCAACCTGAAATGTCTTTTATTTTAGATTTTTGTGGAAATACAAAAAGTCCCAAGGTAATCTGGGTCAAGAACAAATAGATTGTTCTCTTGTTTTTGCAGGTACACAGCTGTCCAAGAATAACTGAAAAATGGTATTTGGATAGTGGCTGTTCAAAACATATGACAGGGAACAAGGCCAACCTGAACAACTACAAGGCAAATCTTGGACCAAAAGTTATATTTGGAGACTCCAACTGTGGACAGACCAAAGGCTATGGAAAAGTCAAGGTTGGAGAAGTCATCTTCAAAGAGGTAGCTTATGTCAAGGGACTGAAGCACAACCTCATCAGCATAAGTCAATTATGTGATGAAGGTTCGAGATCGAGCATCATTTCATTCGTGAGAAGGTGCTGGAGGGGTCTCTTTCAGTCGAGCATGTTTGGAGTCAGGACAACGTTGCTGACATATTCACAAATGCGCTGGCGAAGGGGCCATTCACTCGGCCGAGGAGTTTACTTGGGCTGTTTTCAACTTTCCACTTCAAGGGGGAGTGTTGAAAATGTTGAAGTGGAAGTTGGCGGTCTAGGGGGAGGTCGCACGGTCTGTCTAACCGTGTGGTCTTGCGATCTCCATCTGTGGTCTGATCTCTTTGGTCTAGCCGCAGGACTTCTCAGTGTAACCGTCGTTCTCTGTCCAAGGTGTCGAGGTGTGGCCGCGCGGTTTATTTCGTGTGAATGTGTGGCGCAGCAGGTTTCAGCAAGGTGTGGTCATGCGGTCTGGTCGTGTGACCGCATGGCGAGCTATCTTCTATAAGGTGAGACCGCGCGGTCTGGTTTGCGTGATCGCGTGGTGGGTGAAGTCCAGTCAGGTGACTGTCTGGTTTCTTGATGGTGCGCACGGACTAAGGTTCTCTTAGTCGCGTTGTCTCCTGGTTGTGTTCGCGGTCTTTGGAGGAGATCTTGTGTTATGAATACAGGTGGTGGGCGACATGCCCGTGCGAGTTGTCATGGTCGCGTGGCTTCTTGCAGGAGTGGCAATCTCCTGGTCAGGTTTGAAGTCGGCGAGCTCACAAGCGCAAAGCGATCTGCTGACCGCGCGGGTTGACCGGTCTTAGGTCGCGCGGTCAGAAGGCGGTGACTCTATCTCATAGGGTGGTGACTGGATCAGGTCGCACGCCTATAAATAGGATTCACTGTTGCAGCATGATAATCGCACCAAGTGTAAGCTGAACTCGCGCCTATTTCTTGTGGTCTCTTTTTTGTGACCGGCCGGTTAGCTGATTGAATTTCCTTGTGCAGCTTTTGCGGATTGTGCGAGCAGCAGCGGTCACCTATTATTCTAAGGTGTTCGGGCGGTCTCGCGGCTTGCAGTGCGGGTTGCTGGAGTTCGGGAGAATCAGTGGAGTTCGGGAGGTCGCAGATTTCTTGGCTGGTGTTGTTTAAGTCGCAGGCAGACAGTTCGGGCGGTCTCAGTTTCTAGTCGCGCGTACTCCCAGGTCGGGCGGTCAGGCGGTCTCAGTGTTCAGACTGTTGGTTATCTTTCCTTCACAGTTGTATTTTCTCTTTGGTTTTGTGTACTGGCAAAATCATGTCTCGCCATGTATACCCCGCTCTGTATTGAAGTTTTTGCTATCATCAATAAAGATTGTGTTGCTTCATGTGCTTCTGGTTGTTGTCTATAGCTTTGAGTTGTACAATTCCTGCTCACTCTTAGATCTTCGGAAAACTTCACAGACCCTGGGGGGACTTGTATTTGGCGCAAACAGCTGTAAAGTGAAGATTAATTTTTCTATCCTTTCCAAAGTGTTAGGGTCACTTCTTAAGAGCCATTGAAGACAAATGGAGTATAAAAGAACAACCTAGGGCACTTTCAGAATAACTGTTGTGTTGAAAAGAAGAGAGTCATTTTTCCACTGTTCCATTGACGGCTTTGTTGGGAAACTGACCCTCAATGTTCCCTTGATTTGGAGAGGCCTCACACTCAATGCTAAGTACAAGTTGTATTTGATAAACATTATTTCTATCTCATGACAATGCAGGACTAGGACATACCAAGGTGTGATGTATGATCAGTTGGTTTACTGTCAAAACCGCTGAGACGAGCTCTCAGTCTCAGCTGAACCGCTAAGACAAGTCCAGGAGCCGCTGAGAAAGTGTCTGGGCAAGCTGAGATGTAGATAGAAGAAAACTGCTGAGACAACTATCTGTCTCAGCGGATCCACTTGGATGGGACAGATACAATCGCTGAGATGGCTGGCCATCTTAGCCCAACCGCTGAGACAGATTCAAAAGTGATCTGGCGGGTTCTGCTTTTGGCGCAAGCTGTAGAAAGGCATCGTGGGGGTCCACCAATCACTCTCATATCTGTCAGAAGGACGGCTAAGGGCCATTGAAGATCAGTGGAGTATAAAAGGAATAAGTTAGGGTTGAGCAAAGGACCTTCAGCTATTGATCTTACTCTCCAGTACACAGGCAAGTATAACAATACTGTTTCATTGTTGTACAACCCCGATATTCGCCAGGCGAGGAAGCGCGGTGTGGGAAGGCAACAGGATGAAGGAAGTAATTAGAGAGGGAGACCTTAGGGCCGAAGACCTCGCGAAAGGGATCTAGGAGAAATCTCTCTCGGAGGGCTCGCTGAGAGGCGAGCGAGAAGGGTCGGCGAGATAAACACCCGCAGGCAATTTAAAGTTTTCTGAGTTCGGCGAAAGGAGTACTGCGTTCGACGAACTCTCTCGAGTTCGTCGAGCCCACCTGTGAACGTCGAGCTCACCCCCGTTCGGCGAAATCATCAGAAGTCGATGAAGTGTTCTATGCTCATTAAAGCCAAAGAGACGTTCTCGCAAGAGGAGTCGCGAGATCCAGACCTCGACATATATCTTCAAGAGACGGGGCCAAGCGAGGGCGGGCAAGCCAATACCACGCAAGCCGCTGGCAGAAGAGACCCTTTGTTCAGTAAAGAGGTGTTTGGCGAAACATGTTTAGTGCGCGACAAAGTTAGTAGGCGATCTCGCAGGAAGGCTCGCGAGTTTAGAGCCTCAGCGTCCAGCAAGCTCAATTCTGCGCTCGACAAATGTCGAACGGAGCTCAGCATTCGTCGGACGGCGCCCGACGAACAAAACATATTCTATAGCAGTGCTCGACAAATTACAGCAGGGAGGCAGCGGTCGACGAATCGCCCGTCTCAGCGGTCAGCGAATAACTTGACGTTCCGTATTTCATCGAGCTCGTCTGTGATCGGCAAAGTACCCTGCGTTCGATGAAAGGTGTGTTGAGGTCGACGAAGTCAGGAGGCGGTCTCGCAGGAAGGTTCGCGATACCGGACCTCGGCAGATACCACCAGAATGGGCCAGCGAGGTCCAAGAAGGGTGATCGCCTAGGACAGGCATCGCGAGCGTGACTCGCGAGAGGGCTCGCGAGAGCTTCGATAGTAGTGCTCACACAGTTTCTTGCCCATAGTTTGATGAGGCAAAATTACCTCTCTTACCCTTGGTGGTCTGCCTCTAGCCTCTCCAAACAGCGGAGTTTGGCTGTTAGCAGACCAATTTGGGGTGCAGATAGTAAAATCAAAAGGCGGAATCCTGCTACCTGCGGGCCAGATCAGAAAACCTATAAATAAGACCTAAAGGGCACCTTTGGAGAGGACTCCACTTCAGCTTCTCTCTCCTCAGGCTTTCTTTGGTTAGCATTTCCAGAGCTCTCCAAGGTGCCCGAGTCTCAGCTTTGGCTTGGGAGGGGAAGCGCTCAACGATCTTCCGGGTTAGTGGAGGGACCTCCTCGCTGTGACTAAGGTCTTACTCATTTTCGTAGTCTTCAGTCTACCTTCTCCGAGGGATCAGTAAGGGCTAGCTGCCCCTCATTTCGGTGAGGGCCCCGAGCTCCCCAAGAGGCCGAGAAATCGGTTTCAACATTTTGGTGCAGTGAGCGTGGAGTGCGGCTAGTCCAAGAAAGTTCCAAGGAGCAGATATGGCAGGAGGCGAGGATCCAGGCGAGGAGTTCAGCGAGTCACCGCAGGTGGTGACGCCGAGGATGTTCGCGGATTTCAGGAGGGAGGTGCTCGACACTTTCAGACTCACGGTTGCGGCACTGCAAAGTGAGTTCGCGTCCCCAGCATCTCAGGCGACCCTTCCCCCAGCAGCGGTTGGCGAGAACGCCCCAGGGGGGAGGGCCGGAAAAGAAATCGCCGGAAGTTTAGTTCAAGATTTGGAGGGGCGAGTGTTGTTCGCCAGCCCAGCGAGCTTCGTGCCGGCGAGCTCTGTGTCGGCGAGCGCGCGCCCGGAGGATGTAGCGACTGTGGGAGTGGTCCAGGCGAACACCGTTCTCGCAAGCGCAGTCCCCGCGAGCCCGAGTCTGGCGAGAGAGCTCGGGGAGCGTGTGGAGCGAGAAAGGGTGGCAGAAGGGGGAAGTCCCTTCTGCGAGTTGGTACTTTCTACACCTGTCCCGACAGGCTTCGGAGAGTGGGACAGGGTGTACTACAACGGCAGGGATGACCCTGTCCAACATCTCCAGTCTTTTGAGGACTCGGTCTCTATCAGGCCGATGTCAGATGCTTTCAAGTGTCGGCTCTTCGCCGTCACACTTAAAGAAAAGGCCAGGGACTGGTTCCATCAGCTCCCTACAGGGTCGATCTACGCCTTTGAAGATTTGCGCCGAAGTTTTCTGTTGCGATTCTTGACTTCGAAGAAAAGGAAGAAGGACGCCAAGTCCCTCTTCAAAGTGAAGCAGGAGCCGAAGGAGTCGTTGGCCCGCTACGCGGATCGGTTCCAGGAAGAAGTGCTGCTCACTCAGGAGATGCCTGGGTTTGCACTCCAGCTCGCCTTCACGGTCGGGCTGAGGGAAAGTTTCTTCAAAATGGCTCTGAAGAGGAAGGCCCCCGTCTCCTACGAGGAGTTAATGGAGAGGGTGGCGGAAGAAATCGAGAGTGAAGAGGCCAACCCGGAACTCACCAAGAGGCTAGCAAAGCTCAGTGAGCCGGAGGTCAGGCAGCAAGAGGTGAGGAGGAGGGAAGAGCCTAGGGCGCCTGAGGGGGAGTGGAGGCATCATGGCGGAGGCATGCAAGTCCAGGGAAGGGGTTACGCCTTGGGGAGGGGTAACTTCAATGGGGGTCAAGGAAGACCCCATCAGTTGGGATGGAGACAGGGTCCGAGGCCGATGCCTCCTCCACCACAGCAGGCCATGGCAATCAGACGGGGAAGAGGAAGGAGAGAAGAGGCTAGAGAAGAAGCAGGAGCAGGGAGAAGGAGGAGGAATAGGATGGCGGAGGGCGAGACAGGGGAGGTGGCATTGTCGTACTGTGATTTCCACGATGAGGAAGGTCACACGACGGCCACCTGCCCAGAATTCCTGGAAACAAAAAGGGCACGAGTGCCCGGGCCACGACAACAGCAACCGGTAAGGATCGAGGAGGTCGAGCCACGAGAGGAGGAAGAAAGGTGTGAAGACAGAGTTGATGTGGGGAGTAGAGGAGGGATCAGGGTGATCCATGGGAGGGTAGGGGTGGAGGCAACCCGCAAGGCTAGCCTCCATACCATCTATCGGCGGAGCGTGGCCTTAACATCCACTGCTCCACCCCCAGCGGACAAAAGTACTTTCCCCCAGAATGACATGCCAGGACATGAAGATCCGTTCTGCGATGCGCTGGTCATCCAGACTGCCATCGAGAACTTCACCGTCTCGCAGATTTTAGTCAATAACGGGAGTTCGGTCAATGTCATCTTCAAGAAGGCGTTTGACGAGATGTAGGTGGAGGACCGGAGGGTGTTGGCCTCGGATGGTCCCCTATTTTGTTTTTAGGGAGAAAGGAAGGAAGTAGAGGGTGGAGTGGGGCTCCATGTGACTCTCGGAGGACAGTCCCGGAACTGTCGCTTCGTGATAGTGGATGCCCCGAGTAGCTACAGCGCCATCTTCAAACGGCCTCCACCAGTGCCTCAAGTTCAACACGGGTGGAATCCAGTTCCGGGTCCGGGGAGACCCCAAAGTTGCGAGACAGTGCTATGTGACGGCTGTCAACACCATAGCCTGGATGGGAGAAGCGTAGGAGTGGGATAAAGTGTGAAGGAGGCGGTGGAAGCCGGAGGTGAGGAGGGAGCAGAGGAGAGGATGGAGAAAGAGGAAGTTCATGCCCAGGAAGGGGTCACTGAAGGGCCCAGTACGGAGAGAGGACAAGAAGAGGGTGCCCGAGAAGGAAGGGTGAAGGAGTTGATGATGGTGGGGGGAGGAAGAGACGGAGGAAGAAACCCGAGCGCTCGCTTGCGGCGGAGATAAGGAAAGTGCTTGGGGAGAGCAATCTATGCTGGAGGCATTAGAGGAGGTCATGGAGCTTGAGGTTGCCACTCGGCTCGGGGTGGTGGAGAAGGTCCGGATCAGTGGAGAGCTTAGTTCGGAAGAGCAAGCCGAGATCCTAGCCTGCGTGCAAAAGAATGTGGATGTCTTCGCTTGGAGCACCGCGGAGATGCCCGGGATCGATGCGGATGTGACTTACCACCGCCTCAACCTCGACCCTGGCACCCGCCCCATCCGCCAAAAGAAGAGGGCCACAGTGGACAAGCTGGCGGGACCGATCCGTGAGGAGGTGAAAAAGCTCCTACAAGTAGGTTTTGTGTCGGAGATCCAGTATCCAGGCTGGGTCTCCAATGTAGTCATGGTAAAGAAGGGGGGAGGTAAGTGGCGCATGTGTATCGACTTTTCACTACTTAATAAATCATGCCCGAAAGATTGATACCCCCTGCCTAGAATCGACGCGCTGGTTGACTCAGCCGTCGGATTTCCTGTAATGTCTTTCTTAGATGCTTTTTCAGGTTATCATCGAATCCGCATGCACCCCCAGACATCAAAGATGTCTCCTTCATCACGGGGGACGGATGCTACTGTTATAAGATGATGCCCTTCGGGCTCAAGAATGTAGGTGCCACATATCAATGGATGATCGGGTCTTTCGCGAACAAAGGGGGAGAAACTTAGAGGTTTATGTTGATGATCTCATGGTAAAAAGTCGGGACCTTGGGTCTCACCTCCGAGACCTTGAGGAGACGTTTGGGACCCTGCGAAAGTATAAGATGAAACTCAACCCCTTGAAGTGTCTCTTTGAGGCTAGCCGAGGGAAATTCCTGGGTCACTTGCTCACCCCGGCGGGGGTGGAGCCTAACCCAGACAAGGTCAAGGCGATAATAGAGTTGGGGTCGCCAAGAAACCCAAAGGAGGTTCAGAGCCTCACGGGGAAGCTGGCCGGACTTAGCAGGTTCCTCTCCAAGGCAGGGGAGAAGTGTGCACCCTTCTTCAAGGTACTGAGGGGCAATAAAAAATTCGAATGGACCCCGGAGTGTGAGGAAGCTTTTCAGGCATTGAAAGGGCAACTCACCCAAACCCCCCTACTTCAAGGGCCGAGACCGGGAGAAGACCTATCCCTGTACCTGGGAGTAGGAGCTGAGGCGGTAAGTTCAATACTGATCAGGGAGGAGGGAGGAAAGCAATTCCCTATCTACTATGTCAGCCGTGTACTGAAGAAGGCGGAGCTCTGGTACCCAATTTTGGAAAAGTTAGCTTTCGCATTGGTGGTGGCGGGTCGGAGGCTCCGGCCCTACTTTCAGGCACATTCAATCAAAGTAGTAACAGATCACTCGCTTCGCAAAGTCTTGGAAGGGGTGGAACACTCGGGAAGATTGGCAAAGTGGTCCATGGAGCTGAGTGAGTTCAACATTGTGTTCGTCCCTAAGGCGTCAATCAAGGCCCAAGCAGTGTCAGACTTTATGGCTGACTACACATCCGAAGTGGGGGAACATGAACCACCTCCCCCAGTGGCGTGGAAGATGTTGGTGGATGGTGCGTCAGGAAGGCACTCCTATGGAGGGGGCATCATCCTGGTAAGCCCTCAAGGTACAAAGATCGAACAAGCTGTGAACATCCACTTCCCGATTACCAATAACCAAGCTGAGTACGAGGCGGTGATAGTGGGCCTCCGGCTGACCCAGGAACTGGGAGTGCAAGATGTGGAGGTCTCGATGGACTCCATGGTGGTGGCATGCCAAGTCCGGGGAGACTTTGAAGCGAAGGATCCGACTCTCTAGCGGTACCTGGAGAAGGTCAAGGGAGTCATCGGGCGATTTCGCACTTTCTCCATCAGACACCTGCCGAGGGAAGAGAGCACCCCCGCGGACCTCCTAGCCAAGTTCGGTCCCCGAGCAGGCGGAACGGTTTCGGAACTCTTCCGACCCACCATCGATGAAGGAGAACTGATGGAGATAGATCAGCGGACCTCGTGGATGGATCCTTTCATCACCTTCCTATCATCAGGGATGTTCCCTGAAGGAGACATAGACAGGCGACGCTTTAGGTATAAGTCAGCTTATTATTCCTTGCATTCAGGAGGGCTATATAAGAAAACTCTCTCGGGACTCCTGGCCCGTTGTGTTTCCGAGGAGGAGGTCACGAAAGTCCTGGAGGAAATTCACTCCGGGGAGTGCGGCAGTTATTCCGGGAGCCGAACCCTGGAGGGGAGGGTGTTGAGGCAAGGCTATTTCTGGCCCACCCTCAGCAAAGATGCGGCCGAGTTCGCAAGGAGGTGTTCAAAGTGCCAACTCTATGCTCCACTCCAACTCCTCCCAGCCCAGAGACTTCGGACCATCACAGCTCTATGGCCTTTTGCCATATGGGGGTTGGACCTAGTCGGCCCTTTCCCTCAAGCTAGTGGCCAAAGAAGGTTCTTACTGGTCATGATCGATTATTTCTCCAAGTGGGTAGAAGTGAAGGCGCTCGCCAAGGTAACATCTCAAGTTGTGAAGAATTTTGTGTGGGGAGAAATAATTTGCAGGCACGGCCTCCCCTGGCTATAGTGACGGACAATGGGCGACAATTTGCTAGCGAAGAATTCGTTAGCTTCTGCACCCAGTTTGGCATCGACCTCAGGTTCGCATCGGTTCACCACCCGAGAAGAAACGGCCAGGTGGAGGCGGCAAATAAGATAATCGTCAACCTATTAAAGAAGAAAGTACAGAACCTCCGGTGGAACTGGGTGGAGCAGCTACCATCCATTCTCTGGGACCTGAGGACTACCCCTAACACCGCCACCGGAGAGACCCCGTTCAAACTTTCTCATGGGTCCAAAGCAGTCCTTCCCATAGAGTTTGAAGTAAAGACCCCCAGGGTGATCGCCGCAGGTGAAGGGAATGAAGAGTGGCTAATGGCCAATGACGAGGAACAAAGGCTATCCTTGGACCTGGTGGAGGAACTCCGGGACCAGGCCACCATCAGGCAGGAGGAAATCAAGCGACGAATGGCCCGATATTTTGACAAGCACATCCGAGTAAAGCACTTTCAGAAAGGAGATCTAGTCTTGAAAAAGGTCGACGCGTGATGCACAGATCTCGCACAGCGCTATAGGAGGTAGCTCGACTGCGGCACGAAACGGCAGTGTATCGATCGTTCAAGTAATATAAAATGAGGAGTAATCCCCGAGTATCGAATCTCGGAAGGAACACAGTAGGGTGGAGTTAACTTATTGAGGAAGGACTTGAGATCGAAGTCCTTTAGGTCGGATGGATTGCGGGAGGCTTGGTTTGGATTGTGGAAAATAAAGTAAAATAGCTACGACTACTCCTATGCAGGCCTTGAGCGCACTGCTTCGCCGGGCAGATGGAAACTAGGCAGGCCTTGAGCGCGCTGCTTCACTGGGCGAGTAGGCTAGCGGATGAGGTGAATAAGTGCGAAATCGAACTATGCAGGCCTTGAGCGCACTGCTTCGTAAGGCGAATGGATTACACGGGCCGATATGCCACGCTTCGCTAGGCGGATGGAAGAGTAGGCTTGCGGATGGAGTGGGTCACACCGGCGGAATGAGGGTCGCAAGCACCTCGTCAACAAGCATGCCACTAGCAATTGCTAGTGCGGCACAACACAACCAACAATCCACACCACAAGGCACACCTCAAAATGATAAGCAAAAATACCCAAATCACACAGACATAATCAAGTATAAATGCTAATAATCAAAATACACTTCATTAAACATATAAGAAATCCAACTATGCTATCAACTACAAGAGGAGGTGAGTGTGCGAAATCGACCGACTCCGAAGTCTTGTTAAGGATTCACGGAAGGAATCGCCGGGTTGTTATCCGCGTCCAAGCTCGGTCCTCAACTGCGTCCGGGGTAGAGAAGGCTGTCACTACCTTCCAATGGACCCGTCTTCTTCGTGTCACGAACCAGAGGAATGATCACAAGCTACTCCAATCTTGAAGAAGAAGCCTAGGTTGACTCCCTTCTTGAAGCCCAAGGATGAAGGAGGAGGCCAAGAGGAAGATCCGGCGACGATTTGGCGTTGAAAGCTTGCCCGGAGATTCTCCCTAAGGTGGGCGGAGCTAGAGGGGTCAGAACACCCTGAAATAGGCGGAAAACGGCGGACTGGAAGTTATCCCGACCTAAAATCACGGTTGCATATTTATAGGCAGAGCAGGAAATAAACACCGCGCACGATCAGGCGCACGACCAATGGTCGTGCGCGAAGGAATGCCTCTGATCGTGCGCGAAGAACCTGTAGCATAGTCCCGGACTGCAAAATAGCGCACGGTCAGTGGCGCACGACCAGTGGTCATGCGCGAAGAAGGCCAATGATCGTGCGTTGTCACTCAATCAGGGCTCAATCAGGGACGGGAATAAACGCACGACCAATGGTCGTGCGCCTGGTCGTGCGAGAAGGAAAACGCACGACCAGTGGCTTTTTCGACCGAAAATCCCCCAGAACCCATCCCGAGTGTCGCACAACCCTTGGACCTGCATGAAAATATACTAGACCACAGAAATACATGAAATCACACCATGATGGGCATAAATGTGCACTAAGCAATGAAATGGGCAACGTGATCAAATAGAATTGAATATAGGCCTAAAGTGAAGTGCATGTGCATGAAAACTAGCCCAGATGAGTCCGGAAATCACGATATAAACTGGACTCATCACACCCCCAGACTTACTTGTTTGCACGTCCCGAGCAAACACATCCTAAGAAGGCGGCGAAAAAATAAATAGCTAGCTTAAAATTACACCGAGGAGTACCATGCGAAGTCGCATGCCCAAGTGCATAGAGAAATAATAGATAAGGTTTCTAATTATACCCATAGTTTACATATTTCTAATGGAGTAAATAAATATTACTACTACTCATAAAAGTGAATCACGGTGAATCAATCGGTCACGCATACGGGGAAAGTAAAATACACGCTGAGAAGAGCATTGCCCAGGCAGGGGTTTGGGACAAACTCCACCGAAATCCATCGGTGTCGGAGACCATAAGCTCGCCCGGTCACATTCTCTCCACGGCACTAGATTAGTTCAGAGCGTGAGTCGGTAGGACTTAAGGTTTTTCATGGGGCTTGGGTTACGGTGAGGTAAACAATGATAAATAGGACGGCTTAAAGCACTTAACCCAAATGAGCTTAAACAATAATTCTATCCCCGCAGCAACTAAAACACGCGGATGCACCACACCCCCAGACTTGGATTTGAACGCATGGGTGAGTACACCGCCTACTCCAAAATACATATCTCAAAGAGATTTTCAATTTAACTCCTGCTCATTTTTCTTTTCCCCCTTTTTTTCATTTATTTTTCGAATTATATATAATTTTTTAAATTCAGCAAATGATCAAGGGAGTACAACCACATCTCCAAATTTAACATCACCACATCAACATTCCAAAATACAAATTTGAAAACAGCTAAAGCTCAGCTTTGGGTATGTGACTAGGATCGGCTTTTTGGTTTTGTTGGAATAAAGTGTGGGGCTGAATCAAAGGGATGGGGTAGGCACAAATGGGCTAACGAGGATAAGATATCAGGATTGGCACAAAAGCTCAACCGGGCCAAAATGATGGCCTACGTCATTCTTGCGCAACAGAATTATCCTATGCCAATGTTTCAAGAATCGCTTGGGGCGAGTTCTTAGTCACCGAGAAAGGTTATCCATCCTCCCGGCTCAAGCAATACACGTCTAGCGATAATTTACACACACCCATATGCTACCTTTTTCTTCAAACCGGATTCACCATTTGAGTAGAGCAAACATTATTTACACTAATAGAAATGTATAAGACTAATAGTATAAAAGGGAATCTAATCTACACAAATCTCTATGCTCACAAAAGCATTAGACTAGGAACACCGGAGTCAACATTTTTATCCACTGTATAATTTAAAAGCCAGCACAATGATTTGCCCGAACCTTACTCAAGAAATGAGTTTAGCTTGCGGCACGCAAACAGCTAAGCAAACGCACAAGTGGGTGCAAGTGGTGTGTGATGCAATGATCTGAACAAAATAAATCAATAAAAGCTTCTAGTATGCATATGCAGTGTGCACGTGAGCGGGTAAACACAACTACTCCCCCCCCCCCCCCCCCCCCCCCCGGACTTAAACTATGCATTAAGATATTCTAAAACAAAGTTAGGGGAAGAGGGTACCCAATGCTCAGCAAGTGAGCATACCAGAAGACGCGTGTATAACAAGACCAGGCAGCACCTCCGCCATACAAAGAATCACGACCACCGCCTTCCATTGGAATGACCTGCAGGGGTGAGTTCCGCAAAAACACAAGAAAAATAGAAAAACTAAAACTGAATTGAAATTTAACTAACTATTCTACTTAACGAAAAATACAATGCAAGAAAAATAAGATAAGTACTGGGGTTATTGTCTTCCCAGCACGACTTATTTGGCATTTGTACAGTTCTAGCTTATAGGCCTATAGAATAAAAAGTGCACAGGTAACTGTTCCATTATCCGTTTCGGTGGCCGGTACCGATACGGCGATAAAATAGTCACCCCTCTACCTGTATAATAATACCTGCAACGCACAGGTAGAGGAAACAGAATGTAAGATGAGGAGGAGGAATCAGCCTCACTCATCTCACACAAAAAATCCTTGCCAAGCAAGGTGTCGTCCACAGCAGGTCCGCAGGAGGAGAAGGCAATGAATGAGGCTTCCTCTATGGAGGGGGGATCAATCTCCTCACATGAGAGGATACACTCATCATTGACTTGAGCAGAATGCTCCAAGTCATCCTGAAGTACCTGTGGAGACTCAACCTGCACAGGCTCAGATATAGCAGAAGGGGGGTCAAGACATAAAAGAGAAGAAGAACATAAATAACAATCAAGCGGGGGAGTGGTCCCGGACTCACTCCCAATAGGTTGGGAAAGTAAAATAATGTTTGCATTGTCATCAATGCTACAAGGCTCGGCGGGATCAACAAGGGCCATGCCTAGGATTTGGACATCCTCCACCGGTGCTGAGGAAAGCTCCTCTTCACCTAGAAGGTTGTCCTCCTCCATAGGAGTAGGCACAATACATAGATCGCCAGCTTCATCTTGCGACACATCATCAACAATGTCGTCGGAGACGAGCGTAGTAGAATGCACAACAGGGGAAGGAGCAGTGCTTGAATAAAAGTCAAGCACTGATTCCTCACAAAGAATCAAATCTACGCTAGGTGATGGATGTACAGGGGAGATGGGCTCAGTCATGTCAGTGCCCAGATCAGCCACACATCTGGTGAATGTGTCCACATCATACCCTTCACAAGATGAAGGTGACACAGACACATAACCGGATGTTGAAGGTGTGCTGCCGGAAGTAGGAGTCGGGACGATCCGGATATCCGACTCATCATCCTCGTCCAATTGGCGAAGATAATCAGCACAGTCCTTCAAGGCATGATCCATGCTCTGACAAAACAAGCACTGCCTTACAGGCTTCTTTGGCACAGCGGGTGCTGAAGCCGAAAAGAAGTATGACGGTAAAGGCGCAGCAGAATAGCCATTAGACCTCCGCGTAGCATATGGAGTACCAGACGAAGTCGGTGCTTCATATGATGGGGCAGGAGTGCTAGGGCCATTATCTCCTGTTGGACATCTATCACTAGCATGAGAGATATCTCCACAAAAATGGCAACGAATGTTAAATGATGCCCACATAGTATGGAGATAGCAAGATTCAAAATAAAGACACTATTGTGCAAACTATTACACCTAACAGTAATTTACTAAACAACCTAATTAAAAACAGGAAAATAGAATAAAAAGAGCTGAAATAAAAATAAACGACGCAATTTACAAATGGAAGGGCTTCTCTCTCAGATTCTCCCTATCCAGAAAACTCACACGTCTGTGTTCCCCGGCAACGGCGCCAAAAACTTGATGCACAGATCTCGCACACCGCTATAGGCGGTAGCTCGACTGCGGCACGAAACGGCAGTGTACCGATCGTTCAAGTAATATAAAACGAGGAGTACTCCCCGAGTATCGAATCTCGGAAGGAACACAGTAGGGTGGAGTTAACTTATTGAGGAAGGACTTGAGATCGAAGTCCTTTAGGTCGGATGGATTGCGGGAGGCTTGGTTTGGATTGTGGAAAATAAAGTAAAATAGCTACGACTACTCCTATGCGGGCCTTGAGCGCACTGCTTCGCCGGGCGGATGGAAACTAGGCAGGCCTTGAGCGCGCTGCTTCACTAGGCGGATGGGCGAGTAGGCTAGCAGATGAGGTGAATAAGTGCGGAATCAAACTATGCAGGCCTTGAGCGCACTGCTTCGTAAGGCGAATGGATTACACGGGCCGATATGCCACGCTTCGCTAGGCGGATGGAAGAGTAGGCTTGCGGATGGAGTGGGTCACACCGGCGGAATGAGGGTCGCAAGCACCTCGTCAACAAGCACGCCACTAGCAATTGCTAGTGCGGCACAACACAACCAACAATCCACACCACAAGGCACACCTCAAAATGATAAGCAAAAATACCCAAATCACATAGACATAATCAAGTATAAATGCTAATAATCAAAACACACTTCATCAAACATATAAGAAATCCAACTACGCTATCAACTACAAGAGGAGGTGAGTGTGCGAAATCGACCGACTCCGAAGTCTTGTTAAGGATTCACGGAAGGAATCGACGGGTTGTTATCCGCGTCCAAGCTCAGTCCTCAACTGCGTCCGGGGTAGAGAAGGCTGTCACTACCTTCCAATGGACCCGTCTTCTTCGTGTCACAAACTGGAGGAATGATCACAAGCTGCTCCAATCTTGAAGAAGAAGGCTAGGTTGACTCCCTTCTTGAAGCCCAAGGATGAAGGAGGAGGCCAAGAGGAAGCTCCGGCGACGATTTGGCATTGAAAGCTTGCCCGGAGATCCTCCCTAAGGTGGGCGGAGCTGGAGGGGTCGGAACTCCCTGAAATAGGCGGAAAACGGCGGACTGGAAGTGATCCCGACCTAAAATTGAGCTTGCCTATTTATAGGCGGAGCAGGAAATAAACACCGCGCACGATCAGGCGCATGACCAATGGTCGTGCGCAAAGGAATGCCTCTGATCGTGCGCGAAGAACCTGTAGCATAGTCCTGGACTGCAAAATAGCGCACGGTCAGTGGCGCACGACCAGTGGTCGTGCGCGAAGAAGGCCAATGATCGTGCGCTGTCACTCAATCAGGGCTCAATCAGGGATGGGAATAAACGCACGACCAATGGTCGTGCGCCTGGTCGTGCGAGAAGGAAAATGCACGACCAGTGGCTTTTTCGACCGAAAATCCCCCAGAACCCATCCCGAGTGTCGCACAACCCTTGGACCTGCATGAAAATATACTAGACCACGGAAATACATGAAATCACACCATGATGGGCATAAATGTGCACTAAGCAATGAAATGGGCAACGTGATCAAATAGAATTGAATATTGGCCTAAAGTGAAGTGCATGTGCATGAAAACTAGCCCAGATGAGTCCGAAAATCACTATATAAACTGGACTCATCAACGCGGCCGGAAGAGGGGCCGCGGTAGGTAAGCTCAACCCCAATTGGGAGGGTCCATACATTGTAAGCGAAGTGCTCAAGTCGGGAGGGTATCACCTCCGAGATGTGGAAGGGGTACCTCTCGACCGAGCCAGAAGTGGAGATGATTTGAAGCGATGATACCCTCGAAAGTTTTATTATGATATTAGTTGAATACTTTACTTCTTCACTTGATAGTTATAGTTGTTATGAGGGGCTGACAAAGGTGACAAGTATTGGTGATGGAATGCCCCAGATCGATTCTGCTCTCGGGCTCTCACTGGACGGGGGGTTTCAGGTTGATCTCTGGAGAGGCTGGCAAGGTGACAAGTTTTTATGCTGGAATGCCCCAGATCGATTCCACTCTCGGGCTCTCACTAGACGAGGGGTTTCAGGTTGATCTCTGGAGAGGCTGGCAAGGTGACAAGTTTTTATGTTGGAATGCCCCAGATCGATTCCGCTCCCGGGCTCTCACTAGACGGGGGGTTTCAGGTTGATCTCTGGAGAGGCTGGCAAGGTGACAAGTTTTTATGCTGGAATGCCCCAGATCGATTCCTCTCCCGGGCTCTCACTAGACGGGGGGTTTCAGGTTGATCTCTGGAGAGGATGGCAAGGTGACAAGTTTTTATGCTGGAATGCCTTAGATCGATTCTGCTCCCAGGCTCTCACTAGACAGGGGGTTTCAGGTTGATCTCTGGAGAGGCTGGCAAGGTGACAAGTTTTTATGCTGGAATGCCCCAGATCGATTCCGCTCCCGGGCTCTCACTAGACGGGGGGTTTCAGGTTGATCTCTGGAGAGTCTGGTAAGGTGACAAGTTCTTATGCTGGAATGCCCCAGATCGATTCCGCTCCCGGGCTCTCACTAGAGGGGGGGGTTTCAGGTTGATCTCTGGAGAGGCTGGCAAGGTGACAAGTTCTTATGCTGGAATGCCCCAGATCGATTCCGCTCCCGGGCTCTCACTAGACGGGGGGTTTCAGGTTGATCTCTTGTAACACCCTTCTAGTACAAATAATATAACAGTAGGTCCGGCCGGGACCCCACGCAATACTAACCACACTAGCTAGGCGTTAAAAGGAGATATACAGAAGAGAACTACACTAGAGTACTAACATAAATGGAAGCATAAGGATTTAACATTTCTATTAGAATAGTCCACTATCACGGGAATGAAACAATAAAGTGAGAGTTATGGCCTTAAGGCCTTACATTCCAAAACGTACAAAACTCTCTAAACATACATCGGCGCGCAGGCCGGCAAAACATGAAAAGCAGAAAAGAGGCTGACCTTCGAGGGCCAACGCAGCAAAAAGGGCCACCGCCCGCTATTTCCCGCTAGGCTCACCTGCACCTGCATAAGAAGATTCCACCAAGAGGTGTCAAACAAAGCAACGGTCAGCACAGCTGACCAAATTATAACGACCCCACCCCTTTCTCAGGGTGGCGGAGCTTCTTCCCTGGAAACAAGTCGTACTAGTAGCAAGTAAAACTAAGGAAGGTGCAAATACACAAGGTGAGGTTTCAAGCACAATCAATCTAGGTGTAGCAACAAATAGAGTTGATCCTGGGAATGCACATAATGTTGGTTGGCTTCACCCGAAAGTTCCCCACAACCGCCTAAGCAGCGCATGAGGCTAATCATAACATCAATCCAAAACCATGACCGCGGGTTCTCACGACCACACGTAACCAGCTAAGCTAAAGAGCATAATGAACGCTTGAGCATTTACCTATTGGAGGAACCCTACCAAACAGGTCTATCCCATGATCACACGGCGTCCCCAGGTTTCCCCCTCTCGCCGATACGCATGGTGCGGGTTCGGTACAAGCTTGTGCCCGTTGCTCAAATCATTGCGTTAACAACAACGATGCGGGTGTAGCTTTACTTCGGCCTGTTCGCAAGGAAACACTGACGGGTGTTCCAAATTATAATAAGTTACGCACCTAAACCAACCAAGTGGACTTAGGCTTCACTAGAACAACCAACGAAGGAGGTATACAAAGACTCACTACAATTTTGTGGTGAAGGTTTGCATTCCACCACTCTCCAAGCAAAGGGGCTTTCGTTAGGATCTTCACACGACGCCTAATCTCAAGTCCCGCAATACTATAGATGATCTCACAGAGTCATTCTCCGGCACGCATTCTAGGCCTAACCTAAATGCAACGTCGCAAATCAAGCATCACCGATTCGGGCTCACGGTCACGAATAGGCTTCACACACAATGTCTAAATCTGCACGACTACCGAATTTCTAAATGCAATATGTCGGGGACGGACACAATCGACCCGGAGTTCCGAATAACTAGAGGAAATCCTACACTTCACTCATTTGGTGAAAGGGAGTCCTCATGCAAGCATAGAAAAATAAAGAGAGGACAAAGAACACATCCTAAGACCGGGAGAAAGAATCGTTACCCTTGGAGCTCTCTTTCCCGCCATAGATCTGAGATCCCACTCGGAGAGAAAGAGTCGCGCCGGGCTGCACTTTCCAGATCTGGGAATGGCTCGCGAAACGGAGCTCCGGAGCTCCGTCAATGGCGGAATCTCCTTCTTCTTCCTCCTTGCCATTTCTTCTTTCTCTAGCTTAGGAGAGAGGAAAGCTATGGAAATATGAGGGATTAACCCCTCTCCAAAGCCCTGAGACCCCCAGCAACAGCTCACAGTCGTTGGATCAAATTCCAAAGATTTTGATCAGTCGGATCGTCTTCTCCGCTCTTCTTTATGGAGCAGAATAAATAGGGCGCACGATCACTGGCACACGACCAGTGGTCGTGCGCGAAGAGGAGAATGGTCGTGCGCACTGCTTTGGACAGTGAGCATTCCGACAACTCTCTTTGTCTCGACAAGAGCGCACGATCACTGGCTCACGACCAGTGGTCGTGCGCGATGAGGAAATATGGTCGTGCGCACTGCTTTGACTGAGAAATTTCAGCCTACTCCGAGCGCAGCACTACCACTCCGCCTACCTCGCTGAACTACGATTTTTGGGGTGTTACAACTCCACCTCCCTTAAAAGAATTTCGTCCCGAAATTTCGAAAACAGTATTAGCATAAATTACAGTTATAATTACCTAAGAGAAATAGCTCGGGGTACTCCGCAAGCATCGACTGCTCTCTTTCCCAAGAGAGTTCCTCTCGCCCGCAATTATTCCAACGGACTTTCACCATCCGAATGGACTTGTTCCGCAACTACTTCACTTCAGTGTCTTCAATGCAAATGGGTTTGACTTTCGTCACTAGCCCACCATCTACCGACACTTCGCTGACCGCAGCAACAAGATTTGGCTCCTTTACAGCCTTGCGTTTCAACAACATAGTGTCTCCCGTTTCAGCCCAAGATAACGGTGTGCGACATTTCCTACCATAAAGCGCCTCGAAAGGGGCCATTTTTATACTTGCTTGGTAGCTATTGTTGTAAGAAAACTCAATCATATAGAGATGGCCTCCTATCTCTTTCCAAAGTCCAGGGTGCACATCCTCAGCATGTCCTCCATCGTCCTATTGGTCCTTTCGGTCTGTTCATCCGTTTGCGGGTGGAAGGCCGTGCTAAACTTTATGGTACCCAATAATTGATGAATCAGCCTCCAATCATTTGATGTGAACCGCCCATCGCGATCACTGACGATGCTACGGGGAATCCCGTGCAACCGTACGATGTTATCGACGTACAACTTTGCCAGCTTCTCCACAGAATCATCCTTCCGGTTCGGAATAAAGTGTGATACCATCGTCAATCGGTCCACGATCACCCAGATGGCGTCGTTTCCATGTTGCGATCTCGGCAATCCGTGCAAGAAATCCATTGAAATATCATCGAACTTCCATTCCAGAATCGGCAATGACTTCAGAAACCCACCGGGACGTTGACATTCCACCTTCACCAACGCGCAAGTATGACACTTGGCCACGTAGAGGGCAATGTCTTTCTTCATACTCGGCCACCAGAAGAGTTTCTTCATATCCAAGTACATTTTCGTGCTCCCAGGGTGGATCGAGTACTTGGTATGATGAGACTTGTACATCAACTCCGCCTGTAATGTACCAACATTTGGGACGCACAATCTGCCATTCTTCCACATAAGGCCATCTTCGAAAGAGAAATCAGCGTCTGTCCCATCAATGGTCTCCGCTTTATAGCGTTTCATGCTCTCATCCAGCTCCAATGCTTGTCGAACTCGGTCGGCGAGGTCGTATTGAACCTCCATCCAGTTCAAGCATGCTGAAGGAGACGCTCTTCTATCGACGCAAAAGATCTCCATAACTTCTAGCTCGCGGAATAGATGCTCATCGTGCATCAAAATCCAATTTGCTTGAGCAGGAGCCCGACGACTCAACACGTTCGCAACTACATTTCCCTTACCAGAAGTATATTTGATGTCGAAGGTGTAGTCCCCAAGGAATTCCATCCACCTCCTCTGATGCATGTTCAACTCCCTTTGATCCAGCAGGTACTTGAGGCTCTTGTGGTCAGTAAAGATATCGATCTTCACGCCATACAAGTAATGCCCCCAAAGCTTGAGGGAAAAAACCACGGCCGCTAGCTCCAAATCATGGACCGGGTAGTTCCTTTCATGAACCTTCAGTTGTCGGGAGCCGTAGGCAATTACCTTTCCAAACTGCACTAGGACGCAACCCAAACCACTCCCCGAGGCATCACTATAAATTTCGTAGCCTTCCGTACCACATGGCGAGCATAGAATGGGCGTCGTGGTCAGACAGCTCTTCAGTTATTCAAAAGCTCGAGCGCACTTGGGAGACCAGTCGAACTTGTGATCTGAAGGTGCACAGTTTACCTCACTAGAATTCTCTAGAGGGGGGTGAATAGAGATTAAAAATTATTTTGTGCAAAGTTAATATATATATATATATGTGTATGATCACAGATTAGAGCTTCCACACACCAACAAGAATTAAACAACTAAAGAAAGTAAATCCAAGAAAAGAAATCACAGCACAACACAAGAAAATATAGTGGTTCCCCAAACTTTGGGTAGTCCACTCTTCTACCCCCTTGGTAGGAATTCATTATCTTGTACTGAGTCTTTTGATAAGGAGACTCTTAGAACCACCCTGAGTCTTTTGACAAGGAGACTCTTAAAACCAACTGAGTCTTTTGACAAGGAGACTCTTAGAGCCAGTACACTGAATTTTTTGAAGAGAGATTCTAAAAACTCTTTTACAATGTTTTAAGTAAGAATAAGAAGGAAGAAAGAAATAAGAACAAGAAAGAATCTTCTTCCTAGCAAGAAGATTGGAAGCACAAAAAGTAGTGAATGAAATCTCTCTTCTATAGTGAGAAGGAGATTGTAAAAAACTTTTCTCTCTTTTGAGAGAGCTTTCAGAGTTTGCAGTAGAATGGCTTCAGAGGAAGAAGGAAAAGATGAAGGCTTTGTCTCTGCAGCACACTATCACTTTTCTCAGCTTATCTCTCTATTCTTTTGGGAGCTTTTCCTCTATTTCAAATGTATGTGGTAGATCACTCTGCTGCATTTTTCTGCCGACCTCCTCTTTTTATAGCTCTGTTTCAGTCAAATAATACTATAGGAGGAAAATCAATTAGCAATCAGACAAATAGAAAGAAGGAAATATTTCCATAATGACATTTTCTGTAGAAGGAAAGAATGAATCCTGATTTCAAATAATATCCAAAGTAGAGTTAATCAGATTAGCCAAGAATCAAATAGAAGGAAAGAATGATTCAGAATGGCTATAAAATATTAACATTATTCCATACAAATCAGATCTACTGAAAGAAGAAAAGAGATCTGGTGCATATTTAAATCTGTCACATAAATCGACGTGCGTCGATTACCAATCGACGTAAGCGTCGAATTCATCCTGGCTGGACGTCGAGAGGAGAATAAGGAAGGTGCGTCGACTAAGGTGCGTCGACTTCTCCATATGCGTCGACTAGAAATCAGAGTAGCGTCGACAACATATACGTCGAAATCTTCCTAAAGTTACTTCGACTCAGCATAAAGGAAACATCGACTACATTTCGACGTTGCGTCGAATACAATTCGACGCATATTTACTTAACCTTGTTTTTCTTTCTTAGAAATTAACTTATTTCTAAGGGTTAAGAGAAATCCTTTCCCCAACAATCTCCCCCTATTTGTCTTAACCCTACTTAGAGAGAAATAAAATCAATCCAGCACAGCATTTGTATAGAAGCAATTAGAAGAAATCATGTATAAATAAGTAGTTGTCTTTCACAGGATTAAACTAAAAACTTTTTGTTATACATGAAGTTGACAAATGCAGAATAGAGCTTCCTAGATGAGTCTTCAATAGCATCAAACATATAGCCTCTGGCTTTGTCAGGATGCTTCTGGATATTGGCAATGATTGTGTGCAGTTTGTTCAGTGTCCTGCCACCATCAGGAAGAGTATCATCTATGGAATAGCCCTTGCAGATTATTATTGCAGCTTTTTCATCAATCATCTCAATTGTGATGTCTTGAGTTTTCTTTTGATTGGATTTGAGCTCAGGTGGTCCCTTGTTATCAACTTTGGGCCTAAACTTTGTTTTCTTTTCTGATTCCTATTTCATAGGAACTTCAGACATCTTTCCTTTCCCTTTCCAGGAAGAACCATGCCATGAGTCTAACTTTGCAGGTCTTGTAGGCTTCTTATAAGGAATATATGTATCTTCTTTACATCCTATACCCTTCTTGTCCTTTTGACCCTTTTCTAAGATAATCCCTGCCTGAGGATTTTTCTTTTGATAAGCTTCAGCATCAAATAACTTCTTTGAAGTTTTAATGACTGACTCAGCAAGAATCTCTTCCTTGGTCATCCCTTTCTTAATCTTTTCAATCCAGACTTTCATTTTATCTTCCACTTCTTTCCTAGCTGCTTCATATTCATACAGTTCTCTTTCTCTTATCTCTTCATGCCTCTTTTACAGGTCAGGATCATGGTACTCCTTCACAGGGCTGTTAGGACAGATAATAGGCATCTTTTCAAATCTTTTTATTTCCTCACATGCTTTTCTATACTTCTTTTCTTTTGCATACTCCTTCCTTTCTTCTTTAGAGAAGTTTTGCCAGTAGGGAATGGCTTCCCTTTTTCTTTTTATCTGTCCTCCTGGACTTTGCCTAGGTATGATCTGTTTAGGGAGTCTTGCTGCTTGTGGAGGTAGATGTAACACCCCAAATCTGGTAGTTCCGCGAAGTAGGCGGAGTGGTAGTGCGGCACGTGAAGCAGGCTAGAATTTTCCCTGTCTGCTCTTAGCGCACGATCAGTGGCCTCATCGCGCACGACCAGTGATCGTGTGCCAGCGATCGTGCGTTAATTCAGAAGAGAATCGAGTTCTGTCTCGGACAGTGCGCACGACCATTTCCCTCTTCGCGCACGACCAGTGATCGTGCGCCAGCGATCGTGCGCTTATTCGCAAGAATTCAGAGTTCTGTCCCGGATAGTGCGCACGACCATTGCCCTCGTCGCGCACGACCACTGACCGTGCGCCTGTGATCGTGCGCCCTGTTTATTCTGTTCCGCGATTTTGAGCGGAGAAGAAGATCCGACCGATCAAATCTCTTGGAATTCGATCCAACGGCTGGGATTTAATGCTGGGGGGGTCTTAGGGCTTTGGAGAGGGATTAAACCCTCATTATTTCATAGTGTTTCTCTCTCCTAGGCTAGAGGAAGAAGAAGGGGGCAAGGAAGAAGAAGAGGAGATTTCGCCATTGACGGAGCTCCGGAGCTCCGTTTCGCGAGCCGTTTCCAGATCCGGAGAGTGCAGCCCGGTGCGGTTCTTTCCCTCCGCGTAGAATCTCGGATCCATGGCGAAGAGGAACACGTCTAGGGTAACGATTCTTCCTCCCGAACTTTGGACTTGTATTTGTCCATTTATTCCTCTTTCTTTGCTTGCATGAGGTATCTCTTTCACCAAATGGGTGAAGTGTAGGATTTCCTCAAGTCCTTCGGGACTCCGGGTAGATTGTGTCCGTCCCCGGCATATTGCATGTAGAAAATCCGGTAGTCGTGCGGATTTAGGCATTTTGTGTGAAGCCTATTCGTGGCCGTGAGCCCGAATCGGTGATGCTTGATTTGCGACGTTGCATTTAGGTTAGACCTAGAATGCGTGCCGGAGAATGACTCCGTGAACTCACCTATAGTATTGCGGGAGTTAAGTGTAGGCGTCTTGTGAAGATCCCTACGAAAGCCCCATGCTTTGAGTTTTGGATGAAGGCAAACCTTCACCACGTTATTGATGCGGAGCGTATGTACCTCCCTTGTTGAGAATTCGCGAAGCCTAGATCCTTGTGAAGGGGTTAGGTGCGTAGCGTATATTTTTGTGTAGCACTTGAAAGTGCTAAACCCTTACGGGCCGAGGTGAAGCCGTACCCGCGTCGTGCGATAGATCGCGACGATTAGAGCACGGGCAAAGCTGAACCGAACCCGTTTCCATGCAGATCGGCGAGAGGTCCCTTCCTCATGAAAGCCGTGTGATCATGGGAGAGGTCGGGGAAGGTGTCATACCTAGACCGACCAAAAGCTCTTGTTTCCCACCTAAGGTTGTGACCCTTAGGGTGGAGTGTTGTGAATTTGATGTTATGTTTAGCCTCATGCGATTTGCTTAGGCGGTTGTGGGAAACCTTCGGGTGAACCCAACCAACATCACGAGCATACCTAGGTTCCCTTCTTTTGATGCTCAACCTAGAAGATTGATTGTGCTTGAAACCTCACCTTGTGTAGTTGCACTCTCTTTAGTTTTAGTACTTGTGCTAGTATGGCTTACTTGCAGGGTAGAATCTCCGCCACCCCGGGAAAGGGGTGGGGTCGTTATAATTTGGTCAGCTGTGCTGACCGTTGCCTTGTTTACCACCGCTTGGTGGAATGTTCTTATGCAGGTGCAGGTGAGCCTAACGGGAAATAGCGGGCGTTGGTCCTCTTGCTGCCCTTTTGCTGAGTTGGCCCTCGAAGGCCAGCCTTTTTCCTGTTTTCTCATGTATTGCCGGCCTGCGTGCCGATGTATGCTTTTTAGAGTTTTGTACATTGATTTGATGTAAGGCCCTAAGGCCGTAACTCTTATTTCTGGATTCATTCCTATGATAGTGGACATGTCTATTTGAATGGTTTAATTAATGCTTCCGCTTACGTTTTGTACTCTCGTTAGTTGTTACTTTTCTGGTTATCACCTTTTAACTCCTAGCTAGTGTGGTTTGTATGGCGTGGGGTCCCGGCCGGACCTGCTGTTATACTTTTTGTACTGGCAGGGTGTTACAATTTGGTATCGGACTTAAGGCGTCGATCCGTAGTTTAGCGAATTCGGGACGAATTCCTTTTAAGGGGTGGTGCGCACGGGCTGTGCATTCACCTAAAACGACAAAAACTAATAAGAATGTCCACTTAGGAATGAAAAAACATACTTGTTTGCGGAACCTGAGCGTTCCATGATTGATGTTTGATATGTTTAGGGTCACTAAATTGTGCCTTGCATGATTATAGGTGACTAGAAGTGCTGCGGGGCGGTCTCAACCCCGTAACACCGCTGAAAGTAGTGGGTCGGCTGAGGTGCCAGCGACCACTCCTTCGGCTGAGATGATCAGAATGGTCGCAGAAGCAGTCTTCGCGATGATCAATGCTCAACCGCAAAGGCTTGCACAGCCTGCTACGCCTACTACTGATGCAGCCCCGGTAGTTGAACCTGCAGTGGAACCTGCGGTAGCACCAAGGGTTGATGCCCCTGTGCCAGTAGCTGCAGTGGAACCGGCGTTAGCACCAAGGGTGGAGCGTCAAGTTGCGCAAGTAGTTGCGGGGCGAGCGCGTGACCAACAATTAAAGCACTTCTTGAGCTTTAATCCTCCTACCTTCTCGGGATCTGAGTCCCCAACGGAGGCAGAAGACTGGTTGTCAAGAGTTAGAAGAACTCTGAGGGCGACGGCGACGGACGAAGCCATGATGGTCACCTTAGCCACTTTCCTTCTTGACGGAGAGGCTGTGCTGTGGTGGGAAGAGCAGGAACTGCACAAGTTCGGCGATAGAGACATTACTGAAATAACAATGGCTGAGTTTTCAAAGTCGTTCCTCCAGCGGTTTATCCCCTCTGCCCAACGCATTGCGTTACAAAACCAGTTCCTGAGGTTAACTCAAGGTGATCGCTCCGTTGACGATTACTTACATGAGTTTACCAGACTGAGTCGCTATGCGGGGGCATTGGTGGAGGATGAGGAGACGAAGACGAATAAATTCTATGAAGGGCTTCGGGACGAGTTGAGGCTGCTCCTTGCAGGCCCTATGACGTTTGGCTTCCAAGTGATGGTGCAAACCGCCAGATCTTTGGAGTTGGACATGAAGAGGGTACAAGCAAAGAGTGTTGTAAAGAAACCCGAGTTTCATGCGCCGGCCTCTCAGTCCAAGCCGGACTTCAGAAGGAACAAGCGGAAGTTCAAGCAGGCGGAACCAGCTTCTTCGAACGTTTCGGGAGCCACGACCGCGCGGACTCCTATTACGTGTTTCACCTGCGGGAAGGTGGGACACAAAGCTGCGGTGTGTCGAAGTGGTCCCCCAAAGGCGGCAAATCGAGCGGTGGATTATGCTCGGGCTGCGGATAAGGGCAAAGCGGCAGAGTCTTCGGCCTCCCAACACATTCCGACTCAGCCGAGAGTCTATTCGCTTGGCCAACAAGAAGCCATACGACAAACCGACGTCGTCACAGGTACGAATTAGAAGTTAGCTTTTACAGCTAGGTATATGCTTCTTACTGTTGTACGACTATATGTGTTATTTGTGTACAATTAGGTTTCGTCCTAATTTTCAACTATCCGGCGAGAGCTCTATTCGATACGGGTGCATCGCACTCTTTTCTGTCTGAGGACTTCGTGGTGCGAATCGGAGTGCCGTCTACCTTTGTAGAGGATAGATTGGAAGTAGTGCTACCCAATGGATCTCGAATGAGTGCGGATAGGAAGAGCCGTGTGAAGGTGCGGATCGGAAGTCAAGATTTCGACTTGGAAGCGTCGTTACTACCGTTAGCTGAATTCGATGTGATCTTCGGCATGGACTGGCTCTCGGAGCAGCGAGCATGTATAGATTGCAATACAAAGGAGATCACTCTGGGAACGAACACCGACGATGAAACCACATTCGCCGGTATGCGAGGAGCGAGCAAGACGCTGATGTCTGCTCTCCAGGTGGTTAAGGCGGTGAGAAAAGGCGCCGAGTTGTTCTTCACCTTGTTGGAGGCTTCGGAGCCAAAGCCCAGGTTGTGTGATGTCCCAGTTGTAGCGGAATACGCCGACGTGTTTCCTAACGAACTCCCTGGGGCTCCGCCTCATCGGGAGATTGATTTCTGTATCGAGTTGGTGCCAGGTGCCAAACCTGTGGCCCGCTCACCATACAGAATAGCGCCAAAGGAATTGGCAGAGTTGAAGGTCCAATTGCAAGAGTTGCTAGAGCAAGGCTACGTACGTCCAAGTTCTTCGCCTTGGAGTGCACCGGTCCTCTTTGTGAAAAAGAAGGATGGGAGCTTGCGTCTATGTATCGATTATAGAGAGCTAAACAAGTTGACCGAGAAAAACCGATATCCGATTCCTAGAATCGATGATCTATTCGACCAACTGATGGGGTCGACGGTTTACTCCAAGCTAGACCTAAGGTCCGGCTACTATCAACTGCGAATAAGGGAATGCGACATCCCAAAGACAGCGTTCAGTACCCGCTTTGGGCACTTTGAGTTCACGGTAATGCCGTTCGGTCTATCCAACGCACCGTCGGTATTCATGGACTTGATGAATAGGACATTCCGAGAGTATTTAGATCAATTTGTGATCGTCTTCATCGACGACATTTTGGTATACTCTCAGTCGGAAGAGGAGCATGTAGGGCATCTGCACGCAGTCCTGAGCACCTTGAGGAGGAGTCAGCTATATGCCAAGTTCTCCAAGTGCGAGTTTTGGCTACCGTCAGTGGCATTCCTTGGTCATGTTGTTAGTGGCGAAGGAATTGCAGTTGATCCGTCGAAGATAGAAGCGATCCAAGCGTGGCCATTGTTGAAAAACGTAGCGGAAGTCCGAAGTTTCTTAGGACTTGCCGGCTATTATAGGCGCTTTGTGGAAAACTTCTCGAGGATCGCACTTCCTCTCACAAAACTGACTAGGAAGGATCATAAGTTCGTTTGGTCGCCCGAGTGCGCACGAGCTTTTGAAGAGCTAAAGAGCCGTCTGACCACGGCGCCCATTCTATGCTCGCCACAGGGTACGGAAGGCTACGAAATATATAGCGACGCCTCAGGAAGTGGTTTGGGTTGTGTCCTAGTGCAGTTCGGGAAGGTAATTGCCTACGGCTCCCGGCAACTGAAGGTTCACGAGAGGAATTACCCGGTCCATGATTTGGAGCTAGCGGCCGTGGTTTTTGCCCTCAAACTTTGGAGACACTATCTATATGGCGTGAAGATCGATATCTTTACCGACCATAAGAGCCTCAAGTACTTACTAGACCAAAGGGAGTTGAACATGCGCCAAAGGAGGTGGATGGAGTTCCTTGGGGACTACACCTTCGATATCAAGTATACTCCCGGTAAAGGAAACGTAGTTGCAGACGCGTTGAGTCGTCGGGCTCCCGCGCAAGCAAATTGGATTTTGATGCACGATGAGCGTCTAATCCGTGAGCTAGAAGAGATGGAGATCATATGCATTGATAGGAGAACGTCTACTTCAGCATGCTTGAACTGGACGGAAGTTCACTACGACCTTGCCGACCGAGTTCGACAAGCATTGGAGTTGGACGAGAGCTTGAAACGATACAAAGCGGAAACCGTTGAAGGGTTAAACGCTGATTTCTCCTTCGAAGACGACCTTATGTGGAAGCAGGAAAGGTTATGCATCCCAAACGTTGGTACTCTACGGGCGGAATTGATGTACGAGGCTCATCATACCAAGTACTCGATCCACCCGGGGAGCACTAAAATGTTTATGGATATGAAGAAACTGTTCTGGTGGCCGGGCATGAAGAAAGACATTGCCCTTTACGTAGCCAAGTGTCATACTTGCGCGTTGGTGAAAGCGGAATGTCAACGTCCCGGTGGGTTTCTGAAGTCCTTGCCGATTCCGGAGTGGAAGTTTGATGATATTTCGATGGATTTCGTGCACGGATTGCCGAGATCGCAACATGGAAACGACGCCATATGGGTGATCGTGGACCGTTTGACAAAGGTATCACACTTCATTCCGAACCGGAAGGATGATTCTGTAGAGAAGCTAGCAAAGCTCTATGTGGATAGTATCGTGAGACTGCACGGTGTCCCTCGTAGCATCGTCAGCGATCGTGACGGGCGTTTCACGTCGAAAGATTGGAGGCTTATCCATGAACTGTTGGGCACAAAATTGAAGTTCAGCACGGCCTTCCACCCGCAAACGGATGGACAGACCGAGAGAACCAACAGGACTATGGAGGATATGCTCCGAATGTGCGCTCTAGACTTTGGAAAGAGGTGGGAGGATCACCTCTATATGATCGAATTCGCCTACAATAATAGCTACCAAGCCAGCATAAAGATGGCTCCTTTCGAGGCCCTCTATGGTAAGAAGTGTCGTACGCCGTTGTCTTGGGCGGAAACGGGCGATACTAAGCTATTGAAGCGAAAGGATGTTGAAGAAGCAACGTCGACGATCCGGGCTATACGCGAAAGGCTATTGGTTGCCCAGGATAGGCAAGCAAAGTATTTCAACGCCAAGCATAGGAGCTTAGAGTTTGCCGTCGGTGACCGGGTTTACTTGAAGATCAAACCGTTCAAAGGGGTATCAAGGATTCGACGCTTGAAAAAGCTCAGTCCGAGGTACTTAGGACCGTTCGAGATCGTGGAGCGTGTTGGTGATGCGGCTTATCGGCTTGCACTATCTGCAGAGCTGAGCGGTCTACACGACGTGTTCCACATTTCAGTGTTGAGGAAGGCAGTGCAAGAGCCTACTCATATCGTCGCGGTCGGCAAAGTTCCGATCGATAGTGGGTTGTCGACGAAAGTCAAGCCTTTACGCATCGAAGATACCGAAGTAAAGCAGCTGCGGAACAAGTCCATTCGGATGGTAAAAGTCCGGTGGGATAACTGCGGCCGAGAGGAGCTCTCTTGGGAGAGAGAGCAAACGATGCTTGCGGAGTATCCCGAGCTATTTCCCTCAGGTAAAGTATAACTGTAATTTATGCTATTACTGTTTCCTGGATTTCGGGACGAAATTCTTTTAAGGAGGGTGGAGTTGTAACACCCCAAATCTGGTAGTTCCGCGAAGTAGGCGGAGTGGTAGTGCGGCACGTGAAGCAGGCTAGAATTTTCCCTGTCTGCTCTTAGCGCACGATCAGTGGCCTCATCGCGCACGACCAGTGATCGTGTGCCAGCGATCGTGCGTTAATTCAGAAGAGAATCGAGTTCTGTCTCGGACAGTGCGCACGACCATTTCCCTCTTCGCGCACGACCAGTGATCGTGCGCCAGCGATCGTGCGCTTATTCGCAAGAATTCAGAGTTCTGTCCCGGATAGTGCGCACGACCATTGCCCTCGTCGCGCACGACCACTGACCGTGCGCCTGTGATCGTGCGCCCTGTTTATTCTGTTCCGCGATTTTGAGCGGAGAAGAAGATCCGACCGATCAAATCTCTTGGAATTCGATCCAACGGCTGGGATTTAATGCTGGGGGGTCTTAGGGCTTTGGAGAGGGATTAAACCCTCATTATTTCATAGTGTTTCTCTCTCCTAGGCTAGAGGAAGAAGAAGGGGGCAAGGAAGAAAAAGAGGAGATTTCGCCATTGACGGAGCTCCGGAGCTCCGTTTCGCGAGCCGTTTCCAGATCCGGAGAGTGCAGCCCGGTGCGGTTCTTTCCCTCCGCGTAGAATCTCGGATCCATGGCGAAGAGGAACACGTCTAGGGTAACGATTCTTCCTCCCGAACTTTGGACTTGTATTTGTCCATTTATTCCTCTTTCTTTGCTTGCATGAGGTATCTCTTTCACCAAATGGGTGAAGTGTAGGATTTCCTCAAGTCCTTCGGGACTCCGGGTAGATTGTGTCCGTCCCCGGCATATTGCATGTAGAAAATCCGGTAGTCGTGCGGATTTAGGCATTTTGTGTGAAGCCTATTCGTGGCCGTGAGCCCGAATCGGTGATGCTTGATTTGCGACGTTGCATTTAGGTTAGACCTAGAATGCGTGCCGGAGAATGACTCCGTGAACTCACCTATAGTATTGCGGGAGTTAAGTGTAGGCGTCTTGTGAAGATCCCTACGAAAGCCCCATGCTTTGAGTTTTGGATGAAGGCAAACCTTCACCACGTTATTGATGCGGAGCGTATGTACCTCCCTTGTTGAGAATTCGCGAAGCCTAGATCCTTGTGAAGGGGTTAGGTGCGTAGCGTATATTTTTGTGTAGCACTTGAAAGTGCTAAACCCTTACGGGCCGAGGTGAAGCCGTACCCGCGTCGTGCGATAGATCGCGACGATTAGAGCACGGGCAAAGCTGAACCGAACCCGTTTCCATGCAGATCGGCGAGAGGTCCCTTCCTCATGAAAGCCGTGTGATCATGGGAGAGGTCGGGGAAGGTGTCATACCTAGACCGACCAAAAGCTCTTGTTTCCCACCTAAGGTTGTGACCCTTAGGGTGGAGTGTTGTGAATTTGATGTTATGTTTAGCCTCATGCGATTTGCTTAGGCGGTTGTGGGAAACCTTCGGGTGAACCCAACCAACATCACGAGCATACCTAGGTTCCCTTCTTTTGATGCTCAACCTAGAAGATTGATTGTGCTTGAAACCTCACCTTGTGTAGTTGCACTCTCTTTAGTTTTAGTACTTGTGCTAGTATGGCTTACTTGCAGGGTAGAATCTCCGCCACCCCGGGAAAGGGGTGGGGTCGTTATAATTTGGTCAGCTGTGCTGACCGTTGCCTTGTTTACCACCGCTTGGTGGAATGTTCTTATGCAGGTGCAGGTGAGCCTAACGGGAAATAGCGGGCGTTGGTCCTCTTGCTGCCCTTTTGCTGAGTTGGCCCTCGAAGGCCAGCCTTTTTCCTGTTTTCTCATGTATTGCCGGCCTGCGTGCCGATGTATGCTTTTTAGAGTTTTGTACATTGATTTGATGTAAGGCCCTAAGGCCGTAACTCTTATTTCTGGATTCATTCCTATGATAGTGGACATGTCTATTTGAATGGTTTAATTAATGCTTCCGCTTACGTTTTGTACTCTCGTTAGTTGTTACTTTTCTGGTTATCACCTTTTAACTCCTAGCTAGTGTGGTTTGTATGACGTGGGGTCCCGGCCGGACCTGCTGTTATACTTTTTGTACTGGCAGGGTGTTACAGTAGAGGTAGCAGAGGAGGTAGAGAAGAAGGTTGAAGTGGAGGTGGAAATAGAGGTGAAGGAGAATGAGTTTTCTCTTTGAGTGGAGAGGGAACTATATCAAGAAGAGAAGTCTGTTCTGCAATAGAAGGCAGAATGACTTCAGGTAGAATGTTCTCTGCTGAGGGATGATTGTCTCCTCCAGGTTCTTTTGTAGGAATGTCCTCAAGTAGAGGTGTCTTCAACTTGATGTAACTGGCAGAGAAGCCAGAGGAGTGATGTTGAAGTTCTTCCTCACATAAGGGTGCATCAATCCACATCTGCCCATTACAATCATCAGAGGTGGCTGCTTTTTCCTCCCCCTGGATTTCTAGGTTCTTTACTACAGGAATCTCCCCCTGGTTATATGGGTCATCAACTCTGAATGCTGAATCCACAGCATGCTCCCCTTCAGTGTTGTAAGAGGAGGATTCACCAAAATGTTTGATGAAGGTGTAGTCAGAGTGATTTGAAAGGAGTGGAGCCTATAATGGAATTGGAGTAATAATTAGAGAGAATACTTAGAGTTTGGAGAGAGGAGAGTTAAACCTGAGCTTTTAGTGAGATCAAAGACCTGACAAGAGGGGTTTCTGGAGCAACTCTCCCCCTAGTTTATATCTTTCAGGAAGGATGTAAACCTTTGTGGCGACAGAGGTTCCTCTCGAAGAAGAGGATGAAGCCCAGGAAGAGAGGCAGATAGGGTGGCCAATTTGGCTTCACAGGAGGTGATCATATTGGCACATTCATTGGAGAAGTTGGTTAGACGTGTCTGGAAGTCGTTGAGAAGATTTTCCAGAGCATCGTTCATCGCTTTGATAAGGGCAGTTTGAACAGGAGTAGGCGCCATTGATGTAGAAAGAGAGAGAGGTAAAAGACAAAGTTTTGGCGGGTTCAGAAAGGTATATGTTATGAAATAAGAAGCATTATTTAAAGAAGGTGAAAGATCGAGAAAGCAAGCAGAAATCAAGGTAATTCAATCGTCAAAAGAGGAAGTAAGGATTTGATTCTAATTTTAACTGGAAGTCGACGTTGCGTCGAATGGATGTCGACGTTTGCGTGGAGATTGGCCAGCCTGGTGTTTTATCGACGTGATCATAGTCTTGCGTCGATATGAATTCGACGGTACGTTGATAAAGGATCGACGTGGCATTGTCTGATGGAAATCGATGTCAGCGTCGAGTTTGTCTCGACGGAGCGTCGATATGTATTCGACGTATCTTCAAGAAATTTTCTTAGATTGTCTGATTTCATTAGAGTTCCCTAACAATGATGTTTACAAGCTTCCATCAAGCATTCCTAAGGTGTTTATGAAATAGTTATGCTTAGTTTCATCTAAAGGTTTTGTGAAGATGTCTGCTCTTTGATTGTCTGTGGGAATACATTCTAAGGTTATTTTACCCTTCTCAACATTGTCTCTAAGGAAGTGATGTCTAATCTCTATATGTTTGGTCCTACTATGAAGGACTGGGTTGGATGTTATGGATATAGCACTAGAGCTATCACAATAGATCTTAGAGTTATGTATTTCCAATTTGTAGTCAAGTAGCTGATTTTGCATCCACAGGATTTGTGAACAACAGCTCCCAGCAGCTATGTATTCAGCTTCAGCTGTTGAGGTTGAGACTGAGGTTTGTTTCTTACTAAACCATGAGATCAATCTGTCACCTAGGAATTGGCAGGTACCATATGTGCTTTTTCTATCAACCCTACATCCAGCATAATCTGCATCTGAGAAACCTATTAATTCAAAGTTGGTTTCTGCTGAGTACCATAGCCCTAGTTCAGGGGTTCCCTTTAGGTATCTAAGAATCCTTTTTACAGAGGTGAGATGGGATTCCTTTGGGTCAACCTGAAATCTAGCACATATGCAAGTGGCAAACATGATATCAGGTCTGCTAGCTGTTAGATATAGAAGGGATCCTATGATGGCCCTATAAGTCTTTTGATCTACTAATTTTCCTTTATCATCTTTTTCTATAATGGCATTGGTTGCCATGGGTGTTTTCATGGTAGATGCTGATTCCATACCAAACTTTTTGATTAGCTCTTTAGTATATTTTGATTGTGAGATAAAGATTCCTTCACTACTTTGTTTTACTTGTAGCCCTAGGAAGTATGAGAGTTCTCCCATACTACTCATTTCAAATTTAGATTGCATTAGATTAGCAAATCTTTTACACAGTTTAGGATGAGTTGAGCTAAAGATAATGTCATCTACATATATTTGAACAAGGAGGAGTTGATTTTTATGGGTTCTAGTAAAGAGTGTCTTGTCTACTTTTCCTCTTTCAAAGGAATTTTCTAGAAGAAAATTTGAGAGAGTTTCATACCAAGCTCTAGGTGCTTGCTTAAGACCATATAGAGCTTTGTTAAGTCTATAAACAAAGTTAGGAGAAGAGGGATTAACAAAACCTGGTGGTTGCTCCACATATACTTCTTCTTGAAGATCACCATTTAGAAAAGCACTCTTGACATCCATTTGGTAGACTTTCATCTTCATGAAGGCTGCATAGGCAAGAAAGAGCCTGATTGCCTCTAATCTGGCTACTGGAGGAAAGGTCTGGTTGTAGTCTATCCCTTCTTCTTGTCTATATCCTTGTGCTACAAGTCTTGCCTTGTTCCTCACAATTACTCCAGTGGAATCTAGTTTGTTCCTGTATACCCATTTTGTACCAATTACAGGGTAGTTTCTTGGTCTTTCAACTAGGTTCCATACTTTGTTTCTCTCAAATTGGCCTAGTTCTTCTTGCATGGCCATAATCCAGTGAGGATCACAATTTGCTTCCTCAAACTTCTTTGGTTCAACTTGTGATAGGAAGCATTGGAGCATCATCCCATTGGAGACTTAGTGTCTTGTTCTTATTCCTGTATTGGGGTCTCCAATTATTTGAGTTTGTGGATTATCTTTCAAGTTGACCCCTGTTCTGCTTGAATTTGTTAGTGGTTCTTCTTCTTCATTCTCAATGAGATCATTGTTCAATTGCTCTTCCTGAACCATGTTCTCTTGTGGAAATGGGTATGAAATGCTCTTTTCTGAGGTTTCTTGTTCAGACTCCTCACTTGGTTCCTCTAACTGGTTTTCCTTTCCATTTTCTGTGTTCTCTAGAGCTAGTTGCTCAAGCTGGGTTTCTATGCTGTTGTTTTCCTGTGGAACAGAACTGGTGGGAGTCTCCTCCCCCTTAAGCAGCATGTTAGTTTCATCAAATACAATGTGCATGGATTCTTCAATTTTAAGAGTTCTTCTATTGTAGCACCTATAGGCTTTACTAGATGATGAGTATCCCAGAAATATTCCATCACCAGACTTCTTATCAAATTTGGCAAGATGATCTTTCCCATTATTTAGAATAAAGCAAGCACATCCAAAAAATTTAAAATATTTAACAGTGGGTGTTTTATTTTTCAGGAGCTCATATGGAGTCTTTGATTTAGTTTTGTGTATGAGGCTTCTATTTAGAACATAGTTTGCAGTGTTGACTGCTTCAGCCCAAAAGGTTTTTGGTAATCCTGATTCTGCAAGCAGGGTCCTTCCTGATTCTATTAAGGTTATGTTCTTCCTCTCAGCAACTCAATTTCGTTGAGGAGTTCTAGGTGCTGAGAAGCTTTGTTTAATACCTTCTTCCTCACAGAAACTACAAATCATCTGATTCTCAAATTCAGTCCCATGATCACTTCTTATTATTGAAACATTGGAGTTGAACTCAGATTGAATTTGTCTTATGAATTTTGAGAGAATTTTATGGGTTTCAGATTTAACCCTTAGAAAGAATACCCAGCTAAACCTAGAATAATCATCAACAATGACCAAGGTATAGGATTTTCCACCTAAGCTCTGAGTGGATATGGGACCAAAGAGATCCATGTGTAGTAAGTATAGGGCCCTGGGAGAGTCATCCTTACCAATGGGTTTGAAAGATGATTTGGTCTGTTTTCCCAGTTGGCAAGGTCTGTATGGAGAATCCTTAGAGTACCTACCCTTTGGTAAGCCTCTGACTAGGTTATTCTTTGCTAGTCTACTAATGGTTTTGTAGTTTAGATGACCTAGTCTCCTATGCCATAGTTCATTCTTATCTATGATATTGTTGAATAAGCAAACTTCTGTGGGTGAAGAGCTAAAGTCCACTACATATACTTTTCCTTTTCTAATTCCATTTAGTACTGTAGCACCAGTCTTGATATCAATAATATGGCAGAATAGTGTGGTGAATTTTACCTCATACCTACCATTTTCACATATCTGACTTATACTTATCAGATTGTGTTTTAGTCCTTTGACTACTGCCACATTCTTGAAGGTGACTTTCCCTTCTTTGAAATCTCCAAAGCCCTTGGTTTGGCCACAGCTAGAATCTCCAAAGGTTACTGATGGTCCAAGTCTATCCTCAAAGTTGATTAATAGGTTTTTGCATCCTGTCATGTGCATGGAGCATCCACTGTCCAAGTACCACACCATCCTGGAGATGTGATACATCTGCATATAGAATTTTAAACATTAGTTTGGACCCTGCTGAGCTGGGGTCCCTTCCTCTCATTAGTAAAATATTTAATAAAAGAATAAGTGGTTCTTTCAGGATATCCTTCCTTCTTATGGGGTACTGGCTTATCATACCAATCTTCTTGGATGATATCATAGAAATAATGTTCATAATAGAAGGACATGGATTGAGAGACCTGTTTGGAAACAGAAAATTTTCTGTCTGAATTATTGCGTCGACAGGGATTCGACGTAGACTTATGGTTGCGTCGATATGAATTCGACGTAGGTTTCTGGTTGCGTCGATATGGAGTCGACGCTTTCTTCATTCTGAGTCTACTTTCAGTCGAAGCATGAGAGAGGTTGCGTTGAGTAGAAGTCAACGCATTTTGGTATAAGCGTCGATTAGTACTCGACGCACGTTGGTAAGAATTCGATGCATGTTCAAATTTTTTCTGAGGATATTTTCCTAAGATTCCTTTATCTGTAATGGGATTAGGTTTATTAAAAACAGTGGTTATTTCAGGACTTTCTTGTGATCTTTCTCCTGTTAGATAATTCTCCCTAGTGAAGTGAATTGGATGTTTCCAGACAGATTTGCTGGAAGTTTGAGGTTTAGATGCTTCATTAGTATTCTGATTTAGCTGTCTAAATCTATTAGTGAGATTCTCAGAAATGTTTTTTAGCTTCTGACCTTTCCCATTTAGAGAGTCTTCAAAGACTTTAGCCTTTGCAAGCTCCTTTCTTAGTGTTAGATTTTCGGAATAGATTTTGCCTAATTCCTCTTCTGAGAGTTCTAGATTGAGCTTATAATTTTTATGATGTGTATTTACCTGTTTGAGATTTTTTAATTCAATTCTTAATTCTTTTACTTCTTTTTCAGATTTGATTTGATCTAAACAGAATTCTTTGAAACTTTGTTTGAAGTCAGTAGAAGAGAAATCTATATTATCAAGTATATTTACCATGGATGTATCATCAAGCTTCTCAGTGGCCATCCGACAGGTTTCCTCTTGCTTGACCTCTTGCTGATCATCATCTGATGAGGTACTTTCTTCAGATTCTGAATCACTCCAAGATTGAGCAATGAATCCTTTTTCTTTCTTCTTCTTCTTCTTTAGATCTGTTCTTTTTAGATCCTTCTTATTGTTGATCTCTTTAGGACAATCAGGTGCAATGTGTCCAGGTTTCCTGCAAGAGTAGCAAATAATTTCTTTAGTAGGTGTTTTATTATACCTGGTTTTTGAATCTCTTCCTCTGGATCCTTCTGTTTTGATCCACTTCTTGAACCTTCTGGCCAGTAGACTGATCAGCTCCTCATCACTTGTAGAGGGTACTCCTTCAACAGCCTTCAAAGCAATATTCTTTTCTTTTGGGAGTGGAGAAGCCTTTTCTTTTTCTTCTTTCTCAGCCCTTGTTTTCAACAGTTGTTCATAGGATTTTAATTTACCCAATAGGACATCTGTTGAGATTTCTTTTTGACTTCTGGAGTCTTTGATTGGCCAGATTCTTGAATCCCAAGAGCTAGGGAAGCAAGTCAGCAATTTGTCATTTATCTCAGTAAGAGAGATGTCCTTCTCAAGTGTTCTCAATTCATTGACTATGAGGTTGAATCTTGAATACATGTCAGCAACACTTTCACTTTCTTTCTTTTGGAAGTTTTCATATTGGGAGATGAGTAGTGCCTTTCTGTCCTTTTTCTCATCAGCACTTCCCTCAACCATTTTGGTGAGAGCTTCCCATACTTCCTTAGCTGACTCACACTCAGCAATTTTTTGGAAGATTTCATCTGAGAGAGTTGAAACTAGGATATTCATAGCCTTGGCATCATATGCTTGGGCTTTATTTTCCTCTTCTGTCCATTCAGCCTTTGGAGCAAGTGTTTCAGTTACTTTTCCACTTGAATCCTTTTTGAATGGCTTGGAGGGACCTGTCATGACAACATTAAATAATTCATCATCAATAGAGTTTAAATAGATTCTAATTCTTGTTTTTCAAAGTGCAAACTTTTCAAGGTTGCAAGTTGGTGGTCTGGTGGAAGCATAATCTTTGATTTGTGCCATGAAAATAATTTTGTAGAAATATATATATATATATATGAGGTAGGACCTTTTTGATCAAGGAGTTAACCTTTTTAGATTAACCTCCCTCTGATACCAATTGAAAGTGCACAGTTTACCTCACTAGAATTCTCTAGAGGGGGGGTGAATAAAGATTAAAAATTATTTTGTGCAAAGTTAATATATATATATATGTGTATGATCACAGATTAGAGCTTCCACACACCAACAAGAATTAAACAACTAAAGAAAGTAAATCCAAGAAAAGAAATCACAGCACAACATAAGAAAATATATTGGTTCCCCAAACTTTGGGTAGTCCACTCTTCTACCCCCTTGGTAGGAATTCACTATCTTGTACTGAGTCTTTTGATAAGGAGACTCTTAGAACCACCCTGAGTCTTTTGACAAGGAGACTCTTAGAACCAACTGAGTCTTTTGACAAGGAGACTCTTAGAACCAGTACACTGAATTTTTTGAAGAGAGATTCTAAAAACTCTTTTACAATGTTTTAAGTAAGAATAAGAAGGAAGAAAGAAATAAGAACAAGAATGAATCTTCTTCCTAGCAAGAAGATTGGAAGCACAAGAAGTAGTGAATGAAATCTCTCTTCTATAGTGAGAAGGAGATTGTAAAAAACTTTTCTCTCTTTTGAGAGAGCTTTCAGAGTTTGCAGTAGAATGGCTTCAGAAGAAGAAGGAGAAGATGAAGGCTTTGTCTCTGCAGCACACTATCACTTTTCTCAGCTTATCTCTCTATTCTTTTGGGAGCTTTTCCTCTATTTCAAATGTATGTGGTAGATCACTCTGCTGCATTTTTCTGCCGACCTCCTCTTTTTATAGCTCTGTTTCAGTCAAATAATACTATAGGAGGAAAATCAATTAGCAATCAGACAAATAGAAAGAAGGAAATATTTCCATAATGACATTTTCTGTAGAAGGAAAGAATGAATCCTGATTTCAAATAATATCCAAAGTAGAGTTAATCAGATTAGCCAAGAATCAAATAGAAGGAAAGAATGATTCAGAACGGCTATAAAAAATTAACATTATTCCATACAAATCAGATCTACTGAAAGAAGGAAAGAGATCTGGCGCATATTTAAATCTGTCACATAAATCGACGTGCGTCGATTACCATTCGACGTAAGCGTCGAATTCATCCTGGATGGACGTCGAGAGGAGAATAAGGAAAGTGCGTCGACTAAGGTGCGTCGACTTCTCCATATGCGTCGACTAGAAATCAGAGTAGCGTCGACAACACATACGTCGAAATCTTCCTAAAGTTACTTCGACTCAACCTAAAGGAAACATCGACTACATTTCGACGTTGCGTCGAATACAATTCGACGCATATTTACTTAACCAGTTTTTCTTTCTTAGAAATTAACTTATTTCTAAGGGTTAAGAGAAATCATTTCCCCAACATGATCTTTCCTAGTCAGTTTAGTGAGAGGGAGTGCGACCCTCGAGAAGTTCTCCATAAAGCGCCTATAATAGCCGGCAAGTCCAAAGAAACTTCGGACTTCCGCTACGTTTTTTAACACATGCCACGCTCAGATCGCTTCTATTTTCGACGGATCAACTGCAATTCCATCCCCACTAACAACATGACCCAGGAATGCTACTGACGATAGCCAAAACTCGCACTTGGAGAACTTGGGATATAATTGACTCCTCCTCAGGGTGCTCAAAACTGCGTGCAGATGCTCTGCATGCTCCTCCTCCGACTGAGAGTATACCAAAATGTCGTCGATGAAGACGATCACAAATTGATCCAAATACTCTCGGAATGTTCTATTCATTAAGTCCATAAATACCGACGGTGCATTAGATAGACCGAACGACATAACGGTGAACTCATAGTGCCCAAAGCGGGTACTGAACGCTGTCTTTGGAATGTCACATTCCCTTATACGCAGTTGGTTATAGCCGGACCTTAAGTCTAGCTTTGAGTATACCGTCGACCCAACCAGTTGGTCGAATAGATCGTCGATTCTTGGAATCGGGTATCGGTTCTTCTCGGTCAACTTATTCAGCTCTCGATAGTCGATACATATACGCAAGCTCTCGTCCTTCTTTTTCACAAAGAGGACCGGTGCACTCCAAGGCGATGAACTTTGACGTACGTAGCCTTGCTCTAGCAGCTCTTGCAATTGAACCTTCAGCTCTGCCAATTCCTTTGGCGCTATCTGGTACGGTGAGCGGGCCACAGGTTTGGCACCTGGCACCAGCTCAATACAGAAATCAATCTCCCGCTGAGGCAGAGCCCCAGGGAGTTCGTTAGGAAACACATCGGCGTACTCTGCTACAACTGGGACATCTCATAACCTGGGCTTTGGCTCTGAAGCCTCCAACAGAGTGAAGAACAATTCCGCGCCCTTTCTCACCGCCTTAACCACCTGGAGAACAGACATCAGTGTATTGCTCGCTCCTCGCATACCTGCGAACGTGGTTTCATCTTCGGTGTTCTTTCCCAGAGTGATCCCCTTTGAATTGCAATCTATGCATGATCGCTGCTCCGAGAGCCAGTCCATGCCGAAGATCACATAAAATTCAGCTAACGGTAATAACAACGCTTCCCAGTCGAAATCCTGATTTCCGATCCGCACCTTCACACGACTCTTCCTATCCGCACTCATGCGAGACCCGTTAGTTAGCACTACCTCCAATCTATCTTTTGCTAAGGTTGACAGCACTCCGATTCGCACCACGAAGCCCATAGACAGAAAAGAGTGTGATGCTCCCGTATCAAATAGAGCTCTCGCCGGATAGTTGAAAATTAGGACGAAACCTAATTGCACACAAATCAAACATAAAGTCGCACAACAGTATCAATCACACATAGCTATGTAAAAGCTAACATTTAATTCATACCTGTGACGACATCAGTTTGTCGTATGGCTTCTTGCTGGCCAAGCGAGTAAACTCTCGGCTGGGTCGGAATGTGCTGGGAAGCAGCAGACTCCGCAGCTTTGCCCTTTTCTGCATGACTCGCAGCACGAGCATAGTCCATTGCTCGGTTCTCTGGCCTCGGGGGACCACTGCGACACACGCTTGCTTTGTGTCCCACCTTTTCGCAAGTGAAATATGTAATTGGACCACGTGTAGTCGTAGCTCCCGACACACTTGAGCGAGTTGGTTCCGCAGACTTGAACTTCCTTTCGTTCCTCCTGAACTCTGATTTGGATTGAAAGGTCGGCGCATGAAATTCAGGTTTCTTTGCCACACCCTTTGCTTGTACTCTCTTCATGTCCAACTCCAGAGATCTGATGCTTTGCACCATCATATGGAAGCCAAACGTCATTGGGCCTGCAAGGAGCAGCCTCAACTCATCCCGAAGGCCTTCATAAAACTTATTCGTCTTCATTTCCTCATCTTCCACCAAAAACCCCGCATAGCGGCCCAATCTAGTGAACTCGTGCAAGTACTCGTCCACCGAGATATCGCCTTGAGTTAAGTTCAAGAACTAGTTCTGCAACGCAATGCGTTGGGCAGAGGGAATGCATCTCTGAAGAAACGACTTTGAGAACTCCGCCAAAGTGATCTCGGTAATATCCTTACCTTCAAACTTATGCGCTTCCTGTTCGGCCCACCAAAGCTCTTCTTCTCCGTTAAGGAGAAAGGTGGCTAGGGTGACCATCATAGCTTCTTTCGTTGCTGTCGCCTTTAGAGTTTTTCTAACCGTTGACAGCCAGTCCTCCGCCTCCGTTGGGGATCCGGTCCCCGAGAAAGTTGGAGGGTGGAAGCTTAGAAAGTGCTATAGTTGTTGATCACGCGCTCGTGCAACAGCTACACGCTCTACACAATGCTCCACCCTTGGAACCACCGCAGGTTCCACAGCAGCCACTAGCACAGGGGTCTCCATCCTCGGTTCCACCGCAGGTTCGATCACCGGGGCCGAATCTGTAATAGGCGTAGCAGGTTGTGCAAGCCTTTGCGGTTGAGCATTGATCATCGCGAAGACAACTTCTGCGATTAACCTGATCATCTCAGCAGGAGGAGTGGTCGCTGGCACCTCAGCCGACGCACTACTTTCAGCGGTGTTACGGGGTCGAGACGGCCCCGCAGCACTCTTAGTCACCAATAATCGTGCAATACACAATTTAGTGACCGACAATATAGCAAACAACAATCATGGAACGCTCCGGTTCTGCAAATAAGTATGTTTTTCCATTCCTAAGTGGACATTCTTATTAGTTTTTGTCGTTTTAGGTGAATGCACATCCCGTGCACACCACCCCTTAAAAGAAATTCGTCCCGAATTCGCTAAACTATGGATCGACGCCCTAAGTCTGATACCTCGCTTTGATACCAAATTGTAACACCCTTCTAGTACAAATAATATAATAGTAGGTCCGGTCGGGACCCCACGCTATACTAACCACACTAGCTAGGCGTTAAAAGGAGATATACAGAAGAGAACTACACCAGAGTACTAACATAAACGGAAGCATAAGGATTTAACATTTCTATTAGAATAGTCCACTATCACGGGAATGAAACAATAAAGTGAGAGTTACGGCCTTAAGGCCTTACATTCCAAAACATACAAAACTCTATAAACATACATCGGCGCGCAGGCCGGCAAAGCATGAAAAGCAGAAAAGAGGCTGGCCTTCGAGGGCCAACGTAGCAAAAAGGGCCACCGCCCGCTATTTCCCGCTAGGCTCACCTGCACCTGCATAAGAAGATTCCACCAAGAGGTGGCAAACAAAGCAACGGTCAGCACAGCTGACCAAATTATAACGACCCCACCCCTTTCTCGGGGTGGCGGAGCTTCTTCCCTGCAAACAAGTCGTACTAGCAGCAAGTAGTAATAAGGAAGGTGCAAACTACACAAGGTGAGGTTTCAAGCACAATCAATCTTCTAGGTGTAGCAACAAATAGAGTTGATCCTGGGAATGCACATGATGTTGGTTGGGTTCACCCGAAGGTTCCCCACAACCGCCTAAGCAACGCATGAGGCTAATCATAACATCAATCCAAAACCATGACCGCGGGTTCTCACGACCACACGTAACCAGCTAAGCTAAAGAGCTTAGTGAACGCTTGAGCATTTACCTATTGGAGGAACCCTCCCAAACAGGTCTATCCCATGATCACACGGCGTCACGAGGTTTCCCCCTCTCGCCGATACGCATGGTGCCGGTTCGGCACAAGCTTGTACCCGTTGCTCAAATCATCGCGTTAACAACAACGATGCGGGTGTAGCTTTACTTCGGCCCGTTCACAAGGAAACACCGACGGGTGTTCCCAATTACAATAAGTTACTCACCTAAACCAACCAAATGGACTTAGGCTTCACTAGAACAACCAACGAAGGAGGTATACAACGACTCACTTCAATTTCATGGTGATGGTTTGCATTCCACCACTCTCCAAGCAAAGGGGCTTTCGTTAGGATCTTCACACGACGCCTAATCTCAAGTCCCGCAATACTATAGATGATCTCACGGAGTCATTCTCGGGCACGCATTCTAGGCCTAACCTAAATGCAACGTCGCAAATCAAGCATCACCGATTCGGGCTCATGGCCACGAATAGGCTTCACACACAATGCCTAAATCCGCACGACTACTAGATTTCTAAATGCAATATGCTGGGGACGGACACAATCGACCCGGAGTTCCGAAGAACTAGAGGAAATCCTAAACTTCACCCATTTGGTGAAAGGGAGTCCTCATGCAAGCATAGAAAAAGAAAGAGAGGACAAAGAACACGTCCTAAGACCGGGAGAAAGAATAGTTACCCTTGGAGCTCTCTTCCCCGCCATAGATCTGAGATCCCACTCGGAGAGAAAGAACGGTGCCGGGCTGCACTTTCCAGATCTAGGAACGGCTCGCGAAACGGAGCTCCGGAGCTCTGTCAATGGCGGAATCTCCTTCTTCTTCCTCCTTGCCCTTTCTTCTTTCTCTAGCTTAGGAGAGAGGAAAGCTATGGAAATATGAGGGATTAACCCCTCTCAAAAGCCATGTGACCCCCCAGCAACAGCTCATAGCCGTTGGATCCAATTCCAAAGATTTTGATCGGTCGGATCGTCTTCTCCGCTCTTCTTTATGGAGCAGAATAAACAGGGCGCACGATCACTGGCACACGACCAATGGTCGTGCGCGAAGAGGAGAAATGGTCGTGCGCACTGCTTTGGACAGTGAGCATTCCGACAGCTCTCTTTGCCTCGACAAGAGCGCACGATCACTGGCTCACGACCAGTGGTCGTGCGCGAAGAGGAAATATGGTCGTGCGCACTGCTTTGACTGAGAAATTTCAGCCTACTCTGAGCGCAGCACTACCACTCCGCCTACCTCGCTGAACTACGATTTTGGGGGTGTTACATCTCTGGAGAGGCTGGCAAGTTGACAAGTTTTTATGCTGGAATGCATCAGGTCCATTCCGCAACCGGGCTCTCACTATACGGGAGATGCAAGTTGATCACTGGAGAAGTTGGCAAGGAGATGAGTTATTCATAAGGTCAGGATGACATGCCCCAGGTTGGCGAGCCTTCAGCGCTGACCCGGACCTTCTCGCTCGGCGAGCCTGTTTGCTCGGCGAGAAGAAAGATTTCGCACGTAAATATGCGAGTGACGAGAATCAACCATAAGCACTCCGGGGTATCCGATGCTCGGCAGAGAGGCCGCCTGCACAAGGTGGGAGGCGAGCTCTCGCCGAAAAGGAAAGTATCTAGCGAAACCTAAAGGAAGATGCATACCTAAAGGGTAATGATTCTAAGGCAAACGGCGAAAGGCCGGAGCAGCCGGAAACGTCCTATGCCTATCTGTTCGATAACATAATATGTTAGAACGAGCATCGTGAGAATAACTTTCGCGGAGACGAATATCGAAGTAAGCGAGAACGAGATATCAACACACGAAAATAACAAAACAGAAAAGGCAAGCACAATGAACAAAGCAAAATCTGCATTTACATTTCGCAGTTCGGTTACAATTCATGGCAACCTCGCCGATCAAAAGTTACAAAAATGGGAATGGCGGCGAGCTTCAGGAATCACTCGCGAACCCTTCCTCGTCATCGCTGCTCTTCACTGGCGGAAGCGGGATAAAGAGCTCCGGGACGATATCTTCCAGGGTCATGTCGGTTGCGTCGTCGGCTAGGAGGCCGACCGCCTTCATCGTCTGGAAGATGTAGTGAGCTGACTCGGTGGACTCCAAGCGAATTTCCTCGTCTCGCGTTCGCCGCTCTTCCTTCAGATGGCGAGGAGAAGGGGGAACAACGACACGGGCGAGCTCACAATTTCGGGCTCTTAGCCCGGCCACCTCGCCCTCCAATTCCTGGATGCGAGCGTCGGCTCTTCCGACGGCCTCGACACCTGCAAGAAAGATAAAGATAGGGAACGAAATGGCCGAAGGAAAAGATGGTGACGAGGTCTAGGTAACTCACCACACTGCCCTCCGCGGCTAGCAGCTTTTACTTCAGCTGCGCGTTTTTGGCAAGAAGCCCCTGATAGGCCCTCGCGAGCTCCACGTTTTGAAGCTCCAGTTGCAAGCAGCGCCTCCCCGTCATGTGGGCGAGCTCGGCAGAGCGCAACTGGGACCTCGCACTCTCAAAAGCGAGGGTCCTCGCCATCTCGTCTTTGTAAGCCCCCACGTCCTCGCGTCCATAGAGGACGAATGAGAAATCGAAGGCGTGGCCGCTGATGGTCTCCTTCTCCACCCAGGTAGGGAGGATGGTGGAGATGTCCGCCTGGTTCGTGTCCGGCTTCCAGTTCACCAAGAGCTCGCCGGTCTCATCTCGGCGCCTCTGGCCGAGACCGAAGTTGTAATGGTTGACGGGGATGGGCGGAGCAGAGGTTCTGACAGCCTCCTGGATGGGCTCGTCGTCCTCACCTCCCGCGGAGAGGCCGGTGAGGTCGAACTCATCGAAAGCGGCCTCGTGAGGATCCTTCCCCTTCGAGGAGGCGAGCGAGACCTTGCTCTTTTTACTCTTTTTCTTCGGCGGAGATTTTGGGGGAAGGGCATGGCTACTAAAAGCCCCCGGTCTCTTGTGAGAGGAGGGCTCACCTTTTGTGACGGCGCCTCGGCAAGCCTCCGCCCCCATGGTAGCGAGAGCAAGGGTAGCGTCGGTCTTCAGATTGCTCGCGTAGGGGGGATTGACGGGAAGATCCCGCTCGCCTTAAAAAGCGTTGAAATTTCAATAAATACGGAGTTATAGGGAATAAAGCTGTAGTTATAAAGCAAGATCTTTACCTTCCCCAGCGAGCACTGGAGGCAGCGAGTCGAGGTTGCGGCGGAGATGGAGAACCTCAAAGTTCTTCTTACAGAAGAACTGATAAAGGAGGGTGTCATATCCTCCGAGGGCAGTTGGCCGGTAGGTGGTCTCGCCGTGCTGGACTGGCGAGATCGGGATATTGTCGAAGTTCCCCTTGACGAAGAGGAACTTCTGGGCCCAGAAGTGGGCCTTGTTGACGGTCTCGTCGACCTTAGGACCTGAGCCCACGAAGTAGGCGGTACCGTCCTTATAGGCGCGGAAGGAGAACAGCTTCCGAAAGGCCGGAAGACTGAACTCGATGCGCTCCTCACGTAGGTAGCAGGTGATGGCTATGATCACCGCAATGGCATTAGGGGTATGCTGACCCGGAACAATGCCGTAATGCTTGAGCACCTGGAGAGCAGCAAGAAGACCAGGGTTAGTTCACATAATGAGGGAGACTTGACCTACAGAAAATAAGAAGCAAGCGAGAGCGATTATTACCTGGCGAACTTCCGGCCACAAGGTGAGACGCAAGCCGACCGAGAAATGAGCGGTGGGGATGGCCAGCTCGTAGACAAGCGGCGCGTTGATCACATCGTTCTCGCTAGGATGGCGCGCATCGAATGGAGGTGTGATGTAGTCGGCGACCGCGGTGAAGTACTCCTCGTCTGTCAGGTTGCAGTGAAAGAAGCTATGCTCGGCGAAAGCTTAGCAATCTTTCGCCGACCCTCCGACTCATTAGCGTCGCCACCCATTTCAATGACCTGCGAGAAAGGAAGTAGAACGAGCATAGATTCGGAAAGCTCTCGACGAGAGCTTCATCCTCGTGGTAATTTCCTTCTGTTTCGTGAAACTTTTTCGTTAGGTTTTTCGGCCCTAACCTTCGTTTTGGCCATTTTTCCTGTAGATCTCACCTCGTCGTGCCTCCTTTTGGGTCGATCTACGACGAGGAGTTGTTCGGAGAATGATTTCGGTGATTTGAAGGCAAGTGGTGATCTTGCTCCTTCTCTTTGCTAAAACCCCTTTATTTTTTTCTCGCCTTTGCTTCCAGTATTTGGTATTATGCTGAGTTTTATCATCTGCCTCACTTTTGCTCCTTTTTACTCAATATAATTTTGCTCAACTTGTTAACCAAAAATGTTGCCATATGTTCTGATAGGCCTCGCCCCTATTCCTTTGAAAATGCATGAAAATATAAATTCTGTTGGAGGTCGTACACGATGTTGGCGGTGTCACCGGTACGATGCTCTTTTAAAATAATAAATTCTGTTGGAGGTCGTACACGATGTTGGCGGTGCCACCGGTGCGGTGCTCTGAGGGTCGTGACGATGTGTGATGGAATTATGCCCGCATGGCTTCTCTTTTTCTGATGAGCTGATCAGTCTCTATAATTCTGAACAAGAGTAACATGATTAATAATATGAATGTTGATGGATATTTGCTGATGGCGAGTTCTGACCTTGCCTGTTTTTCTCACCTTTCTTTGGTGAGTGATTTTCTGCCGATTATTAGATTCTTCTGTTGTTTCTTTTCCTGTTGATTATTTGCTGCTAGCTTTGTCTTCACTAATCCTTGCAGCTACTGTTTCCCTCCGGTCTCGCGGAGGTTTGCTTACTTTCTTATTTTCTGCACCACTTGTAACTTGCTTCTGAGCCATTCTTTCTTTGAATGCCTCAGGTTCTGGGCAGTAGCAGGTGTTAGTGCGGAGTTGCTTTAGTTGCCGTCTTCTGACTCTCTTGAGGTAGGGTATTCTGTGGACTTGTCGGCCCATGGGTTCGTGTCAGGTGTTGACGCCCGTGGTGCCGTGTGGTTAGACTTTGCTTTCTCTGCTGTTACTTGTTGTTTACTTTTGAACACTTGTTCTGGAATAGTTAGATGTGGGTTGGCTTATAGCCCCTTGCTTAGAAATGCTAAGGTAATTGTAGCATTGCGTATCATGATTTGAAATGTTAATCTCACTACTTTCTGCGCGTGATAATCTACTTTTATATATAGTAAATCCACATATTCAATCATGCATGGTGCACCTCACTTGGTCTTCATGTACACTTAGGCCACTAAGTAATTAAATCAAGTATTTTTTCGCTGCGTAAAACTATATTTTAAAAGCATGGACTAGTTGATGCACCTAGCCGAGGGACGCGGCTTGTTAATTTTTTGCATAAATTATATTTGAATCGCTTTGTGTTAATAAAAATAATTGCTTGAACTGCGAAGAAGGATGAGTTGCCTTAACGTCAGTAGGCGTCCCCTACGTGACGTTGCATCACAACGCGTAGCTTTCCCTACTATGATAGCATTTTAAATGTTGGGAAAATGCGGGTTGTGACAGTTGGTATCAGAGGGAGGTTCTGTGAAAAAGGTAGTTGGATGGTTTGGCGTGTGAGCCAAACGACCGCTATCCTAAGCAGAACCTCATAAGATCATTTCATTGTATACACACACACACCGATATGCCATTAGTATGTCTTGACCGAAGCATGGTCACTACACACATAGCATGATAAGAAGTATACGGGGCATATTATGTAGTATGGGATGCATAATATGTGTTCGTATATGGATCCACCATAGGTGGCAACATGTGACGGTTATGTAGTATGGGATGCATAACCACCATTACATGGATGCCCATTAGCACATTTTCTTTTTTCGTTACATGTAATGTTATGTAGTATGGGATGCATAACATTACATGTGTACGCCGCTCATAACATGCATTAAGGCCTCTTTCTAGAATGCATAGCACTGCATGCATTCATATCATCGCATAAGCACGCGTGCCAAGTTAAAGACATACCAGATGACATATGTACACACATGATTTGAAAAGAAATTTAAATGTTCATGCACTCATGTCATAGCACAAGAGTCAATAGGATGACCGTGCATCATCCTAAGTTTAATCATTGCATCATTTCATGAAATTCCAGAGCAAGGTAACAACAACAACAGGTTATTTTCTTTCCTGTTCCGAATTGATCCGGGATATTTCCGAGTCTGTTTGGCTTAAGAGTCTTAAGCCTGTTTCTGATTGGATGTCCATCTAGCTTGTGGACATGTCTCGTAGGAGAGCGATGCGATCGACTCCCCAGCCTGAGGGAGAGTCTTCTAATGGTCAGAGTGAGTCCGTGATCGAAAGTCTGCGTCAGAGCAATGAGGCTTTGACGTGATAGTTGGGTTGTGTCAGGTTACTCGAGTTTGCTAGCTTAGGTGTCTTAATCTAGGTCTTGTTGAGTCGTTGTTTGTATTCGTAGAAGATGACCCCAAAACGTTTTGCAATGGGGGCGATTTCCCAGTTTGAGGGTGAGTCTTTGGATTCTCGTGTCGAAGCGATGTTAGATGAACTGCATCAGAGCATTGAAACAATGTCAAGGCAGGTGTTTGTAATGCAAATGCAGTTGCAGGCGTTGCTTACTGCCACCTTGAGGCAGCAGCCTGGTGCGCAGTTTCCTGTGTTGGTTGAATACTAGAGTGAGATCGGTAAATCGAATAGATTCGCTCCTGAGTTGATAGCTGCTGAGGAGTGCAAGGTCAGAAATTTCTTGGGTGATCCTCAAGGTAACATCCAACAGTTTGCTAATGCATACCAATCCGAGACTGATGCGAAAGCAGTTGAAGCTGCCTTGAAGTTTGAGGCTATTGGAAATGCCAAAGATCGTGGTATGTCCTCGTTACAAGAAAAGAGAAAGGTTGGGGATGGCAAAAGCCTATGGGCATCTGGCCCCACCCTCAAGGAAATGACGGGAGATAGCGTGTAGTTTCTGTGGCCGGTCAGGCCATTCCCTCGGGAAATGTTTCAAGAAACTAGAAGCTCAGAGGAAGCAACGGGTAATCATAATTCAAGATGCACCTAAAAGTGATTTGGGTTGCACTGCAAGTAATAAAGAGGGGCTCGATGAGATCCGGTGTCGGGTGAAGGGAAGGATAAACTGATCGTGGTGAGCGAGGGAGAAGCTCAGTCTTCAACCATGGTGATCTTAGGTTAGATTCTGATTCAGTTAATAGTTCCTCGCTATCTCGATTTCTGTTCAGCTGGCTATGCTTGCGATTTTTAGGGAAGTTAAGATAATTAACCGATGAGCACGCGTTCTTTTAATTTTGGTGTTATCCACTTGTTTGTGGCTAGGATCTTTGTAATGGTCATTTCCTGACTCCCGATCGAGTTAGTGATTTATTTTGTGCTATGTTTTCCCTCGGGTGACTCGGTGGTGTTGAACCATTCCTTGGGTTTGATTTCTATAGTATGTCGATTGAAAGTGCCAGATTTGGAAGATGTTAGTATGATTTCTTGGGCATGAGTTGGAGATCTAGTTTGGCGTTGTAGACCGGTGAGAGGATAAGCGCCTGGACTTCTCGTTGGATATTGACCAACCCTTGAGTGTTGGATTCCCGTATCAAGATTCTCCAGTTATTTCTGTGGTTCGTGCTCGTCAATCCTTAGAGTCTGGCAGGGAGTCTTTTCTCGTCTCTGTTTCTGTTCTAGAAAAATGCTCTCATTGTGCCTCTCTTTATGTTGTGTGAGAGCTTCAAATGTTTCTTCGGCTAGTCTTCTCGGTCTTCCCCTTGAGAAAAAGGCGGAGTTTGTTTTAAGCTCTTGAGCCAGATACTTGTCTTTTTGCAAGGGCACCTTGCGGCATGGCCCTGTGTGAGCTAGAGGAATGTTTCTAGATGATTATGAGCAAATTGAGCATAGTTGAATGAGGTGACTATCGAGATAAATGTTCATCACCTCGAATAGATGATTTGCTTAATCACTTGCGAGTTGGATCCATGTTCTCGGAGATCAGCCTCCGTCTAGACTTTTATCTGTGAAGGATCCGTGAGTCGGATGTTCCATGGACTGCCTGTTCGTTCCCGTTATGGTCTTTACTTTGAGATCTTAGTGGTGACCTTTGATTTAGCTAATGTCTTCTCTGCCTTCATGAATTTGATGGATAGAGTGTTAAGAGATTTTCCAAACCATCTTGTGGCCGTCCTTAGAAGTGGTGTTTGATACACTCTAAGAGTGTAGAGGATCATGCTAAGCAATTGTGATTGGGTGCGGTCTACGTTGTGAGAGCGCAAGTTTGTTGGCCAAGATGAGCAAGTACAAGTTTTGGATGTCTTTAGTTACCTATTCGGGTCATGTTTTTAATGAGGATGAGCTTTCGACGAACCCAGTATAGATCGCTGAGTGATTGGTTTGTAAGAGATTTACAACATCCAAGGAAATAGGGAATTTTGTAGGATTGGCATGATGATATATTAAGGCTTGTGTAATGATTCTTGTGATTACTCGTGTCTCGGGTTAGGTTTGTGTAGGAGAATTCAACTTTTGTTGGGGTGACTAGTGTGAAGGAGCCTTTTAGAAAATCGAAGAGAAGATTGAGCACTGCTCCAGTTTTGATCTTACCTACCGAAGGACTGGTGTCCTATTTATGTAGATGAGTTGCACGTTGAGCCTAAGTATGTCTCGAAAAAAAATGTGATCGCTTACGGTTTGAGGAAATCGAAGATTCATGAAGAGAATTATCATGCGTATGATTTGGAATTTGCCCATGTAATCCAGGCATTGAACCTTGGAGATTATTTTGGTACGACGTGTTGTGTATTGTTTACGGGCCATAAGAATTGAAGCATATCTTCATTCAGAAGGAGTTGATTCTGCGCCAGAGAAAATGAATAAAATATATTGTGAATTCTGGTATTGGCTTTCGTTACCACCCGGATTCTACTAGGATGTATAGAGATTTGAATCATATTGTTTGTTGGTATTGGTTTTGTTATCGATTTGATGAGGTATTTCCGAAGACACAAATTGTGTGAGCTATCGTGAATAAATGGATAAAATATATCTTTAAGTTTAGAGTCAGATCGAGGCCCCAGGATTTGTTTTTTTTTGTGTCGTGTATCTAGATGAGTTTGGTAGAAGCTTCAGGGTCTGAAAGTTAATCAGATCGTGGAGGATATGATTAGGTGTTATACTCTGGATCATGGTGGATCTTGGGATAAGCGTAGTGGACTGATGGAATTTGCCTACAATAACAGTTATCAGGAAAGTGTTGTTATTGGCAATCTCACTATTCATTACTTGTTGTTTGGGTTGAGCTCCAGGAATCTTCGTTTATTAGCAATTTCATTATTGGTTGTTTGGGTTAAGCTCCAGGAAATTTCATCTATTAGCTCCAGGAAATTTCATTCATTAGAAAATTCATCATTTTGGGGTATGGAGACTGTTTGGGTTTATGCTCCAAGAATTATATTCGTTAGAAGTATCACCATCTAGGTTATAGTAGTTGTTTGGAATTTACACACATAAACCTCATCATTTTGGAATGTGTTGGCTGTTGGTGGTGGTTGGTTTACCCTTCCTGAAGTTTTATACTTAAAGTTATGCTCAGGGGCTGCTATGCTTAATCAGATGGGAGTTTAAGTCTCTATATGGGAGGCGCTGCAGGACTCCCTTGTTTTGGGCCGAAGTCGGTGAGAGTCCGTTGCTAGGTCCGGAAGCTTTGATGGAAATGGAAGAGGCGGTGACTAATATTCGGGAGAAGCTCCGCGTTGCTCAGGAGCGGTGTGAAAAGTATGCCAATCAAAGAAGGGCGGATCTGGAGTGTTTTCCTGAAGTTCTCTCTGATACCAGGCGTTAAAAGATTTGGGAAGAACCACAAGTTGGATCCCAGATATGTTGGGCCATTTCAGTTTGTTGAGCGCATCGGGGTGTCTGCTTATAGATTGGAGTTACCTGCTTCCTTCCCTAATGTTCACGATGTGTTTCATGTGAGTCAGTTAAGGAAGTGTGTCTGCAGCAATCGTCAAGTTCTCGATTCGGTGCCTCAGTTTCAGCCTAATTTGTCTTATGTTGAGGAGCCTGTCCGTATTTTGGAGACCCAAGAGCGGGTGTTGCGGAGGAAATCTATTCCCATAGTAAAAGTTCTTTGGCGGAATCATGACGTCGAGAGCACAACATGGGAGCTGGAGTCAGCTATGCGGACATCTCATCCTCACCTTTTTAATTAATTAGCTCAGCTGGATCTTCTTTCCTGCACCATTTACCTTTTCAATTAATTAGCCCAGGTCAATCTCCTTTCCTGCACCATTTAATTATCAATCTTAAATTTCTTTTCCTGTACCATCATCTATCTTAATGTTGTGGTAAATCTCCTTTTCTGCTCTTACGTCAAGTTTTGGGACGAAACTTTCTTTTAGGGGCAGCGACTGTAACGCCGCTGATTTTTCGGTAATTATTTAATTCGGTGATGGCGTGTTTTTGACATCGGGGCGTTACTTTTAACGTCGAGTTAGCGGCGCGTCGCCGTTTGCGCATTTTCGCGTCCGTTTGGGTCAAGTCGACCAAATTTTGCGATGACCCAGAATTAGAAAATTTTACGTTAGGAAATTAAATTATTTAATTTTAGACTTGCCCGTCAAGTTTCGTCGCGATCCGAGCCATTTTGGAGGCTCGACGCATTTGAGAAGTTTTGTATGTATTTAAAGTTCGCCGTAACTTCGGCCATTTATATCTCTGAGAGAGGCACGTCGGATTTTGATTCCAACTTCGCCGGCCGCCGTTCACCTTAGGCGAAATTTTCGTTGGATTATATATAAACATATATTCATGCAAAGCTTGCATGAATTCGTTGAACCTCCTTCAACATTTGTTGAACCCCCTTCAACATTTGTTGAACCCCCCTTCAACATTTGTTGAACCCCCCTTCAACATTCGATAAAATAATAATGTTATTATTATTATAATTGTATATATATATATATATATATATATATATTCATGCGTCGTTCGACAATTTACCCGTTCGACGAAAACCTGCCACCGTTCGACAAATTAGCCGCCGTTCGACAAATTAGCCTATGTTCGACAAATCTACCGTTCGACGAATCTGGCTACTCGACAAATTTACCCGTTCGACTTTAGCACCTTCTATTATTAATAATAATAATGATATTATTATTAGTATTATTCTTTCTATTATTAGTAATAATAATGATATTATTATTATTTAAATAGGTTATGTTGCATAAAAAGAAAATGAACTCAGCCCCTCTTCTTCTTCCTCATTCTGTCCGAACCAGAGAGAAAAACGAGCGACGGGGGCGGCGTTTTCTTGAATCTTCCGGCCGCCGCCGACGGAGTTCCGGTGGTCGAAATCGCGAGCCGAGCATAGATTCGGAAAGCTGTCGGCGAGAGCTTCGTCCTCGTGATAATTTCCTTCAGTTTCGTGAAACTTTTTCGTTAGGTTTTTCGGCCCTAACCTTCGTTTTGGGCATTTTTTCTGTAGATCTCGCCTCGCCGTGCCTTCTTTTGGGCCAATCTACGACGAGAAGTTGTTCGGAGAACGATTCCAGTGATTTGAAGGCAAGTGGTGATCTTGCTCCTTCTCTTTGCTAAAACCCCTTTATTTTTTTCTCGCCTTTGCTTCCAGTGTTTGGTATTATGCTGAGTTTTATCATCTGCCTCACTTTTGCTCCTTTTTACTCAATATAATTTTGCTCAACTTGTTAACCAAAAATGTTGCCATATGTTCTGATGGGCCTCATCCCTATTCCTTTAAAAATGCATGAAAATGTGAATGATGTTAGAGGTCGTACACGATGTTGGCGGTGCCACCGGTGTGATGCTCTTTTAAAATAATAAATTCTTTTGGAGGTCGTACACGATGTTGGCGGTGCCACCGGGGCGGTGCTCTGAGGGTCGTGACGATGTGTGATGGAATTATCCCCGCACGGCTTCTCTTTTTCTGATGAGCTGATCAGTCTCTATAATTCTGAACAAGAGTAAGATGATTAATAAAATGAATTTTGATGGATATTTGCTGATGGCGAGTTCTGACCTTGCCTGTTTTTCTCACCTTTGTTTGGTGAGTGATTTTCTGCCGATTATTAGATTCTTCTGCTGTTTCTTTTCCTGTTGATTATTTGCTACTAGCTTTGTCTTCACTAATCCTTGCAGCTACTATTTCCCTCCGGTCTCGCGGAGGTTTGCTTACTTTCTTGTTTTCTGCACCACTTGTAACTTGCTTCTGAGGCGTTCTTTCTTTGAATGCCACAGGTTCTGGGCAGTAACAGGTGTTAGTGCGGAGTTGCTTTAGTTGCCGTCTTCTGACTCTCTTGAGGTAGGGTATTCTGTGGACTTGTCGGCCCATGGGTTCGTGTCAGGTGTTGACTCCCGTGGTGCCGTGTGGTTAGACTTTTGTTTCGCTGCTGCTGTTACTTGTTGTTTACTTTTGAACACTTGTTCTAGAATAGTTAGATGTGGGTTGGCTTATAGCCCCTTGCTTAGATATGCTAAGGTAATTGTAGCATTGCATATCATGATTTGAAATGTTAATCTCACTACTTTCTGCGCGTGATAAATCTACTTTTATATATAGTAAATCCACACATTCAATCATGCATGGTGCACCTCACTTGGTCTTTATGTACACTTAGGCCACTAAGTAATCAAATCAAGTATTTTTCAGCTGCGTAAAACTATATTTTAAAAGCGTGGACTAGTTGATCCACCTAGCCGAGGGACGCGGCTTGTTAATTTTCTGCATAAATTATATTTGAATCACCTTGTGTTAATAAAAATAATTGTTTGAACTGCGAAGAAGGATGAGTTGCCTTAACGTCAGTAGGTGTCCCCTACATGACGTGGCATCACAACGCGTAGCTTTCCCTACTCTGATAGCATTTTATATGTTGGGAAAATGCGGGTTGTGATAGAGCGGGATGCGGCCATTCATCCAGGCGGGGACCTTGGTCGTAGAAGGTAGCCCGCCGGCTCTCACAACCGTCAGGCGAGCCTCAGCTTCTTCGGAAAGCGGCATCTCCTGACAGCTGCAGTACGGGGCAAAAAGAAAGAAATGGAAGTGGCGGCGCACGCCATTAAGGTCTCGGGACAATACTTATAGCCCTCAGGGTGGGCCCTACCAAAGATTCCTGACAGATCATCAAGGGGCGGGCGAATACCAGGGGTTGGACATTTCTTCACGAGCCTAAATAGACTCGCGAAGAGAGGGGATTGTGTACAACCCCGATATTTGCCAGGCAAGGAAGCGCGGTGTGGGAAGGCAACAGGAAGAAGGAAGAAATAAGAGAGGGAGGCCTTAGGGCCGAAGACCTCGCGAAAGGGATCTAGGAGAAATCTCTCTCGGAGGGCTCGCTGAGAGGCGAGCGAGAAGGGTCGGCGAGATAAACACCTGCAGGCAATTTAAAGTTTTCTGAGTTCGGCAAAAGGAGTACTGCATTCGACAAACTCTCCCGAGTTCGTCGAGCCCACCTGTGGTCGTCAAGCTCACCCCCGTTCGGTGAAATCATCAGAAGTCGACGAAGTGTTCTATGCTCATTAAAGCCAAAGAGACGTTCTCACAAGAGGAGTCGCGAGATCCAGACCTCGGCATATCTCTTCAAGAGACGGGGCCAAGCGAGGGCGGGCAAGCCAATACCTCACAGGCCGCTGGTAGAAGAGACCCTTTGTTCAGTAAAGAGGTGTTTGGCGAAACGTGTTCAATGCGCGACAAAGTTAGTAGGCGATCTCGCAGGACGGCTCGCGAGTTTAGAGCAGTGCTCGACAAATTCTATGGCAGTGCTCGACAAATTACAGCAGGGAGGTAGCGGTCGACGAATCGCCCGTCTCAGCGGTCAGCGAATAACTTGACGTTCTGTATTTCGTCGAGCTCGTCTGTGATCGGCAAAGTACCCTGTGTTCGACGAAAGGTGTGTTGAGCTCGACGAAGTAAGGAGGCGGTCTCGCAGGAAGGTTCGCGAGACCGGAACTCGGCAGATATCGCCAGAATGGGTTGGCAAGGTCCTCGCAGGGTGATCGCCTAGGAGAGGCATCGCGAGCGGGACTCGCGAGAGGGCTCGCGAGAGCATCGGCAGTAGTGCTCTCGCAGTTTCTTGCCCATAAGTTAACGAGGCAAAATTACCTCTCTTACCCTTGGCGGTCTGCCTCTAGCCTATCCAAACAGCGGAGTTTGGCTGTTAGCAGACCAATTTGGGGTGTGGATAGTAAAATCAAAAGGCGGAATCCTGCTACCTGCAGGCCAGATCAGAAAACCTATAAATAAGACCTAAAGGGCACCTTTCGAGAGGACTCCACTTCAGCTTCTCTCTCCTCAGGCTTTCTTTGGTTAGCATTTCCAGAGCTCTCCAAGGTGCGGGCCTCAGCTTTGGCTTGGGAGGGGAAGCGCTCAACGATCTTCCGGGTTAGTAGAGGGACCTCCTCGCTGTGACTAAGGTCTTATTCATTTTCCTAGTCTTCAGTCTACCTTCTCCGAGGGATCAGTAAGGGCTAGCTGCCCCTCATTTTGGTGAGGGCCCTGAGCTCCACAAGAGGCCGAGAAATCAGTTTCAACAATTGTCGGGAGCCAAGAACTGAGCTTACACAAGGCTGCAAGGAGAGAAGAGATTGCTTATCTTGATTCATCTTAAGAAAGAGCAAGTAGATCCATTCCATCATATGAAGGGCTGATCAAGGAGAATCAAGTTGGAGCTGCACTTCTCCTCCCTGGTTCAAGTCTGCAACAGCAGCAATTTAGAAGAAGAAGGCCAATGCTTGACCTCTTCTTCCTCCTATTTGTAATCCCCTATTATATCATCTGTAGGAACTTGTGTGTTCTGATACTGTAGGGCTTTATTGCCTGAGTGTGTAAGGCTGATTGGCCTGAGTTGTAGACCTGAGAGGTCAGCTTGAGGTAGGATCAGTGTATGATATGAGGTAGGGTTATTGTGCCTGAGGTAGGGTTGTTGTGCCTGAGGTAGGGTTTGTGAAAACCTGAGAGATCCTGTGGGATCTGTAATGTAGGCTCTTGGAGCTAAGTTTGGAGAAGTTGGCCTTGTCTAACTCATTGTTAGAAAGGTGAAGGGGGAAAGAGGACTACTCAAGACACCCTTTCTTGAGGAACCTCTATAAATCTCTTTGTGCTTTCTGTGCTTGATAATTTGCTAACCTAAATTAAGAAAACACTAAGCCTAAAATAAAAGAAACCTATTCACCCCCCCCCCCCCTCTAGGTGTCTAAGACTACATCCTATATAAACTATCAAGTGGTATCAGAGCTAGGTTGTTCAAGAAGGACATAACTGTCTGACCAGATCCTATATAGGAATAGTCTTATCAATCTAATGGCTTCCTCCGGATTGCAGAAGGAAATGGGATCCATGAAGTTGCACATATACAACAAAGAATACTTTGGCATATGGAAGCAAAGGGTTATATTGTTTATGGAGGCATCTGATCCAAGGATCTACATAACTATAAAGCAAGGGCCTTTCACCTTTCAAATTGCCTACACCATAGATCCAACAAGGAGAGTGTCCAAGGCCTTAAATGACTTGACCAAGGCTGACCTTGTACTGTTCACTATGGATAAAAGAGCCCAGAATATAATAGTTAATGCTATTGATGATTCCGCATTTCAAAACTTATTACACTGCACTACTGCCAAGGAAATGTGGGACACATTAGTAGTATATATGGAAGGGACAGCTGAAGTGAGGGATGATAGAAAGTCACTACTCAACCAAGATTATGAAGCCTTCAGGCAGCTCAGCCAGGAGAGCATCTCTATGTGCTATGAGAGGTTCTTCAGAATAGTCAATGAGCTGAGAACCTATGAGAGAGTGTTCACTGATTATGACCTGAATGGTAAGTTCCTTAGATTTATAACAAGGGATTGGGACACAAAATTCTGTGTTATCAGGGAAGTGGCTAGGCTTGGTGAGACCCCCACTCATACACTGTTTGGAAAGCTGCTCTCTAATGAGATGCAGCTATCTGCAAGAATGGAAGAGGACACCTCAAGAAGGGCTCAGGCAAGGGAGAAATATGTAGCTCTCAAAGCTGACAGCTCCAAGAAAAGCAAGGGCAGGATGTTGTCTCCTCCAAGGAGAAGTGCTAAATCTAAAAAATCTGAAATTAGCACCTCAGAAAGCTCTTCCTCTGATGAAGAGTTTGCTGCCTTTTCAAGGAAGTTCAAGAAGATGATGAGGAGGAAGCAATGGAAGAAAAAGCCCTCCTCCTCATCATACTCCAAGAAAGACCACAGGAAATATGAAAGACAGCACCCAAAGGGTGACAGGTATGATTCCAAATCTTGTAAACATGTTTCAAATAACATTATTTGTTATTGTTGCAGTAAACCTGGACCTGTCATAGTTGACTGTCCAGCCAAAAGAAAGGAGAAGGGTGATAAGAAGCATCATCACAAAAAGGATAGGAAGGGTGAAAAATCCTTCCTAGCAAAGAAAGGAAAAAAGCTAGAGTGAATCTGAATCCTCAACTTCAGATTCAGATAATGAAGAAGAGGCCTACATAGGGCTATTTGCAACAGATGAGGATGAAGATTATCCTGCTGCCAAGGTTGGAGTCAAGGCCCCTCTATCACACTCAGACAGTGATATAGAGGAGGATGAAGAGGACAATGTTCAGTTAGGCCTCATGGTCATCACTAATGAGGAGGACAATCAGAATATCTCTGAAAATGAATAGGTATTAATTCATTCCATATCCTCTTTTGATTATGAGACTGGCCCAGAATCTGGAGCACCTTCATCAATTGGTGGAAGTGATTCAGAAGCTGAGGTAGATGTTAATCAACTGATTGACAAGTATGATGCTCTCTTGGAAGCTCTGAAAAGGAGCAAAAAGCTAGCCAAGAGGCAAGCCCAAGAGATTGATTCCCTTAAGATAGAATAACAAGAATGCACTGAATCTTCTACCAAGATAAGTCAGATGTATAAGGAAATTAGCCATCTAAAGGGGATAACTATCACCCATATGAGCACCATATCCCTGAAGAACAAGGTCATCAAGGATCTTGAGGAGAATCATGTGAAAGAAAGAAGCCTAGTGGCTCAATTCTCCAAGCCAAAATTTGTGCTCCCTATTATTGACGCCTTCTCTTCTCAATCCAATAGGAGAGGACTAGGATTCAATAAAATTGAAGTAGGAGAAGGAAGTGGAGAAAAGAGCAGGGGTAAGGCTAAGCTTCAAACCACCTTTCAAAAGGTATTACTCCCTTCCAACAGGTATGACCATGAAAGCTTGTATGGTCACAGGAAGAATGGAAGTACCTATAGGTAGGAAAACACTCCTTCCCATAATGGAAGAAAGGGAATGGGATTGAGTGCTATGCAGGCTCCCCATGAGGAAATTCAAATTGTCCAACCTGGACCTTTTGTATTTGGTACATCAGCTCCTTCATTCAAGAATAAGAAAGCAAGCCCTTCTAAGGTTGATTCAGCCAAGAACATGACTGCTGTCAAATCAATGGACATGTCTAATTGCTCATTGTCTAATACCATCAAAACTTGCATTGCCTAAAAGCCAAAGCAAGCTGATGCCATTAATACAAAGACTACTAAGACTGTCTACAGATTAACTTTCAGCCAAATCCTTGCTGAAAGAAATAAGACAAAAGCTGCTGACTATCCTCCTGAACATATGCACAGTGTTGCACACCCCTCAAGAAATGTTCAGAAGAGGAGATACAATATTCATGAATGTTGGTGCTGTGGTAAACTGGGACACTTTGCCATAGACTGTTGGCACAATCCTAATGTGCCATGTGCAAAGATGAGCCTTCCTACAAAGGGTGCAGCTAGTGTGAGGTCATTTCATCATGCTAACAAGGACCTAGGACCCAAAGCTATTTGGGCTCCTAAGGGTAATTAAACTCCTTCTTGCAGGATAGTTCAAGTACCAGCCTCAACGAAATTTGGTACTTGGATAGTGGGTGCTCAAGGCACATGACAGGAACAAGAAATCTTCTACGGGACTACAAGGTTGTGAAGAATGGACCCAGAGTTATATATGGGGGATCTGAAAGAGGAATCACCAAGGGATATGGTATGATCTCCAATGGCATAGTCTCAATCACAAGGGTAGCATATGTTGAAGGGTTGCAACACAACCTAGTAAGCATAAGTCAACTATGTGATCTAGGCTATGTCATTAAATTCCATAATGACAAGTGCTTGATCAAAAAGTCTAATGACTTAGATACCATTCTCTCAGGCACTAGGAGTGGGAATGTTTATTGCTTAGACTTTATATGTAGTAATTCTCTTACATCTGTTTGTTTAGTAACTAATGAGAATGAGTCCCTTTGTGTTCAATGGCATGAGAGACTTGCTCACATTAACTACAAGACAATGTATAGACTATTATCTAAAAACATTATTAGGAATAGTCCTAATTTAAAATGTATTAAAAGTGGTCCCTGTCATGATTGCCAAATGGGTAAGCAAACAAGGGCCACCTTTAAAAGTATTTGCTCCAAAGACACTCAAAGATGTTTTTATCTCTTGCATATGGACTTGTTTGGTCCTTTGCCAATTTAGAGCCTAGGTGGGAAGTTGTATACTTTGGTGATTGTTAATGATCACTCAAAATATACATGTGTATTCTTCCTTAAGAAGAAGTCTGATACTTTAAATGTCTTTATAACTCATGTCAAAGCAATTCAGAATGACTTGCAATGTTCTGTGGTCAAGACTAGAACTGACCATGGCACAGAATTTCAATCTGAAGCTATGACAAGGGTTTGTCAAGAATATGGTATCATCCAAGAGTTCTCCTCCCCAAGGACTCCACAACAAAATGGTGTGGCTGAGAGGAGGAATAGGACCTTGATAGAAGCTGGGAGAACACTGCTTAGTGACTCCTCACTCCCAGAATACTTCTGGGCTGAGGCAGTCAATACTGCATGTCATGTTCTCAATAGAGCTTCCATCAATAAGGTTCTTGGAATAACTCCCTATGAGATTCCGAAAGGCAAACAACCTACAATTTCATACTTTAGAATCTTTGGCTCCAAATCCTACATTTTAAACAATGGAAAATCTCAATTGACAAAGTTTGCAGAAAAATGCAATGTGGGTGTTCTTGTTGGTTATAGCTCACATAGTAGAGGTTATAGAGTGTATAACAAGAAAATACATGTTGTAGAGTACTCTATGCATGTAGTATTTGATGAGACCAGCCTAATATATAAGGGTTGGTCTATTCTTCTGTCTTGGCAGGAAATGAAAAGTATTTGGAAAGGATGTCTATACAAGACACACCCAGCAACAGCAAAGCTTTTTCTGATGCTGCCATCCATGAAGAGGAAGAAGTCCATGCTGATGAAGACACTGCTGAACCAGCAGAAATAGCATAGCAAGCTAAGAATAGGTTGCCTACAGCTGTAAAACATCTAAGGGATCATCCAAGAGAACAAATAATTGGAGATCAGAATCAAGGGGAATTAACCAGAAGCAGGGTTCATAATGTGGTCTTATTCTTGAGATTCCTATCACAAATGGAGCCCAAGAATTTTGAAGAAGCCAACCAAGACACTTTTTGGATTCAAGCTATGCAAGAAGAACTTCTATAATTCAAGAGATGCAAGGTATGGAAATTGGTGCCCAAACCTCAAGGACACAATATCATAGGTACTAAATGGATTTATAGGAACAAGTTAGATGAAAATGGCACAATAATAAAGAACAAGGCAAGGATGGTAGCCAAGGGGTATATACAGGAAGAAGGGATAGACTTTGATCAAATCTTTGCCCCTGTTGCATGGTTGGAAGCAATTAGGCTATTCCTTGCCAATGCTGCCCATAAGGGGTTCAAAGTGTTTCAAATGGATGTCAAATCAGCCTTCCTTAATGGTGACTTGCAGGAAGAGGTATATGTTGAGAAACCATCAGGTTTTGTACATCCTACCCTCTCTAGTCATGCTTACGTACATAGGAAAGCTCTATATGGTCTTAAGCAAGCCCCCAGGGCTTGGCATGAGACTTTGTCAAGCTTTCTCAACAAGAACAAGTTCTTGAGGGGAAAGATAGATAGCACATTGTTTCTTAGGGAAACAAGGGGCAACTGTCTCCTAGCACAAATATATGTTGATGACATAATATTTGGGTCTACTGATGACAACCTCTGCAAAAGGTTTGCCAACCTAATGCAGGGGGAGTTTGAGATGAGCAGTATGGGAGAGCTCAAGTACTTTTTAGGCCTCCAAGTAAAACAGTCTAATGAAGGTATATTCATCTCTCAGACCAAGTACACTAGGGAGCTTATCAAGAAGTTTGGGATGGAATCATCTTCCACCATGAAAACTCCCATGGGGTCCAACATTTCCCTAGACAAGGATGAGAAGGGCAAGGTCTTTGATGAATCCATGTATAGGTGCATCATTGGATCCCTGTTATATTTAACTGCTAGTAGACCAGATATTATGTATGCTACATGTGTGTGTGCTAGGTACCAGGTATGTCCTAAGGAATCTCACTACTCAGCTACAAAGAGGATTTTGAGATACCTTAAAGGCTGCCTACATCTTGGCCTTTGGTACCCTAAGAACAATGATTTTGAACTAACAAGATTTTCAGATGCAGATTTTGCAGGCTGCAAAGAAGACAGGAAAAGCACAAGTGGCACTTATCAATTCCTAGGAAGAAGGTTGATATCATGGAGTAGCAAAAAGCAGACAAGTGTGGTTATATCCATTGCTGAGTCTGAATACATTGCTGCAGGGAGCTGTTGTGCACAACTATTGTGGATTCTACACCAGCTAGAGGACTACAACCTCAAGGTAAGTAACTCTCCTCTTTATTGTGACTCATCCAATGCTATCTATATTGCTAAGAATCCTGTCTCTCACAGCAGGAATAAGCATATAGAGATAAGATATCATTTTATAAGAGAACATGTAGAATCTCAAGATATCTGCCTTGAATTTTTCCCAACTAACAATCAAGTGGCTGATATCTTCACTAAGCCATTGGATGAGACCAAGTTTAATGCTTTCAAAATTAAACTAGGAATGTTAAATGTAGAATAGTGTAAAACACTTCATACTTTCAATCATGTATGATATACTGCTTGACTTGATATAACTTAAAGTGTTGACACATCAACCCTATGAGTGACATGATTTGGCCTTCATGTAATTCTATCTCTAATGATTTTAAGGTAGTAAGATCAGGTTAACCAAAATAATCTGTTTCAGCTGAGCTGCTGAGACAGCTGGGAAAGTCTCAGCTGAACTGTTGAGACGACTAAATCTGTCCCAGCGGCTGATAGTGTTCTGTCCCAGCGGATAGGTCACCGTCCTAGCGGTTCTGCTGAGACGGGTTGGAGTCATTATAAATTGTCTAAGTGCAACCCCAGTTGACCCACTTACACTAACAGTTATAAGAGCAACTAAATCTAGTTACTAGGTTTAATTTTACCTAAGTCTCAAGCCATATAAAAAGCAAATCTGCTTAGTGAAAGGCACACGACCCTTCTCTTCAAGCCGTCGAGACGAATCACCTTCTCTTCCGTCCCAACACATTCGTCTACAATAGCAATGGCTCCCAAAAGTTCTATAGACCTTCTTGAAGGCTATGAGATTGTCAGAAATGGCTTTGCCCATGCATCTGAAGACATCAAGGGAGTGATTCAACTCCTTGAAGACCAAGGATTAGAATTTCTTCTCTCTGAACCAAGCCCCATTCTCAGAACTGAATTTCTGGAATGGTTTAGTAATGCCAAGATATACTCCTCCAAGTCTTCCATCAAATCCAAGATAGGAGAAGAGAGGATAAAAATCACCCTAGCCAAGATAGAGAAAGCCATTCATCTTTCTTCCTGCAGCTCAAGTGAGGAAGAAGAAATCTCTGAGAAGGACAAGAAGAAAGGATTGAAATGGACTGAATATAATAATGCAAATACTGGATCATTAAAGAGGAAATTCTTCAATCAGAGGGGGAAGTTAATATCAGACATTGTGGGAAAAGCTATCCTATGCAAACCTAGTTCACATGATACTATATCCCAATACATGTTTGACCTCATGACTAGGATAATTCTGAAAAAACGAACCTCCTGGGGAGTAGTGATCTTTCAAAGGTTGAAGGAATGTTTGCAAGCTCCAAATTTGGGAAGAATCTTGTCCCTATATCTCATCCAATCTTACCCAGACAAGTTCAACAACTCCAAAGGATCAAGCCTTCACTATCTCAAAAGAATGGATATCAAGACATTGGACAGATTCACTAGGGTCCTTCTAATGAGTCAGCCCACTGAGGCTAAAGGAAAAGAGAAAATAACTACCAAATCCTCTAAGAAAACTAGGCTGGTACTATCAAGTTCTGAGTCTGACACCTCAGATAAATATAATGATGGTGGTAATAACTCCCCAATCCCTCTTGCCAAGAATGCTACAAAGGATGACATTCTCCATCCATAGCAGCTGGACAAAGTCATAACTTCTAGTAACTAATTCAACTCCTCACAACTCATTTAAATAATTAAGCATAACTAATCATAATAGTTAGTCAAATCTGACATTTAAATAATGTGGACCCCAAATCCTCAAGAACTGGTGTGTGCTCCATCTGAGGGGGAGTATCAATAAGAACCATCCCCCATTGATATTACAAAAAATCAATGATGCTGATGTGAACACAAGACCATCACCTCAGAATTTACAAGGTCAGATTGACACAATTATCTTCAATCTTGAAGAAAGAATAAGAAACATTCATGATAATGAACCAGCCATGTGGTCATTACCTTCACAAGGAACATCCAGTGCACCATCTGAGGGGGAGAAGCACCAAGGAACATATGCTGAAGAAGATGAAGTTCTTGAATTTCTGGACTCATCCATTCAAGTTAATCTATCTGAGGGGGAGGTGCAGAAAGAGCCACCTGCAGAGAAAGATGAAGTTATAGGTAAATCTAACACTCTTATCATACAAACCTCTAGGTAATTCAACTCTAACCTCAACTATTTGTCTCAGCCTTCCTGGACTCATCTGACAAGGATGCTCTCTCTGAGGGGGAGGAGCAAGGAAATCATGATAATGATAATATGGATGATGATCAGTCCCCCTGATCACATTGATGCAATGGAATCAGGTGCTGAGTTGGTGGATGCCCCAGCTGAAGTCCTGCATGAACCACCAACCCATCTAGTGCTCAATATTATCAATCCTCCAAGCTCACCAAGACCCCCAGCCTAAGTGATAAATATTCAGCAAGCCTCCACCTCCAACTCATCTAATGAGAATCTTCTCAATGCTATCTCCCTACTGCTACAGTCTCACCTAACTTCCATGAAGACACAACTAGATCAATCAATTACATCTGTCAGGGGATACATTGATCAGTCCATCTTGAATGTGAAAGCTAAGGTCATGACTGAGGTTAAGGAAATAAAGGAAAACACTGACATGCTCACCAAACAGATGACCAAGTGGTTTGAACTTGCTGAGAGGACAGTAATCATTCAAAATACAATTCTATGGTCAATGGACAAACACCTCCAGCTGTCTGAACAGGACATGGGATATGTCAAGAATTATGTAAGTAAGACATATGAGGTGATAGAGAAGTCAACCAATCATCTTCAAGAGTATGTCTATTCAACTGCTATGCAGATAAATGATGAAGCTGACAGGTACAAGGAAGAGCTGAGAGCAGAAATTGCAACTGTCTTTCAATCCATTGCTGCAAGAGCCACCTCTTCCCATCTGAATGAAGAAGTAGGCAAGTTAAAAGATGTGCTTTAAGCTGACTTTAAGAATGTATTACAAACTCTCTCTGGCACAATAACAACAGCTAAGTAAGACCTCCATCAACAAATCTACGAAGAAGCCAGAAAGGGGGAGGATACAAATGCAGTCATCAATTCTGATCTAACACTGAAAGTCCTACAAGTTACAAGGATAGCTCTGAATCTTCCTATCCTAGATTTTAATAGGGCAGAAGACTGGGATTTCCCTCATCAAGAGGCAATATCACAAAATGAGAGATTGAAAAAGAGGAGAAAGAGAGAATGTGTTGCTCACTGAGGAATTCATGGCCAAACAAAAGGATGAAAACACTAGACACCCTGATTTTGAATATTGGAGTGATGACTCCAAATAGATAATTCTAAATGCCTGGCTAAGCCATGGCCAAATAAGCAAAGACATTGATAAGCTATATCCATCTGAGGAATGGGTAAAGCATTTTGAGAGGAACACAAAAAGAGATAAAGTATTCAAAGCAAACCTTGTAAGAAAAGATAACCCAAGAAGGATGCCTTCTAAATGAATCCCAAAGCCATTCATGTATTTTAAAAGGCAAGAGAACAAGAGGAAGATAGCTGAGATTGAAGCAGCAAATGCTGAAAAGGACACAGCCACAAATCTGCCTGAAGACATGGTTGTACCTCCTGAAGATAAGGAGCCTCCAGTCCAAGAAGAAATGGTTGCTAAAAACATGGATGCTTCAGTAAAAGGGAAAGAAGCATCTGTTGATTCTCCTGAATGTTCTTCTTATAAGAAAAGGAAGCTTTAAATGAATGTAGAAACAATTTACGTATTTAATTAATATTGAACTATAATGACTTATGACTGTGTGGATGCAAACTTAATTATACTTTGTCTAAAATAGTTTATGGATATATGAATGCAAACTGAGCTTTGAATTACTTTTCTATCTGGATTGTAATTGATGGATTGTTAATGTAATCAGCTTGTATCATAGCTAAATCTGAGTTATAACTAAACCTTACCCTGGATTTATTAGATAATTTAATCTATGTTGCATTGTTATATTTATCAAATCTTACTGATGGATTGATTAAACTCTGTGGTACAATCCTTTCATAACAACCATCTGTTTTAAAATGACTGATGCACTAAGCATGATATGTTGAACTCATTATTGCAATGACACATATCAATAATTTATGAGTAATGTACTCTAGCATTTGAGGATGTTCTGCCTTCTTCAAATAGGGGAGATTGTTGGGAAATTGACCCTCAATGTTCCCTTGATTTGGAGAGGCGTCACACTCAATGCTAAGTACAAGTTGTATTTGATAAAGCCTTTTTCTATCTCATGACAATGCAGGACTAGGACATACGAAGGTGTGATGTATGATTAGTTGGTTTACTGTCAAAACCGCTGAGGCGAGCTCTCAGTCTCAACTGAACCACTAAGACAAGAATAGAAGCCACTGAGAAGGTGTCTGGGCAAGCTGAGCTGCAGATAGAAGAAAACTGCTAAGACAACTATCTGACTCAGCGGATCCGCTAGGATGGGACAGATACAACCGCTGAGATGGATGGCCATCTCAGCCCAACTGCTGAGACAGATTTAAAAGTGATCTGGCGGGTTTTGTTTTTGGCGCAAGATGCAGAAAGGCATCGTGGGGTCCACCAAGCACTCCCATATCTGTCAGAAGGATGGCTAAGAGCCGTTGAAGATCAGTGGAGTTTAAAAGGAATAAGTTAGGGTTGAGAAAAGGACCTTTTGCTATTGATCTTACTCCCTAGCACACAAGCAAGTAGAACAATACTATTTCATTGTCGGTAGCCAAGAAATGAGCTTACACAAGGCTGGAAGGAGAGAAGAGATTGCTTATCTTAATTCATCTCAAGAAAGAGCAAGTAGATCCAGTCCATCATCTGAAGGGCTGATCAAGAAGAATCAAGTTGGAGCTGCACTTCTCCTCCCTGGTTCAAGTCTGCAACAGCAGCAGTTAAGAAGAAGAAGACCAAGGCTTGACCTCTTCTTCCTTCTATTTGTAATCACCTATTATATAATCTGTAGGAACTTGTGTTTTCAGAGACTATAGGGCTTTATTGCCTAAGTGTGTAAGGCTGATTGGCCTGAGTTGTAGAGCTAAGAGGTCAGCTTGAGGTAGGATCAGTGTGTGATCTGAGGTAGGGCTATTGTGCCGGAGGTAGGGTTGTTGTGCCTGAGGTAGGGTTTGGAAAAACCTGAGAGATCCTGTGGGATCTGTGTTGTAGGCTCTTGGAGCTGAGTTTGGAGAAGTTGGCCTTGTCTAACTCATTGTTAGAAAGGTGAAGGGGGAAAGAGGACTACTCAAGACACGTTGTCTTGAGGAACTTCTATAAATCTCTTTGTGCTTTCTGTGCTTGATAATTTGCTAACCTAAATTCAGAAAACACTAAGCCTAAAATAAAAGAAACCTATTCACCCCCCCCCCCCTCTAGGGGTCTAAGTCTACATCCTATATAAACTATCAGGCTTTCAAGCTTTCTATCTTTCTACTAACTGAACCAGCAAGAAGATATATGGAGAGAAGATAGCTCTTCTATTTAGAAGAGCAAGAAGATCTTTACTCCTATACTGAAGAGAAGGATCAGAAAGAAGCAAGGACTGAATTTTACATAGAGCCAAGCTTCAAAGAAGCTTCAGCTGTGCAGGAATAATATAAGACATTATACCACTACTGTCAACTGTTGTAAGCTTAACATTACTCACTGTAGGAACTGTGAAGTTCTGAGTTTGTAAGGCATATTGCCTGAGTTGTAGGGTTGGTAAACCTGAGATGTAGGTCTGTTTAGCCTGAGTTTGGTAAGGCTATTGAGCCTGAGCTGTATGGCATTTTGCCTGAGAAGTAGGGCTTCTCGATAAGCTAGAGGTAGGAGTTCAAGGTGATCTCTGAGATATTGGAGTGGGAGCACTCTGAGTGGTAGGGATGGTTAGACTAAGGTAAAGCTTGGAGCAAGCCTGAGAGATCCTGAGGGATCTGTGTTGTAAGCTATAGGAGCTGAGATTGGAGGAGTTTGCCTTGTCTAAGACACTGTTAGAAAAGTGTAGAGGGAAAGTGGACTACCTATAGACACACTGACTTGGGGAACCACTATAAATAATTGTGTGCTTTCAGTGTTTACTTGGGTTTAATCTTTAACTGCTAGCAAAAATTAAGCAAAATTCAAAGAGACCTATTCACCCCCCCTAGGTGAATTAGACTATTAACCTATAAATTATCACCCGCATGCTAAAAATACGATGGCAAACAAGATCAAATACCAGTAGGATTTGTTATTCTCAAATCAACGGGATGTGGAAAACTATGTTCCAACACTCTACCCCTTTTGATAATAACAAATCCAATAGAGATAAATCAGATTAATATATAAGAGATGTATTCTTTGAAAGATATATGACACTAAGCAACATAGAGATAAGAATTCTAATTATAGTTCGTTAAATTGTGCTCCCCCTACTTAAGTGCTCCCCCTTAGTGTATGCTCCCATAAACTAGATTCATGCTCCTACTTAAACTAGTGAATCTTACTCCGTTAATTATTATGATTTATCATTTTATTCTCCCTCTTTTGTTATTAGGAAAAGTGGGTGGAGAGAAAACAAAACTAGAATAAAGAAGACAAAAGTTGGGACAAACTAAGATAGGATAAGAGTTTTGTTTTAAGCATAAAGTAGGTCATGATCAAGCTAAGAGAGAGTAGCACAACAAAAAAATGTAATATGTGATAAGTAGTATTTTGACCTACTTGTAGTATAGTATTTATTTTAATATTAATATAAATTTGTAAATAATATGTCTATTTTACTTAAATAATCAATTATTTTATAACTATTTACTAATATCAGGTTATTTTTTTGTTTTGCAGGATTTCTAGAGCTTTTGACCAAAATTGCAAGTACATATCTGTGACCAAGAGCGTGTCAACATAAATACTTATTCCAGCTCAATGTCGTGTTACAAAGCTAAAATCATGAAGAAATGTAAGTCACGCCGTCGGTCACGCCCGTGACCTAGGCCGTCTAAGGTAACATGCCCATGACTAGTCAAAATCCAGCTTATCCAGACAAATCACTCAGTACATGCCCATGTTGGTCAAATTCACGCCCGTGACTTTCAGTTGCCGCGCCCATGTAAACTCCAGATGATCCAGCTGCTCCTCTAGTAGTCACGCCCGTGTAACTTCTCTGCCACCAGATCACGCCTCCGCCCCGGTAGAATATCCCGCCAGATGCAGTTTAATTATTACATGCCCTTGGTCACAGGCGTGACCAAGGGCATGACATGCACGTAATGCCTGCAGTAACTCCAAAAGGCGCCCTCTCTGCACCTGCTTCGATCACGCACTTACATGTCATGGGTCGCGGGCGTGAACGAGGGCATATAACCTCAACTTTTGCCTATTTAAGGGAAGCTCCTGCAGCTCCCAAAGACATCCAATTTTCCACCTCTCTTGGGCCGAAACTCCTTCCCTCTGCCCCCTCTTGAGGCAGAAATGCTTTTCTTTCTTCTTGTATTTTCTTATTTCTTTTTATCTTAGATTTTGATTCCATGTAATTTTAATTTTATGACATGTAGTCTTAGATTTCATTTCAAGAAAGGCTTTCAAATTCTTGTTCTCTCTTTTTATGTAATTCAATTTTCTTTCAATGAAATTAATTTTCTATTCCTTTCATCTTTTCATTTTAATTAAGTTAATAGTTAGATCTTGAAAATTGCCAGCTTTGGATGAAATTATCTTTCTCAAAATTATCTTTCTCTTCCTCCTTCGATTTATTCTTGAATAATAACGTATCGAGTTCATATATCAGTTGTGAATTTCGGTTGTTGTTTTTGCACTCTAGTTAGACGAACAGATCGAATTGATCACTCAGGAATAAAAAGAGTTGCACGCAACCCTCGAGATAGGATGACATAAATCTTCTGAATAAGAGTCAAATCATATAATGGGATTCACTTCGTTAAAGCGAGTTTTAGGGGTTTCGATTATAGAACGAGAGTTCGGTCGATCAACCTAATCTCAGGTGGGCGTAACCTCGACCAAGGATCATTCATAATTTAGGAATCTCCGCGGTCAAGAATCAGATTTGAATTTGTCTTTGTAATTTTCATTCGAAGTACGCTTTGATCAAGTTTAGTTTTCTTTCCTTTATTTCATATTTTAATTTTAATTATAAATTTCCCTAAAAATTATATTCGACAAGATAATAGTTTTGTTTTCCCGAAGTAAAAGTACTCGCCAGACCCATGGATTTATACGACCTTGATATTTTCATATCATATACTATGAACGATAGGTACGCTTGCTTTGCCCGTTTATAATATAATTAACCCCTAAATTTCTACGTATCAAGTTTTTGGCGATGTTGCCGGGGAGTTTTTGTACATATTTCGAAAAAGGGAAATGCTATTAATTTTTTCTTTCTTATTCTTTATTTTTTCCCTTTTTAAAAATAAAAAAATATTTAAAAATGAAAAAAAAACATTTATGTTATAATTAAATCCTTGGAATGGGAGCTTTGGGCTTGTCATCACATCGTAGCTCCTAGTACCTTGCGACCACTTCACCGGGTAGACCTTGGGAAGTCCAATACTGATTAAAACATACCAAAAAAATATTCTCTTTTTATTTTATTTTACACAAAAAATATAAGACTTATAAAACAACCAATTTTTTTTTTGTGTTTTGTAATTTAATTTTTATGCAGGTATTTGTGGTGGTCATTCCATCTCCAAATCAGGGACGTGCTATTCTTCCTCTATTTGTTCATTTTTTTCATGTTTTTCTTCTTTTTTTTACTTTGTGCTTAGTTTTCATCATTGGGACAATGTTGAATTTTAAGTATGGGGTGTATTTCCTAATCTTTAAAAAAATTGAAAGAAAATTCCAAAAAATATAAAAAATTCAAATCTTAGAAAATTCAAAATAAATAAATAATAAAGTAAGCCCTTACTTCGTTTTTTGATATTTCCAAAATCAAACATTTGAGAGTTTAATTATAAGCATTTTTACTATTTTTAATTTCCTAATCTTTTATTTTATCGTTTTTAGTAAAATTTAATTTTTAGGTGATTTAGTTTTAAGAAATATTTTGTGATCTTAATTTGATTAGAGTAATTTATTTAGCACTTTTTCTCTTTTTGTTTTAATTAGTCTCAATTTTGTAGTATTTGTGCCTAACACCATTAGATTTTAATTAATTCTACCTCATGCTTTTAGATTCTTAGGAAATTTCAATTTACTATAGTTTCTCTCAAAATGTTTTAATTAAATCTAGAATTTAATTTAGCCTTTTACCCTTTTGCCTTACCCAAAATAGAAAAAAAAGAATTATTAAAAGATCATATGTCATGGAAATAAGAGGATAAAATTCATTATTTCCAAAACATATGCCCCCTCTGTATGAAAAATATTTAGAAAAGTGAAAGATTATGGGTTATCTATAAACTACACATAGAGGGGGGTGATTAGGTGTTTTCAGATTTCTTTGCTATATAAGAATTTATCTATCACAGCACAGAAGCATCAAATAAAACGCACAATGATTTATAGAGATTCCCTACAAGACAATGTGTCTAGAGGTAGTCCATTATCCCTCCCACCTCTCTAGTAGTGTGTTAGACTAGGCAACTTCTCCAACTTAGATCTTTTCACTATAATCAGATCTTACAACTCATGTTCACACAGAACCCTACAAAGCTCAGACTTTACAAGTCTTATAATCTTAGATCTTCAAGAAGATCCTACCAAAACTCAGGTTCACAAGAACCCTACCAACTCAGATCTATCACCAGATCCTACCAAAACTCAGGTTCAAAAGAACCCTACCAGCTCAGATCTATTACCAGATCCTACCAGTTCAGGTTCACAAGGAACCCTACAAAATAATGCAGAGATGTTGTAGAAGAGAAGACTTCAGAATTGAAAGCTTGAATCACAACTCTTCATCTTCTTCTTATAACAATAAGCCCAAAGATCTTGTGGATCAATGAGCCTTTCTTTAGAATCTTCTGTAGATATTCACAACACAGCAACAATGAAGTTTTCTTCTTTTTGTTGATACTTTTCTATCTCTTTAGGAAAAATGTGTGAGAATAAAACTTGAGAGAATACTGATCAAAATTTCTTCCTATAAATAAAATTATCTTCTTTTATATGCTATGTAATTTTGCATAAAACCCCCTTCATGATTATTCCGTAATCAATTTCCCATTTGAAAATGTATTGCAGAATTGGCAATTCTGTATCATAATTACTAGCCTTTCTTGGAACTTGCAGAATATATAACTAATGAATTTCATTCTAAAGTACTGTGAAATGACTATATTCTTTAGAGAATATATCATTTATTGCTCCTTGATTTGTGCACAAGATAGGCGGCCTGCACATTCCCGGAATATTCATTTCCAAGTGTCTGTGCATTAAATGCTTCTCTGAAACTTGCCAAGATGATGTTTCTCCTTCAAGATGATATCGTCTTGATCAGTGTACACGACAGATATACTTTATGGCAATATCATCAGCATTCTTCCTTCTTCACGACTCTAATTGATATCTTAACGGTCTTACATCTTCTAGATGACATCTTTGAGATGTTACTTTGAATAAGACTTAGACTTGTTCTTCACGCCGACTGTCTTTGTTCAAGACGACATCATCTTGATCTTCTTGACAACATCATCGAGATGTTGACTTAGACTTATTCTTCAGGCTGGCTGTCTTACTTTATGACAACATCATCTTGATCTTCTAGACGACATAAGGTCATCAAACTGATGTTTGTTCTTCATGACTCTTCCTTCATGACTTAATGAGTCAAGTCACTTAGCTTTCCAGGTTATACCTCTTCTTCAAAATGATATCATCGAAAACATCTTGGTTTTATCTACGATAAGCATTTTTTAAGACGACATCGTCGAGATCTGAACTTAGCATTATCCACGATAAGCTTTCTTCAACCTTTAAGATGATGTGTCTTCATCAAGATGATATCGTCAAAACTATTTCGATGATATGATACACTTCTCCACGATTCTTCTATTGAGTTTTGAGATGATATTTTACTTAGTTAGTTTTCATAACTTTTATCGTTTATATACTAGAGATATAGCTTTGATGTATCTGTCATAACATAAACTTAAACAAAGCATCAAAAACAACATAGCTTATCTATACTTGTGTTGCTTCTTCAAATCTAGAGACATTGAAGGCATAATACTCAACAATCTCCCCCTATTTGAAGATGCTAGAACTTATAAGTATAGAAAGGCCTTACTAACAAATATAATTGTTCGAGCCAAAAATGCTCCAGGTCCACACTCGCTCAAGCTGCAAAGAGGTGGAGGAAGGAAACTATTAGATGGTTGGTTACTTTGAGCTATGATGGAAGACAAGAGGAAGGAGAAAAAGAGATGTCGAGGGTCTATAGCGGAATCTGCTGAAAAAGGGGTAACGAGGTCTCAAAAATGAGATAACTCCAACTGCTGAAATGAGGTATTGACGGTCTCAAAAATGAGACCGCCCCAGCTGCTGGGAAAAGATACGATTGTCTAAAAAATGTGACCGCTCAAATCAAAGGCAAGGGCTGGAAACTCTCCAAAGATCCCAAAACCAAAGCCCCTACCCCTCTATTTATAGGCGCGGGGGCCTTCCCAAACGGGCAGGTCAGGAAGGAACGGGCTGCCCGGGGCCGAGACCTCCCGAGGCGAGGTCGCCCAGGACGGGCGACCTCACTGGCAAGGTCGCCCAAAGGGCGACCTCCCAGGAGGCGAGGTCGCCCCAGGAGGAGCGACCTCACTATCGAGATCGCCCAAAGGGCGACCTCCTAGGAGGCGAGGTCGCACCAGGAGGAGCGACCTCACTGGCTAGATCGCCCAAAGGGCGACCTCCCAGGAGGCAAGGTCGCCCCAGGAGGAGCGACCTCACTGGCAAGATCGCCCAAAGGGCGACCTCCCAGGAGGCGAGGTCGCCCCAGGAGGAGCGACCTCACTGACGAGATCGCCCAAAGGGCGACCTCCCAAGAGGCGAGGTCGTCCCAGGAGGAGCGACCTCACTGGCGAGATGACCCAAAGGGAGACCACCCAGGAGGCGAGGTCGACCCAGGAGGAGCAACCTCTCTGGCGAGATCGCCTAAAGGGAAAACTCCCAGGAGGCGAGGTCGCACCAGGAGGAGCGACCTCACTGGCGAGATCGCCCAATGGGAGACCTCCCAGGAGGCGAGGTCGCCCCAACAGGAGCGACCTCACTGGCGAGATCGACCAAAGGGTGACCTCCCAGGAGGCGAGGTCGCTCCAGGAGTAGCGACCTCACTGGCGAGATCGCCCAAAGGGCGACCTCCCAGGAGGCTACGTCGTCCCAAGAGGAGCGACCTCACTGGCGAGATCGCCCAAAGGGCGACCTCCCAGGAGGCGAGGTCGCCCAAAAAAGGGGGGCGAACTCCTCGCGGGAGACTGCTCGGGCGATGGAAGACCGCCAGGGCTCGGAGCTGGAAAAAAATACCTGGAAATGCCGGGAGAGATCGCTCGAGTACTGCAAGAGCGTGTCAATTGCCTCGGTCACCTGAAAAAAGCTAACTCAAGGTGATCGCCGATTTCTAGGTAAAGAATAATGATTGACAATAAATTAGGCATTTGATCACTGCATACATTAATTAATAACGGTCCAATACATTAAAAGTATATATTAGAAACAAAAATGTAAAGCATAGAATTGTTTAAGTGATTTCTATAATCCTTCTTCTTTTCAATCCTTTGAACATCTTTGCCTTTTGCAGATGATCCTGCCTTCTTTGATTGCACAGCTTCAGCCTGTTTCTACTTTTATCTTTCAAAGTAGTTATAGGGCATGGGGTGATATCTAAGTGGTGCTTGTGCAGGCACTGAGGTATCTCCCATTTTGATCTTGTTCCAGTAATCCCTTCTTTCAGCTTCACATATTTCATATTTTTGCCATTCCTCTGAGCTGTAGAAGGCCCCCCTATCATGCTTTCCCTGCTGATATATATTCCAAGTGTTTAGGATGATATCCCTGGAGCAGGGGCTCCATTCTTCAAAATTAGGGTTTTTCTTAACTTCTTCCATTCTCCTCCTCTTAGCTTCATGCTCTTCGGTGTCAACAAAGTGCCTTTTCTTTTCCTGATTTGCATACTGCCACTTGCAGGCACATCAACAAAATACTCTTGATAGCTATCAGGCTCTTGATACTATTCTGTAGGGGCTTCATGAATTGCACTGTGAGGAGGTTCTTCAGGGAGATTGCCTTCAGGAATTGGATGTTGATAGGAAATCCCATAGTTAATAGGTTCAAGCTCCATAGAGAACCTTACTTCATTTGCTAGCCACATGACATGGTGGTTGGACATTATCTCCCCCTTTCTAGCTTCTGAAACTATTTCTTTAGAGAGGAATGCTTGAAAATCCTAAAGTTGTCTGGCCAGAAGGTTGTTCAGATTTCCATTTGCATCCATAAGAGCTCCCTGAGATGTCCTGACAACATGACGGAATGGATTTGAAAGATGATCCTGGGTTAATTGAAACTGGTGCAGTAATGTAGATGATGGAACTATGGGAGTTATGCTTGGTAGAGGATGTGGTTAATCTTCTATTCTTGGAGGTGAAAGCAGCATTGTCGATTGACCTGTATGCTCCCCTCCATTGGTGTAGGGGTTTCTAAGTGGTGCTCATGTTCTTCTGTTTCTGAGAATGTATCTATTTCATTATTGAGAAAGTCATTTAAGGACCTGTTAGATTGACCATGTTCATCAACAGATGCATGACCACTTGGTTCTCTTGCAGGTAACTGCTCATGAGATTGATCCATCTCTTACTAAGGGGTTTCTTCTCTCAGAGGCTCCCCCTCAGCAGGAGTCAGGGGTTCTTGAGGGACTTGAGGTACTGTGGCTGGGGTCTTTGAGACTTGAGCAGAAGGTTCACTTGCATCTTTCATTGTGAACCTCTTCTCCCACCTTCTCACTGTTTTTACATCTATCTTTTTAATATAGTGTAGAGGAATTGATTCTGAAGCTTTTAGGAGATGAGGATAGTATTCTTGAGATACAAGGATAGAATTCTTCCAAATTTTGGAGAATTTATGTGATCTGTAATCATGTCAAACATCTACTTTCCCCAGTCAGTCCTTTTGTTTAATATTACCCTGACCATCTCAAACTTTCCTTTAGAGACTCGATCATGCAAGCCTATTTTACATAACAGCACCTTTCCAATGATATCTGTCAGTAGTTTGCCATGGCTATTCATTTGCATTCTCTACAAGCTGCCATAGGGTTTGGTTTCAAAACCGCACCATTTATATCCTTCATAGACATCTGCATCCTTGATGTCTTCTTCTGTGTCATCCTTGTCAAAAGCAGTATGTTTGAGGGTATTGTATAAACTTTTAGTAGTTACTTGAATTTGTTGCCCAGTCACAACGATGCTAATTTCCTTTTCAGATTTGTGAAATTTGGCATTTTCATAAAATGCCAAGACGGCTGAATTGTAGAGAGGAGTTGGCTCAGTGAGGATGTACTCCAACTCGGATGCATACAGCAGGGTTATGAACATATACAAATCCTCTTTAGGGTTCTCAAAGCCGCCTTTCAGAAGTTCTCCTCCGGAAGGGATTTTCTCATTATTCTACTTCGACGCCATTTCGTTATCAGAGAGTTATCGGAAGGGAGAAGATGAAGGAAGGATTCTAGGGTTTCGTGTGTGCGTGATTTCTATGCTTACACAATGTCTAATATATAGAGTAATGCATTGGGAAGGCAAAGAGGCGCGTACCTATTCAAATCCTCTTGTATCATTTTTATAATCACGTAATTGTGGCGCAATCATGATAGTGTCGTGTCCTGTGATGTCATTGTGTCGGTCCAGATTGAGCTTTGTCGTCGAGTGTGTCGTCAAAATGTCTTTACTCTTGTCATCAATACGTGGATGATATCGTCGAGACTTCATCAATGTCGTCGTTGTCAATTAAGATGATATTCATTGTGAGGCTGTTTTTCTCTAGAAGACCTTAAGTTATGCCTTCTGGTGTTCCTATCTTCAAAAACTAAGATGGTCAGATCACTTTAAGGTGGACCTTGTGTGAGATCCAGCCCATTATAAAAATATTTCACACTTACTAATCAGAGATATAATAGATTCAACATGCCCAATTTTAAGAACTTAACATGCCCAATTCATTTAAGAATTTATTGAACTTAGACTCATCATGGGGCTTAGTGAAAATGTCAGCTATCTTCCCCTTTGTATTGACAAACTCAAGCCAAATATCCTCCTTTTCTTTAATCTCCCTAATGAAATGATATCTAATTTCAATATGCTTTGTTCTACTGTGTGCCACAGGATTTATGGCAATTGAGATGGCACTTGAGTACACAAAAGAGAGGTGTTCTCTTGATGTGCAAATTGTAATCCTCTAATCGGTGTTGAATCCATAGGAGTTGTGCACAATAACTACCAGCTGAAATGTATTCTGATTCGGTTGTGGAGATAATAATGTTGTTTTGCTATTTTCTACAGAAGGACACAAGCCTTCTCCCCAGGAACTGAGAAGTTCCTGAAGTGCTTTTCCTGTCCTCTTTGCACCCAGCAATGTCTGCATCAGAATATCCACACAACTTAAAATCATCTGACTTAGGATACCAGAGACCCAGATTTGGAGTACCCTTCATATATCTTGCACAGACACATGTAGCAAACATGATGTCTGGCCTACTAGAAGTGAGGTAGAGCAATGAGCCAATTATGCTTCTATACAAAGACTCATTATATGGTTTTCCCTTTTCATCCTTGTCTAGAGACACATTTGATCCCATAGGAGTTCTCTTAGGGGTAGAGTTCTCTTAGGGGTAGAGTTCTCCATACCAAATTTCTTTATGATATCCAAGGTAAATTTTCTCTGAGAAATAAAAATTCCTTCCTCGGATTGCTTTACTTGGATACCTATGAAATAATTTAGCTCTCCCAAACTGCTAATTTCAAATTTACTTTGCATAAGTTTAGCAAACATTGTGCAAAGGCACCCATCTGTTGATCCAAATATAATGTCATCAGCATATATCTGGACCAAAAGGATATGACCCTTCAACTCTCTCAAGAAAAGAGTCTTATCTATTTTCCCTCTTGAGAACTTGTTTTCAAGGAGAAAGGTAGACATTGTCTCATACCAAGCCCTTGGAGCTTTCTTTAGCCAATATAAGGATTTCTTGAGGAAATACACACGATCAGGAAAGGTTGGAGAGATAAAACCTGGTGGTTGAGCTACATAGACTTCCTCTTTTAGATTTCCATTTAGGAATGCTGATTTGACATCCATTTGATAGACTTTGAACCCCTTGTATGCAGCATAGGCTAGAAAGGTCTGATGGCCTCCAATTTAGCAACAGGTGCAAATGTCTGATCAAAGTTTATGCCTTCCTCCTGCCTGTATCGTTGAGCTACCATCCTTGCCTTGTTCTTTAAAATCAATCCATCTTCAGCGATCTTATTTTTGTAGACCCACTTTGTCCCAATGATATTATGCCCTTGTGGCCTTGGGACAAGTTTCCATACTTTGCATCTTTTGAATTAATTTAGCTCTTCTTGCATGGCCATAACCTAGAATTGGTCTTGGTTGGCCTCCTCAAATTTCTTGGGCTCTAGTTGTGAAAGAAAACTGAGGTGCAAGTTTTCATTTATAGAAGTTCTTCTTGTTCAAACTCCATGAGTGAGCTCACCAATTATCTGATTTGCTGGATGACTTCTAAGATGCCTCATAGTTGTAGGCATCACTCTTGTTGGTTTTCTTGTTTCAGTAGCTTCTTTAGCTCCTACTTCATGAATCTCATTTTGGCGATTTGGTCCTTTTGTTGACTCCTCAACTGATTCTGGAATAGATTCCAGTGTGGAAAACTCATTCTTCTCATTTGTTTCCTTTTCTCTGACTTTGAGGTTCTCCAATATTTCTTCAATTCTTGCATTGGATGAACTAGAAGAAGGATTATGCAGCATGCTGATCTCACCAAATGTAATATGTACAGATTCCTCAATTATAAGAGCATTCTTATTGAAGACATTGTAGGCCTTAATATGCTTGCTATATCCTACAAAGACACCTTTATAGCTATTTTCAGAGAACATGGTAATGTAGTGCTTGTTGTTTTTCAGAACATAACATTTACTTCCAAAGATTTTGAAGTAAGCTAGTGTTGGCTTCTGACCCTTGATTAACTCATAAGGAGTCTTATTATGGTTCTTATTAATGAGTGCTCTATTTTGCACAAGAAATGTAGTGTTAACTGCCTCAGCCCAAAGGTATTCTGGGAGTGAGGAGTCACTTAGCATGGTCCTACCAGCTTCAATAAGTGTACTATTTTTCCTCTCAGCCACCCCATTCTGTTGGGGAGTTCTGGGAGAAGTAAACTCTTGTAGGATACCTTCTTCTTCACAGAATTTGGTCATTGACCCATACTGAAATTCAGTTCCATGATCACTTTTAATTTTGACCATAGAGCTGTTTACTTCATTCTGAATCTGTTTGACAAAATTCTTGAATGTACTTAGGGTATCAGACTTGTGTTTTAAAAAGAACACCCAAGCAAATCAAGAATCGTCATCAACAATAACCAGTGTATAAGCCATTCCTCCTAGGCTGTGCACTGCCATAGGACGAAATAAGTCCATGTGTAGTAGGTATAAGCACCTATTGGATTCATTGTCATATATGTTTCTAAATGAAGTTCTTGTCTGCTTGCCCATTTGACATGCATGACAAGGACTCATCTCTAAGCAATCCATCTTAGGAGCCTCTCTTACCAAGTTCTCTGACATTAATTTCTTGAGAGACTTGTAGTTAATGTGGGCTAGTCTCTTATGCCACTTTACACAAGTAGACACTCCATTTTCTATAAGACATACATGCTCATTTTTCATAATGCAAATGAAATTTGGACAATAAATATTTCCACTGCTAGTGCCTGTTAGAATGGATTCATTTTCACAATCCTTAATTAGGCACTTATCCTTTTGGAAAGAAACAGCATATCCCAAGTCACATAGCTGACTAATGCTTATAAGGTTATGTTGTAACCCTTCCACATAAGCTACTCTTGTGATAGTGATACTACCACTTGTGATCTTACCATAGCCCTTGACTACACCTCTGTCAGATCCTCCAAATATAACTTTGGGTCCATCTTCTACAGGTGCAAACTCCTTCAATAGGCTTCTTGTTCCAGTCATATGCCTGGAACATCCACTTTCCAAGTACCACACAGGAGTCTTGGTGGTCTTTGCACATACCTGCAAGACAACTATACTTCCTTAGGAACCAAGTCTCTCTTGGGCCCTAGGTGCTTGTTAGATAATGAATTTGCAGCATGTCTTTTTATTGTCATGTGGTAATGATTCTTGACAGTTGGGTTGAACCAACAGTCTAAGGCAAAATGCCAAACATTTCCACAACACCAGCAATCAAATCTATTGTATTTATATTTTCTTGTGGGGTTTGGTTTGACTAGGTTAAGATGTTGTTTAACAGCTAACCTTCCCTTCTTGGAGGCAGAAGGGTCTTCCCCAACATGGCAATTTCTACATGCTTTTACTGGTGGATTCTTGGCTAAATATTTCTCTCTTTTCATCTTATTTCCATAAATTAGGACTTAACTCATAAATCCCTAAATTTTATTTTTGGCTTTCTTTGATTTAAATAAAATTTTAGTTTAAATTAAAAATCTTATTAATGTCTTATGAATATTCCTCATACATTTGCTCTGGAATAGCAAAAGCTTAAGTAAGGGGATATTTGATAAGTAGTATTTTGACCTACTTTTAGTATAGTATTTATTTTAATATTAATATAAATTTTAAAATAATATTTTTATTTTACTTAAATAATCATTTATTTTTATAACTATTTACAAAATTCAGGTTATTTTCTGTTTTGCAGGATTTCTGGAGCTTTTGACCAAAATTGCAAGTACATGCTCTCAATCACGCCCGTGACCAAGGGCGAGTCAACATATAGACTGAAAGTGGAGGTTAGATCTTAATATTACTCTAGAGGGGGGTGAATAGAGTATTAAAACTTTTTCCCTTAATTTTATAGCGGAATTAAAATAGTGATATATATATATGTGTATATTGAGTGAGTTATAAAAACTAAATAAAAAAATCAACACAGCACAGCAACACAGAAAATCACAAGCACGGAGACACAAGGATTTTTATAGTAGTTCCCCAATAAATCTGGGTACGTCTACTCTTCTACCACACTTGGTAGGATCCACTAGGTTTTTGATCAGGTACCCTATCACCAAGGGGTTTTTGATCAGGTGTCCACACACCAGGTGAGCTTTTGATCAGGTGCTCTAACCAAATCAAAGGTTTTTGTTCAGGTGCCCTGCCACCAAGAGGTTAACTTTTGAAGGGAGTTAGAACCCTGTACAAGATGGAATAAAGAAGGTTAAGAAGTTCTTCTCTGTCAACAATCTGAGAGAAGACTCTAGTGGATTGATAGTGTAAAGCTCCCCCTGTCTGGATGAAATTATTTGACAGCTTGAGGATGGAGCTTTCTCTTGAAATGAAAATATCTTCCTTGATAAGCTGATGAATCTGAGAGACAGATGTTCCTCAGATTATTGTTGCTCTATAGAAGATTTGAAACTTGCAGCAGAAAGACTGAGAGATTGATATTGAAGATGTTCTCAGAGAATAAGATGCTACTTGAGGAAGATGAACTTTCTTTTTCTTTTTGAATCTTTTCTCTAGACTGAAGCACTGATTTTTTTTATCTCTGTGTCTATATTCTTTTTCTTTTCTGGTATGCTATATTTCCTGGAAGAATACGACTGATTTGAATTTCAAATCTCTCTGAATAGGAATAGAATAATCTGCAATAAATCTTTTCTTGGAACTTCCACTGATTCAGCCAATCTTAATTCCTTTTCTCTTCAATAATAAATGATATCCTTTTCCAACAAGCCAAAAAACTATTTTTCTCGAGAGAAGGAATTGGAAAGAGAATAGAATAAAGGAGGGATAAAACTTGTCTTATCTGGAAGAATAACTGATGCGTGTCGGCAAGTGCACCGGTCGCGCAAGTAATAAAAATGGGGAAAATCCCCGAGTGTCGGTCTCTTGAGGAACACAGTAAGGTGGAGTTTATTATCGAGGAAGGACTTGAGATCGAAGTCCGGCGGTAGGTGGAATGCGAACGAAAGGGCCTTTGAGGTTTGCAAACAAAAGTAAATACTACGCCTACTCCTATGCAATGCCGCTATGCAATGCTTCGGTCGGCGGTATGGAAACTAGGCAGGCCTTGAGCGCGCTGCGTCGAAAGGGCGGATGGACGAGAAGGCTTACGGATTGAGGGTCGCAAGCACCTCTTCGACAAGCACACCACTAGCAATTGCTAGTGTGGCACCGGACATGGTGGTGGAGCGGAAAATCGATGGGGGCGCACCTCATTAACACAAATGAACAAAATGATTTCATAGACATGAAATTAACAATACTAACATAGTTCATAGCGTTCATCATCAAGATAAAGAGAGTACAAACAAATACAACCACATAAGTAGAAGAAAAAGGCAAGAGATACGACCGAATCCGGAGTCTCATTGTAGATTCACGGTAGGAAGCACCGGGTTGTCAATCCGCGTCCTAGCTCGGTCCCAACTGCGTCCGGGGTAGAGGAGGGCTGTCACAACTCCCAATGGACCCGTCTTCTCCAGCGATTTACCATCCGGTCACGTCTAGCGCGAAGAACTTCTTCCTTAGCGATCAAAATGAGTGTAGAATCTCTTCTTTCAAGCCCTTGGATGATGGAGGAGGCCTAGGGGGTGAAAAACCTCTGGAAATGGCGAAAACGGCGGACTGAACGGAGTCCAAATGCGTAATCCCGACCTAATTCGCGATCAGGTCATTATATAGGCGCTGAATTAAACAGCGCGCACGGTCATTGGCACACGACCAGTGGTCGTGCGCACTAGAATCCTGTGATCGTGCGCCTGTCTGGGTAGAACCTGCAAGAAACGGAATTTATAGAAGATAATGTTCGCACGACCAGTCGCGCACGACCGGTGGTCGTGCGCACTGGAGTTGATGGTCGTGCGCACTACAGCAAACATAACTCGGAAATTAAATGATAAGTGAGCACGAGCAGTGGCGCACGACCGGTGGTCGTGCGCACTGGCGTTGGTGGTCGTGCGCACTGCACCAAACAGAACTCGTGAAAAATGGTTAAGTGCACACGATCAGTGGCGCACGACCAGTGGTCGTGCGCAATAGAACCGGTGATCGTGCGCAGTGTTCCTGTGCAGAATTGCACCAGGAACACTTGCACGACTCCTATTCCCGCACAACCACGGATCTAGCCACTGAAAGTGGCACTTAACAGCACATGAACACTACTAATGACAATAAGCACGAAAATCACACCAAAGTGGGCCTAGATGTGCACCTAGCGTGGATTATCAAATATAAACTATAACAAGGCTAAAGTGCGGAGAATTGACTAAATAACGGCCCGGATGAGTCCATAAATGTGTATATGATCAGGACTCATCACACCCCCAGACTTAACTGTTTGCGCGTCCCGAGCAAACGAATCCGGCGGAGTAGGAAAAGCATAGCTAACCAAAAAATTGCAAACATGGAATAGAATGCGAAGTTTCCTACTAGTGTGCATAGAAGTTCATTAGAAGAAGTTTTTACATATGCTAGCTACTTTATAAAAGTGTAAATGCGTAAAAAGGAATTTATTTTTACTCAAAAATGGAATTAATGTTGGTAAATCTCGTGGTCTCGCGTAGTACGAAAGTAAGCTAGACGCGCGGGTGAATGTTACCCAAGACCGGAACTCGGAATTATCTCCGTTGAAATCCATCAACGTCGAGAACCATATGCTCGCCCGGTCATACTCTCTCCACGGCGCTAGTGAACTCACAAGACGAATCGATAGGACTTTAGGTATACATGAGGCTTGGGTTACGGTTTGAAATGCAAAGATAAACGTGAAGGCTAATCGCAACCCAAATGAGCACACAAAAGTGCTAAATCATAGCAGCCCCAATAATACACGTGTAACACACCCCCAGACATGACTTTGAAACCGGGTGTGCACACGGCCTACAACAATCAATACCAAAATATGCTTCAATTAAAGCGCTAGGGATAAATATATATATATATATATATATATTTCTTTTTCTTTTTCTTTTTCTTTTCTTTTTATCCCCAAATTAATTAGCACAATTCTCAGCACGAAGAATTTTTTTTTTTTTTTTTAAACTTCCACATCAACACTGAAGTTACGCATCACCGCACCGCATTGAAAAATTACAATTCATAAATGCTCTTAGCTTAATTTTTGGTTGCGATAATAGGATTAGCTTTTAGGCCTTGGTGAAGTATGGTGGGGCTGAATCAAAAGATCGGGTAGGCACAAAATAGGCTAGCAACGGTTAGTGTATAGGAGTGGTAGAACAAAGCTCAAGCTTGCCAAATAGATGGCCTATGTCACGCTCAACTTGCAAGTCATTCGCACCCATGCTTCGAGAGTCGCTTGGGGCAAGTTCTTAACCCCCGAGAAAGGTAATCCTTCCTCCCGACTCGAGCAACACGAACCTCACATTCGCCTACACACAATACCACGCTACCGCAAGATTCAACCACATTCACCATTTTGAGTAAAATAAATTAAAATCTACGCAAATCTACAAATTATAAATTAGAAGCATAAACAAAAACTAATTCTACTCAAATCCCTATGCAAACACGAGTATTCAACTAGAGCACTACAAGAGTCAACATTCCACTCCATCTTGCAATTATTTTGGCTAATACAGCACTTCCTACATCACATCCAAGAATTGAATATACGGAAGCATACAAACAAGCGAGTGCGCGCTAAAGTGGGTGCAGTGGTGTACAGTGAAGATGAACAATACTAAATAACTGAAATTAAAATACTTCTAGTATGCAAATGAGATGTGCACGTGCAGTGGGTAACATATAACGGCTCTCCCCCCAGACTTAATCTAAACAATACAACATAATGATATGACAGTGAAAATCAAAATCGAAAGCTAGGGAAGAAGTTACCCAATGCTCAGCAAGTGAGCATACCAGAAGGTGCGTGGAAATCTGAAGCAAACCCGCCATTCCGAATTTGCAATGAGTACCTGCAGGGGTGAGCTCCACAAAAACAAAAGAAAAAGACAAACTAAAATAAACTACAGCTAACTAAACATGATTAGAAGAAATAAAAAATACAGGAAAAGTAAGATAACTACTGGGGTTATTGTCCTCCCAGCACGACTTATTCAAATTGAAAACAGTTCTAGCTAATGGGTCTATGAAAAGAGAAGTGCACAGGTAACTGTTCTAATATGCGTGTCGGTAGCGGGTACCGATACGGCAACAGAACAGTCACGCGTCTACCCGAATATAAATAATACCTGCTCGTCACAGGTAGAGGGAATAAAAAATAAGAAGAGGAGGAATCCTCACTCAACTCACCAAAACTATCCTTGCCCAGCAAGGTATCATCTCCAGAGAGGCAGCAGGAGGAGAAGGAAATGAGTGGAGCTTCCTCTACGAAGGGGGGATCAACCTCCTCACATATGAGGATACACTCATCATTGACTTGAGCATCATGCTCCAAGTCCTCCTGAGGTACCTGTGAAGACTCAACCTGCACAGGCTCAGATAGAGAAAGGGGATCAAGAAATAAAAGAGAAGAAGGACAAAAATAATCAGAAATCGGGGGAGTGGTCCCGGTCTCACTCCCAGCAGGATGGGGAAGTAAAATAATGTTGGCATTGTCATCAATGCCGCAAAGTTCAGCGGGATCGACAGTGGCCATGCCCAAGGTTTGGACTTCCTCCACCGGTGTTGAGGAAAGCTCCTCTTCACCTAGTAGGTTGTCCTCCTCCATAGGGGCAGGCATAACACATAAATTGCCAGCCTCATCCCGCGACACATCCTCAACAATGTCGTCAGAGACGAAAGTAGTATGCACAACAGGGGGAGGAATAGTGCTCGGATAAAAGTCGAGCACCGATTCCTCACAAAGAATCGAATCCACTAGGGGTGGTGGATGCACTGGGAGAATAGGCTCAGCAATGCCGGTGCCCAGATCAGCCGCACATCCGGTGACCGTGTCCATGCCATACCCTTCAAGATGCGAAGGTGACAAAGACACATAACCGGATGTTGAAGGTGTGCCGCCAGAGTTAGGAGTTGGAACGATCCGGATATCCGGCTCGTCGTCTTCGTCTAATTGGCGAAGATACTCGGCACAGTCCTTCAGGACATGATCAGTGCTCTGACAAAACCGGCACTGCCTTGCGGGCTTCTTTGGCACAGCGGGAGCTGGAGCCGAAAAGAAGTACGACGGTAAAGGCTCAGCAGAGTAGCCATAAGACTTACGCGCACCATATGGAGTACCAGACGAAGTCGGTGCTCCATATGCTGGGCTATAAGAATTATGCCTACTATTCTCCGTAGGGCATTCATCACTAGAGTGGGAGGTAGCTCCACACCAACGGCAACGGAAATTGAGATGTGCCCACATAGTGTGAAGATAAAACGATTCAAAAAGAAGAACACTATTGTGCGAAATACTACACCTAACAAAAATTTACTAAAGCAACCTACTATAAAACAAGAAAATGGAATAAAGAGAACAGAAATAAAATAAAAGATGCGACAAACAAATGGAAGGGCTTCTCTCTCAGATTCTCCCTTTCCAGAAAACTCACACGACTGTGTTCCCCGGCAACGGCGCCAAAAACTTGATGCGTGTCGGCAAGTGCACCGGTCGCGCAAGTAATAAAAATGGGGAAAATCCCCGAGTGTCGGTCTCTTGAGGAACACAGTAAGGTGGAGTTTATTATCGAGGAAGGACTTGAGATCGAAGTCCGGCGGTAGGTGGAATGCGAACGAAAGGGCCTTTGAGGTTTGCAAACAAAAGTAAATACTACGCCTACTCCTATGCAATGCCGCTATGCAATGCTTCGGTCGGCGGTATGGAAACTAGACAGGCCTTGAGCGCGCTGCGTCGAAAGGGCGGATGGACGAGAAGGCTTACGGATTGAGGGTCGCAAGCACCTCTTCGACAAGCACACCACTAGCAATTGCTAGTGCGGCACCGGACATGGTGGTGGAGCGGAAAATCGATGGGGGCGCACCTCATTAACACAAATGAACAAAATGATTTCATAGACATGAAATTAACAATACTAACATAGTTCATAGCGTTCATCATCAAGATAAAGAGAGTACAAACAAATACAACCACATAAGTAGAAGAAAAAGGCAAGAGATACGACCGAATCCGGAGTCTCGTTGTAGATTCACGGTAGGAAGCACCGGGTTGTCAATCCGCATCCTAGCTCGGCCCCAACTGCGTCCGGGGTAGAGGAGGGCTGTCACAACTCCCAATGGACCCGTCTTCTCCAGCAATTTACCATCCGGTCACGTCTAGCGCGAAGAACTTCTTCCTTAGCGATCAAAATGAGTGTAGAATCTCTTCTTTCAAGCCCTTGGATGATGGAGGAGGCCTAGGGGGTGAAAAACCTCTGGAAATGGCGAAAACGGCGGACTGAACGGAGTCCAAATGCGTAATCCCGACCTAATTCGCGATCAGGTCATTATATAGGCGCTGAATTAAACAGCGCGCACGGTCATTGGCGCACGACCAGTGGTCGTGCGCACTAGAATCCTGTGATCGTGCGCCTGTCTGGGTAGAACCTGCAAGAAACAGAATTTATAGAAGATAATGTTCGCACGACCAGTCGCGCACGACCGGTGGTCGTGCGCACTGGAGTTGATGGTCGTGCGCACTACAGCAAACAGAACTCGGAAATTAAATGATAAGTGCGCACGAGCAGTGGCGCACGACCGGTGGTCGTGCGCACTGGCGTTGGTGGTCGTGCGCACTGCACCAAACAGAACTCGTGAAAAAGGGTTAAGTGCACACGATCAGTGGCGCACGACCAGTGGTCGTGCGCAATAGAACCGGTGATCGTGCGCAGTGTTCCTGTGCAGAATTGCACCGGGAACACTTGCACGACTCCTATTCCCGCACAACCACGGATCTAGCCACTGAAAGTGGCACTTAACAGCACATGAACACTACTAATGACAATAAGCACGAAAATCACACCAAAGTGGGCCTAGATGTGCACCTAGCGTGGATTATCAAATATAAACTATAACAAGGCTAAAGTGCGGAGAATTGACTAAATAACGGCCCGGATGAGTCCATAAATGTGTATATGATCAGGACTCATCAATAACTCCAAATGAAGAATAGAACTGAATCTGATGGATGAACTGAGTTCAGAGAAATAGAATGATTGATCTGAATAATCTGAGAGAAAATTCATCGATCTGAGATAAGATTTCATTGACCTGAAGGATGAGTTCGTCGAACTGAGCATCTGATAAAGAATTCATCGAACTCAGGCTGGAGTTCGTCGATCTCAAGTTAGAGTTCATCGAACTGAAGAATTTGTCGACCGCTGAGCCGCTGAGAATTAAAGATCGTCGACCGCTGAGACTGGAGCACGTCGTTCGTCGAATGCAGAGAGAAGGCCATTCGTCGAACACAGAGAGCAGTTCGTCGAACCCAGTATAGAGTTCGTCGAACGCAGAAACTTAGAGAAATTCTAAGTTCTAGCTATCTTATCAGCCTAAAACTAAGACCCTTAGACTATACAATGGGGGTCAACTTGATCCTAGTCAACACATAGTACTCCTAGCCCAAATCAGTAATAGGGTTGTTCCAACAATCTCCCCCTATTTGGGATAGGATACTATTTGACAAATTTCAAATAATAAATAACAGAAAAACAACAGAGCATAAGATATATCTGTCGAAATTGTTGAAGTGAAGTGGAAGGGAGTCCGGCCGGTCTGAAGGCTGGAGACCGCAGAGACCGCGCAGTCTGCGCTGGTGCTCTGGCAGTTTGGTTCTGGCGATCTGGTGAGATCGGCTAGCTTGCTTCTTGGGTTTGGTCGTTGGCGACCTGATGCGGGTTGTTCCCAAGAAGTTCTTCTGTTTTCCTGGCTCCCTTGTTAGGAGACCGGGCGGGTTGTTCATATTTGGCTGTCTACCTGGGCGGTCTATCATGGCGATCTGACGACTTGAGTGAAGTCGGCCAGATGGTTCTTGCTTGCTCCTGATGATCTAAGGAAGGAGCGTTGTTGAGACCGCACGGATTGTGCGCGGTCTCATGTTCGCACGGATTGTGCGCGATCTTGTCTGCTGATATGCTTCTTGGTCGGGTGATCGACCAAGAAGTCTGTTCGCGCGGTCTATCTTTCGAGACCGTTCGCGATCTGATGGGTGGTGACTATATCCTGGTTTGTGCGGTGATGACATCCGTCCACCCGCCTATAAATAGGGGTGCATGGCCCGTCATTCCTTACGAGAACTGTAAGAACCAGAGCCCGGATTGTTTCTTGCGGTCTCAAGTTTGAGTTCGCGCGACTTGGATGCGAGTTAACCTTTGTTGTGTTCGCAGGTTTGCGGTCAGCAGGGTGCGGTCTCCTTCCTTGGTGATTTCCGGTGGCTTAAATAAATAGTTCGTCTGCGGTCTGTCCGCAAACTGGGTTATTGTGTTCTTATGCTGTTCGTAGCAAGCTCAGTGATCAGGCGACCTTCAGCGGTTAGGCGGTCTGAGTTGCGGTCTGGCGACAGCTTCAGTTCTTTGTTCCAATAAGCTCCAGTTCGTACGGTCTGAGGTGCGGTCTTGCAGTGTTGGCAATCTGTCTAGTTTCTGTTCGTGCGATCTCAGGGCAAGTCGGGCGAGTTCTGGAGTAGTGCGGCTTGTGCGGTCTGAGCTTGTCTAGCCGCCAGCTTTGCCTTTTTTGGTGTGTTTTTGTTCTTCTCGTCTCCGTGATTCTGATGAATCATGTCTCGCCAAGTATACCTCGCATTGTAAAGCAGTTCTGTTTCAATAAAGATTTCTTGTGTTGCTGTTTTGGCATTGTGGTTGTTTGGTTATAACTCTTGTTGATACAACTCCTGCTTACTCCTAAACGGTCTTTCAAAAATTTTAACATGGTATCAGAGGTAGGTTTCTGGAGTGGATAAGCAGTGATCAACTAGAGTTGCCATCGTCTTTGTGAAGAAGAGACCACATAGATTGCCATGGAAGGCGGATACGCAAGAGGTCTTGGTATTGAACTCCTCACATTGACTAATTTTAAAAAGTGGAGTCATGTATGGAGAGTTACTTGCTTGGCGAGGATCTATGGGAGGTAGTTGGCGGAGAAGACACACAAGAGGTGTTTCCAGCAGGAGATAATATGGCAGAGGTGAGACTTTGGAGGAGGACGAATGCTAAGGCAGAGTTCACTCTCAAGAGGGCTATCTCACCGGAGCTGTTTGATCACATCATTGGATGTAAATCTGCTGCTGAGATTTGGACATCCTTGGATGGGTTGTTCAATAAGAAGAATGTAGCGAGGCTACAGTATCTTGAAAATGAGTTGGCGAAGGCCTCTCAAGGTGATCTTTCTGTTTCTACTTTCTTCCTCAAGATGAAGAATCTCACGGCAGAGATTTCTGCATTGGACCCTGATGAGCCAATTTCTGAGGCAAAACTGAAGAGGCATATCATCCGCTGGTTGCGGAAGGAGTATCTTGCTTTTGTAACTTCAGTTCAGGGTTGGTCAAATCAACCGTCGTTGTTGGAGCTGGAAAACCTTCTTGCTTAGCAAGACAGATGGCGGGGGTTTCAATCTCCGGGGGAGAAAGTGATGTGATGTTTTCTGGGAAGAAGAAGAAAAAATGGGAAAAGAAGAAGCCGGGTCATGATGGACCCTCCACTTCAGGTCAGCAAGATAGGAGCTACGCTCCTAAGTCTGATGGAAAGAAGAAAGGAGAGGGACCGAGGTGCTTTAGATGCAATAAGACCAGGCACTTCAAGAAAGATTGCCGGGTGAATCTTCAGCCGGGACATGCAGTGGAGAAGGAGATGCCAAAGTCTGGTGAAGTTGGATGGGGAGGAGCCTTTGCGTCTAATATAAGGGCGATGCCCGTTAAGGCCTTGGCTTCCATCAACTATGATGAGGATTGGATTGTTGATTCAGGGTGTGGGCATCACCTCACCGGGGATGGATCAAAGTTCTCTTCTTTGGCGCCTTACTCAGGTAACAATGCTATCATTATGGCTGATAATTCTATTCATCCAGTAGAGCACGAAGGAGTCGTCTCTCTGAGCAGTGATAAGGGTCCACTCACGTTGAGGAGTGTTTATCACGTGCCTGGTATGAAGAAAAATCTCTTCTCTGTGACCAATGCGGTCGATGCCGGTTATCACGTTCTGTTTGGCCCAACAGAAGTGAAGTTTCTCAAAACTCAACCGGAGATAAAGGGAGATGTTATTCATGTCGGCAAACGGGTGAAGGACTTGTTCGTTTTATCAACAAGTACCTATGTTGGCAAGATGAGGACCAATGATGGCGCGGCCATCTGGCATGAAAGGTTAGGGCATGTAGGCATGGACAAATTGAAGGCTATGGCGGTAAGGGGCCTTGTCAATGGCTTGCCTAGCTTGTCCTCCTATGGAGACGGTCATTTCTGCGAAGGATGTCAGTTTGGTAAGTCTCATCGACTTCCATTTGACAAATCGCAAACAAGGTGCAAAGTGCCATTGGAGTGCATCCACGGTGATTTAATGGGACCGACCGCCACCCCAAGCCTTGGAGGCAATAGATATATGTTGGTGTTGATTGACGATTACACCAGATATGTCTGGGTGTATTTCTTGAAAGAGAAGTCAGAAGCCTTTGCAAGGTTTGTGGAGTTCAAGGAGCTGGTGGAAGGTCGTCTAGGCCTGCGGGTGAAGAAATTGAGAACTGACAATGGTGGGGAGTTCACCTCTGGTGAGTTCTCAAGTTTTTGCAGGAAACACGGCGTTCGGAGAGAGCTCACTTGTGCCCATACTCCACAGCAGAATGACGTTGCCAAGAGGAAGATCCGTCATCTGACGGAAACTTGCAAATGCTAGCTTCATGCCAAGAGTATCCCAAAGTCCTTCTGGGCGGAGGGAATGTCTTGTGCAGCTTATGTCATCAACAGATTGCCTCTGAGTCCTATCAACATAAAGACCCCTCACGAACTAATGTTCAAGGAGAAGCCGAGCGTTGCACACCTTCGGGTGTTTGGATCAACCTGCTATGTGCACATTCCTGATGCTCTTCGGACAAAGCTAGATGCGAAAGCAAGGAAGCTAGTCTTTGTTGGGTATGATGAGCGTAAGAAGGGATGGAGATGCATGGATCTTGAGACACGGAGGTCAATTGTTTGTCGGGATGTGGTGTTCGATGAAGTGACTTCTTACAAGGGGAGTTCAGGAATTGAGCTACCAGAGAGCAGGGTTGATGAAGGAGGAAAAGCTGTCGGAAATCTTCAAGTGGAGTTGCCTGTTTCACCAGGAGCTCCAGCTGTGTCTAGCTCAGAGGCGGAAGCTTCAGGTTCTGGAAGCAGGGGGAGCGATGCTCCAAATTCGCCTGTAAGAGGAGCTAGGTCTGAAGAAGCAGCTGAGGAGGTGGTTAGTCAGGGGCAACCTCTTAGGAGGTCGAAGAGGACTATTCAACCACCAGACCGATACACAGGAGCAAACATGGTGAACTTTGTTTCATGTTTCTTTGCTGGTCCCTTGGATGAAAGGGAGTCGTCGAGCTTTGAAGAGGCCAGAGGTGTGAAGGAGTGGGACATTGCTATGCAAGAAGAGATGGCAGCTCTTGAGAAGAATGAGACCTGGTCTCTTGTGCCCAAGCCCAAGGGCACCACTCCTGTCACTTGCAAGTGGGTTTTCAAGCTGAAGAAGAAAGCAGACGGCAGCATCGAGCGGTACAAGGCTCGCCTTGTAGCTCGCGGGTTTTCACAGCAGTACGGAGAAGATTATGATGAGACATTTAGTCCAGTGGCAAAGATGACTTCGGTTTGATTTGTTATTGCCTTGGCGGCTTCGAGTGGTTGGGAGATTTGGCAACTCGACGTGAAGAATGCCTTCTTATACGGCGAGATTGACAAAGATATCTTCATGATCCAACCGCAAGGCTTCATCTCGAAGGAGTATCCGGACTACGTTTGTAAATTGAAGAAGGCCCTGTATGGGTTGAAGCAAGCGCCTCGGGCGTGGTACGGGAAGATTGCAGAGTATCTCTTATTCTGCGGATTCGTTGCTTCAGACTCTGATTCTAGCTTGTTCATCAAGAAGGAGGGGGTGCTTCGGGTGATTGTGCTGCTGTATGTGGATGACATGATTGTCACCGGAAACTCGAAGGAAGCTGTTGCAAGACTCAGGGCTGAGCTTGCTATCAGATTCGAGATGAAGGATCTGGGGGAGCTTCACCATTTCCTTGGACTCGAGGTGCAGAGGCGGGAGAGCGGAGTGCTCATTTCTCATGCTGGCTATGCGGAGCGGATTGTTCAGCGATTCGGCATGGAGGAAGGGAAGAGTAGCCCTATACCTCTGGAGCAACATCATAAGCTTCGGAAGGATGAGGGAAGAGTTCTATCTGAACCGTTGGTTTTCCGAGCTCTGGTTGGGAGCTTGATCTATTTGACCATCACGAGGCCTGATATTGCTTATGCAGTTGGCAAAGTGAGTCGGTACATGGCGGAACCACGGAAACCTCATCTCCTGGTGGCAAAAGGCATCTTGAAGTATGTGAAGTCGACCTCTGATTTGGGTCTCCTATATAGGAGAGGGTCAAGCTTGGAGTTGCATGGTTTCATGGATGCTGATTATGGGGGAGACATGGATGATCGGAGGTCAACGTCTGGTTATGTCTTTATGACGGGCCCCACAGCTATCTCTTGGTGCAGCAAGAAGCAAGACTCGGTGTATGTATCTACCACGGAAGCGGAGTACAAGGCTTCGGCCTTGGCAGCTCAAGAAGCCATTTGGCTCAGGAGGCTGGTGGAGGACGTTCATGAGGAGGTTCGAGGTCCCACTATGCTACGCGGGGACAATGAGAGTGCTCTCAAGCTGGTTAACAATCCAGTCTGTCACGCGAGGACCAAGCATATAGAGATTGAGCACCATTTCATTCGTGAAAAGGTGTTGAGAGGATCTCTTATGGTCGAGCATGTTCGAAGTGCGGACAATGTCGCTGACATCTTCACAAAGCCGCTGGCGAAGGGACCGTTTACACGGTTAAGGGAGTTGCTCGGGCTAGTTTCCACTTCCCACTTCAAGGGGGAGTGTTGAAATTGTTGAAGTGAAGTGGAAGGGAGTCCGGCCGGTCTGAAGGCTGGAGACCGCAGAGACCGCGCGGTCTGCGCTGGTCCTCTGGCGGTTTGGTTCTGGCGATCTGGTGAGATCGGCTAGCTTGCTTCTTGGGTTTGGTCATTGGCGACCTGATGCGGGTTGTTCCCAAGAAGTTCTTCTGTTTGCCTGGCTCCCTTGTTAGGAGACCGGGCGGGTTGTTCATATTTGGCTGTCTACCCGGGCGGTCTATCATGGCGATCTGACGACTTGAGTGAAGTCGGCCAGATGGTTCTTGCTTGCTCCTGATGATCTAAGGAAGGAGCGTTGTTGAAACCGCACGGATTGTGCGCGGTCTCATGTTCGCACGGATTGTGCGCGATCTTGTCTGCTGATATGCTTCTTGGTCGGGTGATCGACCAAGAAGTCTGTTCGTGCGGTCTGTCTTTCGAGACCGTTCGCGATCTGATGGGTGGTGACTGTATCCCTGTTTGTACGGTGACGACATCCGTCCACCTGCCTATAAATAGGGGTGCATGGCCCGTCATTCCTATCGAGAACTGTAAGAACCAGAGCCCGAATTGTTTCTTGCGGTCTCAAGTTTGAGTTCGCGCGACTTGGATGCGAGTTAACCTTTGTTGTGTTCGCAGGTTTGCGGTCAGCAGGGTGCGGTCTCCTTCCTTGGTGATTTCCGGTGGCTTAAATAAACAGTTCGTCTGCGGTCTGTCAGCGAACTGGGTTATTGTGTTCTTATGCTGTTCGTAGCAAGCTCAGTGATCAGGCGACCTTCAGCGGTTAGGCGGTCTGAGTTGCGGTCTGGCGACAGCTTCAGTTCTTTGTTCCAATAAGCTCCAGTTCGTGCGGTCTGAGGTGCGGTCTTGCAGTGCTGGCAATCTGTCCAGTTTCTGTTCGTGCGATCTCAGGGCAAGTCGGGCGAGTTCTGGAGTAGTGCGGCTTGTGCGGTCTGAGCTTGTCTAGCCGCCAGCTTTGCCTTTTTTGGTGTGTTTTTGTTCTTCTCGTCTCCGTGATTCTGATGAATCATGTCTCGCCAAGTATACCTCGCATTGTAAAGCAGTTCTGTTTCAATAAAGATTTCTTGTGTTGCTGTTTTGGCATTGTGGTTGTTTGGCTATAACTCTTGTTGATACAACTCCTGCTTATTCCTAAACGGTCTTTCAAAAATTTTAACAATATTTGACAGAATGAAAAACCATTTCAGCAGATAAAACAAGTAGTGCTCTGAGTTTAACAACATTACAACAAAATAGAAATATCAACTAAAAACTAAATAGATTAAAAACCTTTTACTTCTTTGTTGAGGGAGGCTTGAAGATGATTTGTCTGATTGGGTTTTCAGATTCTTTCTTACTCATGTACAGGTCCTGAGCTCCCAGAATGGTTTGAGATTTGGCATGAGGAACCACTGCTTCTGGGTGCTTCTCTAAGTATTCTTCAGCATTGAATACATTTCTGGATTTGTATTTTTCAAATTCCTTCTTTCTGAATTCTGACATTGTTGAGAATCTGGAGTAATCTTTACCTTCTACTTTAGCTTTGCTGATCTGAGCAACTGCAATGGATTCTCTAAATCTTGCCATTTGTGCTATCCTTTCTTCTTCTTGATTGGGAGAAGAAGGGCTATACTCTGAAATATTATGTTGAACATAAGAAAGATCTTGAGGATTTTTGATTCTATGAGAAGAGCCATCAGAAATATGAAGCTTGTATTCTGAAGATACTAATCTTGAGGAGCCTGAGGAAGGTATTGAAGACCTAGAACTTTGAGAACCACTAGAACTAGCTGGTCTCTTGGATTTCTGGGAGGAGTATCTTTGGGAGGAAGAAGAGAACTTAGCTGAGCCAGCCGCACCTGCTGCTGGAGGAGGAGGAGGATGAGGATGATTGAACATAACTGGCTTATCAGGGTAATAACCAGTTTTCCTCATTTTCTTCCTTCTGTTTGCTTCATTCCTTGAGATCCTCATCCAAGTAGGAGAATCCTTGGTGAGAGTGATATTGTGTTAAAATTTTTGATTTGAATCGTTTAGGAGTAAGCAGGAGTTGCATCAACTGAGTTATAGCCAAACAACCACAACATGCCACACAGCAACACAAAGCTTTATTGAATCATAATACTTGAATATAATGCGAGGTATACATGGCGAGACATGATTCATAAGAATCACAAAGGAGAGAAGTATAAAAAACACCAAAACAAATCTGGCGGCTAGACAAGCTGAGACCGCAGAGACCGCTCGACTCCAGAGATCGCCCGGCTTGACCTGAGACCGCGAGAACAGAAAAATAGACAGACCGCCAGTACTGCAAGATCGCCACCTCAGACCGCACGAACTGGAGCTTATTAGACTGAACGAAGAATAGAGGCTGTCGCCAGACCGCAACTCATATCGCCTAACCGCTGAAGGTCGCCTGATCGCTGAGCTCGCTGCGAACAGCACAAGAACACTATAAACCAGTTCGCAGACAGACTGCTGTCGAACTGTTTATACAAGCCGCTGGGGATCACCAAGGAAGGAGACCGCAACCTGCTGACCGCAAACCTACGAACACAACATACACTCAACTCGCTTCTGAGACTGCCCGACCTCAAAGTGAGACCGCACGAAACAACTCAGGCTCAAGTTCTTATAGTTCTAGTTATGAATAACGGGCCATGCACCCCTATTTATAGGCGGGTAGATGGATGTCGTCACCGCATAGGAGAGATACAATCACCACCTGTCAGATCACCATCGGTCTCACAAGGCAGACCGCGCGATCACACCACTTGGACAACCTTCCGACCAAGACCGCAGATCAGCAGACAGATCGCGCACAAGTCACGCAAACACGAGACCGCGCATAAGCCGCGCGGACATAAGTGAACTCCTCCCTTAGACCACCAGGAGCAAACCATGAACCATCTAGACGACTTCAGACAAGTCGCCAGATTGCCAGCACAAGCCGCTCGGTCAGGAAGTTACATAAGAACAGACCGCCCGGTCTTCCAATAAAGAAGACAAGCCAACCAAGCAGAACAACTCGGGAACAGACCGCAGCAATCAAGAACAAACCAGCCAATCATCAGACTGCCAGAACAGACCGACAGAGCCATACCGGCAGATCACTAATAAAGACCGCGCGGTCTCTGTGATCACCCAAAATCAGACCGCTCGGCCACCTCCACTTCACTTCAATAATTTCAACACTCCCCCTTGAAGTGGGAAGTGGAAACTAGTCCGAGTAAATTCTGCAACCGAGTAAACGGTCCCTTCGCCAGCGGCTTTGTAAAGATGTCTGCAACATTGTCCGCACTTCGAACATGCTCGACCATAAGAGATCCTCCCAACACCTTTTCACGAATGAAATGGTGCTCAATCTCAATATGCTTGGTCCTCGCGTGACAAACTGGATTATTAACCAGCTTGAGAGCACTCTCATTGTCCCCGCGTAGCATAGTGGGACCTCGAACCTCCTCATGGACGTCCTCCACCAACCTCCTGAGCCAAACGGCTTCCTGAGCTGCCAAGGCCGAAGCCTTGTATTCCGCTTCTGTGGTAGATACGGACACTGAGTCCTGCTTTTTGCTGCACCAAGAAATAGCTGTGGGGCCCATCATAAAGACATAACTAGACATTGATCTCCGATCATCCACATCTCCCCCGTAGTCAGCATCCATGTATCCATGCAACTCCAAGCTTGACCCTCTCCTAAATAGGAGACCCAAATCAGAGGTCGACTTCACATATTTCAGAATTCCTTTTGCCGCTAGAAGATGAGGCTTCCGTGGCTCCGTCATGTACCGACTCACTTTGCCAACTGCATAAGCAATATCAGGCCTCGTGATGGTTAAGTAGATCAAGATCCCAACCAGAGCTCAGAACACCAACGGATCAGATAGAACTCTCCCCTCATCCTTCCGAAGTTTATGATGTTGTTCCAGAGGTATAGAGCTGCTCTTCCCTTCCTCCATGCCAAATCGATGAACAATCCGCTCTGCATATCCAGCCTGAGAAATGAGCACTCCGCTCTCCCGCCTCTGGACCTCGAGTCCAAGGAAATGGTGAAGCTCTCCCAGATCCTTCATCTCAAACCTGATAGCAAGCTCAGCTCTCAGCCTCGCTACTGCCTCCTTCGAGTTCCCGGTGACAATCATGTTATCCACATACAGTAGAACAATAACCAGAAGCGCCCCCTCCTTCTTGACGAACAAGCTAGAATCAGAGTCTGAAGCAAAAAATAGTAGAATAGAAGATACTCCGCGATCTTCCCATACCACGTCCGAGGCGCTTGCTTCAACCCATATAGGGCTTTCTTCAATTTGCAGACATAATCTGGACATTCCTCCGAAATGAAGCCCGACGGTTGGATCATGAAGATATCCTTGTCAATCTCTCCGTATAGAAAAGCATTCTTCACGTCGAGCTGCCAAATCTCACATCCACTGGATGCCGCCAAAGCAATAACAAATCGAATCGAGGTCATCTTATCCACTGGACTAAACGTCTCATCATAATCTTCTCCATACTGCGGTGAGAACCCGCGAGCCACAAGGCAAGCCTTGTATCGCTCAATCATACCGTCAGCTTTCTTCTTGAGTTTATAAACCCATTTGCATGTCACAGGGGTAATGCCCTTGGGCCTGGGCACTAGAGACCAAGTCTCATTCTTCTTGAGAGCATCCATCTCCTCTTGCATAGCAATATCCCACTGCTTTACGCCTTTGGCTTTCTCAAAGCTCGACGGCTCCCTCTCATCCAAGGGACCAGCAAAGAAACATGAGACGAAGCTCACCATGTTTCCTCCTGTGTATCGATCTGGTGGCTTGATAGTCCTCTTCGACCTTCTAAGAGGTTGCTCCTGACTAACCACCTCCTCAGCTGCTTCTTCTGTGCAAGCTCCTCTTCCAGACGAACTTAGATCATCGCTCCCCCTGCTTCCAGAACCTGAAGCCTCCATCTCAGAGCTTGACACAGCTGGAGCTCCTGGTGAAACAGGCAACTCTACTTGAAGATTTCCTGCAGCCTTCCCTGCTTCATCAACCCTGCTCTCCGGTAGTTCAACTCCTGAAATCCCCTTGTAGAAAGTCACCTCATCAAACACCACATCCCGAGATACCACTGATCTCCGTGTCTCAGGATCCATGTATCTCCATCCTTTCTACCGCTCATCATACCCAACAAAGACTAGCTTCCTTGCTTTCGCATCTAGCTTTGTCCGAAGAGCATCAGGAATATGCACATAACAGGTTGACCCGAACACCCGAAGGTGTGCAACACTCGGCTTCTCCTTGAACATAAGTTCGTGAGGGGTTTTCATGTTGATAGGACTTAGAGGCATCCTGTTGATGACATATGCCGCACAAGACATTCTCTCCGCCCATAAGGACTTTGGGATACTCTTGGCATGAAGCCAGCATTTGCAGGTTTCCATCAGATAACGGATCTTCCTCTCCGCAACGCCATTTTTCTATGGAGTATGGGCACAAGTGAGCTCTCTCCGAACGCCATGTTTCCTGCAAAAACTTGAGAACTCACCAGAGGTGAACTCCCCACCATTGTCAGTTCACAATTTTTTCACCCGCAGGCCTAACCGACCTTCCACCAGCTCCTTGAACTCCACGAACTTCGCAAAGGCTTCCGACTTCTCTTTCAGAAAATACACCCAGACATATCTGGTGTAATCGTCAATCAACACCAACATATATCTATTTCCTCCAAGGCTTGGGGTGGCAGTCGGTCCCATCAAATCACCGTGAATGCACTCCAAGGGCGCTTTGCATCTTGTTTGCGATTTATCAAATGGAAGTCGATGAGTCTTACCAAACTGACATCCCGTACAAATATGACCGTCTCCATAAGAGGACAAGCTAGGGAAGCCCTTGACAAGGCCCCTTACCGCCATAGCCTTTAATTTGTCCATCCCAACATGCCCCAACCTTTCATGCCAGATAGTCGCGCCATCGTTGGTCTTCATCTTATCAACATAAGTTCTTGTCGATAAAATGAACAAGTCCTTCACCCGCTTCCCAACATGAATGATATCTCCATTTATCTCCGGTTGAGTTTTAAGAAACTTCACTTATGTTGGGCCAAACAGAATGTGATAACCGGCATCGACCGCATTGGTCACAGAGAAGAGATTCTTCTTCATACCAGGCACGTGATAAACACTCCTCAATGTGAGTGGACCCTTATCACTACTCAGGGAGACAACACCTTCTTGTTCGACTGCATGAACAGAATTATCAGCCGTAATAATAGCATCGTTACCTGAATAAGGTGCCAAAGAAGAGAATTTTGATTCATCCCCGGTGAGATGATGTCCACACCCTGAATCAACAATCCAATCTTCTTCGAAGTTGATGGCAGCCAAGGCCTTAACGGACATCGCCGTCATATTAGACGCAAAGGCTCCTCCCCATCCAGCTTCATCAGACTTTAGTTTCTCCTTCTTCGCTACATGTCCGGACTGAAGATTAACCCGACAATCCTTCTTGAAGTGGCCGGTCTTATTGCACCTGAAGCACATTGGTCCCTCTCCCTTCTTCTTCCCATTAGACTTAGAAGCATAACCTCTATCCTGCTGACCTGAAGTAGAGGGTCCATCCTGACCTGGCTACTTCTTCTCCCACTTCTTGTTCTTCTTTCCAGAGAACAAGACATCACTAACTCCCCCAGAGATAGAAGTCTCCGCCATCTGTCTTGCCAAACATTCCTGCGAAGCAAGTAAGTTTTCCAGCTCCAACAGAGATGGTTGATTCGCCCAACCCTGAACTGAAGTCACAAAGGCAAGATACTCCTTTCGCAACCCGCGGATGATATGCCTCTTCAGTTTTGCCTCCGAGATGGGCTCATCAGGGTCCAATGCAGAAATCTCTGTTGTGAGGTTCTTCATCTTGAGAAAGAAGGTAGAAATAGAGAGATCACCTTGAGAGGCCTTCGCCAACTCATTTTCAAGAAACTGTAGCCGAGCTACATTCTTCTTATTAAACAACCCGTGTAAAGACGTCCAAATCTCAGCAGCAGATTTACATCCAATGATGTGATCAAATAGCTCTGGTGAGATAGCCCTCTTGAGTGTGAACTCTGCCTTAGCATTAGTCCTCCTCCAATGTCTCACCTCTGCCATATTATCTCCTGCTAGAAACACTTCTTGTGTGTCTTCTCCTCCAACTATCTCCCATAGATCCTCGCCAAGTAAGTAACTCTCCATACACGACCTCCATTTCTTGTAGTAATTCGATGTGAGGAGTTCAATACCAAGCCCCCTTGCGTATCCACCTTCCATGGCAATCTATGTGGTCTCTTCTTCACAAAGACGATGGCAACTCAAGTTGAACACTGCTTATCCACTCCAAAAACCTAGCTCTGATACCATGTTAAAATTTTTGATTTGAATCATTTAGGAGTAAGCAGGAGTTGCATCAACTGAGTTATAGCCAAACAACTACAACATGCCACACAGCAAGACAAAGCTTTATTGAATCACAATACTTGAATACAGTGCGAGGTATACATGGCGAGACATGATTCATAAGAATCACGAAGGAGAGAAGAACAAAAAACACCAAAACAAATCTGGCGGCTAGACAAGCTGAGACTGCACAGACCGCTCGACTCCAGAGATCGCCCGGCTTAACCTGAGACCGCGCAAACAGAAAAATAGACAGACCGCCTGTACTGCAAGATCGCCACCTCAGAACGCACGAACTGGAGCTTATTGAACTGAACGAAGAATAGAGGTTGTCGCCAGACCGCGACTCAGATCGCCTAACCGCTGAAGGTCGCCTGATCGCTAAGCTCGCTGCGAACAGCACAAGAACACCATAAACCAGTTCGCAGGCAGACCGCTGTCGAACTGTTTATACAAGCCTCTGGGAATCACCAAGGAAGGAGACCGCAACCTGCTGACCGCAAAACTGCGAACACAACATACAGTCAACTCGCTTCCGAGACCGCCCGACCTCAATGTGAGACCGCACGAAACAACTCAGGATCAAGTTCTTACAGTTCTCGTTATGAATAACGGGCCATGCACCCCTATTTATAGGCGGGTAGACTGATGTTGTCACTACACAGGAGAGATACAATCACCACCCATCAGATCGCCAGCGGTCTCACAAGGCAGACCGCGCGATCACACCACTTGGACAACCTTCTGACCAAGACCGCAGATCAGCAGATAGATCGCGCACAAGTCGCGCGAACACGAGACCGCGCATAAGCAACGCGGACACAAGTGAACTCCTCCCTTAGACCACCAGGAGAAAACCATAAACCATCTGGCCGACTTCAGACAAGTCGCCAGATCGCCAGCACAAGCCGCCCGGTCAGGCGGTTACATAAGAATAGACCGCCCGGTCTTCCAACAAAGAAGACAAGCCAACCAAGCAGAACAACTCGGGAACACACCGCAGCAATCAAGAACAAACCGGCCAATCAACAGACCGCCAGAACAGACCGGCAGAGCCATACCGGCAGATCACTAATACAGACCGCGCGGTCTCTGCGATCACCCAAAATCAGACCGCTCGGCCACCTCCACTTCACTTCAATAATTCCAACATATTGTGCAAAATATAGTAAGGAATGTCATTGTTGGGGTTAGGAGGCTTAGGAGCAGCCTTTGACAAATGCTTAGCTTTTCTCTTCTTTGATGATCTATCATCAGAATCATCAGAATCATCATAATCATCATCATCATCATTGTCATCAGATGATGGAGGATTATCATAAAGGTCATCAATCAATTTCACTACTTTAGAAAAATCTTTCTCAGTGTTAACTGGCGCTGAAGGAGATGGACTTTCTTCAATAGTTGGAACTTGAAGTGGAAGAACTGAAACTGGAGGAGCTTGAACTTCAAAACTCTTAAGAATTTCTTTCAATATAACTTTATGGGAGCTGTATAAGGAACAATTGCCTTGGAATAGCCATGAAACTCTGGCAAATCACTGAAAACTGTACTAAACTTGGAAAGCAAATAAGTAATATTTATAGATGAATTAATAGAGATATTATTTATTTCTTCTATTACTGGAAGAACTGCATCTGACATCTCTGAATTTGTCTGAACTGAATCTGCACTGAAAATTGTGAGAGCTGGAGATTCTTCATCAGACATCTCCCCTTCATAGTTTCAGAAAATCTTGAAGCTAGGCCCCTAGAAGAAGGGACAAATAAGGAGGGTGAAGGGAAGGAAGCTATTTTGGCAGAGAGATCAGCAATAGCTTGAAGAACTGGAGCAAGTTTTGCATCCAAGAGATCGTTCAGCTTTAGAGCAATGTGATGATATATCTGATCAGCAACAGATTAAAAATCAATAAAGAGAAGATCTTGATTGTGGTTAGAAGAAGATGGGATGGAGTATGGGAAAGATATGTTAGTGGCATGAGCTATGGGTGGATGAGAGTGAATAGGGCAATGAGGGTGGATAGGGGATTGAGGATGAATAGGGGATTATGGATGGATAGGTGAGTGAGGTGGAGTGATATCCTGGGGGATAGGTGATTGAGGAAGAGAGATATCTTGGGGGATAATGGGTGATTGGGGAAGGGTTGGTGATTGAGGTGGAGATGAAATGTTTATGGGAGAATGAATGTCATCGAGTGATGAAGGCTCTTCAGATGGGTGAGTCTGAAGGGTAGGAGAAGATAGCAATGAGGATGAGGGGATAATGGGAGAGATGGGTGGAGGAATTTCTTCAGAAGAGGTAGAGGGTTGAGAAGGGAGAGGAGGAGGAGAAACAACAGGAGAAGCTTCTTAAAGGGTTGGAGGAGTGACTTGCACAGTCCTTGTGCCTTCTGAAGCTATATCTGATGGTTCTGCTCTAGGAGTCCTTTTAGGGACAACCCTTTCCCATCTTCCAAACAAGGCTGAAGTCAGCCTCTTACTAGCATTGATAAAAACTTTTGGAGAGACCAGCAGGTCTGGATGCCTTTCCTCAAGATAGATTCCCAGAATCCTACCATAACCAACATTTACCTTACTTATCTTCTTCCTGATTGATTCAAAAATGATCATTCCCCAATTGATTTTCTTTTTCTCTACCAAGGCCACCATCACCAGAAATTGGTGCCTTGTAATATAGTCATGGGCAAAAGTTTTCCCTAGCAAAACCTTGCCTACTACATCAGCCAAAAATTTATATTCCACAAATAAATTTTTCTTTAAAAGATGGTTAGGGTTTCCACCAGAATAACCCATTTTAACCAAAGCATCATTAAATTCATCAGATGTGATTTCCAAATCATCATCTCCATTTACTAAATCAAAAACCTCAGATAATGTTACTGGGGTTAGAATAACCTGATTTCCTGATATTGTTCCTGATAATGCATCATTCTCTGGTTTTACTGTATAAGCCCATTCCTTGATTTTAGTGACTGGTAATTTGATTCTAGTGATCATGATCTTCTTTAGTTATTGTTCTTCAAAAAGATGAAGATTGTCCTGGAAGACCTGGTCAGAATGTTCAAAAGACTTGAAATCAATGTCGAATCCAGCATCGAACTTCATTGAGGAAAGCACTGCTTGCGAAATTGCCATTTTTACCTGCAAAAGAGAGAACGATCAAGTGCAAAGGGAAACTGGAGGGAAAGAGTAGGTTCTGTAGACGCAAAGATGAAATAAGATAAAAACTTTGATTATATAGAGAGATCGGAGAAGGGCGCACACTTTTGTAGAGCAGGGTTCGGCTAAACCTAATAGAATCAGAAGTCGAAAAGACTTAGGGCTTCGTCTGATTGCGTTCGACGAAAAAATAATTTTCGTCGATCTCCGTTCGACGATCGCGCTTGTCATTGTCGATACTGACTTATTAAGTATCATCGATCTCCGTTCGATGAATGATAACATTTCGTTGTTCTCCGTTCGACGAAATGAGGGGATAAATAGAAAATTTAATTTTTATCAGATTGAATCTCCATCTATCATTACCAGCTGATTTATAAAGAAAATATCTTTCATTTCATCCAAAGGTTTGGTGATAATATCAGCTCTTTGCAAATCAGTAGAGATGAATTGTAGGCAAATTTTATTTTTATCCACATTATCTCTGATAAAGTGGTGCCTAATTTCTATGTGTTTAGTCCTACTATGGAGAACTGGACTTTGTGCTATAGATATTGCACTAGTATTGTCACAAAATATAATTGAATTATTTAAGTTGACACCATAGTCTAGGAGCTGATTTTGTATCCACAATATCTCTGAGCAGCAACTGCCTGCAGCTATATATTCAGCTTCAGCTGTTGATGTAGACACAAATGTTTGTTTCTTACAAAACCAAGACACAAGCCTATCACCAAGAAACTGGCAAGTTCCTGATGTGCTTTTCCCGTCTACTCTGCATCCAGCATAATTTGAATCTAAGAATCCAGTTAATTCAAATTCAGATGCTGTTGGATACCAAAGTCCTAGATTAGGGCAACCCTTTATATATCTCAAAATTCTTTTGAATAAAATTAGATGAGATTCTTTGGGGTTAACTTGAAACCTAGCACAAATACAAGTAGCAAACATTATATCAGGCCTACTTGCTGTTAAATAAAGTAGTGAGCCAACAATTGCTCTATATACTTTCTGATCAACAGGTTTCCCTGATTCATCAGTATTAACAACAGCATTTGAGGGCATGGGTGTTTTCATGGTGGAAGCATCAGACATACCAAACCTTTTCACTAATTCCTTAACATACTTGGATTGTGATATGAAGATGTCATTGGGAGTTTGCTTCACTTGAAGACCAAGGAAGTATGATAGTTCACCCATACAACTCATTTCAAATTTAGATTGCATTAGATTAGAGAAACTTTTATATAAATTTGAATCAGTAGAGCCAAAAATAATGTCATCTACATATATTTGAACTAGTAGAGTTTGATTTTTATGTATCCTGAAAAATAAGGTTTTATCAACTATGCCTCTACAGAACTTGTTTTCCAAAAGAAAATTAGCTAAGGTCTCATACCATGCTCTGGGAGCTTGTTTGAGACCATAGAGAGCTTTATTAAGCTTAAATACATAGGAGGAATGAGTTGGAGAGATGAAACCTGGTGGTTGTTCCACATAGACTTCTTCTTTAATGTCTCCATTGAGAAATGAACTCTTTACATCCATTTGATATACCTTGAATTTCTTGTATGCAGCAAATGCTAGAAAGATCCTTATAGCTTCATGTCTTGCAACAGGAGCAAAGGTCTGATCATAGTCTATGCCTTCTTCCTGTGAATATCCTTGAGCTACCAATCTTGCTTTATTCCTGACTATGTTGCCTTGATCATCAAGCTTGTTCCTGAAGACCCATTTGGTGCCAATAACTGGATGGCCTTTTGGTCTTGGAACCAAATCCCAAACCTTGTTCCTTTCAAATTGGTTGAGCTCCTCTTGCATTGCAAGAATCCAATTTGGATCTTGTTCTGCATCTTTTATGGTTTGAGGTTCAACTTGTGATAGGAAACAAGTATGCATTTGATTTTGATGTAGTTGATGCCTTGTTTGAACACCTGCTGAAATATCACCAATCACTTGTGATATTGGATGATCTCTAACTGTGATGTGGTCAACAGTTGGAGTTGGTTCAGCAATGATATCCACTTGGGGAATTTGTTCAGCTGTCACTTGATTTGAGCTATCAGCAAGATCTGGATGATCTTCTTCTTCACTGTCTTCAAGATTTTGAGTTTATGGAAGTGTAGAATCTTCTTTCTGTAGATCTAATCCATTTAGCTCTTCACATAGAGCTGGTACCTGCATAGTATGTTTGGTAGAGGTGGTGTTCCTCTCCTCAATTAACATGTTAGTCTCATTAAAGGATACATGCATGGAATCTTCTATCTTAAGAGTAGATTTGTTGTAAACCCTGTATGACTTACTAGAAAGAGAATATCCAAGGAAAATGCCTTCAGCATCTTTTGCTTCAAACTTCCTGAGATACTTCTTATCATTGTTGTGCATATAGCATTTACATCCAAATATCTTAAAATAGTTAACCTTAGGCCTTTTATTCTTAAGTAATTCATAGGGAGTCTTGCCTTTAAGATTATGTATAAGGCTTCTGTTCAACACATAATTTGCTGTGCTCACTGCCTCTGCCCAAAAAGAGAGTGGCATGTTTGCATCAGTAAGTAATGTAGTTGCTGATTCAATTAGGGTTCTATTTTTCCTTTCTGCTACCCCATTTTGTTGAGGAGTTTTAGGAGCAGAGAAACACTGCATGATCCCTTCTTTTCCAATGAATTCTCTCATCAGAAGAGACTCAAACTCAGTTCCATGATCACTTCTGATCAATGCAACTATAGTAGAGTACTAAATCTTAATGGACCTGAGAAAGTCTGTCAGAACACTGAAGGTGTCAGACTTGTTCCTAAGAAAGAACACGCAAGTGAATCTTGAGAAGTCATCTACAATCACTAAAGAGTAATGTTTCCCTCCTAAGCTTTGTATTGCAGTAGGTCCAGAAAGGTCCAAGTGCAATAAATACAAAATCCTAGGTGAATCACTCTTGGATAAAGACTTAAAACTACTGTTAGTTTGCTTACCTAATTGACAAGCCCTGCAGAGTCCTTCCTTCTTGTATGAACTTGATGGGAGTCCTCTAACAAGATTGTCCTTAGAAAGCTTAGATATAGTTCTAAGGTTAATATGTCCAAGCCTTTTATGCCATAATTCATTTGTTTTACTTATAGAATTAAATAAGCAAATATCAGAATTGGCAGAGTCAAAATTGACTAAATAAATATTTCCATGTCTAATACCAGATAATACAGTAATATTTCTATTATTGGTAATAAGACATAAGGAATGATTGAAAGATACCTGATAACCTTCATCACATAACTGGCTTATGCTGATGAGGTTGTGCTTCAAACCCTTGACATAGGCTACTTCCTTGAAGGTCACTGCTCCAACCTTGATCTGACCATAGCCTTTGGTTTGTCCACAGTTGGAGTCTCCATAGATCACCTTGGGTCCAAGCTTTGCCATGTAATTGTTCAGGTTGGCCTTATTTCCTGTCATATGCTTTGAATAGCCACTATCCAAATACCATTGTTCATACTTGCTTGGATAGCTATGTACCTGTAAAATAGAAAAATAAACTAGTTGTTTTTGACCCAGACTACCTTGGGTCCTTTTGTATTACCACAAAACTCTAAAATAAAAGACATTTCAGGCAGGTCCTTATAACCTTTAGGATGATATCTCCTTGGAGGAATTATCCATTCAGTGAAAGGATTGTAAGTATGTGAAGAAAAAGATTTCTTTGAATTTTCTGTATATCTTCTGTTCGACGAACTGGACTGAGTTCGTCGGTCGCCGTTCGATGAAGGGATGTGCTTTCGTCGAGCGTCGTTCGAATAATGACTATACAGGAAATCTGTATTCAGAGTTCGTTGATCTCTGTTCGACGAATTCATCTGATTTCGTCGAGCTCCGTTCGACGAATTATGCTGAATTCCCTTATTCTTTGCAGCCTTGCTTGAAATGTTTTTATTCTCATCTACAACCTCTTTGCTCTTAGCTGAAATGAATTTTATAGGTGTAGAGAGTATGTTCTTCTTAATTAGAGGTGGCTCACTTGATGATGCACCCAAGCCTAGTTTGCCAGTTAATCTGACATTTACTATGCTTGTAATGTCCATCAGTTTGATGCTTCTCCCATTTAGGGATTCTTCAAATTTCCTGGCCTCAGAAAGTTTATTCTCAATGAGAATGATTTGTTCTCCAGAGGCAACCAAATCTTTCTTAAGATTAGCATTTTCTTCACTTATTTTGTTCATTTCAGCTAGCTTATTCCTGAGAGTGATTATTTCCTTCTCAGATTTTATTAAGTCTAAGCAAAGGACTTTGAATTCATCTTTGAATTCAACTGAATTAAAATTTAGATATTACCTGATCAGCATCATTGTCAGCTTCAGCTTCTGATTCTTCTTCATCTGAGTTGTTTGTTGAGGCATTGATAGCCATCATGCAGGAATTCTTTTCTTCTTCATCATCCTCATCATCACTGGAACTGGATGAACATGCAAGATCTGATTCATTGCTTGAGTCATAAATGGACATCAAGCATTGGTCCTTTTCTTTTGATTCTTCTTCATCATCAGAAGAGCTTGATGAAGATTCTGATTCAGTGTCACTCCAGGTTTCTGCTACAAATCCTCTTCCCTTGTGTTTGTGCTTGTGGGAGGAAGACTTGCTGGAGTGCTTCTTGTCTTCTTTATCTTTTATCTTTTCTTTCTTCTGATTCTCTGGACATTGTGGCAGAATATGTCTAGGTTTCCTACAACCAAAACAAATAATTTCTTTAGGATTTGACTTATCATACCTTGGCTTTTCCCTTGATCTGGAGTCCTTCTTTCTGAAATCCTCTTGGCCATCTTGTAGAACCTTTTGGCTAGAAGGCTCATGAACTCCTCATCTCTTGGAGCCTTTTGTTCTTCTTCAGCCTGAAAAGCTATGCTTCTCTCCTTCTTGGATGCTGGAGATGAAGTAGATTGTTCAGCTTCTCTGGTTTTGATAAGCTGCTCAGAGGATTTTAGTTCGCCTAACAAGCTCTCAGTTGAGATCTCATTAAGGCTTCTGGCTTCCTTGATTGGCCAGATCCTAGAGTCCCATTTGCTGGGGAAGCACATTAGGATCTTATCATTTATCTCAGTGATGGAGATCACTTTGTCCAAAGATTTCAGCTCATTAATTATGAGACTGAGCCTACTGTACATATCAGCAACTGTTTCAGATTCTCCCATTTTGAAATTCTCATATTGTGAAATGAGGTGGGATCTTCTGTCCTTTCTTTCATCAGCTGATCCTTCAACCATATTGTTGAGTGAGATCCATATCTCTCTTGCAGAAGTGCATTCTACCACCTTTTAAAAAATGTCATTAGACATTGTTTGTGCTAGAATGTTCATTGCTTTTGCATCAGCACTTCTTTGCTTTTTCTAAGCTTCAGTCCACTCAGGTGGTGGAACAGCATTGTTGTTTACTGGTGCTTCACCACTTGTTGTTGCTGTTGGTGTTGGAGGTCCTGTCAAAATAACATTGAAGATTTCCTCATCAATAGAATTCATGTACAACCTAATCCTTGCCTTCCATAGTGCAAACTTACTGAGATTGCACATAAGAGGTCTTGTGCTAGAATATTCTTTGTTTTGTGCCATGAGTTTTTAAGAAAAAGAAAACTTTAAAATAAATTATGATCTAATTGATCTTTATGATTCAGGTGTTAGCCTGTAAAAATCAACTACCCTCTGATACCAATTGAAAGTGGAGATTAGATCTTAATATTACTCTAGAGGGGAGGTGAATAGAGTATTAAAACTTTTTCCCTTAATTTTATAGCAGAATTAAAATAGTGATATATATATATGTGTATATTGAGTGAGTTATAAAAACTAAATAAAGAAATCAACACAGTACAGCAAAACCGAAAATCACAAGCATAGAGACACAAGGATTTTTATAGTAGTTCCCCAATAAATCTGGGTACGTATACTCTTCTACCACACTTGGTAGGATCCACTAGGTTTTTTATCAGGTGCCCTATCACCAAGGGGTTTTTGATCAGGTGTCCACACACCAGGTGAGCTTTTGATCAGGTGCTCTAACCAAATCACAGGGTTTTGTTCAGGTGCCCTGCCACCAAGAGGTTAACTTTTGAAGGGAGTTAGAACCCTGTACAAGATGGAATAAAGGAGGTTAAGAAGTTCTTCTCTGTCAACAATCTGAGAGAAGAATCTAGTGGAATTATGGTGTAAATCTCCCCCTGTCTGGATGAAATTACTTGACAGCTTGAGGATGGAGCTTTCTCTTGAAACAAAAATATCTTCCTTGATAAGCTGATGAATCTGAGAGACAGATGTTCCTCAGATTATTGTTGCTCTATAGAAGATTTGCAACTTTCAGCAGAAAGACTGAGAGATTGATCTTGAAGATGTTCTGAGAGAATGAGATGCTGCTTGAGGAAGATGAACTTTCTTTTTCTTTCTGAATCATTTCTCTAGACTGAAGCACTGATTTTTTTTATCTCTATGTCTATATTCTTTTTCTTTTTTGGTATGATGTATTTACTGGAAGAATGTGACTGATTTGAATTTCAAATCTCTCTGAATAGGAATAGAATAATCTGCAGTAAATCTTTTCTTAGAACTTCCACTGATTCAGCCAATCTTAATTCCTTTCCTCTTCAATAATAAATGATATCCTTTTCCAACAAGCCAAACGGCTATTTTTCTCGAGAGAAGGAATTGGAAAGAGAATAGAATAATGGAGGGATAAAACTTGTCTTATCTGGAAGAATAACTCCAAATGAAGAATAGAACTGAATCTGATGGATGAATTGAGTTCAGAGAAATAGAATGACTGATCTGAACAATCTGAGAGAAAATTTGTCGATCTGAGATAAGATTTCATCGACCTGAAGGATGAGTTCGTCGAACTGAGCATTTGATAAAGAATTCGTCGAACTCAGGCTGGAGTTCATCGATCTCAATTTAGAGTTTGTCAAACTGAAGAATTCGTCGACCGCTGAACTGCTGAGCCACTGAGAACTGAAGATCGTCGTCCGCTGAGACTGGAGCACGTCGTTTGTCGAACGCAGAGAGAAGGCCGTTCATCGAACGCAGAGAGCATTTCGTCGAACCCAGTATAGATTTCATCGAACGCAGAAACTTAGAGAAATTCTAAGTTCTAGCTATCTTATCAGCCTACAACTAAGACCCTTAGACTATACAATGGGGGTCAACTTGATCCTAGTCAACACATAGTAATCCTAGCCCAAATCAGTAATAGGGTTGTTCCAACATAGACTTATTCCAGTTCAACACCGTGTTCCAAAGCCGAAATCGTGAAAAAATGCAAGTCACGCCCTCGGTCACGCCCGTGACCGAGGCTGTGTAAGGTGATATGGCGATGACTAGCCAAAATCCAGATCATGTAGACAAATCACTCAGTACATGCCCGTGTTGGTCAAAGTCACGCCCGTGACATTCATTTGTCATTCCCATGTAAACTCTACCTAATCCTGCAACTCCTCCAGCTATCATGCCCCTGACCCAACCAACACCCGTGACTTTCAAAGTCACGTTTGGGTAACTTCGCTGCCGCCAGATCACACCTTCGCCCTACCAGAATTTCCCGCTAGATGCAGTTTAATTATTACACGCACTTGGTAATGGGCATGACCAAGGGCGTGACGCGCACGTAACGCCAACAGAAACTCCAGAAGGCGCCCTCTCCACACCAGCTTTAATCATGCCCCTTGCATGCCCTGGGTCATGGGTGTGACCGGGGGCGTGCAACCTCAACATTTTCCTATTTAAGTGCATCTCCTCCAGCTCCCAAGGATATCAAATTTTCCACTCCTCTTGGGCCGAAACTCCTTCCCTCCGCCCCCTCTTGAGGCAGAAATGTTATTCTTTCTTCTTTTATTTTCTTATTTCTTTTTAGATTAGATTTTGATTCCATGTAATTTTAATTTTATGCAATATAATCTTAGATTTCATTTCAAGCAAGGCTTTCAATTCTTGTTCTCTCTTTTTATATAATTCAATTTTTTTTAATGAAATGAATTTTCTATTCCTTTTATCTTTTCATTTAAATTAGATTAATAGTTAGATCTTGAAAATTGCGAGCTTTGGATGAAACTATCTTTCTCGAAATTATCTTTTTCGCCCTCCTTCGATTTATTCTTGAATAATAACGTATCGAGTTCATATATCGGTTGTGAATTTCAGTGGTTATTTTCGCACTCTAGCTAGCCAAACAGCTCATGAGTATGAGTCGATCACACAAGAATAAAAAGAGTTGCACGCAACCCTCTAGATAAGATGACATAAACCATCTGAATATGAGTCAAATCTTATAGTGGGATTCACCCCATTAAAGCGAGTTTTAGGGGTTTCGATTATAGAACTAGAGTTCGGTCGATCAACCTAATCTTAGGTGGGCGTAACCTCGACCAAGGAGCGTTCATAATTCGGTAATCTCCACGGTCAAGGATCGGAATAAATTTATCTTTTTAATTTTCATTTGAAGTATGCTTTGATCAAGTTTAGTTTTCTTTCCTTTATTTCATATTTTAATTTTAATTATAAATTTCCCTAAAAATTATATTCGATAAGATAATAATTTTGTTTTCCCAAAGTAAAATTACTCGATAGACCCGTGGATTTATACGACCTTAATATTTTCATATCCTATGCTTTGAACGATAGGTACACTTGCAGTTCGTTTATAATTAATATTTTAAATTCTTATGCATAAATATGCGTGAGTAATAATCATCCCATGTACTTTACCAAGCCATTCTTCCACTTGTTAGAAAATAATGAACAAAAGAGTTTGAAAAATACAAGTGAAAAAGTGTCCTTAAAAATAAGCATGATAAAGCATGATAAAAATACATGATAAACAATGTGGAAAAGCATAACAAATTTACTAAGATTAATATTTTGGTAAAGACTATTTTTGTTTTGGTTTTGACTCTTCTAACAAAATGTCTAGACTCTTCACATTTGAGCATTAACTTTGAAAATTTTCCATAACTAATAGGCAAGCATGATTTGACATATTCAAGAAGATAAGAGCTACAATGTAACTAATTCATATTTCAAGTAAAAAAACATTGTAGAAATCATGCATTGCAATCTAGTGCTTTTACTTAAGTTTTTAGAGATTCATGTAAATATGCATTATGATCCAATTCTCAGGAGTAGACGCTTTATGAAAAACAATGATGTGTGCACAAAAGTGTTTTGATAAGAGTACACAAGTGAAATAATCAAAGCACATAACATATGTAATGAAATAGTAAAACAATATTAAGATTGTAATCTTATAATTACTTTCACACATCAATTCTAGATGAAAATTTCAAAGCACATAAGAAAATTACAACTACCAAGTTGCTTCACCCACACAATGCTCATTAAGACTTATCAGGGAGCGATGTATTGCTTGGGGGATCATATAAGCATTTTATAAATTTCTATTTTAAGTGATCTGGTGTAAAAATAGAAGTGATAAAAAAATGTGTTTGCATAAGACACTGTATAATTCTTTCCAAGGTGCTCAACCTCACAATGCTAATTAAGACTTATCAGGAGGGTGAGTAGTGCTTCATGGAGCTATCGTTGTCATCACACTTACAACTTCATTACATAATTGGTCATTAGTGCATCCAAAAATGATGTCATCTACATAGATTTGTAATATGATTAGATAATTATTAACATGTTTGATAAATAGTATATTATCGGCACTTCCCATTACATAGTTGTGCTTTAATATAAATGAAGTTAATATTTCATATCAAGCACGAGGTGCTTGTTTTAAACCATAAAGTGCTTTATCTAGTTTAAAAACATGATGTGGGTATTTTTCATTTATGAAACTAGGGGGTTGTTCAACATAAACTTCTTACTTAATAATTCCATTTAAGAAGGCACTTTTAACATCCATTTGAAATAGTTTAAATCTTTTGAAACTTGCAAAGGCAAGAAAAATTTGAATGGATTCTAAGCGAGCTATGGGTGCAAAGGTTTCATCAAAATCTACCCCCTCAATTTGTGAATAACCTTGTGCTACTAAGTGAGCTTTGTTCCTAGTAATCCTAGATTCATTATCTAATTTATTTCTGAAAATCCATTTTAAGCCTATTACCGGATGATTTGATGGTCTTTCTATAAGATTCCAAACCTTATTACGTTCAAATTTTTCTAATTCTTCATACATAGCTAAATACCAAAATTCATCGTTTAGCGCAGTAGAGACATTTTTGGGTTCAATTTCAGAAACAAAGCATAAATTAGAGAAGGATTCATGAATGGAAGAGTGTGTCGTTACCCCTCTTGACGGTTCTCCAATGATAAGTTCATATGGATGTTCCTTTGTGAATCTAAACACGCTTGGAGGCATGAACTCTTCTTCCACCACCTCTATTTCTTTGTCAACTCCAAGTGGTTCAACATCATCATCCTCCAATGATGAAGGAGGTTCCTATTCTTTTCCTGTAGTGTTAGAATCTACATAAGGAACAAGTTCGTCAAACTTCACATGAATAGACTCTTCAACCTTGTTAGACTTTTTATTGTATATGCTATATGCTTAACTAGTTGAAAAGTAGCCAAGAAATATTCCTTCATCAAATTTTGCTAATGCATCATTGGTGTTTAAAATAACGCATTGACACCCCAAAACATGAAAGTAAGATACATTAGGTTTCTTTTTGTAATATAATTCATGTGGAGTTAATTTCAAAATTGGGGGAAGGAAGACTCGATTTATAACACAACAAGATGTATTTATCGATTCGGCCCAAAAAGATCTAGGTAACCCATACTTGGATAACATAGTGCATGCAAGTTCCTGACGGGTTCTATTTTTCCTCTCCACCACACCATTTTGTTGGGGGGTGGCGTGGAGCGAAAAATTTGTGTTTAATACATAGATTATTACAAAAAGTGGTGAAACTATCATTTTCAAATTCCCCTCCATGATCCGATTGAATACACTAAATTTTTATATCTATTTCATTTTGAATGCGATTGCATAGTTTTGTAAATTCAGAAAAAACATCGGATTTGGAGGTAAGAAATAATATCCAAGTAAATCTAGAGAAATCATCAATCAATACAAATGTGTACTTCTTACCACCTAGACTACAAGTGATAATTGGCCCAAATAGGTCCATGTGAATTAGTTGTAGGGGTCTAGTGGTGGACATTTCATATTTGTTTTTGAAAGATGTTTTAGAGAATTTTCCTTTTTGGCATGGCGGGCATAAAGTAGATAGGTTTCCATTAAGCATTGGTAAACCCCTTATTATTTTATTTTTTACAATTTTAAGATCAACTTGGTGCTAGTGTGACCAAGACGCCTTTGACATCATTCAAGTTCTTCATTTTTCATGATTAGACATTTTAGTGACACACATGATAGATCATGAAAAGAAATTAAATAGACATTGTGAGTTCTTCGTGCAGTGAATACAATATCATTTGACTTAGGATCTATAATTTTGCACAAATTTGTAGAAAACTCAAATAAAACAATAAGACCTTTATCATATAGTTGACTAATAGAGATTAAGTTGTGTTTTGAGCCATCTACATATAGGACATTTTTCAGAGAGAAGGAGTCATTACCCACTGTACCGGTGCCGAAGATTCTTCCTTTTCCATTGTCACCAAATGTCACCATTCCTCCTTTCTTCTTTGTGAGGCTAAGGAACTTTGCTTTAGCGCATGCCATCTGCTTGGAACAGCCTGAGTCCAAGTACCATATGTCTTCCTTGCCCTTAGACTGCCAAAACACCTAAAAAGAAGATGTTAGTGAAGATCTGGATACCCAAGAGGTTCCTCCCATAATATAGGTGGTGACCTTAGGTACCTAGATTTGTTTTAAAGTGCGCTTTCCCTTCTTCCTGCAAGAGTGTGTGGTGTGGCTAAAAAACAAACAATTGGCGCAAGCAACAAATGGGGTTGAGACCTTTTTCAGAGAATTTTGTTAACGCTTGCTGGTAGACAAAGAGGTAGACGGGGTGATAGAAATATTTTTATAAGAAGAAGTTTAGTTTCTGGAACCAGAGGAAATGCCACTGTTTGAAGTTAATGTCGGACGGTAGAATCCCAAACCATACCCCAGCCCAAACTTTGTTGAACCATGGCACTGGTTGCTCAAAATCATGTCCAACAATTTTTGGCCAACCGCGAATTTGTTTATTACCATATTAAGATCAATGATTCAGTCTTTTAAGGCGAAGGTTTTACTTACTAAATTTCCACACATATTTGCAAAATTTTTCTTTTCATTTTCAATTTGAGAAAGAGAGATTTTAAAACTTCTTTCTAATTCTCCCTTTTGTTTTGTGACAGATTTGATATTGTAGAGAGCCTTAGAAAGATCTTTTTTCTAGTTCTTTTGTCCTTTCTAAGCAATGATCATTTTCTTTGTAAGACTCTATCTCTATTCCCAAAGCTTTTACTTCCTTATTTAATTTTTTATTTTGTTTTAAAAAAATTTATTTTTAGTTTTTAGAAAATCAAGATCTTTTAGACTCTTACTAAAAAAATTGCATGTTTTCATGTACTCAATATAAAGATCATCATAACTAGTAGGAATTACCGCAGCGTCGCTTTTGATAATGTAATCGCCATCCGTTGAATCATGGCTCCTCCCCATGAGGCACAAATTTGCCTCATCACTATCGCTTGAAGTTAACTCATTTGAACTTTCAGAAGAAGAGTCATCCCACGTTGATGTAGCCTTCGGAATCTTCTTCTTTTCTCTCCCTTTATGCCGCTATTCCCTTTGTTATTTTAAGTACTTTGGGCATTGAATTCTTATATGCCCGGTCTTCCTGCAGTGGAAGCACTCGGGAGAAGGTCGTTCATCGTTGTCGTCGCTTGATTTCTCCTTTTTTTCTCTTTTGGATGATGAGCCTTTTTGGAAATACTTACGGAAGGTGTTCCTCCTTTCTGGATTCTTCATGAACTTTGTGAATTTTTTCACAAAGAGACTCTCCTCATCCTCATCGTCATCCACTTTCCTTGACTTTAGTGCCAAGGCTTTCTTCTTTGGCTTTTTGTTGTATTCTTCATCTTAGATTTTGAGTTCTACCCCATGGGTTTTGAGATTCCCAATGAGGCTCTCAATCTGGAGCCATCTTAGATCATGCAATTAGGAAATAGCTGTCACTTTTGGATTGAACTTCGGATGGAGAGATCGAAGGATCTTCCTCACCAAGTCACAGTTTGAGAAGGTTTTTCCAAGAATCTTCGAGGCGTTGACGATCTTGGTAAAACGAGTGTAGATCGAGTCAACGTCCTCGTTTGGATCCATTCTGAATTTTTCAAACTCCGATTCCAGTTGGAATAGATTTGAGTCTTTAACCTGCGAAGTACCCTCATGCGTAATTTCTAGTAAATTCCAAATGTCATAAGCAGTTTCACAAGCACAAACTAAATTAAATTTAGTCATATCTAACGCAGAAAATAAGGCATTCATTGTTTTAGCGTTATTTTTACATTTATTTCTATCCCCATCATCTCATCTATCTCTAGGCTTTTCCATAGTTACTTCTCCAACAACATAAGTAGGAGTGGTATACGGTGTTTCAACATAAGCCCAGATGTCTAGATCTAAATTAATTAGAAAGTAATGCATTCGCGTTCTACAGTAGTTATAGTCAGTTCTGGTGAAAAGTGGGGGTCTACTTATTCCTTGCCACTCATGGAAAGCGAGATCATGGAGAGCCATTATTCCCAGTTGTTAGACCGTATTGTAATAACCTACATCTGATGCAACTTGTTGGATCTTAAGGCGCCCTTAGAGGTGGGTGAATAATTGTTTTAGAAAACTTTAGGATTTTAAGAAAAACTTTTGTGATTTTTTAATAACTAAATTGAAATAAAAGTAAAGAGCTAGAAATAAGAAATGAAATCAATTTTATTTAACATGAAAAGACATGATTATCATTTATAAAATTTGATTACAAAATCTGATTTCTATGACGCTAGAAATCAAGGCGAATATGAAATACTCTTTTAGTTTTCTATACTGACTCTTCTCACTAAGAACCGGTTGGCTTTAGCCGATCTTTCCCAAGATACGGCCTTAAGCCACTCTAGCCTTTCTATCCCCAGAAAGGACTCGAGCACCCCTAGATCTACTCCCTTGACCTAGTCGCCACAACCGTGGTTAATTCCCCTAATCCACGCATGGACCTAGTCACCAACAACCAGGAAGAATTCACTAAACAATCACAATGAAAGAGGTACAACAAAATATAAAAGACAATTAAAAACTCCCAATGAAGAATTTTTGAGACGGCAAAGGCCCGCTGAATATCTTCAAAGTCGAGGTGTGTGTTCCTCGCATTGGGTGAGCATTGATCCGATTCTCCATCGAATTCTTCTCTTGCATTTGTGTGGGAGATGGTGGTATGGAAAATATGGCCCTCACAGAGTTTCTAAAGTGCTGGAATAGGGCTCCATGGAATCAATAGTTGAAGAGAACGAATGCCACATATTTATAGGATTGGAAGATAACATCGGCGTTAAGGCTAATGCCAGGCGTTGACTCTGTATAGAAATAATTTGATGGTACAGATCTTCAAAATAGGAAGGAGATTCTGCATCTTTGGAAACATTCATTTTAGGCAACCTTAACGCTGGCATTGAGGCTAGCGCCCGACGTTCAGCCAAATCATTCCCAAAATGCTCCTGCAATCATAGCAGCTTCCCTCCATGCCATTTATGGCTTGGTGGGAGCGAAATCAACACTAACATTAAGTCCTAACGCCTGGCATTAGACCACATTAATCATTTCAGCTTGTCAGCAAATCTAGACCAATAATGCATCATCCTAGTGTAAATTTTGATCAAACCTGCATGTTAAAAACACAATGGCAAACAAGATCAAATACAAGTAGGATTTGTTATTCTCAAATCAAAGTGATGCAGAAAACCATGTTCCAACAGACCTTTTGGTCACGGAGTAAAACAACAGGTCCCTTTAAACACCAACCACTTGCCGAGTCATCGTACATCAGTCGGTGCGTCGACTAGGCTAGTACTAAAGACCCACCACATTCTATGCACATGCACTTGTATCATCTCTATATCTTGAGCCTATAGCTGGCCGTATTAACCAGTCTACTAGTACTAATCGCTGAGCCTGCAGCTCGCAGGACTAACTAGTCCTTCTATATCGTAACCACATTGAGCCTCCAACTCACAGGACTAAGCCGTTATCCATACACATGTTCATCCATACCTATAATGTGTTGCCCATCATTTTCCATTATCTTCTTAATTATATTAATCTTCATCATGTGAATTAGTTGTACTTAACAATTTAGGGTGAATCTTGGACTTCTCGAGGACTACCCTTTGAGGGGCTCACAATGGTACTAGGAGGTACATGGACATCCAAAACCTCCCTTTCTCAAGATATTTAATCTTATTGGTGGCTACCCTTATATTTGATCCCACACTCTCTAGTTACTATAAAATCCTAAGGTGGATTATAATTTATAGGAAGGGGAAAGTGTTGACTTTTAATTGAACTTCAACACTACCCTCCTTGGGGACCAAGTGCAAACTCACTCATTCCTAACCTTGCCCTAAGGTTCGAATTCCAGAAGTTTGACATATTTTATCATCTCCTTGACTCATCATAATGTCTTATACATGACTTTAGCTTTATTATTCTTTTTATTAAACGCATCCCAATCTTATACTCAATTATTGACACCCAATGTTGATTCTAATTATAACCCTATGTCAATCAGGAAGTACATAACCATTTCTCAAGTCAAAATGGCCTAAAGTTAAATCCAAAGGTTCTATGTGACATGCTTCCAATCAGATTTATACATTTAATGATTATTGGGCCTAATTAAATATACTTACATAAATATTAAGTAACTTCCAAATTACATAAGTGGTATAGTATGTTTATGTCTAATTGATCCATAAAAATTTCCAAAGGTTCTCTAAGGTATAAAATATTGCCTAACAAAATATGGGGTTTTTCCTACAATATTTAACCAACAAAAATAATTTATAACAAATGGGAACATTTCAAGTTTTACAAAGGATCTATACAAAAACTTCATCTAAACATGCTTACAAAATTACCATAGGTTCTATATGATCAAAAGGACGTTCTAACAAAATTTCATAATTTTCCAGAACTATTTAACCACAAAAATAGAATTTACTAAAAATGGTACTATTCCATATATACACATAAATTCATTAATGTCATCATCCAAAAATTTCTACTAAAATCTCCAGAGGCTCATTGTGGTCTAATTCACATTGTGGGAGAGATTTGTTTTTCCTAACAATAATCACCACCCTTATTGAATAATTCGTTAAGCCAATAAAAATTCAACATAATGAAGGAACTACTGAATATCAATATCAAAAAATTATGATAAAATTCCCAGAGGTTGTTATTGGTCTAAAATGAGCCTTAATAGAGATTAGTATTTTTCTAACATTAATCACCATCAATAATAAATAATTTACCAAGATGATAAAATTCAACATTGTGAAGGGACTATTGAATATCATTAACCAAAAATTATGGTAAAATTTCTAGAGATTCAAATTAGTCTAAAATGTGAACTGACAAAGTTTCATATTTTTCAAAAATCAGTTTGTCACATAAATATCACTAACACCAAAAGGTGACAAATCAAATAAATGATATTCGGAGGGTACAAATTCTAAGAAAATTCCTTAAGGTTTATTTTAGCATAACTATCCATATTCCAGAATTTGGTGCTTTTTCCTAAGTGCTTTAGTCACAACATTTCATCAATACCCGTATGTGACAATTTTAATTGAATATTAATCTTCTAGGAAAATGTTGTCCCAAAATTTTCTAAACTTTCAGAGATGATTTATTTCATCATATAACTTGCATGCCCCAAATTTCATGGCCATGCATCAAGGGAATATTGAAAACTTCACAAAAGCATGAAATATGCTACATGCACACCATTCCGTAACATTTACAAAACTTGCATGTGAGATATCTCAGCATGCACAGGTCCAAATGGTCCAAAATTTTGGCCAGGGACTTTTCATAAACTAAACTACCTTCCATACAAGATTTGGGTGGATTTGAATTAATTAAACACTAGATCCACCACATGCAAGGTTATGTAAATTATTTCTAAAATAATAGAAAGTATTTCTCCAAAAATTCCAGTTTTTAGACAGCATGTGACACATCGAATACATGCATGGTAAAAAGTTTAGCCCTTATGAATGATCCAAATGATGTGGGCACTCTGATTTATGTCAGGGGTTCAATTTGTACACCATGCACCAAAACAGGTGCTTAGGGAGCTTTATTGCACCAAATCACATGAAACAAATTTCTAAATGATGTTAAGACGTAGATCAACATTTTCTATGTTGATCACTTTTCCTGGATCTGCTTTTAAGGGGCCTAAATAATTACTTGAAATAGATGTTAAAACATGTGATAGATTCGAATGTTTACAATACTTTAACTATGGAGTACAAAAAATTGTATGTGCACAGATCTTAAAGCATATCAGGTGATTGTGGTGTTTCATCCCCAACCCATCTATGGCCATGAATGGTCGACCTGGATCTTCTTTCAAGCCTAAATACTAGCAACCAACTTCACCACATGGCCGGCCATCACCACCACCACCTTCGTTGAGGTGGTGGCCGTCGAGGGGAGGTGTTTGTCATCCAAATAGGTGCATGAATAGTGATTTTGTGGGGGTGATGCAATCCGAATTCTCAAATTCAATTTTAAACAACTAAACTCGAGTTCATTTTTAATTATGCGACACAAGAAGGGTTTTCATGAGTAAATATAAGCAATAATCAACCACAATCTTGTAGACGCACATATGAGCCTAACAATCGAGCGTAATTAACAAGATGAAATAATTCTTCCCCATCCCTATATGAAAAGAATGAGAAAATACAAAAACTTAGAAATTAATGACAAAGAGGCAAGACGATAGTTAGGGCAAGCAAGCTCTTAGTCAATTGACCATTAATTATAAGCTTTTAATTATATTTAATAATATTAGAGAAAGGAAGAGGGAGGAGTTTACCATAGGCTCAAACGCAACTTAAATCCAAATCTTTGTTGAGTGACAGGAATGTGATTGGGTTCGAATAGTAATGGAGGGGGTGCGGGCAGCTGATGGCGTCGAAAAACGGTAGGATGAGAGCTGTAACGAGCGAAAGAGGGAGGGGTGGGACTCCGGGAGGAGGCGACTTGGCTCGTGGGAACTATAGGTATCGGAGACCGGCGAGCTTCTGGGCGAGGAGCAATGGCGTCATAAAGGTACAGGAGGGCTGGATTTTTCGGAAATAGAGAAGAATTTCTATGTTCCAAATATTTTCCAGCCTGCTCGGGACAAGGGTGAAATCAGATTTAATAGATATTTTAGTTTTTAAATTTTGGTATTTTTCCCAATAGAAATAGAAGGAAATAAATTTGGAGGAATCGGTTTTAAGACAGGCTACTGTTTTAGATTATTTTTTCGGATAGAAAGAAAAGGCAATGAATTTTTTAAGCATAAAAAATCGAATATATGATTTCCAAAAGAATTCTTTCCATTCTAATTATGAACATAGAGTTTGATTTTAATTCCAATGTTGCCTAAAATAAAAATATGCTTAATTTTAATAGATCGTTTGAGTGCTTTCCTTAACTACCATCATACCTAGTTTGACGGATCTTTTTTATTCAGGGAGTTATTAGGCGAACACTCTAATAAGCCATCATAATGAGCGCGGGCATGTGCGCAAAATAAAATAAACAATACATATAGATATAAAATAACGTACGCTAAATTAAAATGCGTGATACAAAATTAAAATAAAATAAAATAAAGGTATAATGTGATGACGCGATGCAGGTTGCATCAATTCTCCCATTGTTGAAAGACCTCGACCCCGTTGAGAGTGTAATGTAATATGCGGCAAGGGAAATCAGACCGACGATCTGAAAATGCTCTGCTACTGTCCTGCTCAAGGTTGTGGTAGGTAGTGAGGCAATGGAACGATCCTTCGCTACATCTTATGACCCGTAGACAAACCCCCTTTCCTAAAAAATACAGAAAATTACTCTTCTTCGAAAAAATATAATTCCCGATGATAGAATCAACCATGGAATTATAGTTTACCGAATATGCTCGAAAATTGTTAGTCATAATTTTATGCACAATATTTAAATGGTCAATAAAAACCAGAGCATCAAAAAGACGAGTATCACAAAGTGGGAGAGAGTGGGGATCAAAGAATCATGGTAGGAAACAAGCAGACTCGACCAGTGGAATCATTAACTCACGTCACATCATACGCTCTCCTGTCAGACACATATGAGAGTCTACTAGACCAAAACAAACAATCCCAAACATATCACCCGATAGAATCTGACTAACGCTAGAAAATATTAAATTATGCCCAAATTTACCATTTAAAATTTACCAGAAAAATCCTTTAAATCGTGTATCCTTATTAGGAGTGAAATTTTTTGGAGTTCTTATTATCCTTAAAACATGAGTTCTCTTACATATATCGATAATTTGATAAGAAATTTTTTTGGACACGTTTATATTTATAGGATAATGTAGTGACATAAAATGATGTGCTCCAAATATAAATTCAATATATGGTGATGATTCTACTATCAAGCGTAAGTGAGCATCAAACTCAATAATTTTGCATAGATTCAACGGAAGGTGAAGGGGATCAGGCATATGATCATCAAATACAAAGTCAATATATGGTTGTGACACTAGTGCTATGGGCGGATGGCTAACAAGCATAATGTTAATAGGCTCAAGTGTATGTGTCTAAAGTGGATGAGGAGAGCCAGGAATGATAGAGATCGACTCAGTGTCATCTAAGATGAGTGACACATCACTAATAAGTTCTTCCTAGGGTGGGGCCTCGAGAATAAATATGATGACTAAAGGTTGTGGTTCAGTGTGAACAAGTGGGGACACCGCTTCAGTCAGGATGAGGGAATGAGGAGGACGAAATTCCTCTTCTTGGAGTAGAGCCTCATGAAGGAACTCCTCGGCTGAAGGGGGTGTCATAGTGGAAACTGGGGGGGGGGGGGGGGGGGGGGCAAGGTGCGCATGGGGAAAACGACAAGTCTAAAGAGTTTCACTGATTGATACGTAGTTGGAACGTAGTCAGCAAAACATATTGCTTGCGTATTGTCATCTCAAAGTTGTGTACATCGGTGCACAACCCATTCAGATTTGGTTTTAATTCGGCAGTGATTGTGTCGAATGACTTAGTCAGATCGCGCATTCGAATGGCTAAATCACCTAAGGTGGATCCTATTCGATCTAACCGACTCTCCATACTTTTAAGTAAAAACTTAATGTTTTTTTAACAGGTTTAAATAATTTTTAAAAAGGTGGCTATGTGTGCGTGTGGGGGAGCCACGCCATTTTTTTTTTGAAAATAAAATATAAATATTTTAAAATAGATTTTTTTTTAAATAATAAATAAATTTTGAAATTCCGATCGCGTGATTCGCGATAGGAGTGAATCACAGACGCTTTAATACCAAACTGATGTAATTCAGATTCTCAAATTCGATTTTAAATAACTAAACTCAAGCTCATTTTTAATTATGCGACGCAAGAAGGATTTTCACGAGTAAATATAAGCAATAATCAACCATAATCTTGTAGACGCACATATGAGCCTAACAATCGAGCGAAATTAACAAAATGAAATAATTCTTCCACAAGCCTATATGAAAAGAATGAGAAAATACAAAAAGTTAGAAATTATCGACAAAGAGGCAAGACGATAGTTAGGGCAAGCAAGCTCTTAGTCAATTGACCATTAAAATATAAGCATTTAATTATATCTAACAATGTTAGAGTAAGGAAGAGGGAGGAGTTTGCCATAGGCTCAAACACAACTTAAATCCGAATGTTTGTTGAGTGCCAGGAATGTGATTGGGGTTCGAATAGTAATGGAAGGGGTGCGGGCAACTGATGACGTCGAAAAATGGTAGGATTAGAGTTGTAACGAGCCAAAGAGGGAGGGGTGGGACTCCGGGAGGAGGCGACTTGGCTTGTGGGAACTGTAGGTATCGGAGATCGGCGAGCTTCTGGGCGAGGAGCAATGGCGTCGTTAAGGTACAGAGGGCTGGATTTTTTGGAAACAGAGAAGAATTTCTCTGTTCCAAGTATTTTCCAACCTGCCGGGACAAGGGTGAAATCAGATTTAATAGATATTTTAGTTTTTCAATTTTGGTATTTTTCCTAATAGAAATAGAAGGAAATAAATTTGGAGGAATCGGTTTTAAGACACGCTACTGTTTTAGGTTATTTTTTCTGATAGAAAGAAAAGGTAATGAATATTTTTTAAGCATAAAGAATCAAATATACGATTTCCAAAAGAATTCTTTCCATTCTAATTATGAAGATAGAGTTTGATTTTAATTCCAATGTTTCCTACAATAAAATATGCTTATTTTTAATAGATCATTTGAGTGCTTGCCTTAACTACCATTATACCTAGTTTGACGGATATTTTTTATTCAGGGACTTATTAGGCGATCAATCTAATAAGCCGTCATAATGAGCGCGGGCATGTACGCAAAATAAAACAAACAATACATATAGATATAAAATAACGTGCGCTAAATTAAAATGTGCGATACAAAATTAAAATAAAATAAAATAAAGGTAAAATGTGATGACGCAATGCAGGTTGCATCATGGGGGATAGTTGAATGCTTGAGTTTTAAAAACATGGATTCTTGCTCTTTTGAGCTCGAATCAGTTCCTATAATATCTAGGAAGCTAGCAAGAGAGGAGAGGGAGAGAAACCTACCTTCAATCGAGCCTTTCAATGCAGGTTTGTCCCAATTGCCATGGTCGACCATGCTCCAAGCTCCCCCATGTTGATTCTGTTGTTGGATCGGTCGGCGCCCTTAGAGGGGGGGGGGGTGAATAAGGGTTTTCAAAAACTTTAGATTATATTTGAAAAACTTTGAATTATTGCAAGATTAAAGACATGAACTAAGTTAAGTGAAACAAACAAGAGAGACAAGCTTTATTAATGATAAATAAGTTTTACAAAACTTGATCTCGATGACGCTAGAGATCGAAGGCGAATAAAAAAAAGCTCTTTTTGTTTTCTATCCCGACTCGCTTCCCCACGAACCGGTGGCCCTAGCCTTATCCACCCCGGATTTGGCATCAAGCCGCTCTAGCCAATCCTTCCCCGGATGTGGCCTCAAGCACCCCCTAGAACTAGCCTAGATCTAGTCGCCAACATGAGGCGAATTTCAGCCTAAGTCTACCCCAGACCTAGTCGCCAACACGAGGCGATTTCACTACCGTTTACAATGAAGAAAAAGAAATAAAATAACAAAACCTCCCTTAAGATGAACTTCTGAAGTCGGAGATGAAGATCCGTTGTAGAATCAGTGTTTGTTGAAGCGGACTTCGTCTGGATTCGGCGTGATGGAATTCTCCCTCAGAAATTGGCAGAGCTTCGCTGGGACCTCAAATTTCGGCTAAGACAAGCCTCTGGAATTCTAGTACTCTCTCTCTGAGGTGTATGCAATAGGTGTGTCGAAAAACAAGAGGAGAGGGGGTCCTTTTATAGCCCAAGCGCTACCGCCGGCGCTAGCCCGGATTAGGAAACAATTTGCGTGGCAGGATCTCCCATCCGTGGCAACGTTTTGCTCTATGCCTTTTGTGCGCCAAGCTATCGCCAGCGCTAGTAGCTACCGCCGGCGCTATCCCTGATTAAGAAACTTCTTGCGCGGCAGGATCTTCAATACGCGACAACCTTGCTTTTATTCCTCTTGTGTTCATCGCTACCGCCGGCGTTATCCGCTACCGCCAGGCGTTAGCGCCTTCTATAATAGCTCCTGGAATTTCGCTATTCAACGCTATCGTCGGGCGTTATCGCTACCGCCGGCGATAGTGAGCTTGTTCGAATTTTGGCATCAATTTTGGGGGCAGTCATCATGTGTACTCCTTGAGTCATGTGGACCTAGTAAACCTGCACACTTGAACACACAAGATCAAATACACATAGGATTTGTTATTCTCAAACCTAGGAGATGCGGAAGACCATGTTCCAACAAACTCCCCCTTTTGATAATAACAAATCCATTAATGATAAATCAAAACATTAATAGATAAGCATGATGAGACTTTACTTGTGTGTGTGTGAGAGTGATGACTTTAGAATAATTATTGATTTTAGCATTTAGAATTGCTCCCCCTAAATACATGCTCCCCCTAAGTGAGTGCTCCCCTAATATGTAAGCTATCATCTGAATTTGTCATGTGGGTTTATGATAGCGGGTTATATTTATCATGGTAGTTCTCCCCCTTTGTTATTAGCAAAAGAGGGTAGGGAAAACACAGCACCAAAGAATTTGTAAATAGAAGAGAAGGCATGATCGAGCTTTTTAAGTAAATGATAAGGAGGTTTAGAATTGTTTTTCATTAAAATAGATCAGAGTTATAAGCATTACAAAATTTTCAGAATTTTTAGCATAAAAGATTTTTATGTTTGAAGTAACCAATAAAAAGTGTTTCATGGAAATCTATCACTTAATGAAAGATAGGAATTTTTAAGAATAAGTGATGATGCAAAGAAGATAAGATATTAAGTAAGCAAAAACACAAGGGAAAACACTTATATGGTTACGATGCGGAAGACTTATAGCAATACAAAAAACATCAAATAGTAATGATAATCCAAAAAATATGAGTTAAAGTTCACA